>OX465599.1:188380000-189630000 GCA_950022295.1 Bromus sterilis | reverse complement strand
TAATAGATAAGTCACCCGTAGCCCACGGTCATTTTACTAGTGCAGAGTAAAAATAAACGGGAAGGAGTACTAGAAAATACGTAAGATACATCAACCAAAAAGAAATTATTATTATTACTAGTAAGTGTGCACGTGCACGGACGTATGATCTTAGCAAATTATAAAATAAAATTTAGATCAAGCAACTTTTACAAGCATATATGTAATTATTAAAAAAATTCATATAATATAGTAACCATACAAGAATGTAATAATTATTAAAAATCAAGTCATACAACCTACCACCCAATCATATATTTACCTCATTTTCTCCATTTGCTACAATTAAAAACAATAATTATCATCCAAGGAATTACACACATAAATCATCTTCTCGAATATGTTGAGACCAAGAGACTGGAAATTTAGGACAGTAAAATTGGGCACCTTCCCAGCCCTCTCACGACCTCAGTGACTTGGACCGTCAGATTTCGCATCCCGGTCGTTTCTGGTCGTTGGATAGCAAATGGGATAACTGTCCTAGGGGTAGCTACTCTGGTGGAAATTTCGAAGTACTCTCGTTAACTGGGCTGTCAGCCACGCAAAAGCCCACTGTCAGAACCACAACTAGGGTAAGTGCTAGGGTTGCTTGAGTCTTTTCCATCATATGAAAATTTCAAAAGAAATTCAAAAATTGGGAAAAGAAAAGCCCTAGAGAATTTAATTAAATGGCCAGACAAAAATTGCTTCCAAAAATTCCTCTGGTATTTTTGAAAAGTCTTGTAAATATGCATGATCACATATAAAGTGAAGTGGGTCCCACTGCATGCACCAAGATTTGCCAAAAATTCCAAATAGGGCTTGGAAATTAAATTCGACCCCTATTTGACTTGAAATTCAAATGTATTGAATTTCAAATATGCCCAAATACTAAAAGTGACTAGCTACTGGTCACCTAGTATTTATAAAATTAGTTGGGAATTTTTATAAAATGCTTTGGTATTTTTACCAGAGCAAAACAAAAGAAAAAAAAGAAAACAGAAAAGAAATAACAGAAGAAAAGGGAAAAGGAAACCCCCAGCCCACCCCACAGGCCACAGGCCCAACTAGCCAAATCCCAGCCCAATCCCACCTGGGGCTTGTCTTCTTCCTCCCCTCGCTTCCAAGCTCCTCGGTGGCGAGCCGTGGGCGCGCCGACGCCACCGAGGCCTCTCTGGAGCCCCCTCTTCTCTCCCAAGGCGCCACGGAGACGCCCAGACCCTCCTCTCACCTTCCCCTCCACTCGCGGTCCCTCCCCACGCCTCTGCATCGTCTCTCCCGCGTGCGCCCGAGAGCACCCCGGAACACGCCGACGAGCCCACGCGGCCAACGGCGACGAGGAGCCGCACCGACCTGTCCAGTGAGCTCGCCCCCGTCTACTTCGTCACCCCGAAGGAGATCACAAGCCGAAACTCCCCCAAGGAGTTGAATTCGACGACGAGACGCCGCCGGCCGCAGGGGAGCCCGTCGACGATTGCGCCGCCGTACTGCTTCCCCCGACTCCGCCGTCCTCACCATTCGATCCAGGGTGAGCCGCCGCCTCGAACCCCTCTTTCCGCGCCTCCTCCCGTGCCCCTAATCACCGAGCCCGCCTGTGCTGTGCTCCGGCCGCCGCCGGGAAGCTCGCCGCCGTCATGTTGGGCCTCCCCGTGGTCGCCCGACCCCTCCAGTAGCTGCACGCGAGCACGGGCTACACGCTCGTGGTCTCAGCGCTGCGAACGGTGCCCGGAAACCCCTAAAACGTGCAGCTCCGCCGTGCCCAGTGGCACCGGCGGCTAGCTGCCGGCCACTTAGGCCTAATCCCCCCTTAACCACCCCCCTAAACTAACCCCAACCCCACTGACAGTGGGCCCTACCGCTAAACTAACCCCCTCTGTTAATTAAACTAACAGGGGTTAACTCCCACTGCCACTGACCTCCTCGCCCCACACGTCAGACCCCTGCTGACGTCATGTTGATCCATGGCTGACGCAATAAATAGAAAACAATTTAAAAGAATTAAAGAAAATTCAGGAAATTCCAGAAAAATCCAGAAAATAGCCAAAACTTCAATAAATCATAGAAAATTCATATTAACTCCAAATTGGACAAATAATATATGAAAAATTATCAGAAAAATGCAAGGATTAAGAATATGCAATTTGTTTTGATGTTTGACCATTTTAAAATGGGTGAACAGTAGAAAACATGCATATGACTTAATTTGAATTTGAATTTGGAGTTTGAATTTGCAAATCCTTTGCAATACACTTCAATTAAATTGAATTGTCAAAAAACCAGTACCATTCACATCATCGACAACGTTATCATGTGTATGTGCATTCTACTTTCGATGTTGTCCCCCCTTGTTGATGATTGCCTCCGATGACAGACGTTCCGAGACGGTGATCACCCCCGAAGAAGAAGACCACCGTTAAACCCCGTGTATCGTCAGCAAGGCAAGAAAACCCCATTGATCATGTCTATAAAATCCAAATTCCCTCTCAGTCTCTCTTATGCATGTTCAGGAGATTTTGTACTCACGTTTGCTTATTCTATGTTTTAGATGAGAACCCGAACCCCCCGATGGAGTCACCTTCGTGAAGCTCGACGTTGACCTTGGTAGCATAGTCCCAGACAGCAGTCTGGTCCCTCGTGGAAGGGCATGTTTGTTGCACAAGGCTTCTCTAAGCCATTTGTTAAACTTGTATGTACTCAGATCTAATTTGCTTCTGTTGTATGATGTAATGATGATCACAGACATGTGATCTTTGTATGATCTATGTGTAAGTCAATAAAGATACACTTTGTAGAGTTATGTGATGATACCTGCTGTTCATACTAGGCATGTGTGCTGCATGTATGTTTATAACATGCATGTCTTAGTATGGGTTTTCGAGACCTTAGTTGTGATCTGGCCGGCGGTCTTTTATACACCAAGTGGCCCTTAGATGTGCGTGGCTTGGGGCATCGCGATGCGATTGCTCGTGACTCTGTCACGTGCACACTTTGTTGTATGATCGAGCCCGCCCTAGACCCCGACTAAGTGATCGGGCTGGAGTAAGTCTATGTAAGAGTTAGGATTCAATCGATAACATGGTTGAGGCGACTTGTCTATGAATATGGGATTCACCACCCATAAGCATTTAGACTCATGAGCGGACGATGAGGACCCATCTCAGTTGATCATCCGGCCTGAATGGGATGCCCCTCACGTTCGATGCTTTCCGAGAGTGTTCTGTGCTTGGCCTTGTCTGCTTAGACAAGTGGGTACGGCTCTCGGCTCTCCATGTGATTGTATCGTGACTGGAATTACATACGCATACCCCGGGTCCCGACAGACTTGGTATCAGAGCAGGACTGTCTGTAGTCTTATCAAACCCTTGGTCAAAGTCGAGTCTAGCATTCTATAGTTATATAGTTACTTGGGTATAAAGGGAACAATGTAAGGCTTTTTTTCTGCTTACCCTCATCGATCTGAGTTCTGAGTCACCCTTATCTTTTATACGGGATGATAGGACTAGGCTCATCTATATCTTACTAGAATATCTCGTTGATTGCTTCGTTGTAGCCGTAGGACAGTTGTGGTTGTCCAGAGTCTTCGTGTCTTTGAGTTCCTTGAAGAAGTTATGTCCCATCTTCTTGAGGTTTTCTTGTTTTCCCTCCCGGTGTAGCCATTATGCTTCCCGATTTATTCCGTGTTTCTAGGAATCTTTGCCTTTGCATTACAATCTTTTCCTCCTAGTCATGTCCTCTTATCTTTGTTTCCATCGTAAAACCTGTTCTGATTGTTGATTTTTATCACACAGGATGTCAGGTGGAACTCGTAGTGCTGTTCTTCGCAATCGAGACCGTGACAAGAATTGAAGTAATGATGAACCTCCACCACCGCCTTCTGCGGCGGAAATCATGATGGAAGCTGAGAAGAATAGATGTGATCAAACACGCCTTCTGGATCTCATCGAGCAGAATACCGCTCGTCAGCGCAATGTGGTTGTCATCATTCAGGATTTCATCCTCCTCAAGCCACCGATTTTTCGATGTTCCTCTGAGCCCCTTGAAGCTGATGATTGGCTCCGTTCCATCGAGTGTAAGCTTGAGACGGCGCATGTTGCTCCCAATGATCGTGTGATCTTTGCGGTATACTTCCTGGAAGGTGCTGCTATTGAATGGTGGGAGAACTATGTTGCAATGCAACCTGATGGTCACGTAGTGACTTGGCAGCAATTCCGTGATACCTTCCGAGGGTACCACATTCTGGATGAGATGATGGAAAGAAAGAAGGAAGATTTTTGCAATCTTACTCAGGGAGATAGATCCATCCACGAGTATATGACCGAGTTCAACCATCTTGCTCGTTATGCCCAAGAGGAGATATCCACTAATGCCAGGAAGCAAGCAAGGTTCCGCAAGGGACTTAACCCTGTTATTCGTCATGATCTTAATCTTCATGAGTTTGTCAACTTTGAGGATTTAGTCAATAGATCCTTCAGAGCTGAGTATGGAAATGAGGTGTTCGAAGAGTCTCGCAAGCATGCTCGTGAGTTTGCTCCATCTTCTAGTTCGGCCCCTCAGAAACGCCGGATTTGGATTCCAACTAGTGTCATTCCTTCACACCTTTTTGCAAGGCCATCCTATATGGTACCTCAACCTCCTCCACCAAACATGAATCCCAACAACTATGGTAGTGAACCTGCCATCCTTGCTCCACCCACTGACACCAGAGTTTGCTACAAGTGTGGTCATCCTGGCCACGTTGCACGGAAATGTTCATCCTCGTCCAAGACATGATGCCACCCCACCCAAGCCTTCCAAAGCTAAGTCTTCACAGAAATCAACCTCCAAATCCTTGCAAGCAAAGTCCTTAGCCAATGTTGGTGGTTGTGTGAACCAAATCTCAGTTGAGGAAGCTATTGATACTTCTGACGTCATCCTTGGTACGCTCCCAGTCAATCGTGTTCCCGCCTCTGTTCTTTTCGATCCAGGAGCTTCTCATTCATTCATGTCGGAGAGTTATGCACTTCGTCATGAGTTCGCCTTTGAAGAAATGTTTTCTCCAATGATCATTCAAACTCCTGGTTCAAGGTGGCAAATTAATAGAGTAATCCATGGTAATCAAATTGCAATTGAGGGTTTAGTATTCCTTGCTTCTCTTATAGCCCTCAAGTCTTCAGACATTGATGTCATCCTAGGCATGGATTGGTTATCAAGACAGAATGTTGTCCTTGATTGTAAAGCCAAATCAGTTAAACTCACCCATCCTTCAGGCCAGACCATTGACTACACATCACCCAGTTCTAGAATCCAGATGCATACTTTGAATGTGCTTCCCCTTCCTGACCTTGAAGATATTCCGGTGGTTCGTGACTTCCCGGATGTCTTTCCTGAAGAGTTGTCGGGTATGCCACCCGACAGATGTGTAGAATTCATTGTAGATCTTGCCCCAGGAATCGCCCCAATTTCTAGACGCCCATACAAAATGGCCCCACGTGAGTTAGCTGAGCTGAAAATCCAACTCGAAGCTTTATTGGCAAAAGGCTTCATCCGCCCTAGCTCGTCGCCATGGGGTTACCCCGTTCTGTTCGTAACGAAGAAAGATGGAACAGAAAGGATGTGCGTAGACTATCGCCCGCTAAATCTAACGACGATAAAGAACAAGTACCCACTGCCCAGGATCAATGATCTTTATGATCAACTTGTTGGATCCTCTGTCTTCTCCAAGATGGATTTGAGATTAGGCTATCATCAAATCAAGATCCGAAACGAGGACATTCCAAAGACGGCTTTCACTACTCGTTATGGTATTTACGAGTTCACCGTCATGTCCTTCGGTCTAACCAATGCCCCCGCAACTTTTTCACGCATGATGAACTCGATCTTCATGGAGTATTTGGACAAGTTCGTCGTGGTTTACCTCGATGACATCCTTATATACTCGAAGAACGAAGAAGAACATGCCAACCATCTAGGGCTGGTATTGATGAAACTTAGAGAGCATCGCTTGTATGCTAAATTCTCCAAGTGTGAATTTTGGCTACCAGAAGTGACCTACTTAGGCCACGTGATTTCTGCAAAAGGCATTGTTGTAAATCCCGAGAGAGTTCAGGCCGTCCTTGACTGGACTCCACCTGAATCGGTTAAGCAAGTTAGGAGTTTTCTTGGCTTAGCAAGCTATTGCCGCCGCTTCGTCGAGAACTTTTCTAAAGTTGCAAAGCCCCTGACTGAACTCCTCAAGAAAGATAAGAAATTCGTATGGACCCCCAAGTGCGAGGAAAGCTTTCAAGAGCTAAAAAGAAGATTGACTTCTGCACCCGTACTTGCGCCTCCAGACACCAAGAAGGATTTCGAGATCTTTTGTGATGCTTCACAGCAAGGGTTAGGATGCATACTTATGCAAGATAGACATGTGGTAGCTTATGCTTCACGCCAGTTGCGTCCACATGAAGAGAACTATCCTACCCATGATCTTGAATTCGCTGCCGTAGTTCATGCCCTGACAACTTGGCGACATTACCTCCTTGGTAATCGTTGTGAGATCTATTCCGACCACCAAAGCCTCAAATATATTTTCACCCAGCCAGATCTTAATCTCAGGCAAAGACGCTGGATAGAGTTGATAAAAGGTTATGACTTAGGAATTTCTTACACCCCAGGCAAAGCCAATGTCATGGCTGATGCACTAAGTCGTAAGTCGTATTGTAACAACCTCATGTTACAACAGTATCAACCACTTCTTCATGATGAATTTCGAAAGCTCAACCTCGAGATTGTTCCTCGTGGATCTCTTTTCAACTTGGTGGCCAAACCAACCCTTGAGGATCAAATCATAGTTGCCCAAAGACGTGCACGAGGTGTACGCCGGATCAAGGAAAACATTGCTAGCGGATTTGCTAAATGTTTCTCCACAGATAGCAAAGGAACGGTATTCTTTGAAAATCGTTTGGTAGTACCTAAGAATAGAGATCTAAGGCAACTCATCCTCAAAGAAGCCCATGACACACCCCTCTCGATTCATCCCAGTAGCACAAAAATGTACCGAGATCTACGCCAGAGATTTTGGTGGACTAGGATGAAGAGAGACATTGCTCGATTTGTTGCTGAATGTGATGTTTGTCGTCGCATTAAGGCAGAACACCAAAGACCTGCTGGTACACTTCAACCTTTGCCTATTCCCGAGAGGAAATGGGACAAAGTCGGTATGGACTTCATCACCGGCTTTCCAAAAACCCAGAAAGGAAATGATGCCATCTTCGTTGTCATAGATAGGCTTTCCAAAGTTGCTCACTTCCTTCCCGTTCGCGAGTCTATAATTGCTAGTCAGTTGGCGGACTTGTACGTCTCTAGAATTGTGTCTCTTCACGGTGTTCCTTTGGTAATCAATTCTGATCGAGGTAGCCTTTTCACCTCTAGATTCTGGGGAAGCTTTCAGAATGCTATGGGAACTCATCTATCCTTTAGTACAGCTTTCCATCCTCAGTCTACCGGTCAAGTTGAAAGGGTTAATCAAATCTTGGAAGACATGCTCAGAGCTTGTGATATCTCATTCGGAAAGAATTGGGAGAAGTCTCTTCCATTTGCCGAATTTGCTTATAACAACAGTTTCCAATCTAGTCTGAACATGGCTCCTTTTGAACTCCTCTATGGACGACGATGTCGAACACCCTTGAACTGGTCAGAAACCGGTGAAAGACAATTCTTTGGACCGGATATGATCAAGGAAGCAGAAGAGCAAGTTTGCATTGTTCGTGATCGATTGAAAGCCGCCCAGTCTCGTCAGAAAAGCTACTATGATCGTCATCATAGGCAAGAAAGCTACAATCTGGATGAGAAGGCTTACCTTCGGGTTACTCCTCTGAAGGGAACCCAACGATTTGGTATCAAAGGCAAGTTGGCCCCACGTTACATCGGACCTTTCCGCATTCTAGCTAAACGTGGAGAAGTTGCCTACCAACTTGAACTACCCCCGCACCTTTCCCGAGTACATGATGTATTCCATGTGTCACAACTCAGGCGTTGCTTCAAGGACCCCATCCGCGAAGTCGACCATGAAACGCTTGATCTCCAAGATGACCTTTCTTATCGAGAGTACCCCGTTCGTATTCTTGATTCCGTTGAGCGTGTCACTCGTCATCAGCAGATCAAGTTTCTCGAAGTGCAATGGTCACATTACTCTGAGAAAGAAGCAACATGGGAAAGAGAAGACCGCCTCCGTGCCGAGTACCCCACCTTCCTCCCGACGACTTCTGAATCTCGGGACGAGATTCTTTTGAGTGGGGGCGAGTTGTCAGAACCCCAACTAGGGTAAGTGCTAGGGTTGCTTGAGTCCTTTGCATCATATGAAAATTTCAAAAGAAATTCAAAAATGGGGAAAAGAAAAGCCCTAGAGAATTTAATTAAATGGCCAGACAAAAATTGCTTCCAAAAATTCCTCTGGTATTTTTGAAAAGTCTTGTAAATATGCATGATCACATATGAAGTGAAGTGGGTCCCACTGAATGCACCAAGATTTGCCAAAAAATCCAAATAGGGCTTGGAAATTAAATTTGACCCCTATTTGACTTGAAATTCAAATGTATTGAATTTTAAAAATGCCCAAATCCTAAAAGTGACTAGCTACTCGTCACCTAGTATTCATAAAATTAGTTGGGCATTTTAATAAAATGCTTTGGTATTTTTACCAGAGCAAAAAAAAAGAAGAAAAAGAAAACAGAAAGGAAATAATAGAAGAAAAGGGAAAAGAAAACCCCCAGCCCACCCCACAGGCCACAGGCCCAACTAGCCAAATCCCAGCCCAAGCCCACCTGGGGCTTGTCTTCTTCCTCCCCTCGCTTCCAAGCTGCTCGGTGGCGAGCCGTGGGCGCGCCGACGCCACCGAGGCCTCTCTGGAGCCCCCCTATTCTCTCCCATGGCGCCACGGAGACGCCCAGACCCTCCTCTCACCTTCCCCTCCACTCGCGGTCCCTCCCCACGCCTCTGCATCGTCTCTCCCGCGTGCGCCCGAGAGCACCCCGGAACACGCCGACGAGCCCACGCGGCCAACGGCGACGAGGAGCCGCACCGACATGTCCAGTGAGCTCACCCCCGTCTACTTCGTCACCCCGAAGGAGATCACGAGCCGAAACGCCCCCAAGATGTTGAATTCGACGACGAGACGCCACCGGCCGCAGTGGAGCCCGTCGACGATTGCGCCGCCGTACTGCTTCCCCCGACTCCGCCGTCCTCACCATTCGATCCAGGGTGAGCCGCCGCCTCGAACCCCTCTTTCCGCGCCTCCTCCCGTGCCCCTAATCACCGAGCCCTCCTGTGCCATGCTCCGGCCGCCGCCGGGAAGCTTGCCGCCGTCACGTTGGGCCTCCCCGTGGTCGCCCGACCCCTCCAGTAGCTGCACGCGGGCACGGGCTACACGCTCGTGGTCTCAGCGCCGCGAACGGTGCCCGGAAACCCCTAAATCGTGCAGCTCCGTCGTGCCCAGTGGCACCAACGGCTAGCCGCCGGCCACTTAGGCCTAATCCCCCCTTAACCACCCCCCTAAACTAACCCCCACCCCACTGACAGTGGGCCCTACCGCTAAACTAACCCCCTCTGTCAATTAAACTAACAGGGGTTAACTCCCACTGCCACTGACCTCCTGGCCCCACACGTCAAACCCCTGCTGACGTCATGCTGATGCATGGCTGGCGCAATAAACAGAAAACAATTTAAAAGAATTAAAGAAAATTCAGGAAATTCCAGAAAAATCTAGAAAATAGCCAAAACTTCAATAAATCATAGAAAATTCATATTAACTCCAAATTGGACAAATAATATATGAAAAATTATCAGAAAAATGCAAGGATTAAGAATATGCAATTTGTTTTGATGTTTGACCATTTTAAAATGGGTGAATAGTAGCAAACATGCATATGACTTAATTTGAATTTGAATTTGGAGTTTGAATTTGCAAATCCTTTGCAATACACTTCAATTAAATTGAATTGTCAACAAACCAGTACCATTCACATCATGGACAACCTTATCATGTGTATGTGCATTCTAATTTTGATGTTGTCCCCCCTTGTTGATGATTGCCTCCGATGACAGACGTTCCGAGACGGTGATCACCCCCGAAGAAGAAGACCACCGTTAAACCCCGTGTATCGTCAGCAATGCAAGCAAACCCCATTGATCATGTCTATAAAATCCCAATTCCCTCTCAGTCTCTCTTATGCATGTTTAGGAGATCACCTTGTATCGATTCTACCGCATAGTTGAACCCATATCCGATGCATGACCTATCATCTTGTCACAGTAGTAAGCAAACCACAATCCTAGATGACATAGGAGTTGATTGATATCATGTGGCCCCTGCAATTGTTACTGCTTATTGCATGCTTAGTGGTACAATGAGGTTGCTTTTGATGTGAGTCGGGATGATAGTGAACATGGTGTTGATGAAAGTGAAACTGTGTTGGTGAATCCACTCTAATACAAGGTGAACGATGAGAGGTTGTGTAGGAGTACACAGTGGGTTGTCTCGTTGAACACCGCCTTAAGCCCGAGTTCTTGTATGGTAACCCGTGATAAAGAGTACAACCACACATTGGGCTCACTGACCCCTCTCGACCTAGTAACTCACCCCGATCCAAGTCCAGGAGTCACACCTAGTTCGGGTTTTCCATTCGGCATATGCATAGAAAGATAAAGGAAATTAAATGTGGCATTCATGGTAGGGCTTGTGGAACATGGCTTGTCAAGCGGAGAACCATCCGTCGAGGTGGGCTTGTCAGTCGTGCCTACATGGTTTGAGTCCTGGCTGGAAGCTCGGCCGGAACTCCAGTTAGGTTTGAAACTCAGACAGTTGACTCCTTGGACTAGAACGGAGATGTGGGCGAAGTGTCGTGGTGAACATCCTCGCTGTCACCTCTTGAACGGTGGCGAGACTTGGCGGTAACCGATGGTCATGTGTGTGTAGTTTACACCCTTGCAAGGTTAACAAAATTATTCGAATAGCCGCGTCCGCGGTCATGGACTACTTGGAAAGTTGTGCTTGATTATTAGACAACTTGAATGGATACTTCTAAAACTCGCAAGATAAGAGTGAGTGCTATGGTGTGCTTCCTCGTGGGAAAGTCGAGGAAGTAACCATAGTGGTGTATTGGTTGGAGACTTGGTAGTGGACTCGTGTACGCTTCTTACCTCAAGTCTGGTACTCGCAGTACAGGACTAGCCAAGTCAAAGCTGGCATTTCTGCATGTTGAACCCCACCTCCCTTTACCTTGATACTTGAGCATGAGTAGTGTAGTTCTGATGTAAGTCTTGCTGAGTACGATTTTGTACTCACGTTTGATTATTCTATGTTTTAGATGAGAACCCGGACCCCCCGATGGAGTCACCTTCGTGAAGCCCGACGTTGACCTTGGTAGCATAGTCCCAGACAGCAGTCTGGTCCCTCGTGGAAGGGCATGTTTGTTGCACAAGGCTTCTCTAAGCCATTTGTTAAACTTGTCTGTACTCAGACCTAATTTGCTTCCGTTGTATGATGTAATGATGATCACAAACATGTGATCTTTGTATGATCTATGTGTAAGTCAATAAAGATACACTTTGTAGAGTTATGTGATGATACCTGCTGTTCATACTAGGCATGTGTGATGTGTGTATGTTTATAACATGCATGTCTTAGTATGGGTTGAGGCGACTTGTCTATGAATTTGGGATTCACCACCCATAAGCATTTAGACTCATGAGCGGACGATGAGGACCCATCTCAGTTGATCATCCGGCCTGAATGGGATGCCCCTCACGTTCGATGCTTTCCGAGAGTGTTCTGTGCTTGGCCTTGTCTTCTTAGACAAGTGGGTACGGCTCTCGGCTCTCCATGTGATTGTATCGTGACTGGAATTACATACGCATACCCCGGGTCCCGACACCCACTGGAAAAATACATCGAGCGAAGATGATCCGTTCTATTGAATCAGAGAGAGAAGGGCGAGCGTCGATGCAGACGCACGCCTCCACCGCCGCCACCACCACCACCTCCTTCGTCGATCTCATGTTCCCTTTGGTTCACTGATCTCATAAAAGCAATCCTTTCAACTCATCCCCACACCCTACCCCTCTCGATTTATTTCCTCTTACTTTTACAACCATTGCTGATGTGCGTGCCGATGCAGGTATGTAGTTGAGGGCAAACAACAAAGCAACTGGCGAAAACTTCAACGGAGTTTTGCCACCACGCGATGCAAGATCTGCTATTACAAGCGAGCAACGGCACGGGAGCTTGGAAGTGTGGTCCGGCAGCCCTCTGGTGGTCTAGCAGGCGCGGGGAGCCAGGACAGCGGCGGGGGAGACAAGCGGTCGGGGTTCTAGCTTCAGGCCGACATAACTGTCGTTCCCGCTTTGTCGATCACCACCTTGATTCGCTCGCTGCCGCATGGATGAAATCACAAATGCCAGATCCGTATCTAGAACCCATCACTTCTGCACCTCACCCCTCTGACAGTGAGTCATTCGATCTTTGCGCGGCCATGTCTCGGCTCTGGTCAATCTCATCGTGGGACTACATACACATGCTTCGCTCTGGAAAGTGACTTTGGTAAGCTGATTAGAAGTGCATATTTCAGTCCTACATTAAAATAGGAAGCGCATGACCCTTCAACATGGGCAATCTCATCAAGAGTTTATTTTCATATTCCCGGGTTTAAGAGTTTGGCTTTCAACTCTGATCATTGGGATTCATGATATCATGTAATAAATGTACATATTTGATTGTATCTTCAGGAACTGATCAACCTCTGTAGAAGAAGTCAATGATGCGGAGAGGTGCAATCATCTGTATGCGCTTAGCCCCTGAAACAAGTATGACATTCCATTTGTCTCAGTTTTCCTCAAGTAATTATGGTTTGCGACATGTCCAAAGATTGTAGAGAAGCTTGTAAACAAGATAGGGAATGTGTTTTAAACTATTGGAAAGGGGTACTTAGTTCTGTCCTTTCAATATCCTTAATTCTCAAGGTTTGATTTCAGCTAATGCTTATGATGTATGCCCTATCCATCTAAAATTGCTCTTGCTTAATTTTTCTTTTCATATAATTTTGTCGAACTGTTAATGGATATCTGTTTGATTCTGATATGTGCCATACAAAGTGTGTCCCCCTGTTTCAAGGATGAGCTTGATTTGGCCATTACTATCAGCTAACAAAAAAATGTTTCTTCATGTTGCAAGATAAAGCCCACCAATGAGCAGTTTGCTTCCAAAACCGCACTGCTACTCAAACAATGCCGAGGTTAATCTTGCAATGAGAAGAATTGCTGATTTGATTAACCAATATGTTCTCTGAATCCTAATTTTTTGTCTTCACAATAAACATAATTATTTGTTCGAAACAATTATTAATTGCGTTAGCCAAGCTAGAATGGTTAAATCCATTTTTTCCGCTGAAGTACCTTATGCCCGAATCGCTTCCTGATGCCTCGATATGTAGGTTGGATTTTCATATTCGTAAATGAGTGCCATCGCCAAGATGCTAATTTAGGACTTTAAGAACTGATCGCGTGCATGCACGTATGAATTCTTTTAGTACTAAAATTTTCTGTGACATATTGAGTGTTCCCTTTCTTCTATTACAGAATAAAAAAAGTTGTCCTTGGTAAATTTTCAACCATTATATCACTGGGTCATGATGCTTTTCAAGAATCAAATTCTGATGATGAGACCATATGATCTATATTTAGCTAATCTTCATCAGCTGAACATGAGCAGTTTTGAACAATGGTATTTTAATATTAGTTGACATCCCCATAAAGTATCATATCATGCACTGATAGAGATTTTATTTTGCAGTTTCAGTGCTATATTAGGGTGTATGTTCTCATACGAAGCCAATTTCTATTTATGAATCTTGCTTTTACAGATTATGTATGAGATTTCCATCAATTACCAAACATATGGTTATGTTTTCGCAAATTTAATATGTTCATGTGGTCACTGTTTTTTAAACTATCGTTTTATTGTTCAAATGGACGGGTGCGGCAACGCGCGCCATCGACAATCTAGTAAATGATTTAAAGAAGACAAACCTCACATCATATAGATGTATTCAAATTTAACACCACATCTCAGAAATTTGGAGTGCAAACTCTTTGATGAATTTAATGCTTATTTTACAATAAAATGTTGTTGATGACATAATTAGAGGTTGATGAGCGATGACATTGCAGGACATGACTTTCCCCATGATCCTTGACAAGTTCAACATGACTTGCTATCAAACAAATGAATTCGCAGATTTTATGCCACCAGGATACATGTAAAACTGAAAGGCAAATTCATGGAATAATTTATAACATAACAAAAATAATATTTTTTAAGTGCAAGAAGTGCCCATCTTAGCATCTTTCAAAGTAGCTTCTTTGGTTTTCCTTTTTTGCTCTTCTAGGTACACATGGGCATTAAGAAAGCAGGGGTTCGATGCTCCCTAATTATGCACATCTTGCCTTTAGAAACTCTCCTACCATTAGTAACACCCTCCATTGTTATTTCATTTTTCATAGCATATAGATGATGAAAGAGAATAAAGATCGTTCGCATACATATAAATATTAAATAAGGTATTCGTAACAAAAAAGAAACCGTACATTGTTTAGACCATGATGGCACATAATGATGTTCATAGACAACAAAATTTTGCACAGTTTTCATAAATTTGTCATTTAAAATGTTGAAACTGTACTGGTACAAAGTTGTAGCATATGCATCAATGGATGAACCAATTATTCAATGGATGTATTATTGTACGGAGGGAGTAATATAGATATCAAAGAAAATCTGAAAAGCTTGTACTCTTCCGGAATGTATCAAATGAGCTGCTAAAATGATGTGCCGAGAGGAAGATTAATATGCATCATTAGGAAAAAAGTTAATAACCAGAGTTGTAAGATTAAACGCTTAGAACTATCAATCACACTTTAATTGTTGATACATAGTTACTATGTAATATGTATATATTAGCAATAAAGCTTCGCAACCTGTTGCATACTTGCACTTGCCCAAACAAAACAGAAACCAGATAAATCCTTGTCTATTCACTAATTTCTTACAATAAAATAAAGCTCAAGATTCACAACTTGAATAGCTTCAAATGACAACACATGTTAATCAAGAGAGGCATTTTGCTTAATCAATGTCAAATAAATCCAGCACCTGCAAAGGCGAGACTACCATCTACCTGAGGGTGAGAACAAAATATTGACTAACCGTGATATATATTCTGCCGAACACTTCATGCACGCAACCCAGCATGCACTGCATACTCGCCATGCACACCAGCCTAGCTCGTAGCACACATCACACAACATGCAAACGCACGCCAGCACACAGCACACACGCGACGGCTGGACATGGGGTGCGAACGGTGTGCAGCAAACTCCTCGACAAAGAACATACATAGAAGGCTATACCTCAAGGTCAACGGCCCTGGCTTCAAGATATCATGGAGGGTCATGGGGATGCTCCGGCCCTCGGTCTCGATACCATCCGGGCGTGCGGTTTGACCCGGATGCTGGGTGCCTCAGTATCCATCCGAGGCGCGTGGCGGCGGCGATGGTTGAGCGCGCGTGGGGAGCGGTGGGAGTGCGTCACCATGGCGGCGGCGGTCTGGCGGTTGCCAAGCACGAGGGACGCTCATGGGGAGCGACATGAGCGCGCCAATGAGGGCGGCTAGGAGGCCGGATAGTTTTTTTTCTCGCGTTCCTTGCTGTAACTCCTTCTCATCTCCTTCCCTATTCTTCTCTCCCTCTCACCTCTCTTCTTGTTCCTTGCAAGGACCACGGCGGCCATGGCCATGGAGCCGAAGGCCTCAAGCCGCGCGCCCTACGCCCGAAGACGCGCGCCGCCGCCTCGCCTTGGATGGCCGTCTCCTCGGCCAGGAGCCGCCGCCGCCTGCGCCCCGCACCTCGCCGCCGATGGCCGGCGCACCGCCGGTGTTGCGGGCCGCCGCTGCTGCTCGGAACAAGGAGCCAGCCGGCTCCTCCGTTGACCGCTCCCATGGTCACATGGGCCCCGAAGCCTCCAAGGCCCAGCTCATCCCAGGCGCTCCCGCGGCCCAGATCTGGCTAGGCCAGCCGGCCAGGCCGCTGTCGGCCTATTGGGCCTCGGCCCGTAAGGTTGTTGTTTTTTTCTTTTCCTTTTTTTCAATTTTCTGCTAAGTGTTGTATTTTTACTGCTGTTTCATTTTTGCGATGCGTTTTGCGGTAGATCTGTAGCTCGGATCGCGTTGCGCCCAAAAGACGAATTGTTTAGAATTGCGTGCTCTAGCTTTTATCTTTTGTGAGTTAATAGTTTTGAGGTTGTTTAGATATAGTTTTTGCTGTTCAAACAGGGCTACCTGTCGTTAACTGCTGCTAAGTTGTTGTAACTGTTATTTTATTACAACTTCGGGTGACGATTGCTTCGCAACCGTTCATCGGAATTGAGTGATTCCTTTTGCATTGCGTTAAGCATTGTTTCTACTTCAGTTTCATGCATTCACATGCCATAATTGCTTGCTGCATCATGATTGTATCTTGCTCCAAAGTAGCTACCTTGCTGTTAGTGTGCTGCTGTTTATATTTTGTTGCAACTTCGGTCGACGAGTGTGTCGCGACCGTTTATCGGAATTGAGTGATTCCAATTGCATATTGTTAAGCATCATGTCTACTTCCATTAAATGTATTGCATCTTCATGTTAGCATTAATGGTCATATAGATATTTATCTCCAAAGTTGTTATGTTGCTGTTTTGACAGTCACCTCTGTTTTTCACTAAGTCTGTTACTTTGCGATGCCATGTTGATTGCTTAATATCTTTTGATCTATGATGCCTATTTGCATGATTCTTTTTGCCATGCCTTCCCTGTCATGTCTACTTTAGTTCCTTATCATTTGTGAGCATGTTTGCATTGATTATCCTGTTTATGCGTTGCTCTAAAGTGTGCTTCGTGATGTTGGCAGGTTATGCCCGTAACTTGTTTTGCTTATATCTTTCTAACCGTAACTCCGTTTGGAGTGTGCCTTATATGTAATTTGATTAGTTTTTCGTGTACTTTGTGTTTATGCTATTGTTTGCTGTTGTTAACCAACCTAAAATATGGTTTAGGGGCAGAACAGTACCAAATGTTTTAATCATCGTGCGACACTTAGTGTTATGCCATGTTTAGGTTGTGCCTCACTTAAATTGACTAGCATAGATAGTTTACCTTGTGCTTCACCTCTTGACCTGTTTGTGTGCTATGCCATGCTTGCTTGAGTTGCCATGTTAACAACCGTTGGTTGATCACCTGTAGCTAAGCAACTTGAACCACCGTAAACGTGCGGTATTCGTCGTGTATGACCGATACCCCACTTAAACTGTTAGTAACCGTTCTCGACAATAGATCCGTATTGCGTTGCCGTGTCGTGTGATGTCTTCTTGATCTTGTGTTGCCCCGTAGTAATAGAGTGCTTGCTCATTGATTGCTTTCAAGTGTTTATCGTCTTGTGTGCTTCCGCGGGTACCTCTCGGAGACGTTGCGAGCTTGCGATCAACTACACCTTCGAAACCCGACTTATCAACAGGCAAGGACTATACATTACTTATGATCCATTCTATTTCAACCAGCGGTTTGCATGCTAGTCTAGGTTAGGTTCGATGTTTGATCCTACCACATGTTTACAGCCTCTTTCAAACCGATACAGCCATGTCCCCTCCCGGCAAACCATGTACTGCTATGTTACTATTGCTCGTTGCTCAGCCCCTGCTTAGTATGCATGCTTAGGATGCTACGATGTTACCCTGTTACTCCTCGGTTCGGGATATCACATTATTATATTATTGTTGTTGATGATATGATTATTATAATGTTGACTATATTCGACGAAGGATGGAAGGTCTAGGCTATCCCGCCCCGACGCTTTGTTCCATTCGAGTCACCTAGGATCCGAGTTCCGGGTATTGGTTTTAAGATTGAGCGTGCCTAACCGCGTGTGGGATTTTATGGGTCCCCTTTTCTTACCTACCTAGCTTCTAGCATTTCTAGTGGTGGCCCAAGCTGATTTTATCTTTTGAAACCGTGTGTGTGCTGGTCAGCTGCCAGTAGTTTTCAAACCAACCCGGACCAGTGAGGACATAGTTCCCTTGCTGGCCCACCTTGTCCGGCTGAGGACCTGGTTTCCCATGTGTGATTAACCGGGTATCCAAACCTGCGACAGACGGTAGAGACCAGATCGAGAGCGCGACCGGCTCCTGAGATGGATGTCGACTCACCGGGGGCCACCCGGATTTGTTCGTTGTTAGTTAGAGGGACCTGTCGGTTCGGATCTCTTGGAACTAAATCATAAAACGGTTGCCTGTGATGGGTAGCAACTGAGAGAGATGGACGTGCGTGTGGAGCCTTGTAATGGGCAGTTGGTACACCCCTGCAGGGTTAAATCTTTTCGAGAAGCCGTGTCCACGGTTATGGACGACTTGAGACCTACTCCTTGTTCATAGACAACAACAACTGAGATAATCTTAATATAACTTGATCAACGTGTGTGTGCCTTGACTGCTTCTTCTTCGTCGGGATGCGAAGAGGAGGACAAGGATAGGATAGGTGTTATGTTTGCGTAAATAGTTGATAGCAAGACTTGTTGGAGGCGATTCCTCATCGAATGCTTGGCTTCTTATCTTACTCTCTAGATCGTTAGCCACTTCATAAATGCTAGTGCGGCAGCAACCTCACCACTTACCCCTTCCTTACCGTAAACTACTAGTTGTCCTAGAATGACGAGTGATGAAGTCCTTGCTGGGTCAGATGACCACTACAATTGGATGCTGAGTACCTTTGTACTCATGATACTACCCCCAAACTCTTTTCAGGGTTCTTGATCGACAACAGGTATGGTGATCGACGTTTCACGTGGAGACTCGACAACGACTAGTTAGGCGGATCCCCGCGGAGGGCCTGGACTCGTGTGGTTATGGGATCGATGTTTTTCTCTTTGCCACTAGGCATTTTGCTTGTAGTCTGTACCCAGACATGTATCTTCCGCTGTTGCATTGTATTAAGGCAGTTGTATGCCGATTGTATGAGATGTTGTATCCTTGTATCTGTAATGTTGTGATATCATGTTGGAAATCTGGGG
Organism: Bromus sterilis; assembly: GCA_950022295.1. NCBI lineage: Eukaryota > Viridiplantae > Streptophyta > Magnoliopsida > Poales > Poaceae > Bromus > Bromus sterilis. The sequence goes on along the minus strand of OX465599.1, from coordinate 189,610,884 downwards.
CATATGGCTTTGTCATTTGTCGCGGTGGGACCGATATGTGCTTCGTCCCCGGATCTGGGTGGAAACACCTAGATCTGGAACAGTACCGCATATCGGGCCTTACACTTGCGTGCGTGATTGTAGGATCGTGGGCGTGGAGTTTCAAGTTTTCGCTACTTGTGCGGGCGTGTTTTTTTCCTAGCGGTACCACTACTGCCGAGGAGGTGGGATGGCATACGAAAGTCTGCCCATAAAATTGATAAATGCGATGGGGAAGAGTTGATTGTGTGTTGACGGTTAGATCTAATCTAATGTTATGATCGTGAGGTGATTTTTGATCTGGTTTATCCTGTGTACATTAGTCGGGGTGAATTTAGTATTACCTCCGATCCATATTAATAGACTTAACTTTCTTTAGATTCGTATGTATCTAGCTAAGTATTTAGACTAGATGCATGTCTATTTAGACAAACTTAAGTTTATTAATATGGATCGGAGGGAGTAGTGTTTGCCTTTTTAATAGTAGTAGAGATAGAGATTATTAGAGAATAGGTTTGCTATTATTACTGCAGGGGGATCCCCCGCCCCCGCCCCCGCCGCTTCCTCCTTCCCTTCCGCAGTTCCGCCCCCCGCCTCAGATCCGAAGCCATTAAACCGAGCGCCAGTGGATCTCTCCTCGGGCATCGGCATCGGCATCGGAGCGGGGGGAGAGAGAGAGAGAGAGAGAGAGAGAGAGCTACCCAGCCATGAGATGGTATGCATCGGTAGGCTGAGGGCGCTGGTGCTTCGTGCGGCGGCGGGCGCGGGCAGGCGCCGGTGGGCCAGGGTCCTTTGCGGTCGGGCAGTGGATGTGTGCCGTGCGCACGGGCACGGGTGGCGTGGATTCCGGGCGGTGGCTGGCTCCAGGACCAAGATGATGATCGATGCCTCCGACTGTGACTCCGGCGCTCCGGCGGGGCATTTGCAGCTGCAGCGCCGCGCTGGGACCCAGCCTCATGATGGAGGCAGCAGCGGGTACGCCAGTGCGGGATGGCAGAGGTAATCCATGTCCCCTGCTCATCTTTTCGTTGTAGACAATCTGCCTGGGTTGACATTATGTCCAAATATCGTGACAGAGAAGATGGTAAACTGAAATGCGGGTATTCAAGTTTTAGAGGGAAAAGAGCTACAATGGAGGATTTCTATGATGTAAAACTAACTGAAATCGACGGACAGGCTGTTAGCCTATTTGGTGTATTCGATGGTATGGTTTCCAATCTTGCCTTCCTACTTCCGCAGTTTCTTGCCTATCGTGTTCTTACTTTGCAAATCTGTAGGTCATGGGGGGTCACGTGCGGCTGAGTACTTGAAGGAGCATTTGTTCGAGAACCTTATGAAACACCCCAAGTTCTTGACTGATACAAAGCTAGCTATAAGTAATTTTTCTCTTGGGACTTATCTGTATGTTTCTCTGTTCACATTTTCCCCACTTATTCCAATCATTATTTTCTGAACTTCAAGTTGTTTTGCTAAAAACAGGTGAAACATATCAGAATACAGATGCAGATTTCTTGGAATCAGAATCCAGTGCTTTCAGGGATGATGGTTCCACAGCTTCGACTGCGGTTTTAGTGGGTGGCCATCTATATGTAGCAAATGTTGGTGACTCCCGTGCTGTTATTTCAAAAGCTGGGAAAGGTATATTCTTTAGAACCCCGCCATTGTGACTGATTGAATCACCCAGCATGTTTTGGTTCTTGTAAACTCTTACCACAAGTATCTGCAGAGTGTTTCTAAATTTTCCCTACAGCGATGATATATTTGGCAAAGAAATGGTACATGTGTTTCTTTTAATGCAATTTTTTTAAAGATTTTCCCACCTACACATTGCAGTTATATGATTATACCATAGCCATCTGCTCATGTCCTTGATGTTATGATCATTCTTGTACATTAGTTAAGGAAAATAGCAAGGCTTTCTTACGTTCAGTTTACCGGTGTGGTTCAGTAGCTAGCTTAGGAGCTTCGTTTACTTCATTGTCACTCTACGGACCTCATATGTTTGTTTTTTGTAGCTAGGGCACTCTCAGTAGATCACAAACCTAACAGGACCGATGAACGGAAGAGAATTGAAAATGCTGGAGGTGTTGTCATCTGGGCTGGTAAGTCTTATTTTTTCATTCTTATGCATTTGTCATTGTCATTCAGCACAATTGTAAGTGGATAAGGACGGGGTGGCAAAAGACTTGCTTACTCACTTTGAGCCTTCTGATACCTCTTGTTTCTTCATACATGTTGGCTTATCACGCTTGGGTTGTTTAGTGTGCTAGCGTGCAGCCTAATTGCTTGTAGACGTGCCATGCCTATATACAAGATATTTTGTTTTTTGATCGATCTGGCTTTACAATTTGACTATTGGAAACTGTTCCATCTTGATGGGGTATTTTCCCAGGTACTTGGAGGGTAGGTGGTGTACTGGCAATGTCCCGTGCGTTTGGTAACCGTCTACTGAAGCCATTTGTGGTGGCAGAACCTGAAATTCAGGTAGCTTATTGTAGTTGAGTTATGCCAAGATTTAGTTATTGATTTTTTTTGTAGTTGAAAATCAGTGGCAGTGTTCTTACTTGTTTTAACCTAGTGCAGCAGTAAGTGGTTTTTGACAAGTCCAATTCAGTACCTATCTTGAGATTTATTTTACTCTGTTTGTAATTCTGATTACTTGTGATAAATCTTCTCTAACAAATTGTAGGAAGAATTGATAAATGGAGAATTGGAGAGCCTGGTTCTTGCCAGTGATGGACTTTGGGATGCCGTAGAAAATGAGGTAACTCTATTGCCTACTGCCATAATTCTCACGCTGAAAGCATATCAGAATTTCTGAAGCAAACCACTGGGTCATATGACGTTGTACAAAGCCCTTTCCATATCTGATACGTGCTTACATTCTTAGGAGGTGTTTGGTTCGTTGATTTCCTCCCTTCATCAGATTACAGTGCGACCCGAAAACGATACGGCTGCTTGGTTTACATTGGCTCATTATCAGTTACCACGTAACTCAATACGGCTCTATTCAATATTGATTACACCCAAGATCTCCCGTAAAAGTGATACTGGAGCGCAAGTTGTTTTCTTGCTGCACGCCTGCACCTTCCTCCCATCCACACCTTCGTCCTTGGCTTCCCTATGTAACGAGCCATGTCTCCTTCTGAGTTCCATACTCCATGTAGCTTGTCCTCCAGAGAGAAGGTCCTCCAGCATCGGCCGTGATCTATTTGGTTTTGACATGCGAGAAGGCGTTGATCCGGCCGGTGAGAACGTGATTGCTCCTGCTCCTGCTCCTGCTGGCGAGGAGGTGTGAGAACATGAGGAGATGATGGGCAAGTTGGCGATAGAGCATCTACCTGGTATGGTTCTTGATCAGGCATCGACAACATGAAGCGCGGATGGCAGAGGATGCGGTGTGCGCCGCCACCAATTGGAGTGCCAACACACGGCTGTGGTGGGATGGTGGTGGTGGTTCCTGAAGGACGCGGCCGGGAGGGAACTGCTCATAGGTGCTCACCAAGGCTGCCACCGCCAATGACCGCCTTGCCGTCCTCGAAGTCACAACGGCCGGAGCCGCCGACGGGATAAGAGGAGCAGTGATGCCAATTTCGGTTTTGATTCTCATTCGGGTTTTGAGAGGGCAGTCCTGGCGAAGTGGTGAAGTCCTCCCCACTTGTGCCAAGAGGTCCTGGGTTCGAACCAGCCTCTCTGCATTGCACTGTAGCAGGGGTAAGACTAGGTTCCTATAATCCCTCCCCAGACCCCACCTTGTGTGGGAGTTCTATGCACTGGGTCTGTTCTTTTAGTTTCATTCGGGTTTTCCCGTTCCGTTTACATCCAAGAAATAAACAGATTACAATTTTCCATGTTGTGTTTCCGTTACAACGACATTATGATTATGTTACCATTTGTGTTACCTTTTTCTCAAGCAAACACCTCTGAAACACCTCCTTAGTGCTAGTGAAATGCTCTGGCGCCAAATGGCGGCAAGCGGCCCTCTAGGACCTGCTTCACATTTTTCATCGCGCATACCCTCCTTTGGAAAGTTTGATGTGTTCAGTACATTGTGTACTACCATTTCTTTGCGTTATGCGGGCCTTAAGTGCAAGAGTGCATAACTTTATAGGTCTTTAACTGATATTCTGGCATTACTTTTTCTATAACAGGAAGCTGTGTCCCTTGCAAAAACAGAAGACGTGCCAGAGTCTGCGGCCAGGAAACTGACGGAGATTGCCTACTCTCGAGGCAGTGCTGACAATATTACATGCATCGTGGTGCAATTCCACCATGATAAAACTGCAGGATAAGATGAACTAGAACTGATTAATGGTTTCTCTGCTTCAGGCCTCTTATTATCCTGAAAGCCGAGTGGGGTTTCTCTCAGATCTGTTTTGCTTCTGTAGCAACTGCTAAGACTATTGATTCTTTTCTTTGTGGGAGACCTTTTCGTTTTTGATCAGTGTAATGGAAAATTTTGAATTTGGTGCAAACCAATAAATTTACCAGTTATACCGGTTACATAATCTTTGAAGATGCATTTTCTTTTCATGAAAAAAAATAGAAGTCCATGTTTGCTTTGAGAGCGAATTATGCCCAGGTTGAGCACAAAATATGTACCAATGTTTTGTGGAAGTGTGGTAAGGTTGTCAAACAAAGCTAGAAAAACTGGTTTTTATCATAGCATAATGGCTAATTTTGTTCACAGGGTTCTAAACATGAGGTGTATGAGTGTGATTAGGCCTTGTTTGGCACAAGAGTTTTCAAGCTGCCAAGGGGCCGTCCCTCAAAAAAAAAAAGAAAGCTGCCAAGGGGCCGGGGATTGGAGGGGATTTGGTGAATCTCTAAACCCACCGACCTCTAAACCTCTCATACAGCACCTCTTAAATTCCCACCGATCTCTAAGCCTCTCACACACCACCTACTATTTTGTAAAATAACTGTACTGTGATAGAAATGCAATCTTTACAACTTCAAAATCTCATAGAAGAAAGGGTAGTGCTAGGCCCGGCTGATCCTTCGAAAGAATCCGCCGGTCCGACCGTCGTTCGATTAGCACGCATCAGGCGTTCAGGAGATGGGTACGTGCAGAGATGTCAAAAGAATATTCTTTGCAACGGGATGTTTGTTGCAAAGCTCCATTGCAACAAAATGTTTGTTGCGAAGGTTTTTTGTACATCATTTTTTTTCCGCATGCGCTGTTAAATTTAGCGTATTACGTAGAATATTTTTTGCAACACGATGCTTGTTGCAAAGCTCCTTTGCAACAAAATAATTGTTGCGAAACCTTATTTGTACGCATAGATATTTTTGCAACTCGGTGCTTGTACGATGAACAATGTTGTGAAGGTTTTTTGCAACACAAATGACGTTGCGAAGCTCCTTTGCAACATCTTTGTTGCGTTCAATGAGTTTGCAACGTACACCTCGTTCCAAAAAAATTAAATCGCTCGAAGACATTTGAAACATCTATCTTGTTGCGCTTAAATACTTTGTAACAAGCATCTTGTTGCAAAGGTTGATTTTTTGCTTTGAATACGTGGCACAGTAATGAAGCTCTAAACACACACATACAAAGGGAACCTGCTTACAGGAAACAACGCACGAGCAAAAAAGTCAAAGCAAAGAAAAGCTGCGAAGGTAAAGGAAATCATGATTAGCAGATCCGATGGTGGAGCATGCGGCGGACCCGTTAGAGAAATCTGCCGGCTGAATAAAATCTTTTACCCAGAAGAAATGCATTTGCAAAGTGTAAAACATGATAATTTTCATCATAGAAAACAATGCTTAGAAAACTATGGCAACATGCATTTTGATCATAGAAAACAATGCTTAAAAAACTATGAAAACATGCACCTACTTCATTACGGGCTAGCACACATCATAGATAAATGCAACAAAACGCACAAAATGTCTTTTCAAGCTTTAAACTCACCAATATCAATACCCACATCACAGTGCAAAATCTTAAGCTAACATGCCATAATCCAGCAATACATAATATAGCAAACTCACCCTCAAGGGCCAAAAGGAAACTAGTACTCCCTCCGATCCATAATAAGTGTCGCTCATTTTGTACTAAGCTTGTATTAACTTAGTACAAAATAAGTGATACTTATTATAAATCGCCACAGGTCCAAGAACTCCTTCCTGATCGCTAGAGTTATGCTAGAATCTGCACAACCGATAAATGCATGAATCATTCCAGTTATGATATATACCAAAAGGTTGCATTGAAATATCTAGTGAAGAAGCTACATGTATTGATCTGTTTTTTTAAGGCATGACTGTAGAACAAAGTGTTCTACAATATATATATTAATATAAATACACCTTCCAAAATACATCAACCAACACCAGTTTTAGGAAAGTATCTATACATGGTATTAGTTAAGAAAACAAGATATCCAATCTTTCATACTACTTTTGTATCTGTCCTTGATTCTATGATCCAGAAGGGTGAGGTATTTCTTCATTCTTCTTCTCCAATTCGTGATGGATGGTGGTCTGTTATGAAAAATAAGACCACTTCTTTGCATCCATATGTTCCAAGTGCTCATGATGGTGATCTCCATAAAAATTTCTTTAGGGAATGCATGTCTGTTGTTTATAACTTCATCATAGATGGAGATACCTCCGAATCTTTTGTTGGTGATTGAGTCCCAACAGCCAAGAGCAAATGGAACAGTCCCAGAAGAGGTGTTGAGATGTTTCTTCATGACCCTGTTGACATAGCACACAACTGAATGAAGGAATAGAAAAGGACTTCCTGTGTAGCAGATTTCTGGTGTTTATTCTATCATGAAGAAGTAGCCAGAAGAAAATCTTATATCTCAGCATGGCAACACAATTCCATAGGTATTTTCATATAGTGTGTGTCTACATTGATGAGAAGTGTCTCTTGTATAATGTCATCGATGAGAAACCAGTAGCATTATGTGTGACACTCCATCTACCTTTATCCTCAGTCATATGAATAGCTGCAAACTAGCTCTGCATAATTTATAATTGGTGGTATGCTTGGACTTAGATAGGTGTATTGAAAGCAGAAGAGATCTCTTGGTGCCTAGCATATTGTTCAAAGGTTTGATTCTGATTGATCACATATGAGAACATTTCAGGTTGAGTGTCCTTGAGTATACCATGTACCCAATCATTCTTCCATAGTAGGATAGTGTTGCCCTTTCCAATATGACATTTACTTTATTGCTTATAGCTGGAGGTAAGTTTCAATATGTTCTTCCACCCAAATGATCCCACATTCCTGCTGGGATTAAAACCTTGGGTGTAGTATGACTGCCAGATAAGTTTAACCCATGGTAAATCATGTTGATTAAGGAATTTGTGCATGTGCTTCATCAGGAGGCATCTGTTATGAATGGTGAGGTCTATTACTCCTAACCCACCATATTATTTGGGTTTGGTGACTTTGTGCCATGCAATTAGAGTTGTACCTTTATCCTCCATACCATATTTTCTCTAGAAATAGTGCTTGATGAATTTGTTGATTTTCTCCATGATACCAACAGGAATAGACAGTGTGTCAGTGTCAATTTCTCACCAACAGACATCAAAGTGGAACATCCTGGTAATCTTCTATCAATTCTTTGGATTATAGGCATGACATCCTCTTTTTTGGCCTGGTAAGATTCAATGGTAAGCCCAAGTATGTAAGTGGAAAATCTCCAGTAGTGCATCCCAATTCCAAAGCAAGTGCTTGTGTAGTAGATTTAGCAGCATTAATGGGAACAATGGCCGACTAGTGATAATTGATCTTTAGGCCAGTGTAGATGTTGTAATAAGATATGAGATCCTTGACTTGTTGCACCTGAATCATGATGGCATGCATGATGAGGATTGTGTCATCAACATATTGTATGATGGGGAAACCTCCATTACTGTGCTGTGGCAGAGGAGGAGTGCTCAATTGGTTCTGCATAGCTTCATTAAGTATGGATTGTAGAAAATTAGTAGCTAAGCCAAGAAGCAAGGGTGAAAGTGGGTCTCTTTGTCTGACCCATCTTTTGCATTGAAAAATGTTGCCAGGAGTACCATTGAGCAAAATTGCAGAACTTCCTGAATCAAGGATCATGTCTATCCACATCAGCCATATAGGACCAAATCCTTTGGCAACAATAATGTTCTTGATTGCTTGATGTTCTAAGATATCAAATGACTTCTCAAAGTCTAGCTTGATGATGATGAGTTCATCTTCAGAGAGGTTACATTGATGTATGAATTCATAAGCCCATGCCAAGCAATCCTATATAGACCTGTTGTTGAGGAAGCCATATTGGTTGCCATGCACAATCTAAAAAATGACTTTTTGGAGTTTGTTAGCCAGGAGCTTAGTGATGATTTTAATGGAACAATTCAACAGTGATATGGTCCTGTAATCATTAGCATAAGTTGGGTCATCCTTCTTGGGGATCAGAGCAATATATGATGAATGAATCCCTTTCAAATCAATTCTACCATGGTAGAAATCATCGAGCAGAGTGTAAAAGTCATGAGCAATAATGTCCCAGCATGCTTTGATGAAATTATTGTTGAATCCATGAGGTCCAGGAGCTTTATCTGAAGGGAGTGCTTTGATTGGTGTTATCAATCTCTTGTTTAGGGAATGGTGCATCAAGGTGTGATAGATTCACAGAATTGTGCAGGAGATGCTCAAATCATAGAGGATTGTGGGTGGGCAGAAAATTTCCCAATCTCTCTTTGAATGCATTCCATAGGACCTTGGCTTTGTCTAGATGTGCTTGGTGTATGACCTCTACAGAGTCTGTAATATTGGCTATATAACTGTGCCTGTACTTGATAGTGGCTTTTTCCTTGAAAATTTTAGAATTTTCTTCTGCAGCTTTAACCCATCTGACAGTGGCTCTTTGTTTCCAGTAGATGTTCTGAAGATTAAGTACGTGCAATAAATGTGTCTTCAGTATGTTTCTGCCATTCCATTCAGCAATAGACAATTCTCTCATTTCTTCAATGCCATCCAAGCTTGCAATGATCTCATTAGTGGCCTTGATAGTACCTGCCAATTGAGAAAGTGATCTAGACCATAATTTCAGTCCCTTTTTGAGTCTCTTAAATTTAGCAGTGATCCTGTGGACACTATTTTTTACTGGTAATAATGAGATTCCAATTTTGTAGCACAAAGTCTTTAAATACTTCTATCTCAAGCCAATAATTTTCAAATCTAAATATAGATTGTCACATCCTAACTTTTACTCTCTTGTTAATTTAGATAAAAAAAATTAGGGCCACCAAAAACTTTGCATGATGTTGGTGTGGCGTTTGGTTTCATGCTTGAACTTGTGTGTTTAGAGTTAACCATGCTGCTACTTGTTGATGCACTTGTAATGATGATCATTTTGTGGTGCATGTGCTTAGATAAGCAAGTGATTATGGCTATTAATATACCTTCACCATATATGCAACTCATCTTAAGATGATCATGCTAAGAGCAACATGATAAATTCTAAAACCCCTTATAGTGCTAAAACTTAATCACCATTAAACATTCTTGCACCCCTTTTTTGTTGTTGTTGTTTGGTTTTCTTTTTATTGACCTTGCTCTTGTGTGTTAGATAAATGCACAAGGAATATAAATCCTTATGTATTTTATGTAGTATAATTATATAATAACCTTATTAACCCCCACAAAACCCTAAGGAATTAACCTTGTTCCTTATGAAGATGATTGAAACTATGATCAAAAAAATTTCTATAAATATTACAAACCTAATAGATGCATTTTTTTAAAAAAAAGAAAAAAATAGCCTAACCACCCCACTAATCTCTCAACTTCCCTAATCTCTCTCTCACGTTCTCTTTCTCCCCACGTAGAGAGAGCCCTTCTCTCTCGGTTCCTCTCCCTCCCGTAACCTCTCTCTCTCACAACCCCTCTCTATCTTCTTCGTCAAGCCCACTTGTCATCCTCCTCGCCCCCGTTTTCCCAATCGAAGGAGACCCCGAGGATCGATGAGGTGGCCTGGCAATGCAAACGTACCCCCCAGTCCGTGCTCGTGATGGGGCCGGCGAGGGCTACGGTGGAATCGACCCACCGAAGCTCCCTCACGAGCATGGCTACCGCCCGTCTTCGCCAATGGTGGACGAAACCACGGATCGCCAACATGGCCTTCCCGCCCATTGTAGCTCTCCCTCCGCTCGGCTATAAAAGGAGCCCTAGCGCCCCTCCTCTCCAGTCACCCCTCTCCACACACCAACAGCACCACACCGCCACCACCTCGTTTTCTCGCCCTTGCCAGACCGAGAGAGAAAGAGAGGAGGACCGAGAGGAGAAGAAGGAGAAGAAGGGAAGTCGGAGGAGGAGGGGAGGCCGGTGAGCCGCCCCTCTGCCTCACGCCGGCGCCGCCCGGCGAGGCCGTGCCCCAAGCTGACGCCCAACGACGAGGTGTACAGGAGGAGTTTCCGCCCAAATCCGCACGGACGCCGCCATCTTCCCCGACGTCTTCGCCCTCCGCCGAGCACAAAAACGGAACGCCCACGCCATTCTGCACCTCCGCCTCCCCTCCACGCCGACAAACGCCGCCGGCAGCCACCTCGGTGAGCCTTCCGTGCCTCCCCTTTCCGCCATTAGGGCTCAGCCCACCTGCATGTGTCGCTAGGAAGAAGACGGCCCCTGGCCGTCGGATCTGATTTGATCCAACGGTCAGGAAAGTCACATACTCGTTCGCTTAAAAAAACTCTGAAACATCGCCCTGCACTTGGGCTTGGCCCACTAGAGAAACACACACCTGTGCAACCTATAAGCCTGGGCCAGTCCATGTTTTCCTTGAGTTTTATTTAAATCGCAAGAACTAAAATATTCATATAATAATAAATACATATCAGAAAAATGCGAAACAAATTGTGTTGTGCTCTCAGATTTATGCTCAATTTTTATGTTCAGGTACATTTATTATTTATAGAAATATTATAGTGGTTTTTTATTATTTGTATTAACTTCTTGATTAGATAAATATTATAAAACATTCTACTAATGAATTTTAAACCAAGGAAATTTTATTAATAATGTCTCTGATTAGTATCTAATCATTGTATAGTTTAATAATAAGAATAAGGTAAATAAATAAACAAAAACACTAGAATACTTTTATTTATAGTTGTACACATTAATGCTTAGTATAAATTTAGTTAAATATTTAATAAAGAAATAAGTTAGATATAAATTTCTATAATAGTATACCTAATCCATAGCTATTTATTATGTTGTTAGATAATAAATGCAATAGGTAAAAAGTTTTGTAGAAAATATTAATATGACTAATACACAGTTGAAATAGGCCCAACACTCAGAAAACAATTTCACCGTGGGCGAAATATTTCCTTGTGCTTTGCAGAACTGTTATCTTTATTATTTTCTTTGCTGAACTAAAACAATATTACAAAAATCATTACTGGTCATAAAAATATGAAATAAATTTTGTTCTCCTGCATTTATGCTTTATCTTTCTGTATGAGTGGAATTGATGTTTGCATAAATAAATTTAAGGGTCATATTATTATTATTGCTAATATTTCATGCTTAGGGTAATTTTAGATTATTCTCTGTTAACAGATTAAATATGTTTGAATAGTGCTATGCTTGTCTCTGGATAGTAGCTAATTATGGTTGCTATTGACTTAATTTTATTAAATAAAAACATGACCTAAGGCAATAAAAAAATGACTTGTGTAAACTCCTATGTAGTGTGTTGCTTAATGCTTGCTTAACCCTATGAACTTATTAAACCACCATTAATAATTCTGCCCACTTGTGCTAATCTGAATTTACTTGTTGGTATGACTCATGTGATGATTTGATTGAGTGCTAAATGATTGTTTTGTTGGTTGAGTGTTTGCTTTGAATGATGTGATGGTAATTGTGTGCTATTTTGCGCAACGTGTAGACGAGACGCTTGACGTTGCAGGTGATGACTCCTTCCAAGCCGAAGAAGCCGTACTAAGAGAAACCGTCGAGGAAGGCAAGCCATCTTCAAAAAATTAACCCTTGTCCTACATTTTTACTTTCTTTGTATCATATTATGTATCATGCTATTATTATACCATTTTGGGTTGGGATTGTATTAGTTTTATTAGGTGAACCACCACATACCTTATACCTTACCTAATTGGGATAAATGAATTAGACAACAATGATCTTGATGTACTATCCCTAGCCTTGCTAAAGAACTAATGACAACATAATAATTTGGTTAATCTTGCTCCACCCTAATGTGATGGCATACATCTAAGAAGATGTGATGGCCAAGATTGTGGTTGTTCGAAACATCGTTGAACATATTCAAAGTCTGGAGGGACTCTCTATAAGTGCCGCCAAAACCCAGCCTTACAGTATAACCACAATACTCTGGTATGGGACAGGGCTAGTTAGAAGCTTGCTTATATTAGTACGGGGATCTTATTACTATATGAGTGACGTACACGACGGTACCCAAAAGCCGGAATCCTGCCGATGCGTCGGAGGTGTAATATGCTGGATTATATCAGTGTCGGTACGGAACTTTGCCGCACCTCTACTACGGTGAAGGCATGTGTCCAAGAGGAGCATGACCTTGCACGCGGACATTTCAGGATGTGGGCATCCGGTAGATCACCTGTACTAGGATAGGCAAGGGAAAAACTACGATCGATTATCCGAAACCCGCATACTGAGGTATGACGAACCGTGGGGACTCACGGCGGATGTATCGAATGTTTTGGGTAAAGTGTACAACCTCTGCAGAGTGAAAACTATTCGAGTAGCCGGAGTCCACGGTCATGGACAACTAATGAGGCCACACTTTGTGGGGAATAGATGAGAAATTCTAGTGCTGAGATTATGGTTCACGATGATGATGATGATATTATGAAAAGGGTTGGACATGATTAAATCAAATATAATTGTGGGATTAAAATTTGCCAAGGATAAAATGTTGCCAACTTAACTAATATTGAGTAGTTAGGTTCCCCCATGTTAAACCCTACCATATAGCCATTCCATTATCTATGCAAAAATATTTGTTCCTTTCTTTAGGTGGTTTGCGGGTACTTTGTATGTACTCACGGCTTTGTCCCTGGTTATTCAATCAGCCAGGCATGGAGGAACAGGTATTTGACGATGACGCGACTGCCGAGTACTAGGATGTGCTACGCTCTGAGCTTTACCTGTGGATTGTGATGCTGCTATCTATCTTGCTTTTTCTTATTCCACTGCCATTTGAGCTTGATGAGGTCGTGTAAGACTATGTTGTTGTATGAATTTATATTCGGTACTGTATGAACTTGTGACTGTGATATCCATTTTCGAGTTGTGCGTCATGCGACACTGATCATGCGAGCATGACGGTATGCACAACTGACCTCTTCGGACATATAGTTCGGGGTGCCCACAAACTTGGTATCAGATCCCCTGTTCAAACTGTAGCAGCCTAGTTAGCATGGACGTTAGTTAGAAGTATTTTTGGTAAAAAAATCTCTCTTACACCTCTCACCCCTTTCAAAATATTTTAAGTCAAGCAAGACCTAAGATTAAGAGGGAATGGTGTCCCGAAGCAGATGTGAACTAGTGGAAGTATTTGTTTAGTGTCCCTTACCCGAATGCGTGATCTTATGCTTGTTTGAATTGAAGTATTTAGTCTTAAGTTAGAGTGACCCTACCACCCTAATTAGGATGAGACTAACTCGTGGTCTCTTATATTGCGTAACCACCTTAGGATGTCGAGAAGAAACCGCGCCAACCCAAGTGGACCCGGTGATGCGCCACCATGTAACACCCTCAGTGTCAAGCTACAGTGATCAATCTAGTCAATGACTAATCCCAGTCATTAACCATGCTCTAATCATCTTTGAAACAAATCATAATAAAGGTTCACTTGGTTGGAATTAAAAACAAAGTGGAAAATAAAATCTTGCCCAAAAATAATGCAAGAAATTTTATTAAATGCCTAAATATCAGTAGGTCTTATTAAAAATGAAATAGGAGTTTATTGAAATGTTTTACTAATTTAATCAAATCAAAACAATGTCAATTCATTGGCATTTAATGCATTTTAAATATAACAAATATGCAAATGATTTTATATGAATCTCAAACTTTTTATAGAAGTATATTAAATTGCAAATGAAATTATGGAGCAAGTCTCATATATGACAAAAACTATTTGTTGAACAAATAAAATAGAAACATAAAAGAATAAATAAAAGAAAAACAAAAAAGGGAAACCTATCTACCGCTCAGGGGCGAGGCCAACCCCCTCCCCTCTCCACTGGGCCAGCCCACCACGGCCCGCTCCCTCTCCACTTCATTTCTCCCTCCCGTTCACGACGCGTCGTGGACGCCATCCAGGCCGGCCACGCCACGGCCGGCGTCGAGGATAAGGAGAACACCCCCGAGCCCCCGTTCTATCCTCCCACAAACCCTAGGCGCGCCAGATCGCCCATTTCTCCCCCTCCCTCTCTCTGTTGAGCTCGGCCATGGCGGAGCCGTGGACGCGCCGCCGTGCCCGCCGTGGCCAACAGCTACCTTAGCCCGCCCCGACATGTCCAGCAGGTTCCCCACCGTAGACTCCCTCGTCTCGAGCCATCAATCACTGCCGGGACGCCGCGTACACCGCGAATCGGGCCTGCAACTCCTGCACGGCTGCCGGCGCCATTGGTGCCGTGCAGCTCCACTCCGATCTCCACTGGCCTCTACGAGCCCTTCCCTACCTTCCATGTGAGCTGCTACCTTCTTCCCCCTTGTTTCCATCGCGTTTCATGTGCCATGTCGCCGTCTCCACCCTGCTGCGCTCCGGCCACCGCTCGGCTAGACGCCAGCGATGCCCTGGTCCGTCTCGGCCCACGCAAGTGGCATGGCTGGGTGCGGCACCTCACTGGGCGCCCGTAGAACCGAATGGCACGCCAAATGGCGCCTTGTGTGCAGCGCATGGTCGCCCGCTGTGCCTCACCGCCGTGCTGCTTTGCCTCGCCGGCGTGGGCACGGGCTGGCTTAAGCCGTGGGCTAAACCCCCTGGACGCTGACACATGGGCACATGCCCTTGATTAACTGCTAATTAAGATGTGATTAAAAATAATGGAGATAACCCCTGGGCCTATGACAGGTGGTCCCACCCTCTTAACCAACCTAATTAGAACGAATAGAAAATTGTTGAATAAAATGTCTCAACGAAAAGTGGGGCCCCCTCTGCTAGTTAGTTTATTTAAATAGAGATAACACCTCTAGTGAATGACAACTGGGCCCCACTTCTTTTAATTAAATTAAAATGTTTTTATTAAAATGTGAGGCTGACATGTGGGACCCACTGGTCAGTAGGTCCCACTTGTCAGGTTTGACCAGTCAATTAGTTATGGATAATGTTGGTTTTAAATAATAAAAGAAATTCAGAAAATCATTTAAATTGATTTAAACTTCAAAATTGAATATCTTTTAAACCGCAAGTCGGATCAAAATAATTTATACATCAAACTTGATCAGAAAAATATAACGAATACAGATACGCTACCCATATACCCACCACACCCCTCTAACATAGCGAACACAGAATATTTCCCCTCCGATTCATCTGTTTGTCAGACGACTGGAGCAGGTAAAACTTTCCGGATGAAATTGTTCTGAACATGAAAGTTTCTCAGAATGGATCAAGTAACACGGATACACTATCCACATGTCCGTCAGATGTGTCTAACACTGCAGACATGGAACCTTCCCCCTCCGGATGATCTGCCCGGTAATCAACCAGTACAGATGAGTCATCCCCGGATAAATTCCTGCTCCGGGCAAATCACCTAACACTGCGTTAGAACACCGTTAGCTTTGTATCTGCGATGTCATACATTTGTATTGCTATAATTGTTGTGTATTTACTGTTTCTCCCATCTTATTCTCCGATAGACCCCGTTGCTGCCGCCGAATACACCGTTGCCGAGTACGACTACTTCGTCGAAGACCGTACCGCTACTACCGAGCTTCCAGGCAAGCAGAGCCATTTTCCTCCCCCAGATATCACCTATATTTTCCGTATATTTATTGCACTAGGAATGGTTACTGCTGCTGCTATGTTACAATCCTATTCAATTGCATAGCCTGTTTTGTCGCCCCTTGATGGACCTTCCTTTATCCTATGCTTCCTTATAAATACATATATAATATTCAGCAGTAAACCCAGCGCATTGTTAGCTAGGTTTAGAATAGCGGGCCGTGTTCACTCTGGTGAGCGAACGCGGATTAAAAAATATTATAACTGCAACAGGTACAGATCAATGCAGACGACCTAGGGAACCCACAACGGCGAGACTCTGTCGAGTCGCTTTGAGTTTGACTTACGAGTGGAATGGACTCGTATTTCACTCTCGTCGGCTCAGTAGCGTAGCATCACCGGGATGATACGAGGTTTAACTCTTTAGTTCATTTCGCCGATGTCTCTGTCGAACCTCTTCAAGTGTACCATCGAGGGTGATTCCTCCTGGTTTCACTTGATGGTAGGCACTCGAATCAACTGGTGTCCTTAAAGGTAAGGAGTCGGGTGACCCCACGGTGCCCACGTAGGGTATTGTATCGGGACGACAAGACGGGTGTATTCCACCGGTGTGCGGTGGGCCTGGTACTTGTTCGTGGCCGAGAGATATCCTGTTGTATGAAAGTCGAGCTCTACCAAGAGCACACGCGAGACAAGGTAAGGAGACGGTTCACCATGTTGGTAACCGCAAGAGTTTGTGGGACGTCAGGGCATGCACCGATGTACTGGTGGTCTTGGCTACTGTCATTGTCCGTGACTCACCCAGATATGGGGCAACGATAACGGTTGTCCCGACAGATAATATTAAAATGACTAATGGTTCGGTGGATGACTTGAGTAGCCTTTTGGATTGTATGCACTACCTCCACGTGGGATTACAGTGTGGGCCCTCCGCGTTGTGGTCTCGTTCGACAGCTCTGAAAGACGTCCAGTTCAGCATTGTGGCCGGGACTGATCGTCGCCTGTGGTGTATGGATCTCCCGCCTCACAATGACCCGGAGAGCGAGGGGTGATAGGTGTAAGGCCCGATATGCGGTACTGCTCCAGATCTAGGTGTTTCCACCCAGATCCGGGGACGAAGCACATATCGGTCCCACCGCGACATATGACAAAGCCATATGCCCCGGATTTCCAACATGACATCACAACATTACAGATACAAGGATACAACATCTCATACAAGCGGCATACAACTGCCTCAAATACAATACAACAACGGAAGATATATGTCTGAGTACAGACTACAAGCAAATGCCTAGTGGCAAAGAGAAAAACATCGATCCCATAACCACACGGGTCCAGGCCCTCCGCCGAGATCCGCCTAACTAGTCGTCGTCGAGTCTCCACGTGAAACGTCGATCACCATACCTATTGTCGATCAGAACCCTGAAAAGAGTTTGGGGGTATTATCATGAGTACAGAGGTACTCAGCATCCAACTGTAGTGGTCATCTGACCCAGGAAGGACTTCATCACTCGTCATTCTAGGACAACTAGTAGTTTACTGTAAGGATGGGGTAAGTGGTGAGGTTGCTGCAGCACTAGCATTTATGAAGTGGCTAACGATCTAGAGAGTAAGGTAAGAAGCCAAGCATTCGATGAGGAATCGCCTCCAACAAGTCTTGCTATCCACCTACATACGCAAACATAACACCTATCCTATCCTTGTCCTCCTCTTCGCATCCCGACGAAGAAGAAGCAGTCAAGGCACACACACGTTGATCAAGTTATATTAAGATTATCTCAGTTGTTGTTGTCTAAGAACAAGGAGTAGGTCTCAAGTCGTCCATAACCGTGGACACGACTTCTCGAAAAGATTTAACCCTGCAGGGGTGTACCAACTGCCCATTACGAGGCTCCGCACGCACGTCCATCTCTCTCAGTTGCTACCCATCACAGGCAACCATTTTATGATTTAGTTCCAAGAGATCCGAAACGACAGGTCCCTCTAACTAACGACGAACAAATCCGGGTGGCCCCCGGTGAGTCGACATCCAGCTCAGGAGCCGGCCGCGCTCTCGATCTGGTCTCAACCGTCTGTCGCAGGTTTGGATAGCCGGTTAATCACACATGGGACACCGGGTCCTCAGCCGGACAAAGTGGGCCAGCAAGGGAACTAAGTCCTCACTGGTCCAGGTTGATTTGTAAACAACTGGCGTACGACCAGCACACACACGGTTTCAAATGGTAAATTAACTTGGGCCACCACTAGAAATGCTTGAAGCTAGGTAGGTAAGAAAAAGGGGACCCCATAAAATCCCACACGCGGTTAGGCACGCTCATCCTTAAAACCAATACCCGAAACTCGGATCCTAGGTGAATCGAATGGAACAAAGCGTCGGGGCGGGATAGCCTAGACCTTCCTTCGTCGAATATAATCAACATTTATAATAATCATATCATCAACAACAGTAATAATAATGTGATATCCCAACCCAAAGAGTAACAGGGTAACACCGTAGCATCCTAAGCATGCATACTAAGCAGGGGCTGAGCAACGAGCAATAGTAACATAGCAGTCCCAGGTTTGCTGGGAGGGGACATGGCTGTATCGATTTGAAAGAGGCTGTAAACATGTGGTAGGACCAAACATCGAACCTAACCTAGACTAGCATGCAAACCGCTGGTTGAAATAGAATGGATCATAAGTAATGTATAGTACTTGCCTGTTGATAAGTCGGGTTCCGAAGGTGTAGTCGATCGCAAGCTCGCATCGTCTCCGAGAGGTACCCGCGGAAGCACACAAGACGGTAAACACCCACTGGGCTCGGCCCAAGTGGCTTGCTGGGCTCGGGCCGGTGGCTGGGCTGGCGCTAGCAGATCTGGGCCGCGGGCCCACGTGGGAGGTTGAGGGGCTGGCCGGCTCGGGCTCCCTCCCGAGCACGACCGCAGGCGGCGGCGGCGGCTGCCTCCCGGTGGCGCGCCGGCCACCGGTGACGAGGGGCAGCGGGGCGCCCAGGAAGCGGAGGCGGCGGGCGAGGGGGTGCCGGATCCGGCCGGACCTTGGAGGAGGGGCGGCGGCTGGCGCGGCTTCGGCGAGCTCCGGCTCGGGCCTCCAATGGCGGGCGGCTGGTTCCTGTTGAGAGAGAGAGACGCGAGGTAAGAGGAGAGGAGGGAAGAGAGGGAGAGAAGAGGGGAGATGGGAGGAGAGGGAAGAAAGGGGGGGCCGGCGGCCTGCCGTGGACGGAGACGGAGGAGCGGCGGCGGCTCCACGGGCATGGCGGCTGCGCAAGGAGAGAGGAGAGAGGTGGCTCCAGGGGGTGACGTGGCACAGCCGGGCGCGTCTGATTCGCAGATCCGACGGTCCGAAAAATCTCGGATCTGGGAGGCAAAACTGGGCAAAGTGGAGGGGGTGGCTGCAAATTTTGTGTTAGGGAAACCCCAAGTGGGGTGGGAGTGTGATGGTCTTTATATAGCCCCGGTGGTTGGCAGTTTGCAAAAACATCCCCGGTTTCTCTCTCGCGCGTCCGGTGCTCACGTTTCTGACCGCCGGGGGTCCGCAGTACCTCCGATTCGGGTAAAACTTCGAACTGCGCGATCAGCGCGTCGAGCCGGAGGCGTTCACCTCGCGCTGGAACCGTTCCGAAAACACTTTCCAGCGCGCTACAAAATATCCCGTTTAATTATAAAACGGGGTTTTTCGTTCCGTTGGTTGCGACTGGTCTCGTGCGGTTTTCGCGACGGTGATCGGGTGAAACCCGGTGTCGCAAAGGTCGAGTGTCAGAGTGGCATGGGTCAGTCTCCATCCGATACGAGATAAGAGGGGGAAAAATAATCGCCGATCAATAAATCGGGGATGCAAACACCGTAAACAAATCAGACAATCAATCAATTCACACCGATTTTTTTTTTAATTTTTGTGAAAACTGGGCTGTTACAATACAACACCACCAACAAGGGATCTCGTCCCGAGATCCAGGACGATCCGGGGGAGAGGGGGGGGGGAGACAAAAAAGAGTCGAAGATTCTTCAACACCACTAACAAGGGACTCTGCTCCATGTCGACGTCGAACTTCGGTCGAGAAACTTTCCGCAGAGAGATGACATCGTCGGAAGAACGAAACCGTCAGTGTCAAGAGGAAGAACGATCATGAAAACCAGATCAAGGGATAGTGATTTTCGACGCAAGTTGCAAAACACCGGGCAAAAGGAGGGAGGGCAAAGGACGACCCAGACGATATCTGAAACCGGAGAAGCTAAAGGTACTACAGGAATTCCCACCTGAGCTCGGAATCGAGACAATACGCTGCAAGCGTAACGGTTCTGATACTCCACACACTCGAGAACCTAGAGTTTTGAAGGGGATAAGACGAGAATTAAAACACTTACGACACTTGTCCTGATCAGGGCAAGGGTAAGGAGCAAAAGATTCCTACTCTCCGATAACTAACTTAGTAACTACAAAATAGTTTTTGTCTAGACTCGACTTCGGCCAGAGAGCTGATCCTACGGTCGGTAAGGCTCTGATACCAAGTTGTAAGGCCCGATATGCGGTACTGTTCCAGATCTAGGTGTTTCCACCCAGATCCGGGGACGAAGCACATATCGGTCCCACCACGACATATGACAAAGCCATATGCCCCGGATTTCCAACATGATAACACAACATTACAGATACAAGGATACAACATCTCATACAAGCGGCATACAACTACCTCAAATACAATACAACAGCGGAAGATATATGTCTGAGTACAGACTACAAGAAAATGCCTAGTGGCAAAGAGAAAAAGATCGATCCCATAACCACACGGGTCCAGGCCCTCCGCCGGGATCCGCCTAACTAGTCGTCGTCGAGTCTCCACGTGAAACGTCGATCACTGTAAGGCCCGATATGCGGTACTGTTCCAGATCTAGGTGTTTCCACTCAGATCCGGGGACGAAGCACATATCGGTCCCACCGCGACATATGACAAAGCCATATGCCCCGGATTTCCAACATGATATCACAACATTACAGATACAGGATACAACATCTCATACAATCGGCATACAACTGCTTCAAATACAATACAACAGCGGAAGGTACATGTCTGAGTACAGACTACAAGCAAATGCCTACTGGCAAAGAGAATAGCATCGATCCCCATAACCACACGGGTCCAGGCCCTCCGCCGGGATCCGCCTAACTAGTCGTCGTCGAGTCTCCACGTGAAACGTCGATCACCATACCTGTTGTCAATCAAGAACCCTGAAAAGAGTTTGGGGGTAGTATCATGAGTACAGAGGTACTCAGCATCCAACTGTAGTGGTCATCTGACCCAGCAAGGACTTCATCACTCGTCATTCTAGGACAACTAGTAGTTTACGGAAAGGAAGGGGTAAGTGGTGAGGTTGCTGCCGCACTAGCATTTATGAAGTGGCTAACGATCTAGAGAGTAAGATAAGAAGCCAAGCATTCGATGAGGAATCGCCTCCAACAAGTCTTGCTATCACCTACTACGCAAACATAACACCTATCCTATCCTTGTCCTCCTCTTCGCATCCCGACGAAGAAGAAGCAGTCAAGGCACACACACGTTGATCAAGTTATGTTAAGATTATCTCAGTTGTTGTTGTCTATGAACAGGACGTAGGTCTCAAGTCGTCCATAACCGTGGACACGGCTTCTCGAAAAGATTTAACCCTGCAGGGGTGTACCAACTGCCCATTACGAGGCTCCGCACGCACGTCCATCACTCTCAGTTGCTACCCATCACAGGCAACCATTTTATGATTTAGTTCCAAGAGATCCGAAACGACAGGTCCCTCTAGCTAACAACGAACAAATCCGGGTGGCCCCCGGTGAGTCGACATCCAACTCAAAAGCCGGCCGCGCTCTCGAATCGGCCTCAACCGTCTGGACGAGATCGGGTTAGCTACCCAAACAGATGTGGGAAGCCCCCTAGCTTCCAGGTGTGGACCAACAAAGAAACCATGTCTCCGCTGGCCCAAGTTGTTTTAAAATATATCTGCTAGGAGCGACCCGACAAGATATATATGCATGTTTTCAAATGGTAAATCAGCTTGGGCCACTACTAGAAATGTTTGAAGCTAGATAGGTAAGAAAAGGGGACCCCATAAAATCCCACACACGGTTAGGCACGCTCAGTCTTAAAACCAATACCCGGAACTCGGATCCTAGGTGACTCGAATGGAACAAAGCGTTGGGGCGGGATAGCCTAGACCTTCCATCCTTCGTCGAATATAGTCAACATTATAATAATCATATCATCAACAATAATATAATAATCAGGTGATATCCCAAACCAAGGAGTAACAGGGTAACATCGTAGCATCCTAAGCATGCATACTAAGCAGGGCTGAGCAACGAGCAATAGTAACATAGCAGTACAAGGTTTACTGGGAGGGGACATGGCTGTATCGGTTTAAAAGAGGCTGTAAACATGTGGTAGGATCAAACATCGAACCTAACCTAGACTAGCATGCAAACCGATGGTTGAAATAGAATGGATCATAAGTAATGCAAAGTCCTTGCCTGTTGATAAGTCGGGTTCCGAAGGTGTAGTTGATCGCAAGCTCGCATCGTCTCCGAGAGGTACCCGCGGGAGCACACAAGACGATAAACACTGGAAAGCAATCAACGGTGCACCACTATTACTACGGAGAAAACACGAGAAAGCATCAACAAGAAGTAACACGAGACATCGCACCTACCGTCGAGAGCGGTCACTAACGATTTAAGTGGAGTACTCGTCACACACGACGATACCACACGTTTACGGTGGTTCAAGTTGTTTAGCTACAGGTGATCAAACAACAGTTATTAACATGGCAATTCAAGCAAGCATGGCATAGCACACAAACAGGTCAAGAGGTGAAGCATAAAGTAAACTATCTGATCTAGTCAATTTAAGTGGGGGTAAAATCCTAGACATGCAAACTATTGCGGACCCCACGATAAAAATGGAATTTGGTACTGTTTTGCCTAAACAATATTTTATTATTTTTATTAGCAAGCAACAGCATCAAAAACACAATCTACATGCAATTCTAGTCAAGTTACATATAAGAAACATTTTAAACAGAGCAACAGATAAAAAGTTATAGCAGTTACAAGTTATAGTGGCAGGCAGTGTAATTAGCAGTCAAACAACATGTAAACAAAGTCAAACATGGCAAAGGAGCACAAATTATTAAACTAGGCACAATTCTAAGCAATTTTCATATTAAACGCGTCGCGATCCGATCTACGAGCAAAAAGATACGGGCACTGCAAAAATCCTAATACAAACTGCCTAATTAAAAAAATAAAACTAGCAGAGACGAAAAAAAACCTAAACGGGCCAAAAGCTACTGGGACCAACAGAAAAAAAAGAAATAACAAACAAAAAGAAAAAAAGAGGGGGGCAGCTCACCCCAGTGGGCCGAGGCCCATGGAGGCAGAGGAGGCGCCTGGGCTGGAGCTGGGCCGCGGCCCACCTGGCGCCGGTTGGTGGAGGCCGGTCGGGACCTCCCGATCCCGACGAGGTAGGCGGCGGCGCCGCGGCTGTTGCCGGCCACCGGCGGGCACGGGCGGAGCTAGGAGGTCGGAGGAGGGGCGCAGCGGGAGGAGCAGGTCGGAAGGAGGCGGGGCTCGCCGGATCCGGCTGCTTGCGTTCCAAGGCGGGGCGGCGACGAGCTCCTCGGGAGCGAGCGCGAGCTTGGCCGCGGCTCCCATGGCGTGTTGCGGGCGCGGTCGTCGCCGGCGGACCTGCGGGAAGAGAGGGAGGTGGGCTGAGAGAGGGAACAGGGAGGGGAAGGCGCGGGGAGGAGAGGAAGGAGAGCGCGCGGGTGAGGGAGGTGGCCGGCGGCCTGCTGGCTGCTCGACGGTGCTCGCCGGAGAGCGAACGGAGACGGGCGGCGCGGCGGCTCGGCCTCGGGCATGGAGGCCTCCCGGCGTGGAGCTGCAAGGGGTGACGTGGCGGCTCCGGGGTCGTCCGATCTGCGATCCGACGGCTTCGGGCATCCCAGATCTAGGGTTTCGGGATTTTTGGGGGTGTTTTGGGTCAGATCTGAGCCAGATCAGGGGGGTGGCTGCAAAATTGGCTAGGGGAAACACTAGAAATGGGTGGAGGTGTGGTGGTCTTTATATAGCATGGGTGGCTGGCAGTTTGCAAAAACATCATCGGTTTTTGTCTCGCGCGCACGGTGCTCACGTTTCTGACCGCCGGGGGTCCGCAGTACCTCCGATTCGGGTAAAACTTCGAACTGCGCGATCAGTGCGTCGAGCCGGAGGCGTTCACCTCGCGCTGGAACCGTTCCGAAAACACTTTCCGGCGCGCTATAAAAATATCCCGTTTAATTATTAAACGGGGTTTTTCGTTCCGTTGGTTGCGGCTGGTCTCGTGCGGTTTTCGCGACGGTGATCGGGCGAAACCCGGTGTCGCAAGGGTCGAGTGTCAGGGTGGAAAGGGTAGGTCTCCGTCCGATACGAGATAAGAGGGGGAAAAATAATCGCCGATCGATAAATCGGGGATGCAAACACCGCAAACAAATCAGACAATCAAACAATTCACACCGAAAACAAAATTTTTAATTTTTGTGAAAACTGGGCTATTACAGGCAACACCACCAACAAGGGATCTCATCCCGAGATCCAGGACGATCCGGGGGAGAGGGGGGAGAGAAAAGAGAGTCGACGATCTTCAACACCACCAACAAGGGACTCTGCTCCATGTCGACGTCGAACTTCGGTCGAGATAAATTTCCGTAGAGAGACGACATCGTCGGAAAAACGAAACCGTCAGTGTCAAGAGGAAGAACAATCGCGAAAACCAGATCAAGGGATAGTGATTTTCGACGCAAGTCGTAAAAACACCGGGCAAAAGGATGGATGACAATGGATGACCCAGATGATAACCGAAACCGGAGAAGCTAAAGGTACTACAGGAATTCCCACATGAGCTCGGAATCGAGACAATACTTCCCAAGCAAAGCATTGTAACTATTCCGAAACTCGACACACTCGAGATCCTAAAGTTTGAAGGGGATAAGGCGAGAGTAAAACACTTACGGCACTTGTCCTGACCAGAGCAAAGGTAAGGAGTAAAAAGATTCCTACTCTCCGATAACTAACTTAGTAACTACAAAATAATTTTTGTCTAGACTCGACTTCGGCCAGAGAGGGGATCCTACGGTCGGTAAGGCTCTGATACCAAGTTGTAAGGCCCGATATGCGGTACTGTTCCAGATCTAGGTGTTTCCACTCAGATCCGGGGACGAAGCACATATCGGTCCCACCGCGACATATGACAAAGCCATATGCCCCGGATTTCCAACATGATATCACAACATTACAGATACAGGATACAACATCTCATACAATCGGCATATAACTGCCTCAAATACAATACAACAGCGGAAGGTACATGTCTGAGTACAGACTACAAGCAAATGCCTACTGGCAAAGAGAATAGCATCGATCCCCATAACCACATGGGTCCAGGCCCTCCGCCGGGATCCGCCTAACTAGTCGTCGTCGAGTCTCCACGTGAAACGTCGATCATCATACCTGTTGTCGATCAAGAACACTGAAAAGAGTTTGGGGGTAGTATCATGAGTACAGAGGTACTCAGCATCCAACTGTAGTGGTCATCTGACCCAGCAAGGACTTCATCACTCGTCATTCTAGGACAACTAGTAGTTTACGGAAAGGAAGGGGTAAGTGGTGAGGTTGCTTCCGCACTAGCATTTATGAAGTGGCTAACGATCTAGAGAGTAAGATAAGAAGCCAAGCATTCGATGAGGAATCGCCTCCAACAAGTCTTGCTATCACCTACTATGCAAACATAACACCTATCCTATCCTTGTCCTCCTCTTCGCATCCCGACGAAGAAGAAGCAGTCAAGCCACACACAAGTTGATCAAGTTATGTTAAGATTATCTCAGTTGTTGTTGTCTATGAACAGGACGTAGGTCTCAAGTCGTCCATAACCGTGGACACGGCTTCTCGAAAAGATTTAACCCTGCAGGGGTGTACCAACTGCCCATTAAGAGGCTCCGCACGCACGTCCATCACTCTCAATTGCTAACCATCACAAGCAACCATTTTATGATTTAGTTCCAAGAGATCCGAAACGACAGGTCCCTCTAGCTAACAACGAACATATCCGGGTGGCCCCCGGTGAGTCGACATCCAACTCAAAAGCCGGCCGCGCTCTCGAATCGGCCTCTACCGTCTGGACGAGGTCGGGTTAGCTACCCAAACAGATGTGGGCAGCCCCCTAGCTTCCAGGTGTGGACCAATAAAGAAACCATGTCTCCGCTGGCCCAAGTTGTTTAAAAAAATATCTGCTAGGAGCGACCCGACAAGATATATATGCATGTTTTCAAATGGTAAATCAGCTTGGGCCACCACTAGAAATGTTTGAAGCTAGATAGGTAAGAAAAGGGGACCCCATAAAATCCCACACGCGGTTAGGCACGCTCAGTCTTAAAACCAATACCCGGAACTCGGATCCTAGGTGACTCGAATGGAACAAAGCGTCGGGGCGGGATAGCCTAGACCTTCCATCCTTCGTCGAATATAGTCAACATTATAATAATCATATCATCAACAATAATATAATAATCAGGTGATATCCCAAACCAAGGAGTAACAGGGTAACATCGTAGCATCCTAAGCATGCATACTAAGCAGGGCTGAGCAACGAGCAATAGTAACATAGCAGTACAAGGTTTGCTGGGAGGGGACATGGCTGTATCGGTTTAAAAGAGGCTGTAAACATGTGGTAGGATCAAACATCGAACCTAACCTAGACTAGCATGAAAACCGCTGGTTGAAATAGAATGGATCATAAGTAATGCGAAGTCCTTGCCTGTTGATAAGTCGGGTTCCGAAGGTGTAGTTGATCGCAAGCTCGCATCGTCTCCGAGAGGTACCCGCGGGAGCACACAAGACGATAAACACTGGAAAGCAATCAACGGTGCACCACTATTACTACGGAGCAAACACGAGCAAGAATCAACAAGAAGTAACACGAGACATCGCACCTACCGTCGAGAGCGGTCACTAACGATTTAAGTGGAGTACTCGTCACACACGACGATACCGCACGTTTACGGTAGTTCAAGTTGTTTAGCTACAGGTGATCAAACAACGGTTATTAACATGGCAACTCAAGCAAGCATGGCATAGCACACAAACAGGTCAAGAGGTGAAGCATAAAGTAAACTATCTGATCTAGTCAATTTAAGTGGGGGTAAAATCCTAGACATGCAAACTATTGCGGACCCCACGATAAAAATGGAATTTGGTACTGTTTTGCCTAAACAATATTTTATTATTTTTATTAGCAAGCAACAGCAGAAAAAACACAATCTACATGCAATTCTAGTCAAGTTACATATAAGAAACATTTTAAACAGAGCAACAGATAAAAAGTTATACTCCCTCCGATCCATAAAAAGTGTCGCACATTTTATATTAAGTTAGTACAAACTTTGTACTAAGTGGGCGACACTTTTTATGGATCGGAGGGAGTAGCAGTTACAAGTTATAGTGGCAGGCAGTGTAATTAGCAGTCAAACAACATGTAAACAAAGTCAAACATGGCAAAGGAGCACAAATTATTAAACTAGGCACAATTCTAAGCAATTTTCATATTAAACGCGTCGCGATCCGATCTACGAGCAAAAAGATACGGGCACTGCAAAAATCCTAATACAAACTGCCTAATTAAAAAAATAAAACTAGAAGAGACGAAAAAAAACCTAAACGGGCCAAAAGCTACTGGGCCCAACAGAAAAAAAAGAAATAACAAACAAAAAGAAAAAAGAGGGGGGCAGCTCACCCCAGTGGGCCGAGGCCCATGGAGGCAGAGGAGGCGCCTGGGCTGGAGCTGGGCCGCGGCCCACCTGGCGCCGGTTGGTGGAGGCCGGTCGGGACCTCCCGATCCCGACGAGGTAGGCGGCGGCGCCGCGGCTGTTGCCGGCCACCGGCGGGCACGAGCGGAGCTAGGAGGCCGGAGGAGGGGCGCAGCGGGAGGAGCAGGTCGGAAGGAGGCGGGGCTCGCCAGATCCGGCTGCTTGCGTTCCAAGGCGGGGCGGCGACGAGCTCCTCGGGAGCGAGCGCGAGCTTGGCCGCAGCTCCCATGGCGTGACGGCTGGCGCGGTCCTCGCCGGCGGACCTGCGGGAAGAGAGGGAGGCGGGGTGAGAGAGGGAACAGGGAGGAGAAGGCGCGGGGAGGAGAGGAAGGAGAGCGCGCGGGTGAGGGAGGTGGCCGGCGGCCTGCTGGCTGCTCGACGGTGCTCGCCGGAGAGCGAACGGCGACGGGCGGCGCGGCGGCTCCGGGGTCGTCCGATCTGCGATCCGACGGCTCCGGGCATCCCAGATCTAGGGTTTCGGGATTTTTGGGGGTGTTTTGGGTCAGATCTGAGCCAGATCAAGGGGGTGGCTGCAAAATTGGCTAGGGGAAGCCCTAGAAATGGGTGGAGGTGTGGTGGTCTCTATATAGCATGGGTGGCTGGCAGTTTGCAAAAACATCATCGGTTTTTGTCTCGCGCGCACGGCGCTCACGTTTCTGACCGCCGGGGGTCCGCAGTACCTCCGATTCGGGTAAAACTTCGAACTGCGCGATCAGTGCGTCGAGCCGGAGGCGTTCACCTCGCGCTGGAACTGTTCCGAAAACACTTTCCGGCGCGCTATAAAAATATCCTGTTTAATTATTAAACGAGGTTTTTCGTTCCGTTGGTTGCGGCTGGTCTCGTGCGGTTTTTGCGACGGTGATCGAGCGAAACCCGGTGTCGCAAGGGTCGAGTGTCAGGGTGGCAAGGGTCGGTCTCCGTCCGATATGAGATAAGAGGGGGAAAACTAATCGCCGATCGATAAATCGGGGATGCAAACACCGCAAACAAATCAGACAATCAAACAATTCACACCGTAAACAAAATTTTTAATTTTTGTGAAAACTGGGCTGTTACAATCACCATACCTGTTGTCGATCAGAACCCTGAAAAGAGTTTTGGGGTAGTATCATGAGTACAGAGGTACTCAGCATCCAACTGTAGTGGTCATCTGACCCAGCAAGGACTTCATCACTCGTCATTCTAGGACAACTAGTAGTTTACGGTAAGGATGGGGTCAGTGGTGAGGTTGCTGCCGCACTAGCATTTATGAAGTGGCTAACGATCTAGAGAGTAAGGTAAGAAGCCAAGCATTCGATGAGGAATCGCCTCCAACAAGTCTTGCTATCCACCTACATACGCAAACATAACACCTATCCTATACTTGTCCTCCTCTTCGCATCCCGACGAAGAAGAAGCAGTCAAGGCACACACACGTTGATCAAGTTATATTAAGATTATCTCAGTTGTTGTTGTCTAAGAACAAGGAGTAGGTCTCAAGTCGTCCATAACCGTGGACACGGCTTCTCGAAAAGATTTAACCCTCCAGGGGTGTACCAACTGCCCATTACGAGGCTCCGCACGCATGTTCATCTCTCTCAGTTGCTACCCATCACAGGCAACCATTTTATGATTTGGTTCCAAGAGATCCGAAACGACAGGTCCCTCTAACTAACGACGAACAAAGCCGGGTGGCCCCCGGTGAGTCGACATCCAGCTCAGGAGCCGGCCGCGCTCTCTATCTGGTCTCAACCGTCTGTCGCAGGTTTGGATAGCCGGTTAATCACACATGGGACACCGGGTTCTCAGCCGGACAAAGTGGGCCAGCAAGGGAACTAAGTTCTCACTGGTCCAGGTTGGTTTGTAAACAACTGGCGTACGACCAGCACACACACGGTTTCAAATGGTAAATCAGCTTGGGCCACCACTAGAAATGCTTGAAGCTAGGTAGGTAAGAAACAGGGGACCCCATAAAATCCCACACGCGGTTAGGCACGCTCAGTCTTAAAACCAATACCCGGAACTCGGATCCTAGGTGACTCGAATGGAACAAAGCGTCAGGGCGGGATAGCCTAGACCTTCCATCCTTCGTCGAATATAGTCAACATTATAATAATCATATCATCAACAACAATAATATAATAATGTGATATCCCGAACCGAGGAGTAACAGGGTAACATCGTAGCATCCTAAGCATGCATACTAAGCAGGGGCTGAGCAACGAGCAATAGTAACATAGCAGTCCCAGGTTTGCTGGGAGGGGACATGGCTGTATCGATTTGAAAGAGGCTGTAAACATGTGGTAGGACCAAACATCGAACCTAACCTAGACTAGCATGCAAACCGCTGGTTGAAATTGAATGGATCATAAGTAATGTATAGTCCTTGCCTGTTGATAAGTCGGGTTCCGAAGGTGTAGTCGATCGCAAGCTCGCATCGTCTCCGAGAGGTACCCGCGGAAGCACACAAGACGGTAAACACCCACTGGGCTCGGCCCAAGTGGCTTGCTGGGCTCGGGCTGGTGGCTGGGCTGGCGCCAGTAGATCTGGAGGTTGAGGGGCTGGCCGGCTCGGGCTCCCTCCCGAGCACGACCGCAGGCGGCGGCGACGGCTGCCTCACGGTGGCGCGCCGACCACCGGCGACGACGGGCAGCGGGGCGCCCAGGAAGCGGAGGCGGCGGGCGAGGGGGTGCCGGATCCGGCCGGACCTTGGAGGAGGGGCGGCGGCTGGCGCGGCTTCGGGCGAGCTCCGGCTCGGGCCTCCAATGGCGGGCGGCTGGTTCCTGTTGAGAGAGAGAGAGACACGAGGTAAGAGGAGAGGAGGGAAGAGAGGGAGAGAGGAGGGGAGATGGGAGGAGAGGGAAGGAGGGGAGGCCGGCGGCCTGCCGTGGCCGGAGACGAAGGAGCGGCGGCGGATCCATGGGCATGGCGGCTGCGCAAGGAGAGAGGAGAGAGGTGACTCCAGGGGGTGACGTGGCACAGCCGGGCGCGTCTGATTCGCAGATCCGACGGTCCGAAAAATCTTGGATCTGGGAGGCAAAACTGGGCAAAGTGGAGGGGGTGGCTGCAAATTTTGTGTTAGGGAAACCCCAAGTGGGGTGGGAGTGTGGTGGTCTTTATATAGCCCCGGTGGCTGGCAGTTTGCAAAAACATCCCCGGTTTCTCTCTCGCGCGTCCGGTGCTCACGTTTCTGACCGCCGGGGGTCCGCAGTACCTCCGATTCGGGTAAAACTTTGAACTGCGCGATCAGTGCGTCGAGCCGGAGGCGTTCACCTCGCGCTGGAACCGTTTCGAAAACACTTTCCGGCGCGCTACAAAATATCCCGTTTAATTATTAAACGGGGTTTTTCGTTCCGTTGGCTGCGGCAGGTCTCGTGCGGTTTTCGCGACGGTGATCGGGTGAAACCCGGTGTCACAAAGGTCGAGTGTCAGAGTGGAAAGGGTCGGTCTCTGTCCGATACGAGATAAGAGGGGGAAAAATAATCGCCGATCAATAAATCGGGGATGCAAACACCGCCAACAAATCAGGCAATCAATCAATTCACACCGAAAACAAATTTTTTAATTTTTGTGAAAACTGGGCTGTTACAATAGGCCCATGACACCCTTGCCCTTAGGGCTGTAGACCGGCGGGGACATCTATGATGAGCCGTCGGATGGGCCTCGGCGTGTCGGATAGCCTCGGTGGGGTGTTCCCTCACAAGGTGTACGCCACCCTGGAGATCCGAGCGTGTAGGGTAACAGTAGTGCAGCCCCTGCAGGGATGATAATCTATTCGGATAGCCGTGTGCACGGTAACAGGACGCTTTATGCTGAAGCCAGAGCCTACTACTACAAAATACTACTATTAAACTGTTGGTTCTGGTTTCTCTTCCTCGCAGGGAAGTCGAGGAGGGGATCTCGGAGGCATTTATAATTATTAATTATTACAACTTACTATTATACAATGCTGCAGCAACTTCTGCTGCATTGTTATTACATTCATGTTATTGAACTGTTGGCTATTCTCTCCTCATGCTGCAAGACTCGTCGGAAGATGCTAGTCTTCGATAGGCCTAGCTTCTCATCCTTATTCTGATTTCTACCTTGCCGTCCACCATATATAGCCTCCCCTTTCCATTTGATACAACTGCATAAATGCTTAGTAGCGGACGTAAGACTCGCGTGTATGCTAGATACTCACCCTTGCTTTATTTCCCCCTTTTTGTTTTGCTTGATCGGCCGTTGCAGTCGATGTTGGAGCCTAGGAGCAGGAGATCCCCGATGCTGACCACCGCAACATGAAGATCCCCGATGCCTTCTACGACATGGAGATCCCCGATGACCAGGAGTAGTTTGGAGGTTCTCAGGCAGGAGGCCTCGCCTTTTCGATCATTGTTGTTTTTGTGCTAGCCTTCTTAAGGCAACCATGTGTACCTTGTGTCTGTACTCAGATACTATTTCTTCCGCTGACTTTGTGCTCTCGAGTTGTTGTATTCGAGCCCTCGTGGCCCCTGGCTTGTATTATACATCTTGTATTATTTTATTTGTAGAGTTGTGTTGTGATATCTCACCGTGAGTCCCTGATCTCAATCGTGTACCTTGCGTGTATGATTACTGTACACGGTCTGATTTTGGGGGCGTCACAAGTTGGTATTAGAGCCAACTGCCTGTAGGACACCCCCTTCGAACTCCTTGATCGAAGTTGAGTCTAGTCTTTGCAAAATCTATTTTTGCTAACTTAATGTTTGGCTTACGGGCCCACATTGTCGTCACCCTGTATGATATCTGAGGTATTAGGATATTTTTCTTCGTACCTATGACTCTGGGATTCTACCTTCTTATCATTGCTGGTAAGTTTTACTAACTCATAACTTTAGGTTCTCGTACCTCCTTCCTTCCGGAGATCCCTGCATTCTCGATGATCTCTTGCTTCACCTGAATATTCCGAAGATTACTCTCCGATAAACTCTTGAGAACCTACGTGTTCATCACTTTTGCAATCCCCTGCCATCGATAAGTTCGTATGGATAATTACATCCACCTCCCGATCTGGAAATCATAATTCCATTGTACTTAAGCATCGAATTATTCCGATGGTTCTATCACACGATGCCTTTGCATTCCTTCTTCTTATGGTTGAGTACCGATACTCACGCCATATTCTCTGTGGGCCCATAACCCAAAGTTCCACAGGATCGAAACCTGACTCTTGCCATCTACCTTGCGATATTCGGCCCGATATCATGCTTATGCCTGATGCTCTGGACCCCTTATCATCATCCGTCATCGGCATCGAATGCATGCCTATCTGCTTGAAACTTCTCATGCCTTATTTTGTTTCTCTTGATGTATTCCCCTGAGTTTAATCTCGGAAGATACTTTTTACCCCATTCCCTCGGACAACCTTGGTTGATTGACCTTGTACCGATCCGACCCCCCTCAAGTTTTCCTTCGAGCCTATTCGTAAGTACGATGAAGACCCTGGATGAAGAATGACAACTCGTAGAGATGCACTGATGCAGACAAAAGGAATACATCAACGAGAAGGATTGACTTCTTCGAGAAGGACAACAAGCACTAGGAGCATCGTTAGAATGCGAAACCAAAACTTTACCCCTTACACTACCTTTAATTCTCGGGACGAGAATTCTTTGTAGTGGGGGAGATTTGTAACACCCTTAGTGTCAAGCTACAGTGATCAATCTAGTCAATGACTAATCCCAGTCATTAACCATGCTCTAATCATCTTTGAAACAAATCTTAATAAAGGTTCACTTGGTTGGAATTAAAAACAAAGTGGAAAATAAAATCTTGCCCAAAAACTATGCAAGCAATTTTATTAAATGCCCAAATATCAGTAGGCCTTATTAAAAATGAAATAGGAGTTTATTAAAATGTTTTACTAATTTAATCAAACAAAAACAGTGTCAAATCAATGGAATTTAATGCATTTTAAATATAACAAAAATGCAAATGGTTTTATATGAATCCCAAACTTTTTATAGCAGTATATTAAATTTCAAATGAAATTATGGAACAAGTCTCATATATAATAAAAACTGTTTATTGAGAAAATAAAATAGAAACATAAAAGAATAAATAAAACAAAAACAAAAAAGGGAAACCTATCTACCGCTCAGAGGCGAGGCCCACCCCCTCCCCTCTCCACTGGGCCAGCCCACCCCGGCCCGCTCCCTCTCTACTTCATCTCTCCATGCTGTTCACGACGCGCCGTGGACGCCATCCAGGCCGGCCACGCCGCGGCCGTTGCCGTGGCACGCATCCCGCGGCCGACGTCGAGGATAAGGAGACCACCCCTGAGCCCCCGTTCCAGCCTCCCAGAAACCCTAGGCGCGCCAGATCCCCCATTTCTCCCCCTCCCTCTCTCTGTTGAGCTCGGCCATGGCGAAGCCGTGGACGCGCCGCCGTGCCCGCCGTGGCCAACGGCTACCTCAGCCCGCCCCGACATGTCCAGCAGGTTCCACACCGTCGACTCCCTCGTCTCGAGCCATCAATCGCCGCCGGGACGCCGTGTACACCGCGAATCGGGCCTGCAACTCCCGCACGGATGCCGGCGCCATTGAGGCCGTGGAGCTCCACTCCGACCTCCGCTGGCCTCTCCGAGGCCTTCCCTACCTTCCATGTGAGCTGCTACCTTCTCCCCCCTTGTTTCCGTCGCGTTTCGTGCGCCATGTCACCGTCTCAACCCTGCTGCACTCCGGCCACCGCTCGGCTAGACACCACCGACGCCCTGGTCCGTCTCGGCCCGCGCAAGTGGCATGGCTGGGTGCGACACCTCACTGGGCGCCCGTAGAACCGAATGGCGTGCCAAATGGCGCCTTGTGTGCAGCGCATGGTCGCCCGCTGTGCCTCGCCGCCGTGTTGCTTTGCCTCGTCGGCGTGGGTTCGGGCTGGCTTAAGCCGTGGGCTAAACCCCCCTGGACGCTGACACATGGGCCCACGCCCTTGATTAACTACTAATTAAGACGTGATTAGAAATAATGGAGATAACCCCCTGCGCCTATGACAGGTGGCCCCACCCTCTTAACCAACCTAATTAGAACAAATAGAAAATTGTTTAATAAAATGTCTCAATGACAAGTGGGGCCCCCTCTGCTAGTTAGTCTATTTAAATAGAGATAACACCTCTAGTGAATGACAACTAGGCCCCACTTTTGTTAATTAAATTAAAATGTTTTTATTAAAATGTGAGGCTGACATGTGGGATCCACTGGTCAGTAGGTCCCACTTGTCAGGTTTGACCAGTTAACTAGTTGTGGATAATGTTGGTTTTAAATAATAAAAGAAATTCAGAAAAACATTTAACTTTATTTAAACTTCAAAATTTATTATCTTTTAAACCGTAAGTCGGATCAAAATAATTTATACATCAAACTTGATCAGAAAAATATAACGAATACGGATACGCTACCCATATACCTACTGCACCCCTCTAACATACCGAACACGGAACATTTCCCCTCCGGTTCATCTGTTTGTCAGACGACTGGAGCCGGTAAAAATTTCCGGATGAAATTGTTCTGAACATGAAAGTTCCTCAGAATGGATCAACTAACACGGATACACTATCCACATGTCTATCAAATATCTCTAACACTGCAGACATGGAACCTTCCCCCTTCGGATCATCTGTTTGGTAATCAACCGGTACCGATGAGTCATCCCCGGATAAATTCCTGCTCCGAGAAAATCACCTAACACTGCGTTAGAACACCGTTAGCTTTGTATCTGCTATGTCATACATTTGTATTGCTATCATTGTTGTGTATTTACTGTTTCTCCCCCCTTATTCTCCAATAGACCCCGTTGCTGCCGCCGAATACACCGTTGCCGAGTACGACTACTTCGTCGACGACCGTACCGCTACCAGATATCATCTATCTTTTCCGTACATTTCTTGCACTAGGCATGGTTACTGCTGCTGCTACGTTACAA
Organism: Bromus sterilis; assembly: GCA_950022295.1. Lineage (NCBI taxonomy): Eukaryota > Viridiplantae > Streptophyta > Magnoliopsida > Poales > Poaceae > Bromus > Bromus sterilis. Next base: position 189,575,099 of record OX465599.1, on the reverse strand, counting down.
TCCTATTCAATTGCATAGCATGTTTTTGTCGCCCCTTGATGTACCTTCCTTTATCCTATGCTGCCTTATAAATATATAATATTCAGCAGTAAACCCTGCGCATTGTTAGCTACGTTTAGAATAGCGGGTCGTGATCACTCTGGTGAGTGAACGTGGATTACAAAATATTATAACTGCAACAGGTATGGATCAATGCAGACGCCCTAGGAAACCTACAACGGCGAGACTCTGCCGAGTCGCTTCGAGTTTGACTTACGAGGGGATTGGACTCGTATTCCACTCTTGTCGACTCAGTAGCGTAGCATCACCGGGATGATACGAGGTTTACCTCTTTAGTTCATTCCGCTGATGTCTCTGTCGAACCCCTTCAAGTGTATCATCGAGGGTGATTCCTCCTGGTTTCACTTGATGGTAAGCACTCTAATCAACTAGTGTCCTTAAAGGTAAGGAGTCGGGTGACCCCACGGTGCCCACATAGGGTATTGTATCGGAACGACAAGACGGGTGTATTCCACCGGTGTGCGGTGGGCCTGGTACTTATTCGTGGCTGAGAGATATCCTGTTGTACGAAAGTCGAGCTCTACCAAGAGCACACACGAGACAAGGTAAGGAGACGGTTCACCTTGTTGGTAACTGCAAGAGTTGGTGGGACGTCAGGGAAGACACCGATGTACTGGTGGTCCTGGCTGCTGTCGTTGTCCGCGACTCACCCAGATAAGGGGCAACGATAACGGTTGTCCCGACAGATAATATGAAAATGACTAATGGTTCGGTGGATGACTTGAGTAGCCTTTTGGCTTTTACGCACTACCTCCACGTGGTATTACGGTGTGGGCCCTCCGCGTTGTGGTCTCGGTCGAAAGCTTTGAAAGACGTCCAAATCAACATTGTGTCCGGGACTGATCGTCACCTGTGGTGTACGGATCTCCCGCCTCACAACGACCCGGAGAGCGAGGGCTGATAGGCCCATGACCCCCTTTCCCCTAGGGCTGTAGACCGGCGGGGACCTCTCTGATGAGCCGTAGGATGGGCCTCGACGTGTCGGATAGCCTTGACGGGGTGTTCCCTAACAAGGTGTACGCCACCCTGGAGATCCGAGCGTGTAGGGTAACAGTAGTGCAGCCCCTGCAGGGATGATAATCTATTCGGATAGCCGTGTCCACGGTAACATGACGCTTTATGCTGAAGCCAAAGCCTAGTACTACAAACTACTACTATTAAACTGTTGGTTCCGGTTTCTCTTCCTCGCAGGGAAGTCTAGGAGGGGATCTCGGAGGCATTTATAATTATTAATTATTACAACTTACTATTATACAATGCTGCAGCAACTTCTGCTGCATTGTTATTACATTCATGTTATTGAACTGTTGGCTATTCTCTCCTCATGCTGCAAGACTCGTCGGAAGATGCTAGTCTTCGATAGGCCTAGCTTCTCATCCTTATTCTGATTTCTACCTTGAAGTCCACCATATATAGCCTCCCCTTTCCATTTGATATAACTGCATAAATGCTTAGTAGCGGACGTAAGACTCGCGGGTATGCTAGATACTCCCCCTTGCTTTATTTCCCCCTTTTTGTTTTGCCTGATCGGCCGTTGCAGTCGATGTTGGAGCCTAGGAGCAGGAGATCCCCGATGGCGACCACCGCAACATGAAGATCCCTGATGCCTTCTACGACATGGAGATCCCCGATGACCAGGAGTAGTTTGGAGGTTCCCAGGCAGGAGGCCTCGCCTTTTCGATCATTGTTGTTTTTGTGCTAGCCTTCTTAAGGCAACCATGTGTACCTTGTGTCTGTACTCAGATACTATTGCTTCCGCTAACTTTCTGCTCTCGAGTTGTTGTATTCGAGCACTCGTGGCCCCTGGCTTGTATTATACAACTTGTATTATTTTATTTGTAGAGTTGTGTTGTGATATCTCACCGTGATTCCCTGATCTTGATCGTGTACCTTGCGTGTATGATTACTGTACATGACTTGATTTTGGGGGCGTCATACACCGCCACCACTTGACCCGAACATGGCATATGTTCTGCGATTGCTGATGGAGGAGCGCCAGGTTGCTCGTGTTGAGAGCCAGGCGAACATGGCTGCACTCCAACAGCTAGTCTGGGCCGCCACCAATGCCAACCAGGGAGGCAGAGGAGCTGGTGGGAATGAGAATCCCAGGTCTCGGCTCCGAGATTTCCAGAACACCAACCCGCCCGTGTTCTCGCAGACGAAGGAGCCTCTGGATGCTGAGGATTGGCTCCGCACCATGGAGAACAACCTTGCTGTCGCCGCTGTTGGCAACAACGAGAAGGTCCTGTATGCCACCAAATACCTCGCCGGCACCGCCAAAAGCTGGTGGGAAGGAGTGCGTGCCCGTATTCCTGAAGGGGAAGTGCTCACCTGGGCTGAGTTCTCCGAGAATTTCAAGAAGGCACACACCCCCACCGCACTGATCAGGAGGATGAAGGATGAGTTCTTCCACCTCAAGCAAGGATGTATGACCGTGGTCTATTTTCTTGACCGACTCACTTAGCTGTCGAGGTATGCCTCGGAGGAGGTGGACACCGAGGAGAAGAGGAAGGATCATTTCCTGGATGGACTGCACGGTGAGCTACAGGTTGTTCTGGTGGCCATGCAGTTCCCTGACCTTGAGTCTCTTGCTGATGCTGCTATTATGATGGAGGGCAATCTCAAGATGGCCGTTGAGAACCGCAAGCGCCGCATGATGCAGGAGGGTGGATCCAGAAATCCCCGGCTGCGTCCAACACATCCACCAAGGAGAGCATCACAGCCGTAGAGGAGCCAGTACCCGGTGCCACGCCCCACTGTTCCTGCTCGCCCTGCTGGAGTTCCGCGTCCAACAGGCGGAGTTCCCCGAAACCCTGGAGTGATCTGTTTCAGATGTGGTCAGAAGGGACACTATTCGACAGAGTGTCCCAACAAGAAGAATGTTGCCCCACGCCCCAATGCACCAGTACCAGCAAGAGGGAACCCCGACCGCAAAAATTCCCAGCGCGGTGCGTCTAACGCCGCCAAGGGATGTCTGAATCATGTGCAAGCCGAGGAAGCCCAGGAAGCAGGGGACGTCATATTGGGTACGTTCTTAGTTAATTCAGTACCTTCCCAAGTATTGTTTTATTCTGGTACATCTCACTCGTTTGTTACAGAGTCACTCGTGAATAAAAGTGGGATGAGGTCCGAGCCCATGAGGAGGTCCATGAGTGTGCAAATTCCAGGGTCTAGAATTAAAGCATTTAACACATGTTTTCGTGTGCCGGTAGAGATCCAAGGAGTCACGTTTCCGTTAGAATTGATTGTGCTGGGAACAGAAGGAATAGAGGTGATACTCGACATGAGCTGGTTGTGTAGGTACCGACGTCGGATATATTGCACAGAGAGGACAGTCAACCTCACCAGTACTGAAGGATTTACGATAGAGCACACAGACCTAACCGAAAAGACCCGAGCCTGCTGTCATCAGAGTGTCTCGGTGCCATCCCTTGTAGAAGTGAGTGTTGTATGTGAATTCCAGGATGTCTTTCCGGAGGAGTTACCCGGTATGCCGCCTGATTGGGATATCGAGTTCATCATGGAGTTAGTGCCTGGCACAACCCCAATTTCCCAGAGACCATACCGGATGAATGCCGAAGAGCTGATTGAGTTGAAGAAACAACTAAATGATATGCTACAGAAGGGACTGATTCGGCCCAATGCTTCATCCTGGGGTTTGCCAGTTCTCTTTGTGGACAATTGAACGCATGTGTGTGGACTACCGTAAGCTGAATGAAGTGACCATGAAGAACAAGTATCCGCTCCCCAAGATCGAGGATCTGTTCGACCAATTGAACGGAGCCCGAGTCTTCTCCAAAATTGATCTGTGGACCGGATACCACCAGCTGAAGGTCCGTGAGTCGGACATCCCCAAGACGGCCTTCACGACACGCTATGGTTTGTTCGAGTACACTGTGATGTCCTTCGGACTTACCAATGCCCTGGCCTATTTCATGAAACTCATGAACAAGATCTTCATGAAGTACATTGACAAGTTTTTCGTGATGTTCATTGATGACATCATAATTTATTCCAAGACGGAAGAAGAACATGCCGAACATCTGCGCTTAGTCCTTGAGACTTTGTGAGAACACCAGCTGTATGCCAAGTTCAGCAAGTGCGAATTCTGGCTCAAGGAAGTCGGATTTTTGGGACATGTATTTTCAGAAGGAGGAATATCCGTTGACCCAGCCAAGATTCAGTCCATCATGGATTGGACAGCCCCGACCAACCAGACCGAAGTCAAAGGATTCCTCGGATTAGCAGGTGATGCGGAGCATCCTACCGACATCACCATGGATACATCTCCTACACACGGACCCATGACGAGAGCACAAGCACGTGCCATAGAAGCAAAGGTGAAGTCACTCCTTGCCGATACTCAATACCATACGCACGAGAACTGGATGCTACCTCAAAACAGTGTGCTTTGTTCCATTAGGTCCAACAGCGAGGAGGCAACCGAAGGAGAAGAAGACTCGACTCCAGAGAGCTTTCGGACGTCCGAAGGCTTTCGGACTTCCGACAGCTCGGACGTCCGAAACTCGTCGGACTTCCGACATGCTACGGTCAGGAGCTCCTCCATCGGAGCGGGCGCCAGACAGACTTCAGACGACCGACAGACTTCGGACGTCCGATAGATCGGACGTCCGAAACTTGTCGGATTTTCGACATCTACTACTCCAGGCCACCAGGTCGTCTACAGGACCCCGCCGATGCAGCCACTTCCGGAAATCCGAAGCTCAACGGACGTCCGACGTCCCAAAAGTTCGGACGTCCGAAACCCAACGGACGTCTGAAACCTGCCTGCGCGAAGATTCAGCTGGGCCGCGGCCCGTGTATCCCCTTCTCCCTCCTAGCCTATGTATAGTTGCCTCCTATCTCAGTTCTAGGGTTAGCTGAGAAATTACCAAAGACTTGAGAGCTTAGCTTCTTCTTCCCCCTAGGGAATTAGATCTCCTTGAGATCCTCTCAAGCCTACCTCCTACCTCCTCTCCCCACTCATAGAAGGAGAGGGACCCAATCCTATTCATAGAAGGAGAGGGAGACTACCAAGCTTACCTCTTGTGGTGTGTGGATCTTGTGATGTGTGGTATTTGGGAGTGGATTTGAGTGTTTATGTGTTTGGATCTTGTTCCCCCTTTGTCTCTTGTGTTGAATGTGTTTGTGATCCCCTTTTATTCTCGTTCTTGTTGTGGATCCCCACCTCCAAATTGTGAAGATTGGGCCAAACCCTAGGCTTGCCCTACATCATTTGGTATCATGAGCAAGGTTGACACAATTTGGACTCCACCTACATCAACAACGAAGATCCAATCGACCTCCACACCGGAAGCAAGGACGGTACAACCTTTCTTCGCGAGGGTAAGGTGACGTGAGGTATCATTTCCGTCCTAACCACCCTCTCCTTGCAACTTACCTTTGAGAACCCATCTCCCTTTTGTGAACACCTTCCTTGTCCTATATAGACTAGCTCTCCGAGTATTGCCGGCTCCCACAACTCGTGCACCTTAGTAGTCATACAATTAATACTCCGTGCATTACTCATAGCGCTTCAAGTATCGTGGTCAAAAGTGAGTTCCATTCAAAAAAAAACAGAGCGAAAGAGCACAAGATATCAAAAGATTTTAAGCAAACGAGTGCGCAAATAGGGAAGCATCCACCAAAAGCACGTTTAGAGTTCATCCATTCATCTAGGTTGGTGCACTTGTGCGAATCAAGCCGTTGAGCAATCGAGCTAGTGACTCTCTTAGTACTTGTGCAACGCGAGCATTAGTCTTCGTTAGGCTTATTTATCTTGATCATTTTCTTGGTTGTATGAGTCCAAATATCTTTGCGCGTGCGTTTTCTTTTGCTATTTTTCTCTTTTGATCTACTTGTATTACATTGCTTCTTTTGGACCACTACCAATTTTATTAACACCTTGTTCCACTTGTCTCATTTCTTTGGCCACTAATTCCTGCCAAGCTCCACGATAAGCCTTTGTAGGTGTGCGTGTGGGGAACGAGACTCAAACAAGGACATTCTTTTCATTTCAAGAAGCTATACATCACTTGCCCCATTACATCTTCGAGAAGGTATCCTTGTTATTGCTCTCTCTCTTTTACTCTCACATCTACCCGCTTGTTGTCATGGCTAGGCAAGACTCCCCTAACTCACCGGTGAATGGCACACTTCGCGATACAAGCCACATGGTTACTCAAGAAGCTTACCTACAATTCCAACATGAGATGTGCGACGCACACGAGAAGTTGAGCAACCGCATCGCCACGATTGCGGTAGACCTCCATCAAGGCCAAGCTCTTATGTCACAAAAAATGGAAGAGCTATCCGAGTGCAATGAAGCGAAAATGGAGGAATTCCAACAACAAATGATCGCTCGTGACAAAGCCAATATGGCCGAGCTCAAGGCCATGCTCTCTTCTCTACATCACCATTCATCATCATCCGCCTCTACACACCGGTCTTCTCACCGTTCCAAGGCCAACCATGACCACGTCGAGCACACCCAACCTCGCGTCGGCAAGGAGCCTCAAGCCCAAGCCACGAAACGCGACAAACGCCTCCTCCTTGAGAGATGAGTGCACGACACTCTCAACTTCCATCTTCAACACCAAGGGGCAACAACTTATAATGCCCGGTCAACAATACATGAAGGCCACGAACATGGAGAGCCATCTTACTCTCATGTGCCTCGAGATGACCGTCATCCAAGACCACCACTTCACTCGCGTCAAGACAACATACCCCCAACGGATCTTCGCACATTGGAGGGGCGCCCAAATGCACCTCACGTGCCACACTTTGACCATCAAGAGTACTACAACGACAACATCCATCACAATGACCGACGAGCTCGAACACCTCCGCCACCCGAGCACCTCCGGGTTCTCCAACCCCAACACAATGAAGAGCGTTTTGGGCGACTCAAGTTCACAATGCCCAAGTTCTCGGGAGGAAAAAACCTCGAGGACTACCTCTCATGGGCCCTAAAGGTGGACAAGATATACCATGTGCATAATTATGAGGAGTCCAAGAAAGTTTCCATGGCGTCACTTGAATTTGAAGACTACGCTCTCAATTGGTGGGAGCAAGTACAAGATCTCCGCCTCGAGCAAGGCACCCCACAAGTGTGCACATGGGAAAAATTGAAGCAAGTGATGAGAGCCCGATTTGTTCCACAACATTACACACGGGACCTCTACCAAAAGTTACAAGCCCTCAAGCAAGGATACAAGACGGTGGAAGAGTACTACAAGGAAATGGAGTTGGCCATGATCCGAGCCAATGTAAAGGAATCCGCTGAACAAACCTGTTAGAACCCCAATTTGGGTAAGTGCTAGGATTTGAGTGCCCCTTTGCATCATGTAAAAAACTTCAAAAGAAAATAAAAAATGGGGAAAAGAAAGCCCTGAGAAATTAATTCAAATGGCCAGATAAAAATCTTTTTCCAAAAATAATTTAAATGTTTGGAAAACTCCTAGAATTGTTGCTGGTCATTGCAAAAGTGGTTTGGGTTCATTCCCAAACTCATGGAATTTTCTAAATATCAAAATATGCCTTGGAAATTTAATATGACCCCTATTTGAATTGAAATTCAAATGTTTTGAATTTGAAAAATGCTCAAATTCTACAAGTGACTTTCTACTGGTCACCTAGGATTTATAAAAATGTTTGGGCATTTTACTAAAATGCCTAGCTATTTAATTCTAGGCACAACAAAAATTACAGAAAAAGAAAAGAAGAAATAAAAGGGGAAGAACCCCTGGCTTCCAGCCCAACTAAACCCCCCACGGCCCATCCGGCCTCGGCCCAGCCCACCCCAGTTTGTCTCCATCCCCAAGCTCCTCGGTGGCAGCCTGGGAGCAAGCCGACGACGCCACCTCGACGCAGGCCACCTTCTAGGCCCTCTCCTTCCTTCTCCTGGTTCCACGCGACACGCCACAGACCCCCGCGTCCTTTCCCCCTAGCCACGGTTCGTCCCCTCCCCTCTGCGTCGTCGATCTCGCGACAACAGAGCACACGCCGGAGCGCCGCCGTCGAACTCGCGTGGCCAACGACCCCCTCACTCCACTTCGACTTGTCCATCGAGCTCGACACCGTCGACTACGACGCCATGGCCAAGGGTTGAAGGCAGTAGCCCCAAGAGCAGAGGAATCGCAGCTTCGTCTCCGACTACGGCCGCCGCTCCTTGCCGTTAAATTCGCCTCCGCCAGACCTCCCCCGGCCTCCCCGACCTCACCAGCGTGTTCGTGGTGAGTCTCCTGTTCTCCCAAGCTATCCCGAGCCTCGTCCCTCGTCCTCTTTCGTGTTCCACCATGAAGACCGAGCACGACGTCCGCCATGGCCGCCGTTGAGCTAGCCCCCGTGCTCCTCTGTCCCAACTGTGGAGCACAACGTGTTCCCTGTCCTCTAGCTTCACAACGTGCTAGCCCACGATCAAAGTTGCGCTCCAGAGCGCCATCCCGACAACGCCCGAGCCGCAGCCTCTGCCTCCTTCGACGCCGGCGACGCTCCAGTCTTCCCCGAGCTCGCCTGCTTGTCCAGGAGGATGCGCAGGAGCTCCATGGTTCTTCTGATTGTCGCGGCGACCGATTTGGTGCACGGGTTCATCCTCCCGAGTTCGCCGGTATTTCTCTGACCTCGCCGGGGACTCGCCGGAGTTGACCACGGCGACGTGGCAGTGATTAGGGTCCTAACCCCTGGGTTAGTTGACCCAGGTCACTGACCAGTGGGTCCCTGACCCCCCTTAAACCTCTGTTAGGTTAAGCTAACAGGTATTTAACCCGGAGAGGCTGAATAGTGGGCCCCCCTTGTCAGTTTGACTCGGGTCAAACCCCCCTGACGCCAGCATGACACAGCAGTGACGCAATAAAGAGAAAAGGAATTAAAATAAATCCAGAAAATGCAGAAAATTAGCTAAACTTTGAAAAATCATAGAAAATTCATATTAACTCCAAATTTAACATATAATATATGAAAAATGATCATCAGAAAATTCTTTATCCAAATATGCAACTTTCAACCATGTTTGAGTTGATTTTAAAATGGGACAAGTAGCTTTTGCTATTTGGCTCAATTGGAATTAATTCAAATTTAATTCAAATTCTAATTCAACTTGAACCTTTGCAATGCAACCTTGATCACTTGTACATCAGAGGCACATTACACACATGATCACATGGTTTATAAAGAAAAAACAATGGCATTTGCAACTTGGCTAAATTAACCAACATATGGAGTTTGAATTTGCATTTCAAATGATGTACACTTCATTTAAATCAAATGTGCCATAAACAATACCAATCACATCATGGACAACATGGTCATGTGCTTGTGCATTTACATTTAAAGTTGCCCCCTTTGTTGATGATTGTGCCGGTAACAGTGCCTCCGAGACGGTGATCACCCCCGAAGAACAAGACCACCGATAAGAATCGTGTAACGTCAGCAAGGCACGCAAACCCCATTGATCATGTCTATAAAATCCTACTTCCCTCTCATTCTCGCTTATGTTTAGGAGATCACCGAGACGCGTTCTTTCGCATAGTTGAACCCATTCCGATGCATGACCTATCATTTTGTCACCGTATTAAGCAAACCACAATCCTAGCAGATTTAGGAGTTGAATGATGAGCATGTGGCCCCTGCAACTGTTAAAGCTTATTGCATGCTTAGATCTATGAGTCGGGATGGATGATCACAGTGGTGTTGATGAAAGTGAAACTGTGTTGGTGAATCCACCCTAATACATGGTAAACGATGAGAGGCTGTGTAGGAGTACACAGTGGGTTGTCTCGTTGGACACCACCTTAAGCACCGAGTTCTTGTATGGTAATCCAAGACAAAGAGTACAACCACACATTGGGATCACTGACCCCTCTGGGCCTAGTACCTTGATCCGTGTCGACGTCCAGGAGTCACATTAGTTCGGGCTTTCCATTTGGCATCTGCATAGAAAAAGAATGAAGGAATGGTTGCATCATATAGATATGTGGGTGCACCTGTGAGGCAGGAAAACCATCTGCCTGAGGCGGCGTCTCGGTCACCTGCATTGTTTGAGTCCGTTTCGTTGATCCGGCAGGGCTCTCGAGCGGAGGCAACTCAGATAGTCGACTCCTGGAATAGACCGGTTGTGAGGGAAGTGTCGTGGTGAACATCCTCACTGTCACCTCTTTAACGGTGGCGAGCAAAAGGCGGTAACCGATGGTCATGTGTGTGTAGCTTACACCCTTGCAAGGTTAACAAAACTATTCGAATAGCCACGTCCGCGGTTAAGGACTACTTGGAACCCGTACCTGATTACTAGACAACTTGAATGGATACTTATAAAACTCGCAAGATAAGCGTAACTGCTATGGTGTGCTCCTCGTGGGGAAGTCGAGGAAGTAACCATAGTGGTGTATTGGTTGGAGACTTGATAGTGGACTCGTGTACGCTTCTTACCTCAAGTCTGGTACTCGTATTTTAGGACTAGCCAAGTCAAAGCTGGCACTTCTTCATGATGAAACCACACCTCCTTTACCTTGAAACTTGATCATGAGTAGTGTAGTTCTGATGTAAGTCTTGCTGAGTACGACTTTGTACTCAAGTTTTCTTATTCTTTGTTTTAGATGAAACCCAGACCCGATGGAGCCACCGAGCTGAAGCTCGACGTTGACTAAGTTAGCATAGTCCCAGACAACAGTCTGGTCCCTCGTGGAAGGGCATGTATGTTTACAAGGCTTCTCTAAGCCATTTGTTAAACTTGTCTGTACTCAGACCTAATTTTCTTCCGTTGTATGATGTAATGTTGATCATAGACATGTGATCTGTGTATACTCTATGTGTAAGTCAATAAAGAAGTACTTTGTAGAGTTATGTGATGATACCTGCTATTCATACTAGACATGTGTGATCCGTGTATGATTATAACATGCATGTCTTGGTATGGGTTTTCGAGACCTTAGTTGTGATCTGGCTGGCGGTCTTTTATACACCAAGTGGCCCTTAGATGTGCGTAGCTTGGGGCATCGCGATGCGATTGCTCGTGACTCTGTCACGTGCACACTTTGTTGTATGATCGAGCCCGCCCTAGACCCCGACTAAGTGATCGGGCTGGAGTAAGTCTATGTAAGAGTTAGGATTCAATCGATTACATGGTTGAGGCGACTTGTCTATGAGTATGGGATTCACCACCCATAAGCATTTACACGTGTGAGCGGACGATTAGGACCCATCTCAGTTGATCATCCGGCCTGAATGAGATGCCCCTCACGTACGATGCTTTCCGAGAGTGTTCTGTGCTTGGCATTTTCTTCTTAGACAAGTGGGTACGGCTCTCGGCTCTCCATGTGATTGCATCATGACTGGAATTACATATGCATATTCCGGGTCCCGACAGACTTGGTATCAAAGCAGGACTGTCTGTAGGATTATCAGCCTTGGCTGAAGTCGAGTCTAGCTTGCTATAGTTATATAGTTACTCTGGGTATATAAGGGAACAACGTGAGGCTTCTTTTTTCTCCTTACCCTCATCGTTCTGAGTTCTGAGTCACCTCATCTTTTCTATGGGAAGATAGGACTAGGCTCTTCTATGTCTTACTAGAACATCTCGTTGATTGCTTCCTTGTAGCCGTAGGAAAGTTGTGTTCGGTTTTCTAGAGTCTTTGTTCTTCCTATTTTGAGACATCCTATGTAAGTGCTGTTGTTATGTTGTGAGGATTTCTATTTCTCTTGCAATTGCAGCCGTTATGCTGTCCGAGTTATTCCAGGTTTTCCAACTGTGGAGCGCAATGTGTTCCCTGACCTCCTAGCTTCGTGATACTTCTCAAACGTATGTACTTTTCCAAACACGTTTGCCTTTATTTTGACCTCATTCTTGCATGATTTTGACGAAACTAACCCGGACTAACGCTGTTTTCAGCAGAGCTGCCTATATGGTTTTATTGTGTGCAGGAAAATGGATTTTTAGACATCCCGGAAAATTCCCAGAAAATTACCAGAAAATCCACGCACCCTATGGAGCCAGGAGCCAGAAGTGGGACCAGAGGGGAGCCCTGGGGGCCCCAGGCGCCCCCCTGGCGCGGCCAGGGGTGGGGCCGCGCCCTCAGGCCGCCTGGGCTGCCCCCCCTCCTCTGGTGCCCTACCGAGACTCCTATTTATTCCCGTGACTAGAAAACCCCAAAACAGAAGTCGTTTTCCCAGTTTCCGTCGCGGAGCCGCTGCCACCCTCTGTTCTTCTTCGGGATGGCTAATCTGGAGGCTGATTTGGCCTCCGGAGAGGGGAGATCGTCGCCATCGTCATCACCATCACCACTCCATCCATCCTCCATGACTTCTCTTCACATGTGTGAGTAATTCCTTGCTGTAGGCAAAGGGGATGGTAGGGATTGGATGAGTTTAATCATGTAATAGTTCGTCAGATTGTTGGGGGCATGTTGCCTATCATCTAGATTGGTGTTTATCTTCTTTGCTACAACTTGTTGTTCTTAATGCTTGTCACTTTGGGCCCGAGTGCCATGTTTTCAGATCTGAACCCTATGTGTTTTCATGAGTATATTTGTGTTCTAGATCTTATCTATGAGTTGTATGCACCTATTATGGTCCGGAACCGGCGATCCCAAAGGTGACAGCTTGGGACACCAAAGGGGATGGTCCATGATTTGAGGATTCCATGTATCCATTGAGTTTATTTCTTTGTTCCGGTGCTCTTTGACAGGAGTACCTTAATCTCCATAAGTTCCTTTTGGCCCCGTTCGTAGCGGGATGGTAGGACAAAAGATGTTGTGCAAGTTCTTATTGCAAGCACGCACAACTACCTATGGGATACATGCCTAATGTTTGATATTTGCCTAGATGATCTTTGCTTTTCTGTGTGCCTTGCCCCGTGTTATAATCTATTATATGTTTACTCTCATCCATGCAGCGCCCGACCATCCATCTCCCTAGCCTACAGTGTTTTCAATCCTGCTGGTTATTAGTTGTTACTTATTTTGCTATTTTCTTTTGCTGTTGCTATCATCACTATCATATGACCGTTACCACTTATCTATTGTTGCAAGCAATTATATTTCAGGTGAGGTTGAATTGACAACTCAACTGTTAAAGCTTATAAATAATCTTTGGCTCCCCGTGTGTCGAATCAATAAATTGGGTTAACTTACCCGCGAAGACTATCTCGATCCCTTACGCCTGTGGGGCATCAAGCAGCGTTCTTTGGCGCCGTTGCCTGGGAGCATAGCAATATTTACAAGTCTACTTGAAGTATCCTTCCTGCTGCATATCATCCGCTGTGGGTAATAAAGGAGACCCCAAGGTTCCGATCTTACCACCCCGTACAAGAAAAGGTACTGTTCTGAACACTAGTGCTACACTTGATTCACCTTCTGTTATGAGTAAGTTTACTTCACCACCACTACATGATGCTTCTATTGAGTCTGTTACTATGTCCGATACTTTTGATGATGCTTCCACTACTCTTGATGATGCTACTTTTCTTGGTCGCCATATTGAAACTCAGACTGCTAAGGCTGCAGTAAAATCCAAGACCGAGACCCCTACTACCTATATTCCTACCTGCAAAACCTTTGGTTACCCGAGCTTAGATGAACTCAGGGAGAGAATCCTTGATGATGATTATGTTACTCTTGATGATGATTTTTGCAGGGAACTCAGAGTGTGTGTCGACTTTGACCCTGGAGCTGTTAAGGAGCTGCTCAAAAAGCACTCCATGAAGAACAAAGTTATTCCTGATCCTCAATTTGCCACATCTCCTATATGCATCACTGATCCTGATTATGATTTCTCTGTTGATCTTTCACTTATATCTACAGTCGAGGCTGACCCCTTTTATGGCAGAGAAAATGATGATGCTATAGAACACTTGACCAAACTCGCTGAGTTAAGCAACCTATTCACTACTGATGAGAAGATACGAAACTTCTATGTGGCCAAGCTTTTTCCTTTTCTTTGAAGGAGGACGCTAAATCATGGTACGATGCACTACCCTATGGTTCCATTAAAAGTCCTCAGGACTTAGTCAAATTCTTTGTTGATAAATATTTCCCAGCTCATCTGCAACATGCTGCTTTGCAAAGAATCTATAACTTTAAACATCTTCAGGATGAGCACCTCCCTAAAGCTTGGGGGAGATTTTGTGATTTACTTAAGGTTATGCCGGGACATGGGATCCCTAAGAAAGAATTGCTTGATATATTTTACGCTGGTTTAACCGATGAATCCAGAACCTATCTGGATAGTTGTGCTAGTTGTGTTTTCAGGGAAAGAACACCGGACGATGCAGAAGAACTAATGTGCAAAATTGCCAAGAACTATGAAGATTGGTCCGTCCCTGAACCACTTCTACCACCGAAAAAGAGGGGCATGCTTGTTTTGAACCCCGAAGATATGGAAGAAGAAAATAAGTCTATAAAGGAGAAAGGTATTATAACCGAAGACGTGAAGAATTTACCGCCTATTGAGAAGTTGTGTGAGCTTACCACTCACCCTCCCTTGGTAGAGGTACACTCTCTATTAGACTTTACTGAAAGTGACATCCCTAAAGGTAAGCCTCCCGACCAATGCTTATATGAGCTTGATAATTTTATTGTTAAGCAAGACCATTTTAATAGGAAGTTACAAAGTCAGTTGCATGATAATTCTCTTTCTATCAAAAGTTTATGTGATGTTCTAGAGAGAACATTTAATGATGTTAAATGTCTTGTTAAGCATTTTCATATGGTTCAAACTCAGCTTGAACAAATTTCTAATGTGAAAAAAGATTTTCTTGCTAATAATGCCAAACAGGACATACAAGCTTATGGAATTAAAACAAGGGGTGGAACACACACCCAGGACCCACTTTATCCTGAGGGGCACCCAAAGAGGATCGAGCAAGATTCTCAAGTGCAAGAAGAGGACGAGGCTGTTAGCTCTCCAAAGAAGAAAAAGAAGAAGAAGAAACGCAAGGAGGATGACAATCCCGATGATCCTATTACATGTGAAAAGCCAGCTGTTGATCCTAACAGCATATCTACCCCTGATGCTGAAACAGAAGACAATGCCGAGTCTGAAGAAAAAGACGCCGAAGAGGATGATCCACCCAAGGTAAGAGAAGAAGAAGCACCCGATAAACGCAAGAGGTACTCTAAAGAAGACTTCATCGCAAGGAGACATGGGAAGGAAAGAGAACCATGGATACAGAAACCCATGCCCTTTCCAGGTAAGTCCCTCAAATCTAAAGAAGAAGAGAATTATAATAAATGTTGTGAATGGATGAAGCCTCTTTTTCTTCAAATTCCTTTGACTGATGCTATTAAGTTACCTCCTTATTCGAAATATATGAAAGATATTGTCACTAATAAAAGAAAAGTTCCTAATGAGGCTATATCTACTATGCTTGCTAACTACTCTTTCAGTGGCAAGATTCCTAAAAAGCTCGGTGACCCAGGTATACCCACCATTCCTTGCTCCATAAAGAATAATTACGTGAGAACTGCTTTATGTGATCTTGGTGCAGGAGTGAGTGTTATGCCTTTCTCTCTTTACAAAAGGCTTTGTTTAGAGAAACTAATCCCTACAGATATCTCCCTTCAGATGGCTGACAAATCAACAACTGTCCCAATATGTATTTGTGAGGATGTACCCGTTGAAGTTGCTAATTGTTTGATCCTTACAGATTTTGTTGTGCTTGACATGCCCGAGGATGGGAGCATGTCCATTATTCTTGGTAGACCTTTTCTCCACACCGCAGGTGCTATTATTGATTGCAATAAAGGAAAGGTCACCTTCAACGTTGATGATAGAGAACACACGGTTTATTTTCCAAAGAAGATCGACAAGAGGCATGGCCTTAACTCTATAGAGAATATCGAGACCGTGAAGATTGGAGAATGGGACTGTACACTACATGTGCACCACAAATACAAAACCATTATGGTGGGGACAATTTCCATCAAAGTGAAGGTGCAATGATTACTTCATAAGAGAGGAGACTTCTTGTTCTATATATCACCGATTTGTTGGTAAGACTTGATCAACCTTACTAGTGAAGCTTGTTTTATATAGGTAAAAAGTCAAGCTTGTTATGTTTTCATTTGCTTTAGCTTTCATTCTCTTTTCGGTACCAAGTTTTTTATGTTTTTGAAGCTTCACAATATTAATCACCACTTTAGGTTTTCAGAAAGTTTTGCAGCTTTTTGAACTCCGAGAAATTTTCAATAGTGAAGTTTTCAGAAAAATTTCAGAAAAATAAAATAATTTTTTCCATGCCGGGAGTGACCCAGAGGCACCTAGGGCTGACCAGGGGGGCCCACCAGTGGTCCAGGCGGCCAGCTGGCGTGGCCAGCCCCCTGGCCGCGCCCACAGGGCGCCTGGGGCCCACAGGCTCCACTTCCAGGTATGTCTTCTTCCTCCTCCTTCCTCTCTCTCCAAAAACACGAGTTCTGCATTTGGTTCTTGCGTTCTTGCTGTTCTTGGAGGAAATTTTCGATCTCTCTCTACAGCCCACCATTCAAGCTGAAATTTTGAGCAAATACTCCCTGGTATGTAACTCCTTCACCCCTCCAATTAGATTTTTGATTGGTGGCTTCATTTGTGAGTATTTAGTAGCTCTTGGTGCTGTTTATATGAGCTTGCATGCATGTGTAGAATTTTATTTTCCAAGTTTTGATGCAAGTTTATGCCTTAGGTAAGTGAGTTGAGTAGTTTTCCTTAACTCACTTGGTTTAAATCCTTGTTTTTTGTAATTTGTCAAAAATTTCATAAATGAGTTTGCTAGGAAGAGCAAAGGGGTGGCTTGGGAAGAAGAGGCCCGAGCGCTCCGATCGAGTTACAAGAGCAGCAGCTTCACCCTCGACTGCTAGGGTGAGCTACAACAAAGATCATGTGCCCTTGGAGTTATTGGAGAACACAAATCAAGCACGTGCAATGACTTTCCCGTGCGATGTATTCCTTGAAGCTGCAGGAAGTAGGGAGGAGTTCTATAATCTTTGTGCTAATGCAGGTTTGACGCGGCTCGCAACGTGCCGTGTTACCAAGTATCAAAAACTCACCTCCTATTTCGTTAACAGTTTTAGATATAACCTTGATGCTGGTTCTGTTGAATTTAAAATTTACAATGATCTTTTGACCATGCCTTTGGAAAAGTTTTGTGAAATAATAGGTGTGCCGAACATGGGACAGACGACGAAGATGAGCTCTCAGCCCTCCGAGCTGAGAACCGTCTTCAACTCGCTCTGTAGCATGGATACAAGGGATATTCATCGGTCAAAGATCTCCAGCATCTTATTCCCACACCTCAGGTATTTTGCGTATTTTATTGCTAGAGGGGTGTTAGCTCGTGACAACACGAGCAACATATCTGCACCGGATATTTCTATCCTGGCAACCGCCCTCTCAGGGAGGTTTGATTATAATGTGGGTGACTTAATTGCTCGACGCCTTGCTATGAACGGTAACAAGGGAGACTTATTTGGTGGCGTTTACGCCACACTTATCCTAGAGTCTCTTAATGGCACCCCACACCCTGATGATAAGCCTTTTACTTATTTAAGTTTTGATCTTGCTGCTATGAAAAGGCATAAGTTTGTTACCATGACTTCCGAGTTTGGTAACCTTGATTATATCTTGCGTTTCGGAGCTACCACGGAACGCAAGATCCGTCTACCTGCACCTCTTTTGTTTGATTTTTCTCGCAGGAACGGATGGTCCTTTGATGTTATCTAGTTCGATGAGTTCGTGGTCCAACATCAGTTTCATAACCCCATGGAGGGGGTTGTGCCCGACGAGGCGGAGCATGGTGAGTTCCCACCTTTCCAGGGAGAGACCGTCACCCAGTTTGGTGAAGGGTCTTCCTCTGCTTGGAGCGCGGATCCTTCTTCGTGGGAGGAGCCAAGGACTTCGGTGTATGCACCAGAAGCCTCATACGACCCTTGGACTCACCCGTACTACCCATGAGCAGGAGGCTCCTGGGAACATTAGCTACTACCAACTTAGGCCAAAAGCCTAAGCTTGGGGGAGTACGTGCCCTTCTCACTTTTCCATTGTATTATCCATTTTATTCGCTTTGATCCTTTTCGAAGCTTTTTCCCGTTTTCTCTTTCTTTCTTTCTTTGCAAAAACAACAAAAAGATTTCCTCTTTTCTTTTGCTTTCTTTTAAACCTTTGAAAAACCCAAAAAGATTTCCTTTCTCTCTTTAGTTTTCTTTTTTTTCAGAGATCAGCTCGAGTCCGTGATGGCATTTGATTATATTTCCTATGTTCGATCGTGCAAGTGACCAGGCAGTAATGACGAAGATTGACGGAAAGGAAGCAACAAGGAAAACCGGTATGAACTCTTCTCGTTTCTACTTCTGTACATATGCCTGTACTTATGATCTAGAGACCAGCTTGTAGCGACATAGTGCTATGTTTACAATGCTTTCCCAGTGTTCATGCTTTCCTTGTGGCTAGTCTCAAACAGCTAGAGTACATAATGTGTTGTTGAAATGATTTACATGCATTGCATTGTTCATGATTTGGCATACTGAAGTGGTATTTCCCTTCGGAGAATTTTTGGATTGACTTGGCACATGTTCACACATGCTTATGGCTAAAAAGTCTACTTTCGCCTTGATGATCTTTTTGTTTCAGAATAGTTATATCACTTTCATGCCCGATTCAATGTTGCTTTGTCGCTCTGCATGATTATGATAGTTATTTCTCTCTAGTTGGTCGTTTCCCAGTCTTTTGCTAGCCTTCGCTCGCACCAAGCGGATTTCTGCTTGTGCTTCCAAACTCCTTTTTCAAACCCAGTTGTTCCATTTGAGTCCACCATACCTACCTATATGTGGTATTTACCGACCACTCCTAACTTAGACTTTCTAGTGCCATCTCGAAATTTATTCAAAAGTTTCCCTTTTTGTAACCGTACAAGCCCATGGTACGGTGAGGGGAAATCAATATCTTTCATGCCAAAAATATTTTGACGGAAGTTTTAACTAGTCAAAACAGAAAAGAAAAATATATATGAGAGTTACACCTCCCCCATACTTGATGATGGAGTGAAATGGACCAAATGATGCTTATGATAGGTGGAACGATACCCTCCTTCCGTCCTTGAGGCAAAATAAAAGGTTCCATAGACCATCGAAGGATTTATGGATAAGGGAATATGTGTAAGCAAAAGGCATTATATATGGTTGGCATGGGAGATATTGAGAGACCTTTACCGTTCACCGTTGACTGGAAAGTTACCCCTCTCAAAAGAGTTTTATCTCTGTTTACAAAACCAAGAGCTCTGGCACATGTTTAGTCTTTGCTTCCTTTCACGGGTTTTCAACCTTGCCATCAAAAGCCACGGTTCGAGAGTCTCCCTTCTTTCTTCAAAGCACCAACTCTGAGAGAGTAATTGTCATTCTTAGTGTAACATGCATTGTCCCAAAGTATTACATTGTCTTCTGCATGCTTGTGTTATTGCTAGTCTGAAATATTGAGTTCTAGTCACCTTTAAAACTCCAGAGGAGTTTCTGCATTTATGTTTTGCTTCACTCATGGAGGCTAGCGAAGTGCCACTCAAGTATGTTCAAGCTATGTGCATACTTATCCTGTCTTGATATTCAGTAGCTTATTATTTACTTTTAGTTGGTTGTGACTGATCACATGAAAGGAGAATTGCTTCGTGCATTGTACTTATAGCATTGTTTCATTACTTGCTAAACTCTTTTCGTAGTACATGCTTATATACATCTAATGAAGAAAAAGAGTTTGTCAAAGTTTTCTTTGTCGCATCCAGTTCGTTGAACTGAATTGCTTGAGGACAAGCAATTTGCTAAGCTTGGGGGAGTTGATACGTGTCAAACGTATCTACTTTTCCAAACACTTTTGCTATTGTTTTGACCTCATTCTTGCATGATTTGGACGAAACTAACCCGGACTAACGATGTTTTCAGCAGAGCTGCCTGTATGGTTTTATTGTGTGCAGGAAAATGTATTTTTAGACATCCCGGAAAATTCCCAGAAAATTACCAGAAAATCCACGCACCCGATGGAGCCAGGAGCCAGAAGTGGGACCAGAGGGGAGCCCTGGGGTCCCCAGGTGCCCCCCTGGCGCGACCAGGGGTGGGGCTGCGCCCTCAGGCCGCTTGGGCTGCTCCCCCCTCCTCTGGTGCCCTACCGAGACTCCTATTTATTCCCGTGACGAGAAAACCCTAGAACAGAAGTCGTTTTCCCAGTTTCCGTCGCGGAGCCGCCACCACCCTCTGTTCTTCTTCGGGAGGGCTAATCTGGAGGCTGATTTGGCCTCCGGAGAGGGGAGATCGTCGCCATCGTCATCACCATCACCACTCCATCCATCCTCCATGACTTCTCTTCACATGTGTGAGTAATTCCCTGCTGTAGGCAAAGGGGATGGTAGGGATTGGATGAGTTTAATCATGTAATAGTTCGTCAGATTGTTTGGGGCATGTTGCCTATCATCTAGATTGGTGTTTATCTTCTTTGCTACAACTTGTTGTTCTTAATGCTTGTCACTTTGGGCCCGAGTGCCATGTTTTCAAATCTGAACCCTATGTGTTTTCATGAGTATATTTGTGTTCTAGATCTTATCTATGAGTTGTATGCACCTATTATGGTCCGGAACTGGCGATCCCAAAGGTGACAACTTGGGACACCAAAGGGGATGGTCCATGATTTGAGGATTCCATGTATCCATTGAGTTTATTGCTTTGTTCCGGTGCTCTTTGACAGGAGTACCCTAATCTCCATAAGTTCCTTTTGGCCCCGTTCGTAGCGGGATGGTAGGACAAAAGATGTTGTGCAAGTTCTTATTGCAAGCACGCACAACTACCTACGGGATACATGCCTAATGTTTGATATTTTCCTAGATGATCTTTGCTTTTCTGTGTGCCTTGCCCCGTGTTATAATCTATTATATGTTTAATCTCATCCATGCAGCGCCCGCCCATCCATCTCCCTAGCCTACAGGGTTTTCAATCCTGCTGGTTATTAGTTGTTACTTTTTTTTGCTATTTACTTTTGCTGTTGCTATCATCACTATCATATCACCGTTACCACTTATCTATTGTTGCAAGCAAGTATATTTCAGGTGCGATTGAATGGACAACTCAACTGTTAAAGCTTATAAATACTCTTTGGCTCCCCGTGTGTTGAATCAATAAATTGGGTTAACTTACCCGCGAAGACTATCTCGATCCCTTACGCCTGTGGGGCATCACTTCGCAACGTGCTAGCCCACGGTCAAAGTTGCGCTCCAGAGCGCCATCCCGACAACGCCCGAGCCGCAGCCTCCGCCTCCTTCGACGCCGGCGACGCTCCAGTCTTCCCCGAGCTCGCCTGCTTGTCCAGGAGGATGCGCGGGAGCTCCGTGGTTCTTCTGGTTGTCGCAGCGACCGATTTGGCGCACGGGTTCGTCCTCCCGAGTTCGCCGGTTTTTCTCTCACCTTGCCGGGGACTCTCCAGAGTTGACCACGGCGACGTGGCAGTGATTAGGGTCCTAACCCCCTAGGTTAGTTGACCCAGGTCACTGACCAGTGGGTCCCTGGCCCCCCTTAAACCTCTGTTAGGTTAAGCTAAATGGGATTTAACCCGGAGAGGCTGACCAGTGGGGCCCCCTTTTCAGTTTGACTCGGGTCAAACCCCCCTGACGCCAGCATGACACAGCAGTGACGCAATAAAGAGAAAAGGAAATAAAATAAATCCAGAAAATGCAGAAAATTAGCTAAACTTTGAAAAATCATAGAAAATTCATATTAACTCCAAATTTAACATATAATATATGAAAAATGATCAGCAGAAAATTCTCTATCCAAATATGCAACTTTCAACCATGTTTGAGTTGATTTTAAAATGGGACCAGTAGCTTTTGCTATTTGGCTTAATTGGAATTAATTCAAATTTAAAAGAAATGCTAATTCAACTTGAACCTTTGCAATGCAACCTTGATCACTTGTACATCAGAGGCACATTACACACATGATCACATGGTTTATAAAGAACAAACAATGGCATTTGCAACTTGGCTAAATTAACCAACATATGGAGTTTGAATTTGCATTTCAAATGCAATACACTTCATTTAAATCAAATGTGCCATAAAAAATACCAATCACATCATGGACAACATGATCATGTGCTCGTGCATTTACATTTATGTCGGAACCCGGGGTTAGCATATGCAAGTCCAGTTAAGGCATAGTCATATGGAGAGCCGAGAACCGTACCCACTTGTCTAAGAAGACAAGGCCAAGCAGAGAACGTTCTCGGAAAGCATCGTACGTGAGGGGCATCCCATCCAGGCCGGATGATCAACTGAGATGGGTCCTCATCGTCCACACACAAGTCTAATTATATGGGTGGTGAACTCCCATATTCACAGACAAGTCGCCTCAACCATACTATCGACTATCTAATAACTCTTACATAGACTTACTCCAGCCCGATCACTTAGTCGGGGTCTAGGGCGGGCTCGATCATACCACAAAGTGTGCACGAGACGGAGTCTCGAGCAATCGCATCGCGATGCCCCAAGCTGCGCACATCTAAGGGTCACTTGGTGTATGAAAGACCGCCAGCCAGAACACAACTAAGGTCTCGAAAACCCATACAAAGACATGCATGTTATAAACATACACGCAGCACACATGCCTCGTATAAACAACAGGTACCATTGCAATTCTCTACGAAGTGTACATTTTATTTATAACTCTTATAGAGTACACACAGAGATCACATACATGTGATCCAACATTACAACACAGAGCGGAAGCAAATTATGTCTGAGTACAGACAAGTTTAACAAATGGCTTAAGAAGCCTTATTTAAACACAAAGCCCTCCACGAGGGAACCAGTCGTCTGACTGGGACTAGACTAGTTGGTCTTCAGTCGTCCAGCTCGATGAAGAAGCCACCTTCGGGGTCAGTGGCATCATCTAAAACATAGATTAAGAAAACGTGAGTACAAAGTCGTACTCATCAAGACTTACATAGGAGCTATACTACTCATGCACATGTATCAAGGTAAAGGGAGGTGGGGTTCACTTGCAGAAGTGCCAGCTTTGACTTGGCTAATCCTGAACTACGAGTACAAGACTTGGAGGTAAGAAGCGTACACGAGTCCACTACTTTCTCCAACCAATACACCACCATGGTGTCTTCCTCGACTTCCCCACGAGGAAGCACGCCATAGCACTCACACTTATCTTGGTGTGTTTTAGAAGTATCCGGTTCAAGTTATCTAATAATCAAGCTAAGCTTTCCAAGCAGTCCATAACCGCGGGCGCGGCTATTCGAATAGTC
Organism: Bromus sterilis; assembly: GCA_950022295.1. Lineage (NCBI taxonomy): Eukaryota > Viridiplantae > Streptophyta > Magnoliopsida > Poales > Poaceae > Bromus > Bromus sterilis. Next base: position 189,551,783 of record OX465599.1, on the reverse strand, counting down.
TTGTTAACCTTGCAAGGGTGTACCGCTACACACACATGATCATCATTTACCGCCTTTGTACTCGACACCATTCAAGGGGTGCCGGCGAGGATGCTCACCACAACTGTTACCTCATAGCCTATCTAGTCCAAGAAAGCCGCCTACTTGGGTTGGCTACCACCATCGTGAACCCGGCCGGTTTACCGAAGTGGACCCAAGCGATGTGTGCGTGGTGCGTAAGCCGGTCTCGGGTGAGCCGTTCTCTCACTTAGCATCCAGGCCACAAGCCTACCAGAACTCCGAACTACTGCGACATCTGGACATCGAAAGGGATGAGTTAATAGGTTGAGAGGGGTCAGTGAGCCCAATGTGTGGTTGTACTCTTCATCTTGGATCACCACACAAGAACTCGTACTAGGGCGGTGTTCAACGAGACAACCCACTGTGTACTCCTACACAGCCTCTCATCGTTCACCTTGTATTAGGGTCGATTCACCAACACTTTTCTATCATCATCAACATGATCACTACCATCCCGACTCACATCACAGTAACAACATAGTATCATACTAAGCATGCAATAAGCAGTAGCATTGCAGGGGTTACATGATATCAAACAACTCCTACATTTGCTAGGATTGTGGTTTGCTTACTACTGTGACAAAAGATAGGTCATGCAAAGGAATGGGTTCATCTATGCGGTAGAAACGAATCATGGTGATCATCCTATACAATGCATAAGCGAGACATGAGAGGGAACTGGGATTTTATCGACATGATCAATGGGGGTTTGCTTGCCTTGCTGACGAGGTTCGGGTTCTGGATCTTTAGCGAAGGGGGTGACCTCTTGCTCCGGTTCCACCTCTACTCGACAAACAAAGCACGAAGTAGCAATCAATATGAATGCAATGCTCAAGCACATGATTGAATGTTTAAAACTTGAAGTATAAGTTTTGATGTGTGTGAGGCAATTCCATTTAAGTGGAGTATATTGCATTTAAAATGCAAATTCAAACTCCACATTTGAATTTAGCTTAGCCAAGTTGAATGTGACATAGTTTGATCATTTTGAATCAACTTCAAATGTGTATGATATGCCTCTGAAGTGTGGTTGAATTACATCATAATTCCATGGTCCAAGTAGGAAAAGCATTTGGTTTGAATTTGAATTAAATTCAAATAAACCAAATGACAGATGCTACTGGTCCCATTTTAAATTCAAGTCAAACAGAGTTGAAAGTTGCATATTTGGAAAGATAATTTTCTCCTGATAATTTTTCATATATTATTTGTCCAATTTGGAGTTAATATGAATTTTCTATGAATTTCCAAAGTTTGGGGTATTTTCTGGAATTTCTGGAATTCTTTTAATTCAATTAATCTCTGGAAATTCATTTAAATGATTTATTGCGCAATGCTGGCGTCAGGGGGGGGGCTGAAAAGTGGGTCCAGGGTGTCAGTGACTGGGTTAACTTAACCCGTGGGTTAAATTAATCCAGTGGCTTAATTAAGCCACTGGGCCCACTAGTCAGTGACCCAGGGGGTCACTAACTGGGTGATTAGTGGCTAACCCACCGGCGGCTTGACGCCGGCGACTGGAGCCACGGCGGCGACTTGCCGGAGTGAGCTAGGGGCCACGGGAGGGCACGGGAAGGTCACCACTGGATGCAGCGTCGTCTTCCGCGTCTTCTGGAAGCATCGGGGGTCCACGGGGAGGTCGGGAGCGACGACGGCGACGACTCCGGCGGAAGCAGAACCACGGCGAGGTCGTAGTCGACGTTACAGCGCATGGTTCGGGCTGATCTCGCGCGCGTTCAAACGCTGGCATGCTCAGGAGCCAAACGCGCGCGCTGGCTGAGTCGAAGGGGCACAGGGGCGACCTCGAGCTCATCCATGGCGGCGACGTGCTTCGGCGTCCATGGCAGATCCGGCTAGAGCGAGTAAACGAGGGGGAAAAGTGAGGGGTTTCACTCGCAAGCTCACCCTGAATCCAGTAGAGGTGGTGGCGAGGGCTGGGGTGGTTCAACGGCGGCGGAATCGACGAAGTCCTTCACGGTGGCCGGCGGGAGCTCGAGGAAGAATCCGGCGTCTACGCGGGCTCCGGGCTCGATTCCTTCTGCAGTTCGATGAAGACGACGATGATGAAGAGCTTGGACACGTTCTTGGGGCTTCTCGGCGTCGATGGCCACGCGTGTGCTCGACGGCGCTCCGGCGTGTTCCTCGGGCGGCGATGAAACGTGCGAGAGAGGAAGGGGAAGACGACGAGGAGGGGTGGAATGGACTGGGGCGGCTGCGGGACGTCTCCAGGACGCGAGAAGAGGCACGGGGCGGCCTGGAAGCTCGTCGACGACGACGTGTCGTCCCCAGCTAGCTCGGTGGCATTCAACCGAGCAGCTTGGAGGCGCGGGAGGGGAAGAAGACGCCCCTGCCCCTGTGGGCCGGCTGGGCTGGGTGGGCCGACTTCGCCTAGGCGCCACGTAAGCTTTTCTGATTTCTTTCTGTTTAATCTTTCCTTTTTGTTTTTCTGTATATTTGTTTTGACTTTGGTAAAAATACCAAATCATTTTATTAAATGCTGAAAACTTTTATGTGGCCTCATAATAATATAAACTAGCCACTCATAAACTTTCAACATTTTTAAAATTCAAATGATTTGAATTTTAAATCAAAAAGGGGTATTTCTTTAATTCCAAGGTACTGTTTGAATATTTGAAAAATCTATGAGCATGGGATGGGTCCCACATCACTTGATAGGTGATCACACTCATTTATAAGACTTTTCAAAAATCTAACATGAATTTTTGGAAAAGATTTTTATCTGGCCTTTTGAATTAAATCATCTGGGGGGTGTTCCTTCTCCCATTTTGATTTTGAAATTGATTTCCAAGATTTCTTTTTTGAAATTTTGACATGATGCAAAGTGAAATTGATCCTAGCACCTTACCTAACAGAGGGTTCTGACAATTTAATGTTGCCCCCTTTGTTGATGATTGTGCCGGTAACAGTGCCTCCGAGACGGTGATCAACCCCGAAGAAGAAGACCACCGATAAGAACCGTGTAATGTCAGCAAGGCAAGCAGACCCCATTGATCATGTCTGTAAAATCCTACTTCCCTCTCAGTCTCGCTTATGCATGTTTAGGAGATCACCGAGACGCGTTCTTTCGCATAGTTTAACCCATTCCGATGCATGACCTATCATTTTGTCACGTATTAAGCAAACCACAATCCTAGCAGATTTAGGAGTTGAATGATGAGCATGTGGCCCCTGCAACTGTTAAAGCTTATTGCATGCTTAGAGGTTACATTGAGGTTACAATGATCTGTGAGTCGGGATGGATGATCACAGTAGTGTTGATGAAAGTAAAACTGTGTTGGTGAATCCACCCTAATACAAGGTAAACGATGAGAGGCTGTGTAGGAGTACACAGTGGGTTGTCTCGTTGGACACCACCTTAAGCACCGAGTTCTTGTATGGTAATCCAAGACAAAGAGTACAACCACACATTGGGATCACTGACCCCTCTGGGCCTAGTACCTTGATCCGTGTCGACGTCCAGGAGTCACATTAGTTCGGGCTTTCCATTTGGCATCTGCATAGAAAAAGAATGAAGGAATGGTTGCATCATATAGATATGTGGGTGCACCTGTGAGGCAGGAAAACCATCTGCCAGAGGTGGCGTATCGGTCACCTGCATTATTTTAGTCCGTTTCGTTGATCCGGCCGGGCTCTCGAGCGGAGGCAACGCAGATAGTCGACTCCTGGAATAGACCGGTTGTGAGCGAAGTGTCGTGGTGAACATCCTCGCTGTCACCTCTTGAACGGTGGCGAGAAAAAGGAGGTAACCGATGGTCATGTGTGTGTAGCTTACACCCTTGCAAGGTTAACAAAACTATTCGAATAGCCGCGTCCGCGGTTAAGGACTACTTGGAACCTGTACCTGATTACTAGACAACTTGAATGGATACTTATAAAACTCGCAAGATAAGCGTGAGTGCTATGGTGTGCTCCTCGTGGGGAAGTCGAGGAAGTAACCATAGTGGTGTATTGGTTGGAGACTTGATAGTGGACTCATGTACGCTTCTTACCTCAAGTCTGGTACTCGTAGTTCAGGACTAGCCAAGTCAAAGCTGGCACTTCTGCATGATGAAACCCCACCTCCTTTACCTTGAAACTTGAGCATGAGTAGTGTAGTTATGATGTAAGTCTTTCTGAGTACGACTTTGTACTCACGTTTGCTTATTCTATGTTTTAGATGAAACCCAGACCCGATGGAGCCACCGACCTGAAGCTCGACGTTGACTAAGTTAGCATAGTTCCAGACAGCAGTCTGGTCCCTCGTGGAAGGTCATGTATGTTTACAAGGCTTCTCTAAGCCATTTGTTAAACTTGTCTGTACTCAGACCTAATTTTCTTCTGTTGTATGATGTAATGTTGATCACAGGCATGTGATCTTTGTATACTCTATGTGTAAGTCAATAAAGAAGTACTTTGTAGAATTATGTGATGATACCTGCTATTCATACTAGACATGTGTGATCCGTGTATGATTATAACATGCATGTCTTGGTATGGGTTTTCGAGACCTTAGTTGTGATCTGGCTGGCGGTCTTTTATACACCAAGTGGAGGCCGCCCTAGACCCCGACTAAGTGATCGGGCTGGAGTAAGTCTATGTAAGAGTTATGATTCAATCGATAACATGGTTGAGGCGACTTGTCTATGAGTATGGGATTCACCACCCATAAGCATTTAGACTTGTGAGAGGACGATGAGGACCCATCTCAGTTGATCATTGTAACAGCCCAGTTTTCACAAAAATCAAAAATTTGTTTTCGGTGTGAATTGTTTGATTGTCTGATTTGTTTGCGGTGTTTGCATCCCCGATTTATCGATCGGCGATTATTTTCCCCTATTTATCTCGTATCGGACGGAGACCGACCCTTGCCACCCCGACACTCGACCTTTGCGACACCGGGTTTCACCCGATCACCGTCGCGAAAACCGCACGAGACCAGCCGCAACCAACAGAGCGAAAAACCCTGTTTAATAATTAAACAGGATATTTTTATAGCGCGCTGGAAAGTGTTTTCGGAACGGTTCCAGCGCGAGGTGAACGCCTCCGGCTCGACGCGCTGATCGCGCAGTTCGAAGTTTTACTCGAATCGGAGGTACTGCGGACCCCCGGCGGTCAGAAACGTGAGCACCGCGCGCGCGAGATAAAAACCGGGGATGTTTTTGCAAACTGCCAGCCACCGGGGCTATATAAAGACCATCGTACTCCCACCCCTTTCTAGGGTTTCCCTAGCCAAAATGTGCAGCCACCCCCCTCAGAAAACTCAATTTTTTCCATTTTGCCCAATTTTTGCACTCCCTGCGATCTGGACCGTTGGATCGGCTGATCCAACGGCCCAGATCCACCTGGCCTCCACCTCTCTCCTCTTTCTCTCGCTCCTGCCCGACCCGCATGCCGTGGAGCCGCCGCCTCCGGCCAGGCCACCGGAGCCGCCCCGGTCACCCAGCTCGCCGGCCATCTCCCCCTTCTCCTCTCCCTTCTCCTCTTCCTCCATCTCCTCACCCCCTCACCTCTCCTTCTCGTCCTCTACTGCAGGTCCGCTGTGCCGGGAAGCCATGGCCGTGGACGGCCGAAGCCGCGCCGCCCGAGCTCCTCTGGCCGGAGCCGCCGCTACGCCACGGGAGCCCCGCCGCCTCTGCTCGCCGGCCTGCAGCAGCCCGCCCCCGTTCCTGGCCACGCCGAGCCGCCACAAGCCTCGCCTCGCCGGCGACGAGACGGCCAGCGCCGCCATGCCCATTGTACGGCCCGAGCTCCTCCAACTGCCGCCGGATCTGGGCCGGGGTGCCCCAGCCGGCCCACTACACCCGCGGCCAGCAGCCAGGCCGCCAGCCCAGCGCAGCCCCCCCTCCTCTTGGGCTGAGCCCAAGATGGGTGAGCCCCTTTTTTTTTCTCAGATTGAACCCTGCTGTAATTTTTCTAAGTCTGATTTTATTGTGCTGCTGATTCGATTCCGCGTTGACGATAGCAAGCAAACCATAGCTCCGGTGAATGTGCCCCCAAAACGAAAGTTGCTTAGTTTTGCGTGCTCTAGCATTCGTATGTATAAAGTTTTTCCATTTGAGGCCATCTAAATAGTTTAATTCTGTGTTGAAGTGGGCATCATGCCGTTAAACTGCTACTTTTCCTGTTAAGTGCTGCTGTTATTATTTTATTGCAACTTCGGGCGACGATTGTTTCACAACCGTACGTCGGAATTGATTGATTCCTTTTGCATCCTGTTAAGCATTGCTTATACTTCAGTTCTATGCATTCACATGACATAATTGCTTGCTGCATCATGATTATATCTTGCTCCAAAGTAGCTATCCTGCTGTTAGTGTGCTGTTGTTTATATTTTGTTGCAACTTCGGTCGACGAGTGTGTCGCGACCGTTTATCGGATTTGAGTGATTCCAATTGAATATTGTTAAGCATCATGTCTACTTTCATCCCATGTATTGCTATGTCATGTTTCTGCACTTTTGCATATAGATTTACCCCTTTTTTACAGCATGTGTGCATAGCTTGTCTTGCTTATATCTTTTTAACCGTAACTCCGTTTGGGGTGTTCTTTCTATGTAACTTGATTAGTTTTTCGTGTACTTTGTGTTTATGCTATTGTTTTCTGTTGTTAACCAAACTAAAATATGGTTTAGGACAGAACAGTACCAAATGTCATAATCATCGTGCGACACTTAGTGTTATGCCATGTTTAGGTTGTGCCTCACTTAAATTGACTAGCATAGATAGTTTACTTTGTGCTTCACCTCTTGTCATGTTTTTGTGCTATGCCATGCTTGCCTGAGTTGCCATGTTAATAACCGTTGTTTGATCACCTGTAGCTAAGCAACTTGAACCACCGTAAATGTGCGGTATTCGTCGTGTGTGACCGATACCCCACTTAAACTGTTAGTAACCGTTCTCGACGATAGATCCGTATCGCGTTGCCGTGTCATGTGATGTCTTCTTGATCTTGTGGTGCCCCGTAGTAATAGAGTGCTTGCTCGTTGATTGCTTTCCAGTGTTTATCGTCTTATGTGCTTCCGCGGGTACCTTCGGAGACGATGCGAGCTTGCGATCGACTACACCTTCGGAACCCGACTTATCAACAGGCAAGGACTATCCATTACTTATGATCCATTCTATTTCAATCAGCGGTTTGCATGCTAGTCTAGGTTAGGTTCGATGTTTGATCCTACCACATGTTTACAACCTCTTTCAAACCGATACAGCCATGTCCCCTCCTAGCAAACCTTGTACTGCTATGTTACTATTGCTCGTTGTTCAGCCCCTGCTTAGTATGCATGCTTAGGATGCTACGCTGTTACCCTGTTACTCTTTGGTTTGGGATATCACATTATTATTATTGTTATGGATGATATGCTTATTATAAATGTTGACTATATTCGACGAAGGATGGAAGGTCTAGGCTATCCCGCCCCGACGCTTTGTTCCATTCGAGTCACCTAGGACCCGAGTTCCGGGTATTGATTTTAAGACTGAGCGTGCCTAACCGCGTGTGGGATTTTATGGGGTCCCCTCTTCTTACCTATCTAGCTTCAAACATTTCTAGTGGTGGCCCAAGCTGGTTTTACCTTTTGCAAACGTGTGTGTGCGAGTGTCGACCTCGCAAGTTTTCAAACAACTCGGGCCAGCGGAGACTTAGTTCCTTTGTTGGTCCACACCTGGAAGCTAGGGGGATGCCCACATCTGTTTGGGTAGCTAACCCGACCTCGTCCAGACGATAGAGGCCGATTCGAGAGCGCGGCCGGCTTTTGAGTTGGATGTCGACTCACCGGGGGCCACCCGGATTTGTGCGTTGTTAGTTAGAGGGACATGTCGTTCCGGATCTCTTGGGACTAAATCATAAAATGGTTGCCTATCATGGGTAGCAACTGAGAGAGATGGGCGTGCGTGCGGAGCCTTGTAATGGGCAGTTGGTACACCCCTGCAGGGTTAAATATTTTCGAGAAGCCGTGTCCACGGTTATGGACGACTTGAGACCTACTCCTTGTTCATAGACAACAACAGTTGAGATAATTTTAATACAACTTGATCAACATGTGTGTGTGCCTTGATTGATTCTTCTTGGTCGGGATGCAAAGAGGAGGACAAGGATAGGATAGGTGTTATGTTTGCGTAAGTAGTTGATAGCAAGACTTGTTGGAGGCGATTGCTCATCGAATGCTTGGCTTCTTACCTTATTCTCTAGATCGTTAGCCACTTCATAAATGCTAGTGCGGCAGCAACCTCACCACTTACCCCTTCCTTACCGTAAACTACTAGTTGTCCTAGAATGACGAGTGATGAAGTCCTTGCTGGGTCAGATGACCACTACAGTTGGATGCTGAGTACCTCTGTACTCATGATACTACCCCCAAACTCTTTTCAGGGTTCTTGATCGACAACAGGTGTGGTGATCGACGTTTCACGTGGAGACTCGACGACGACTAGTTAGATGCATCCCGGCGGAGGGCCTGGACCCGTGTGGTTATGGGATCGATGTTTTTCTCTTTGCCACTAGGCATTTGCTTGTAGTCTGTACTCAGACATGTATCTTCCGCTGTTATATTGTATTTAAGGCAGTTGTATGCCGATTGTATGAGATGTTGTATCCTTGTATCTGTAATGCTGTGATATCATGTTGAAATCCGGGATATATGACTTCGTCATATGTCGCCGTGGGACCGATATGTGCTTCGTCCTCTTGGTTGGGCACTTGATGGCGAGGACGGGATGCGAAGAGGAGGACATCAAAGGGCGATCCGTGAAGGTCATTATTGATGGCGGAAGTTGTCACAACTTGGCAAGCGAAGAACTTTGTACCAAACTCAACCTCATCAAGAAGAAGCACCCTCACCCATACAAGGTGCAATGGCTTAGTGACTCCGGCTCAATAAAAGTGGACCACACGGTGGAAGTCTCATTCAAAATCGGCGCCTACGAAGACACATTGGAATGCGACGTGGTACCCATGAGCGTGTGCCATTTGCTCTTGGGCCGGCCTTGGCAATTTGATAGGAGTGTTCTACACAATGGTCGCACCAATCACTATATCTGCAAGTGGAGGGGCAAAGAATTGGTCCTTCGTCCCATGACCCCAAGTCAAGTGATCGCCGACAAAATAAACACCTCCAACCCTCATGGGGACAAAAGTGAGAGAGAGAACCACCACAAAGTGAGTGAGAGCCACAAGACAAATATGAGTGCCCCCATGAGGCGTCCCACCAATGACACCATATTACTAGCCACCAAACGAGAGGTCCAAGAAGTGCGGAATAACCCATCCCATATTCCTCATTTTGTACTTTTGTACAAGGATGAGGTGCTCTTACCTAACGACTCACCCCCTCTTCCTCGTGCTATAGCTACTATTTTGCAGGAATTTGAGGACGTCTTCCCCGATGAGCTACCACCGGGTCTCCCACCACTTCGTGGAATTGAGCACTGCATCGACCTCATACCCGGCGCCCCCTCCCTAACCGGGCACCTTACCGCACCAACCCCGAGGAGACAAAGGAGATTCAACGCCAAGTCGAACAACTACTCGAGAAAGGGTATGTTCGTGAAAGTCTTAGCCCTTGCGTGGTACCGGTCCTAATTGTTCCAAAGAAAGATGGCACGTGGCGCATGTGTTTTGATTGTCGTCCCATCAATAACATTACCTTGCGCTATAGACACCCCATTCCTCGCTTAGATGACATGCTTGACGAACTATCCGGTGCCATAATTTTCACAAAAAAATGATCTTAAGAGTGGCTATCACCAAATACGTATGCACGTTGGCGACGAGTGGAAAACCGCCTTCAAGACCAAGAGTGGTATCTATAAATGGTTGGTTATGCCATTCGGCCTATCCGAAGCACCTAGTACTTTCATGCGTGTTATGAACCATGTTCTTCGCTATCTCATTGGCAAGTTCGTTGTCGTCTACTTTGATGATATCCTCATTTATAGCAAATCCAGAGAGGAACATGCTAGCCATATTCGTGAAGTGCTTCATGTGTTGCGTAAAGAACAATTATATGCTAATCTTGAAAAAAGTACTTTTTGCACTTCCAAACTCATATTCCTTGGCTTTGTTGTTTCCTCCAATGGCATTGAAGTTGATGAAACTAAAGTAAACGCAATTAAAACTTGGCCTCACCCTACCACCCTATCTCAAGTCCGGAGTTTCCTTGGACTAGCCGGCTTTTACCGTCGAAGCGGTCTCCACCACGAAGCGGTCTCCCTTCGAGGTTGTCTATGGGTTCAATCCCTTGTGCCCATTGGAAATCCTACCTGTCCCACTCCAAGAACGCGCCAACATGAATCCTAGCGCACGGGCAAACTTCCTCAATCGACTCCATGAAGATACGCGGGCAACTATCAAGAAACATGTCCAAGCCCATGCACGCAAGATGAATATCCACAAGAAACCAAGAACGTTCCAACCGGGTGACTTAGTGTGGATACATCTCCGCAAAGACCGGTTCCCGGACGCCCGCAAGTCCAAGCTTCTTCCTCGAGCCGACGGACCATTCAAGATACTCACCAAGGTCTACAACAACGCCTACACGGTGGACATCCCCACCGACAAGTACTCGGTGAGAAACACCTTCAACATCTCCGACCTCGCGCCTTACCATGGTGATGGATACCTTGATCCGTGGACGGATCTTCCCCAAGGGGGGGGGGAGATGATGCGGAGCATCCTGCCGACATCACCATGGATACATCTCCTACACACAGACCCATGACGAGAGCACAAGCACGTGCCATAGAAGAAAAGGTGCATTCACTCCTTGCCGATACTCAATACCATACGCACGAGAACTGGATGCTACCCCAAAATAGTGTGCTTTGTTCCATTAGGTCCAACAACGAGGAGGCAACCGAAGGAGAAGAAGACTCGACTCCATAGAGCTTTTGGACGTCCGAAGGCTTTTGGACTTCCGACAGCTCGGACGTCCGAAACTCGTCGGACTTCCGACATGCTATGGTCAGGAGCTCCTCCATCGGAGCGGGCGCGCGACAGACTTCGGACGACCGACAGATCGGACGTCCGAAACTTGTCGGTTTTCCAACATCTACTACTCCAGGCCACCAGGTCGTCTACAGGACCCCGCCGATGCAGCCACTTCCAGAAATCCGAAGCTCAACGGACGTCCGACGTCCCAAAAGTTCGGACGTCCGAAACCCAACGGACGTCCGAAACCTGCCTGCGCGCAGATTCAGCTGGGCCGCGGCCCGTGTATCCCCTTCTCCCTCCTAGCCTATGTATAGTTGCCTCCTATCTCAGTTCTAGGGTTAGCTAAGAAATTACCAAAGACTTGAGAGCTTAGCTCCTTCTTCCCCCTAGGGAATTAGATCTCCTTGAGATCCTCTCAAGCCTACCTCCTACCTCCTCTCCCCACTCATAGAAGGAGAGGGACCCAATCCTATTCATAGAAGGAGAGGGAGACTACCAAGCTTACCTCTTTTGGTGTGTGGATCTTGTGATGTGTGGTATTTTGGAGTGGATTTGAGTGTTTATGTGTTTGGATCTTGTTCCCCCTTTGTCTCTTGTGTTGAATGTGTTTGTGATCCCCTTTTATTCTTGTTCTTGTTGTGGATCCCCAGCTGTAAATTGTGAAGATTGGGCCAAACCCTAGGCTTGCCCTACATCAGCGGGATATTACCTTGTGTAGGTACGTGGAAGGCTTCTCCAGCATTGCCAGTCCGATGACTCAACTGCTGAAGAAGGACCAGAAGGTTGTATGGACAGAGAAGTGTGAAGCCAGTTTCCAGGAATTGAAGAGGAGATTTGTGCCTGCTCTAGTTTTGATGATGCCTGACCTGACCAAGAGCTTCAATGTGTATTGTGATGCATCGAATATTGGATTGGGTTGTGTTCTGATGCAAGTCGGCAAAGTCATTGAGGACCTGTCCAGGCAGTTGAGGCCACATGAGGTGAACTACCCTACACACGACTTGGAGCTAGCCGCTTTTGTGCTTGTTCTCAAGAGATGGAGACACTACCTGATGGGTCACCGATGTGAAATTTACGCGGACCATAACAGCCTGAAGTATATATTCTTTCAGAAGGAGTTGAACATGAGGCAGAGGAGATGGATCGAGTTGATCAAGGACTACGATCTAGAAATCCACTACCATCCTGGCAAGGACAATGTGGTAGCAGATGCCCTCAACCGCAAGCCCTGCACACTTAATGCGATGATTAGAGAGAAGTAGCCAGCTTTGCACGAGGAGTTCAAGAAGCTGGGTTCGGAGCTTGTTACACCCGGTTTTCTTGATCACCTCGAGCTGACTCCGACTCTATTTGTCAGAACAAGGAGGCACAGAAGGGACATGATAGTATCAAGGGAATCAAGAAGAAGATGCCCCTTGGCATGGCCCCGAAGTTCACGACAGATGATGAAGGAGTTCTTTGGTTTGATGGCCGATTGTGTGTGCCCGATGTGAAGGAGTTGAAGCTAACTATCCTAAAGGAAGCTCACGATACACCTTACTCCATACACCCCGAAGGGACTAAGATGTATCAAGACCTGAAGGAATTGTTTTGGTGGCACGATATGAAGCGTGAGATTGCCTTGTATGTTGCGAAGTGCGACATCTGCCAGAGAGTGAAAGCAGAACATCAGAGACCTGCACGATTTCTGCAACCACTCTGAGTTCCCGAGTGGAAGTGGGAACAGATAGGCATGGAATTCATCACAAGACTACTGAGTTAGAGCAAGGGTCATGACTCTATCTGGGTCATCGTCGACCGACACACCAAGGTAGCACACTTTATTCCGGTGCGAACCACCTATCGAGGAGACCAGCTGGCAGACTTGTACATGTCGAGGATCATATGTCTCCATGGAGTCCCGGAGGAGATCGTGTCAGACCGAGGTACCCAGTTTACCTCGAGGTTCTGGAAGCAAGTTCAGGAGGCACTAAGCACCAAGCTCACATTCAGCATAGGCTATCACTCGCAGACTGGAGGCCAGACCGAGCGAGTGAACCAGATACTAGAGGATATGCTCCGCGCATGTGCTCTAGCATATGGTTCCAAGTGGGAGGACTGATTGCCTTATGCAGAATTCTCCCACAACAACAGCTATCAATCGAGTCTGCAGATGGCCCCATTTGAAGCCCTTCATGGACGAAAGTGTCGCACACCCCTAAAATGGTCTCAGACCGGGGAAGGGAAGATTTTCGGACCGAATGTTTTGAAGGAAGCCGAGGAACAAGTCCAGTTGATTCGTGAACGTCTCAAGACCGCTCAGTCTCGACAGAAGAGCTATGCCGACCCCAAGCGTCGAGAGGTGAATTTTGCAGTTGGAGACTTTGTGTATCTCCGAGTCACCCCACTAAAGGGAATGCAGAGATTCCATGTGAAGGGAAAGCTAGCACCTCGTTACATTGGACCATTTGAGGTGACAGCCAGATGAGGCGAGGTTTCTTCTCAATTGGGACTGTCCGAAGAGCTATCCGATGTGCACAACGTCTTCCATGTCTCGCAGCTCCAGAAGTGTCTGGAGGTGCCGGACAAGCATGATGTTTTGAAAAACATCGATCACCGCACGGTGGATATCAACCAGGATCTCACATACCGCGAGACACCACTTCGTATCCTGGAAGAAGCCACCCGAGTCATCCGTAAGCGCACGATCAAGTTCCACAAGGTCCATTGGACAAACCACACCGAGGACAAAGCCACCTGGGAACGGGAGGACTACCTCAAGCGCGAGTTCCCGCATCTCTTCACTAGCTCGTGAATCTCGTGGATGAGATTATTTTTAAGGGGGGAATGTCTGTCACATACCAACTTTTACTCTCTTGTTAATTTATATAACCAAAAATTAGGGCCAACAAAAACTTTGCATGCTATTGGTGTGGCGTTTGGTTTCATGCTTGAACTTGTGTGTTTAGAGTTAATCATGCTGCTACTTGTTGATGCACTTGTAATGATGATCAGTTGTGGTGCATGTTCTTAGATAAACAAGTGATTATGGCTAATAATATACGTCCACCATACATGCAACTCATCTTAAGATGATCATGCTAAGAGCAACATGATAAATACTAAAACCCCTTATAGTGCTAAAACCTAATCACCATTAAACATTCTTGCACCCCTTTTTCTTGTTGTTGTTGTTGTTGTTTGGTTTTCTTTTTATTCTCCTTGCTCTTGTGTGTTAGATAAATGCATAAGGAATATAAATCCTTATGTATTTTATGTAGTATAATTATATAATAACCTTATTAACCCCCGAAAACCCTAAGGAATTAACCTTGTGCCTTATGAAGATGATTGAAACTATGATCAATTTTTTTTCTATAAATATTACAAACCATAATAGATGCATTTGTTTTAATTTTTTAAAAGAAAAAAACTAGCCTAACCACCCCCCTAATCTCTCAACTTCCCTAATCTCTCACTCACGTTCTCTTTCTCCCCACGTCTCTCTCGGCTCCTCTCGCTCCCGTAACCTCTCTCTCTCGCAACCCCTCTCTATCTTCTTTGTCAAGCCCACTTGTCAGCCTCCTCGCCCCCATTTTACCAACCGAAGGAGACCCCGAGGATCGATGAGGTGGCCTGGCAGAGCAAACGTACCCCCAGTCAGTGCTCGTGATGTGACCGGCGAGGGCCACGGTGGAATCGACCCACCGGATCTCCCTCACGAGCATGGCCACCGCCCGTCTTTGCCAATGGTGGCCGAAGCTACGGATCGCCGACATGGCCTTCCCGCCCGTTGCAGCTCCCCCCTCCGCTCGGCTATAAAAGGAGCCCCAGCGCCCCTCCTCTCCAGTCACCCCTCTCCACACACCAGCAACAACACACCACCACCACCTCATTCGCTCTCCCTTGCCAGACCGAGAGAGAAAGAGAGGAGGACCGAGAGGATAAGAAGGAGAAGAAGGGAAGTCAGAGGAGAAGGAGGAGGAGGGGAGGCCAGCGAGCCGCCCCTCTTCCTCTCGCTGGCGCCGCCCAGCGTGGCCGCGCCCCAAGCCGACGCCCAACGACGAGGCGTCCAGGAGGAGTTGCCTCCCCAAACCACACGGACACCGCCGTCTTCCCCGACGTCTTCGCCCTCCGCCGAGCACAAAAACGGAACGCCCACACCATTCTGCACCTCTGCCGCCCCTCCACGCCGACAAACGCCGTCGGCAGCCACCCCGGTGAGCCTCCCGTGCCTCCCCTGTCCACCATTAGGGCTCAGCCCACCTGCATGTGTCGCTAGGAAGAAGACGGCCCCTGGCCGTCAGATCTGATTTGATCCAACGGCCAGGAAAGTCAAATACCCATTCGCTTATAAAAAAACTGAAAGAGCGCCCTGCACTTGGGCTTGGCCCACTAGAGAAAAACGCTCCTGTGCAACCTATAAGCCTGGGCCGGTCCACGTTTTCCTTGAGTTTTATTTAAATCGTAGGAACTAAAATATTCATATTAAAATAAATATATATCAAAAAAATGCGAAACAAATTGTGTTTTGCTCTCAGATTTATGCTCAATTTTTGTGTTTAGGTACATTTATTATTTATAGAAATATTATAGTGGTTTTATTATTATTATTTGTATTAACTTGTTGCTTAGATAAATATTATAAAACCTTCTACTAATGAATTTTAAACCAAGAAAATTTTATTGATAATATCTCTGATTAGTATCTAGTTATTGTATAGTTTAATAATAAAAATAAGGTAAATAAATAAAAAAAAACACTAGAATACTTTTATTTATAGTTATACACATTAATGGTTAGTATAAATTTAGTTAAATATTTAATAATGAAATAAGCTAGATATAAATTTCTATAATTGTATACCTAATTCGTAGCTATTTATTATGTTGTTAGATAATCAATGCAATAGGTAAAAAGTTTTGTAGAAAATATTAATATGACTAATACACAGTTGAAATAGGCCCAACACTCATACAACAATTTCTCCCTGGGCGAAATATTACCATGTGCTTTGCAGAACTGTTATCTTTATTATTTACTTTCCTGAACTAAACCAATATTACAAAAATCATTACTAGTCATAAAAATATGAAATACAATTTTTTCTCCTGCATTTATGCTTTATCTTTCTGTATGATTGGAATTGATGTTTGCATAAATAAATTTAAGGGTCACATTAGTATTGTTGCTAATATTTCATGCTTAGGGTAATTTTAGATTATTCTCTGTTAACAGATTAAATATGTTTGAATATTGTTATGCTTGTCTCTGGACAGTAGCTAATTATGGTTGGTATTGAATTAATTTTATTAAATAAAAACATGACCTAAGACAATAAAAAAATGACTTGTGTAAACTCCTATGTAGTGTGTTGCTTAATGCTTGCTTAGCCCTATGAACTTATTAAACCACCATTAAAAATTCTGTCCACTTGTGATAATCTGAATATACTTGTTGGTATGACTCATGTTATGATTTGATTGAGTGCTAAATGATCGTTTTGTTTTTTGAATGTTTGCTTTTAATGATGTGATGGTAATTGTGTGCTATTTTCCGCAACGTGTAGACAAGACGCTTGACGTTGTAGGTGAAGACTCCTTCCAAGCCGAAGAAGCCGTACCAGGAGACACCGTCGAGGAAGGCAAGCCATCTTCAAAAACTTAACCCTTGTCCTACATTTTTACCTTCTCAGTATCATATTATGTATCATGCTATTATTATACCATTTTGGGTTGGGATTGTATTAGTTTTATTAGGTGAACCACCACATACCTTATACCTTACCTAATTGGGATAAATGAATTAGACAACAATGATCTTGATGTACTATCCCTCGCCTTGCTAAAGAACTAATGACAATATAATAATTTGGTTAATCTTGCTCCACCCTAATGTGATTGCATACATCTAAGAAGATGTGATGGTCAAGATTGTGGTTGTTGGATACATCGTTGAACATATTCAAAGTCTGGAGGGACTCTCTATAAGTGCCGCCAAAACTAGCCTTACAGTACAACCACAATACTCTGGTATGGGATAGGGCTAGTTGGAAGCTTGCTTATCTTAGTACGGGGATCTTATAACTATATGAGTGACGTACACGAAGGTACCCAGAAGCCGGAATCCTGCCGATGCGTCGGGGGTGTAATACGCTGGATTATATCAGTGTTGGTACAGAACTTTGCCGCACCTCTACTATGGTGAAGGCATGTGTCCAAGAGGAGCATGACCTTGCACGCGGACAGTTCAAGATGTGGGCATCGGGTAGATCACCTGTACTAGGATAGACAAGGGGAAAACTACGGTCGATTATCTGAAACCCGCATACTGAGGTATGACGAACCATGGGGACTCACGGAGGATGTATAGAATGTTGTGGGTAAAGTGTACAACCTTTGCAGAGTGAAAACTATTCAAGTAGCCGGAGTCCACGGTCATGGACAGCTAGTGAGGCCACACTTTGTAGGGGAATAGATGAGAAATTCTAGTGCTGAGATTATGGTTCGCGATGATGATGTTGATATTATGAAAAGGTTTGGACATGATTAAATCAAATATAATTGTGGGATAAAAATTTGACAAGAATAAAATGTTGCCAACTTAACTAATATTGAGTAGTTAGGTTCCCCCATGTTAAACCCCACCATATAGCCATCCCATTATTTTCTATGCAATATTTTTGTTCCTTTCTTTAGGTGGTTTGCGAGTACTTTGTATGTACTCACGACTTTGTCCATTGTTATTCAATCGACCAGGCTTGGAGGAGCAGGGATTTGACGATGACGCGACTGACGAGTACTAGTATGTGCTACGCTCTGAGCTTTACCTGTGGATTGTGATGATTCTATATATCTTGCTTTTGCTTATTTCGCTGCCATTTGAGCCCGATGATGTCGTGTAAGACTATGTTGTTGTATGACTTTGTATTCGGTACTATATGAACTTGTGACTGTGATATCCATTGTCGAGTTGTGCGTCATGCGACACTGATCATGGGAGCATGACGGTATGCACAGCTGGCCGCTTCGGACATATAGTCCGGGATGCCCACAAGATGGTTTGGGTACGTTGGTCCCAATCTGGACAAGACAAGGTATATGATCAGATAATGGTCTGGCAAGAGGAATGGCCCCGATTTTAGGGTAAGTGTCAGTCGAAGCCTCTGATGTGAAAACCCAATCAAGTTTCTGTAACAGAGGTGCCTCGCGCATATTAATCCAAGTGAACTTTCTGCCTTTGAGTGGAATTTCAACAAGGCCCAGTGTATAGATAGAGTCATTAAAGTCCATCATGTCAGAAAATATGCCCCCTTCTCCGTTTCTGTTAATAGGATACCTAATATAATTAAAATCTCCCATGATGTTCCATTTGGTTTTAATGGGCATGCAAATGTTCATGAACCAATTAAAAAATCCAGACCTCTTTTCTCCACTGCATGGGCCATAAATATTGGCCAGTATCCAGTGATCTCATGTTTGCTTGGATGTGAATCTGAGAGATAAAGAAAATTCATTCTTGAAAAGTGTTTCACCAATAAAAATAGAATATTTCCATAGTGTGATAATGCCCCCTAATGCCCCAACTGAAGGAATGAAATCATATTTGGAGATCCTCTCTTAGTTCTTGAATGCAAATCACATCACAATCAGTTTCCTGAATCTTATTATGTAACGCCAACCATTTACTCTTATCATTGATGCCTCTAATGTTCCAGTGTAGAATATTCCAATTGACTTGCATTTAAGATGTTTTTCTCTTGAGTTCTTAATAGTTGACAATCAGATATAACTAATTGTCTTCTACAACATTGCCTCTCATCATAAATTTCACAGCCATTAAATACGTAGTTCCTTCTATGAAAGTGATAGAGGAAATAAGTCTCTTACAGGTCATCATACAACAAAGAAACATGGTCCTTCTTATTACATCCATGATAGATAACATATTCATTAAGCAAATGTATCTATATCTGTGAACTTTGTCCATGTATTCTATGCCTTTTTGCCCTTGGCTTTAGGACCAGCCTTGTTGTCCTTCTTCTTCTACATCTGCAGCTCCTCCTTAGTACACTTCTTGGCATCAACCTTACAAAAAGTGAAAAAGAGGTTTTTAATGATCTTAGGATAAATCTCCGGTAGTTTAGCATTGCAAGGAAGAAAATTTATGCTTTGACATGTTTTTATTTTGAATCCCAGACTAAGTTTCTGAATCCTATAGCTTCTCCTTATCTCAGATTCCTCAACAGGTGCTTTTCTCTTTCTTTTCCTGTGATACTGATACACCATTTCCTGTGTAGGGACCTCCATAGGATGGGATGATGTGGAAGTGGTCATCATGGCCTCCTGTATCTAAAATCTCAAGAATGATCATAGGGGGAGGCGGTGAATGATCACTTCTAAAATTTCTATGAAACTTAGAAGTGAAACAGAGAAACTGCAAACATAGTAAATACTGAATGTAAATATGAGTAAGAAAACGAGCCTGATACAACGATGTTTGGTGAACCAGTTCACACTCTGCAAAGTGCTACATCTGTTTGGAGGGATTGTTGATTGAAGACCTGGAGCGAAACTCTCTCCATCCTATTCTCCACTTCATAAAACTCCTCGAGCTTGTGCAGTTATTACTAGGGGTAGATGATTCAGGACATCTCCGAAACCTTTACAAACTTCCTTCAATAGTGACAATTTCTCTTCAACTACTTAAAAGGCAACGCCTTACCGTCTAGGAGACTGGCAGATCTCCAAGATAAAAAGGCCGACTAATATCAACCTAAGTCTTTGTTAATTTCTCAACTAAGTTTGGGACTTGGGTTGGGTTTTTCTCGAGATCTTTATTGGGATGCCCACAACACTTCTGTCTCAGAATATTCAGTGGAGCAGCCAAACACAAATGACGGGTGGGTGCGGGGTATTTATAGGTGGCGATCCCAATGGAGAATTGACTGAAGTGACCCGATGCGTTATCTTGACGCGTGTCTACAAAGGTCAGATTTCCACTCAATGCACAAATTTTCTTGTGGAGAAAGAAAGCTGACTCACCAAATGAGTTATCTCTTGGAGGCACAAAGTGCGATGACATCGCCTTCGAGTTATTACTCGACTCAGTGAGATTTATATCGGTATGCTATCTTTGGGTTTTAAGTTGAGTAGAGAAAATTCACTTTGACTAAGATTTCAACTAGCGAACCCCTCTTGATAATACTATCTTTCCTATGAATCAAGAAAGTAAAAGAGAAACTAGAAAAAAGACTAAGTCTCCGTCTACCTTCAACTTTCTCCTCGTTGCGATTCAGTCAAAACCCTCTGTTAGGTAATGTGCTAGGATCAAAGTCACCTTGCATCATGTTAAAAATTTCAAAAGAATTCATTTGAATTCAAAATCAAACTCAAATGGGAGAAGGAACCCCCCAGATGAATTAATTCAAAAGGCCAGAAATAAATCTTCTCCAAAAATTCCTTTTGCATTTTTGAAAAGTCTCAAAAATGAGTGTGATCACATATCAAGTGATGTGGGACCCACTCCATGCTCATGGATCTTTCAAATATTCAAACAGGCGCTTGGAATTAAACAAATACCCCTATTTGATTTGAAATTCAGATATTTTGAATTTAAAAAATGTTCAAAAGTTGGGAATGACTAGCTACTGGTCATGTAAGTCCAAATATAAATTTTGGGCATTTTTTAAAATGCCTAACTATTTTTTTAAATGGGCATTAAATTGTCAGAAAAAGAAATAAGAAAAAGAAGCAGAGAAGCTTACCTGTCACCCTAGGAGAAGGCCCAGCCGGCCCAGCCCACCAGCCCGGGCGCCTGTCGTCTTCCCTCCCGCGCGCCCAAGCAGCTCGGTGGCGAGGCGCCGACGCCACCGACGCCACCTCGACGCCCCGAGGCGTCTAGGCCTTCCCTGGAAACGTCTCCATGCCACGGAGACGCCCAGAACACCCCGTGGCCATTTCCCCCTCTTCTACGTCCTCGCCTCTCCCTCCCCGTCGTTTTTCTCGTCGCCACCGAGAGCTCGTCGGAACACACCGCCACACCCACACAGCCACCGACGACTAGAGCTTCCACCAAGCTGTCCCCCGAGATCCCCCCCGAGCGCAACATCGATCTGCAGAAGATGGAGATGTTGGAGCCCAACTAGACGCCGCAATCGTGCTCGCGCCGTCGCCGGAGCCGAGGAAGATCGACGTCGAATTCGTCACCGTCGCGCTACCAATCGCCCCGCCGTCTGCACCGTTGAGCTCAGGGTGAGCTTCTCACCATTTCCCCCAACCTAGCACCGCCCCATTCGTCCTCTATACTGCTCCACCAAGCGAGCAGAAGCTCGCCGCCGCCATGGATTACAGTGAGGAGGTTCCAGTGCCCCTCTGTTCCTCCCGTGTTGTCCATCGTGTTCCTCGACCTCCCAGGGGCACGACGCACTTGCTCCTGTGTCTGGACGGGCTCTGCAGCGACGACTGCGTCAAGGACGTGGCTCCGCCGCCGCTAGGGCTCCTCGCCGACGTGCCTCCGTTGCCTTCCGGTGGCGTTACTCTGCACTAATCGACGCGCGCAAAGGAGGGATTCAAGATGGAGGTCGCAGCGCTCGAATCCGTGCCCGGAATAGCCTCCCGTGTGTGTGCCGCCGCGTCTGGTGACGCCGGCGTTTAGCAGCCGGCAGCCCGTGACGTGGCCAAGGTTAGATTAACCACTAACCAGCCTTCAAAATGAATTGCATTGATCAAACAATAGCAATTGTAACTTGGCTAAAATGAATTCAAATTGGAGTTTGAATTTGCAATTCTTTTGCAATATACTCCATTTAAATGGAATTGCCTCACACATCAGAAGCATATACATCAAGAGTCAACCTTCAACCATGTGCTTGTGCATTGTATTTACTTTGCTACCTTGTTTGTTGTTTGTCGAGTAGAAGTTGAACCGGAACAAGAGGCAGCCCCCTTCGTTGAAGACCCTGAACCCGAACCTCGCCAGCAAGGCAAGCAAACCCCCATTGATCATGTCGATAAAATCCCACTTCCCTCTCATGTCTCGCTTATGCATTGTATAGGATGATTACCATGCTACGTTTCTACCGCATAGATGAACCCATTCCTTTGAATGACTTATCATTTGTCACAGTAGTAAGCAAACCACAATCCTAGCAAATGTAGGAGTTGATTGATATCATGTGGCCCCTGCAATTGTTACTGCTTATTGCATGCTTAGAGTGATACAATGATGTTATTGTTATGTGAGTCGAGATGGTAGTGATCATGATGATGATGGTGGAAATGTGTTGGTGAATCTACCCTAATACAAGGTGAACGATGAGAGGCTGTGTAGGAGTACACGGTGGGTTGTCTCATTGAACACCGCCCTAAGTCCGAGTTCTTGTGTGGTGATCCAAGATGAAGAGTAAAACCACACATTGGGCTCACTGACCCCTCTCAACCTATTAACTCATCCCTTTCGATGTCCAGATGTCGCAATAGTTCGGAGTTCTGGTAGGTTTGTGGCCTGGCTTCTAAGTGAGAGAACGGCTCACCCGAGACCGGCTTATGCACCACGCACACATCATCTGGGTCCACTTCGGTAAACCGGCCGGGTTCACGATAGTGGTAGACAACCCAGGTAGGCGGCTTTCTTGGACTAGATCGGCTATGAGGTAACAGTTGTGGTGAGCATCCTCGCTGACACCCCTTGAATGGTGCCGAGATCAAAGGAGGTAACTGATGATCATGTGTGTGTAGCGGTACACCCCTACTGTCGGGACCCGGGGTTAGCGTATGTAATTCCGGTCATAATACAATCACATGGAGAGCCGAGAGCCGTACCCACTTGTCTAAGCAGACAAGGCCAAGCACAGATCACTCTCGGTAAGCATCGAACGTGAGGGGCATCCCATCCAGGCAGGATGATCAACTGAGATGGGTCCTCATCGTCCGCACAAAAGTCTAATGATATGGGTGGTGAATCCCATATTCACAGACAAGTCGCCTGAACCATGTTATCGATTGGATCATAACCCTTACATAGACTTACTCCAGCTCGATCACTTAGTCGGGATCTCGGGCGGGCTCGATCATACAACAAATTGTGCCACGTGACAGAGTCACGAGCAATCGCATCGCGATGCCCCAAGCTGCGTACATCGAAGGGCCACTTGGTGTATAAAAGACCGCCGGCAAGAACACAACCAAGCTATCGAAACCCACACTAAGACATGCATGTTATAAACATACACGCAGCATACATGTCCAGTGTAAACAGCAGGTAATCACAACATGAACTCTACAAACTCAGTATTTATAACTTCTGCTAAACCGAGCAGACATAGTAGATATATTACAAGCAGAGATCACATGGATGTGATCCAACATTACATCAAACATCAACGGAAGCAAATTATGTCTTATTAAAGACAAGTTTAACAAATGGCTTAAGAAGCCTGAAAGAAAATACAACGACCCTCCAGAGGGCACAGGCTGCTGCCTGGAACTATACGACATTGGTCCACGTCGATCTCGAGGTAGAGGCCACCATCAGGGTCAGTGGTCTCGTCTCTAAAACATAGAATAAGCAAACGTGAGTACAAAGTCGTACTCAATAAGACTTACATAGGAACTATACTACTCATGCACATGTATCAAGGCAAAGGGAGGTGGGGTTTCACTTGCAGAAGTGCCAGCTTTGACTTGGCTAGTCCTGAACTACGAGTACCAGAGAGAGGTAAGAACGTACACGAGTCCAAGTAACAGTCTCCAATCAATACTCCACTATGGTGCCTTCCTCGACTTCCCCACGAGGAAGCACGCCATAGCACTCACACTTATCTTGGTGTGTTTTAGAAGTATCCGGTTCAAGTTATCTATGATCAAGTAAAGGTCTCCAAGTAGTCCATAACCGCGGACACGGCTATTCGAATAGTTCATTAACCCTGCAGGGGTGTACTGCTACACACACGCCTCATCAGTTACCGCCTGGGGATGGACCCTTCAAGTGAGTACCAGCGAGGATGCTGCCACGACACTTCACTCACGGCACCATCTCTAGTCCTAGGGAGTCGCCTATTTGAGTTGGGACCACAGTCGGAATCCGGCCGATTGTTCCGATGCGGACTCAAATGTTGTGTGACCGCCATCAAGCTCAACTCGATCTTGATCACTTGATTCAACGTGCCCACAACCTACGCCAACCACTTACCTTGGTTCCACCTGCTTGAGATCGTTAAAGGGCGAACTACTTGCGACTCATGGACTGGTCCGGGGTGAGGTACTAGGCCGAGAGGGGTCAGTGAGCCCAATGTGTGGTCGTACTCTTTGTCTTGGATAACAACACAAGAAACTCGGGCCTAAGGCAGTGTTCAACGAGACAACCCACTTTGTACTCCTACACAGCCTCTCATCGTTCACCTTTGTTTAGGGTAGATTCACCAACACGTTACCACCATCATTCACATGATCACTACCATCCCGACTCACATAAAAAATAGCCTCAGGTAACAACTCTAAGCATGCAATAAGCTGTAACAGTTGCAGGGGCCACATGATATCAACCAACTCCTACATCTGCTAGGATTGTGGTTTGCTTACTACTGTGACAAAAAGATAGGTCATGCAAAGGAATGGGTTCAACTAGCGGTAGAACGTATCATGGTGACATCCTAAACATGCATTTGCAAGAATGAGAGGGAACTGGGATTTTATAGACATGATCAAAGAGGGGGCTGCTTGCCTTGCTGACGATCACGATGTAACACTCTTCCGACGTGAGGTTGAACTCGTCTCCGAGATCAACTCTACCGAGATGATGCAATCACCGAAGCACTGGAAGTAAAGCACAATAAAAATAATACAATGCACAAACAATATGTAAAACAAAGCATGGCAAGGTGCTGATGTGACCTATGTTTGAATTGCCACATTTTAATTGAAGTTGATTTGAAAAGTAAATTCAAATTCAAACTTCAAATGTTATTCAAATTTGGTCAACTTGCATTTGCTAAAATTTGTTCATTGTAAACCAAGGTATCAATATGTGTGAAATGCTTCTGAAGTACAAGTGATGTGTGATGCATTTAAAAGTTTGAAGTTGGAATATCAATTGAATTGAATTTGAAATAATTCCAATTAAATCAAATAGAAAAAGCTACTGATCCCTTTTTAAGATCAACTCCAACATAGCTGAAAGTTGAATATTTGGATAGAGGATTTTCTCGTGATAATGTTTCATATATTATATGTTGAATTTGGAGTTAAAATGAATTTTCTCTGATTTTTCAAAGTTTCAGCCAATTTCTGGAATTTACTGAATTAAACAATTTGATTTAATCTTTACTGCGTCATTAAGACGTCAGCATGACGCAAGGGGGGGGGGCTGACGTGTGGGGTCCCTTTGTCAGTGGCTCTGGGGTTAAACCCGGTTTAGATTAGGTTAAGCAGGGTCATTAGGGGGGCTTGGGCCCACTGGTCAGCGAGAGGAGGGGGGATTTAGGAGTCGGTTAGGTTTAACCGACCGGCGGCTAAACGCCGGTGGCATTCCGGCATGGCGGCCCTCCACGGGAGAGCGGTTCCGGCCACGGGAGAGGGAAATGGAGGCACGGGTGCGTGTCTCGCGCTCGTGCGCTTCGAGTGGAGTACGCCGGGGACCTCGAGGAGGCCTGGAGCCATGGCTACGACGACGGGAAGCGGCGGCTGGCCACTGGCTCCGGCGAACTCACGCTGCAGAACACGGGGGAGAGAGCTAGGAGGGGGAAAACGAGCGGGAGCTCACGTGGAAGACGACGACGAGCTCGGGGGGGACGGAGAGAAGCTGGACGCGGCGAATTTGTCGAAGACGTCCACAGTGGCCGGCGGCGAACTGGAGAAGGGGGCGACGTCCTTGGGGCCTCCAGGCTCGAATTGATTTAGCGGCTTGACGAAGTCGACGGCCGTGGTGCGTCTAGACACGGTTGCACGGCGAATGGGGCACGGTGGCCGCGCGTTCCACATCGGCGTGCTCCGGCTGGGGCTCGGGTCTCGCGAGATTTGCCGAGGGAGAGAGAGAAGAAGGCCAGCACGAGGGGGGGAAAGGAACTGGGAGCTTCCCAGGCGTCTCCAGCGCGAAGGAGAAGAGGAGGGGGAAGCAGGAGGTGGCGAGGAGCGGGAGGCATGCCCGCCGCGCAGCGCACGGCGCGGCTGCCTCTCCTTCTGGCAGAGGAGGAAGACGACAGAGGAGAGGAGCCGGGCTGGGCCAGGTGGGCCTTCGCCCGTGGGCGCAAGGTAAGTCTTCTCTGTGTTTTCTTATTTTCTTTTCTGTTGTCTGTTTTGCCCATTAAAAAAATAGCTAGGGCATTTATAAAAATCCCCAAACATTTTTATAAAACCTAGGTGACTATATAGAAGTCAACCCCAAGTTTTGGGAATTTTTGAAATTCAATTTATTTGAATTTCAATTCAAATAGACAAAAGATTTAATTTCCAAGCCACTATTTGAATTATTGAAAAATCTATGAGCATGGGATTAATCCCAAATCACTTTTAAAATGATCAGACTCATTTTTAGGATTTTTCAATACATACAAAAGAATTTTGGAAAAAGATTTATTTCTGGCCTTTTTATTTAATTCATATAGGGCTTTTCTTTTCCCCATTTCCTTTTCTTTTGCAATTTTTTTCAAGATGCAAAAATGCAAGCTTGGAAAAGCACAAACCTAAATTTAGGTTTCTGACAACTCGCCCCCACTCAAAAGAATCTCGTCCCGAGATTCAGAAGTCGCCGGGAGGAAGGTGGGGTACTCAGCTCGTAGACGATCCTCTCGTTCCCAGGTGGCTTCTTTCTCTGAATGATGTGACCACTGCACTTTGAGGAATCTGATCTTCCGACGTCTGGTGCTACGCTCGGCTTCATCAAGAATATGAACAGGGTACTCTCGATATGAAAGGTTATCTTGGAGATCAAGCGTTTCGTGGTCTACTTCGCGGATGGGGTCCTTGAAGCAACGCCTGAGTTGAGAGACGTGGAAGACATCATGAACCTGGGAGAGGTGAGGGGGTAGTTCCAATTGGTAGGCAACTTCTCCACATTTGGCGAGAATGCGAAAGGGACCGATATAACGTGGGGCCAACTTGCCTTTGATACCGAAGCGATGGGTACCCTTCAGAGGAGTAACCCGAAGGTAAGACTTCTCATCCAGATTATAGCTTTCTTCCCTATGATGACGATCATAATAGCTTTTCTGACGAGACTTGGCTGTTTTCAATTTCTCACGAACAATGCGAACTTGCTCTTCTGCATCCTGAATCAAATCCGGTCCAAAGAATTGTCTTTCACCGGTTTCTGACCAGTTTAGGGGTGTTCGACATTTCCGTCCATAGAGAAATTCAAAAGGAGCCATGCCCAGACTAGATTGGAAGCTATTGTTATACGCAAATTCGGCAAAAGGAAGAGAATTCTCCCATTTCTTTCCGAAAGAGATAACACAAGCTCTGAGCATGTCTTCGAGAATTTGATTGACCCTTTCTACTTGACCACTGGACTGCGGGTGATAAGCGGTGCTAAAGGAGAGGTGGGTTCCCATTGCATTCTGGAAACTTTCCCAAAATCGAGAAGTGAAAAGACTACCACGGTCTGAATTGATTTCCAAAGGAACACCGTGGAGTGACACGATTCGGGAGACATACAAGTCCGCTAACTGGCTAGCAGTTATAGACTCACGAACGGGAAGGAAGTGAGCAACTTTTGAAAGTCGATCAATGACAACGAAGATGGCATCATTTCCTTTCTGGGTTTTTGGAAAGCCAGTGATGAAATCCATACTGACTTTATCCCATTTCCACTCGGGGATAGGCAAAGGTCTAAGAGTACCAGCAGGTCTTTGATGTTCTGCCTTAATGCGACGACAAACATCACATTCAGCAATGAACTGAGCAATTTCTCTCTTCATCCTAGTCGACCAAAATCTCTGGCGTAGATCTCGGTACATTTTTGTGCTACCGGGATGAATGGAGAGGGGTGTATCATGGGCTTCTTTGAGGATGAGTTGCCTTAGTTCCCTATTCTTAGGTACTACCAAACGATTTTCAAAGAATACCGTTCCTTTGCTATCTGTGGAGAAACATTTAGCAACCCCGCTAGCAATGTTCTCCTTGATCCGGCGAACACCTCATGCACGCCTTTGGGAAACTATGATTTGATCCTCAAGGGTTGGTTTCGCCACCAAGTTGAAAAGAGATCCACGAGGAACAATCTCGAGGTTGAGCTTTCGAAATTCCTCATGAAGAAGTGGTTGATACTGTTGTAACATGAGGTTGTTACAATACGACTTACGACTTAGTGCATCAGCCATGACATTGGCTTTGCCTGGGGTGTAATAAATTCCTAAGTCATAATCTTTTATCAACTCAATCCAGCGTCTTTGCCTGAGATTAAGATCTGGCTGGGTGAAAATGTATTTGAGGCTTTGGTGGTCGGAATAGATCTCACAACGATTACCAAGGAGGTACTGTCGCCAAGTTGTTAGGGCATGAACTACGGCAGCGAGTTCAAGATCATGGGTAGGATAGTTCTCTTCATGTGGCCGCAACTGGCGTGAAGCATAAGCTACCACATGTCGATCTTGCAGAAGTATGCATCCTAACCCTTGCCGTGATGCGTCACAATAGATCTCGAAATCCTTTTTGGTGTCTGGAGGTGCAAGTACGGGTGCAGAAGTCAATCTTATTTTTAGCTCTTGAAAGCTTTCCTCGCACTTGGGAGTCCATATGAATTTCTTCTCTTTCTTGAGGAGTTCAGTCAGAGGCTTTGCAACTTTAGAAAAGTTCTCGACGAAGCGGCGACAATAGCTTGCTAAGCCAAGAAAACTCCTAACTTGTTTAACCGATTCAGGTGGAGTCCAGTCAAGGACGGCCTGAACTCTCTCGGGATTGACAGCAATGCCTTTTGCAGAAATCACGTGGCCTAAGTAGGTCACTTCTGGTAGCCAGAATTCACACTTGGAGAATTTAGCATACAGGCAATGCTCTCTAAGTTTCATCAATACCAGCCTAAGATGTTCTGCGTGATCTTCTTCATTCTTCGAGTAGATGAGGATGTCATCAAGATAAACTACAACAAATTTATCTAAGTACTCCATGAAGATCGAATTCATCAAGCGCGAGAATGTGGCGGGGGCATTGGTTAAACCAAAGGACATAACGGTGTACTCATAAAGACCATAACGAGTAGTAAAAGCCATTTTGGGGATGTCCTCGTTTCTGATTTTGATCTGATGATAGCCTAATCTCAAATCCATCTTGGAGAAGACAGAGGATCCTGCAAGTTGATCATAAAGATCATTGATCCTGGGCAGTGGGTACTTGTTCTTTATCGTCGCTAGATTTAGCGGGCGATAGTCTACGCACATCCTTTCTGTTCCATCTTTCTTCGTTACGAACAGAACAGGGCAACCCCATGGCGATGAGCTAGGGCGGATGAAGCCTTTTGCCAACGAAGCTTCAAGTTGGATTTTAAGCTCAGCTAACTCACGTGGGGCCATTCTATATGGGCGTCTGGATATTGGTGCGGTTCCTGGGATAAGATCTACCACAAACTCTACAGATCTGTCAGGTGGTATTCCTGGCAGCTCTTCTGGAAAGACATCCGGGAAGTCACGAACCACCGAAATATCTTCAAGGTCAGGAAGAGGAAGCACATTTAAAGAATGCACCTGGGTTTTAGAGCTTGGTGAGGTGTACTTGATTGTCTGGCCTGATGGATGGGTTAGTTTCACTGACTTGGCCTTACAATCAAGGACAACATTCTGTCTTGATAACCAATCCATACCTAAGATCACATCAATGTCTGAAGACTTGAAGGCTATAAGTGAGGCAAGGAATACTAAACCCTCAATTGCAATTTCATTCTCATGACTCACCATGGTGGTGTGCCATCTGGATCCAGGGGCTTGCACAACTAAGGGGGTGGATAACATCGAAAAGGAGATGTCATGTGACAGTGCAAAGTCCTGGGATATGAACGAGTGAGATGCTCCTGGGTCAAACAGAACCGAAGCTGGGGTGGAATTGACAGGAAGGGTTCCAAGTACAACATCGGTTGACTTGTGGGAATCTAGAATGGATACATGATTCACATAACCATGTTCATAAACAGGAGGCTTGACCTTGGAAGTCTTGGGTAGTGGCTTGCCACGACGAAAGGCTTGCTTTGGTTTAGGTGTGGTGGCTACATGATTTTGGGGACACTCTCGAACATTGTGACCTGATTGTCCACATTGGAAACAAACACCACGTGGAATGAAAGGAACTTGAGCACTTGATTGTCCAACAAAATTCCAAGGAGGAAGATTGGGTTGAGGTGGACGATATATGGTGGTTGGGGGTCTAGAAGCACTTACAGCACGACTGACGTCACTGAAGGGAATCCAAACACGGCGTTTCCGAGAAAATGGGCCAGAAGATTGGGCAAACTCACGATCACGCTTGCGAGGCTCTTCATACAACTCATTTCCATACTCGGCCTTGAAGGATTTGTCGACCAAGTCCCTGAAGTTGACGAACTCGTGAAGATTCAGGTCATGACGAAGGACGGGGCTAAGTCCCTTGCGGAACCTTGCTTGTTTCTTGGCGTCGGTGGATACTTCTTCTTGTGCATAACGTGCTAGACGAGTGAACTCGGTCCTATACTCATGAACAGTCATCTTTCCTTGGGTCAGATTGCAAAATTCTTCTCTCTTGCGCTCTATCAGCTGAGCTGGAATATGATATCCTCGGAAGTCATCACAGAACTCTTGCCAAGTCACCATGTGACCAATTGGTTGCATTGCCACGAAGTTTTCCCACCATTGAAGAGCAGCACCTTCCAGAAAATATGCCGCGAATAGCACACGATCACCGGGAGCAACATGGGCTGTCTCAAGCTTACGCTCGAGGGAACGAAGCCAATCATCAGCATCAAGGGGCTCAGAAGGACATCGGAATACTGGCGGGTTGAGGAGAATGAAATCCTGGATGGTAACAACACTAAGATGCTGACGAGAAGTGTTCTGCTCAATGCGCTCGAGAAGACGTGTCTGATCACGATGATTCTGTTCTGCCTCCAACATGATTTCTGCCGTTGAGGTTGGTGGTGGAGGTTCTTCATCGTCTATATAACTGGAACTGGGATCAACACCTTGATTTGCACCTGACATTCTGTGTGATAAGAATCAACAATCAGAATAGGATTTAGGACACAATTCTATGCTAAGATAGAAGACTATAATGCAATAGCATCAAAGTCACAAACGGACAGCATAACGGCTGCACCGGGATGGAAATTAAGACAACCTACAGGATAACGGACATCACTTCCACAGAAACACTATGGAATGATGGCTCAGAAAGGACCACAACACTCCTACAGCTACAAAGAGGCAATCAACGAGATGTCCTAGTACAGACATAGATGAGCTTAGTCCTATCTTCCCGTAGAATAAGATGAGGTTGACTCAGAACTCAGATCGATGAGGATAAGGAGAAAAAAGAAGTATTACGTTGTTCCCTTATACCCAAAGTAACTATATAACTATAGAATGCTAGACTCGACATCGGACAAAGGTTTGATAATCCTACAGGCAGTCCTGCTCTGATACCAAGTCTGTCGGGACCCGGGGTTAGCGTATGTAATTCCGGTCATAATACAATCACATGGAGAGCCGAGAGCCGTACCCACTTGTCTAAGCAGACAAGGCCAAGCACAGATCACTCTCGGTAAGCATCAAACGTGAGGGGCATCCCATCCAGGCCGGATGATCAACTGAGATGGGTCCTCATCGTCCGCACACAAGTCTAATGATATGGGTGGTGAATTCCATATTCACAGACAAGTCGCCTCAACCATGTTATCGATTGGATCATAACCCTTACATAGACTTACTCCAGCCCAATCACTTAGTCGGGATCTCGGGCGGGCTCGATCATACAACAAAGTGTGCCACGTGACAGAGTCACGAGCAATCGCATCGCGATGCCCCAAGCTGCGCACATCTAAGGGCCACTTGGTGTATAAAAGACCGCCGGCAAGAACACAACCAAGCTATCGAACCCCACACTAAGACATGCATGTTATAAATATACACGCAGCATACATGTCCAGTGTAAACAGCAGGTAATCACAACATGAACTCTACAAACTCAGTATTTATAACTTCTGCTAAATCGAGCAGACATAGTAGATATATTACAAGCAGAGATCACATGGATGTGATCCAACATTACATCAAACATCAACGGAAGCAAATTATGTCTTAGTAAAGACAAGTTTAACAAATGGCTTAAGAAGCCTGAAAGAAAATACAACGACCCTCCAGAGGGCATAGGCTGCTGCCTGGAACTATACGACATTGGTCCACGTCGATCTCGAGGTAGAGGTCACCATCAAGGTCAGTGGTCTCGTCTCTAAAACATAGAATAAGCAAACGTGAGTACAAAGTCGTACTCAACAAGACTTACATAGGAACTATACTACTCATGCACATGTATCAAGGAAAAGGGAGGTGGGGTTTCACTTGCAGAAGTGCCAGCTTTGACTTGGCTAGTCCTGAACTACGAGTACCAGAGTAAGGTAAGAACGTACACGAGTCCAAGTAACAGTCTCCAATCAATACTCCACTATGGTGCCTTCCTCGACTTCCCCACGAGGAAGCACGCCATAGCACTCACACTTATCTTGGTGTGTTTTAGAAGTATCCGGTTCAAGTTATTTATGATCAAGTAAAGGTCTCCAAGTAGTCCATAACCGCGTACACGGCTATTCGAATAGTTCATTAACCCTGCAGGGGTGTACTGCTACACACACGCCTCATCAGTTACCGCCTGGGGATGGACCCTTCAAGTGAGTACTGGCGAGGATGCTGCCACGACACTTCACTCACGACACCATCTCTAGTCCTAGGGAGTCGCCTATTTGAGTTGGGACCACAGTCGGAATCCGACCGATTGTTCCGATGCGGAGTCAAACGTTGTGTGACCGCCATCAAGCTCAACTCGATCATGATCACTTGATTCAACGTGCCCACAACCTACGCCAACCACTTACCTTGGTTCCACCTGCTTGAGATCGTTAAAGGGCGAACTACTTGCGACTCCTGGACTGGTCCGGGGTGAGGTACTAGGCCGAGAGGGGTCAGTGAGCCCAATGTGTGGTCGTACTCTTTGTCTTGGATAACAACACAAGAACTCGGGCCTAAGGCAGTGTTCAACGAGACAACCCACTGTGTACTCCTACACAGCCTCTCATCGTTCACCTTTGTTTAGGGTAGATTCACCAACACGTTACCACCATCATTCACATGATCACTACCATCCCGACTCACATCAAAAATAGCCTCAGGTAACAACTCTAAGCATGCAATAAGCTGTAACAGTTGCAGGGGCCACATGATATCAACCAACTCCTACATCTGCTAGGATTGTGGTTTGCTTACTACTGTGACAAAAAGATAGGTCATGCAAAGGAATGGGTTCAACTAGCGGTAGAACGTATCATGGTGACATCCTAAACATGCATTTGCCAGAATGAGAGGGAACTGGGATTTTATAGACATGATCAAAGAGGGGGCTGCTTGCCTTGCTGACGATCACGATGTAACACTCTTCCGACGTGAGGTTGAACTCGTCTCCGAGATCAACTCTACCGAGAAGATGCAATCACCGAAGCACTGGAAGTAAAGCACAATCAAAATAATACAATGCACAAACAATATGTAAAACAAAGCATGGCAAGGTGCTGATGTGACCTATGTTTGAATTGCCACATTTTAATTGAAGTTGATTTGAAAAGTAAATTCAAATTCAAACTTCAAATGTTATTCAAATTTGGTCAACTTGCATTTGCTAAAATTTGTTCATTGTAAACCAAGGTATCAATATGTGTGAAATGCTTCTGAAGTACAAGTGATGTGTGATGCATTTCAAAGTTTGAAGTTGGAATATCAATTGAATTGAATTTGAAATAATTCCAATTAAATCAAATAGCAAAAGCTACTGATCCCTTTTTAAGATCAACTCCAACATAGCTGAAAGTTGAATATTTGGATAGAGGATTTTCTCCTGATAATTTTTCATATATTATATGTTGAATTTGGAGTTAAAATGAATTTTCTATGATTTTTCAAAGTTTCAGCCAATTTTTGGAATTTACTGAATTAAACAATTTGATTTAATCTTTACTGCGTCATTAAGACGTCAGCATGACGCAAGGTGGGGGGCTGACGTGTGGGGTCCCTTTGTCAGTGGCTCTGGGGTTAAACCCGGTTTAGATTAGGTTAAGCAGGGTCATTAGGGGGGCTTGGGCCTACTGGTCAGCGAGAGGAGGGGGGGTTTAGGAGTCGGTTAGGTTTAACCGACCGGCGGCTAAACGCCGGTGGCATTCCGGCACGGCGACGCTCCACGGGAGAGCGGCTCCGGCCACGGGAGAGGGAGATGGAGGCACGGGTGCGTGTCTCGCGCTCGTGCGCTTCGAGTGGAGTACGCCGGGGACCTCGTGGAGGCCTGGAGCCATGGCTACGACGACGGGAAGCGGCGGCTGGCCACTGGCTCGGGCGAACTCACGCTGCAGAACACGGCGGAGAGAGCTAGGAGGGGGAAAACGAGCGGGAGCTCACGTGGAAGACGACGACGAGCTCGGGGGGGACGGAGAGAAGCTGGACGCGGCGAATTTGTCAAAGACGTCCACGGTGGCCGGCGGCGAACTGGAGAAGGGGGCGACGTCCTTGGGGCCTCCGGGCTCGAATTGATGTAGCGGCTTGACGAAGTCGACGGCCGTGGTGCGTCTGGACACGGTTGCGCGGCGAATGGGGCACGGTCGCCGCGCGTTCCACGTCGGCGTGCTCCGGCTGGGGCTTGGGTCTCGCGAGATTTGCCGAGGGAGAGAGAGAAGAAGGCCAGCGCGAGGGGGGGAAAGGAAATGGGAGCTTCCTAGGCGTCTCCAGCGCGAAGGAGAAGAGGAGGGGAAAGCAGGAGGTGGCGAGGAGGGGGAGGCATGCCCGCCACGCAGCGCACGGCGCGGCTGCCTCTCCTTCTGGCAGAGGAGGAAGACGACAGAGGAGAGGAGCCGGGCTGGGCCAGGTGGGCCTTCGCCCGTGGGCGCAAGGTAAGTCTTCTCTGTGTTTTCTTATTTTCTTTTCTGTTGTCTGTTTTGCCCATTAAAAAAATAGCTAGGGCATTTATAAAAATCCCCAAATATTTATAAAACCTAGGTGACTATATAGAAGTCAACCCCAAGTTTTGGGAACTTTTGAAATTCAATGTATTTGAATTTCAATTCAAATAGACAAAAGATTTAATTTCCAAGCCACTATTTGAATTATTGAAAAATCTATGAGCATGGGATTAATTCCAAATCAGTTTTAAAATGATCAGACTCATTTTTAGGATTTTTCAATACATCCAAAAGAATTTTGGAAAAAGATTTATTTCTGGCCTTTTTATTTAATTCATATAGGGCTTTTCTTTTCCCCATTTCCTTTTCTTTTGCAATTTTTTTCAAGATGCAAAAATGCAAGCTTGGAAAAGCACAAACCTAAATTTAGGTTTCTGACACCTGCAGGGTTAACAAAACTATTCGAATAGCCGCGTCCGCGGTTAAGGACTGCTTGGAAAGCTTAGCTTGATTATTAGACAACTTGAACTGGATACTTATAAAACTTACCAAGATAAGCGTCAGTGCTATGGCGTGCTTTCTCGTGGGGAAGCCGAGGAAGGAACTATAGTGGTGTAATTGGTTGGAGAATGTAGTGGACTCGTGTACGCTTCTTACCTCAAAGTCTGGTACTCGTAGTTCAGGACTAGCCAAGTCAAAGCTGGCACTTCTGCAATCGAACCCCACCTCCCTTTACCTTGATACATGTGCATGAGTAGTATAGCTCCTATGTAAGTCTTGCTGAGTACGACTTTGTACTCACGTTTGCTTATTCTATGTTTTAGATGAACCCACTGACCCCGAAGGTGGCTTCTTCATCGTGCTCGACGACTGAAGACCAAGCTAGTGTACTCCCAGTCAGACGACTGGTTCCCTCGTGGAGGGCTTGTGTTTAAATAAGGCTTCTTAAGCCATTTGTTAAACTTGTCTGTACTCAGACCTACTTTGCTTCCGCTTGTTTGTTGTAATGATTTATCACATGCTTGTGATCTCTGTGTGCACTCTGTGAGAGTTATCAATAAAATGTATACTTTGTAGAGAATTGCAATGATACCTTCTGTTCATACAAGTCATGTGTGCTGCGTGTATGTTTATAACATGCAGGTCTTTGTATGGGTTTTCGAGACCTTAGTTCTGATCTGGCTGGCGGTCTTTCATACACCAAGTGGCCCTTAGATGTGCGCAGCTTGGGGCATCGCGATGCGATTGCTCGAGACTCCGTCTCGTGCACACTTTTTGGTATGATTGAGCCCGCCCTAGACCCCGGCTAAGTGATCGGGCTGGAGTAAGTCTATGTAAGAGTTATGAGATAGTCGATAGTATGGTTGAGGCGACTTGTCTGTGAATATGGGAGTTCATCACCCATATCATTAGACTTGTGTGCGGACGATGAGGACCCATCTCAGTTGATCATCCGGCCTGGATGGGATGCCCCTCATGTACGATGCTTTCCGAGAATGTTCTGTGCTTGGCCTTGTCTGCTTAGACAAGTGTGTACGGTTCTCGGCTCTCCATATGACTATTTCGTAGCGGGACTTGCATACGCTAACCCCGGGTCCCGACAGACATGGTATCAGAGAAGGTCTGACTGTAGGATTATCAGCCTTGGCCGAAGTCGAGTCTAGCTTGCTATAGTTATATAGTTACTCTGGGTATATAAGAGAACAACGTAAGGCTTCTTTTTCTCCTTACCCTCATCGTTCTGAGTTCTGAGTCACCCTCATCTTGTTCTACGGGAAGATAGGACTAGGCTCACCTTTATCTGATTAGAACATCTCGTTGTTTGCTTCCTTGTAACCGTAGGAAGGTTGTGATCGGTTTGTTAGAATTGTTTTGCTTCCTGATTTCTTACATCGTACGTAAGTGCTGTTTCCATGTTGTAAGAAATTGTCTTTTCTTTCAATTACAGCCGTTATGCTGCCTGAGTCATTCCAAGTTTCTTCATAATCTGATGCATTTGCAAACTCCTTCTTTCTATTTCAGATGGCAGATCTTCCCCCTCGGCAGATTGTTCGTTTGACCAGGTGCCTCGGTGTGCGTGGACATCCCGCCATGCTGATCGAGATGATGTCCTTCATTGGATACCGATGTTACCCTGAGTATACAGTTGAGGAGAAGTTCCTTGAATTCAACCAGACCCAGTTCCACTGCATTGTCAGGATCTACCCGCACCACAATGGAGTCACTCAGCCTATCCACTTTGGACATGGCATTGGCATGACTGAGAACATGGCTGTGCAGGATGTTGCATACTCATGTATTATCCTGTTGATAGAGGAGCACACTATGCTGAGAGAGACCTCGTTCCGCTATCTCCCTGCTGCACTTCCAGGAGAAGAGGGGTATTACACCGGACTGTACACAGATCACTCTTTGGAGGATCCTTTGCTTCAGATCACTGCTCGGCACGCTTGTGATAGAGATCGTGATGCACGTGCCCTTCGTTTTGAGCTTCAAGCCACCCGTGTCCGTCTGTATCGAGCACTTACACTCCTGGCTCCTTTTGTGAGTGTTGGATCAGTGGAGTACGATGCTATCTAGCCAGTCAGGACACAGATGCCTTCTCGAGTTTCTTGGCCCGAGATTGGAGGCATTTTTCCACCCCGTGGTCCTCTGCTTCCACCTTACGCTGGACCTAGGCCCCATCCTTGCCCAAATGGATATCAAGGTCCACAGTTGTCAGAACCCCAACCAGGTCCTGAGAATTTAATTCAAATAGCCAGAGAAAAATCTTTTTCCAAAAATCTTTTGAACATTTGGAAAATTCCTATAAATGTTGCTGATCATTTTAAAAGTGGTTTGGGATCAATCCCATGCACATGGAATTTTCTAATATTCAAACAGTGGCTTTGGAAATTAAAATAACCCTATTTGAATTGAAATTCAAAATATGTTGAATTTCAAAAATGCTCAAATTCTATATGTGGCTAGCTACTGGTCACCTAGTATTTATAAAAGTATTTGGGCATTTTACAAAATTTCTCTGCTATTTTTTATTTGGGGCAAAACAAATAAACAGAGAAAGAAATAACAGAAGAAAAGAAAAAGGAAAAGCAAGCCCACCGGGCCAGGCCGCAGGTCCAACTCACTCCTCCCCCGGCCCAAGCCGACGAACCTTGTCGTCTTCCTCAACCAGCTCGGTGGCGAGCTGGGAGGAAGCCGGCGACGCCAGCGCGATGACGTGGCCCTTCTAGGCCTCTGCGAAGCCCCTACTCGCTCCACGCAGCTCGTCCAGGAGCCCCGCACCCTTTCCCCCTCCTCTGGATTCCTCCCTGCCTCTCTCCCCCGTGAATCCAGCGCCGCCCGAAGCCCAGCCGGAGCACGCCGCCGTGCAGCGCCTGGCCAACGACCTCCTCTCGCCGAGCTGAAGTGTCCAGACGCGCCGCCGCCATCGTCTTCGTCGACTCCCGCAGTCAATTGAGCCCGAGGACGCCGACCACAACGACTGCTTCAAGTTCTTCGCCGCTGGCCGCCGTGGAGCTCGTCGACGAATTCGTCGTCTCCAGCCCTTCCTCGACCTCCCCGTCGGCTCCGTTCACTTCACGGTGAGCTCGCGCCGTTTTCCCCTCAAGTTTTAGCGCCCCTCCTTCCTCCTAGCCCGATTTGCCATGAACGCCGAGAAGAACCGCCGCCATGGACGACGGCGACGCTGCTCCCCTTCCCTTCTTCCTCGCCCGTGACGTGCACCGTGATCCCCAGCTCCCCAGCTTCGCAACGCCACACTCCCCGGTCAAAAGCACGCTCGAGAGCGCCATCCCGACAACGCCCGAGCCGCAGCCTCCGCCTCCGTCGACGCCGGCGACGCTCCAATCCTCCCCGAGCTCGCCTGCTTGTCCAGGAGGATGCGCGGGAGCTCCACGGTTCGTCTGGTCGTCGCGGCGGCCGTTTTGGTGCCCGGTTTCGTCCTCCCGAGGTCGTCGGTCTCTCTGACCTCGCCGGCGACTCGCCGGAGTTGACCACGGCGACGTGGCAGCGATTAGGGTCCTAACCACCTGGGTTAGTTGACCCAGGTCACTGACCAGTGGGTCCCTGGCCCCTCTAATTACCTCTGTTAGCTTAATCTAACAGGGTTTTAACCCGGAGAGGCTGACCAGTGGGGCCCCTTGTCAGTTTGACTCGGGTCAAACCCCCCCTGACGCCAGCATGACACCACAGTGACGCATTAATCCCTTTTCCAAATTAAAGAAATTCCAGAAAATTGTTTAAACTTGGGAAATTCATAACTAATTCATTCTAACTCCAAATATAACAAACAATATGTCTA
The DNA here is from genome assembly GCA_950022295.1 of Bromus sterilis. Taxonomy (NCBI): domain Eukaryota; kingdom Viridiplantae; phylum Streptophyta; class Magnoliopsida; order Poales; family Poaceae; genus Bromus; species Bromus sterilis. The sequence goes on along the minus strand of OX465599.1, from coordinate 189,512,412 downwards.
AAAATATCAGAAAAATCCAAGGATTATGAATATGGGCTCTGTTTTCATGTTTGACCATTTTAAAATGGGTGAACAGTGCAAAACCTCCATATGGCTTTAATTCAAATTCAAATTTGAAGCACAATTGCAAATGACTTTGCATTTGACTTCTTTTAAATGGAATTGTAACCACATTGTGACCAAGAACATCACCATTTCAATATTGATCATGTGTTTGATGCATTGCAAATAAATTTATACCATTGTTTGATTGTTTGCTCGATAGACGTGCAACTGGAATCGGAGGCCACCCCCTTCGTTGAAGACCCCGTTATCGAACCTCGTCAGCAAGGCAAGCAAACCCCATTGATCATGTCTATAAAATCCCAATTCCCTCTCAGTATCGCTTATGCATGTTTAGGAGATCACTTTGTATCGATTCTACCGCATAGTTGAACCCATATCCGATGCATGACCTATCATCTTGTCACAGTATTAAGCAAACCACAATCCTAGCTGACATAGGAGTTGTTTGATATCATGAAGCCCCTGCAACTGTTACAGCTTCTTCCATGCTTAGTGTTAGATGAGGTTGCTTTTGATGTGAGTCGGGATGATGGTGAACATGGTGTTGATGAAAGTGAAACTGTGTCGGTGAATCCACCCTAATACAAGGTGAACGATGAGAGGCTGTGTAGGAGTACACAGTGGGTTGTCTCGTTGAACACTGCCTTAGGCATCGAGTTCTTGTATGGTAATCCAAGACAAAGAGTACAACCACACATTGGGCTCATTGACCCCTCTCGGCCTAGTACCTTGATCCGTGTCGACGTCCAGGAGTCACATTAGTTCGGGCTTTCCATTTGACATGTGCATAGAAAAAGAACGAAGGAAGTGGTTGCATCATCCTAGATATGTGGGTGCACCTGTGAGGCAGGAAAACCATCTGCTAAAGGTGGCGTCTCGGTCACCTACATTGTCTGAGTCCGTTTCGTTGATCCGGCCGGGCTCTCGAGCGGTAGCAACTTAGGTAGTCGACTCCTGGAATAGACCGGTTGTGAGCGAAGTGTCGTGGTGAACATCCTCGCTGTCACCTCTTGAACGGTGGCGAGACTTGGCGGTAACCGATGGTCATGTGTGTGTAGTTTACACCCTTGCAAGGTTAACAAAACTATTCGAATAGCCACGTCCGCGGTTAAGGACTACTTGGAACCTGTACCTGATTATTAGACAACTTGAATGGATACTTATAAAATCCGCAAGATAAGCGTGAGTGCTATGGTGTGCCTCCCCGTGGGGAAGTCGAGGAAGTAACCATAGTGGTGTATTGATTGGAGACTTGGATAGTGGACTCGTGTACGCTTCTTACCTCAAGTCTGGTATTCGTAGTTCAGGAATAGCCAATGTCAAAGCTGGCACTTCTGCAAGTGAAACCCCACCTCCCTTTACCTTGATACGGTGCATGAGTAGTGTAGTTCTGATGTAAGTCTTGCTGAGTACGACTTTGTACTCACGTTTGCTTATTCTATGTTTTAGATAAGAAACCGGACCCCGATGGAGTCACCTTCGTGAAGCTCGAAGTTGACTAAGTTAACATAGTCCCAGACAACAGTCTGGTCCCTCGTGGAAGGGCATGTTTGTTGTACAAGGCTTCTCTAAGCCATTTGTTAAACTTGTCTGTAGTCAGACCTAATTTGCTTCCGTTGTATGATGTAATGTTGATCACAGACATGTGATCTTTGTATGCTCTATATGTATATCTATAAAGAGTACTTTGTAGAGTTATGTGATGATACCTTCTGTTCATACTAGGCATGTGTGCTGCGTGTATGTTTATAACATGCATGTGTTAGTATGGGTTTTCGAGACCTTAGTTGTGATCTGGCTGGCGGTCTTTTATACACCAATTGGCCCTTAGATGTGCGCAGCTTGGGGCATCGTGATGCGATTGTTCGAGACTCTGTCTCGTGCACACTTTGTTGTATGATCGAGCCCGCCCTAGACCCCGACTAAGTGATCGGGCTGGAGTAAGTTTATGTAAGAGTTAGGATCCAATCGATAACATGGTTGAGGCGACTTGTCTATGAGTATGGGATTCACCACGCATAAGCATTTAGACTTGTGAGCGGACGTTGAGGACCCATCTCAGTTGATCATCCGGCCTGAATGGGATGCCCCCTCACGTTCGATGCTTACCGAGAACGTTCTGTGCTTGGCCTTGTCTGCTTAGACAAGTGGGTACGGTTCTCGGTTCTCCATGTGATTGTATCGTGACTGGAATTACATACGCTAACCCCGGGTCCCGACAGACTTGGTATCAGAGCAGGACTGTCTGTAGGATTAGCAACCCTTGGTCGAAGTCGAGTCTAGCATTCTATAGTTATATAGTTACTTGGGTATATAAGGGAACAACGTAAGGCTTCTTTTTACTCCTTACCCTCATCGATCTGGGTTCTGAGTCACCCTTATCTTTTCTACGGGATGATAGGACTAGGCACATCTATGTCTGACTAGAACATCTCGTTGAGTGCTTCCTTTTAGCCGTAGGATTGTTGTGGTCGTCCAGACTCATCGTGTTTTGAGTTCCTTGAGGAAGTTATGTCCAATCTCCTCAAGGTTTTTTCATTTTCCATCCCAGTGTAGCCGTTATGCTGCCGGATTTATTCCGAGTTTCTGTGGATCTTTGTCTTCGCATTATAATCTTTTCCGCCTTCATCATGTCTTGTTGTCCTTGAATCCATCATTCAACCTGTTCTGATTGTTGATTTTTATCACACAGGATTTCAGGTGGAACTCGTAGTGCTGTTCGTCGGAATCGAGACCGTGTTCGGAATCGAAATGATGATGAACCTCTACCACCGTCTTCTGCGGCGGAAATCATGATGGAAGCTGAGAAGAATCAACGTGATCAAACACGCCTTCTGGAGCTCATCGAGCAGAATACCGCCCGTCATTGCAATGTGGTTGTGAGCATTCAGGACTTCATCCTCCTCAAGGCACCGGTATTTCGATGTTCTTCTGAGACCCTTGAAGCTGATGATTGGCTCCATTCTATCGAGCGTAAGCTTGATTTTGCACATGTTGCTTCCAATGATCGAGTTGTTTTCGCGGTATACTTCTTGGAAGGTGCTGCTTTTCAATGGTGGGAGAACTATGTTGCTATGCAGCCTGATGGTCACCTAGTGACTTGGAAGGAGTTCTGTGTTGCCTTTCGAGGGTACCACATCCTGGATGAGTTGATGGAGCGCAAGAAGGAAGAGTTCTGCAATCTCACTCAAGGAGAGATGTCCATGCATGAGTATGTGAGAGAGTTTAACCGTCTTGCTCGGTATGCCCAAGATGAGATCACCACTGATGCCAGAAAGCAGGAAAGGTTCAGTAAGGGACTTAGCCCCATCCTTCGTCATGATCTCAACCTCATCGAATTTGCCACCTTTGAGGATTTAGTCAACAGATCCTTCAGAGCTGAGCATGGCAATGAAATTTTCGAGGAGTCCCGTAAGCATGCTCTTGAGCTTGCTCCTTCTTCAAGTTCAGCCCCTCAGAAACGCCGAATTTGGATTCCAACGAGTGTCATACCTCAAAACTTTCTGCAGAGACCAACCTCCAATATATGCCATCCACCCCAACACATTATTTGTCAGATCCCTCTGTTAGGTATGTGCTAGGGTTAGCTAGTACCTTTGCATCATGAAAAAGTTTCAAAAAGAAACCTTGAAAATCAAATTCAAAATCCAAATGGGAGAAGGAACATCCCCCCAGATGAATTAATTCAAAAGGCCAGATAAAAATATTTTCCAAAAATTCATGTTAGAGTTTTGAAAAGTCTTATAAATGAGTGTGATCACATATCAAGTGATGTGGGACCCACCCCATGCTCATAGATTTTTCAAATATTCAAACAGTACCTTGGAATTAAAGAAATAACCCTATTTGATTGAAAATTCAAATCTTTTGAATTTTAAAAATGTTGAAAGTTTATGAGTGGCTAGTTTATTTTATTATGAGGCCACATAAAAGTTTTCAACATTTAATAAAATGGTTTGGTATTTTTTTATCAGAGCCAAAACAAATTACAGAAAAGAAAGGAAAGATTAAACAGAAAATAAAAGGAACAGCTTACCTGTCGCCCAGGGGCGAGGCCCAGCTCTCCAGCCGGCCCAGCCCACCTGGACCCTCCCCTGTCGTCTTCCTCCCCGCGCCCCCAAGGTGCTCGGTGGAAAGCCACCGACGCCACCGACGCCACCGCGACGCCCCGCAGCCCTCCACCTGCCTCCCCGGCCGCCTTCTAGCGACGTGGAGAACCCTCCGAGCTCATCCTCTCCATTTCCCCCCTGGAAACCTCCTCCCCCTCTCCTCTTCGCGAGTTCATCGACGTCCGAGAGCTCACCGGAGCACACCGCCGTGGAAACCCGTGGCCACCTTCCTCCTAAGCCGCTGCCACCTTGTCCAGGACGCGCGTCGTCGTCGTCTTCATCGCCGTGTGCAAGCAATCGAAGCCAGGAGCCCCGAGCACGTCGTCCTCTTCACCGAGCCGCCGCTGAACCCGCAAGAGCTCGTCGTCGATTCCGCCGCAGCCACAGCTCCTCCGGCTTCCTCGAGTCCGTCTCCGCAACCAGGGTGAGTAGACGCTCTTTTCCCCTCATCTTGCCGCTTGAATCCGTGCCCGAATCGTGATTCCGACGAGGTCCGAGACCAAGCGCCGCCGCTCGTCGTCGAAGTCATTCACCAGAGCCCCCGTTTGACCCCTGGATGGCTCCACTAGCTCCGCACACACCCCAGCTTCGTTTCCATGCTCTCGGTGTCCAAATCCGTGCACAATTTGAAGAACCCAACGAGTCCAGTGCACGACTTCCTCCGCCGCTCGTCGCCGATGACGCTCCGGTGATCCCCGTGGCTCCCTGATGACTCCACCCGATGCGGACGACCTCAAGGAGCAAGATGCCGTCCTCCCCGTGCTCTCCCGTGGCCGTTTGGTCACTCCGGCGACCACGCCGCCGTGTCCAGTGCCGCCAGCGACTAGCCGCCGGTAGGCTAGGTTAATTAGGGGGGCTAACCCCTGTTTAATTAGGCCATTGGGCCACTGACAGGTGGGCCAGCCACTAATTAACCCTTCGGGTTAATTTTAATCAGGGGATTAACCCCCACTGTGGATGACAGGTGGGACCCCTTTGTCAGTTTGACTGGTCAAACTCCCCTGCTGACGCAATAAATCAAAATTGTTTAAAAAGAATTCCAGAAAATCCAGAAAATACCCCAAACTTTGGAAATTCATAGAAAATTCATCCTAACTCCAAATATAGAAAATAATATATGAAAAATGATCAGGAGAAAATTATCTTTCCAAATATGCAACTTTCAACTATGTTGGAGTTGATCTTAAAATGGAACCAGTAGCATATGTCATTTTCTTTATTTGAAATTAATTCAAATTCAAATCAATTGAGTTTGCAACTTGGACCATGGATTTAAGCTATACTTCAACCACACTTCAGAGGCATATCTTACACATTTGAAATTAATTCAAATTGATCAAGCTATATCATATATAACTTGGTTAAAGTTGAATTCAAATGTGGAATTTGAATTTGCATTTAAAAATGCAATATATTCCACTTAAATGGAATTGCCTCACACATCAAAACTTATACTCCAAGCTTTAACATTATATCATGTGCTTGAGCATTGCATTCATATTGATTGCTACTTCGTGCTTTGTTTGTCGAGTAGAGGTGGAACCGGAGCAAGAGATCACCCCCTTCGCTGAAGATCCAGAGCCCGAATCTCGTCAGCAAGGCAAGCAAAACCTTATTGATCATGTCGATAAAATCCCACTTCCCTCTCATGTCTCGCTTATGCATTGTATAGGATGATCACCATGTTACGATTCTACCGAATAGATGAACCCATTCCTTTGCATGACCTATCTATTGTCACAGTAGTAAGCAAACCACAATCCTAGCAAATGTAGGAGTTGAATGATATCATGTGGCCCCTGCAAATGTTATCGCTTATTGCATGCTTAGTATGATACCATGTTGTTACTGTGGTGTGAGTCGGGATGGGAATGATCATGTTGATGATGGTAGAAAAGTGTTGGTGAATCGACCCTAATACAAGGTGAACGATGAGAGGCTGTGTAGGAGTACACAGTGGGTTGTCTCGTTGAACACCGCCCTAAGTCCGAGTTCTTGTGTGGTGATCCAAGATGAAGAGTACAACCACACATTGGGCTCACTGACCCCTCTCGACTTATTAACTCATCCCTTTCGATGTCCAGATGTCGCAGTAGTTCGGAGTTCTGGTAGGCTTGTGGCCTGGATGCTAAGTGAGAGAACGGCTCATCCGAGACCGGCTTATGCACCACGCACACATCGCTTGGGTCCACTTCGGTAAACCGGCCGGGTTCACGATAGTGGTAGCCAACCCAAGTAGGCGGCTTTCTTGGACTAGATAGGCTGTGAGGTAACAGTTGTGGTGAGCATCCTCGCTGGCACCCCTTGAATGGTGTCGAGATCAAAGGCGGTAAATGATGGTCATGTGTGTGTAGCGGTACACCCTTGCAAGGTTAACAAAACTATTCGAATAGCCGCGTCCGCGGTTATGGACTACTTGGAAAGCTTAGCTTGATTATTAGATAACTTGAACCGGATACTTCTAAAACACACCAAGATAAGTGTGAGTGCTATGGCGTGCTTTCTCGTGGGGAAGTCGAGGAAGGCACCATAGTGGTGTAATTGGTTGGTGAAAGTAGTGGACTCGTGTACGCTTCTTACCTCAAAGTCTGGTACTCGTAGTTCAGGACTAGCCAAGTCAAAGCTGGCATTTCTGCAAGTGAACCCCACCTCCCTTTACCTTGATACATGTGCATGAGTAGTATAGCTCCTATGTAAGTCTTGCTGAGTACGCCTTTGTACTCACGTTTGCTTAATATATGTTTTAGATGACGCCACTGACCCAGAAGGTGGCTTCTTCATCGAGCTGGACGACTGAAGTTAAGCTAGTCTAGTCCCAGTCAGCAGACTGGTTCCCTCGTGGAGGGCTTTATGTTTGAATAAGGCTTCTTAAGCCAATTTGTTAAACTTGTCTGTACCCAGACATAATTTGCTTCCGCTTCGTGATGTAATGTTGGATCACATGTATGTGATGTCTGTGTGTACTCTATAAGAGTTATAAATAAAGTTGTACACTTTGTAGAGAATTGCAATGGTACCTGCTGTTCATTCAAGGCATGTGTGCTGCGTGTATGTTTATAACATGCATGTCTTCGTATGGGTTTTCGAGACCTTAGTTGTGTTCTGGCTGGCGGTCTTTCATACACCAAGTGGCCCTTAGATGTGCGCAGCTTGGGGCATCGCGATGCGATTGTTCGAGACTCGGTCTCGGGCACACTTTGTGGTATGATCGAGCCCGCCCTAGACCCCGACTAAGTGATCGGGCTGGAGTAAGTCTATGTAAGAGTCTAGAGATAGTCGATAGTATGGTTGAGGCGACTTGTCTTTGAATATGGGAGTTCACCACCCATATCAGTAGACTTGTGTGCGTACGATGAGGAACCATTACAGTTGATCATCCGGCCTGGATGGGATGCCCCTCACGTACGATGCTTTCCGAGAATGTTCAGTGCTTGGCCTTGTCTGCTTAGACAAGTGGGTGCGGTTCTCGGCTCTCCATATGACTATGTCTTAACTGTACTTGCATACGCTAACCCCGGGTCCCGACATTATTCCACCCCGGAATGATGGTGTGCAGCCAAGTAATCCCACTCCCAACAATTCAGACAGGGTATGCTTTAAGTGTGGTCTTCCAGGCCATTACTATCGTCAATGCCCTCAGGTCTTGATGGCATCACGTCATTCTCGACCCAAGCCTCCAAAGAAATCCACCACCAAGACCATCCCAGCAAAGCTTTCAGTCACAAGTAGTGGTTGTGTGAACCAAATCTCAGTTGAGGAAACCACTGATGCTTCTGATGTCATTCTTGGCACACTCCCAGTCAATCATGTCCCCGCCTCCGTTCTTTTCGATCCAGGAGCTTCTCATTCATTCATGTCGGAGAGTTATGCACTTCGTCATGAGTTCCCCTTTGAAGAAATGTTTTCTCCAATGATCATTCAAACTCCTGGTTCAAAGTGGCAAACTAGTAGAGTAAGCCATGGCAATCAAGTTGCAATTGGGGGTTTAGTATTCCTTGCTTCTCTTATAGCCCTCAAATCTTCGGACATTGATGTCATCCTAGGAATGGATTGGTTATCAAGGCAAAATGCTTTCCTTGATTGTAAAGCCAAATCAGTCAAACTCACCCATCCTTCAGGCCAGACCATTGACTACACATCACCCAGCTCTAGAATCCAGATGCATACTTTGAATGTGCTTCCCTTTCCAGACCTTGAAGATGTTCCGGTGGTTCGTGACTTTCCGGATGTCTTTCCTGAAGAGCTGCCGGGAATGCCACCCGACAGGTGTGTAGAATTCATAGTGGGTCTTATACCAGGCACAGCCCCAATTTCCAGACGTCCATATAGAATGGCCCCACATGAGTTAGCTGAGCTAAAAACCCAACTTGATGCTTCGTTGGCAAAAGGCTTCATCCGCCCTAGCTCATCGCCATGGGGTTGCCCTGTTCTGTTCGTAACGAAGAAAGATGGAACAGAAAGGATGTGCGTAGACTATCGCCCGCTAAATCTAGCGACGATAAAGAACAAGTACCCACTGCCCAGGATCAATGATCTTTATGATCAACTTGCTGGATCCTCTGATTTCTCCAAGATGGATTTGAGATTAGGCTATCATCAAATCAAAATCCGAAACGAGGACATTCCAAAAACGGCTTTCACTACTCGTTATGGTCCTTACGAGTATACCGTCATGTCCTTTGGTTTAACCAATGCCCCCGCCACATTCTCACGCTTGATGAATTCGATCTTCATGGAGTACCTAGATAAATTTGTTGTGGTTTATCTTGATGATATTCTCATCTACTCGAAGAACGAAGGAGATCATGCCGAACACTTAAGGCTGGTATTGAAGAAACTTAGGGAGCATCGCCTGTATGCTAAGTTCTCCAAGTGTGAATTTTGGCTACCAGAAGTGACCTACTTAGGCCACGTGATTTCTGCGAAAGGTGTTGCAGTCAATCCCGAGAGAGTTCAGGCCGTCCTTGAGTGGACTCCACCTGAATCGGTTAAGCAAGTTAGGAGTTTTCTTGGCCTAGCCAGCTATTGCCGTCGCTTCGTCGAGAAATTTTATAAAGTTGCAAAGCCTCTAATTGAACTCCTCAAGAAAGATAAGAAATTCCAATGGACTCCCAAGTGCGAGGAAAGCTTTCAAGAGCTAAAAAGAAGGTTGACTTCTGCACCCGTACTTGCACCTCCAGACACCAAAAGGGATTTCGAGATCTATTGTGATGCTTCACGGCAAGGGTTAGGATGCATAATTATGCAAGATCGACATGTGGTAGCTTATGCTTCACGCCAATTGCGGCCACATGAAGAGAACTATCCTACCCATGATCTTGAACTCGCTGTCGTAGTTCATGCCCTGAAGACTTGGCGACATTACCTCCTTGGTAATCGTTGTGAGATTTATTCCGACCAATAAAGCCTCAAATATATTTTCACCCAGCCAGATCTTAATCTCAGGCAAAGACGCTGGATAGAGTTGATAAAAGATTATGACTTAGGAATTTCTTACACACCAGGCAAGGCCAATGTCATGGCTGATGCACTAAGTCGTAAGTCGTATTGTAACAACCTCATGTTACAACAGTATCAACCACTTCTTCATGAGGAATTTCGAAAGCTCAATCTCGAGATTGTTCCTCGTGGATCTCTTTTCAATTTGGTGGCGAAACCAACCCTTGAGGATCAAATCAGAGTTGCCCAAAGGCGTGCACGAGGTGTTCGCCGGATCAAGGAGAACATTGCTAGCGGAGTTGCTAAATGTTTCTCCACAGATAGTAAAGGAACGGTATTCTTTGAAAATCGTTTGGTAGTACCTAAGAATAGGGATCTAAGGCAACTCATCCTCAAAGAAGCCCATGATACACCTCTCTCAATTCATCCCGGTAGCACAAAAATGTACCGAGATCTACGCCAGAGATTTTGGTGGACCAGGATGAAGAGAGACATTGCTCGATTTGTTGCCGAATGTGATGTTTGTCGTCGCATTAAGGCAGAACACCAAAGACCTGCTGGTACACTTCAACCTTTGCCTATTCCAGAGTGGAAATGGGACAAAGTCGGTATGGACTTCATCACCGGCTTTCCAAAAACCCAGAAAGGAAATGATGCCATCTTCGTGGTCATTGATAGACTTTCCAAAGTTGCTCACTTCCTTCCCGTTCGCGAGTCTATAACTGCTAGCCAGTTAGCGGACTTGTATATCTCTAGAATTGTGTCTCTTCACGGTGTTCCTTTGGTGATCAATTCTGATCGTGGTAGCCTTTTCACCTCTAGATTCTGGGGAAGCTTTCAGAGTGCTATGGGAACTCATCTCTCCTTTAGTACAGCTTTTCATCCTCAGTCTAGCGGTCAAGTTGAAAGGGTTAATCAAATCTTGGAAGACATGCTCAGAGCTTGTGTTATCTCATTCGGAAAGAATTGGGAGAAATCTCTTCCATTCGCCGAATTTACTTATAACAATAGCTATCAATCTAGTCTGAACATGGCTCCTTTTGAACTCCTATACGGACGACGATGTCGAACACCCCTAAACTGGTCAGAAACCGGTGAAAGACAACTCTTTGGACCGGATATGATCAAGGAAGCAGAAGAGCAAATTCGCATTGTTCGTGATCGTTTGAAAGCCGCTCAGTCTCGTCAAAAGAGCTACTATGATCGTCATCATAGAGAGGAGAGCTACAATATTGATGAGAAGGCTTACCTCCGGGTTACTCCTCTGAAGGGAACCCAACGATTCGGTATCAAAGGAAAATTGGCCCCACGTTACATCGGACCTTTCCGCATTCTTGCTAAACGTGGAGAAGTTGCCTACCAACTTGAACTACCCCCTCACCTTTCCCGAGTACATGATGTATTCCATGTGTCACAACTCAGGCATTGCTTCAAGGACCCCATCCGCGAATTCGACCATGAAACGCTTGATCTCCAAGATGACCTTTCTTATCGAGAGTACCCTGTTCGTATTCTTGATTCAGTAGAGCGTGTCACTCGTCGTCAGAAAATCAAGTTCCTCAAAGTGCAATGGTCACATCATTCCGAGAAAGAAGCAACATGGGAAAGAGAAGACCGCCTCCGTGCCGAGTACCCCACCTTCCTCCCGACGACTTCTGAATCTCGGGACGAGATTCTTTTGAGTGGGGGCGAGTTTTCAGAACCCCAACTAGGGTAAGTGCTAGGGTTTGTTTGTGTCTTTGCATCATGCAAAAATTCAAAGGAAATTCAAAAATGGGGAAGCAGAAAGCCCTGAGAATTTAATTCAAATAGCCAGAGAAAAATCTTTTTCCAAAAATCTCTTGAACATTTGGAAAATTCCTATAAATGTTGCTGATCATTTTAAATGTGGTTTGGGATCAATCCCATGCACATGGAATTTTCTAATATTCAAACAGTGGCTTTGGAAATTAAAATAACCCTATTTGAATTGAAATTCAAAATATGTTGAATTTCAAAAATGCTCAAATTCTATATGTGGCTAGCTACTGGTCACCTAGTATTTATAAAAGTATTTGGGCATTTTACAAAATTGCTCTGCTATTTTTTATTTGGGGCAAAACAAATAAACAGAGAAAGAAATAACAGAAGAAAATAAAAAGGAAAAGCAAGCCCACCCGGCCAGGCCGCAGGTTCAACTCACTCCTCCCCCGGCCCAAGCCCACGAACCTTGTCGTCTTCCTCAACCAGCTCGGTGGCGAGCTGGGAGGAAGTCGGCGACGCCAGCGCGACGACGTGGCCCTTCTAGGCCTCTGCGAAGCCCCTACTTGCGCCACGCAGCTCGTCCAGGAGCCCCGCACCCTTTCCCCCTCCTCTGGATTCCTCCCTGCCTCTCTCCCCCGTGAATCCAGCGCCGCCCGAAGCCCAGCCGGAGCACGCCGCCGTGCAGCGCCTGGCCAACGACCTCCTCTCGCCGAGCTGAAGTGTCCAGACGCGCCGCCGCCATCGCCTTCGTCGACTCCCGCACTCAATTGAGCCCGAGGACGCCGACAACAATGACTTCTTCAAGTTCTTCGCCGCTGGCCGCCGTGGAGCTCGTCGACGAATTCGTCGTCTCCAGCCCTTCCTCGACCTCCCCGTCGGCTCCGTTCACTTCACGGTGAGCTCGCGCCGTTTTCCCCTCAAGTTTTAGCGCCCCTCCTTCCTCCTAGCCCGATTTGCCATGAACGCTGAGAAGAACCGCCGCCATGGACGACGGCGACGCTGCTCCCCTTCCCTTCTTCCTCGCCCGTGACGTGCACCGTGATCCCCAGCTCCCCAGCTTCGCAACGCCACACTCCCCGGTCAAAAGCACGCTCCAGAGCGCCATCCCGACAACGCCCGAGCCGCAGCCTCCGCCTCCGTCGACGCCGGCGACGCTCCAATCCTCCCCGAGCTCGCCTGCTTGTCCAGGAGGATGCGCGGGAGCTCCACGATTCGTCTGGTCGTCGCGGCGGCCGTTTTGGTGCCCGGTTTCGTCCTCCCGAGCTCGCCGGTCTCTCTAACCTCGCCGGCGACTCGCCGGAGTTGACCACGGCGACGTGGCAGCGATTAGGGTCCTAACCACCTGGGTTAGTTGACCCAGGTCACTGACCAGTGGGTCCCTGGCCCCTCTAATTACCTCTGTTAGCTTAATCTAACAGGGTTTTAACCCGGAGAGGCTGACCAGTGGGGCCCCTTGTCAGTTTGGCTCGGGTCAAACCCCCCCTGACGCCAGCATGACACCACAGTGACGCATTAATCCCTTTTCCAAATTAAAGAAATTCCAGAAAATTGTTTAAACTTGGGAAATTCATAACTAATTCATTCTAACTCCAAATATAACAAATAATATGTCTAAAAATATCAGAAAAATCCAAGGATTATGAATATGGGCTCTGTTTTCATGTTTGACCATTTTAAAATGGGTGAACAGTGCAAAACCTCCATATGGCTTTAATTCAAATTCAAATTTGAAGCACAATTGCAAATGACTTTGCATTTGACTTCTTTTAAATGGAATTGTAACCACATTGTGACCAAGAACATCACCATTTCAATATTGATCATGTGTTTGATGCATTGCAAATAAATTTATACCACTGTTTGATTGTTTGCTCGATAGACGTGCAACTGGAATCGGAGGCCACCCCCTTCGTTGAAGACCCCGTTATCGAACCTCGTCAGCAAGGCAAGCAAACCCCATTGATCATGTCTATAAAATCCCAATTCCCTCTCAGTCTCGCCTATGCATGTTTAGGAGATCACTTTGTATCGATTCTACCGCATAGTTGAACCCATATCCGATGCATGACCTATCATCTTGTCACAGTATTAAGCAAACCACAATCCTAGCTGACATAGGAGTTGTTTGATATCATGACTCCCCTGCAACTGTTACAGCTTATTGCATGCTTAGTGTTACATGAGGTTGCTTTTGATGTGAGTCGGGATGATGGTGAACATGGTGTTGATGAAAGTGAAACTGTGTCGGTGAATCCACCCTAATACAAGGTGAACGATGAGAGGCTGTGTAGGAGTACACAGTGGGTTGTCTCGTTGAACACTGCCTTAGGCATCGAGTTCTTGTATGGTAATCCAAGACAAAGAGTACAACCACACATTGGGCTCATTGACCCCTGTCGGCCTAGTACCTTGATCCGTCTCGACGTCCAGGAGTCACATTAGTTCGGGCTTTCCATTTGACATGTGCATAGAAAAAGAACGAAGGAAGTGGTTGCATCATCCTAGATATGTGGGTGCACCTGTGAGGCAGGAAAACCATCTGCTAAAGGTGGCATCTCGGTCACCTACATTGTCTGAGTCCGTTTCGTTGATCCGGCCGGGCTCTCGAGCGGTAGCAACTCATGTAGTCGACTCCTGGAATAGACCGGTTGTGAGCGAAGTGTCGTGGTGAACATCCTCGCTGTCACCTCTTGAACGGTGGCGAGACTTGGCGGTAACCGATGGTCATGTGTGTGTAGTTTACACCCTTGCAAGGTTAACAAAACTATTCGAATAGCCACGTCCGCGGTTAAGGACTACTTGGAACCTGTACCTGATTATTAGACAACTTGAATGGATACTTATAAAATCCGCAAGATAAGCGTGAGTGCTATGGTGTGCCTCCCCGTGGGGAAGTCGAGGAAGTAACCATAGTGGTGTATTGATTGGAGACTTGGATAGTGGACTCGTGTACGCTTCTTACCTCAAGTCTGGTATTCGTAGTTCAGGAATAGCCAATGTCAAAGCTGGCACTTCTGCAAGTGAAACCCCACCTCCCTTTACCTTGATACGGTGCATGAGTAGTGTAGTTCTGATGTAAGTCTTGCTGAGTACGACTTTGTACTCACGTTTGCTTATTCTATGTTTTAGATAAGAAACCGGACCCCGATGGAGTCACCTTCGTGAAGCTCGACGTTGACTAAGTTAACATAGTCCCAGACAGCAGTCTGGTCCCTCGTGGAAGGGCATGTTTGTTGTACAAGGCTTCTCTAAGCCATTTGTTAAACTTGTCTGTACTCAGACCTAATTTGCTTCCGTTGTATGATGTAATGTTGATCACAGACATGTGATCTTTGTATGCTCTATATGTATATCTATAAAGAGTACTTTGTAGAGTTATGTGATGATACCTTCTGTTCATACTAGGCATGTGTGCTGCGTGTATGTTTATAACATGCATGTGTTAGTATGGGTTTTCGAGACCTTAGTTGTGATCTGGCTGGCGGTCTTTTATACACCAAGTGGCCCTTAGATGTGCGCAGCTTGGGGCATCGTGATGCGATTGTTCGTGACTATGTCACGTGCACACTTTGTTGTATGATCGAGCCCGCCCTAGACCCCGACTAAGTGATCGGGCTGGAGTAAGTTTATGTAAGAGTTAGGATCCAATCGATAACATGGTTGAGGCGACTTGTCTATGAGTATGGGATTCACCACCCATAAGCATTTAGACTTGTGAGCGGACGTTGAGGACCCATCTCATTTGATCATCCGGCCTGAATGGGATGCCCCCTCACGTTCGATGCTTACCGAGAACGTTCTGTGCTTGGCCTTGTCTGCTTAGACAAGTGGGTACGGTTCTCGGTTCTCCATGTGATTGTATCGTGACTGGAATTACATACGCTAACCCCGGGTCCCGACAACAGGCCTCCGTGTTTTCCGATGGTCACCTTCAGCTACTGGGATACGCGGGTAACTTTTACGAGGACTACTATGGAGATGGAGATGAGTGAGACCGCCTGTGGTCTTACTTTAGTGAGGATGTAGTAGAGTATCTTAGTATATTGTACGCAAGGTGTTCTAAGTTCCAGAGGCTTAGATAAATAATGTATAGGGAGTCAGAGTGCCTCTGAAGGATGTATCATCTTCATCACGTTTGTATTAGCTTGGAGCTTGTACTAAAACGATGTATGGTTTGTATGCCAGCTTGTGAATATATGGCTTGTATGCTTTTATCACCATGTTGTCAGGATGATTACTTCCTTTGCTCTGTAATTCTTCCAGTACCTCAATACCTTGTTTAGACTCTTCCAATCAACTCTGTTTGACTTTTGTTTTCACTTCAGGATGTCTCAAGGAACCCGTGGCTAGCTTGGACGTGCCCATGGTCGTGGGAATGAACCGGAGGAAGGAAATCTTCCACCCCCACCCACGATGGCTCAGGTTCTGATGGAGGTTGAGAGGAACCGCCGAGACTCTCACCATTTGCTGGAGGTCATTGCCCGCAACACCACTCAGCAGCGCAACGAGTTGGTGTCTTTGAACGACTTCATCCGGCTTCATCCCCCGGTTTTCAGCTACTCCACCGAGTCCCTTGACCCCGATGACTGGCTTCGCAGCATCGAGAGGAAGCTCCAGGCAGGCCATGTTGCAGATGGTGACAAGGTCAGCTATGCCACCTATCACCTCGAGGGTGCAGCTAGCTCTTGGTGGGAGAATTTCCTGAACATGCGTCCCGTTGGACCGCCCACATCTTGGGATGAGTTCTGCACATCTTTCCGTGAGCACCACATCCCAAAGGGTCTTATGGACCGCAAGCGTGAGGAGTTCTGCAACCTCACCCAAGGCAGAAGGACTGTTGACGAGTTTAGTCGTGAGTTCAACCGACTGGCTCGTTATGCTACTGAAGAGGTCTCCACCGACGCCAAGAAGCAAGAGAGGTTCCGTCGTGGACTCAATTCCGGAATCCGTCGTGAGCTCAACCTACATGACTTTGCCACCTTCCAGGTCCTTGTCAACAAGGCCATCAAGGCAGAGGACATGAACACCCCCAATGACTTCCACAAACACCCTAGAGACGATGGTTCATCCAGCTCAAGCTCTCAGAAGCGCAAGATCTGGATCCCCAACAGCATGTTTCGCCAGAACAACCCACCGAGGCCATCCTATGTGGCGCCTCGTCCACCAGCTCCGTTCCACCTAGCTCCACCAAACAACCCAGCTCCACGCACCGTCTGTAAGGCCCGATATGCGGTACTGTTCCAGATCTAGATGTTTCCATCCAGATCCGGGGACGAAGCACATATCGGTCCGACCGCGACATATGACGAAGTCATATGCCCCGGGTTTCCAACATGATATCACAACATTACAGATACAAGGATACAGCATCTCATACAATCGGCATACAACTTCCTTAATACAATACAACAACGGAAGATACATGTCTGAGTACAGACTACAAGCAAATGCCTAGTGGCAAAGAGAAAAACATCGATCCCCATAACCACACGGGTCCAGGCCCTCCGCCGGGATCCGCCTAACTAGTCGTCGTCGAGTCTCCACGTGAAACGTCGATCAACATACCTGTTGTCGATCAAGAACCCTGAAAAGAGTTTGGGGGTAGTATCATGAGTACAGAAGTACTCAGCATCCAACTGTAGTGGTTATCTGACCCAGCAAGGACTTCATCACTCGTCATTCTAGGACAACTAGTAGTTTACGGTAAGGATGGGATAAGTGGTGAGGTTGCTCCCGCACTAGCATTTATGAAGTGGCTAACGATCTAGAGAGTAAGATAAGAAGCCAAGCATTCGATGAGGAATCTCCTCCAACAAGTCTTGCTATCAACTACTACGCAAAAATAACACCTATCCTATCCTTGTCCCCCTCTTTGCATCCCGAAGAAGAAGAAGTAATCAAGGCACACACACGTTGATCAAGTTATATTAAGATTATCTCAGTTGTTGTCTATGAACAAGGAGTAGGTCTCAAGTCGTCCATAACCGTGGACACGGCTTCTCGAAAAGATTTAACCCTGCAGGGGGGTACCAACTTCCCATTACAAGGCTCCGCACGCACGCCCATCTCTCTCAGTTTCTATCCTTCACAGGAAGCCATTTTATGATTTAATCCCAAGAGATCCGGAACGACAGGTCCCTCTAACTAACAACGCACAAATCCGGGTGGCCCCCGGGGAGTCGACACCCAATCCAAAGGCCGGCCACGCTCTCGGATCGGACTCTTCCGTATGGCCAAGGTCGGGGTTAGCCTCACCTACATAACAGGGGACTTGCCTAGCTCACCAGTGTGGACCAACAAAGGAACTCTGTCTCTGCTGGCCCGAGTTGTTTTCAAACCACTGGCTGCAGACCAGTTACGCACACGGTTTCAAATGGTAAATCAGCTTGGGCCACCTCTAGAAATGTTTGAAGCTAGGTAGGTAAGAAAAGGGGACCCCATAAAATCCCACACGCGGTTAGGCACGCAAAGTCTTAAAACCAATACCCGGAACTCGGGTCCTAGGTGACTCGAATGGAACAAAGTGTCGTGGAGGGATAGCCTAGACCTTCCATCCTTCGTCGAATATAGTCAACATTATAATAATAATATCGTCAACAACAATATAATAATGTGATATCCCAAACCAAGGAGTAACAGGGTAACATCGTAGCATCCTAAGCATGCATACTAAGCAGGGGCTGAGCAACGAGCAATAGTAACATATCAGTACATGGTTTGCTGGGAGGGGACATGGCTGTATCGGTTTGAAAGAGGCTGTAAACATGTGGTAGGATCAAACATCGAACCTAACCTATACTAGCATGCAAACCGGTGGTTGAAATAGAATGGATCATAAGTAATGTATAGTCCTTTCCTGTTGATATGTCGGGTCCCGAAGGTGTAGTTGATCGCAAACTCGCATCGACTCTGAGAGTATCCGCGGGAGCACACAAGAAGTCAACACTGGAAATGCACTGAACGGTGATACACTATCACTACGGAGCAATCACGAGCAAGCAATAAACAAACAAGCATGGTCATGTATGATGCGTGTCATTTTAATATCATGGCATGAATATAAGAACGAGCAAGTTTAAAAGAAGCATCGAGAAGCAATGGTGCTATGCTACCGACAACCTTCATATGCATTACATTGGTGAGTTACGGATCTGAAGAATCCTTATGTTATAATTATTATGATGCATGATCATGGCATGTGCAAAATACTAGAAAATAATATCAACAAGAATTTCCCACACACGAGGATAACCTCAAGATGGGATTCCTTAACATAATCATAGATGCAATGACATGGCATGGCATATGATGCACCTAATGCATTCTACCGCAAACAATAAAATAAAGAGAGGGACAACGCTACCGAAAACTACTGTCCTCGCGAGATCTACGATGCTCGAAACAAGAGATGAGTGCCAACGAAGGAGGGGAAGTGATGTTGTATCACCTATGGAACAAGTGTACAACATCACAGTGAGGGGTGCGACAAGTTGTTTGGCATGGGGTGATCAACAACATACGAGGATCACGAGATAACAACAATTGGACTATGCATGTATCTCATGATAATTGATAGGGAATTGTCGGCACACATGTCTCGTGGGACCCACTCAAGCATATATGGCAACAACATGCCAAGGTGGCCCATTTACAAGTTTGGAACGCAACACAACGGAAACGATTGGGAGAAAAGCACCCGGTGCATCATCGCGAGAGGTATCATGTGCAAAAATACACATTCTTCAAATAATGCATGCCCATACGATAAAATGAACCGCACCATTGTCTTCCTCACGAAATTCTGCCCCAAAAGCATATATAGCATCATATGTCCAGAGCAGTTATGCACATAGCACTAGAAAAAACAAAACGAGGCATATATAAAAGAATCTGCAAAAGAAAAGAGGCAAAAGGGAGCTCCTTGCCTCCTATGGGATTCGACCCAAAGACCTCCTGGTCACACCCAACCGCCCACACCAATGGGCTAGCTGCTGCTGATCGACACAAAAGGAGACTAACGCTGGTTCAGCTAACCAGCGCAACTATCCAAAACTGAAGAAGCAAAACACGAAAAAGAATGGCTTAACTCGTCCCCGAGGGGGGTCGAACAAGGGACCTCACCGATAGAACCAGTGGGGCGCTGCCACTGGGCTAGTGCTGCTACTCGTGCTATAAGTCGAACCTGAACGAAAAAGAAACATAGGCGGCGCTTACTGAAGAATTCAACAGGCCGACCTGCACACTGCAGGAAAAAATAACAGATGGAAAAAAGTTCATCTTGCGCTGAAGGGGATTCGAACCCACGACCTCACGGTTACAACCCCGGCACCCAAGCCAGTGCGCTACTGATGTTGCTATGATTGGAAAGCAAACGGACATCTAAAGAGCCAGCTTGCGCGGGATAACTCTGAACTTGACTGAAATAAGAGAACAACTAACGAATCTGAACATGCATCTTCAGTACGCCGGCGACAAATAGGTGCAGCGCTGCTGCAGGTGGAACCAGGCGGGCATGGGCGACCTGGACGTGGATAGGGGCCTTGGGCGTGCACTGGGCTGCCGGGAACAGCACGAGGGCTCACACAGGCGGCGACATGACACGACTGGGAGCACGGCGCGGCTACGAGGACTCGGCGGACAAAACATGCAACATGGCGGCTGCAGCGTCCTATGCGCGTGGGAAAAGAAGGAGGGAAGGGACGGCTCTCACAGCGGGGCTCGAGGTCGTCGATCTCGGGCTCGGGGACGACGATGCAGGCGCGGACGACGAGGAGGCAGGGGAGGAAGACGACGCCGGCTTGCGTTGGAGGCATGCTGGCCTCCATCACGATGGTCCTGTGGACGCGCACGAATGTGTGGAGGACGTCAATTTCCTTGGCGTCGAGGACGAGCTCATGGAGCTCCTGATCATGGTGGCTTCAGGGAGAGACAGAGGAGGGAGGAGAAGAAGAGAGGAGATGGCGGCGGCGGCTTGGGGGAACCCTAGAGGAGGGGAAAGAGAGGGAGAGGGAGGCTAGATAAAGGGGAGGGGAGAGAGGCTGCAGGAGGGGCTCCGCCCCATCCTCTCTGCCTCACGCCATGGTTGTGAGGGGGGGGCCTCCACGTGAGGGAAGGAGAGGAGAGAAAAAAAAGAGAAAGAGAGAGGCTCGGTTGAGCTGGGGCTAGGGGGTTTGGATAGGTGGGCTGGGAGGAAGAAGGAGTTGGGCCCAATGGTTCTCTGCATTTGATCCTTAAAAAAAAGACAACAGAGAAAAAGTCTAAAAGGAAAATGCAAAGGAATTCCAAAAATCATATACAAATATGATTATGAATCCTCATCAACTATAGGATTTTTAGAAAATGATTTGGGAAAATATTATTTAAGTAATAAAAATGGCTATTAAACTAATTTAAAAGCCATTTAAATTACAACCCCATTTTCTAAGAAGGCAAAAATCTTGGAAGTTGGGCAAGGGATAAATCATGGCAAAACATGATTATTTGCAGAAGATTTCAATGAGGGGATCAACAGGATGGCTTGGAGAAAAATGGCAAGGAAACAAAGAAAGAAATGAAAGCAAAGAATAGAAAAAGGGGAAATCCTTTTACATGATCAGAAAAATGCTTGAGCATTTTTCTGTCACAAGGATTTTTGCAATGAATTATTGTGCAAATTTTCATCCCCAATGGGAAAAATAAAAAATGCAATTTTTTTTGGATTTTGTCAGTTTTGGGCTGTCACACCGTCTTTGGAGCCTGCTACAAGTGTAGTCAGGCAGGCCACTACTCCCGCGAGTGTCCCCAGAACCAGCTCCAGCATCAGAATGCTCCACCCCGTGCCGGAGGCAACAACAATGGTCGTGGCAAGCCGCCCCAGAAGGTCTACACCACCAAACCCGCTCCTCCCGCCACTCGTGGACGTGTGAATCAGATTGCCGCCGAAGAGACTGACGACACCACTGACGTCATTCTTGGTACGCTCCCCGTCAATTATGTTCCTACTTCCGTTCTTTTCGACCCAGGAGCATCTCATTCATTCATGTCGGAAAGTTATGCACTTCGTCATGAGTTATCCTTTGTTGAATTGTCCACCCCAATGATTATTCAAACTCCAGGGTCAAGATGGCAAACTAATAGACTAAGCCATGGTAATCAAATTGCAATTGAGGGTTTAGTATTCCTTGCTTCACTCATAGCCCTCAAGTCTTCAGACATTGATGTCATCCTTGGCATGGATTGGCTATCAAGACAGAATGCCTACCTGGATTGCAAAGGCAAATCCGTGAAACTCACCCACCCTTCAGGCAAGACCGTCAACTACACCTCACCCAGAACAAGAACCCAGGTGCATTCTTTGAATGTACTTCCCCTTCCCGACCTTGAAGATATTCCGGTGGTTCGTGACTCCCCGGATGTCTTTCCTGAAGAGCTACCGGGCATGCCACCCGACAGATGTGTAGAGTTCATAGTGGATCTTATGCCAGGTACCGCACCAATTTCCAGACACCCATACAAAATGGCCCACGTGAGTTAACTGAGCTTAAAACCCAAATAGAAGCTTTGTTGGAAAAAGGCTTCATCTGCCCTAGCTCATCGCCATGGGGTTTCCCCGTTCTGTTCGTAACGAAGAAAGATGGAACAGAAAGGATGTGCGTAGACTATCGCCCGCTAAATTTAGCGACGATAAAGAAAAAGTACCCACTGCCCAGGATTAATGATCTTTATGATCAACTTGCTGGATCCTCTGTCTTCTCCAAGATGGATTTGAGATTGGGTTATCATCAAATCAAAATCCGAAACAAGGACATTCCGAAAACGGCTTTTACTACTCGTTATGGTCTTTACGAGTACACCGTCATGTCCTTTGGTTTAACCAATGCCCCCACCACTTTATCGCGCATGATGAATTCGATCTTCATGGAGTACCTAGGTAAATTTGTTGTGGTTTATCTCGATGACATTCTCATCTACTCAAAGAACGAAGAAGAACATGCCGAACACCTAAGGCTGGTATTGATGAAACTTAGAGAGCATCGTCTGTATGCTAAATTCTCCAAGTGTGAATTTTGGCTACCATAAGTGACCTACTTAGGCCACGTGATTTTTGCAAAAGGCATTGTTGTGAATCCCGAGAGAGTTCATGCCGTCCTTGACTGGACTCCACCTGAATTGTTAAGAAAGTTAGGAGTTTTCTTGGCCTAGCCAGCTATTGCCGCCGCTTCGTCGAGAACTTTTCTAAAGTTGCAAATCCTCTAACTGAACTCCTCAAGAAAGATAAGAAATTCCAATGGACTCCCAAGTGCGAGGAATGCTTTCAAGAGCTAAAAAGAAGATTGACTTCTGCACCCATACTTGCGCCGCCAGAAACCAAAAAGGATTTCGAGATCTTTTGTGACGCATCACGGCAAGGGTTAGGATGCATACTTCTGCAAGATAGACATGTGGTAGCTTATGCTTCACGCCAGTTGCGGCCACATGAAGAGAACTATCCTACCCATGACCTTGAACTTGCTGCCGTAGTTCATGCCCTGACAACTTGGCGACATTACCTCCTTGGTAATCGTTGCGAGATCTATTCCGACCACCAAAGCCTCAAATACGTTTTCACCCAGCCAGATATTAATCTCAGGCAAAGACGCTGGATTGAGTTGATAAAAGATTACGACGTAGGAATTTCTTACACCCCAGGCAAAGCCAATGTCATGGCTGATGCACTAAGTCGTAAGTCGTATTGTAACAACCTCATGTTACAACAGTATCAACCATTTCTTCATGAGGAATTTTGGAAACTCAATCTTGAGATTGTTCCTCATGGCTATCTTTCTACCTTGGTGGCGAAACCAACTCTTGAGGATCAAATAATAGTTAAACAATGGTGTGCACGAGGTGTTCGACGGATCAAGGAGAACAATGCTAGCGGAGTTGCTAAATGTTTCTCCACAGATAGTAAAGGAACGGTATTCTTTGGAAATCGTTTGGTAGTACCTAAGAATAGGGTACTAAGGCAACTAATCCTCAAGGAAGCCCATGACACACCCCTCTCGATTCATCCCGGTAGCACAAAAATGTACCGAGATCTACGCCAGAGATTTTGGTGGACTAGGATGAAGAGAGACATTGCTTGATTTGTTGCCGAATATGATGTTTGTCGTCGCATTAAGGCAGCACACCAAAGACCTGCTGGTACACTTCAACCTTTGCCTATTCCAGAGTGGAAATGGGGCAAAGTCGGTATGGACTTCATCACCGGCTTTCGAAAAACCCAGAAAGGAAATGATGCCATCTTCGTTGTGGTAGATAGGCTTTCCAAAGTTGCTCACTTCCTTCCAGTTCGCGAGTCTATAACTGCTAGCCAGTTAGCGGACTTGTACGTGTCTAGAATTGTATCCCTTCATGGTGTTCCTTTGGAAATCAATTCTGATCACGGTAGCCTTTTCACCTCTAGATTTTGGGGAAGCTTTCAGAATGCTATGGGAACTCATCTCTCCTTTAGTACAGATTTCCATCCTCAGTCTAGTGGTCAAGTCGAAAGGGTTAACCAAATTCTTCAAGACATGCTCAGAGCTTGTGTTATCTCATTCGGAAAGAATTGGGAGAAGTCTCTTCCATTTGCCGAATTTTCTTATAACAATAGTTTTCAATCTAGCCTGAACATGGCTCCTTTTGAACTCCTATATGGACGACGATGTCGAACACCACTAAACTGGTCAGAAACCGGTGAGAGACAATTCTTTGGACCGGATATGATCAAGGAAGCAGAAGAGCAAGTTCGCATTGTTCGTGATCAATCGAAAGCAGCCCAATCTCGTCAGAAAAGCTACTATGATCGTCATCATAGGCAAGAGAGCTACAATCTGGATGAGAAGGCTTACCTTCGGGTTACTCCTCGGAAGGGAACCCAACGATTCGGTATCAAAGGCAAGTTGGCCCCACGTTACATCGGACCTTTCCGCATTCTTGCTAAACGTGCAGAAGTTTCCTACCAACTTGAACTACCCCCGCACCTTTCCCGAGTACATGATGTATTCCATGTGTCCCAACTCAGGCGTTGCTTCAAGGAAACGCTTGATCTCCAAGTTGACCTTTCTTATCGAGAGTACCCCGTTCGTACTTGATTCCGCAGAGCGTGTCACTCGTCGTCATAAGATTAAGTTTCTGAAAGTGCAATGGTCACACCACTCTGAGAGAGAAGCCACGGGGGAAAGAGAAGACCGTCTCCGTGCCGAGTACCCCACCTTCCTCCCGCAGACTTCTGAATCTCGGGACGAGATTCTTTTGCGTGGGGGCGAGTTGTCAGAACCCTCTGTTAGGTAATGTGCTAGGATCAAAGTCACCTTGCATCATGTTAAAAATTTCAAAAGAATTCATTTGAATTCAAAATCAAACTCAAATGGGAGAAGGAACCCCCCTAGATGAATTAATTCAAAAGGCAAAAATAAATATTCTCCAAAAATTCCTTTTGCATTTTTGAAAAGTCTCAAAAATGAGTGTGATCACATATCAAGTGATGTGGGACCCACCCCATGCTCATGGATTTTTCAAATATTCAAACATGAGCTTGGAATTAAACAAATACGCCTATTTGATTTGAAATTCAGATATTTTGAATTTAAAAAATGTTCAAAAGTTGGGAATGACTAGCTACTGGTCATGTAAGTCCAAATATAAATTTTGGGAATTTTAAAAAATGCCTAACTATTTTTTTAAATGGGCAAAACAAATGTCAGAAAAAGAAATAAGAAAAAGAAGCAGAGAAGCTTACCTGTCGCCCCAGGCGAAGGCCCAACCGGCCCAGCCCACCAGCCCGGGCGCCTGTCGTCTTCCCTCCCGCGCGCCCAAGCAGCTCGGTGGTGAGGCGCCGACGCCACCGACGCCACCTCGACGCCCCGAGGCGTCTAGGCCTTCCCTGGATACGTCTCCATGCCATGGAGACGCCCAGAACACCCCGTGGCCATTTCCCCCTCTTTTACGTCCTCGGCTCTCCCTCCCCGTCGTTTTTCTCGTCGCAACCAAGAGCTCGTCGGAACACGCCGCCACACCCACGCAGCCACCGACGACTAGAGCTTCCACCAAGCTGTCCCCCGAGATCCTCCCCGAGCGCAGCATCGATCTGTAGAAGATGGAGATGTTGGAGCCCAGCTAGACGCGGCAATCGTGCTCGCGCCGTCGCCGGAGCCGAGGAAGATCGACGTCGAATTCGTCACCGTCGCGCCACCAATCGCCCCGCCGTCTGCACCGTTGAGCTCAGGGTGAGCTTCTCACCGTTTCCCCAACCTAGCACCGCCCCATTCATCCTCTATGCTGCTCCACCATGCGAGCAGAAGCTCGCCGCCGCCATGGACGGCGGCGAGGAGGTTCCAGTGCCCCTCTGTTCCTCCCATGTTGTCCATCGTGTTCCTCGACCTCCCAGGGGCACGACGCACTTACTCCTGCGTCTGGACGGGCTCTGCAGCGACGGCTGCCTCAAGGCCGTGGCTCCGCCGCCGCTAGGGCTCGTCGCCGACGTGCCTCCGATGCCTTCCGGTGGCGCTGGTCTGCACCAATCGACGCGCGCAAGGGAGGGCTTCAAGATGGAGGTCGCAGCGCTCGAATCCGTGCCCGAAATAGCCTCCCGTGTGTGCGCCGCCGCGTCTGGTGACGCCGGCGTTTAGCAGCCGACAGCCCGTGATGTGGCCAAGGTTAGATTAACCACTAACCAGCCCTCTTAACCACTAACACTGGGCCCCAGTGGCTTAATTAGCCACTGGTTAAATTAAACCAGCCGGGTTAATTAACCCAGAGGCTGACAGGCCGACCCCACTGGTCAGACCCCCCCCCCCACGTCAGCTTGACGCAACAGTGACGCAATAAAGACTTTTCCAGAATAAAAAGAAACCAGAGAAATTCCAGAAAATGACTGAAACTTTGGAAATTCATAGAAAATTTATATTAACTCCAAATTTAACATATAATATATGAAAACTGATCAGGAGAAAATAATCTATCCAAATATAAAACTTTCAACTATGTTTGAGTTGAATTTAAAATGTGACCAGTAGCATTTGCTATTTGGATTAATTGGAATTAAATCAAATTCTTTTCAAATGCTTTTGCAACTTGAACCATAGCAACATACCACATTTCTTTTGAACATCAGAGGCATATCAAACACATTTCAAAATGAATTGCATTGATCAAACAATAGAAATTGTAACTTGGCTAAAATGAATTCAAATTGGAGTTTGAATTTGCAATTCTTTTGCAATATACTCCATTTAAATGGAATTGCCTCACACATCAGAAGCATATACATCAAGTTTCAACCTTCAACCATGTGCTTGTGCATTGTATTTACTTTTCTACCTTGTTTGTTGTTTGTCAAGTAGAAGTTGAACCGGAACAGGAGGCAGCCCCCTTTGTTGAAGACCCTGAACCCTAACCTTGTCAGCAAGGCAAGCAAACCCCCATTGATCATGTTGATAAAATCCCACTTCCCTCTCATGTCTCGCTTATGCATTGTATAGGATGATTACCATGCTACATTTCTAACACATAGATGAACCCATTCCTTTGCATGACCTATCATTTGTCACAGTAGTAAGCAAACCACAATCGTAGCAAATGTAGGAGTTGATTGATATCATGTGGCCCCTGCAATTGTTACTGCTTATTGCATGCTTAGAGTGATACAATGATGTTATTGTTATGTGAGTCGGGATGGTAGTGATCATGATGATGATGGTGGAAATGTGTTGGTGAATCTACCCTAATACAAGGTGAACGATGAGAGGCTGTGTAGGAGTACACGGTGGGTTGTCTCGTTGAACACCGCCCTAAGTCCGAGTTCTTGTGTGGTGATCCAAGATGAAGAGGACAACCACACATTGGGCTCACTGACCCCTCTCAACCTAATAACTCATCCCTTTCGATGTCCAGATGTCGCAATAGTTCGGAGTTCTGGTAGGTTTGTGGCCTGGCTGCTAAGTGAGAGAACGGCTCACCCGAGACCGGATTATGCACCACTCAGACATCATCTGGGTCCACTTCGGTAAACCGGTCGCGTTCACAATAGTGGTAGCCAACCCAGGTAGGCGGCTTTCTTGGACTAGATCGTCTATGAGGTAACAGTTGTGGTGAGCATCCTCGCTGACACCCCTTGAATGGTGTCGAGATCAAAGGCGGTAACTAATGATCATGTGTGTGTAGCGGTACAACCCTGCAGGGTTAACAAAACTATTCGAATAGCCGCGTCCGCAGTTAAGGACTGCTTGGAAAGCTTTGCTTGATTATTAGACAACTTGAACTGGATACTTATAAAACTTACCAAGATAAACGTGAGTGCTATGGTGTGCTTTCTCGTGGGGAAGTCGAGGAAGGCACCATAGTGGTGTAATTGGTTGGAGAATGTAGTGGACTCGTGTACGCTTCTTACCTCAAAGTCTGGTACTCGTAGTTCAGGACTAGCCAAGTCAAAGCTGGCACTTCTGCAATCGAACCCCACCTCCCTTTACCTTGATACATGTGCATGAGTAGTATAGCTCCTATGTAAGTCTTGCTGAGTACGACTTTGTACTCACGTTTGCTTATTCTATGTTTTAGATGAACCCACTGACCCCGAAGGTGGCTTCTTGATCGAGCTCGACGACTGAAGACCAAGCTAGTATAGGCCCAGTCAGACGACTGGTTCCCTCGTGGAGGGCTTGTGTTTAAATAAGGCTTCTTAAGCCATTTGTTAAACTTGTCTTTACTGAGACCTACTTTGCTTCCGCTTGTTTGTTGTAATGATGGATCACATGCTTGTGATCTCTGTGTGCACTCTGTGAGAGTTATCAATAAAATGTATACTTTGTAGAGAATTGCAATGATACCTGCTGTTAATACAAGGCATATGTGCTGCGTGTATGTTTATAACATGCATGTCTTTGTATGGGTTTTCGAGACCTTAGTTGTGATCTGGCTGGCGGTCTTTCATACACCATGTGGCCCTTAGATGTGGGCAGCTTGGGGCATCGCGATGCGATTGCTCGAGACTCCGTCTCGTGCACACTTTGTGGTATGATTGAGCCCGCCCTAGACCCCGACTAAGTGACCGGGATGGAGTAAGTCTATGTAAGAGTTATGAGATAGTCGATAGTATAGTTGAGGCGACTTGTCTGTGAATATGGGAGTTCATCACCCATATCATTAGACTTGTGTGCGGACGATGAGGACCCATCTCAGTTGATCATCCGGCCTGGATGTGATGCCCCTCACGTACGATGCTTTCCGAGAACGTTCTGTGCTTGGCCTTGTCTTCTTAGACAAGTGGGTACGGTTCTCGGCTCTCCATATGACTATGTCATAGCGGGACTTGCATACGCTAACCCCGGGTCCCGACAGATTCTTCTCGAGAACACCTTCCTATTTGACGACATTTTTAGGGGTCGTGTCCATCAATGGCTTCGGTATTTGACTGGAGCTTCGCTGCAGTGAGTTGTCCTTCGACCTTCTACTTGCAAACTCCATTCTTCAGGAACCTAAGTATTTGTTTATACTCGAAAACAATATTAGTTCGTCTACTGCTTTGTCCAACAATCTCCAAAACCTACGTGGGCAAAACTTGCTCTTACAACCTCCTCCTTTTTGGACGATTGTTGACAAAACATGCATCGACAAATAATTGAAAAGTATTGAGTTTTGATGATAAGCTAGTGCTAAGATAGATGATACACTCCCCCTTGATGTATGCACGGAAGATGCAAATTTTCTGTGTAGTGCATTTTGATAAGGAATGAGTCGAGGGAAAACACCAATATCTTAGCGAGCAAGATTGCAATCAAGAGAATGTTCAATTAAAATATGCAATCTCCTCGAATGACCCGTGAACTTATTCGATAGATAAATTCCTGCAAGACGTATATACATGGCCAGCAGAGCAGATAGATATCTCAAGGTAAAGCAACAGTTCACAGATCTACTTAGAGTTAGTTACAACCAGATCGAATAAGAATCGAATGTTTGTTGAAACTACTCAAACTCCAAAAACTTCAAAGACCCTAACCCTGCAGGCAAACTATTTCTTCGATGCCACTACATCTCCCCCTTTTTTCCAATGATTGAACAAAAATATTGAGAATAGGGTCGAGAAAGAGTCTACGCTCGGAAGAATGGTGTCGGCGACGGCGAGAAGATTTTGACGGTGGAGAGCTTGGCCTTGATTTCCTGGCGTGGCGACGTCTTGGAAGACCTCGTTGAGGAGTCATCTTGGCGGAGAAGAAATGTTGATCACCCAAAGAATTGAGCTCAGTTGATGCAGGGGTCATTGGGCTTGCTGGGAATGGCCGGAAGATAGATCGAGCATTTTGATCTTAAGCTTCAATCTCAGACGATTCAGCTTCGATAAAAATATGATAGAAATCATCAACCCACATAGTATCTCTATTCTTTGGCAAAGTGGATATTCGGTCCTATCCACTCGATCATTGTTGGACCAACGTCGATCAAGATGGGGTGGATACTGAACAAAGCCAGACCGTTGCAGCTGTCCAACATAGTTATACTTTTTAAGCCCTTTCCAATGACGACGAAGAGATTCACGAAGAAGTTGACCATTGTAACAACAATATTTCTGAGAAAATTCAGCTCATTCATGATCTCTTGCTTCCGAAGACGATCTTCATCAATGTGATGCTGAAGCATTTGCTGACTACGAAGGGAAACCTCCATATGATGAACAAGCTTGATGAATCTGTTTTGCATGTTGCATTCAGTGATATGTGATCGAATGCTAGTATATTAAGAAATAGGATTGTTCTGGCAAGAAATAACTTTGAGAATTTCTCGGACGGGTTGAGTAAATATCGGCGGATATTTAGTCAAGGGAAAAGGCACGCCCAGAGAGTAATTGCATAGAGACATCAGCCACAGTGAATATGGTTTGAGTGAGGCTGGATCAGCAGCACACGAGACTAAAATTCTTATGAAGCGGTCTTCAAAGTCGAAGGGAAGTCCATTGACTAGCTTCATGATGGCCTGCTTTGCAAGGTCAGGAATAGGATATTCATCGTGCACATTCAGCATAGGCAGCAAAGTCTTCGACAAAATGTAGAACCATGATTTTTCTTCGAAGATTAAGTGCTTGGGCATGGACACATTAGGGTATGCATCACCAACAACATCTGGATCCACGAGAACTGAGAACTCATCAGGAGTTAAAGGGGCCAAAGTATGAATTTTGTCGGGTAGACCTTTGAAACGAGGACGATTAACCAAGGACAACAATCCATCGACAGTCATGTGAAAGTCTTTGCCTTGGACCATGAAGTCAAACTTCCAGGTTGAAGGGTCTTTATGGTCTCTAGTGACATAAAGAGTGGCATAGAACTGTTTGACAACTTATGAATTATAACCACTGTTGAGAGCAAACATTCTGTGGGCGTGCAATTCATCTATTGTCTTGGCCAGATGCTGAAAGCAGTTTGTGGCATTCATCGACGACATATCCAGGAACTGATGATTGAAAATCTTGTCTTTGTTCAGGAAAGTTTGAGCATAATATATGGATTGCTCTTGAGTCCAAAAGAGAAGCGAGTAAGAATCACATTCCCTCAGATATGGATTTGCACCGAAGAACTTCAGCTTATGCTCACGATGCTTGAATATAGGGCCTCCAAGAGGAACATCCGCCCTGAACAACGGCCGCATTTCCCTTGGATGATCAAAATGGAGCAATTCATCTGTCACATTTGCTGGAAATGGCGTGCGATAAATATCAACACGAGAGTTTGAAGAAGGTATATTGATAATATCATGATTACGAGAAACTGTATCAGAGAGATTTTCCTCGGCCATTTCTTAGGCATTGTTTCCTTCAGCGGCAACTCCTTCGCCAGCAGCTTGATTTTCGGTGGCCTCTTCAGTTTCCATGGCCTCTAAGTCTGCATCCAGTTGATCGTAAGCATCAATTATTTCCTCATTGGAAGGTGCAGAGGAAGATGATGAATATGAATTGGAGCTAGCATCTCCAGATCCATCGCTGGAAGCATCTCTTTCGCCTTCGATGACAGGCGGTGCGGCACGGCGAGGGTAAACTGTGGTGACATCCACATTTTCTTCTTCATGATCAGTGCGGGCCGAAGATAAATCCTTTTCAGTTTCAGGAGGAGGAGGAGTTGCAGTGACTTCTTTCTCGATCGGAGCACTTGGCTTGATCACGGCGGAGCACTAGGCTCAGCTTCTTCTCGGGGAGGTGTTGCCTGATGAGGTGGAGTAGGAGTAGCTTGTCGGGGTGGAGTTGGAGCACGGGGTGGAGTAACTTCTTGGGGAGGAGTAGGCTCTCTGGTTGGAGTTGGTTGTCGGGGAGGAGTTGGTGCTTTGGGTGGTGCAGAAACTTGTCGAGCTGATGCAACTTCAACATCAATGGACTTTTTCTTCTTCAAAGTCTTCTCTGTCATACCACGACCAGCGGAATTGGCATCATCTTTCTCGGGAGACTTTCTATTTCGAGATTGTCTTTCGATGAGAGCATCATTGTGTGTCTTGCACAAACCAACTACAATCTGTCTTATCTTGGTATGGACAGTTGTGATGTTCTGCTGTTGAATTCTCCTTGACTCTGCAAGGGCAGTGAGTTTGGAATCGAAGAATTTCTTCGATACTTCATCTTAAGTTTCTTCTCATAGTTGATCAACATAGAATACTTCTTGGTGACGATCATCGCGATCTTGGGAAAGATACTCAGGCCAGCAAGTCATATATTTTTTCACTCGAGATTTGATTTCCATCGGGACAAAGTCCTTGGGGGAAACCTCGCTTGGAGTGTTGGCCATCTTCCAAAGAGCACTTGTAATATCAACTGAATCCCACTCGGTCTTGTTGAGGGAATGAGATTCATTTGATCTCTCTTCATCTTCTCGAGCTCCTTGAATAGGGGGAACAACGGGGGAAGCAGGTGCTGGTGCAGCACGAGGGATTTGGGAAGCTTGGGGCTTCAGACGAGCCTCTTTTGCCTTATTTTCGGCCTCCCTAGTGGCCTTGATAGCGGAAATGTTTTTCTTCACGATACCTGATGCCGGAGGATTTTCCTTCATGGCACTAGCGGCCACAACCTTTTCCTTCGCAGCACTGGGAGCTGCAGACTTTTCTTTCGGGCCACTAGGGGCCACAACTTTCTCGAGATGAGCAGCAGCTGCAGCAGCTTGCTGTTCTCCTTCGACAACTTTTGCCAAAAGGCACTGAATTTCATACTTCTCGGAGACCAGATGGAGAATTCCCAGTTGTCTGGCAACCTCATCTTTCTTGTTCTCTAGCTGGCTGTAAATTTTTATCAGCTTAGCCTTCTCCAGATCAGCAACTTCAAGTTCTCTCTGTCTGGCAAGTCTGGCCTACCTCTGGCTCAGAGGTTCTTTATCCTTGGGCACAACTATTTTCTTG
Source organism: Bromus sterilis (assembly GCA_950022295.1). Lineage (NCBI taxonomy): Eukaryota > Viridiplantae > Streptophyta > Magnoliopsida > Poales > Poaceae > Bromus > Bromus sterilis. The sequence continues at coordinate 189,479,686 of OX465599.1, read as the reverse complement.
CCCTTGGAAGTAACAGTTGGTTTTGTTCGTCGAGGGGGAACTAGGGCTGCAGTTGCAATCGAAAAATCTGTGACCAGATTGGTCATATCTATTGTTTCTCGAGGAGCCTTTTCCTCTGGCTCCTGGATCCTGACACTCTTGGAGCCAGATTTCTTATTCGGGGTTCTCTTCTTTGGTGGGGAGGGAGGATGATAAGATTCATCATCGGCGTCAGCATCTTCATCATTTTCTCGGTTCTTGTCTCATCCGCTTCAGTTCTAGCTTCTGGAGGAGAAACTATATCAGCCTTCTCCAGGCGCTTGGTAGATTTCTTGCCATTCTTGGTGACGACACTTGGGCCTGCATCTTGGGAAATTTCCTCATTTCCTCATTGCAACTATCTCCTGAAAATCAGCAGCAATCTTCAATGTTGAAGGGTGAGCATCTTTCGGTGGAGGAGGTCATGCAGCTCTGGTCCACATGGGCCTTAGAGAAGTTACATATGACCATGGATGCTTCAATGCAAACAGAACTTCCCATCGAGGAATAATGGCCTTGTATTGATACCACCAAAGATCTTGTAGTCTGCGAATCTCTTGTAATCTGTTATCTCTCGTCTTTGCATCTTCGACGGAATTTTCAAGTGGTCTGAGATTTTTCTCGATGATCAGATCTTCAGATAGACCTTCAGAGCTGTTTGTGATCTTGGTTCAGCCACCTGCACGCTTGGGTTTCCTAATATTTCCTGCATTATCAGACATTTTCCTGCGAAAGAGGGGTACAAATGAAAATTAGACAAGATATGAACATGTACCAGAAATATTTTCGAAGGGAAAACATTTTGAGCGCAACAAACATATAGATAGATTTAACTTTGTTGGAGATTTTCATACGAGTACTAGACTAGATTTCCATCGAGTGTAACTCTAACGAAGAACTGGGATGAAAAAAATGCACAGAGAGTAAATCTATCAATATGAATCTGTGGGATTTGAACTAAGTCAGAAATTCCAGAGTGGGCAAGGGATTTCATACCTATATCAATCGGGAAAATGAGGGAATCGCTAGAAACAAGTTTCCCAAAGTGCAAAGATCCAAACGGATGAAACAGACCTAATAAGAAGAAGAGAAATCAAGAACAAATCTAGAACTCGAAGAATAGACATGAGTGGATTCGAGTCTAGGCTCGCACATACCATAACTCGATGATGTTTGAGCACTACGACGACGCAGATAAAGATCCTCGTCAGCGGGAAGTCCTCCTGCAGCGTCCTTCCAACAGTTAAGCGGCGAGTTCATCGACGGTGGTGAAACAGCACGGCGGCGCGCGAGAACTCGGGAGCGAGAGAGAGAGATAGAGAGGTCAAGGGGATGCGTGAGTTATGAGAATGTGGGGGTGGATCGGTATTTTTAAGGGATCTCTGACATAACTATCAAATTCGATCCAACGACACATATCTCGCTTCTCTCTAGGTTCAACGGATGGATTTTGTGGCGGTAATCTTGGGACAATCCCAAAGTACCGAGAGAAACTGTCTCCACGTTCGAGAACAAACTCATCGCACATCGAGTATAAAACTTAGACAAAAGTTCGATAGATTTTCCTTCGGAATCAATGACAGTCGAAGGGAATCTGATCAAGAGCAAATATACATGTTCACGAGAGAAATGCATAGAGTGGGAAGGGATAGAATAGAGTGAGAACAGGGTCCGATTAATCAGTCCAAGGGAAAAAAAACGATAGAAAAACTTGGAGTGACAAGTTTATAGGACAAAATACCAAAACGAACAAAAACACACTTCAGTAAAATACAGAAGAATACCAACGAAAGTAAACTACTGCAAATAAGTATGTACATATAATACAAAGGATAGATGGGTTTGATCTTACTGCACATTGCGTGAGTCCAATATGTTTAACTCAAACCTCGATGCACAAAACCTTTTCTCATCCAATGGCTTCGTAAGTTTGGTACGAACATGGGTGATAACAATATCTTCTCGCTGAACATGATCTCGAAGAAAATGATGACGAATATCAATGTGCTACGTTCGAGAGTGTTGCACAGGGTTATGAGCAATTTAGATAGCACTCTTGTTGTCACATAACGGAGGAATTTTCTTCACATGAATACCATAATCTTTGAATGTTTGCTTAAGCCAGAGAATTGTTGGGATGCGGGGCAGAAAACAATAATTTTCAAACCTACGATACCCGAACCCAAGATCTATGCTATGGCGATGTAAAGTAACAGAGGGAATCGGTGTTCATACCTTTGAAGACCGATAGAGGGAAACGTTCTACAAACGTGGTTGGCGTAGACTCTGATCCTACGACCTTCCCGTCGTGTAGGAGACCACCGGCGATGACGAATCTTGGCGACCTCCGGCGATGAAGTACCACCACAAGTGTAGTGCCTCGAGGAGATTACACACGTACAGTGCAACCGATGTTCCATTAAGGGAGGAAAGAAGACGGATTCAGATCCCGAATCCGGCAGAGCGAAGACGTGCTTTGGTGGATAAATCCCAACCAGGTGCAAACTCCAAACAAGGGGAGTCCGCTCGAGGTACGAGAAAGGGAGAGAGATATTTCAAGTTGTATTGAAAAAGGGGGTCTACCCCTCATTATATATGCCAAGGGGGGGTGTGATCCCCCTCCCCCCCTCATGTGGGACTAAACTCACAAGGGGAGGGGGGTGCGCCGGCCAAGGGGGTGGGATGGGACCCACCCTTGGCGCCAAGCCCAAGGGGGAACCTCCTCCCTTAATGGGCCCCATATGGCCCATTAGCCATTTTTCCATTATTTTAATTTATTTAAATACATTTTAATATTTAATTCAGATAATTAAATAATAAAACATTATTAAATATAATTAAAATTTATTTTGACCCTTTCAAAATATCCAGAACATCTTCCGGTAATTCCCGGAACAAGTCCGGTGCTCTCTTCTTTTTCACCAATGATCTCGAATCAATCCTAATGCATCGATTTCCCCTTAAGTGTGACTCCCTACGGTCCGAGAAACAGCAGACATGATCAAGACATTCTTCTAGATTAATGACTAATCAATTGGACCTGGTTACAATCCATAATAGCCCATGCGCTTCCATCGAATGAACTTTAATCGCTTTTGGAAATCGTTAACGATAAGACATGATCCCTTTGTCCTACGGTACATAGTTTGTCCGGGGTTCGATCATCGGTATCCTTATACCCACTTCAGACCTCGTTCTCAACAAACAAGTTTACTCATCCGTGCCTATTACATATCTTGTGACCTAGTCACTTGCTTGCAAGCTGTTGATGTAATATCACCAAGTGGGCCCAGAGTACCTGTCCATCACTCGCACTGACAAATCCCTCTTTGATCTATTTTCATACTCATCAACATATCTATTTCGGAATACCCAAAGTACCCCTATAGGGCCAACATATTTCAGTCAGGCGGTGGATGCAAATCAAAGCATCCTAATAAATAGAAATTCCGTATGAATATTGTGGTCTAAGGACTAAGTCATATGTTACAAAGTCATCGCAATGCTGAACCATGTGACTTAATCACATCACAATGCTGAACCATGTGACTTAATCACATCACAATGCTTTAGGTGGGTGTGTGTCCATCACATCATTCTCCTAATGATATGACCTCATTGTTAATAGGCGGTTCGTACCTCATGATCAGGAAACCATGATCATCGATTGCCCAATGAGCTAGTATACCCGATTTTAACTAGGGACGGATGTTTATACTACACGTGTATTAGTGTTTCCGAGTAATACAATTATAGCGTAGTATAAAACCGTATTATGAACAAAACGAATATGTGACAAATATCTTTATGAATTTTCCTCTAGGAACATATCCAACAGTCTCCCACTTGCACTAGAGTAAAAATTACGCTAGTTTACATCAGGCATGTATCTAACACCTAAGTCTCTCGGTGTTCTTCAAACTTGCTTTGTGCAAGAGGTTTATTCATTGGATCTGCTGCGTTCAGATCCGTATGTATTTTGTGAATCCTAGCATGACCATCCTTGACGTAGCCCCGTGTCACATGGAATGGTCGGAGAATGTGCTTGGTTGTAGAGTGAGTTGTTGGTTCCTTCGCATTAGCAATGGCACCCATGTTGTCCCAGAAAATGCCAACGGGGTCATTACAACTGGGAAAGACACCAAGCTCAATCACCAACTTATTCAGCCAATGCGCTTCATTTGACACTTCGCAAGCGGCAATATACTCCGACTCCATTGAAGATTGGGCGACGACTGACTGCTTGCCGCTACTCCAGCTGATTGCGCCGCCATTCAACATGATCACATATCCCATCTGGGATTTTGAGTCATCTGTGTCAGAGTCAAGGCTACCATCAATCTAACCTTTTACGGCTAGCTCCTCTTCACATAATCCATAGAAGAGAAAGAGATCCCTCGTCCTTCGTAAGTATTTCAGGATGTTCTTTACTGCGTTCCAATGAATCATTCTGGATTACTCTGGTAGAGATTAGTCATACTAATTGCCAGATCCAAATCCGGCCGAGTAAATAGCATAACATACATTATCGAAACTATGGCTGAGGCATAGGGCTTTGAGGTCATTTCGTCCTTTTCTTTTGCTGTTGTTGGACATGGAGTCACACTTAACTTAATTCCTTTTATAACTGGCAAGAGACCTCTCTTGGAGCTATCCATACTGAACCTTTTCAATATTTTCTCAATATAAGTTCTTTGACTAAAGGCCAATAGGCGATTTGGTCTATCCCTATAGATCTTAATGCCTACTATGTACGCAGCTTCACCTAGGTCCTTCATGGAAAATTTCCCATTCAAGTATTCCTTCACATCTTCTAAGAATTTTGTATCGTTCCCTATCAGTAATATGTCATACACAAACAACACAAGGAATGCTACAGAGCTCCCACTCAGTTTCTTATAGACACATAACTCTTTGACGTTTTGGACAAATCCAAACGCTTTGATCACCTCATCAAATCGAAGTTTCCAGCTCCGAGATGCTTGCTTCAAACCATAGATGGACCATTGAAGCTTGCATACTTTATCAGCGTTCTTTGGATCAATGAAACCTTCCGGTTGTACCATGTACAACTCTTCCTCAATGTTACCATTAAGGAATGAGGTTTTCACGTCCATCTTCCATATCTTGTAACAATGGTAGGCATCTATTGCTAGTAAAATCCAAATAGACTTTATCATCGCTACAGGAGAGAATGTATCCACGTAGTCAACTCCTTGAATTTGTCGGAACCCTTTCGCGACAAGTCGATCTTTATAGACAGAAACATTTCCGTCTGCGTCAGTCTTTTTCTTGAATATCCATTTATTGTCGAAGGCCTTTCGGTCCTCAGGATTATCCACCAAAGTCCATACTTTGTTGATATACATAGAGTCTATCTCGGATCTCATGGCTTCTAGCCATTTCTCGGACTCGGGTCCTTCCATTGCTTCTTTGTAGCTCGTAGGTTCGTCAAGTTTATTCAATGTCACTGCATTCACAACTTGTCTATAAAACTCAGTAGGTTGACGAATTCTTCATGACCGACGTGGCACAATAGTTTCCTCTTCAATTTCATCATGATCATCATTTATGTCATGATCGTTATGAATGTCGTGTTGACCATTCTCTTCAGCTCCCACTGTGGAAGATGGTTCCAAAACAATTTCTGTTGCTGTGTCTTCCATTTGGAGTGATTGGTCAATCACTTCATCGAGGTCTATTTTCCTCTCACTCAATTCATTCGAAAGAAATTATTTCTCAAGAAAGCTTCCAGTCTTTGCAATAAAGTTTTGCCGTCAGACGGGTTGTAGAAGCTGTATCCACAAGTTTCATTTGGATAGCCCACAAAGATGCACTTTTCTGGCTTAGATTCGAGTTTGTTAGGCTGAAGTTTCCTAACATAAGCCTCACAACCCCAAATCTTCAGGTGAGATAACGTAGGCATCTTTCCATACCATTCCTCAAATGGAGTTGTCTTTACGGATTTGGATGGTGCCCTATTAAGAACGTAAGAGGAAGTTTCTAATGCATGTGATCCTCCTCCCCTCCCCCATGTGGGACTAAACTCCCAAGTGGAGGTGGTGCGGCGGCCAACGGGGGAATCCCCTCCTCCCTTAATGGGCCCCATATGGCCCATTAGCCATTTTTCCATAATTTTAGTTTATTTAAATATATTTTAATATTTAATTCAGATAATTAAACAATAAACATTATTAAATATAATTAAACGTTATTTTGAACCTTTCAAAATATCCAGAACATCTTCCGGTAATTCTCGGAACAATTCCGGTGTTGTCTTCTTTTTCACTGATGACCCCGAATCAATCCTAATGCATCGATTATCTCTTAAGTGTGACACCCTATGGTCCGGGAAACAACAAACATGATCAAGACATTCTTTTCAATCAATGACTAATCAATTCGACCTGGTTAAAATCCTTGATATCCCCTGCGCTTCCATCGAATGAACTTCAAGCACTTTTGGAAACCGTTAATGATAAGACATGATCCCTTTGTCCTGCGGTACTTTGTTTGTCCGGGGTTCGATCGTCGGTATCCTTATACCCAGTTCATACCTCGTTCTCAGCAAATAAGTTTTCTCGTCCGTGCCTATTACATCTCTTGTGACCTAGTCACTTTCTTGCAAGCTATTGATGTAATATCATCGAGTGGGCACAGAGTACCTGTCCGTCACTCAGACTGACAAATCCCTCTTTGATATATTTACATACTCATCAACATATCTATTTCGGAATACCCAAAGTACAACTTTATGGCCAACATATTTCAGTCAGGCGGTGGATGCAAATCAAAACATCCTAATAGATAGCAATTACGTATGATAATTACAGTCTAAGGACTAAGTCATATGTTACAAAGTCATCGCAATGCTGAACCATGTGACTTGATCACATCACAATGCTTTAGGTGGGTGGGTGTCCATCACATCATTATCCTAATGATATGACCTCATTGTAAGTAGGCGGTTCGTACCTCATGATCAGGAAACCATGATCATCGATTGCCCAATGAGCTAGTATACCTGAGTTTAACTAGGGACGGGTGTTTATACTACACGTGTATTAGTGTTTCCGAGTAATACAGTTCTAGCATAGTATAAAACCGTATTATGAACAAAATGAATATGTGACAAATATCTTTATTAATTTGCCTCTAGGGCACATATCCAACTAGATTTGGAGTGCAACATGATCCACCAGCAATATACTCTGCTTTAGCAGTAGATATTGATACACAATTCTGTTTCTTCGAAGCCCAACAAACCAGAGATCTAATGAGAAAATGATAAGCTCCTGAGGTAGATTTTCGGTCGACACGATCACCAGCCCAGTCAGAATCAGAATATCCAATAAGATCAAACTGAGTACCTTGGGGAAACCAAAGTCCCAAGGTAGGCGTATGAGCGAGATATCGAAGAATTCGCTTGACGATAATATGATGTGATTCTTTTGGATTGGCCTAAAAATGTGCACACATACAAACTGAAAGCATTATGTCAGGTCTAGATGCACAAACGTAAAGGAGCGAACCGATCATCGAGCAATATTTCTTTTGATCGAAAGGTTTTCCCTTCTCATTTGCATTGTCGTGGGAATGACCCCCGAGTAGGGTCACCCAGGAGAAGACGAAGATCGCCGATATGATGACTGCCGATCTAAGTGAGGCCGAGCTAAGTTGGGCCGACATTAAGATCGTCATTCGGAGAAAGGCCGATCTAGTCAAGGCCGACCTGAAGATCACCGATCTAGAGCAATACCAAGCAAGCACAAGACCAATCTCCAGAGGGCCGAGCTGATTAGGTCGGAGGCCAATTGCTCCAGGAGAGCGCAATCGACCTCACCTAAGTTCATTCGGCCGAAGAAGACACAACTCCATCCAAGCTAACACCAAGAGTTGACTTTGTCCCAGGTCGGACACCTGGTACAAGGTCATCAATGCTCAATACCAGAAGATCCAGGTGGCAGAGAAGTCATGTTCATTCGTCCTCCTGGTCAGGGATGTGCTGTCCCCTCCAGCACGGTTCACGTGGACAGGCCGACAAGACCAAGCTTCTAGCTGCACTATTCACTACGCAAGACATATGAGCTAGCGGCATGGAGAGCCTCAAGTCTACTCCTGGTCAGCCGGGGAGCATACGTCATGAGGGCCCCAGCTTGTGGCCTGAGGCTTACAGATGGGTCCTCCTTTACTGTGTAATTACCTTAGCACCCCAGGATCGGCCTATAAGAGCCCCGGGAACCCCTCCTGCGTGGGGGAAAACGGCTGCATTTACTTAACTTACACCCACCAGATAGAGAGAAAGGAGAGAGTTGTGCCTAGAGCTCTCATATCCATCCTCTGATACAGCACAAGGAGAATTCATTGTAGCCAGAGTTATTGCTTATAGCTAGCTCAGCACGACTAGGGGTGTTATCTGTACGGAGAGCCCCGAACCTGGGTACATCGCAGTGTATCACTGTGTTTTTCCCCATTCTTGATTCAGGCACCATCAACATCTCCTCGGTTGTCCCCCTCTTTAGCCAACCCCATGGCATCTGCCGTTACCAAACGATGACAGTTGGCGCCCACCGTGGACAGGCCGAGGCGTCGAATGGAGTTCTAATCTGGACAGGAAACTCATCTGCATTGAGCGCACGCTTCACGTCCGGCCTGGTTCTCAGGTACGGAGCATGGGACTACGTCATGGACAATTCCTGGCGGTTCGAGACAGGAATTCCCCTGCCGCATGGCGTCATTGTTCCATTCGGCAGCCACCACGTTTTCGTCGCGGCTCTTCCATTGGTATATCCCAGGGAGGTACGGATGTTCTCTGATCTCACATACCCGCTTCCGTTTGGGGCGGGTGCTGCGGAATCAGATGGCACGACTTCGCACATCCGTGCGGAGGTCATGATGGCGGGAGCATCGAGTCGCCACAGCTCCACCAACACTGCAGCCCGAGCTACGAAGGAGGCAGCCAACACTGCTGCAGCACCGAGCAATCCACAGGATGTGCTCCACACTCCTGTGGGCCTTAACGCAGATCCAGCGGTAGCTCATGCCGAGCTGGAGAGAGCTCGCAAAGCCTTGGACGAGAAGTCAGATCGGATGGACGTTGAAAAACGTCGTCTGGAAGCCATAGTTCGGGAGTACAATGCTACGCATGGCGTCGGACCACACGTTATTCCACCACCAGTGTTAGAAGAGCTCTGAGCTGTTGGCTGAGAGGTCGGCAGAGAGCTGGCAAGAGCCCAGCATCTGGTAGCATCCACCATCATCCCACAGAGCTCATGCCCTTGGGGTTCTTATCTCTACGGAGAGCCCCGAACCTGTGAAGAACATAAGAGCCGCCGAGAAGATTTCCCAAGCGCTGGAGCATCTGGAGGGAGAAGATCTGCGAGAGAGGATGCACCGAATGCACGATCTTCTAGCAGCAGCAAGTCAATAGAAAAAGGCGGACACCGAGCAACCCCAAGGGCTCGCGGCGTCAAAATCAGTCCGGCCGACTGCGGGTGTAAACCAGCCGAATGCGCCACCTCGGCAGCAGAGGCATGCATCTTCACCGCATGGGAGTCAGCACCGCAGTCGGAGGAATCAAGAGGTTGTGGGAGGCAGTCGAAAGGATGAGCCAACAGTGAACAGTCGACATCAAGAGCAACCGGCGGCATCAGTTCGGCCTGCAATGAGTCAGCGTCTAGGTCCCCGAGCAATCGCGATCAATGATGCAAGGCCCCGCATGGAGCAACTGTAGCAAGATCAGCAGCCAGAGGATGATGCACCAGCGGGTCGGGCCTGTTTTGGACCGCGCATTCGGCAAGAGAAGTTCCCCAAAGGTTTCACATTACCCAGGGACACCCCCAAGTAAAATGGATCAGTCAAGCCAGAGGATTGGCTGGTCCATTATATGACCATAGTCGGCATTGCGGGAGGCATTCGACGCGTGGAAGTTCGCTATGCACCACTCATGCTCCAGGGTTCAGCTCAGTCCTAGTTGAACAGCTTACCCAGCAACAACATAAATTTTTGGAAGGATTTTGATGACGCATTTGTGCGCAATTTCACTGGCACGTATGAGCGCCCAGGTCTGCCACGACACCTGGTGTTGTGTGTATAAGGAAAGGAAGAGCCCCTTCGCGATTACCTTCAGCGGTGGATCAAGCTTAGAAACACTTGCGAGGGAGTTCATGAGATCCAAGCCGTCGAGTACTTCACTGACGGCTGCTTGGATTGGTCAATGTTGAGGCACAAGCTCCTGCGCAAGGAGATCATATCTTTGGCCGATCTGATGAAGATAGCCAATTCATTTGCCGCTTCCGATTCCGCAATGCACCCGATTCAGCTGAGTGCCAACGGCCTCATTCAGGGACAATACTCTAGACAACAGCAGCATCAATCGGTAGAGGCAGGAGGCACTGGTCCCAATCAGCGCGAGAGGCGCGAGATGTAGCGCAACAAAAACCACACCCCCAATTTCAACAACAACACCCCCAACTTCAACAACAACAACACTGGTTTCAACCAAAGGAAAGATGAGCACCCGGATGTGCAATATGGCTGTCGGCAGGTAGGTGTAGTCCAGCAGCAGGATGCACCATTGGCTGCGGGAGGCAGTCGGAGGCAGAAACCTGCAGAAAGACCGCAAGGCCCAATTCGGCCCCCATACACGTTCGAGGACATGATGAACCAGCCATGCAAGATGCACAGTGGAGTCGGCAAGCCCGCATTGCACACCACTCGACAATGCATCTGGGTAAAGCGTCTGTCAAAAGGAGGAGCAGGAAACCTCCCACCACCCCCACCCCCACCCCCAGGTCCACCACCATCGAATCTGTGTGTTCTGTTCCCATGCCAAGATGCATCCTAAATGATCTTCACAAGTGAGTCAGACATCAAGGGAAGTCGAAGAGCCCGAGAGCAGGCGGTCAATGCCACCAAGCCATCAGTTCCCCAGTACATGAACTGGTCAGACGGTGTTATCACATGGAGCAGGGAGGACCACCCAGTCTTGATGCCGAATCCGGGCAGCTATGCACTAGTGGTGGATGCAGTTCTGGATGCGCCAAAGTATTCATGCCTATTCACCAGAACTCTCATTGATGGGGGCAGCTCCAACAACATTCTGTACAGCGATACGATGATCAAGCTCGGCAACACCGAGAGTGAGTTGCAACCCAGTCGGACCATTTTCCATGGTATTGTGCCCGACCTTCCATGCACTCCTTTGGGCCGCATTCGGCTGGATATCGTGTTCGGTTTGGAGGAGAATTTTCGTCGTGAGCCGATCTGGTTCGAGGTGGCCGATCTGAGCAGTCCTTACCACCTTCTGCTCGGAGTGCCCGCAACTACCAAGTTCATGCTGAATGTTTTCCATCCATAATTGAAGATGAAGCTTCTAGGGCCGAATGGACCCATCATTGTGTGCGACGACTAAAACAATTCCCTAGAGTGTTCATCCACCGGTTCCAAACTGGCTGATTCCCTGGTCATCGATGCAGAGCGGCGTCAGCTCGACAAGGTTGTGGCAATGTCTAAGGCTCAGATGAAAGCACCCCCTGCCGATTGTGAAGATCAAGAGATCAGACGATGAGACTGCGTTTCAAGCAACCAAGGATAGCAAGAGAATTGCTATGGACCCCTCCGACCCGAGAAAATGCGTGATCGTGGTAGCTGTACTGAGCAGCAAATAGGAAGGTGAGCTCGTCGAGTTCCTCCGTGAGAACCGGGACATTTTTGCATGGTCTCCACAAGACATGCCTGGAGTACCGAGGGAACTCGCCGAGCACAAGCTTCACATCCGACCTGGATCCAAGCCAATCAAGCAGCCACTTCGGAGTTTTTCTGAGGACAAGAGAAGAGGAATCGGCGACGAGATCGCCAAGCTGCTCGCAGCTGGTTTCATCATGGAAGTGTTCTATCCGGACTGGATAGCAAACCCAGTTCTGGTTATAAAGAAGAATGGAACTTGGCACATGTGTATCGATTACACTTGCCTGAATAATGCCTCCCCTAAGGATCCCTTTCCTTTGCCCCGTATTGATCAAGTAATTGATTCTACGGCTGGCTGTCAGCTCTTATGTTTTCTGGATGCCACAACTGGCTACCACCGGATCAAATTTGCTGTAGAAGATAAAATAAAAACTACATCTATAACCCCTTTTGGGGCGTACTGTTATATCACCATGCCTTTTGGCCTGAAAAATGGAAGCACAACTTATCAACGTACTATGCAGCGATGTGTCCGACCTCAGCTCGGCCGGAACATGCATGTATATGTAGATGAACTTGTGGTCAAGTCAGTCCAAGGGTCGACCTTGCTGGAAGATCTCCGAGAAAAATTTGCGAATTTGCGCACTTGCAAGGTAAATCCTAATATAGAGAAGTGTGTGTTCGGCGTTCCAGCCGGAAAATTTCTCGGATTCTTGGTATCCGAGAGAGGAATCGAGTGCAACCTCGAGAAGATTGCAGCAATCGAGCGGATGAACAATCCCAGAAATCTCAAGGACGTCCAGAAGTTCACCGGATGCTTGGCATCGCTCAGCCGATTCCTCAGTCGACTGGGAGAGAAAGCAATCCCCGTTTATGTCAGAACCCTCTGTTAGGTAATGTGCTAGGATCAAAGTCACCTTGCATCATGTTAAAAATTTCAAAAGAAATCTTTTGAAATCAAATTCAAACTCAAATGGGAGAAGGAACCCCCCTCCCCCAGATGAATTAATTCAAAAGGTCAGAAATAAATCTTCTCCAAAAATTCATGTTTGATTTTTGAAAAATCTTATAAATGAGTGTGATCACATATCAAGTGATGTGGGACCCACCCCATGCTCAGGGATTTTTCAAATATTCAAACAGGACCTTGGAATTAATTAAAAAACCCTATTTGATTTAAAGTTCAAATAATTTGAATTTAAAAAATGTTCAAACTTTACAAGTGGCTAGCCTAGTATTTTGTGAGGCCACAAAAAAAGTTTCAGAATTTAATAAAATGCCTAGCTATTTATTTAGCACAGCAAAACAAATTACAGAAAATAAAAACAGAAAGGAAAGATTAAATAGAAAAGAAAAATAGAAAAAGGCTTACCTGTCGCCTAGGTGAAGGCAGCCCAGCTAGCCCACCCGTCCCAAAGGGGCAAGGGGGTCTTTTTCCCTACCCCGCGCCTCCAAGCTGCTCGGTGGAATGCCACCGAGCTAGCCTCGCACGTCGTCGCTCTCCGAGCCGCCACCTGCCCCTCTGGAGCCTCCTATACGCGCCACGCCACGCCTGGACGAGCCGTGCATCCATTCCCCCCTCCAGAGCCTCTCCCCCTCTCTCTCTCGCCGAGTTCGACGACGGCCCTAGCACCGCCGTCGCCATGGAGTGAAGCTCGCGTAGCCACCGTTGTCCCCGAGCCAAGCCGTGGTGTCCTTCGTCTTCGTCACCGTCGACTACGTCTCCGTGCAGAAGGAATCGAGCTCGGACGTCCTGGAGCCGCCGAATCGAGTCGTCGTCTTCGTCTACGGCCGCCGTGCGCCATCGTCAATTGCGTCTCCGGCAAGCCGCCTCCGTCCTCGCCACATACTCCGTTGAGTTCCTGGTGAGCCACAACTCAAAACCCCTCTAGCTACGCCCTCAATTGCTTCCTCTGTGTCGTTCCTCCATGAGAGCCGTAGCTCAACGCATTCGAGCTCGCAGCAATGTCCATTGTGTTCTCCTTGCTTCGCTGCTCCGTTTACACCTACGGCCGCTTCAAATGACGCACCACAGCAAGTTCCACGCCGAGCCAGTAGCTCCGCCGCCGCTAGAGCTCGTCGCCGTCGACGATGCCGTACCCCCCAGGCCCCGTTCTTGGTCCCATTCGATGTGCATCACCAAGGGCTGCGTCCCAGTGGCCGCGGCGTTCGATTTGGACCACGGAATCAGCATCCCGAGCAGCCCCGCCGCGGGATTTGGGCACCGGTGACTAGCCGCCAGCGAGATGACGTGGACGCCTTTATCTTAACACTAATCACCCTCCTAACCCCCCTTGGGCCACTGACTAGTGGCCCCAGGTCCCTAATAAACGACGGGTTAATTTAAAAAATGGCTTAAATTAACCCCTCCCACTGACAAGCGCGACCCACACGTCAGCCCCCCCTGACGTCACCCTTGCGCAAGCCTGACGCATTAAACTGTTAAATGATTTATTTAATTCCAGAAAATCCAGAAAAAGGCTGAAACTTTGAAAATTCATAGAAAATTCATATTAACTCCAAATTTAACATATAATATATGAAAAATGATCAGGAGAAAATAATATATCCAAATATCCAACTTTAAACTATGTTTGAGTTGAATTTAAAATGGGACCAGTAGCATTTGCTATTGCCACATTTCATTTGAACATCAGAGGCATATCATACACATTTCAAAATGAATTACATTGATGAAACAATAGCATTTGTAACTTTGCTAAAATGAATTCAAATTGGAGTTTGAATTTGCAATTTCATTTGCGATATACTCCATTTAAATGGAATTGCCTCACACATCAGAAGAATATACATCAAGTTTCAACCTTCAACCATGTGATTGTGCATTGTACTTATTGTGCTCCCTTGCTTGTTGTTTGTCGAGTAGAGGTGGAACCGGAACAGGAGGCTGCCCCCTTCGTTGAAGACCCAGATACCGAACCTCGTCAGCAAGGCAAGAAAAACCCCATCATGTCGATAAAATCCCACTTCCCACTCATGTCTCGTTTATGCATTGTTTAGGATGATTACCATGATGCGTTTCTACCGCATAGATGAACCCATTCCTTTGCATGACCTATCTTTTTGTCATAGTAGTAGGCAAACCACAATCCTAGAAAATGTAGGAGTTGTTTGATATCATGTGACCCCTGCAACTGTTACTGCTTATTGCATGCTTAGAGTGGTACATTGTTGATATTGTTATGTGAGTCGGGATGGTAGTGATCATGTTGATGATAGTGGAAATGTGTTGGTGAATCTAACCTAATACAAGGTGAACGATGAGAGGCTGTGTAGGAGTACATAGTGGGTTGTCTCGTTGAACACCGCCTTAAGCCCGAGTTCTTGTGTGGTGATCCAAGATGAACAGTACTACCACATGTTGGGAAAACGGATCCCCGCTCAACCTATTAATTCACCCCTCCTCAGTTCAATGAGTCGCAGTAGTTCGAAGTTCTGGTAGGTTTGTGGCCTGGATGAAAGGTGAGAGAACGGCTCAACCGAGACCGGCTTATGCACCACGCACACATCTTCTGGGACCACTTCGGTAGACCGGCCGGGTTACGAATGTGGAAACCCTCCCAGATAGGCGTCTTCATTGAACTTGAGTTGGCTGTGAGGTAAAAGTTGTGGAGATTATCCTCGCCGACATCCGCTTGAAGGGTGATGAGATCCCGACAGTAACTGATGGTTTCATGTGTGTAGGAGTACACCCCTGCAGGGTTAATAAACTATTCGAATAGCTGCGTCCGCGGTAAGGTACTACTTGGAAAACTGTGCCTGATTATTAGACAACTTGAACCGGATAGTAATAAAACTTGCCAAGATAAGTGTGAGTGCTATGGCGTGCTTTCTCGTGGGGAAGTCGAGGAAGGCACCATAGTGGTGTAATTGGTTGGAGATGTAGTGGACTCGTGTACGCTTCTTACCTCAAGTCTGGTACTCGTAGTTCAGGACTAGCCAAGTCAAAGCTGGCACTTATGCAATTGAACCCCACCTCCCTTTTACCTTGATACATGTGCATGAGTAGTATAGTACCTTGTCATGTTTGCTTAATTTATATTTTAGATGAACCCACTGACCCCGAAGGTGGCTTCTTCATCGAGCTCGACGACTGAAGACCATGCTAGTGTAGTCCCAGTCAGACGACTGGTTCCCTCGTGGAGGGCTTGTGTTTAAATAAGGCTTCTTAAGCCATTTGTTAAACTTGTCTGTACTCAGACCTACTTTGCTTCCGCTTGTTTGTTGTAATGTTGGGTCACATGCTTGTGATCTCTGTGTGCACTCTGTGAGAGTTATCCAAAAAATGTATACATTGTAGAGAATTTCAATGATACCTGTTGTTCATACATGGCATGTGTGTTGCGTGTATGTTTATAACATGCATGTCTTTGTATGGGTTTTCGAGACCTTAGTTGTGATCTCGATGGCGGTCTTTTGTACACCAAGTGGCCCTTAGATGTGTGCAGCTTGGGGCATCGCGATGCGATTGTTCGAGACTCTGTCTCGTGCACACTTTGTTGTATGATCGAGCCCGCCCTAGACCCCGACTAAGTGATCGGGCTGGAGTAAGTCTATGTAAGAGTTATGAGATAGTCGATAGTATGGTTGAGGCGACTTGTCTGTGAATATGGGAGTTCATCACCCATATCATTTAGACTTGTGTGCGGACGATGAGGACCCATCTCAGGTTATCAACCGGCCTGGATGGGATGCGCCTCACGTACGATGCTTTCCGAGAACGTTCTGTGCTTGGCCTGGTCTGCTTAGACAAGTGGGTACGGTTCTCGGCTCTCCATATGACTATGTCGTAGCGGGACTAGCATACGCTAACCCCGGGTCCCGACAGACTAGAGCAAGTCTGTTGGGACCCGGGGTAAGCGTATGTAATTCCGGTCACAATGCAATCACATGGAGAGCCGAGAGCCGTACCCACTTGTCTAAGCAGACAAGGCCAAGCACATATCACTCTCGGTAAGCATCGAACATGAGGGACATCCCATCTAGGCCGGATGATCAACTGAGATGGGTCCTCATCGTCCGCTCACAAGTCTAAATGCTTATGGGTGGTGAATCCCATACTCATAGACAAGTCGCCTCAACCATGTTATCGATTGAATCATAACCCTTACATAGACTTAATCCAGCCCGATCACTTAGTCGGAGTCTAGGGCGGGCTCGATCATACAACAAAGTGTGCACGTGAAAGAGTCACGAGCAATCGCATCGCGATGCCCCAAGCTGCGCACATCTAAGGGCCACTTGGTGTATAAAAGACCACCAACCAGATCACAACTAAGGTCACGAAAACCCATACTAAGACATGCATGTTATAATCATACACGCAGCACACATGTCTAGTATAAATAGATGGTAATCACAACATGAACTCTACAAACTCAGTCTTTATAACTTCTGCCAAACAGAGCAGACATAGTAGTTGTATTACAAGCAGAGATCACATGTCTATTATCCAACATTGCATCAAACATCAACGGAAGCAAATTATGTCTTAGTAAAGACAAGTTTAACAAATGGCTTAAGAAGCCTGAAATAAAATACAACGACCCTCCAAAGGGCACAGGCTGCTGTCTGGAATTATACGACCTGGTCCACGTCGAGCTCGAGGTAGAGGCCACCATCAGGGTCAGTGGTCTCGTCTCTAAAACATAGAATAAGCAAACGTGAGTACAAAGTGGTACTCAGCAAGACTTACATAGGAACTATACTACTCATGCACATGTATCAAGGCAAAGGGAGGTGGGGTTTCACTTGCAGAAGTGCCAGCTTTGACTTGGCTAGTCCTGTACTACGAATACCAGCATGAGGTAAGGAGCGTACACGAGTCCAAGTAACAAGTCTCCAACAATTACACCACTATGGATACTTCCTCGACTTCCCCACGAGGAAGCACGACATAGCACTCACACTTATCTTGGCAAGTTTTAAGAGTAACCGTTCAAGTTTTCTATGATCAAGTAAAGGTCTCCAAGTAGTCCATAACCGCGGACACGGCTATTCGAATAGTTCATTAACCCTGCAGGGGTGTACTGCTACACACACGCCTCATCAGTTACCGCCTGGGAATGGACCCTTCAAGTGAGTACCGGCGAGGATGCTGCCACGACACTTCACTCACCGCACCATCTCTAGTCCTAGGGAGTCGCCTATTTGAGTTGGGACAACGATCGAAACCCGGACGAATTTTCTGATGCGGACTCAAATGTTGTGTGACCGCCATCAAGCTCAACTCGATCATGATCACTTGATTCAACGTGCCCACAACCTACGCCAACCACTTACCTTGGTTCCACCTGCTTGATATCGTTAAAGGGCGAACTACTTGCGACTCCTGGACAGGTCCGGGGTGAGGTACTAGGCCGAGAGGGGTCAGTGAGCCCAATATGTGGTCATAATCTTAGTCTTGGATAACAACACAAGAACTCGGGCTTAAGGCAGTGTTCAACGAGACAACCCACTGTGTACTCCTACACAACCTCTCATCGTTCACCTTTGTTTAGGGTAGATTCACCAAAACGTTACCACCATCATTCACATGATCACTACCATCCCGACTCACAACAAAGTAGCCTCAGGTAACAACTCTAATCAATGCAATAAGTTGTAACAGTTGCAGGGGCCACAAGATATCAACCAACTCCTACATCTGCTAGGATTGTGGTTTGCTTACTACTTTGACAAAATGATATGTCATGCAAAGGAATGGGTTCAACTAGCGGTAGAACGTATCATGGTGACATCCTAAACATGCATTTGCGAGAATGAGAGGGAACTGGGATTGTAGCGACCTGATCAAAGAGGGGGTGCTTGCCTTGCTGACGATCATGATGTAACACTCTTCTGACGTGAGGTTGAACTCGTCTCCGAGATCAACTCTACCGAGAAGAAACAATCACCGAAGCACTGGAAGTAAAGCATACATTCGATAAATTGTAATTCACAAACAATATGGCATGATATGATGATGATCATGGGTTTGTTGCGCTTCTTATGTCCATGTGAAGTGTATTGCATTGCAATGGTTCAAGTTAGAATAGCATTTGCAATTTATTTGATTTAAACAAAATGTACCAAATAGAAAAATGCTACTGGTTCATCAAGATAACTTGTTTAAACATGGTTGAAAGTTTGATATTTGGATAGAGCATTTTATTCTGATCAATTTTCATATAAAAAACATTTCAATCCGAGTTACGGTTTAAAAGTTATTCAAATTCAAAGTTTTGCTTATTTTCTAGAATTTCTGGATTAAATTAAATCATTTAAGCTTTATTGCGTCATGGTGACGTCAGCGGTTGACTGGTCAACTGACCAGTGGGGACCTCTGGTCAGTCACTGGGGCTTATTTAAGTTTCTGTTAAATTAAACACTGATTAATTAGGGGCCCTGGGCCCGGTGTCAGTGAGAGGAGGGGGGTGGTTAGCAGAGGGATTAGGCCCTGATGGCCGGCGGCTTGATGCCGGTAGCTTGGGCCACGGCGGCGCTTGCCGGAGTGGCGATTCCGTCCATGGGGGAGGGAGCTGGAGGCATGGGCGCGTAGCCCGCGGGCTGGCGCATCCATTGGAGCGAGCGGGGTGTCAAGGGGAGGCCCCAGGCCACGGCTATGAAGATGCCCGCGGCGGCCGGAGTTTCTGTCCACGGCGAGATCGCGAGGAAGTGCACGGGGGAAGCAGCAGGACTGGGAAAACAAGGCGGGAGCTCACCGTGAAGACGAAGACGAGCACAGCGTCGTTGGGGAGGAGCTTGTCGGCGAGCAATTGCTCGTCGGAGCTCTCTGCGGCCGGCGGCAACTCGAAGAATGAAGCGTCGTCTCCGGTGTCTCCTGGCTCCAATTGACGCAGCGGCTTGATGAAGTCGACGGCTGTGGACGCGCTGGACAAGATGGCGCTTCTGGAGGAGCTCAGTCGCCACGGTGGCGCTCGGCCGTGCTCCGGCTAGGGCTTCGGTTGCGCGCGGGTTTTCGCCGGGGAGGAACAACGAAGGCGAAGGGAGAGGGGGGAGAAAGGAGAGGGCGTCCAGGCGAGGCTTCGAGGCGCGGGGTAAGCACGGGGGAGCAAGAAGCTCGCCACGGCGACGGCGACGGCCGCGGCATGCACAGCACGCAGCTGCGTGCCTGCCTGAGGAAGAAGACGAGGCTGCCCCTGGGCTGGGCCGCCTCGGCTAGTCGGGCCGCAGGTAAGTGGGCTTTTGCCCTTTTCTTTTCTTGTTCTTTTATTTTTGTCTGTTTAATTTGTTTGCCCTAAAAATAAATAGCCAGGGTATTTTATAAAATCCCCAATTATTTTTATAAAATCTAGGTGACACTATAGAAGTCAACCCCAAGTTTTGGGAATTTTTGAAATTCAAATTATTTGAATTTCAATTCAAATAGGCAATTGGTTTAATTTCCAAGCCACTATTTGGATTTTTCAAAAATCTATGAGCATGGGATTAATCCCAAATCACTTTTAAATTGATGACACTCATTTTTAGGATTTTTCAACATATCCAAAAGAATTTTGGAAAAAGATTTATTTTTGGCCTTTTATTTAAAATGCTTTGGGGCTTTTCTTTTCCCCAATTCTTTTTCTTTTTGCAAAAATGTTCATGATGCAAAAATGCAAGCTAGGTTAAACACAAACCTAATTTAGGGTTCTTACAACTCGCCCCCACTCAAAAGAATATCGTCCCGAGATTCAGAAGTCATCGGGAAGAAGGTGGGGTACTGAGCTCGTAGACGATCCTGTCGTTCCCATGTGGCTTCTTTCTCTGCATGATGTGACCACTGCACTTTGAGGAATCTGATCTTCTGACGTCTGGTGCTGCGCTCGGCTTCATCAAGAATACGAACAGGGTACTCTCGATATGAAAGATTATCTTGGAGATCAAGCGTTTCGTGGTCTACTTCGTGGATGGGGTCCTTGAAGCAACGCCTGAGTTGAGAGACGTGGAAGACATCATGAACCTGGGAGAGGTGAGGGGGTATTTCCAATTGGTAGGCAACTTCTCCATGTTTGGCGAGAATGCGAAAGGGACCGATGTAACGTGGGGCCAACTTGTCTTTGATACCGGAGCGATGGGTACCCTTCAGAGGAGTAACCCGAAGGTAAGCCTTCTCATCCAGATTATAGCTTTCTTCCCTATGATGACGATCATAATAGCTTTTCTGACGAGACTGGGCTGGTTTCAATTTCTCACGAACAACGCGAACCTGCTCTTCTGCATCCTGAATCATATCCGGTCCAAAGAATTGTCTTTCACCGGTTTCTGACCAGTTTAGGGGTGTTCGACATTTCCGTCCATAGAGAAATTCAAAAGGAGCCATGCCCAAGCTAGATTGGAAGCTATTGTTATACGCAAATTCGGCAAAAGGAAGAGAATTCTCCCATTTCTTTCCGAAAGAGATAACACAAGCTCTGAGCATGTCTTCGAGAATTTGATTGACCCTTTCTACTTGACCACTGGACTGCAGGTGATAAGCGGTGCTAAAGGAGAGGTGGGTTCCCATAGCATTCTGGAAACTTTCCCAAAATCGAGAAGTGCAAAGACTACCACGGTCTGAATTGATTTCCAAAGGAACACCATGAAGTGACACGATTCGGGAGACATACAAGTCCGCTAACTGGCTAGCAGTTATAGACTCGCTAACGGGAAGGAAGTGAGAAACTTTGGAAAGTCGATCAATGACAACGAAGATGGCATCATTTCCTTTCTGGGTTTTTGGAATGCCAGTGATGAAGTCCATACCGACTTTATCCTATTTCCACTCTCGAATAGGCAAAGGTCTAACAGTACCAGCAGGTCTTTGATATTCTGCCTTAACGCGACGACAAACATCACATTCAGCAATGAACTGAGCAATGTCTCTCTTCATCCTAGTCCACCAAAATCTCTGGCGTAGATATCGGTACATTTTTGTGCTACCGGGATGAATCGAGAGGGGTGTGTCATGGGATTCTTTGAGGATGAGTTTCCTTAGATCCCTATTCTTAGGTACTACCAAACGATTTTCAAAGAATACCGTTCCCTTACTATCTGTGGAGAAACATTTAGCAACTCCGCTAGCAATGTTCTCCTTGATCCGGCGAACACCTCGTGCACGCCTTTGGGCAACTATGATTTGATCCTCAAGGGTTGGTTTCGCCACCAAGTTGAAAAGAGATCCACGAGGAACAATCTCGAGGTTGAGCTTTCGAAATTCCTCATGAAGAAGTGGTTGATACTGTTGTAACATGAGGTTGTTACAATACGACTTACGACTTAGTGCATCAGCCATGACATTGTCTTTGCCTGGGGTGTAAGAAATTCCTACGTCGTAATCTTTTATCAACTCAATCCAGCGTCTTTGCCTGAGATTAAGATCTGGCTGGGTGAATATGTATTTGAGGCTTTGGTGGTCGGAATAGATCTCACAACGATTACCAAGGAGGTAATGTCGCCAAGTTGTCAGGGCATGAACTACGGCAGCGAGTTCAAGATCATGGGTAGGATAGTTCTCTTCATGTGGCCGCAGCTGGCGTGAAGCATAAGCTACCACATGTCTATCTTGCATAAGTATGCATCCTAACCCTTGTCGTGAGGCGTCACAAAAGATCTCAAAATCTATTTGGTGTCTGGAGGCGCAAGTACGGGTGCAGAAGTCAATCTTCTTTTTAGCTCTTGAAAGCTTTCCTCGCACTTGGGAGTCCATTGGAATTTCTTATCTTTCTTGAGGAGTTCAGTTAGAGGCTTTGCAACTTTAGAAAAGTTCTCGACGAAGCGGGGACAATAGCTTGCTAAGCCAAGAAAACTTCTAACTTGCTTAACCGATTCAGGTGGAGTCCACTCAAGGACGGCCTGAACTCTCTCGAGATTGACAGCAATGCCTTTTGCAGAAATCACGTGGCCTAAGTAGGTCACTTCTGGTAGCCAGAATAGAGAATTTAGCATACAGGCGATGCTCTCTAAGTTTCATCAATACCAACCTAAGATGTTTTGCGTGCTCTTCTTCGTTCTTTGAGTAGATGATAATGTCATCAAGATAAACTACAACAAATTTATCTAGATACTCCATGAAGATCGAATTCATCAAGCGCGAGAATGTGGCGGGGGCATTGGTTAGACCGAAGGACATGACGGTGTACTCATAAAGACCATAATGAGTAGTGAAAGACGTTTTTGGAATGTCCTCGCTTCGGATTTTGATTTGATGATAGCCTAATCTCAAATCCATTTTGGAGAAGACAGAGGATCCAGCAAGTTGATCATAAAGATCATTGATCCTGGGCAGTGGGTACTTGTTCTTTATTGTCGCTAGATTTAGCGGGCGATAGTCTATGTACATCCTTTCTGTTCCATCTTTATTCGTTACGAACAGAACGGGGCAACCCCATGGCGATGAGCTAGGGCGGATGAAGCCTTTTGCCAACGAAGCTTCAAGTTGGATTTTGAGCTCAGCTAACTCACGTGGGGCCATTCTATATGGGCGTCTGGATATTGGGGCGGTTCCTGGGATAAGATCTACCACAAACTCTACAGATCTGTCATCAAATCGCAATTGAGGGTTTAGTATTCCTTGCTTCACTCATAGCCCTCCAATCTTCGGACATCGATGTAATCTTTGACATGGATTGGCTGTCAAGGTAGAATGCCTACCTTGATTGCAAAGGCAAATCAGTGAAACTCACCCACCCTTTAGGAAAGACAGTCAACTACACCTCACCCAGAACGAGAACCCAGGTGCATTCTTTGAATGTACTTCCCCTTCCCGAACTTGAAGATTGAAAGGACCGATATGCGGTACTGTTCCAGATCTAGGTGTTTCCACCCAGATCCGGGGACGAAGCACATATCGGTCCCACCGCGACATATGACAAAGCCATATTCCCCGGATTTCCAACATGATATCACAACATTACAGATACAGGATACAACATCTCATACAATCGGCATACAACTGCCTTAATACAATATAACAGCGGAAGATACACGTCTGAGTACAGACTACAAGCAAATGCCTAGTGGCAAAGAGAAAAGCATCGATCCCCATAACCTCACGGGTCCAGGCCCTCCGCCGGGATCCGCCTAACTAGTCGTCGTCGAGTCTCCACGTGAAACGTCGATCACCATACCTGTTGTCGATCAGAACCCTGAAAAGAGTTTGGGGGTAGTATCATGAGTACAGAGGTACTCAGCATCCAACTGTAGTGGTCATCTGACCCAACAAGGACTTCATCACTCGTCATTCTAGGACAACTAGTAGTTTACGGTAAGGAAGGGGTAAGTGGTGAGGTTGCTGCCGCACTAGCATTTATGAAGTAGCTAACGATCTAGAGAGTAAGATAAGAAGCCAAGCATTCGATGAGGAATCTCCTCCAACAAGTCTTGCTATCCACCTACATACGCAAACATAACACCTATCCTATCCTTGTCCTCCTCTTCGCATCCCGACGAAGAAGAAGCAGTCAAGGCACACACACGTTGATCAAGTTATATTAAAATATTATCTCAGTTGTTGTTGTCTATGAGCAGGACGTAGGTCTCAAGTCGTCCATAACCGTGGACACGGCTTCTCGAAAAGATTTAACCCTGCAGGGGTGTACCAACTGCCCATTACAAGGCTCCGCACGCACGCCCATCTCTCTCAGTTGCTACCCATCACTGGCAACCATTTTATGATTTAGTTCCAAGAGATCTGAAACGACAGGTCCCTCTAACTAACAACGAACAAATCCGGGTGGCCCCCGGGGAGTCGACACCCAATCCAAAAGCTGGCCACGCTCTCGGATCGGACTCTTCCGTCTCAACAGGGTTTGGGTTACCGAGACGCCTCACGTGAGGTCTCGGGTCCTCGCCGGTCAAGGGTGGACCAACAGGGAAACCATGTCTCTGCTGGTCCAAGTTGTTTTAAAAGATATCTGCTAGGAGCGACCCGACAAGATATATATGCATGTTTTCAAATGGTAAATAATCTTGGGCCACCTCTAGAAATGTTTGAAGCTAGATAGGTAAGAAAAGGGGACCCCATAAAATCCCACACGCGGTTAGGCACGCTCAGTCTTAAAACCAATAACCGGAACTCGGATCCTAGGTGACTCGAATGGAACAAAGCGTCGGGGCGGGATAGCCTAGAACTTCCATCCTTCGTCGAATATAGTCAACATTATAATAATCAGATCATCAATAACAATATAATAAGGTGTTATCCCAAACCCAGGGGTAATAGGTAACATCGTAGCATCCTAAGCATCCATACTAAGCAGGGGCTGAGCAACGAGCAATAGTAACATAGCAGTACAAGGTTTGCTGGGAGGGGACATGGCTGTATCAGTTGGAAAGAGGCTGTAAACATGTGGTAGGATCAAACATCGAACCTAACCTAGACTAGCATGCAAACCGCTGGTTGAAATAGAATGGATCATAAGTAATGCATAGTCCTTGCCTGTTGATAAGTCGGGTTCCGAAGGTGTAGTTGATCGCACGCTCGCGTCGTCTCCGAGAGGTACCCGCGGAAGCACACAAGACGATAAACACTGGAAAGCAATCAACGAGAAAGCATCTATTACTACGAGGCAAACACGAGCAAGCATCAACAAGAAGCAACACGAGACACGGCAACGCGATACGGATCTATCGTCGAGAACGGTTACTAACAATTTAAGTGGGGTATCGGTCACACACGACGAATACCGCACGTTTACGGTGGTTCAAGGTTCTTAGCTACAGGTGATCAAACAACGGTTATTAACATGGCAACACAAGCAAGCATGGCATAGCACACAAACAGGTCAAGAGGTGAAGCACAATGTAAACTATCTATGCTAGTCAATTTAAGTGAGGCACAACCTAAACATGGCATAACACTAAGTGCCGCACGATGATTAAAACATTTGGTACTGTTCTGTCCTAAACCATATTTTAGGTTGGTTAACAGCAGCAAACAATAGCATAAACACAAAGAACACGTAAAACTAATCAAGTTACATATAAAGAACACTCCAAACGGAGTTACGGTTAAAAAGATATAAGCAAAACAAGTTACGCACACATGCTGTATAAACAGGGGTAAATCTATATGCAAAAGTGCAGCAACATGACATAGAAATACATGGGATGAAAGAAGTAGACATGATGCTTACAAAATGCAATTGGAATCACTCAATTCCGATAAACGGTCGCGACACACTCGTCGACCGAAGTTGCAACAAAATAACAGTTTCAGCAATAGCAGCACAATAACATCAGGATAGCTACTTTGGAGCAAGATTTAAACATGATGCAGCAAGAAAATATGGCATGTGAATGCATAAACTGAAGTAGAAACATTGCTTAACGCAACGCAAAAGGAATCAATGCAATCGGCCTCATGGATTTCTTACAATCATCATGCAAAGTTGCAACAAAATAATAACAGCAGCACTTAACAGGAAAAAGTAGCAGTTTAACGGCCTGATGCCCTGTTCAGCACACAATTACACAATCAAGATGAGCTCAAAACAGAAAGCTCACAAAAGATGAATTAAAGTACACGCAATTCTGAGAAACTTTCGTTTTGGGGGCAACGTCATCGGAGCTACCGATTAATAGCTATTCGCAGCACAAAAATGAATCAGCACAATAATTCTCAGGACTTAGCAGATTTTTCAGCAGGGTCTAAAACAGAAAAAAATGAGAAGGGCCTCTTCTCACCCTGGGCCGAATTTGGCCCATCTGGCCTGGCGGATCTGGAGAGGGCCTTAAGCCTGGATCTGGCGCGGTGGGCCTCGGGGACAGAGGCCGGCCCACCCGGCTGCTGGTGCCACGCTTGCGGGAGCCTCCTGCTCCTGCCGGCAGGAGGGCGACGGCGGCTGTGCGGTGGCTCGCCGGCCACCGGCGGCGAGGAGGGCGGCAGATCGAGGTGCGGGAGGAGGGCGAGGTTCCGTGGCGGGGCGCAAAGGCGGCGCGGGTCGCCGGAGTACAGGGGCGGCGGCCGGGCGAGCTCGAGCTGGCCACCCATGGCAGAAACGGCGCGGCGGCGCCCGCCTGGTTCCTGCAGGGGGAGAGGGAGGTCAGGGAGAGAGAGAAGAGAGAGGAAGGGAGAGGGAGGAGCACGGGAGAGGAGAGGGGCGCGGCGGCCCGGCTGCTGGTCGGCTCCGGCGACCGGAGGCAGAGGCGGCGACTCCACGGGCGGCTGGATGGAGGTGAGAGAGAGGAGAGGCTAGGTGGGGCTGTGGGCGCGTCTGGGCCGTTGGATCGGCCGATCCGACGGTCCAGATCGCAGGGAGTGGAAAACATGGGCAAAATGCAAAAGTTGGGGCTTTTGTGAGGGGGGTGGCTGCAAAATTGTGGCTAGGGAAACCCTAAAAATGGGTGGGAGTGTGGTGGCTTTATATAGCCCCGGTGGTTGGCGGTTTTCAAAAACATCCCCGGTTTTTATCTCGCGCGCGCGGTGCTCACGTTTCTGACTGCCGGGGGTCCGCAGTACCTCCGATTCGGGTAAAACTTCGAACTGCGCGATCGGTGCGCCGAGCCGGAGGCGTTCACCTCGCGCTGGAACCGTTCCGATAACACTTTCCGACGCGCTATAAAAATATCCCATTTAATTATTAAACGGGGTTTTTCGTTCCGTTGGCTGCGGCTGGTCTCGTGCGGTTTTCGTGACGGTGATCGGGCGAAACCCGGTGTCGCAAAGGTCGAGTGTCAGGGTGGCAAGGGTCAGTCTCCGTCCGATACGAGATAAGAGGGGGAAAATAATCGCCGATCGATAAATCGGGGATGCAAACACCGCAAACAAATCAGACAATCAATCAATTCACACCGAAAACAAATTTTTAATTTTTTTGTGAAAACTGGGCTGTTACAAAGATATTCCTGTGGTTCGTGACTTCCCGGATGTCTTTCCTGAAGAGCTGCCGGGAATTCCACCTGACAGATGTGTAGAATTCATAGTAGATCTTATGCCAGGAACCGCACAAATTTCCAGACGCCCATACAAAATGGCCCCACGTGAGTTAGCTGAGCTCAAAACCCAACTTGAAGCTTTGTTGGAAAAAGGCTTCATCCGCCCTAGCTCAACGCCATGGGGTTGCCCCGTTCTGTTCGTAACGAAGAAAGATGGAACAGAAAGGATGTGCGTAGACTATCGCCCGCTAAATCTAGCGACGATAAAGAACAAGTACCCATTGCCCAGGATCAATGATATTTATGATCAAGTTGCTGGATCCTCTGTCTTCTCTAAGATGGATTTGAGATTAGGTTATCATCAAATCAAAATCTGAAACGAGGACATTCCAAAAACGGCTTTCACTACTCGTTATGGTCTTTAAGAGTACACCGTCATGTCCTTTGGTTTAACCAATGCCTCCGCCACTTTCTCGCGCATGATGAATTCGATCTTCATGGAGTACCTAGATAAATTTGTTGTGGTTTATCTCGATGAAATTCTCATCTACTCGAAGAAAGAAGACGAACATGCCGAACATCTAAGGCTGGTATTGATGAAACTTAGAGAGCACCGCCTGTATGCTAAATTCTCCAAGTGTGAATTTTGGCTACCAGAAGTGACCTACTTAGGCCACGTGATTTTTGCAAAAGGCATTTTTGTGAATCCCGAGAGAGTTCAGGACGTCCTTGACTGGACTCCACCTGAATCGGTTAAGCAAGTTAGGAGTTTTCTTGGCCTAGCCAGCTATTGCCGCCACTTCGTCGAGAACTTTACTAAAGTTGCAAATCCTCTGACTCAACTCCTCAAGAAAGATAAGAAATTCCTATGGACTCCCAAGTGCGAGGAAAGCTTTCAAGAGCTAAAAAGAAGATTGACTTCTGCACCCGTACTTGCACCTCCAGACACCAAAAAGGATTTAGAGATCTTTTGTGATGCCTCACGGCAAGGGTTAGGATGCATACTTCTACAAGATAGACATGTGGTAGCTTATGCTTCACGCCAGTTGCGGCCACATGAAGAGAACTATCCTACCCATGACCTTGAACTCGCTGCCGTAGTTCATGCCCTAACAACTTGGCGACATTACCTCCTTGGTAATCGTTGTGAGATCTTTTCCGACCACAAAAGTCTCAAATACATTTTCACCCAGCCAGATCTTAATCTCAGGCAAAGACGCTGGATTGAGTTGATAAAAGATTATGACGTAGGAATTTCTTACACCCCAGGCAAAGCCAATGTCATGGCTGATGCACTAAGTCGTAAGTCGTATTGTAACAACCTCATGTTACAACAGTATCAACCCCTTTTTCATGAGGAATTTTGCAAGCTCAATCTTGAGATTGTTCCTCATGGCTATCTTTCTACCTTGGTGGCGAAACCAACCCTTGAGGATAAAATTATAGCCGCCCGGAAACGTGATAGTGGTATTCGAGAGATCAAGATGAACATTGCTAGCGGAGTTGCTGAATGTTTCTCCATAAATGATCAAGCTGTCGTTTTCTTTGGCACTCGATTGGTTGTACCACGAAAACACAATCTTAGGAGGCTAATTCTTAAGGAGGCCCATGACACACCCCTTTCGATTCATCCTGGTAGCACAAAGATGTACCGAGACCTACGCCAGAGATTTTTGTGGACTAGGATGAAGCGACAAATTGCTCAGTTCATTGCCTAATGTGATGTTTGTCGTCGCATTAAGGCCGAACATCAAAGACATGCTGGTACACTTCAACCTTTGCCTATTCCAGAGTGGAAATGGGACAAAGTCACTATAGATTTCATCACTTGCTTTCCAAAAACCTAGAAAGGAAATGATGCCATCTTCGTTGTGGTAGATAGGATTTCCAAAGTTGCTCACTTCCTGCCCGTTCGCGAGTCTATAACTGCTAGCCAGTTAGCGGACTTGTACGTCTCTAGAATTGTATCCCTTCACGGTGTTCCTTTGGAAATCAATTCTGATCGTGGTAGCCTTTTCACCTCTAGATTCTGTGGAAGCTTTCAGAATGCTATGGGAACTCATCTCTCCTTTAGTAATTCTTTCCATCCTCAGTCTAGCGGTTAAGTCGAAAGGGTTAACCAAATTCTTGAAGACATGCTCAGAGCTTGTGTTATCTCATTCGGAAAGAATTGGGAGAAGTCTCTTCCATTTGCCGAATTTGCTTATAACAATAGCTTCCAATCTAGTCTGAACATGGCTCCTTTTGAACTCCTATATGGACGACGATGTCGAACACCTTTAAACTGTTCAGACACCGGTGAAAGACAATTCTTTGGACCGGACATGATCAAGGAAGCAGAAGAGCAAGTTCACATTGTTCGTGATCAATTGAAAGCCGCCCAGTCTCGTCAGAAGAGCTACTATGATCGTCGTCATAGGAAAGAGAGCTACAATTTGGATGAGAAGGCTTACCTTCGGGTTACTCCTCTGAAGGGAACCCAACGATTCGGTATCAAAGGCAAGTTGGCCCTACGTCACATCGGACTTTTCGAATTCTTGCTAAACGTGGAGAAGTTGCCTACCAACTTGAACTACCCCCGCACCTTTCCCGAGTACATAATGTATTCCATGTGTCACAACTCAGGCGTTGCTTCAAGGACCCCGTCCGCGAAGTCGACCATGAAACGTTTGATCTCCAAGATGACCTTTCTTATCGAGAATACCCTGTTCGTATTCTTGATTCCACAGAGCGTGTCACTCGTCGTCAGAAGATTAAGTTTTTGAAAGTGCAATGGTCACACCACTCTGAGAGAGAAGCCACGTGGGAAAGATAAGACCGTCTTCGTGCCGAGTACCCCACCTTCCTCCCACCG
This sequence comes from Bromus sterilis, assembly GCA_950022295.1. Classification (NCBI taxonomy): domain Eukaryota; kingdom Viridiplantae; phylum Streptophyta; class Magnoliopsida; order Poales; family Poaceae; genus Bromus; species Bromus sterilis. The sequence continues at coordinate 189,449,268 of OX465599.1, read as the reverse complement.
ACTTCTGAATCTCGGGACGAGATTCTGTTGAGTAGGGGCGAGTTGTCAGAACCCTCTGTTAGGTAATGTGCTAGGATCAAAGTCACCTTGCATCATGTTAAAAATTTCAAAATAAATCTTTTGAAATCAAATTCAAACTCAAATGGGAGAAGGAACCCCCCCCCCCAGATGAATTAATTCAAAAGGCCAGAAATAAATCTTCTCCAAAAATTCATGTTTGATTTTTGAAAAGTCTTATAAATGAGTGTGATCACATATCAATTGATGTGGGACCCACCCCATGCTCAGGGATTTTTCTAATATTCAAACAGGACTTTGGAATTAATCAAAAAACCCTATTTGATTTAAAGTTTGAATAATTTGAATTTTGAAAATGTTCAAACTTTACAAGTGGCTAGCCTAGTATTTTGTGAGGTCAGATAAAAAGTTTCAGCATTTAATAAAATGCCTAGCTATTTATTTAGCACAGCAAAACAAATTACAGAAAAGAAAAAAAGAAAGGAAAGATTAAACAGAAAAGAAAAATAGAAAAAGGCTTACCTGTCGCCTAGGCAAAGGCAGCCCAGCCAGCCCACCCGGCCCAAAGGGGAAATGGGGTCTTCTTCCCCACCCTGCGCCTCCAAGCTGCTCGGTGGAATGCCACCGAGCTAGTCGCGCACGTTGTTGCTCTCCCAGCCGCCACCTGCCCCTCTGGAGCCTCCTAAACGCGCCACGCCACGCCTGGACGAGCCGTGCGTCCATTCCCACCTCCAGAGCCTCTCTCCCTCTCTCTCTCGCCGAGTTCGACGACGACCCTAGCGCCACCGTCGCCATGGAGTGAAGCCCTCGTAGCCACCCTCGTCCCCGAGCCAAGCCGTTGTGTCCTTCTTCTTCGTCACCGTCGACTACGTCTCCGTGCAGAAGGAATCGAGCTCGGACGTCCTGGAGCCGCCGAATCGAGTCGTCGTCTTCGTCTACGGCCGCCGTGCGCCATCGTCAATTGCGTCTCCGGCAAGCCACCTCCGTCATCGGCACCAACTCCGTTGAGTTCCTCGTGAGCCACAGCTCAAAACCCCTCTAGCTACGCCCTCAATTGTTTCCTCTGTGCCGTTCCGCCATGAGAGCCGTAGCTCAACGCCGCCGTGCTCGTTGTCGGCGAGCCCCCGCTACGCATTCGAGCTCGCAGCAATGTCCATGGTGTTTGCCTTGCGCCGCTGCTCCGTTTGCACCTACGGCCGCTTCAAATGACGCACCACAGCAAGTTCCACCCCGAGCCAGTAGCTCCGCCGCCGCTAGAGCTCGTCGCCCTCGACGATGCCGGACCCCCCAGGCCCTGTTCTTGGTCCCATTCGATGCGCATCACCAAGGGCTGCGTCCCAGTGGCTGCGGCACTTGATTTGGACCAAGAAATCAGGATCCCGAGCAGCGCCACCGCGGGATTTGGTCACGGGCGACTAGCCGCCGGCGAGATGACGTGGACGCCTTTATCTTTACACTAATCACCCTCCTAATCCCCCTTGGGCCACTGACCAGTGGGCCCAGGTCCCTAATTAACCACGGGTTAATTTAAACAACAGCTTAAATTAACCACTCCCACTGACAAGAGGGACCCACACGTCAGCCCCCCCTGACGTCACCCTTGCGCAAGCCTGACGCATTAAACGTTTAAACGATTGATTTAATTCCAGAAAATCCATAAAAAGGCTAAAACTTTGAAAATTCATAGAAAATTCATATTAACTCCAAATTTAACATATAATATATGAAAAATGATCAGGAGAAAATAATCTATCCAAATATCCAACTTTCAACTATGTTTGAGTTGAATTTAAAATGGTACCAGTAGCATTTTCTATTTGGTTTAATTGGAATTTTATCAAATTAAATTCATATGCTTTTGCAATTTGAATCTTAGCAACATGTCACATTTCATTTGAACATCAAAGTCATATCATACACATTTCAAAATGAATTACATTTATCAAACAATAGCATTTGTAACTTGGCTAAAATGAATATAAATTGGAGTTTGAATTTGCAATTTCATTTGCAATATACTCCATTTAAATGGAATTGCTTCACACATCAGAAGCATATACATCAAGTTTCAACCTTCAACCATGTGATTGTGCATTGTACTTATTGTGCTCCCTTGATTGTTGTTTGTCGAGTAGAGGTGGAACCGGAACAGGAGGCTGCTCCCTTCGTTGAAGACCCAGATACCAAACCTCGTCAGCAAGGCAAGCAAAACCCCATTGATAATGTCGATAAAGTCCCACTTCCCTCTCATGTCTCGCTTATGCATTGTTTAGGATGATTACCATGATGCGTTTCTACCGCATAGATGAACCTATTCCTTTGCATGACCTATCTTTTTGTCACAGTAGTAGGCAAACCACAATCCTAGCAAATGTAGGAGATGTTTGATATCATGTAACCCCTGCAACTGTTACAGCTTATTGCATGCTTAGAGTGGTACATTGGTGATACTGTTATGTGAGTCGGGATGGTAGTGATCATGTTGATGATGGTGGAAATGTGTTGGTGAATCTAACCTAATACAAGGTGAACGATGAGAGGCTGTGTAGGAGTATATAGTGGGTTGTCTCGTTGAACACCGCCTTAAGCCCGAGTTCTTGTGTGGTGATCCAAGCTGAATAGTACTACCACATGTTGGGCAAACGGATCCCCACTCAACCTATTAATTCACCCCTCCTCAGTTCAATGAGTCGCAGTAGTTCAAAGTTCTGGTAGGTTTGTGGCCTGGATGCAAGGTGAGAGAACGGCTCAACCGAGACCGGCTTATGCACCACGCACACATCTTCTGGGACCACTTCGGTAGACCGGCCGGGTTACGAATGTGGAAACCCTCCCAGATAGGCGTCTTCATTGAACTTGAGTTGGCTGTGAGGTAAAAGTTGTGGAGATTATCCTCGCCGACACCCGCTTGAAGGGTGACGAGTTCTCGGCGGTAACTGATGGTTTCATGTGTTTACCAGTACACCCCTCCAGGGTTAATAAACTATTCGAATAGCCGCGTCCGCGGTAAGGGAATACTTGGAAAATTGTGCCTGATTATTAGACAACTTGAACCGGATACTAATAAAACTTTCCAAGATAAGTGTGAGTGCTATGGCGTGCTTTCTCGTGGGGAAGTCGAGGAAGGCACCATAGAGGTGTAATTGGTTGGAGATGTAGTGGACTCGTGTACGCTTCTTACCTCAAGTCTGGTACTCGTAGTTCAGGACTGGCCAAGTCAAAGCTGGCACTTCTGCAATTGAACCCCACCTCCCTTTTACCTTGATACATGTGCATGAGTAGTATAGTTCCTATGTAAGTCTTGCTGAGTACGACTTTGTACTCACGTTTGCTTAATCTATATTTTAGATGAACCCACTGACCCCAAAGGTGGCTTCTTCATCGAGCTCAACGATTGAAGACCAAGCTAGTGTAGTCCCATTCAGACGACTGGTTCCCTCGTGGAGGGTTTGTGTTTAAATAAGGCTTCTTAAGCCATTTGTTAAACTTGTCTGTACTCAGACCTACTTGGCTTCCGCTTGTCTGTTGTAATGTTGCATCACATGCTTGTGATCTCTGTGTGCACTCTGTGAGAGTTATCAATAAAATGTATACATTGCAGAGAATTGCAATGATACCTGCTGTTCATACAAGGCATGTGGGTTGCGTGTATGTTTATAACATGCATGTCTTTGTATGGGTTTTCGAGACCTTAGTTGTGACCTGGCTGGCGGTCTTTTGTACACCAAGTGGACCTTAGATGTGCGCAGCTTGGGGCATCGCGATGCGATTGTTCGAGACTCTGTCTCGTGCACACTTTTTTGTATGATCGACCCCACCCTAGACCCCGACTAAGTGATCGGGCTGGAGTAAGTCTATGTAAGAGTTATGAGATAGTCGATAGTTTGGTTGAGGCGACTTGTCTGTGAATATGGGAGTTCATCACCCATATCATTTGGACTTGTGTGCGGACGTTGAGGACCCATCTCAGTTGATCATCCGGCCTGGTTGGATGCCCCTCACGTACGATGCTTTCCGAGAACGTTCTGTGCTTGGCCTTGTCTGCTTAGATAAGTGGGTACGGTTCTCGACTCTCCATATGACTATGTCGTAGCAGGACTTGCATACGCTATACCAAGTCTATAGGGACCCGGGGTATGCGTATGTAATTCCAGTGTCAACTCAATCACATGGAGAGACGAGAGCCGTACCCACTTGTCTAAGCAGACAAGGCCAAGCACAGAACACTCTCTGAAAGCATCATACGTGAGGAGCATCCCATCCAGGCCGGATGATCAACTGAGATGGGTCCTCATCGCCCGCTCAAAAGTCTAAATGATTCTGGGTGGTGAAATCCCATACTCATAGACAAGTCGCCTCAACCATGTTATCGATTGAATCATAACCCTTACATAAACAAACTCCAGCCCGATCACTTAGTCGGGGTCTATGGCGGGCTCGATCATACAACAAAGTGTGCACGTGACAGAGTCACGAGCAATCGCATCGCGATGCCCCAAGTTGCGCACATCTAAGGGCCACTTGGTGTATAAAAGACCGCCAACCAGATCACAACTAAGGTCTCGAAAACCCATAATAAGACATGCATGTTATAAACATACACGCAGCACACATGCCTAGTATGAACAGCAGGTATCATCACATAACTCTACAAAGTGTATCTTTATTGATTTACACATAGAGCATACAAAGATCACATGTCTGTGATCAACATTACATCATACAATGGAAGAAAATTAGGTCTGAGTACAGACAAGTTTAACAAATGGCTTAGAGAAACCTTGTAAACATACATGCCCTTCCACGAGGGACCAGACTGCTGTCTGGAACTATACTAGCTTATTCAACGTCGAGCTTCAGGAAGGTGACTCCATCGGGGGTCTGGTTTTCCATCTAAAACATAGAATAAGCAAACGTGAGTAAAAAGTCGTACTCAGCAAGACTTACTTCAGAACTAAAATACTCATGCTCAAATTTCAAGGTAAAGGGAGGTGGGGTTTCATCATGCAGAAGTGCCAGCTTTGACTTGGCTAGTCCTGTTCTACGAGTACCAGACTTGAGGTAAGAAGCGTACACGAGTCCACTACCAATTCTCCAACCAATACACCACTATGGTTACTTCCTCGACTTCCCCACGAGGAAGCACACCACAGCACTCACACTTATCTTGCGAGTTTTAGAGTATCCATTCAAGTTGTCTAATAATAAAGCACAACTTTCCAAGTAGTCCCTTACCGCGGACGCGGCTATTCGAATAGTTTCGTTAACCCTGCAGGGGTGTACTGCTACACACATGAAACCATCAGTTACCGCCGGGATCTCGCCACCCTTCAAGCGGGTGTCGGCGAGGATAATTTCCACAACTTTTACCTCACATCCAATCCTAATCCAGGAATCAACCATCTGAGTTGCTCACCGCTCAAGAGTCCGGCCGGGTCAACGATACGGACTTAGACGATGCAGGCGACCGAGACGCACCCTTAGCAGATGGTTTTACTGTGTCACAGGTCCACCCACATATCTGAATGATGCAAACTTTCATTCTTTCTTTTTCTATGCATATGCCAAATGGAAAGCCCGAATTAGTGATTCCTGGACTTGATCTGGGGTGAGTTAGTAGGTTGAGCGGGGGTCCATGTGCCCAACATGTGGTAGTACTCTTTGTCTTGGATCACCACACAAGAACTCGGGCTTAAGGCGGTGTTCAACGAGACAACCCACTATGTACTCCTACACCGCCTCTCATCGTTCACCTTGTATTAGGGTGGATTGACCGACACAGTTTCACGTTCATGAGTAACATGATCACAACCATCCCGACTCACAGATCAAAGTAACCTCAATGTAACCTCTAAGCATGTAATAAGCTGTAATAGTTGCAGGGGCCACATGATATCAATCAACTCCTATGTCAGCTAGGATTGTGGTTTGCTTACTACTGTGACAAGATGATAGGTCATGCATCGGATATGGGTTCAACTATGCGGTAGAATCGACACAATGTGATCTCCTAAACATGCATAAGCGAGACTAAGAGGGAATTGGGATTTTATAGACATGATCAATGGGGTTTGCTTGCCTTGCTGACGAGGTTCACACACGGTGTCTTCAACGAAGGGGGTGGCCTCCGGTTCCGGCTCCACCTCTTTTCGAGCAAACATCACAAACATTGCAATCAATATAATGTACAATGCACAATCACATGATCAAGTTGTAGAACATGATGTACATGGTACTGATGTGTTGACAATTCCATTTAATTGAAGTGTATTGCAAAAGAATTGCAAATTAAAACTTCAAATTTGAATTAAAATTAAGCCATATGCAAACTTGCTACTGTTGCCCCATTTTAAAATGGTCAAACATGAAAACAAATTGCATATTCTTAATCCTTGCATTTTTTTTGATAATTTTTCATATATTATATGTTTAATTTGGAGTTAATATGAATTAATTATGAATTTCTAAATTTTAATCTATTTTCTATTATTTTCTGATTTCTTTTAATTCAATTTTCATTTACAGCATCAGCATTGCGTCATCATGACGTTAGGGGGGGGGCTGGCTGGTGGGGTCGGCCTGTCAGTGGCACAGAGGTTAAATCCCGTGGTTATTTTAAATTAAGCCGATTTGATTAGGGGGTGGGGGCCACTGTCAGCGAGTGCTCCAGGGGGATTAGGGGGGATGAAGCCCTAATCTAAACCGCCCAGTGGCGGCGGCCACTGCGCACGGTGGCGACACGCAGGGGTGGGCTTCCCGGCCACGGTTTTGCACGGGTACACGGGTAAAGCATGTGGCTACTCCCCAGCCTCGGCTGCGTCGCCTCGCGGCCACGGGAAGGCCTCGGGGGCACCGGAGACTCGCCGGCGTTGAGGAACACGGCGGCCGGAGTACTGCACAGGCAGGCTCGGTGATTCCGACCACGGGGAGACGTGCGGGAGGGGAAAAAAGAAAGAGGGGCTCAACCTGGTGTCAAAGGTGCTGACGGCTACGGCGGGGAGGTCGCGGGGACGACGTATTTGACGGCGAGCTCATGCGGTTCGGCAGTGAAGACGACGAAGGGCGCGACGTCTGTGGAGCTCTCCGGATCGATTACTCGCACGTGAAGACGAAGGCGACGTCGAGGAGTCTCCTGGACATCATGGCGCAGCTCGAGGAGGACGATGGCCACGCAGGTTCGACGGGGGCGCTTCGGCGTGCGCTTGGGCCGCGCGGGATTCGCGAGAGGGAGAGGGGGAGAGCGAGCAGGGAGAGGGGAAAGGACGCGGGGCGTCGCGGCGTGCTCCGTGGCGCAGGTGACATGGGCGGGGAGAAGCTACGTGGCCCTGGTGGCCACGGTGGCCACGACATGCCGGGCACGCAACTGTGTGCTCGTGCCCGGGGAGGAAGACGACAACGAGGAGGTGGGCTGGGCTGCCTGGTGGGCTGGGGGGATGAGTTGGGCCAGCTGGCCAGGGGGCTTCTTCCTTTTCTTTTTCTTTTAATTTTCTTTTCTGTTAATTTGTTTTGCCCTAGTAATTAAATACCGAGGCAATTTATAAAATTCCCAAAACTTTTATGTGGACTTGTAATGCATATAGCTAGCCACTTATAAAGTTTGGGGATTTTTGAAATTCAAATCATTTGAATTTTAAATCAAATAGGGGTATTACTTAATTTCCATGCCCTATTTGGAATTTTTGACAAATCTTGGTGCATGCATTGGGACCCACTTCACTTTATATGTGATCATCCATATTTATAAGACTTTTCAAAAATACCAGAGGAATTTTTGGAAGCAATTTTTGTCTGGTCCTCGACTTTCTCGCGCATGATGAATTCGATCTTCATGGAGTACCTAGATAAATTTGTTGTGGTTTATCTCGATGACATTCTCATCTACTCGAAGAACGAACACGAACATGCCGAACATCTAAGGCTTGTATTGATGAAACTTAGAGAGCACCGCCTTTATGCTAAATTCTCCAAGTGTGAATTTTGGCTACCAGAAGTGACCTACTTAGGCCACGTGATTTCTGCAAAAGGCATTGCTGTGAATATCGAGAGAGTTCAGGCCATCCTTGACTGGACTCCACCTGAATCGGTTAAGCAAGTTAGGAGTTTTCTCGGCCTAGCCAGCTATTGCCTCCGCTTCGTCGAGAACTTTTCCAAAGTTGCAAAGCCTCTGACTGAACTCCTCAAGAAAGATAAGAAATTGCTATGGACTCCCAAGTGCGAGGAAAGCTTTCAAGAGCTAAAAAGAAGATTGACTTCTGCACCCGTACTTGCACCTCCAGACACCAAAAAGGATTTTGAGATCTTTTGTGACGCCTCACGACAACAGTTAGGATGCATACTTCTGCAAGATAGGCATGTGGTAGCTTATGCTTCACGCCAGTTGCGGCCACATGAAGAGAACTATCCTACCCATGACCTTGAACTCGCTGCCGTAGTTCATGCCCTAACAACTTGGCGACATTACCTCCTTGGTAATCGTTGTGAGATCTTTTCCGACCAACAAAGCCTCAAATAAATTTTCACCCAGCTAGATCTTAATCTCGGGAAAAGACGCTGGATTGAGTTGATAAAAGATTATGACGTAGGAATTTCTTACACCCCAGGCAAAGCCAATGTCATGGCTGATGCACTAAGTCGTAAGTCGTATTGTAACAACCTCATGTTACAATAGTATCAACCACTTCTTCATGGGGAATTTTGCAAGCTCAATCTTGAGATTGTTCCTCATGGCTATCTTTCTACCTTGGTGGCGAAACCAACCCTTGAGGATAAAATTATAGCCGCCCAGAAACGTGATAGTGGTATTCGAGAGATCAAGAAGAACATTGCTAGCGGAGTTGCTGAATGTTTCTCCATAAATGATCAAGGTGTCGTTTTCTTTGGCACTCGATTGGTTGTACCACGAAAACACAATCTTAGGAGGCTAATTCTGAAGGAGGCCCATGACACACCCCTTTCGATTCATCCTAGTAGCACAAAGATGTACCGAGACCTACGCCAGAGATTTTGGTGGACTAGGATGAAGCGAAAAATTGCTCAGTTCATTGCCGAATGTGATGTTTGTCGTCGCATTAAGGCCGAACATCAAAGACCTACTGGTACACTTCAACCTTTGCCTATTCGAGAGTGGAAATGGGACAAAGTTACTATAGATTTCATCACTGGCTTTCCAAAAACCCAGAAAGGAAATGATGCCATCTTCGTTGTGGTAGATAGGATTTCCAAATTTGCTCACTTCCTACCCGTTCGTGAGTCTATAACTGCTAGCCAGTTAGCGGACAAGTACGTCTCTAGAATCGTATCCCTTCACGGTGTTCCTTTGGAAATCAATTCTGATCGTGGTAGCCTTTTTACCTCTATATGCTGGGGAAGCTTTCAGAATGCTATGGGAACTCATCTCTCCTTTAGTACAGCTTTCCATCCTCAGTCTAGCGGTCAAGTCGAAAGGGTTAACCAAATTCTTGAAGAAATGCTCAGAGCTTGTGTTATGTCATTCGGAAAGAATTGGGTGAAGTCTCTTCCATTTGCCGAACTTGCTTATAACAATAGCTTCCAATCTAGTCTGAACATGGCTCCTTTTGAACTCCTATATGGTCGACGATGTCGAACACCTTTAAACTGGTCAGAAACCGGTGAAAGACAATTCTTTGGACCGGACATGATCAAGGAAGCAGAAGAGCAAGTTCGCATTGTTCGTGATCAATTGAAAGCCGCCCAGTCTCGTCAGAAGAGCTAATATGATCGTCGTCATAGGAAAGAGAACTACAATCTGGATGAGAAGGCTTACCTTCGGGTTACTCCTCTGAAGGGAACCCAACGATTCGGTATCAAAGGCAAGTTGGCCCCACGTTACATCGGACCTTTCCGCAATCTTGCTAAACGTGGAGAAGTTGCCTACCAACTTGAACTACCCCCGCACCTTTCCCAAGTACATAATGTGTTCAATGTGTCACAACTTAGGCGTTGCTTCAAGGACCCCGTCCGCGAAGTCGACCATGAAACGCTTGATCTCCAAGATGACATTTCTTATCGAGAATACCCTGTTCGTATTCTTGATTCCGCAAAGCGTGTCACTCATCGCCACAAGATTAAGTTTTTGAAAGTGCAATGGTCACACCACTCTGAGAGAGAAGCCACGTGGGAAAGAGAAGACCGTCTCCGTGCCGAGTACCCCACCTTCCTCCCACAGACTTCTGAATCTCGGGTCGAGATTGTTTTGAGTGGGGGCGAGTTGTCAGAACCCTCTGTTAGGTAATGTGCTAGGATCAAAGTCACCTTGCATCATGTTAAAAATTTCAAAAGAAATCTTTTGAAATCAAATTCAAACTCAAATGGGAGAAGGAACCCCCCCTGATGAATTAATTCAAAAGGCCAGAAATAAATCTTCTCCAAAAATTCATGTTTGATTTTTGAAAAGTCTTATAAGTGAGTGTGATCACATATCAAGTGATGTGGGACCCACCCCATGCTCAGGGATTTTTCAAATATTCAAACAGGACCTTGGAATTAATCAAAAAACCCTACTTGATTTCAAGTTCAAATAATTGGAATTTTAAAAATGTTCAAACTTTACAAGTGGCTAGCCTAGTATTTTTTTGAGGCCACATAAAAAGTTTCAGCATTTAATAAAATGCCTAGCTATTTATTTAGCACAGCAAAACAAATTATAGAAAAGAAAAACAGAAAGGAAAGATTAAACAGAAAAGAAAAATAGAAAAAGGCTTACCTGTTGCCTAGGCGAAGGCAGCCCAGCCAGCCCACCCGGCCCAAAGGGGCAAGGGGATCTTCTTCCCCACCCCGCGCCTCCAAGCTGCTCGGTGGAATGCCACCGAGCTAGCCGCGCACGTCGTCGCTCTCCCAGCCACCACCTTCCCCTCTGGAGCCTCCTAGACGCGCCACGCCACGCCTGGACGAGCCGTGCGTCCATTCCCCCCCTCCAGAGCCTCTCCCCCTCTCTCTCTCTCGCCGAGTTCGACAACGACCCGAGCGCCGCCGTCGCCATGGAGTGAAGCCCGCGTAGCCACCATCGTCCCCGAGCCAAGCCGTGGTGTCCTTCGTCTTCGTCACCGTCGAATACGTCTCCGTGCAGAAGGAATCGAGCTCGGACGTCCTGGAGCCGCCGAATCGAGTCGTCGTCTTCGTCTACGGCCGCCATGCGCCATCGTCAATTGCGTCTCCGGCAAGCCACCTCCGTCCTCGCAACCAATTCCGTTGAGTTCCTGGTGAGCCACAGCTCCAAGCCCCTCTAGCTACGCCCTCAATTGCTTCCTCTGTGCCGTTATTCCACGAGAGCCGTAGCTCAACGCCGCCGTGCTCGTTGTCGGCGAGCCCCCTCTACGCATTCGAGCTCGTAGCAATGTCCATGTTGTTCGCCTTGCTCCGTTGCTCCGTTTGCACCAACGGCCGCTTCAAATGACGCACCACAGCAAGTTCCACCCCGAGCCAGTAGGTCCGCCGCCGCTAGAGCTCGTCGCCGTCGACAATGTCGTACCCCCAGGCCCTGTTCTTGGTCCCATTCAATGCGCATCACCAAGGGCTGCGTCCCAGTGGCTGCGGCGCTCGATTTGGACCACGGAATCAGCATCCCGAGCAGCGCCGCCGCGGGATTTGGTCACCGGCGACTAGCCTCCGGCGAGATGACGTGGACGCCTTTATCTTAACACTAATCACCCTCCTAATACCCCTTGGGCCACTGACCAGTGGGCCCAGGTCCCTAATTAACCATGGGTTAATTTAAACAACGACTTAAATTAACCCCTCCCACTGACAAGCGGGACCCACACGTCAGCCCCCCCTGACGTCACCCTTGCGCAAGCCTGACGCATTAAACTGTTAAATGATTTATTTAATTCCAGAAAATCCAGAAAAAGGCTGAAACTTTGAAAATTCATAGAAAATTCATATTAACTCCAAATTTAACATATTATATATGAAAAATGATCAGGAGAAAATAATCTATCCAAATATCCAACTGTTAACTATGTTTGAGTTGAATTTCAAATGGGACCAGTAGCATTTTCTATTTGGTTTAATTGGAATTTAATCAAATTAAATTGAAATGCTTTTGCAATTTGAATCTTAGCAACATGCCACATTTCATTTGAAGATCAGAGGAATATCATACAAATTTCAAAATGAATTACATTGATCAAACAATAGCATTTGTAACTTGGCTAAAATGAATTCAAATTGGAGTTTGAATTTGCAATTTCATTTGAAATATACTCCATTTAAATGGAATTTCCTCACACATAAGAAGCATATACATCAAGTTTCAACCTTCAACCATGTGATTGTGCATTGTACTTATTGTGCTCCCTTGCTTGTTGTTTGTCGAGTAGAGGTGGAACCGGAACAGGAGCCTGCCTCCTTCGTTGAAGGCCTAGATACCGAACCTCGTCAACAAGGCAAGCAAAACCCCATTGATCATGTCGATAAAATCCCACTTCCCTCTCATGTCTCGCTTATGCATTGTTTAGGATGATTACCATGATGCGTTTCTACCGCATAGATGAACCCATTCCTTTGCATGACCTAACTTTTTGTCACAGTAGTAGGCAAACCACAATCCTAGCAAATGTAGGAGTTGTTTGATATCATGTGACCCCTGCAACTGTTACTGCTTATTTTATTCTTAGAGTGGTATATTGTTGATACTGTTATGTTAGTCTGGATGGTAGTGATCATGTTGACGATGGTGGAAATGTGTTGGTGAATCTAACCTAATACAAGGTGAACGATGAGAGGCTGTGTAGGAGTACACAGTGGGTTGTCTCGTTGAATACCGCCTTAAGCCCGAGTTCTTGTGTGGTGATCCAAGCTGAAGAGTACTACCACATGTTGGGCAAACGGATCCCCGCTCAACCTATTAATTCACCCCTCCTCGGTTCAATGAGTCGCAGTTATTCAAAGTTCTGGTAGGTTTGTGGCCTGGATGCAAGGTGAGAGAACGGCTCAACCGAGACCGGCTTATGCACCACGCACACATCTTTTGGGACCACTTCGGTAGACCGGCCGGGTTACGAATGTGGAAACCCTCCCAGATAGGCGTCTTCATTGAACTTGAGTTGGCTGTGAGGTAAAAGTTGTGGAGATTATCCTCGCCGACACCCGCTTGAAGGGTGACGAGATCCCGGCGGTAACTGATGGTTTCATGTGTGTAGCAGTACACACCTGCAGGGTTAATAAACTATTCGAATAGCCGCGTCCGCGGTAAGGGACTACTTGGAAAACTGTGCCTGATTATTAGACAACTTGAACCGGATACTAATAAAACTTGCCAAGGTAAGTGTGAGTGCCATGGCGTGCTTTATCGTGGGGAAGTCGAGGAAGGCACCATAGTGGTGTAATTGGTTGGAGATGTAGTGGACTCGCGACGCTTCTTACCTCAAGTCTGGTACTCGTAGTTCAGGACTAGCCAAGTCAAAGCTGGCACTTCTGCAATTGAACCCCACCTCCCTTTTACCTTGATACATGTGCATGAGTAGTATAGTTCCTATGTAAGTCTTGCTGAGTACGACTTTGTACTGACGTTTGCTTAATCTATATTTTAGATGAACCCACTGACCCCGAAGGTGGCTTCTTCATCGAGCTCGACGACTGAAGACCAAGCTAGTGTAGTCCCAGTCAGACGACTGGTTCCCTCGTGGAGGGCTTGTGTTTAAATAAGGCTTCTTAAGCCATTTGTTAAACTTGTCTGTACTCAGACCTACTTTGCTTCCGCGTGTTTGTTGTAATGTTGGATCACATGCTTGTGATCTCTGTGTGCACTCTGTGAGAGTTATCAATAAAATGTATACATTGTAGAGAATTGCAATGATACATGCTGTTCATACAAGGCATGTGTGTTGCGTGTATGTTTATAACATGCATGTCTTTGTATGGGTTTTCGAGACCTTAGTTGTGATCTGGCTGGCGGTCTTTTGTACACCAATTGGCCCTTAGATGTGCGCAGCTTGGGGCATCGCGATGCGATTGTTCGAGACTCTGTCTCGTGCACACTTTGTTGTATGATCGAGCCCGCCCTAGACCCCGACTAAGTGATCGGGCTGGAGTAAGTCTATGTAAGAGTTATAGGATAGTCGATACTATGGTTGAGGCGACTTGTCTGTGAATATGGGAGTTTATCACCCATATCATTTAGACTTGTGTGCGGATGATGGGGACCCATCTCAGTTGATCATCCGGCCTGGATGGGACGGTCCTCACGTACGATGCTTTCCGAGAACGTTCTGTGCTTGGCCTTGTCTGCTTAGACAAGTGGGTACGGTTCTCGGCTCTCCATATGACTATGTCATAGCCGGACTTGCATACGCTAACCCCGGGTCCCAACACTTTACCAACTGATGAAGAAGACGTACAAGTTCAATTGGACTCCGCAAGCGGACGAAGCATTCAAAGAGCTCAAGCGTATGCTATCCACTGCTCCAGTGCTAGCAGCTCCGATTGAGAAAGAGCCAATGATGTTGTACATCGCAGCCACCACTCGGGTGATTAGTATTTTCATGGTGGTTGAACGTCCTGAAAAGGACAAAGCACAGCCGGCCCAGAGGCCAGTATACTATGTCAGTGAAGCGCTCTAAACCTCCAAGAAAAACTACCCCCACTACCAGAAGATGTGCTATGGTGTGTACATGGCGGCAAAGAGACTGGAGCCTTACTTCCAGGCGCATCCAATCATAGTTCTCAGCTCGGCACCTCTGGCAGAAATCATAGGCAATCGGGATGAATCTGGCCGAGTGGAAAAATGGTCCATTGGGATTGCAAACCATGGTATCAAGTATGAGACACACACTTCAATAAAATCCCAAGCCCTGGTAGAATTCCTCGTTGAGTGGGCAGAAACCCAGTATGAGCCCTGTCGTGGGAAAGTCACGGCAGATGTCCGAAGAGTCGAACTTAACATGGGACCTTTGTTGCGAGGCGATTTCGTGGAGAGAGTCGACATTGACAAAAGACTCGGCGATTTACCCAGGTTTCAGCCCCTCTTTGTCTCAAGGTAAAATCCTACTCCTGCTAGCTCTTATTATGAGTTCCGACTCTCGTAAGAAGAGTCAGTTTGGCTAATTACAAGAGACTCGATCGAAACTTAGACTCGATGAGATCTAGGTTTCCCGACAAGTGTCTAGTCCTATGTTATGCTAAGATTGTTCGTTGGTCCTGGATCCCATGGACCTCAGCTTATATAGGCGTCGGGTCCCGGGATTCCGCGAGTCCGACTCCGTGTCGGGACCCGGGGTTAGCGTATGCAAGACTCGCTACAACACAATCATATGGAGAGCCGAGAATCGTACCCACTTGTCTAAGGAGACAAGGCCAAGCACAGAACGTTCTCGGAAAGCATCGAACGTGAGGGGCATCCCATCCAGGCCGGATGATCAACTGAGATGGGTCCTCATCGTTCGCACACAAGTCTAAATGATATGGGTGGTGAACTCCCATACTCATAGACAAGTCGCCTCAACCATACTATCGATTGTATTATAAGCCTTACATAGACTTACTCCAGCCCGATCACTTAGTTGGGGTCTAGGGCAGGCTTGATCATACATCAAAGTGTGCACGTGACGGAGTCACGAGCAATCGCATCGCGATGCCCCAAGCTGCGCACATCTAAGGACCACTTGGTGTATAAAGGACCGTCAGCCAGATCACAACTAACGTCTCGAAAACCCATACTAAGACATGCATGTTATAATCATACACGCAGCACACATGTCTAGTATGAACAACAGGTATCATTGCCATTCTGTACAAAGTATACAACATTATTGATAACTTTTACAGAGTGCACACAGATATCACGAGACTGTGATCCAACATTACATCAAACATGTGGAAGCAAAGTAGGTCTGAGTATAGACAAGTTTAACAAATGGCTTAGAGAAGCATTATCTACAAACAAGCCCTTCCATGAGGGAACCAGTCTGCTGACTGGGACTACACTAGCTTGATCATTCGTCGAGCTCCAGGAAGAATCCACATTCAGTGGTCAGTGGGTTCATCTAAAACATAGAATAAGCAAACGTGAATACAAAGTCGTACTCAGCAAGACTTACGTAGGATCTATACTACCCATGTACATGTATAAAGGTAAAGGGAGGTGGGGTTCATCAGCAGAAGTGCCAGCTTTGACTTAGCTAGTCCTGAACTACGAGTACCAGACTTGAGGTAAGAAGCGTACACGAGTCCACTACATGTCTCCAACCAATTACACCACTAGGGTGCCTTCCTCGACTTCCCCACGAGAAAGCACGCCATAGCACTCACGCTTATCTTGGCAAGTTTTATATGTATCCTGTCCAAGTTGTCGAATAATCAGGCACAACTTTGCAAGTAGTCCCTTACCGCGGACGCGGCTATTCGAATAGTTTATTAACCCTTCAGGGGTGTACTGCTACACACATCAAACGATCAGTTACCGCCGGGATCTCGTCACCCTTCAAGCGGGTGTCGGCGAGGATAATTTCCACAACTTTTACCTCACAACTAACTCAGGTACAATGGAGACGCCTATCTGGGCTGGAGTCCACATCGTGAACCCGGCCGGTTTACCGATGTGGTCCCAGAAGATGTGTGTAGGGTCCCAAGCCGGACTGAATAGCCGTTCTTCCACTTCGCAGACCGTGCCACAGACCTACCAGAACTCCGAACTACCGCGAATCAGTGAACCGAGAAAGGGTGAGTTAGTAGGTTGAGCGGGGGTCCATGTGCCCAACATGTGGTAGTAATGTTCGCCTTGGATCACCACACAAGAACTCGGGCTTAGGGCGGTGTTCACCGAGACAACCCACTGTGTACTCCTACACAGCCTCTCATCGTTCACCTTGTATTAGGGTAGATTCACCAACACATTTCCACCATCATCAACATGATCACTACCATCCCGACTCACAAAAGAGTAACCTCATTGTAACTCTAAGCATGCAATAAGAAGTAACAGTTGCAGGGGCCACATGATATCAACCAACTACTACATTTGTGTAACACCCTCAGATGCTTGTAACAGTAATCATCATCATTGTTGACTATCACTGTTTGCTAATCACTGTTATCCCCTGTCCCTAATCAAACTTTGCTTCTGCTCTTTTCAAACCATGCTGGTTGGTAATCAAAACACAAAGCCCAATGCATTTTGCTCATCATGAAACCAACCCTAGTTGAAACTACCTCAAATGGAAATTAAAACAAAAGTGCTCAAATAAAGTTGTTCCAAAAATCATGGAACTATTTTTGTAAATTGCCTAAAATCATTAAAATGATGTTGGACCAACTTTGGTAATTTTTGGAGTCACAGAAAATTCTAAACAATTCTAACAGTAGGTTAAAACCCTAACTTTGGACATTTAATATTTAAAGTAAATATCTAATGATTTTATTTTGCTTCAAAACTTTTTGTGGCACTGGCATATCATGTTATACTAATATTGGGACACCTAACCCATTTTACAAAAATGCAAAAGGCACTAAATTAAAATACAAACAACAGGACAGTGAACAAAAAACCAGAAAAATGGGAAAGCTTTAAAACTCGCCTGGGGCGAAGCCCACCTCAGCCCAGGCCCACTCCCCCTTGTCTTCTTCCTCCTCCAACCACCCCCACCTGCCCGTACGGTGGCCGCCGTGGCCACGTCGCTGCCAGCCCGGCCCCGCCCTCCAACTGCTCCCCCCGACGCCGACGGGATAAGGACGAAGCCCCCGACCCCCTGGACACCTCTGCACCTCCATTCCCCTCCTCCTCCTCTCTCACGCTTCGGGGAAAGTTTCCCGAGCGCCGTCGTCGCCATTGCCATGGCCAGACGTGGCCAACGGGCATGGTCCGCCCCGACGTGGTGTCCAGAGGCTGCGCCGTCGTCGTCTTCGTCGACCACAGCATCCAATCGAGCCCGGGGAGCACCACAGGCGCCGCCCGCGTCTTCTTCCCCCAGCCCGGCCGCGGCCACCTCGACTTCGATTCCGGCCGCCCCAGCCCCTCATCGAGCCCGCTGCCACCTCCGTCGTGCTCCTGGTGATCTTCCCGCTCGTCGCCAACTGGCCGTTGACGCCCGCTAGGTCCCCGTGTAGAAACCCCCTTTAGCTGCTCCGGCCGCCGCCGTTTGTCGTCGTGGACGTGCACACAAGCCGCCCCAGGCCACGCTTTTGTCATCGTTATACTCCCCGTGCTCCATAGAGTCAGTTCCACCCACTGGACCGCCCGGATTCGCCTCGCTGCACAAGTCGCCATTGGAGCCCGAGCGGCTGCTCCGCCATTTTTGAAGCAGAGCTCGACCTGGACCGCCCCCTCGCTCTCCCCCACCGTAGATCGAAACGGCTCGTCTCCCTGAACCCGTAGCAACAAGCCGCGCCTCGTTTGGTGCTCGGAATCGAGCGCTAGCCCAAGTTCGCTGGAGTCTGCTCGCCGGCGAGCCGCCGGCGGGTCGCCTGTGCCACTGACATGTGGCCCCAAATGTCAGATGGGTCATTAGCAATCTGGTTAGGACTTAATCAGTCACTGACATGCGGGCCACCCCCGGGAAATCTATGTTAGGTAAATAAAATGGATTAAATGGATATGTTAGTATGACAGGTGGGCCTAGCCCCCTTAACCCACTGTTAGTTTAAGCTAATGGTTAAATTAAACCCTGAGACACTTACACCTGGGCCCCCCTTGTCAGGTTTTTATTTATTAAAAGATTTTATTAAATTGAGTCACTGACATGTGGGTCCAGAGGCATTTCTAATTTAGATAAATGATTTATAAATAACAGAGGCTGACATGCGGGTCCCACATGTCAGCACTGTTCTGGATAATGTTGTGGATAATGTTTTGGATAATGTTTAAATAAATAATAAAAGAAATCCAGAAAATCATTTAAATTGGTTTAAACTTTGAAATTCAATAACTTTTAAACCGTAACTCGGATTCAAAAACTTTATACATGAATGTTGATCAGAAAAATACTATGAATACGAATACGCTATCCGTATGTCTAACACACCCCTCTAACACCACGAACATCGAACATTTCCCCTCCGGACCGTCTGTCCGATAAATTATCCGGTACTGTTAGAGTGCCCGGATGAATTTATTCCGAACACGAAAGTTGTTCGGAATGGATCAAATAGCACGGATACACCCCCCTTATGTTGTTCCGATAACCACGACACCTCCGGCTTGATCCTTCCCCCTCCGGACCCCCTGTCCGGTAATCGCCCGGAGCCGGTAGTTCATCCTCAGATGAATTCCCGCTCCGAGCATATTGCATTGCACTACGTTAGAACCCCGTTTACATTTCATCTATTATGTCTTGCATTTGTATTGCTATTATTGTTGTGTATTTATTGTTTCTCCCCCCCTTTTTAATCTCCGGTAGACCCCGCTGTTGCCGTCGACTACACCGCTGCTGAGTACGACTACGTCGTCGACGACCCTACTACTACCGTCGAGCTTGCAGGCAAGCAGAGCCATTCTCTTCCCCAGATATCGCCTATCTTTCCGTACATTTCTTGCGCTAGGCATTGTTACTGCTGCTGCTACGTTTACAATCCTATTCAACTGCATAGCCTGTATTTTTGTCGCCCCTTGGTGTGCCTTCCTTTATCCTATGCTGCCTATTATTATTATGCATTATTCAGCAGTGAGCCCTGCGTATTGTTAGCTAGGATTAGATAGAGGGTCGTGATCACTCAGGGGAGTGAACGCGGATACAATATTTATAACTGCACAGGTACGGTACAATGCAGACACCGCCTCAGGTCCTACCTGGGTTATGCCTAGTCACCTCAAGTGTGAGCTATCAAGGAGTAATCTTTGTACTCCACCCGAGGCTTCCTTTGTCTTACCGCCATAGGGCTTTGGGTAACGGTTGTCCTAAAGGTAAGAAGTCGGGCGACCCAACGGTGCCCGCGAGAGGTATTGCGACGGGACGACCGGGAGGGCACGACCAGTGTACCGGTGTGCTTGGCCCCTGATCGTTGGCCGCGAGAGTTACCAAACCACGAAAGTCGAGCTCCTCCAGGAGCACCCGCGAGACAAGGTAAGGAGACGGTTCACCTTGTTGGTAACCGCGTGACTTGGTGGGACGACAGGGCAGGCACCGATGTACTGGTGGTCCTGGCTGCTGTCGTTGTCCGCGGGTCGGTTAAGACGAGGCAACGATAACGGTTGTCACGCAGGTTAATTAAAATACTAAATGGTTCAGTGAATGTCTTGAGTTGGCTATATGCCATGTACGCACTACCTACCCGTGGGAACTACGAGTTATGGGCTCCTCCGCTTCTTAGTGTCGTCCGAGGACTCTTCCGACGTCAGCAGTACCGCGGGCTGATTGCCGGGAAGTGCGCTGTCTTCTTGGCTCGAGCTGTGTTGTTTTTGTTACGGCTTCCCGGCCACCCACGCACCGTGCAGGAGTACGTCAGGGTTGGGGTCCAAGGACCTGAGTACTTAGGATTTAGACCGGCGGATGGCCTCTCTGTTGAGTTTGAAAGATGGGCTATGAAGTGTCGGATAGCCTCGGTGGAGCGTTCCCTAACAAGGTTCCCGCCACCCTGGAGATCCGTGCGTGTAGCGTAACACAAGTGCACCCCTGCAGGGAAGATGGATCTATCGATAGCCGTGTCCACGGTAACAGGACACTTTATGCTGAAGCTGGATCTTACCACTAGAAACTAGTATTATTGAACTGTATGGTTCCGGGTTTTCTTCCTCGCGGGGATGTCGAGGAGGTGAACTCGGAGGCATAGTTAATTATGATTACAACTTATTATTATACAATGCTGCAGCAACTTCTGCTGCATTGTTACTTCCATTTCTGTTATATAAACTGTTGGCTGATTCTTACCTCATGCTGCAAGACATCGTCGGAAGATGCTAGTCTTCGTTAGGCCTAGCTTCTTACCCTTGCTCTGAAATTCTGTCTTAAGTCCACTATATACAGCCTCTTCATTCTGTTGA
Organism: Bromus sterilis; assembly: GCA_950022295.1. Taxonomy (NCBI): domain Eukaryota; kingdom Viridiplantae; phylum Streptophyta; class Magnoliopsida; order Poales; family Poaceae; genus Bromus; species Bromus sterilis. Next base: position 189,428,321 of record OX465599.1, on the reverse strand, counting down.
TATCATGCATAATGCTTAGTAGCGGACGTAAGACTCGCGGGTATACTAGATACTCACCTGCTTTATTTCCTTTACTGTTTTGCCTGATCGGCCGCTGCAGCCGACGTTGGAGCCCAGGAGCAGGAGTACCCCGGAGGTGCCTACTACGACGTCGAGTTCCCCGTTGACCAGGAGTAGTACTGTGGATCCCAGGCAGGAGGCCTCGCCTTTTCGTTCTCTATCTCTGATGTGATTTGTGCTAGCCTTCTTAAGGCAAAACTTGACTAACTATGTCTGTACTCAGATATTATGGTTTGTATGACTTATATATTCGGGTCCGCGTGACTCCCTCTATTGTAATATATTTGTTTATCCTTTTGTGTTTAGTGTTGTGCTGTGATATTATCATCGTGGCACCCTAATCTTAGTCGTGTACCCTATGTGTATGATTACTGTACACGGTCTGATTTTGGGGGCTTCACAAGTTGGTATCAGAGCCGACTGCCTGTAGGAAGCCACCCCACCACTACCTGGTCGAAGTTGAGTCTAGACTTTGAAAAACTATTTTGCTAACTTAATATTTGGCTTACGGGCCCACATCGATGTCACTACGTGTGATATCTATGGGATTAGGATCCTTTTCTCCTTACCTATGCTCTGGGAATCTGCTCTCTTATCCTTGCTGGTAAGTTTTACAAAATCTGACATTAGGATCACGTTCTCTTGATTCCATCCGGCGTTTTTATGGTGCATCCCCCTTTGATCGAGTCGTGTTGCAGGAGTCGTACGCCAGATCCCAGACCGCGGATCCCCTTCTCATTCTGGGCAGGCCGCGCGTTCTCTGGCATCAATTTCTATGGCCAACAGTTTTCTTGCGGCGTGATTGACATAGTGGAATCTATGTCGCGTCGTGTAATCCTAACCGCGGTCTGCGCACCGCCTAGAGAGTCCTTTTTCCTTAATTTCTATGACGTTACGCTGCCCGATTTTCGATTGATTCGGTGTGCGCATGTGTAAGTCTTATATGACTACTCCTTTATATATCTGCGCCTCCTTTACGTTGTCGTTTTACTTCAGGCTTAATTCCGGTATCTCGTTAAGTTTTCCTCGCTGAACTACCCCTGTTAAATGCTAGCAGGATGGCTGGTCGTGGTGGTCGTGGTCGTGGTCGTGCTGCCAACGACCGACCTCCGCCGCCGGATTACATGGCCGCGATGATGCAGCAGTTTGAGATGAATCGTCAGTTCATGCAGAATATCATGGCTCAGTTCCCTCAGCCGAATCAGAATGGACAACACCATCAGCATGCCACCGTAACTCTGCACGACTTCACCCGCCTCAACCCCACTATGTTCCGCAACACTGTTCAGCCGCTGGATGCTGATGACTGGCTTCGCGACATCACTCACGAGCTGGAGTCTGCTAATGTCGATCCAGCCGACTATGTGAACTTTGCGTCTTATCATCTGAAAGGCGCCGCTGCTCAGTGGTGGAGCACCCACAAGCGTTCCCTGCCAGTTGAAGAAGTCATCACTTGGGATGAATTTCAGTCTGCTTTCCGCGCCCGCTACATTTCTCAGGGGATCATGGATCGTAAGGCGGAAGAATTCCGTAACCTCACTCAGGGCGACATGACCGTTGAAGCCTATCAGCGCGAGTTCCTCAACCTCTCTCGCTATGCGGAAGGGGAGATCACCACCGATGCTCGCAGGCAGCAGAAGTTCCGTCGTGGCCTCAACCCGGACATCAGGCTCGCTCTTGCCGTTCACGATTTCGCCAACTTCGCCACCATGGTGAACAAGGCTATCACCGTCGAGACTGCCCAGGTGGAGCACAAGAACTCTCTGAAGCGTTATCGTGACGTTGGCTCATCTTCGGGCGCAACGCAGAAGCGTCGCATCTGGCTCCCTACCAGTGTGACTCATTCAGCTGTCCCTGCTCCAAGGCCGCCTTATGCTGCACCCCGTCTGCCTCCACCACCGCAGATGCCCAGAGCTCTGCCTGCACCACCCAATGCACCACCCCTTCGTTCTCAGGATGGATTATGCTTCACGTGCCGCCAACCTGGGCATTTTTCCAGAGAGTGCCCCCAGAAACAGAAGCAACTGGTAGTTCACCCCGCCGGCCGCGGAAATGGTCGTGGCAACAACAGGACCCCCAACTATAATACTGGGTCTGCTGCTCATGCTCGTGGACATGCTTACAACATCAATGTTGAAGGAGCTCAGCAACTACCCGCTACCGTGATGGGTACCCTTCTCGTTAATTCCGCACCTGCTACTGTTTTATTTGATATAGGAGCATCGCATTCATTCATGTTGGAAGCATTTGCATTATCGCGTAACATTACGTTTGAGAAGATGAACCCACCGATGATGGTTCGCACCCCTGGAGGCCGTTGCCAAACCTCCATGATGGTACACGATGTCACCATTGACGTCGAAGGGATTATATTCCTTGTGTCCCCCATCATCCTGAAAACCTCCACCATAGACCTCATCCTGGGAATGGATTGGTTGAAAGTTCACGATGCCGCACTGTACTGTGGCACCAGCTCTGTCCGTCTTTTACACCCCTCCGGCGGGATTGTTAACCACACCACCCGAGTTTCCCGTGATGCCGAAACACAGATATTTATGGTGACTGCTTTGAATGCCGCCCCCCTCGAAGGCATCGAGACCGTTCCAGTCGTTCGCGATTTTCCGGACGTCTTCCCAGAAGAACTGCCGGGAATACCCCCGATCAGGGAAGTTGAATTCATCATCGACTTGAAGCCAGGCACTGTCCCTATTGCCAAGCGTCCTTACAAGATGCCTCCACATGAACTCCTTGAACTCAAGGAGGAAATCTACAAGGCACTTCAGAAAGGATTCATTCGCCCCAGTTCCTCAGCTTGGGGAGCACCTTCGCTCTTTGTCAAGAAGAGCGATGGGACAAACCGATTGGTCCAAGATTATCGGCCCATTAACCAAGCCACCATCCAGAACAAATACCCACTTCCCCGAATCAACGATCTGTATGATCAACTTGCCGGATCCAAGGTGTTTTCTAAACTCGACTTGAGGTTGGGTTATCACCAAATTCGGGTCCGTGATGAGGACATTCCGAAGACTGCCTTCATTACTCGCTATGGTTCATACGAGTACACTGTCATGTCCTTTGGCTTAACAAATGCTCCAGCCACCTTCTCCAGATTGATGAATTATATTTTCATGGAGTACCTCGACCAGTTCGTCGTGGTTTATCTGGATGATATATTGATATATTCCAAGAATGAAGAATAACATGCTGAACATCTTCGTCTTATACTGGGGAAGCTACGAGAACACAAACTCTACGCTAAGTATTCTAAGTGTGAGTTCTGGCTTCCCGAAGTAACCTACCTTGGACATGTGATTTCCAAGGATGGCATTGCCGTCACCCCAGAACGTATCCAGGCTATTCTTGACTAGACTCCTCCCAAGACCATCAAGCAAGTCCGCAGTTTCCTCGGACTCTCTAGCTATTGCCGCCGTTTCGTCGAGAATTTCTCCAAGATTGCCAGGCCTCTGACTAATCTGCTTCACAAAGGCGTCAAGTTTGAGTGGACAGATAAATGTCAAGAAAGTTTTCAAGCCCTCAAGGACAAGCTAACTTCTCCCCCGGTGCTCGCTCCCCCTGATACTCAGAAGGATTTCGTGATATATTGCGACGCGTCTCGTCAAGGATTAGGCTGTGTCCTATTGCAAGAGCGCAAGGTGATTGCTTACGGCTCTCGTCAGTTGCGTGCTCACGAAGACAAATATCCAACACATGATCTCGAATTGGCAGAAGTAATTTATGCATTGAAGCTGTGGCGACATTACCTCGTCGGTAACCGTTGCGAGATCTACACCGACCACCAAAGCCTGAAATACTTGTTTACTCAGCCCGACCTGAATCTCCGCCAACAAAGATGGCTCGAGACAATAGCCGATTTTAACATGGATATTCATTACACCCCTGGCAAAGCTAATGTGATGGCTGATGCCCTGAGCCGTAAAGCTTACTGTAGTGAACTTGAGGTGCAGCTAGAACAACCACCTCTGTATGAAGATTTTCAAAAGTTGAACCTCGAGATTGTTCCTCAAGGTTGTGCAAATAACCTGGTCATTGAACCGGATCTCGTCAAATCCGTCAAGTGTATACAGTTCTATGATGATTTCGTACACAAGATTAAGCGCGATATCGCCAATGGGAGACCCTCACCCTTCACCCTTGATAGTAATGGTGCGGCGTTCTACCAGAACCATTTAGTGGTTACTCACAGCAAGGGCAGGCATGAGAACCTGGATATGACCCCGAAGGTCATGAAAGCGGCTCACGATACCCCGTTGTCCATTCATCCTGGAAGCACCAAGATGTACCAAGACATTCGTCAGCAATTCTGGTGGCCCAACATGAAGCAAGACATTGCCCGATATGTTTCTGAATGTGACGTTTGTCGTCGCGTCAAGGGGGAACAACAAAAACCCTCTGGAAAACTACAACCACCTGAAATCCCTGTATGGAAGTGGGACAAAGTTCAGATGGACTTCGTCACCGGTTTTCCCCGATCCCAGAAAGGTAACGATGCTATCTTTGTCGTCATCGACCGGTTCTCCAAGGTTGCTCACTTTATACCAGTCAAGGAGAAGATCACGGCGGCTCAGTTAGCGGAATTGTATATCGCCTAAATCGTGTCGCTCCACGGTATTCCGTTGGAGATCAGTTCAGATCGCGGCAGCCTTTTCACCTCCAGATATTGGCGGAGTTTCCAAGAAGCTCTGGGGACTACTCTGCATCTCAGCACCGCTTATCACCCCCAGTCACAGGGCCAAGTCGAACGCGTCAATCAAATACTTGAAGATATGCTTCGAGCTTGTGTCATCTCCTTCGGCAAGAAATGGGAGGAATCTCTTCCATTTGCTGAATTCTCGTACAACAATAGCTACCACGCTAGTCTGAAGATGGCACCCTATGAAGTTCTCTATGGGCGTAAGTGTCGGACCCCTCTGAGTTGGTCAGAAACTGGGGAACGTGCACTCATTGGCCCGGATATTATTCAGCAAGCTGAAGACCAAGTTCACGTCATGTGTGAACATTTGAAGGCCGCTCAGTCTCGTCAGAAGAGCTACTATGACCGCAAACACCGTGAAATGGAGTATCAACCGGGTGAATATGCATACCTCCGTGTCACTCCCATGAGGGGCACTCATCGCTTCGGTATCAAGGGCAAGTTGGCTCCTCGCTACATTGGCCCGTTCCGTATCCTTTCCAGGAGTGGGCCCGTGGCATACCGGTTGGAATTGCCGCCGAACCTCTCCCAAGTCCACGATGTCTTCCATGTGTCGCAACTCCCTCGCTGCTTCAAGGATCCTATCCGCGAAGTGGAGCCTGATATGATCGAGCTGCAACAAGACTTGACTTAGATAGAACATCCGAGCCGCATTCTCGATTAGTCTGAACGCCGAACCCGCAACAAGATCGTCAAGTTCCTCAAGGTTCAGTGGTCGAATCACTCTGAAGATGAAGCCACGTGGGAACGCGAAGATCGCCTTCGCGATGAATACCCCGATCTTTTCCTCACTACCACTTAAATTCTCGGGACGAGAATTCTTGTAGTGGGGGAGATTTGTAACACCCTCAGATGCTTGTAACAGTAATCATCATCACTGTTGACTATCACTGTTTGCTAATCACTGTTATCCCCTGTCCCTAATCAAACTTTGCTTCTGCTCTTTTCAAACCATGCTGGTTGGTAATCAAAACACAAAGCCCAATGCATTTTGCTCATCATGAAACCAACCCTAGTTCAAACTACCTCAAATGGAAATTAAAACAAAAGTGCTCAAATAAAGTTGTTCCAAAAATCATGGAACTATTTTTGTAAATTGCCTAAAATCATTAAAATGATGTTGGACCAACTTTGGTAATTTTTGGAGTCACAGAAAATTCTAAACAATTCTAACAGTAGGTTAAAACCCTAACTTTGGACATTTAATATTTAAAGTAAATATCTAATGATTTTATTTTGCTTCAAAACTTTTTGTGGCACTGGCATATCATGTTATACTAATATTGGGACACCTAACCCATTTTACAAAAATGCAAAAGGAACTAAATTAAAATACAAACAACAGGACAGTGAACAAAAAACCAGAAAAATGGGAAAACTTTAAAACTCGCCTGGGGCGAAGCCCACCTCAGCCCAGGCCCATTCCCCCTTGTCTTCTTCCTCCTCCAACCACCCCCACTTGCCCGTACGGCGGCCGCCGTGGCCACGTCGCTGCCAGCCCGGCCCCGCCCTCCAACTGCTCCCCCCCGACGCCGACGGGATAAGGACGAAGCCCCCGCCCCCTGGACACCTCTGCACCTCCATTCCCCTCCTCCTCCTCTCTCACGCTTCGGGGAAAGTTTCCCGAGCGCCGCCGTCGCCATTGCCGTGGCCAGACGTGGCCAACGGGCACGGTCCGCCCCGACGTGGTGTCCAGAGGCTGCGCCGTCGTCGTCTTCGTCGACCACAGCATCCAATCGAGCCCGGGGAGCACCACAGGCGCCGCCCGTGTCTTCTTCCCCCACCCCGGCCGCGGCCACCTCGACTTCGATTCCGGCCGCCCCAGCCCCTCATCGAGCCCGCTGCCACCTCCGTCGTGCTCCTGGTGAGCTTCCCGCTCGTCGCCAACTGGCCGTTGACGCCCGCTAGGTCCCCGTGCAGAAACCCCCTTTAGCTGCTCCGGCCGCCGCCGTTTGTCGTCGTGGACGTGCACACAAGCCGCCCCAGGCCACGCTTTTGGCATCGTTATACTCCCCGTGCTCCATAGAGTCAGTTCCACCCACTGGACCGCCCGGATTCACCTCGCTGCACAAGTCTCCATTGGAGCCCGAACGGCTGCTCCACCATTTTTGAAGCAGAGCTCGACCTGGACCTTCCCCTCGCTCTCCCCCACCGTAGATCGAAGCGGCTCGTCTCCCTGAACCCGTAGCAACAAGCCACGCCTCGTTTGGTGCTCGGAATCGAGCGCTAGCCCGAGTTCGCCGGAGTCTGCTCGCCGGCGAGCCGCTGGCGGGTCGCCTGTGCCACTGACATGTGGCCCCAAATGTCAGATGGGTCATTAGCAATCTGGTTAGGACTTAATCAGTCACTGACATGCGGGCCACCCCCGGGAAATCTTTGTTAGGTAAATAAAATGGATTAAATGGATATGTTAGTATGACAGGTGGGCCTAGCCCCCTTAACCCACTGTTAGTTTAAGCTAATGGTTAAATTAAACCCTGAGACACTTACACCTGGGCCCCCCTTGTCAGGTTTTTATTTATTAAAAGATTTTATTAAATTGAGTCACTGACATGTGGGTCCAGAGGCATTTCTAATTTAGATAAATGATTTATAAATAACAGAGGCTGACATGCGGGTCCCACATGTCAGCACTGTTCTGGATAATGTTGTGGATAATGTTTTGGATAATGTTTAAATAAATAATAAAAGAAATCCAGAAAATCATTTAAATTGGTTTAAACTTTGAAATTCAAAAACTTTTAAACCGTAACTCGGATTCAAAAACTTTATACATGAAAGTTGATCAGAAAAATACTACGAATACGAATACGCTATCCGTATGTCTAACACACCCCTCTAACACCACGAACATTGAACATTCCCCCTCCGGACCGTCTGTCCGATAAATTGTCCGGTACTGTTAGAGTGCCCGGATGAATTTATTCCGAACACGAAAGTTGTTCGGAATGGATCAAATAGCACGGATACACCCCCCTTATGTTGTTCCGATAACCACAACACCTCCGGCTTGATCCTTCCCCCTCCGGACCCCCTGTCCGGTAATCGCCCGGAGCCGGTAGTTCATCCTCAGATGAATTCCCGCTCCGAGCATATTGCATTGCACTACGTTAGAACCCCGTTTACATTTCATCTATTATGTCTTGCATTTGTATTGCTATTATTGTTGTGTATTTATTGTTTCTCCCCCCCTTTTTAATCTCCGGTGGACCCCGCTGCTGCCGTCGACTACACCGCTGCTGAGTACGACTACGTCGTCGACGACCCTACTACTACCGTCGAGCTTGCAGGCAAGCAGAGCCATTCTCTTCCCCAGATATCGCCTATCTTTCCGTACATTTCTTGCACTAGGCATTGTTACTGCTGCTGCTACGTTTACATTCCTATTCAACTGCATAGCCTGTATTTTTGTCGCCCCTTTGTGTGCCTTCCTTTATCCTATGCTTCCTATTATTATTATTATGCATTATTCAGCAGTGAGCCCTGCGTATTGTTAGCTAGGATTAGATAGAGGGCCGTGATCACTCAGGGGAGGTAACGCGGATACAATATTTATAACTGCACAGGTACGGTACAATGCAGACACCGCCTCAGGTCCTACCTGGGTTATGCCTAGTCACCTCAAGTGTGAGCTATCAAGGAGTAATCTTTGTACTCCACTCGAGGCTGACTTTGTCTTACCGCCATAGGGTTTTGGGTAACGGTTGTCCTAAAGGTAAGAAGTCGGGCGACCCAACGGTGCCCGCGAGAGGTATTGCGACGGGACGACCGGGAGGGCACGACCAGTGTACCGGTGTGCTTGGCCCCTGATCGTTGGCCGCGAGAGTTACCAAACCACGAAAGTCAAGCTCCTCCAGGAGCACCCGCGAGACAAGGTAAGGAGACGGTTCACCTTGTTGGTAACCGCAGTGACTTGGTGGGACGACAGGGCAGGCACCGATGTACTGGTGGTCCTGGCTGCTGTCGTTGTCCGCGGGTCGGTTAAGACGAGGCAACGATAACGGTTGTCACGCAGGTTAATTAAAATACTAAATGGTTCAGTGAATGTCTTGAGTTGGCTATATGCCATGTACGCACTACCTACCCGTGGGAACTACGAGTTATGGGCTCCTCCGCTTCTTAGTGTCGTCCGAGGACTCTTCAGACGTCAGCAATACCGCGGGCTGATTGCCGGGAAGTGCGCTGTCTTCTTGGCTCGAGCTGTGTTGTTTTTGTTACGGCTTCCCGGCCACCCACGCACCGTGCAGGAGTACGTCAGGGTTGGGGTCCAAGGCCCTGAGTACTTAGGATTTAGACCGGCGGATGGCCTCTCTGTTGAGTTTGAAAGATGGGCTATGAAGTGTCGGATAGCCTCGGTGGAGCGTTCCCTAACAAGGTTCCCGCCACCCTGGAGATCCGTGCGTGTAGCGTAACACAAGTGCACCCCTGCAGGGAAGATGGATCTATCGATAGCCGTGTCCACGGTAACAGGACGCTTTATGCTGAAGCTGGATCTTACCACTAGAAACTAGTATTATTGAACTGTATGGTTCCGGGTTTTCTTCCTCGCGGGGATGTCGAGGAGGTGAACTCAGAGCCATAGTTAATTATGATTACAACTTATTATTATACAATGCTGCAGCAACTTCTGCTGCATTGTTACTTCCATTTCTGTTATATAAACTGTTGGCTGATTCTTACCTCATGCTGCAAGACATCGTCGGAAGATGCTAGTCTTCGTTAGGCCTAGCTTCTTACCCTTGCTCTGAACTTCTGTCTTCAGTCCACTATATACAGCCTCTTCATTCCGTTGATATCATGCATAATGCTTAGTAGCGGACGTAAGACTCGCGGGTATACTAGATACTCACCTGCTTTATTTCCTTTACTGTTTTGCCTGATCGGCCGCTGCAGCCGACGTTGGAGCCCAGGAGCAGGAGTACCCCGGAGGTGCCTACTACGACGTCGAGTTCCCCGTTGACCAGGAGTAGTACTGTGGATCCCAGGCAGGAGGCCTCGCCTTTTCGTTCTGTATCTCTGATGTGATTTGTGCTAGCCTTCTTAAGGCAAAACTTGACTAACTATGTCTGTACTCAGATATTATGGTTTGTATGACTTATATATTCGGGTCCGCGTGACTCCCTCTATTGTAATATATTTGTTTATCCTTTTGTGTTTAGTGTTGTGCTGTGATATTATCATCGTGGCACCCTAATCTTAGTCGTGTACCCTGTGTGTATGATTACTGTACACGGTCTGATTTTGGGGGCGTCACAATTTGCTAGGATTGTGGTTTGCTTACTACTGTGACAAAATGATAGGTCATGCAAAGGATTGGGTTCAACTATGCGGTAGAAACGTTATCATGTTGATCATCCTAAACAATGCATAAGCGAGACTGAGAGGGAAATGGGTTTTATCGACATGATCAAAGGGGGTGTGCTTGCCTTGCTGACGAGGTTCAGTATCGGGGTCTTCAACGAAGGGAGTGATCTCGGGTTCCAGCTCTACCTCTATTCGAGCAAACAACACAAACATTGCAATCAATATAATGTACAATGCACAATCACATGATCAATTTGTAGAACATGATGTATATGGTGCTGATGTGTTGGGCATTCCACTTAAATGCAGTATATTGCATTTGAGTTGCAAATTCAAACTCCATTTGATTTATCTATGAATTTCAATTGCATTTGAATCCATGAATGTTCATTTGAAATGGTTGAGCATGAAGTGATGTTGTAAAGGTGAGGTAAAATTTCTGATGTGTGGATGATTCCATCTAAAAGAAGGGTGTTGCAAAGTCATTTGCAAAATCACCCCAAATTTGAATTCAAAAAGGATCCATATGTACATATGCCACTGTTCACCCATTTTAAAATGGTCTAACATGAAAACAAAGTTCATATTCACAAACCTTTTTATTTTTCTGATAATTTTAGACATATTATTTGTCCAATTTGGAGTTAACATGAATTAGTTATGATTTATTGAAGTTTAAGCTATTTTCTGGAATTTTCCTGATTAAAATTAATCATTTAACAGATTAATGCGTAATGCATGCGTCATCATGACGTTAGGGGGCCTCTGATAAGGGGGACCCACTGGTCAGTGTCTCTTGTGTTAATTAAAACGATTTAAACTGATTAGTGTGGCCTTGGGCCCACATGTCAGTCTCTGGTGGGGGGGATTAAGCTTAGGATTAAGCTAATGGAGAGCTCGCCGGCGCCGGAGTTCCTGTAGCCGCCGGAATCTCGTCGGGATCGCTATTTAGGGCACGGGTTGGGGGTTGGAGAGCACGGGAAGAAGATGGGGAGCGTCCACGTCTGGTGGTGCCATTGGGGGGTCAAGGGGGTGCTCCAGAGCACGGGGGCTTCAATGGACGTGGAGGCTCGAGCACTGACTTCGCCGGCGAGGAGATTTAGAGCACGGGAGGAGCAGAGGAGAGGGGGAATCGGGAGTGTAGTGCTCACCCAAACACGATGAAGGCCTCGTCGGTGCCAGAGAAGACGCGGGTTAGCTCAATTCGAAGCCAGAGTTTCTGTGGCCGGCGACGGGAACTCGATGCTGGCGTGTCTCCGGTGGGCGCTCGGCTTCAATTGACGCGGGGGAATGATGAATCGTCGACGGCGAAGCAGATTGACACGGCGGCGAGACCGTAGGGGCTCGGTCGCCACGTCGGTGCACGGTCGTGCCCGGCTAGGGTTTCGGGTGCGCGACTTTTGCACGCCGGGGAGGAAGGGGAAAGGTGTGCGCGAGGGGTAGAATGGCCTGGGCGTCTCCCTGAGTGTGCGTGGCGACGAGAAGAGACAGGGGGAGGGTTGAGGAGCTGCCACGGTGGCAATTGCGGCATGCCGGGCACGCAGCAGTGTGCTCGTGCCCGGAGAAGACGACAGGGGAGCCCCCTGGTGGGCTGGGCCGGCTGGGGAAGGTGGGCCTCGCCCCTGGGTATCAAGTAAGCTCTTCCCTTTTCTTTTCTTATTTTCTTTTTATCTTTTCTGCATTTTGTTTCACCTAGCTAAATAAAATAGCTAGGTATTTTTATAAATGCCCAAATTATTTTATATGGCCTCATAAAATAGAGAGCTAGCCACTTATAAAATTTGAACACTTTTAAAATTCAAATAATTTGAACTTTAATTCAAATAGGGGTTTAAATTTAATTCCATGCTCCTGTTTGAATATTTGAAACATCCATGAGCATGGGGTTGGTCCCACATCACTTGATATGTGATCACACTCATTTATGGGAGTTCTCAAAAATGCAAAAGAAATTTTTGGAGCAACTTTTATTCTGGCCATTTGAATTAAATTCATCTGTGTGTGTGGGGGGGGGGGGTTCTTCTCCCATTTCAAATTTTTTTTGAATTTTTCACATGATGCAAAGTGACCACCTACCCCTAGGACATACCTAACAGAGGGTTCTGACAACTCGCCCCCACTCAAAAGAATCTCATCTCGAGATTCAGAAGTCTGCGGGAGGAAGGAGGGGCACTCGGCACTGAGACGGTCTTCTCTTTCCCATGTAGCTTCTTTCTCGGAGTGGTGTGACCATTGCACTTTCAGAAACTTAATCTTCTGACGACGAGTGACACGCTCTGCTGAATCAAGAATACGAACGGGGTATTCTCGTTAAGAAAGGTCATCTTGGATATCAAGCGTTTCATGGTCGACTTCGCGGATGGGCTCCTTGAAGCAACGCCTGACTTGTGACACATGGAATACATCATGTACTCGGGAAAGGTGCGGGGGTAGTTGAAGTTGGTAGGCAACTTCTCCACGTTTGGCAAGAATGCGGAAAGGTCCAATGTAACGTGGGGACAACTTTCCTTTGATACCGAAGCGTTGGGTTCCCTTCAGAGGAGTAACCCGAAGGTAAGCCTTCTCATCCAGATTGTAGCTTTCTTGCCTATGATGACGATCATAGTAGCTTTTCTGACGAGACTGGGCTGCTTTCAATTGATCACGAACAATGCGAACTTTCTCTTCTGCTTCCTTGATCATATCCGGTCCAAAGAATTGTCTTTCACCAGTTTCTGACCAGATTAGGGGTGTTCGACATTGTCGTCCATAGAGGAGTTCAAAAGGAGCCATGTTCAGACTAGATTGAAAACTATTGTTATAAGAAAATTCGGCGAATGGGAGGGACTTCTCCCAATTCTTTCCGAATGAGATAACACAAGCTCTGAGCATGTCTTCAAGAATTTTGTTAACCCTTTCGACTTGACTGCTAGATTGAGGGTGGAAAGCTGTACTAAAGGAGAGATGAGTTCCGATAGCATTCTTAAAGCTTCCCCAAAATCTAGAGGTGAAAAGGCTACCACGATCAGAATTGATTTCCAAAGGAACACCATGAAGAGACACAACTCTAGAAACATACAAGTCCGCTAACTGGCTAGCATTTTTTGACTCGCGAACTGGAAGGAAGTGAGCAACTTTGGAAAGTCTATCCACCACAATGAAGATGGCGCCATTTCCTTTCTGGGTTTTTGGAAAGCCAGTGATGAAATCCATACTGACTTTGTCCCATTTCCACTCTGGAATAGGCAAAGGTTGAAGAGTGCCAGCAGGTCTTTGGTGTTCGGCCTTAATGCGACGACAAACATCACATTCGGCAACCTACTGAGCAATTTTTCGTTTCATCCTAGTCCACCAAAATCTCTGGCGTAGGTCTCGGTACATCTTTGTGCTACCAAGATGAATCGAAAGGGGTGTGTCATGAGCTTCTTTGAGGATTAGCCTCCTAAGATTGTGTTTTCGTGGTACAACCAATCGAGTGCCAAAGAAAACGACAACTTGATCATTTATGGAGAAACATTTACCAACTCCGCTAGCAATGTTCTTCTTGATATCTCGAATACCACTATCACGTTTTTGGGCGGCTATAATTTTATCCTCAAGGGTTGGTTTCGCCACCAAGGTAGAAAGATAGCCATGAGGAATAATCTCAAGATTGAGCTTACGAAATTCCTCATGAAGAAGGGGTTGATACTGTTGTAACATGAGGTTGTTACAATATGACTTACGACTTAGTGCACCAGCCATGATATTGGCTTTGCCTGGGGTGTAAGAAATTCGTAAGTCCTAATCTTTTATCAACTCAATCCAGCGTCTTGGCCTGAGATTAAGATCTGGCTGGGTGAATATGTATTTGAGGCTTTGGTGGTCGGAATAGATCTCACAACGATTACCAAGGAGGTAATGTCGCCAAGTTGTCAGGGCATGAACTACGGCAGCGAGTTCAAGATCATGGGTAGGATAGTTCTCTTCATGTGGACGAAACTGGCGTGAAGCATAAGCTACCACATGTCTATCTTGCATAAGTATGCATCCTAACCCTTGCCGTGAGGTGTCACAAAAGATCTCAAAATCCTTTTTGGTGTCTGGAGGCGCAAGTACGGGGGCAGCAGTCAATCTTCTTTTTAGCTCTTGAAAGCTTTCCTCGCACTTGGGAGTCCATTGGAATTTCTTATCTTTCTTGAGGAGTTCAATTAGAGGCTTGCAACTTTAGAAAAGTTCTCGACGAAGCGGCGACAATAGCTGGATAGGCCAAGAAAACTTCTAACTTGCTTAACCGATTCAGGTGGAGTCCAGTTAAGGACGGCCTGAACTCTCTCGGGATTCACAACAATGCCTTTTGAATAAATCACGTGTCCTAAGTAGGTCACTTCTGGTAGCCAAAATTCACACTTGGAGAACTTGGCATAAAGGCGGTGCTCTCTAAGTTTCATCAATACAAGCCTAAGATGTTCGGCATGTTCTTCTTCGTTCTTCGAGTAGATTAGAATGTCATCAAGATAAACTATAACAAATTTATCTACGTACTCCATGAAGATCGAATTCATCATGCGCGAGAATGTGGCGGGGGCATTGGTTAAACCAAAGGACATGACGGTGTACTCATAAAGACCATAACGAGTAGTGAAAGCCGTTTTTGGAATGTCCTCGTTTCGGATCTTGATTTGATGATAACCTAATCTCAAATCCATCTTGGAGAAGACAGAGGATCCAGCAAGTTGATCATAAAGATCATTGATCCTGGGCAGTGGGTACTTGTTCTTTATCGTCGCTAGATTTAGCAGGAGATAGTCTACGCACATCCTTTCTGTTCCATCTTTCTTCGTTACGAACAGAACGGGGAAACCCCATGGCGATGAGCTAGGGCGGATGAAGCCTTTTGCCAACAAAGCTTCAAGTTGGATTTTAAGCTTAGCTAACTCACGTGGGGCCATTTTGTATGGGTGTCTGGAAATTGGCGTGGTTCCTGGCATAAGATCGACTATGAACTCTACACATCTGTCGGGTGGATAGGTTTAAGGGGTTGGGTTACTGGATGGTTTTCTTGAGGATGGCCATGGCCTACTAGGGCTACAACAGATATGTCTGAGTAGCAAAGTACCCCAACACAATGTTTAGTGTGGTCATTCTGGCTAGAAGACATCTGAAGTGGGAGGAAGTACTGCAAATGCCTCAACATAGGTTTCTAGAATAGAATCTACATCCGAAATAGATAGAAGGATTTTTCAAATGCATCAGATTATGAAGAAACTTGGAATGAATCGGACAACATAACGGCTGTAATTGCAAGAGAAAACAATTTCTTACAACATGGAAACAAAACTTTCATACGATGTAAGAAATCAGGAAGCACAACAACTCTAGACAATTGAACACAACTTTCCTACGGCTACAAGGAAGCAATCAACGAGATGTTCTAGTAAGACATAGATGAGCCTAGTCCTATCTTCCCATAGAAAAGATGAGGGTGACTTAGAACTCCGATCGATGAAGGTAAGGAGAAAAAAGAAGCCTTACATTGTTACCTTATATACCCAGAGTAACTATGTAATTATAGAAGGCTAGACTCGACTTAGGCCAAGGCTGATAATCTTACAGTCAGTCCTGCTCTGACACCAAGTCTGTCGGGACCCGGGGTTAGCGTATGCAAGACCCGCTACAACAAAATCATATGGAGAGCCGAGAACCGTACCCACTTGTCTAAGAAGACACGGCCAAGCACAGAACATTCTCGGAAAGCATCGAACGTGAGGGGCATCCCATCCATGCCGGATGATCAACTGAGATGGGTCCTCATTGTTCGCACACAAGTCTAAATGATATGGGTGGTGAACTCCCATACTCATAGACAAGTTGCCTCAACCATACTATCGATTGTATTATAACCCTTACATAGACTTACTCCAGCCCGATCACTTATTCGGGGTCTAGGGCGGGCTCGATCATACATCAAAGTCTGCACGTGACAGAGTCACGAGCAATCGCATCGCGATGCCCCAAGCTGCGCACATCTAAGGGCCACTTGGTGTATAAAGGACCACCAGTCAGATCACAACTAAGGTCTCGAAAACCCATACTAAGACATGCATGTTATAATCATACATGCATCACAAATGTCTGGTATGAAAAGCAGGTATCATTGCAATTCTCTACAAAGTATACAACTTTATTGATAACTCTTACAGAGTTCACACAGAGATCACGAGACTGTGATCCAACATTACATCAAACATGTGGAAGCAAAGTAGGTCTGAGTACAGACAAGTTTAACAAATGACTTAGAGAAGCCTTATCTATAGACAAGCCCTTCCACGAGGGAACCAGTCTGCTGACTGGGACTACACTAGCTTGATCAGTCGTCGAGCTCCAGGAAGAATCCACCTTCGAGGGTCAGTGGGTTCATCTAAAACATAGAATAAGCAAACGTGAGTACAAAGTCGTACTCATCAAGACTTACGTAGGAGCTATACTACTCATGCACATGTATCAAGGTAAAGGGATGTGGGGTTCATAAGCAGAAGTGCCAGCTTTGACTTAGCTAGTCCTGAACTACGAGTACCAGACTTGATGTAAGAAGCGTACACGAGTCCACTACATGTCTCCAACCAATTACACGACTATGGTGCCTTCCTCCACTTCCCCACGAGAAAGCACGCCATAGCACTCACGCTTATCTTGGCAAGTTTTATAAGTATCCAGTTCAAGTTTTCTAATAATCAGGAACAACTTTCCAAGTAGTCCCTTACCGCGGACGCGACTATTCGAATAGTTTATTAACCCTGCAGGGGTGTACTGCTACACACATGAAACGATCAGTTACCGCCGGGATCTCGTCACCCTTCAAGCGGGTGTCGGCGAGGATAATTTCCAGAACTCCGAACTACTGCGACTCATTGAACCGAGAAGGGGTGAGTTAGTAGGTTGAGCGGGGCTCCATGTGCCCAACATGTGGTAGTACTCTTCGTCTTGGATCACCACACAAGAACTCAGGCTTAGGGCGGTGTTCAACGAGACAACTGTAAGGCCCCCAATGCGGTGCTAACTCGATTTAGTCGCTTTCGCGTCCCACTCAAGTTAGTAGCGCATGAAAGGCCATCGACATTCCAAAGTACGGTTGCTTTTCAGTGCATAGTGACGGCACCGTGTTATTCGAAGAACACGGTGCCGTCACTGTGCACTGAATTCTAATATTTCCCCTTTTTCCTCCCTATTTTTCAGAGGTGAAAATTAGTTATAAAATCATGAAAATTCCCTAAACCCAAATGTATTGTCTTGGCAAAGTTTGGAGTTTGAATGGGCACACATGCATTTGCAACAGTACAAAATTCCATTCTTTTGGCATTTGATCAATTCATACAAAATGAAAAGACAAGTGGGATCAACTTCTTCATCACCACCATGACCACATGAAAAGTGACACCTAACATGATCACAACTTGAACACCAAAAGAGGGAAAGGTACAAATACATGATGAACAGAGGAATGCCACTCTTGGGCTGTTACAGCACTCCCTCACCAACATAGGATCTCGTCCCGAGATCTAAGCCTTAAACAACTCAGGGTACTCAGAACGGAGATGATCTTCGCGCTCCCACGTTGCTTCCTTCTCCGAATGATGTGCCCACTGGACCTTCATGAACTTGACGGTCGTGTTGCGAGTCTTGCACTCGGACGTCTCAAGAACACGGACTGGGCGCTCTGAGTAGGAAAGGTCCGCACTCAGCTGGATCTCGCCCAAGTCAACGCCCTGCTCTGGTTGCTTGAAGCACTGCTTTAGCTGGGACACATGGAACACGTCATGCACCATGGACAGACTCTCTGGAAGCTCGAGACGAAAGGAAAGAGGTCCTCTAGTCTCAGGGATGCAGAAAGGTCCGACAAATCTTGGAGCGAGCTTTCCTTTGATGCCAAAGCGGTGAGTACCCCTCAATGGAGACACTTTGAGGTATGCCCATTCACCAACTTTGAAAGCTACACCACGGTGTCTTTTGTCATAATAGGCCTTCTGCCTAGACTGTGTTGCCTTTAGGTGCTCTCGGACAATCTTCACTCTCTCCTCTACCTCTTGGATCACATCTGGACCGAACAGCTGCCTCTCACCTGTCTCGGACCAGTTCAAAGGTGTCCTGCACTTCCGGCCATACAAGACTTCAAACGATGCTGCCTTCAGACTTTCCTAATTGATGTTGTTGTAAGAAAACTCAGCATACGGCAAGCACTCTTCCCACTTCATGCCAAAATATATGACACATGGTCGAAGCATGTCCTCCAGGATTTGATTCATGCGCTCGACTTGCCCACTTGTCTGAGGGTGATAAGCGGTACTGAACAACACTGTCGTACCAATTGCCTTTTGAAAGGCCTTCCAGAACTTAGAGGTGAAAAGGCTGCCTCTATCGGAACTGATCTTCTTGGGAATGCCATGCAAAGACACAACTCTTGCGGTGTACAAATCCGCCAACTGATTTGCTAAAATGGAGTCCTTCAGTGGAAAGAAGTGGGCAACTTTGGAAAGATTGTCAATGACAACAAAGATGACATTGTTCTTCTTCTGCGACAAGGGAAGCCTGTGATGAAGTCCATCTCTATGTGATCCCATTTCCACTCCGGAATCTCAAGTGGATGAAGCAACCCTGCATGCTTCTGGTGCTGTGCCTTCACTCTCCTGCACACATCACACTAAGACACGTAACGGGCAACATCCCGCTTCATACGAGTCCACCAAAAGATTTTCTTGAGATCTTGATACATCTTTGTACTGCCAGGGTGAATAGACAACTTGGATCATGGGCTTCCTTCATGATGACCTCTCTGAGATCTCCCTCCTTGGGAACAATGACTCGCTCTTCGAACAACACAGTGCCGTCACTATGCACTATACCCTGCTTGATCTTTTGTATCATTGAGCTGTCCGACTGAGTTTCACAATTCTTCTCATGGATAGTGGGCTCTTCCACAAGGTTGGAAAGGTATCCTGCTGGAACTAGCTCAAGATTGATCCTGCAAAAGGACTCACACAAATCAGGGTGGATCTTCTGCACCTGAATATTATTGCAATCGCCTTTGCGGCTCAGCGCATCATCTATGACATTCGCCTTCCCAGGCGTGTACTGAATATCAACTGTGTACTCAGTAATAGTTTCCAGCCATCTTCTTTGCCTCAAGTTCAGATTTGGCTGAGTGAACAAGTACTTCAGACTCTTGTGGTCGGTGAACACATCCACCTTCCTCCCTAAGAGGAGGTGTCGCCAAGTGACCAACGCGTGCACAACTGCTGCAAGCTCCAAGTCGTGCGTGGGATAATTCCTCTCACTCGTCTTCAACTGCCGTGAGGTGTAAGCCACAATATTTCTGCCTTGCATCAAAACTCCGCCTAGACCTTGCAAGGAGGCATCACAAAACACCTGAAAAGGCTGTGACTCATCTGGCGGTGTGAGAATTGGAGCTGTGGTCAACTTCTCTTTCAACTCATCGAAGGCTGACTGGCAAGTTGGTGACCAAGTGTACCGTGTGCCTTTGTACAACAATTCAGTCATTGGCTTCGCTATTTTGGATAAATTCTGCACAATCCTCCTCCAATAACTGGCGAGGCCGAGAAAACTCCTTAGCTGCTTCACGTTCTTCGGCGGAGCCCACTCTTCAATAGTGCGGACTCGCTCTGGATCAACCGCAATTCCTTCAGCGGAGACAACATGGCCCAGAAAATTGACCTTGTCCAGCCAAAACTCACACCTGGAGAACTTGTCGTAGTAACAGTGCTCTCTCAACTTCTGCAGCACCAGGCGCAAATGTTCCTCATGTTCAGCCTCTGACATGGAATAGACAAGAATGTCGTCGAGGTGGAGGATCACAAACACATCAAGACATTCCTGGAACAAATAGTTCATAGCTCTCATGAATGTTGGAGGGGCATTTGAGAACCCAAAAGTCATGACTGTGAACTCATACAACCCATAACGTGTGCTGAAAGCGGTCTTGGGAATGTCCTCTTCATGAACACGGATTTGGTGATACCCCATCCTCAAGTCAAGCTTGGAAAACACCTTTGCCCCATTCAACTGTTCGAACAGATCATTGATGCGGGGTAGAGGGTATTTGTTCTTGATGGTCTTCTTGTTTATACCGCGATAGTCCTGGACCAAGTGGCTAGTCCCATCTTTCTTATGGACAAACAAAGCTGGTGCACCCCAAGGGGAAGTGCTCGCGCGGATAAAACCGCCTGCCTTCAACTCTGTCAACTGCTTCTTGAGATCAATCAACTCCTTCGAACACATCTTGTACGGATGCCGAGAAATCGGCTGGGTACCAGGCTCTAGCTCAATAACGAAGTCAATAGCTCGAACTGGGGGAATTTCTGGCAACTCCTCTGGAAAGACGTCTGGAAATTCACAGACAACTTTGACTTCTTCGATCAAAGGTGCAACTCCAACGTTCAAGGCGTACAACTGTGGTGCTCCTTCCATTGAGCCACAAGTGTACAAGACTTCTGCGCCTGAATAGTGTGTCAACTTCACGGATCTGGTTGGACAATCAATATTGGCCTTGTTTTGCACAAGCCAATCCATGCCCAAGATGACATCAATGTCGGAACGCGGAAGCAAGATTAAAGAAGCTGGAAACATGCAGCCCTGGATATCAATCCTCACAAACGGAGCACGAACTGCAGAGCCAAACTTGGAACCAGGAGAGACGATAGACAACGGGGTTGGCAAATCGTCCAAGGTGAGGACCTGCTCATGAGTGAATCTCTGCGATACAAAGGAATGGGAAGCTCCGGAATCGAACAACACAGTCACGGGAACAGAATTAACAAGCAACCTACCAAGAACGATCTCTGAAGACTGATGCGCATCTGTGAGCATCACGTTGTTTACTCGAACTGCACGTGGCTGTGCCTTCACCATCGCATTGCTCGGAGTAGAGCGAGGTGGAGGCGGTGGAAGACGGGGAAAGCGTGGGTCAGTGCACTTGTCTGAGTAGTGCCCCGGACCTCCACACTTGTAGCAGATCACGCCTGACCTGGGCTGGGACTGTGGCCTGGGTGGCCTCGCGTGTGGTGGTGTAGAGCGAGGCCCCTGCTGAACTTGGACGGGAGGGCGGGAAAAAGTGCGGACAACTGCCCCCCTCTGCTGGAACTGCTGCCTCTGCGGTGGTGCCTCTGTAACCCAAGTCTTTTCCTTCTTGTGGACCATCACTACGGAGCTGTGCTCTCTCTGGCGCTTCCTGTCTGCATCCCACTCTGCTCTGGCTGACTCCTCACGGATAGCCTGATCCACGAACTGCAAGAACAGCGTGGGGTTGCATTGAGTGAGTGCGTACTTGATCTCTGTGCTGAGACCTCCACGAAATCTGGCAATCTTCTTGGCCTCTGTGCTGACCTCCTCCGGAGCGTACCTGGCGAGCCTGACGAAGGCCAGGTTGTACTCCTGAACTGACCTGTCAACCTGTCTCAGAGCTAAGAACTCCTCTCGCTTCCTGTCCATCAATCCACTCGGAATATGTGCTGCTCTGAAGTCTGCGACGAAGTCTGCCCACGTGATGATAGCATCGCCCTTGTTGGCCTTGTAGGTATCGTACCAGCTGGCTGCTGCACCCTGAAGCTGGAAGGAGGCGAAGGTGACGTAGTCGACTGGTCTGACGGTGTTTGCATTGAAGTGCTTCTTGATCTCTGCGATCCAATCATCCGCTTCCAGCGGGTATGGAGCCTAGGAGAACCTGGGGGGGTTGATAGCAAGGAACTGCTGCAGAGTGGTGTACTTTGGTCGATCACTCCTCTGGGCAGTCTGGTTCTGTAGCATCTGTAAGATCGCAGCTGTGCCCTGTGCCACTACGGTCACAGCCTCCCCAAGGAGAGGGTTCTCTGGCGGCGGCATGTTCGCGCTTGGCATCTTGTATACAGTAACACTTATGAGAACATGGTAGAAACACTGATGAAACCAGAAGATAAAGCAATATTGACAACAAAACTTCCTCACGAGGTATGAGGAAGCCGAAGGATGAATATCCACCAAGGTTAACCTGGAAAGTCGAAAGCTAGGTGCTACTTGAATCCCCAAACGGATATCATCCAAAATCCAAGATAATAATATGCTAGAGAGCACACAACAATATATACGAGTGGTTGAAGACCTGAACATTGAGACATCTGCCCTGAGCGGCCCACCGAAGCGGTCTCCTATAGGGGGAGGAACCACATCCGGAGGATGCCAACCATCCCTGTATAGGAGTTTCACTTGAGGTATGCCGTAAGCGAGGTGGAGCTGTCAACCCCATGTGGCGGCTCAGTGTTCTCAACGTACGCCAACCCTTCTCGTCGCTAGCAAAGAATTATAGAGGAATCGGAGCCTCATGTAAACGAGAACCTAGATTTGTTTTGAAAGGGGATAAGTTGCAGAGAGAAAACAACGTTTCACTTCCTCATGGAAAAAGGGGTGGGAGGGTGGGGTAAGAAGAAAAAGAAAGAGTTCCTACTCTCCGATTTTTCCTTAATAACTATAAAATAGTTTCTAGACTCAACTTCGGCCAGTAAGGGGTCCTACAGTCAGTCCTGCTCTGATACCAAGTTGTAAGGCCCCCGATGCGGTGCTAACTCGAGTTAGTCGCTTTCGCGTCCCACTCAAGTTAGTAGCGCATAAAAGGCCACTGACTTACGACACTCGCACTCGTGTCGCTGCCGGATTCTCGACAACAGATATAAGAACAATGAACTTTATACTAAGACATAAATATATAGAGTCCAGGGCATACATCGCCACTGGTATTTATTACATCATCTCAGAGGTCCGTGGACCCAACAGTACATCATGCCACAATGGAAGACAATCACGACCGAGTACGGTCAAAATCCAAATTTCCCTAGAGAGGGCTGCACATAAATAGTCCACCCACGGATCGTCGGAACCCAACTATAGGATCTACTGAACAAAGTCATCCTCATCGTCGTCCTCCGGGGGCACCTCCACAAAGTATCGTCCGGTGCTCGGGTCGAGGTAGTAGTCAACTGCAGCGGCCGATCAGGAAAAACAGTAAAAAGCACAAAGGAAAACAGGGGTGAGATTATATCATTACATGATAACTAACTTCCTATGGTAAGACAAGGTAAAAGTAAAGGTTGCAGCCGCACTAGCATATATGGTGGCTATCATTCTATTGGAATAGAGGTGAGGTCCAAGAATATACGTGACAATGTGTCATAAGTCTTCTATTCACCTACTGACGTCAAACATAACACAACCTGGATCTTCTCTCGGTCCCCCCTAGACGAAGAAAAGCAACCAAGGCACTCACATGGTAGGCAAGTTTTAATTATGATTCAAATTGATGTTATTCTATGAACAAGGAGTAGGTCTCAAGTCGTCCATAACCGCGGACACGGCTTTTCGAAAAGATTTAACCCTGCAGGGGTGTACCAACTGCCCATCATAGGCTTCGCATGTACGCCCGATTTCCGCTTGGCGGGTGAAGGCGCCTGAAACTCCGGAACGTCAGAATCCCTCTAACTAACAACGCACAACTCCGGGTGGCCCCTGGTGAGTCGACACCCAACTCAAAAGCCGGTCGCGCTCTCGAATCAGCCTCTACCGTCTGGACGAGTTCGAGAGGAACTGCCCTCGCCCGGGAAGGCTCTCTAGCTTCCAGGTGTGGACCAACGGGATATACCATCCCCCTGGCCCCCTTTGTTTTAAATCCACTGGAGCGCTAACCAGTTACACACACGGGTTTCAAAAGGTAAAATCAGCTTGGGGCACCACTAGAACTGTTTGGAGCTAGGTATGTAAGACAAGGGGACCCCATAGAATCCCACACACGATTAGGCACGCTCGTCAAGAAACACAATACCCGGAACTCGGGACCTATGTGACTCAAATGGAACAAAACACCTGGTGGGAACAGCCTGCTCTCCCATCTTTCATCAAGTATAATTTAACATCATAACAATAATAAATATCAACCAAATTCTTTGAATAACATGATATCCCAACCATAACATAGGGTAAGCAGCAAGTTTTCCTACTCATACTAAGCAATGGCTGAGCAGCGGTAACTTAGCAATACAAGGTTTTGCTGGGATGTGGGGATCATGGCTGTTTGGTTTTTGAACGTGGCATAAGCAAAGTGGATAGGATCAAACAAACTTTCTAGACAACAGCTAGGCAAGTAGGCACAAAGGTATCAAGTAATGGTATAAATCTTCCCCTTGCATGGGTAATCGATCGACGGAGCAGACGTAGCAGGGTCCTCGGGCTCGGTGTCAGAAACCTCCACGTAAGTCTCCTCGGCAGTCTCAGGTGCTAACGTAAGGTACCGGCAAGGAAAAGGCACACAAGTAAGCAATGGGTGCAATGCACAGGCAAAGATGGTATGATCAAGTTTAATAGACATGATGTGACCCTATCTAGTCATATTTAAATGAAGGTGGTGACGACACGTCAACAACTTCATATGCAATTTATTTACGTTGAATGGCTTTGGTCTTAGCCTTAATTTTTGCTGTAAGTAACATAGCATCATCGCATGGCATGAACAAAAAAACAAGTTATCAAAGTAAAGCATCGTAAAAAATAAACTAACGATTCCGGAGACTGAAAGGTGTCGACGGGAGGTGACACCCGGAGAAGTAACAAGGAAAGAAAACCGCAAGCAAGTCACTCCCATAGGAAAAGAAATATGGTCATGACATTGCACGGGAAGGGAAACAGGATTGAAAGAACTTGGGTTGCCAAGTTGATTACCATGTGACAACATGGAAAAATGTGGGTCATGTCAATTGGGTGAACCAACAAAGTGGATACCCAAGTCATGAACCCCAGGAAGGATGATGTGCAAGGTGGTGCATTTGCATGGCTCAACCCCAATTTGTATTTCTCATAACACAAAGTGGTCAGCACCCCTTAGCCATCACTCGCAAATTCTGCCCCACCTAAATGGCATGGCCACCATGAGGCAAAAGCAAAGGGGTTTGATAAGCAAAAAAAAAAGAAATAGGAAGGTGGCATACATATGGGCAGCCTCACATATCATCATTTTTATGTTGCTCAAAACCTAAAAATGTTGCCACCATAAGAATCCTTGGATTTTTCTACCCCATAAACATGTACAACATGTCAGCATTTGAAATGCGGTTCAAATCCTACAAGGCTTAGAAAAGAAAGGCTAAAAGAAAAAGAAAACAAACAGAAGAAAAAAAAAGAAGGAGAGGGGCTCGGCCTCTGCCTCACTGGGCCGAAACCGACCATCCTAGCCCAGCCGAGGCCTACCTGGCTAAGCCAGCAACCCACCGCGGCCTCTCTCCACTGGAAGGTGAGGGCCTGGCTGTCAGCCGGCCAACCCCAAAAAAATAGGGCTAAACTCAACGCGCCCAGGGTGGGATTCGAACACGAGATCTCTTGGCCAGGACACAGCGCTCAAACCAGCCAAGCTACTAGGGGAGTCGCGTCACCACAGCGGACAGAGCCTAGGTATCTAGTGTACCATGGTTAACTGAAGAAGCGCACACAAGCCTGACGAACTGAACCCGACGACAGGACAGGTGGTGCCGGCGACTTACGACGGGCCTCACCTCGGCTAAGGTGCTCCGGCGGCTCGAAAGAGGCAGCGCGCTCAAAGAGGGGACCCCAAAGGATCCATTTTCGCTTACACCTGCACCGGGGACGCGACAACGGCGACGTGCCCCTCGCCGGAATCTCACGGCGGGCGGAAACAGGGGAGCCCGACGAGCTACTACGCAACGCACTACGGGGAACAGGGGACGGAGACGTCCTCACCTAGGGGTGCTTGGAGGTGAACTCGATGGCGCCAGAGACGAAGCGGACGGGGCGGTCATCGTCGAAGTAGAGAGGTGACGATGCGGACGACCACGGCGATGAGATGCGGCTTGCCTCCTAGCTCCGACCTGTCGACGGGAAAGCGTGAGGAAGATGAGAGGAAACGCAAATGAAGAGCACGCGTTCGACGAGGTGACGAGGCGGCGACGGATTCGAGCTCCTCAACGGCTCCCATGGCAGAACAGGGGAGGGCTATCCTGAGAGAGGCGGCGGCGAGGGGGGAAAAACGGGGGGAAGATGAACCCTAGGGGAGCAGGGGCTCTTATAGGGCGCATCGGGATGACAAGACGGCCGGAGACGGCGAGGGAAACGGCCCCGACGTCGCTCCTCTCTCGGCGTCCACGCCTGACAGCAAACGGAGGGGGTGGCGGCCGTCTGGTCCGTTATATCCCAGCCTTGGATCAGATCCAACGGCTGCGGAGGGGGTCCGTACCCCTTTGCTGGACTGGGCTGTGGGAAGAGGAGGAAATAAGCCTGCTAGACCGGCCTGGCCGACATGATCCTTTGGAGAGAAAAAGGAAAAAAAAGGAAAAAGCAATCCTTTTCCAAATAAAAATCCATGCAAGCCCTAGGACTTTTACAGAGACAAAAAGGAGAGATAAAAACAAAACTCCAGCACCAAAATTCCTCCAGGAATATTCCTGATTTTATAAAAATGGTTTGACCATTTTTGGAGCAAGTGGAATTTGAACCTTTTGAATTTGAATTCAAATGTTTCCCCTTTTTCCTCCCTATTTTTCAGAGGTAAAAATAGTTATAAAATCATGAAAATTCCCTAAACCCCAAAGTATTTTCTTGGCAAAGTTTGGAGTTCGAATGGGCACACATGCATTTGCAACAGAACACAATTCCATTCTTTTGGCATTTGATCAATTCATACAAAATGAAAAGACAAGTGGAATCAACTTCTTCATCACCACCATGACCACATGAAAAGTCACACCTAACATGATCACAACTTGAACACCAAAAGATGGAAAGGTACAAATACATGGTGAACAGAGGAATGCCACTCTTGAGCTGTTACAACAACCCACTATGTACTCCTACACAGCCTCTCATCGTTCACCGTATATTAGGGTAGATTCACCAACACATTTCCACCATCATCAACATGATCACTACCATCCCGAATCACAAAAGAGTAACCTCATTGTAACTCTGAGCATGCAATAAGCAGTAACAGTTGCAGGGGCCACATGATAACAACCAACTCCTACATTTGCTAGGATTGTGGTTTGCTTACTACTGTGACAAAATGATAGGTCATGCAAAGGATTGGGTTCAACTATGCGGTAGAAACGTTATCATGGTGATCATCCTAAACAATGCATAAGCGAGACTGAGAGGGAAATGGGTTTTATCGACATGATCAAAGGTGTTTGCTTGCCTTGCTGACGAGGTTCAGTATCGGGGTCTTCGACGAAGGGGGTGATCTCGGGTTCCGGCTCCACCTCTATTCGAGAAAACAACACAAACATTGCAATCAATATAATGTACAATGCACAATCACATGATAAATTTGTAGAACATGATGTATATGGTGCTGATGTGTTGGGCATTCCACTTAAATGAAATATATTGCATTTGAGTTGAAAATTCAAACTCCATTTGATATATCGATGAATTTCAATTGCATTTGAATCCATGAATGTTCATTTGAAATGGTTGAGAATGAAGTGATGTTGTAAAGGTGAGGTAAAGTTTTTGATGTGTGGATGATTCCATCTAAAAGAAGGGTGTTGCAAAGTCATTTGCAAAATCACCCCAAATTTGAATTTGAAAAGGATCCATATGTACATATGCCACTGTTCACCCATTTTAAATGGTCAAACATGAAAAAAAAGTTTATATTCAGAAACCTTGTACTTTTCTGATAATTTTAGACATATTATTTGTCCCATTTGGAGTTAAAATGAATTAGTTATGATTTATTGAAGTTTAAGCTATTTTCTAGAATTTTCCTGATTAAAATTAATCATTTAACAAATTAATGCATCATGCATGCGTCATCATGACGTCAGGGGGCCTCTGACAAGGGGGACCCACTAGTCAGTGTCTCATGTGTTAATTAAAACGATTTAAACTGATTTAAATTAAACAGGGGGATTAGTGTGGCCTTGGGCCCACATGTCAGTCTCTGGTGGGGGGATTAAGCTTAGGATTAAGCTAATGGAGAGCTCTCCGGCGCCGGAGTTCCTGTAGCCACCGGAATCTCGTTGGGATCGCGATTTAGGGCACGGGTTGGGGGTTGGAGACCACGGGCAAGAAGCAGGGGAGCGTCCGCGTCTGGTGGTGCCATTGGGGGGTCAAGGAGGTGCTCCAGAGCACGGGGGCTTCAATGGAGGCGGCGGCTCGAGCATTGACTTCGCCGGCGAGGAGATTTATAGCACGGGAGGAGCAGAGGAGAGGGGGAATCGAAGCGTAGAGCTCACCTAAACACGATGGAGGCCTCGTCGGTGCCGGAGAAGACGCGGGTGTAGCTCTATTCGACGCCGGAGTTTCTGCGGCCGGCGACGGGAACTCGAAGCTGGCGTGTCTCCGGTGGGCGCTCAGCTTTAATTGACGCGGGGGAACGATGAAGTCGTCAACGGCGAAGCAGATTGACACAGCGGCGAGGATGGAGGGGCTCGGTCGCCACGTCGGTGCACGACCGTGCCCGGCTAGGGTTTCGGGTGCGCGACTTTTGCACGCCGGGGAGGAAGGGGAAGGGTGTGCGCGAGGGGGAGAATGGCGGTGTCTCCCTGGGCGTGCGTGGCGACGAGAAGAGATAGGGGGGAGGGCTGAGGAGCTGCCACGGCGACAGTTGCGGCATGTCGTGCACGCAGCAGTGTGCTCGTGCCCGGGGAAGACGACAGGGGAGACCCCTGGTGGGCTGGGGCGGCTGGGGAAGGTGGGCTTCGCCCCTGGGCAACAGGTAAGCTCTTCCCTTTTCTTTTCTTATTTTATTTTTATTTTTTCTGCATTTTGTTTGACCTAGCTAAATAAAATAGCTAGGTATTTTTATAAATGCCCAAATGATTTTATATGGCCTCATAAAATAGAGAGCTAGCCACTTATAAAATTTGAACACTTTTAAAATTCAAGTAATTTGAACTTTAATTCAAATAGGGGTTTAGATTTAATTCCATGCTCCTGTTTGAATATTTGAAAAATTCATGAGCATGGGGTTGGTCCCACATCACTTGATATGTGATCACACTCATTTATGGGAGTTTTCAAAAATGCAAAAGGAATTTTTGGAGCAACTTTTATTCTGGCCATCTTAATTAAATTCATCTGGGGGGGTTTCTTCTCCCATTTCAATTTCTTTTTTGAAATTTTCACATGATGCAAAGTGACCACGTAACCCTAGCACATACCTAACAGAGGGTTCTGACACTCCGACACGAGGTGGAGTCCTATTCTACTTTACAAATATGTTATATGATATACAAGGTAAGTCGAATTCCTTCTACGGCTTCGATCTTCTTTCCTTGACGCAACCGACCTGTGGCCGGGTCTTCTTTGTGGGCCTTCGTTAGGCGAGTCGGCCCATAGACCTAATGCCGAGTCTGGGATTTAGTCCATCCTCCGACATTAGCCACCAGGATTGGTGTGATGCTTCAGTCTTCACGTCAATCTCTTTGCTGCCATTATGGTTGCCGACTCCCTTACTGGTTTTCGAGAATTTTGATATTTGTCAAGCCGTTTTTTTCCGATTGTATCGACTCACATTATTTTTGAGGCTTGCAGGAATCGATACGAATCTTTCTTATCTCTTCGTTTCATCTTCCAACTAAAATTTCTTTTGACTTTTTCAGTCAAAGATCCTTTATGGTATTTATAGTCACACTACCCGAAACGCCGACCGTTAGACATTGATGTTGTAGTGGGAATCGAGGAGTCTTTCCATAAATGTTATTTACCACGGGTAGTTGGTATTGATTGATCTCTTCCTCGGATCTACCATAAATAGCCGTCGGGTAGCTTTTATCTTCCAAGCATCCTCATCTTTCTTCTTCCTCTTCTCCTTCTTCCTGCTTTTACCCATGGCACCCAAGCTAGAAGCTCATGCCTCTTCGGCGTCCGACGAACCCGGCTCCCACGCAGGTGCTCATGGTCGAGGTCGCGGACGGACGTGGGCGAGGACGTGGCCGTGGGCGAGGTAGGTGAGGAAGTGCTCGCGCGGCCTCTCCTTCTGAATCTTCCCCTTCTTCTCCTGAGAGGAATGAGTTTTTGATAAGGGTTCAAACTATCCGCCGTTGGGTTCATCTTCCTGGTTCTTTTGCGCAGCTTGTGATGGATTCGTAGGCTCCAGGTTTTTGACTTCATTCTGAGGGGTGCCCTCATGGGCCCATCTGGGTGGCCACCAATTTCTCTGGTGTGGACTCCATGTTCTTGTGGAGAGGTTGGGAGACTTTCCTTCATTCCAGGAACATTCAGAGAGGAGATACAATCGTCTTCAGGAATGATGGTGAAGATACCCTATGGGCAAGGGTTTTTGACTCAGACGGTGATCGAGCCGACTGCTGTATGGAGAGCTCCAGCAGCAGTGATGAAGATTTTTACAACAATGCAAGAGAGTCCCAAGTCACCTCATCTTAAGACGAAGCCGAATCTGAATATGATGACTGAAGCTTTAGTTTTCTTCTTAGTAGTATTTGCCGACATTGGCTTTTATTTTTTCTGCAATGTCCCTCCTTTGATGTAAGACTCGGTTGCTCTGATGAATGAAATTTATGAATTTCCATCGAGTTTTTAAGTCGGTTTTATTCCTGACTTTTGAATAATGCAAGAGAGCCGATATTTTATGATAATGTATGTATCTGTAGCCACCTGAGTCGATTCAGGAAGATGTGTATCGGTAATCGACTCATAGGATAGATCGACTTGTAGCCCCCATGAGATGGTGTGGTCACGTTTACGTGCCATACTGGGTCATATATATTGAAGTGTTTCTTCATCAGGAGTAGTATGATTATTATGGCGTCGAGCCGAATCTTTGGAGATAGAATTTTTGAAAAGTTACTCCCCAAGAGTCGGTGTATGCATCTGGGTGTTGTACCGGGTCTTATCTTGAGAAGAAAACTTTCAAAGTGTAGTCCCCAAGAGCCGATATGAACATCTTTGTGCCGTGTCGGGTCTTTGAGAAGAAATTTTTTCGAAGTGTAGTCCCCATGAGTCGGTATGTGCACCTGAGTGCGCGTGCCGAGTCACATAGGTCTAACTTTTATTTGTAAGAAATAATTTGTAAATATGCATGATGTTATGAATGCAGAACTGTAATGTAAAGGCTAGTAGAAGTCGGCTTTCACCTCATGTTCTCTCATTGAGAGATATTATTGGTTAGGAAAGTCGAAACATCTCTGTAGAGTCGGCTTTCCCGTAACTATCGTGCCCGTCATGTAGGACTAAATTCGATAGATGGTTTATGTAAACCTCGAAGTTTAGACCAAACGGTTTCGCGTTAGTAAAGGAAGCTCTATACTGTACATGCCGGGTGGCGTGCCCAAGTCATGTGTATGCCAAGATATTGTCGGGATGTAAGGGTTGATGGGAGCCATCAAACCCCCCTTTATCTTTAGGTAAACAAACACAAGTTTTTACATGTATATTCCGACTTTTTCCGGTCGAAGTCGATGATTGTCATCATGCTCCCCCTCTTTCACCTTGAGAAAGCAATATACATACCCAGGGCCGGTAGAGGGTTGATCAAGCCCCCAGGTCTCTGAGAATTTTTTGTCATGCATTATGCATTATGATGCAATATGTTATGCGATGTAATGTAATGTGATGTAATATGTATGATAGGGTATGAAAAAATATTTTATGCATAGTTGTGGCGAGAGCCGGTGCAACGAAGTCGACTTTATGGAGTTTGTAGTCTGGTTTTGCGATCAAAGTCGACGTTATGGCTTTTTCAGCCTCTTCTTGCGATCAAAGTCGACTTTTTAATTATGGTGATGGCCGAAAATGCGATTTTAATATCGACTTTAACTATTTTGACTGTAAGTTAGTTGCGATGAAGATCGACTTTATTATGCGGCGGTGCCGATTGCGACAAATGTCGACATTTATACATATATGGCGAGAGCCGGTGCGACGAATGTCGACTTATTACAATAATTTCCTACTCTACTTAGGTGTAATATGGACGGAGTTATGCGATGTTCCATGGCCTTGGAGTCTCCTCCATCGAGGTGTGTGATTTTGCCTTCTCGCCTATATCAACCAAGTAGTAGGATCCATTGTATAGGTTTTTGCTGACCACAAACGGTCGTTCCCATGGAAAAGATAACTTGTGCATTCCATCCTTTTTCTGGATAAGTCAGAGCACCAAGTCTCCTTCCTGGAAAGTACGACTTTTGATGCGACGGCTGTGGTACCTCCGCAGATCTTGTTGATAAATAGCCGACTGAGCTGCAGCTAGTTCACGCTTCTCATCGAGGACTTCTAAGGCATCCTGCCTGGCATTCTCATTATCAGCTGCCACATAAGCGGTGACTCGTGGCGAGTCATGACGGATGCCACTTGGGAGAACGGCTTCGGCTCCATAGACCAGGAAGAAGGGCGTATAGCCTGTTGACCTGTTAGGAGTCATCTTGATGCTCCACAATACTAAGGGTAATTCTTCCTCCAAGCAACCCGGCGTCCTCTCCAGTGGAACGAAGAGTCGGGGTTTGATTCCTCGAAGAAACTCTTGGTTGGCTCTCTCGGCTTGTCTATTGGTCTATGGGTGAGCTACTAACGCGAGGTCGATTCGGATGTGCTCTCTTTGGAAGAATCGCTGCATAAACCCCTCTGATAGGTCAGACCCGTTATCAATGATGATGTTGTGGGGGTAGTCGAATCTGTATATGATCTTTTTCAAGAACTTTAGTGTCGTCTCTGCATCGCACTTACTAACCGGCTCTGCCTCAACCAACTTGGTGAATTTATCGACTGCCACCAGCAAATGTGTATTCTTGTTCGGTGACCTTTTGAAAGGTCCCACCATATCAAGCCCTCATACCGCAAAGGGCCAAGTGATTGGGATCATCCTGAGTTCTTGAGCCAGCACATGTGCTTGTTTTGCGTAACGTTAGCATCCATCACACTTTCGGTCTATGTCCTCTGCGTCCGCGTGAGTCGTTGGCCAGTAGAATTTGTGTCTATAGGATTTAGCCACCAGCGATTGTGGGCACCCCGTATTATATACCCGGAGCGGCCAGCTGTGTATACTGTCATGCTCCCATGATCAGTGTCGCATGAAACACAACTCGACATGGATATCATAGTCTCAATGTTCATACAATACCGAATACAAGTCTTACAAATAACATAGTCTTACATGGCCTCATTGGGCTCAAATAGCAGCGGAATAAGCAAAAGCATCAAAGGTAGCAGCGGCACAATCCACAGGGCAGTTCGGAGCATAGCACGTCCTAGTACTCGTAGGTAGCAACATCGTCAAATACCTGCTCCTCCAAGCCTGGCCGATTGAATAACCAGGGACAAAGCCGTGAGTACATACAAAGTACTCGCAAACCACCTAAAGAAAGAAACAAATTTTTGCATACGAAAATAATAGGATGGCTATATGGTGGAGTTTCTTATAGGATTTCCTATCTACTCCAAATTATTATTACGTTGGCAAAATTTTATACTTGGAAAGTTTTATTTCCCACAATGAGTTTGGATAAGTCAAGTCCAACCTTTTTCCAACAACATCAACCTCATCATCGCGAACAATAAACTTAGTACCGGGTTTTCTCATCTATTCCCCACAAAGTGTGGCCTCACTAGCTGTCCATGACCGTGGACTCCGGCTACTCGAATAGTTTTCACTCTGCAGAGTGTGGCACCCCGGCTCAGAGGACCGGAACACCCCGTGCACCAGCCCAGAGATTAATTCTTATGGAACACGTCACTGCTTGATATAGAACTGAACAGATTTCTATTACCGAAGATAGGGGTACACGAGGTCTATTACACTGCTAGCGGAGACACAGCTTGCTCCTCATGCTAGCCGCAACTCTACACCAAGCAGCAGCATAACTCTCTAGCAGTGGAATAACGACGGTAGCGGAACAAGAACGACGATGATGAACTCCAATCCACAGGGACACTGGCTGGGACACCTCCTAGCTCGCAAACACCGGGAACCTCGTCCTACGCATCCAAAGCACGGCCTGCAAATATGGCATAACGCGCTAGGTTAGTACATTGAATGTACTTGCAAGCTCACAACAACCATGCATCAAGGCAAAACAATAACATGGCAACAGGTTCAAGTATATTAGTGAACTAAACAGGTGAGAAACGATTTCATGCAATCAGATATTCATCAAGCATATTATCAGCATTAAGATTAATGCACACACAATGGACCCCACATGATCGTCGCATGATCACGTGGCTTACCTCGGAGTCCTTACAGACTCAAGCACCGGGTCACTTCGTGACCAACAACTTCCATGGGTCATCGCACGACCCAACGGGTCATTGCATGACCATTCAACGGGGTAGGTGTCCTTCGTTACCACCCAACCAATCCAATCATCGCATAACCATCCACTTACCACAAACATACCACCGAACTCATGTTGATCATAAGGTGTGACCTAGTACCAACTGTGTCCATTACCGTGGACGCGGCTATTCGAATAGATTTGTGTGACTCTGCAGAGTTTGTGCACGTTACCCACACTATGGAGTTCTTCCTCCATCCAGCACCCCGGTACTTGTCCCATAGGATCCTTGGAACTCGCACCGCAGGAGTGAACTAGGACTTCTCCAACGAGACTAATGCTACCGCGTGTCCCTCTTATCGTATCACTGACATCCCGTCTTGGGTAGCCCCTGTGGTTAGGTGTCCTCCGTTACCACCCTACCAATCCGACCATCGCATGGCCCTGACCATCACTTGGTCCATAAACTTTGTCCCCCGCCAGGGACCGCGTGCATAACAACTTTGGCTTTCAAGACTACCGCCGCCTGCCTGATCAGGGCAGCCGCGCGCGCGTAGCCTCCCTTACTTTGGTGACACGTGCAAGAGAACCCACCGGAAGACTGAATCAAGGCCCGCCCATACAGGCAAATGTGGCTGCACGGATAAGTCCGGTTCGGTGGCACCTGATCAACTTGTCATGAAGCATGTCTCCATTAGCAAACACAAGTATCAGGTGCAACATGAGTAGCATCAGCTCATAACAATGCATAGCATACTAGCATAATGATTTCATATATGATCCAGCACATTTTAGATGGTGAACTTATCCGTGTTACAAATATTAATTTATTAACATGGCAACATTATGAATGCAGTTGAGCATAACTT
Source organism: Bromus sterilis (assembly GCA_950022295.1). Taxonomy (NCBI): domain Eukaryota; kingdom Viridiplantae; phylum Streptophyta; class Magnoliopsida; order Poales; family Poaceae; genus Bromus; species Bromus sterilis. The sequence continues at coordinate 189,393,141 of OX465599.1, read as the reverse complement.
AGGCATAGCATGAACATGAGCAACTTAACATGGTGTTGGTATATTGTGGTTACGATGATGCAGAGTATGACATGGAAATGACATGAGAAAATCATAGCATGAAGGTAACATGATCAAGGCATGTCATAGTAGTAGCATAAGTACAGCATAGCAACGATAACATTAAGCATAAAACGGCAACATGATCATGATCACCGATATAAGCATATCATCGAACAACATTTTTAGAAGCACGTCAAAGCTTTGCAAAGGTGCAAAGGGTATTGTGTCTTGGCTTTCACTAGAGGAGTGTGAAATACTCCTGGATCTTCAGCACAAGTAAAACCCTGCAAAAGATTTTGAAATAAAGCAATGGGCAAAAAATCAAACACCATCTTTTGTTTGACCAGCAACTAACAACATCAAATCATGGCATGAAACCTATGCCAAAACGTAGAGGAGTTCGATACGAAAACAACGCAAAAAGAATCACCTCAATCGGAGTTACAGGTGCGGAGATATTCGCGAAACGGTGTCGGGGGGCTGGATTTGGTGGGAATACGCTTTCTGAAAGCTAAAACGTATTTTCTGGCGCCGAAGGGAGAAATACGCCTTCTGTGATTTAAAGCGTAATTTCACCCGAAGGGAAGTGGAATACGCTTTCCAACTGGGAAAACGTATCTCGTTGGGAGGCGTCTTTAGAACTGGAAAACGTCCCGGGATTTGCGGACGTGTGGGACCCGCCTGGCAGCCGCTCCTCTCCTTCCTCTGTCTTCTTCTTTCCGTCGCCGAACAGGGGAGCGGCCACGGCTAGCCTCGCCGCCGTCAGCTGCCAGCGCAAGGAGGGGCTCCGGTGTGCTCACCGGGCGCGCCGCGCCGAGCCGTGGCCGCAGGTGGTCTTGGCCATGCGGGCAGCAGGTGTCCAGGGGCCCCCACGGGCGGGGCGCGACGGTCGTGCGGGCGGCACGGGGAGCCACCGGCTGGCGGCTCCGGCAGCAATGGGGGAAGCTAGGCGGCGAGGGAGGGCGCCTTCGTGAGTCAGAGGAAGGGGGGCGTCCTCGACTGCGCAAATTTAGCCGGAGGCTGGCGGTGGACGTGGAGACAGTGGGGACGCAATGTCGCGCTCCGGCGAGAAATTGGACGGGGGAAACGGGCTAGGAGAGGAAGTGGAGGCTGCTGGATGCTCAGGGAGGCGCGGGGGTGCCTCCTTTTTATAGCCAGGGCGAGATGCGAGCCCGGGCCACGACGGGAAGGTACAACCATGGCGTGGAGGTGATCTGGCGGCCACTGAGGGCGACGAGACGGGGTGGCGTGGAGCACGCACGCTCAGAAAACTCGGGCGGCGCGGCGGGACACGAAGAAAACGACGGACGCGCTCTGTAGCACGGGGTGGACAGGTCGAGCACGCTCGGGGCGCGTCCAGAGCACGCCTAGTGCAGACAAGGAACGTGGCCACCTAGGGGAGGCTCATCCAGGGGGGTTCCTTCGTGGCCACTCAGGTCCAGGGGTTAGTCCTTCGAGTGCTGATCACATGGGTGTGCTTGTCTGGCCAACTGGATGAACAGAGTGAGCTTATCCTCACTGTGAAGATTGATGCAGCAAACTTGGGCAAGAAGAAGAGATCACATGTTGGGGCTTTGGATAGGACAAAGTTGTCTTTTGGATTTAGGATAGGAGGGACTAGTGATCTGGAAAGTTTGGGGCCAAAATGATCAATGTACTTGGTACATCCTTTGCAAATGTAGCAATGCTGCAGAAGGTGTTTGTGCTATGGCATGGCTTGTACATTTCTCCCAAAGGCATGATATTTTTCATAGCTCAATCATACACTAGGATGAGTATGTACACCAATTTTCATCTCATTTGGATCAGGCTAGCTAGCACTTCCTTTGTAAATGTCCAACTGGACCGAAAATGCAATGTTGAGGATAGCATCTCATAGGATTGGTGGAATTGGCTGAAAATTTGTGTACTGGGGTTACTTGGCATGGTGCATATGTGTATAAAATTTCATAGCCATTGGGAACACATAGCTAGCACTTGCTTCACAATGTGGCCCACTGACCAGAAACTTAATATTGACAATGCACTCACATGGGTAATGGGATTTGGCTCAACTTTGGTTTGGTGGAGTTATTTGGTGGTAGGATCATGGTCAAAAAGTTTCAAGGTAAATGGAATCCCCTATCATGCACTTGCTTCACAATGCCCCCTTGCTGCATCCAAACTTTGGGAATGTATTGTGGGAGTTTGGCTAAGAAAATGGTGGTGGAATTTGGTGGAGATCAATCATATGATCATATGAGATTGCACAAAAAGTTTCACCAGCAATGGATCAAGAGAAATGGCACTCCCTTCACAAAGCTCCATTCTGCCCCCATAGACAAATGAATTTTTCTAGTGGAAGAATCCACTTGGGCTATGAAATGTTTTTAGAGAATTTTGAAATATATGACATCAATGACATGTGGGAATTATTTGGGGATTTATGGAGCAATATAAATAGGGGTTGCTTCACAAACCTCAAATAATAGGAATATCCCTTTTATTGGAAAAAGGACTATAAGGCTCGAATATATGGTGGATTGGATGAGATGGATCCATGGAATGACAATGGAAAGGCTTGGATTCAAGGTCCACTTGAGCATGGAAAGAATAATATGCTCAAGTTTCAAGTCCAACGAGGTGCTCAAAATCAAATCCAATAGGAAATCCAGAAATAAATCCGAAAAGTTTTTGGAAAAATAAAGTTCCAAAATCCAGGGTGTCACAAACCTACCCCCCTTAGAAAAATCTCCTCCTCGAGATTTGGTTGCTCAGGGAACCATCGCAAACTTACCGTCCTTCAGAAACTTGTTGCTTCTCGGATTTCCTTTTTACCGCATATTGTTCCCATGGTAGCATCCAATATACCTCTCCTGAGGGGGTTTACTTCACCCGATCTGTAGCTCTGACAGAATGTTCTTCCTTGATACATCACATCCTTTCTTGGTGATTTCCATCCTCATATATTCTGACTTGTATGGTAACGGAATGTCTCGTCATAGGCTGAATGCTGATGATACCCATACTGGTTCTGGGGTACCTCGGGCGTTATTCATGGTATGTTCTTGAATCCTTTGCATTGGCCTCTTCGACAAGAGCTTGGTCTTCATCGGTAGTTGGTATCTCAGAATGTTTACTATCAGGACCTTGACTGACGGCACGTGGGGTTGTCTCGCATTTCTTTTGGCCCGTCCACCGTTCTCAAGGATTCGGAGCGGAGCACAAATTCTGGATATTCACTTATGCTGAGATTTGGCTGACAGGTGGCCCTATCCCGGTGGAGGTAGGTCATGATATGCTTTAATCCGGTTCTTGTAATTAAAATGCCAAGCTGAGCGAGTGCCCTTTAATGAAGCAGACTGGGGTATATCGGCAAGACGGACGATTCTGAACTTGAGAAACTGCTCAGGCTAACTGGATCGATACATGGCCCTTGGCCCATAGTGAATGAGCTTTCTTTACGGTGGTCCACATGACTCCAACTAATCGCGGAAAATTTGACTTGAGGTCCATGCGATGCAGTCTGCCTAACCCGTCGGCTCGAGAGTGGCATACCTGACAACTTGCGAGGTGCCACCTTGCTCAGATTGCAGCAAGGTTTGACACCTACCATGTCTGTTTGTCCTGGGTCTTGCCTCTACGGCACTCACCTTTCTTGTACTAGCTTTTCTTTGGTCAGGGTTATTTCCTTGTTGCATAACTGCTTATTGTTCTGCCGCAACCTTTTAGATAGACAGGTTACCATCACCTTTTGTCTCTTGTTTCATCCTGATAACCTTGGTTGCAATGAACGGGGTCTCCAGATTATTCTCCTTAGGGGCCTTGTCGGTCGTGAGGGGCTGACCTTCATGTCAGGAGCAGGATTCAATGCTCCTTGCTTCCTTTCTTCAGGGTGACTTTGCCAGTCTTTCTTCCAGGATGAGATGTGTATCCGCCTCTTCTGCTGACTTGTTCCCCGAGAGTTGCGGTTCTTCACCGTCGTTCATGTGCAGAATTCTTCCTTGATAGCGAGCATGGTGGTATCCCCACCGGGGTAGCTTTCATACTTGATAAGAATACCCATAACCATATGCGGTTCCTGACGATGCTGAAGTCTTCACTGTCCTGCATGGATGGATTTCTGACAATACTGTTGTAGGTATGATGATGCGCCGAGGAAGAATGGTATCTTGTCCGCGAAGCTTGGGGTAGCTTGCTGGGGAAGTTTGGGTACCGTACCCCGGAATCTTGCTCCGGTGGCGTATCGAGGAAGGCAGGGTGTCGTACACGGGAAGCTGCCTCAATAGCTTGCTGAAGAAGGCTGGGTGTCTTTCCTTTGAAGCTTTCTTACTAACTTACTGACGAAGATGGGTTGTCTTGTCCAGGAAGCTTGCCTCTTTCTACTGCGGATGCATCGGTTCCTTATGCTGGAAGTTCCGGTGGCCGATCACTGTAGACGGTCGATCGTCTTGTGCTAGATTCCATCCCTTTGGCGTACCGAGCACGATCGAGTGTCTTGTACTATAAGCTTCTGTCGATTGCTTGTGGAGGAAGGCTGACTGTCTTGGCTGAAAAGATATCCCGGTAGCATACTGAGGAAGGCTGATACACTGTACAAGTCGGCTGTGCCGGGTACCTTGTCACGGAAGGCTGAGGTTCCTTCTTCCTGAAGCTTTCCCTCATTGATGTGGAGACAGATCTGACCACGGTGTCGGACAGGCTTCTGACTACCGGCTGGTGAGGGGGAAACATTCTTCCGATCATCTGGGCTTCATGATATGTCCTAGCCACCTTCCGGAGTATACTGAAATAATTTGTATTGCATAGGACTGTAGCTGGTGTTCGTCCTGCCTTGGGTGCATATGCTCGTGGGTCACAGTTTCTGCTTATCTTTGCATGAATCTTTGCGACTGTCATAGTCGCTGTAGACGGGACTCAATGGATAGCTTAGGTAGCATTCATTCGTGAGCCACTTGCTTCCAACGCAATTGGGTAAAAGTCCTGTTTGACTTGCTGATTTCCCGCATCATTGCGGCCTTTAACTTTCTGAGTCTTCAGGCTATTCTGGTTACAGAATAAATGCAGGCCTGATGGTTACCGCATGATTCACACTTGAGATAAATGGGTGAGATGCGACCTGGTATGCGTCATTCATTTCTGGTTGATTTTCTTCATTTCTCTGTGATCTTCCACCGATGGAATCTTCATGGCCATACGACCTGGTATGCGTCATTCATTCAGGCAGAACTCATATGGGGTTGAATACTCCTGCTGCAAGCTGGTGTGGGTCCTTGACTTGGTTTCTTCACGCTGCTCTGCGCTATTGCACTGGTTCTTTGAGGTATGCGGGGTTATGAGCAACTTTCCATTGGGGTGCAGCAAGTGACACCAAAGAACCAAACGAAAGACCGAAGAAAATCATGGGGCAAAAGAAAATGAGAAGAGGCTTGCTACCTCATCAGCTTTAGCGGTGGTCGATGACCATCCGGACTCCTTGCAAAGAAAACAACGAATAACCCGGTATCCACCAGCACGGTTTTTACAACTCGGATCTGGGACTTGTACTGGAATAGCTCAAGCATTGCTCACGACGGCCGAACGAAATCAGCTCAGAGCATGAGGCAATGTTGATAAAAAGAATGCAGAGGTCCCCTAAGACGGCCGAGGAAACAACTCAGAGCATAGGGTCTACACCGTGAAAAGAAACTCAACAACTTCCCGAGACGGCCGAAAAGCAGCTCAGAACACGGGTCGGTTGTTGAAAAGAGAAATGTAAAACAGGCATCCACTCCGGACGGCCGACGATGCATTAGCTCAGAACCAAACGTGGTGCCAATATCAAAGAACAACAAGCAAGGGTCCGTCCAATTGATCTAGCACCTACCAAACAGAGTTTGCAACTGCCGAAGAAACTGAAAAAAGAACCAACAACGAGAACCAACTAAGCAGGAGAAGCAATACTGAACAAGCACTGAGATCACACGCAGGATCTCAACCTATTGCTACACACACCAAAATGCAACAAGAAACATCCAACACTACAACTCATGCATCACGAACTACGCGAAGCTTAGGCGTTCTGATCTGACGGCGGGTTACCGGAGGTGGCAGGAGTGGGCGGAGAAGTCGACAACGATAAGGCTGCAGCAAGAGCTCTCCTTGCTTCTCTTGCATCACGGACTAGCTCGACGATGAGGGCATTCTGGGAGATCACGTAGCGGGACATGTTGATTACCGCTGCATCGGCTTCCGCCAAAGGGCGAGGAAACCTTACTTGCTGCGGAGTCGCACCCAAGGTGGGATAGAAATGGAAGGCGCGATTCTGCTGCATCGCACATTCCTGGTGGCGGAGGCCTAGGAGGCCCGCCAACGCGACAAGCTGAATGGCACGATCCGGGGTAGAAGCGGGTCCACCCTGGAAGTTGTAGGAGCGCACGCCGATGGGCATGGTGGCGGTCATGTAGATGTTGGCACGGTACTCAAGCAGCTGCCCTCCGATCGGCGTCTGGGAAACTTGGTACCTTGGAATCTCTTCACTGGGGTAGAGAGTCCACCACACCTCTTCAAGGAGGTAATCAAAGTTGGTCGCGGACGAGGATCATGTGTATCCCACCGGGTATTCTGCCATCTACACTCGTCAGATCAGATCGTTAGCAAAAACATAGCGTCTATATGCAACAAAAAAATGCAGCAGGCAATAGCATCACACAAGCGATCCATACTCTAGCTCTAACGTCAACCTAACGTCCTACTAACGTTTGCGCGGGCTAGCGGGTCCTACAGCCAGTCCTGCTATGATACCAATCGCTGTGGCACCCCGGCTCAGAGGACCGGAACACCCCGTGCACCAGCCTAGAGATTAAGTCTTCTGGAACGAGACACTGCTTCATATAGAACTGAACATCTTTCTATTACCGAAGATAGGGGTACACGAGGTCTATTACAACGCTAGCTGAGACACAACTTGCCCCTCAGGCTAGCCTGTGCTCTACACCAAGAAGCAGCATAACTCTCTAGCAGTGGAATAACGACGACAGCGGAATAAGAACGACGATGATGAACTCCAATCGACAGGGACACTGGCTGGGACAGCTCCTAGCTCGCAAACACCGGGAACGTCGTCCTACGCATCCAAAGCACGACCTACAAATCTGGCATAACACGCCAGGTCAGTACATTGAATGTACTTGCAAGCTCACAACAACCATGCATCAAGGCAAAACAATAACATGGCAATAGGTTCAAGTATATTAGTGAATTAAACAGGTGAGCAACGATATCATGCAATCAGATATTCATCAAGCATATTATCAGCATTACGATTAATGCACACACAATGGACCCCACATGATCGTCGCATGATCATGTGGCTTACCTCGGAGTCCTTACAGACTCAAGCACCGGGTCACTTCATGACCAACCACTTCCACGGGTCATCGCACGACTGAACGGGTCATCGCATGACCATTCAACGGGTTAGGTGTCCTTCATTACCACCAACCAATCCAATCATCGCATAACCATCCACTTACCACAAACATACCACCGAACTCATGTTGATCATAAGGTGTGACCTAGTACGAACTGTGTCCATTACCGTGGATGCGGCTATTCGAATAGATTTGTGTGACTCTGCAGAGTTTGTGCACGTTACCCACACTATGGAGTTCTTCCTCCATCCAGCACCCTGGTACTTGTCCCACAGGATCCTTGGAACTTGCACCGCAGGAGTGAACTAGGACTTCTCCAACGAGAGCAATGCTACCGCGTGTCCCTCTTACCGTATCACCGACATCCCGTCTTGGGTAGCCCCTGTGGTTAGGTGTCCTCCGTTACCACCCGACCAATCCGGCCATCGCATGGCCCTGACCATCACTTGGTCCATAAACTTTGTGCCCCGTCAGGGACCACGCGCATAACAACTCTGGCTTTCAAGACTACCGCCGCCTGCCTGATCAGGGCAGCCGCGCGTGCGTAGCTTCCCCTACTTTGGTGATACGTGCAAGAGAACCCACCGGCAGACCGCATCAAGGCCCGCCCATACAGGCAAATGTGGCTGCACGGATAAGTCCGGTTCGATGGCACCTGATCAACTTGTCATGAAGCATGTCTCCAATAGAAAACACAAGTATCAGGTGCAACATGAGTAGCATCAAATCATAACAATGCATAGCATACTAGGATAATGATTTCATATATGATCCAGCACATTTTAGATGGTGAACTAATCCGTGTTACAATATTAATTTATTAACATGCCAACATTATGAATGCAGTTGAGCATAACTTAGGCATAGCATGAACATGAGCAACTTAACATGGTGTTGGTATATTGTGGTTACGATGAAGCAGAGTATGACATGGCAATGACATGAGCAAATCGTAGCATGAAGCTAACATGATCAAGGCATGGCATAGTAGTAGCATAAGTACATCATAGCAACGATAACATTAAGCATAAAATGGCAACATGATCATGATCACCGATATAAGCATACCATCGAACAACAATTTTAGAAGCACGTCAAAGCTTTGCAAAGGTGCAAAGGGTATTGTGGCTTGCCTTTCACCAGAGGAGTGTGAAATACTCCCGGATCTTCAACACAAGTAATACCCTGCAAAAGATTTTGAAATAAAGCAACGGTAAAAAAGTCAAACACCTTCATTTGTTTGACCAGCAACTAACAACATCAAATCATGGAATGAAACCTATGCCAAAACGAAAGGAGATCGATACGAAAACAACGCAAAAAGAATCACCTCAATCGGAGTTACGGGTGCGGAGATATTCGCGAAACGGTATCGGGGGGCTGGATTTGGTGGGAATACGCTTTCTGAAAGCTAAAACGTATTTCTGGCGCCGAAGGGGGAAATATGCCTTCTGTGATTGAAAGCGTAATTTCACCCGAAGAGAGGTGGAATACACTTTCCAACTAGCAAAACGTATCTCGTTGGAAGGCGTCTTTAGAACAGGAAACGTCCCGGGATTTGCTGACGTGTGGGACCCGCCTGGCAGCCGCTCCTCTACTTCCTCTGTCTTCTTCTTTCCGTCGTTGAACAGGGGAGCGGCCACGGCTAGCCTCTCCGCCGTCAGCTGCCAGCGTGAGGAGGGGCTCTGGTGGGCTCACCGGGCGCGCCGAGCCGCGGCCGCAGGTGGTCTCGGGCCACGCGGGCAGCCGGTGTCCACGGGCCCCCACGGGCGGGGCGCGATGGCCGTGCGGGCGGCACGGGGAGCCACGGGTTGGCGACTTCGACAGCAATGGGGGAATCTAGGCGGCGAGGGAGGGCGCCGACGTGAGTCAGAGGAAGGGGGAAGGCCTCGACTGCGCAAATTTAGCCGGAGACCGGCGGTGGACATGGAGACAGTGGGGAGGCAATGTCGCGCTCCGACGAGAAATTGGACGGGGGAAACGGGCTAGGAGAGGAAGTGGAGGCTGCTGGATGCTCTGGGAGGCGCGGGGGTGCCTCCTTTTTATAGCCAGGGCAAGATGCGAGCCCGGGCCGCGACGGGGAGGTACGGCCATGGCGTGGAGGTGAGCTGGCGGCCACCGAGGGCGACGAGACGGGGTGGCGTGGAGCATGCGCGCTCAAAAAATCCGGGCGGCGCGGCGGGACACAAAGAAAACGACGGACGCGCTCTGTAGCACGAGGTGGACAGGTCGAGCACGCTCGGGGCGCGTCCAGAGCACGCCTAGTGCAGACTGGGAGCGTGGCCACCAAGGGGAGGCTCATCCAGGAGGGGTTCCTTCGTGGCCACGCATGTCCAGGGGGTAGTCCTTCGAGTGCTGATCACATGGGTGTGCCTGTCTGGCCAACTGGATGAACAGGGTGAGCTTATCCTCACTGTGAAGATTGATGCAACAAACTTGGGCAAGAAGAAGAGATCACATGCTGGGGATTTGGATAGGACCAAGTTCTCTTTTGGCTTTAGGATAGGAGGGACTATTGATCTGGAAAGTTTGGGACCAAAATGATCAATTTACTTGATACATCCTTTGCAAATGTAGCAATGTTGCAGAAGGTGTTTGTGCTATGTCATGGCTTTTACATTTCTCCCCTAGGCATGATCTTGTGCATAGCTCAATCATACACTACGATGAGTATGTACACCAATTTTCATCTCATTTGGATCAGGCTAGCTACCACTTCCTTTGTAAATGTCCAATTGGACCAGAAATGCAATGTTGAGGCTAGCACCTCATAGGATTGGTGGAATTGGCTGCAAATTTGTATACTGGGGTTATTTTTCATGGTGCATATGTGTATAAAATATCATAGCCATTGGGAACACATAGCTATCACTTGCTTCACAATGTGGCCCACTGACAAGAAACTTAATATTGACAATGCACTCACATGGTTAATGGTATTTGGCTCAAATTTGGTTTGGTGGAGTTATTTGGTAGTATGATCATGTTCAAAAAGTTTCAAGGAAAATGGGATCCCTTATCATGCACTTGCTTCACAATGCCCCCTTGCTGCATCCAAACTTTGGGAATGTATTGTGGGAGTTTGGCTAAGAAAATAGTGGTTGAATTTGTGGGATATCAATCATATGATCATATGAGATTGCACAAAAAGTTTCACCAGAAATGGATCAAGAGAAATGGCACTCCCTTCACAAAGCTCCATTCTGCCCCCATAGACAAATGATTTTTTCTAGAGGAAGAATCCACTTGGGCTATGAAATGTTTTTGGAGAATTTTGCAAGATATGACATCAATGACATGTGGGAATTATTTGGGGATTTATGGAGCAATATAAATAGGGGTTGCTTCACAAACCTCAAATAATAGGAATATCCCTTTTATTGGAAAAAGGAATATAAGGCTTGAATATATGGTGGCTTGGATGAGATGGATCCATGAAATGACAATGGAAAGGCTTGGATTCAAGTTCCACTTGAGCATGGAAAGAAAATATGCTCAAGTTTCAAGTCCAACGAGGTGCTCAAAATCAAATCCAATAGCAAATCCAGAAATAAATCCGAAAAGTTTTTGGAAAAAGAAAGTTCCAAAATCCAGGGTGTCACTCAGAGGTTGTACACTTTATCCACCACATTAGATACATCCGCCGTGTGCCCCCATGGATCGTCATACCTCAGTATGTGGGTCTCGGATAATAGAACATAGTCTTCCCCTTGTCTGCCCTAGTACAGGTGAATCCACCCCTTGCGTACTGCATGGACTATCCGTGTGACAGATCATGCTCCTCTTGGACCCAAGCCTGCACCGTAGTCGAAGATCACCAAGGTTCCTTCTGACACTAAGCCTAGCGAATTTCACCCATCGACTTCGAGGGCTATCGGATTCGTGGAATCACACATCCATGTGTAGTTATAGGACCCCCGTACTAAGACAAACAAGCTTCCAACTAGCCCTGTCCCATACCAGAGTATAGTGGATGTACTGTAAGGCTAGATTTTGGCGGCACTTATAGAGAGACCCTCCAGACTTTGTCCATGTCTGACGATGTTCCACAAACCCCGCCATACTACCTTCTTAGGTGTATGCCGTACCATATCCGGTGAAGTATGACCATCCAAGTTGTTATGTAATGCTAAATACTAGAGTTGAGTGATGGTCTCGACAGAATGTCGGGATCATCGGGGTTCTATTTAGTTTTTCCCAAATAGGTAGGCTATGACGTGGTGTGGAGTTTTTCCTAATATAACTAATACAATCCCAACCATATGAATATAATACTAGCATGATACAATATAAGTGATACAAGAAAGGTAAAAAAAGGTAATGCAGGGTTTTGAGTTTTGACGGTGGCTTTACTTCCTCGGCGGTGTCTCCTGGTACGGCGCCTTCGGCTTGGGAGGAGTCATCATCTGCAACGTCAAGAGCTTCGTCTACGCGTTGCGGAAAAATGTAAACACACATTACAATCACAACAATCATACAAAGCACACAAGAAATAACACTCAGACATAACCAGAACATTATAACATCACAACAAGATCATCAACAAGGTTGTAGCAATTTAAAAATGGTTTATCTTAACTTGTTGATTATTACATAAGGTAGCAAGCAATTATATCATAAGTTGCTAATCAAGTAACAATGATTTTATTAGCTTTAGTTTAACATGGGGTTAAGCAAGCATTTAACACATATAGTAGCAAGTTTTAATTCACAAAGAATTTAATACATGATTCAACATAATAGATATTTATAACTTCATGGTAGGATAACTTGGTTATTAGTAGGTGAAGCAATTAATAAGATTAAACAATCTTTCAACATGCAAAGTAAATTGGTTATTAAATTCTACAACACCACATTCTTAAAGGTTTACAATTTGAACAGGGGTATTGTGATAATTATCATGAATTTACTAATAGCAAGATCAAAGTTAAACAAGTCCTAACTAAAGGTGTAGATCTTACTTATTTTATTCAATAAGTCACTTTTTATTATCATCAAATAAATTAACCACAAATAGCTACTGACCAGAGGCAAATTTAATAAAATGCTAACAATTTAATGTCACTAACATAAATTTTATGAAATTTACCTAGCAAACAATATAATAACGAAAGGCCACAATTTTAATTAAGAAAATTTAGATTATAACAATGCAGAAAAATAGGCCAAATATTTAGAAACATAACACAATTTGTTTCATGTTTTTATGACTTATATTTATCCTGATAAAATTATTTTGGTGCTGCCGGGTTAATAAAAAGAAGAAGAAATAAAGCAGCCGGCCCACTCCTAACCGACGCCCACGGGCATTTCTCTCCAATGGGCCGAGCTCTAGCGCAGCGGCTGCTGTTGTTTTTTTTCTCTGTTGCTTTTTTTAAGGGGGAAGGGGTACAGAGAGATCCTGGGCGTTGGATCTGGGCTGATCCAACGGCCCAGGGCCATCTCCTTCCTCCCGCTAGGTCTGTGCACGGGATGAACTCCCATGGAGGCCAGGGGACATGGGTAACTTACCGGAGACCTCGCCGGCGTTGGATGACGGCGTGGAGGGGCGGCGGACGTGCGGGAGGGCCTCAGGGATCCATTTTTGTGCTCGGGGGCGACCTCCAATGTCGGGAACGGCGGCGACTTGGGAGTGGCTCGGGGTATCCGAGGGCGGCCTATTCCTGCGGAGCTTCAGCCCGCTGACGAGGGGCGGAGCCTCGCCGGCCTCGGGACACCTGGTGCAAAGAGGGTCAGCCTCGTCCTCGCGGTGTACTCCTCCTTGGAGATGCTTTCTCCTCCTTTCCTCTTCTCTTCCCTTCTCCCTTCCTCCTCCTTACTCCTCTCTCCCCTACTTCTGCTCAGGCTGGGGTGGGGTTGCGGGTGGTGGTTTGAATGGCGCTGGGCGCTGGTGGAGTGGGGAGAAAGGGGCGCCGGGCGGATTATTTTATAGGCCAGGTAAGGGGTGGCTTGGGCGGGAACAACCAGGGGCGCTCAGGGGGAGAGCGCGGTAACAAGACCGAGGGCATGATCCGTGGCCTGATACCCACTGACCGGAGCGGGAGGTGCGAGGGTAAACCAGGAAGTCTAGGGTAGAATTGTGGGCGCAAGTCCTTGGGTGGGAACGCGGGGAAGGTTCGAGAGCTGTTCGCCAGAGAGGAGTAGGTTCGGGGTGAGGCTCGGGAATTGTTTTCACCGGAGGTTTCCTTTGCTCACAGGCTCGGGTGGCAGTTTCTCTAGATGGCAACGGTAGAGTGGCGTGGAGAGAGGCAGGCTCTCATCGGGAGTGGGCATGGCGTGCTATAGCGGGATCTCGGAAGCATGCAAGGGGCAGGAGGCTAGGACAGGTGATGATGGCGTCTCTGCTGACCCTGGTGATCGAGGGCTATCAGCGAGACAAGGGAGGGGTGGTTGGCGTGGGCAGGGGAGATGCAGCTGGGGAAGGCTTAACCAGGGGGAGAGAGAATCCAGTGAGGAAGAGAGAGAACCGAGAGAGAGGAGAGGGGTCTCGGCCTCCCTCCAATATTCTCCAAATCCTCAGCCACCAAGGCAAGGTGGAGAGAGAGGGGGCTAGGGCTAGACTAGGCTTAGTTTATTTATGTGTTGAAGTTTTTAAATTTTAGTTTGTATCCAAATTCAAACAATTACAGAAAATGCACATAAGGTCTTTGTGAGAATGCCTAAAAGGAAATGTTATTCGAATTCTTAATATTTGTTTTTAAGATATGGGTTATCATGATCATATATTTTATTATGGTTTGTGGCATTTAATTTTTTTAATTGATCACGGTTTTCAATTATTTTTATCAAGCACAAGTTAATGCCTTAGGATTTTGTGGTGGTTAAAAATTATTATTACTATAATTATATTATAGAAAATATATAAGGTTTTATATTCCTTATATATTTACCTAACAAACAGATTAAAACTAAATGCAAAACAATCTACAAGAAAATAATGTGAGAAAGTGCAAAACTGCTAAATGATATGAGGGTTTTAGCTATATAAATGCTAGGGGTTTGATGTTGATCTTAATTGTGATCATGCTAAGATGATCAGCATGATAGAGTGGTACTGACCTATACTACACACGTGTATCAACAACTCATGATAATAACACATGTTCCTCCTTCAAGTACATGCAACACATCATGATCATCTCTAAACACACAACACTCATAGATGCATCCACCCATCACATCATTCCAAGAAAAAAGTTTTTGATGGCCCTAATTTTTGGGGTGTGACAGCGATCGAGAGCCAGCATGGTGCCCGTAGTCTCCAGAGTGTATCTCATTGAGGACTTCTACCTTCTTCTGGTGATACGCATCTCTGAAAGACGTCTGCAGGGCTTCGCCGATGCAACTCACCATTGAGGATTACAAAAGACTTGTTTCTCCTGATGATTTGTCTGGCTTCTACCTCATCAACCGGCAGGATTCCCCGGGTTTTGTAGTCCAGATATGGCACAACCCATGAGGGGGTAGCATGTATTGCAGCTACCAGAGCTGGTTCTGGATCCTGCTCCGCTATGTCTAGTTCTGTTGGTATTTGTATCGACGGCTTTGTTAGAACATAAAGGAATACATTTGGTGGAACCGGCTTTCGTTGAGAGCCGAGCCGAGACAAGGCATCTGCAGCTTCGTTGAGTTTGCGTTCCACATGATCCACTTGGTACCCAACAAAGAATCCGACTTGTTTTTCCACTTCACGCCGATAAGCAGCCATGGTAGCATCTTTGGAGTTCCATCTTCCCCATACTTGTTGAGAAACAAGGTCGTAATCGCCATAGCAACGAATCCGGATTATATTCATCTCACGGGCCAACCGTAGTCAGTGGAGTAGAGCCTCGTATTTCGCTGCGTTGTTGGTGCAAGTGAACTACAGCTGTAAGACATAGAAGAATTTTTCTCCCTTGGGGGAAGTGAGGACTATGCCGGCTCCTGACCCTTGCAGCTGCCGACTTCCATCGAAGTGCATCATCCAGTACTTAGTGATCGGCTTCTCTGGAGGTGCTTGAATTTTTGTCCAATCATTGATAAAATCGACTAGTGCTTGGGACTTAATGGCCGTGCGTGATAAGCCCCCAACTCTATAGATCACTTTTCAATCCTTCCCGTGGCCTCCCGGTTTTGGATGATATCTGCAAGCGGTGCTGAGCTAACTAAAGTTATGGAGTGCTCTTGGAAGTAATGCTTAAGCTTCCGGCTTGCCATGAACACGCCAAGAACTAGCTTTTGCCAATGAGGGTAGCATTGCTTCGATGAAGTCAAGACATCACTAACGTAGTACACTGGTCTCCGCAAAGGGTGTTCCTTGCCGACTCCATACGTTCAACCACAACTACGGCACTGAATGGTCGGTTGTTGGATGAGATATAGAGCAGCATCGGTTCTTTTGTCTTAGGAGCCGTCAGGATCGGGGCCTGGGACAATTGTTTCTTTAGTGCTTCAGGGCTTGATCGGCTTCATCGTCCCAGACGATTTTTTCCGACTTTTGCAAGAGCCGGTATAAGGGAATCGCCTTTTCCCCAACCCGGCTGATAAACCGACTTATAGCAGCTACACACCCTGTGAGTCGTTGGACTCCTTTGACGGAGCCAGCTTCTGGAGAGCCATGACAGCATTGATTTTCTCCGGGTTTGCCTCAATGACTCTTTCTGACACTGTATACCCGAGAAGTTTTCCTGCAGGGACCCCAAAGGTGCACTTGGCCGGGTTTAGCTTCATTTGGTACTTGTGCAGATTCTTGAAGGTATCTTGGAGGTCACTGATGAGTGAGTCGGGAACTTGAGACTTGATGACTATATCATCCATGTAGGCATGCACATTGTGCCCAATTTGCTCCTTGAGGCAGTTCTGTACTGTTCGCTGATATGTGCATCCTGCGTTCTTCAAGCCGAAAGGCATAGAAGTATAGCAGTATATCCCAAAGGGAGTGATGAAAGTTGTTTTCTCTTGGTCTTCTAGAGCCATTTTGATCTGATGATAACCAGAGTAGGCGTCAAGAAAACACAGGAGCTCACACCCTGCAGTAGAGTCGATAATTTGATCGATGCGAGGGAGTGCGAAGGGATCCTTTGGGCAGGCTTTGTTTAAGTCGGTGTAGTCAATGCACATACGCCAGGTCCCGTTCTTTTTCAAAACGAGGAACGGGTTAGCCAGCCACTCTGGATAGAAAACCTCCACGATGAACCCGGCGGCGAGGAGCCATGCTATCTCTTCTCGAATGGCATTCCTCCTTTCATTATTGAAGCAACGAATGAATTGTTTAACTGTCTTCAGTTTTGGATCAATATTAAGGTGGTGCTCAGCGAGTTGCCTCGGGACACCTGGCATTTCAGATGGTTTCCATGCAAAGATGTCCCGATTCTCACGGAGGAACTCGATGAGCGCGCTTTCCTATTTGTCAGATAGCTCTGTCCCAATGACGAACTGCTTGGAAGTGTCACCTGAGACAAAGTCGACTTTCTTGGTGTCCTGGGCCGGCTGGAACTTGGGGTTGTTGTCAGGAGTCGGTTTCTTCAGGATGGTGGTATCTGCTGGGTCTACCTTATCCAAGAATTCTGATAGTTCCGCTTTAGCACAAGCCGACTGTGCGAATTTGACGTGCTGCTCGTCGCACTCTGTGGCTCTGGACCGGCTCCCATCTACCGTGATAGGGCCGTAAGGACCTGGCATTTTCAGTTTCAGGTAGACGTAGCATGGCCGAGCCATGAACCTGGCATAAGCCGGTCTACCTAAGATGGCGTGATATGGACTCTCGAGTTTCACCACCTCATTTATGATTTCGGAGCGAAAGTTTTCAGGTGTTCCAAAAGCCGTCTCCAGGTAGATCTTGCCAACGGACGTGCCGACTTAACTGGGACTATTCCATGGAACACGGTGTTGGAGGTTTGCAAATTTTTGTGGGTCAGTCCCATCCTACGAAAGGTTTCGTAGTAAAGGATGTTGATGTTGCTTCCTCCATCCATGAGTACCTTGTCCAATGTGTAGCATCCAATTTGTGGAGAAACCACAAAAGCCAAAGAACCCGGTTTTCTACCACAGGGGGTGGTCATCCCTTGTCCAAGTGATTGGCTGCTCCGACCAGTTAAGCCACCTGGGGTTAGCCGTCTCTGTGGACACGGACATAGCGGCTCTCTGTTGTAGCTTCCTGTCTCTTCGCCAGCTGCTGGTGGTAAAGACATGATAAGCCGACTGGTCTTGGAGATGCTTTGGGTTTGATTGGTATCCAGCACGCCCTGATTCGTTTTGCTATCCACCTCCTTGAGATCCCTGGTATTGTGGTGCTGCGGTGACTCCCTGCTGACCAAAGTTGTTTTGGTTATTATTGTTCTGGCCAGTTCCACAACCTGACCTAGGAGGGCCCTGGCCTCCTTGCCTTTGGTATTCCTTCATGAAGTTGCATTGTTCCCAAGTGTGGACAGCCGGACGGCCGGGTTTACTGTGGAACGGACAAGGTCTTTTCAAAGGTAGTTGGGGGTTGGAAATTTCTTTCCTTCTTGACGCGGTAGTCGTTGCCCCTCTGTTTCTCTCTTTGGGGGCCAACGGTTGTGTTTGCTACCAAGTCGTAAGTATTCTGATCGAGTCGTCTTTTGCCCTGTTGATTCTGGTTCTGAACCCCCTTTCCATTGTTCTTTTTTTCCTGGGTGGCCTTATCTTCTTATAGATCGGCCTCCTTGGTTTTATCCGACTCCGCATACTTGATGACTGCATTCATGAGCTCTCCTATGTTGCTGACCGTCCTCTTGAGTCAGCCAAGTTTGTGCACTAGAGTCTAAAACTTGCAGTTTCTTTCCAGAACTATTACTGTTGTCTGTGCAGTGATGGTATCCGAGGAATGAATTATGTCTGCAACTCATCGTGCCCAGTTCAGGGCCGACTCTCCATCTTTCTGAACACAATATCTCTTGCAGCTCAGCCTCGACAACAGCCAACCGGTCGCGCTCTTCTTCAGCATTGCCAAGATGGGCATTTTTATGACCGAGCTGATTCTCTAGCTCGGCCATTTTCTTCTGGGCTGCCTCCAGCTCGGGCAGGTGAGCAGCAACAGCTAAGGACAAAATGCAAGAATGTTAGAAAACAATGGCAATCGGAAGTAAGAAAGTAACAAGCAGAATTCACTTGTCAGCTCTTGAATCTAAGCGGCTTGGGCATCAGACTTCTTCTTCAATGCAGCAAGAGTTTTCTGGCCCGCTGAATAAGAGACCAGCAACTCATCAAAAACTTGTTGGCGCCTTTGGCAGACGGCCTGAAAAATGGCACGGTGAGATCCAAAGGACAGAGAATAATTTTTTTAGATCCAAGATGATTGCGAGCCCACACAGGATTATAAACATACCACAGTGGAGTGCTCAGTGGCGAGGACCTAGGAAAGAGATCCCATAGCAAAATCTTTGATTTGGGTGTCAAGGCCACCCAATCGGCGTTGAATGTGGGCAGGGACATGATCCTGGGACCCAACAGGTGGAGGAGTCTCTGAGTCAGAGGCAGGTGGAGTTGGTGCAGCATCAATGTTCCCAATATATTCTAACCGAAACTGATTGGCCCGCGAGAGCTTGCGGACCGTGGTAGTTGGCTTGGGCAGGACAACGCTAGAACACTGTAGAACATCAATACTAACCTGAGCAGTGGAGAGGGAGGCACTCGGGTAGGTGACATGTGGGCCTTCAGGAGGAGCGGCAGTCGGGTTGGCGGGGGCAGCAACAATCCTCTCCGACCTGGATGCAGGAGGTACATCTTGAGTTACAGTGGCCCGGATTGGAGAAGTCCCGGGTGAATCAGCACCTGCACTAGTCAAATCCACGATCGGCATGTTGGAGTGCACGATCCCGAACTAATCGAGCAAAATCGGAGTAGTCGAAGTGACGGCTGCGACATGAGCAGCCGATTGCAAGCCAGCAGTTGGACCTGTAGCGACTGCAAAGCTCAGAGGGGGAGCAGTTTGCCTCACTTGCTTCGCAGTAGCACCAACTTTCTGTTTCTTCATGCGCTCGGCCTTGCTGGTCTCGTCGGCGGCGGCTTGTTTTCGTGAGGCAACGGGCTTGGAGGAGGTAGCGGAAGCAATAGGGCGAGCAATCGGAGGAGCTCCGAGAACCACAGCAGTAACAACACGAGCATCCCTGCAATCCAAAAAACATAAGTCAACAGAGAAGTCGGACAATATATGTAAATCAAGAAGGAACATGAAGAAGTACCCGACAGCTCGGGGCAGATTGGCAGCAAAGTTTGCCATGGAGAAGCGCAAAGGAGCGATGTTTAAGGGCGCCTCGTTCAGCACAGGGCCAGAAGGCCTAGGGGCATTCTGTGGCAGAGCTTGGCCCCTTGGGCCATGAGAGCTTTTCTTATTGTGGACCTTGGAGGTGCCAGGAGTGGGGTCCGCTTGTGGGCATTTCCCTTTGGCCACCGTTTGCACAGTTGGGCGGGACTCTGCACCATGATAACCAGGAGCTTCATCAGCATCGCTATCACCCCAATCTTCCCTGAAGCATTTGATGGAGGAATCAGACGTACCCGGCTGGTTGAAGCCAACTCCCAAGATGGCGGTGCGGGCCTCAGTCTCAGGCTCCAATTCCGCCATGAGTTCCAAGTCCTCGGCGTCCTCGGCCTCGCGATCTGGATGGTAGGCATGAGAGAGCTTGCCCATCTTGCATAGCTCTCAAGCCGATGAATTGCTCCGAAAGCAGTCGGTCAGAATCAGCAGAAAAAGCAAACATGAATGAGCATGAGGTCGGGAACAAAATCATACCACGGGAGGAGAACGGCCCCGGTTGTAGGTTTTCATCCTGAATCTGAAGGAATCAAGAAGGAGGGGGGCATCAGTCTGCATGTGCACCCGCCGAACAAGCTCATCTTCTTCTATGCGATGGGTGGAGATCCGAGTCGGATCCCGCCGATTGCTCAATGTCACAGATCCTATGGCACCAGCGCTGCAGTGGGAGCACTCGACAACATATCCAAGCCGCGACAAGATCGGCAGGGCGCAATCCTTCTTCCATAATCTCGGCGACCCGAGCCACTTGGGCGTCCAGATTGGTGTCGCCGTGCCCGGGCTTTTCAGTTCACTGGTGTTTGGTCGGCGGCGGCAGAGAGAAGTCTCACAGGTTCAAACAGTCGGCTTGGCCCTTCGGCGTTCGAACATAGAATAAACCCATCTTCCACTCCTTGATCGACTGCAGCGGTTGGGGATTGGGATAACCGACAAATCGGTTTGTGTAAAAATGGCGGCGCCACATCCAGCTATCACCTTCACTTCCTTATCACGCCCACCATCTGGATCTGGGGCATACACTCCGGTGCCGACTCCGAAGGAGCGCAAGTGGAAGAACCGCCTCCACAGCCCTATGCTCGTCCGCACGACGAGGTAGCCCTCACATAAAGTAACGAAGGCGGAGAGCAGCATCATGGAATTTGCACCAAGGTGGTGTGGTTGCAATCGGAAGAAATCAAGAAAATCGCGGAAGAATTTTCTCATGGGGAGCCTGTCACGGGAAAGTCACGGCAGATGTCTGAAGAGTCGAACTTAACATGGGACCTTTGCTGCGAGGCGATTTTGTGGAGATAGTCAACATTGACAAGAGACTCGGCGATTTACCCAGGTTTCAGCCCCTCTTTGTCTCGAGGTAAAAGCCTACTCCTGGTTGCTATTATTATGGGTTCCGACTCTCGAAAGAAGAATTGGTTGGACAATTACAAGAGAGTCGGCTCGTAAACTTAGTCTCGATGAGATCTAGGTTACGCCGACAAGTGTCTAGTCCTAACTTAGGTTGAGATTGTTCCCTGGCCCTGGATCCCATGGACCTCGGCTTATAAAGGCGCCGGGTCCTGGGATTCCTTGAGTCCGACTCCGACATGAGGTGGAGTCCTATTCTACTTTACAAATATGCTATATGCTATACAAGGTAAGTCGAATTCCTTCTACGG
Organism: Bromus sterilis; assembly: GCA_950022295.1. Classification (NCBI taxonomy): domain Eukaryota; kingdom Viridiplantae; phylum Streptophyta; class Magnoliopsida; order Poales; family Poaceae; genus Bromus; species Bromus sterilis. The sequence goes on along the minus strand of OX465599.1, from coordinate 189,371,800 downwards.
ATTTGATCTTCTTTCCTTGGTGCAACCGGACCGTGGCTGGGTCTTCTTTGTGGGCCTTCCGCAGGTGAGTCGGCCCATAGATCTAATGCCGATTTATGGGCTTGGTCCACCCCGCCAACATTAGCCCCCAGGATTGATGTGATGCTTTAGTCTTCGCAACAATCTTCTCGTCATCGTCGTGGTTGCCGACTCCCTGATTTGAACAAACCGACTCTCATCCTTTTTTAGGTTTTATAAGGAGTCGATGTCAATCTTCTTGGTCTTCAAGTAGCATCTTTCTGTTGAGCCGGCTCTTGTAACCATGCCGACTCACACTTTTTGGTGTTCAACCCGGCTCTATTTTTCAACAATAGATCCGACTTTTCCGTTTTTCTTGGAATCTTTTGGACGGTTTTTATCCCGATTCTGGCGGCACAATCAATGCCCACTAGATTCGTTTGCGGATATCGAGGGATTTCCTGCCGTTAGACATCATCATGCGACGCCTCTGGTTCTGGGACGGTTTCCTTTATAAATAGGTTCCCGTTCCCATCTTCCCTTTCTATCTCGTCCATACCTCTTTCTCCATCGTCTTTTTCCTCGCGCGCTACAGGTCCGAGCTTCATCTCCACCGCGGTGTCAAGCTTCTCCCCCTTCGGTGGTTGCGGCTCTTTGGATTTCTGGATAGGATTACCCATTGTTTGTTTTAGTAGGCTCAATACATATAATCCTTTATGTTTTAGATCCGACTCTCGCATCATGGGAAAAAAGGTTGCTGCCCATAAGAAGCCGGCGGGCAAAAAGCCACCAAAGTCGTCGACCCAAAGGACAAAAATAGAGGCGAACTGGGCCAAAACTCATGTGACTTTAGAGCAGTTAAATAAAATGGTAGCAGATGTAATCCTTCTGCCCGAGGACTAGATCAAGTGGCGATCCCCAGGAGAAGAAACCCGACCGACGCCTAAAGAAGGCGAGGTCGTAGTTTTTGCCGACCATGTGAACCAAGGATTTCGTCCTCCCGGGTCAAAATTCTTCAGAAGCATGTTGTTCTGTTACAAGTTACACCGTCATGATTTGAGTGCCTACTTGGTGCTCAACATTTGCCACTTCCAAGTTTTCTATCAATCTTCTCGACGGATCAAGCCGACTATGAATCTGTTTGCCGAGTTCTATTATTGCAACCGGCAAACTGAGTATAGCGGGGGTCCGGCTCTGGAGTGTGGTGGATTCACTATCCAGAAGCGGGCCAAGTCGATTTTCCCCGCTCCCCGGCTCATAAGCAAGGTGAAGGACTGGAAAAAGTCCTATTTTTACTGTACTTTGAAGGGTATCCCTGGTGAGCATCCTCTGCCCGGCTTTCGTGATAGCCGGCTGGTGTTCCATGTCAGTTTGAATCTTTTTCCTAAGGATAGTCATCAGAAGAGGAACGAGCTGATCATTGCTCAGATGAAGGCTTTGTTTGCCCATGGGCTTACCGGCAGGGATCTAACCCGATGTTGGGTTGGTTGGCAAATCCAACCTCTCAGTATAAGAGATCGTCTTATGTGTGAATACACCGGGAAAGATGATCCCATGTGTTTTGCTCATAATGAACTTTCTCCTAATGAGTTAGCAAGAGCTTGTCAGAAGTTTTTCCGGGAGCGGCTCGAGGATCTGAAGAGAGTCGGTGTGGCTCTGTTCTGTATAGCTAACCTAGGTCCAGAGGTATGTTCTTGCCATATGTTTTGTTCTGCTGTTTGTTTGAAGTGTTTTTGAATTTCCGACTCTCCTTTCTTCCAGGATGACGAGCCATGGTGGACTGCAGGACAAGATTTTGTTGGCAGTGCTAAGAGTCCGAGTCATTCAGTAAGAGTCGATCGTTCTTCTTTTCTGTAGTGCATTTCTTTTCCTGATTTTTTTCGTCTTTCGTAGGGTGACTCGACCGATAATGAGGAGGAATAGGGAGAAGAGGAGGTGGAGCAAGACGAAGTTCCTCCTGTCGAAGCCGACTCTCAAAAGAAGAGTCAGAATGTAGATCCACAGGTATTATCTTAACCGGCTCTTCTCAGTTTGTAGGATTTTTGTATCCTTATGTTATATCCTGCCCCACAGACACAGGGCTCAAAGAGACGTACCTGTAGTACCAACTCGGAGGACCCTCTCTTAATTCTGGATAATGAACCTTGACGTGTTAGAGGCAAGACTGCTGATGTGTCGACTCCCTCTCGTGAGTCGGGAAATCTTAGGGATGAGTCGCGGCAAGCCGGCAATTCTTCTTCTGAAGGATCATCTTCCCAAGAACCTATCCCCATCAACCACGGGTGAGTGTCTTTATTGTTGTGCCGACTTTATCTGCTCATATATTCCTTTCTGATAATTCGTTTGAACAGCGCTCGGATTGATCTGGCCGACTTTGAAGTCATAAAGGAGTCGGCAGTTTTGCCGGAGACTGAGAATTTGAAGAAGGCCAGCTTATCTAAGTCGAGTCCTTCGGACCTCTACATGAATACTTCTCCTGTTGTTGGAGCCAAAAAAAAGAGGCTCGATCTGCAGCTGTTGAGATGGCCCCAGGTTCGTCCCCGACTCCTTTGGAGAAGGTGATTGATGATGAAGTCACGATCACAGGGACTCACCAGGGCATCCCACCTGCTAAAGCAATGTTGACCAAAGTCATGGATAGAAAGAGCAGGTGAAGAGTCGTCCGCGTCAGCTAATTTCTGAGAAATCTTCTCTTGAGGAGTTATATAAGAAGTCACTGGCTTGTTCTACCGAGCAACATGACATAGTTGTCCAGCTCCGACAGCAATATGAGGTATCTTTCTATGCTCTTTGTGTGATATAGTATCTGTAGCCCCCATAAGCCGGCATGGTTTATTGAAAAACTATGGTGGGTTATGTTTCTAGGGAAAATATGATTTTTTTTTCTCATCATAAGTCGGTAAAAATGCCATAGTCGAAGGAATTTTTGAGTTGTAGCCCCATGAGTCGGTGAGATATGATTATATCTCACCGGGTTAGAATTTTGAAGGTGTAGCCCCCAAGTAGCTAGTTGGCAAATGTGTCTGAGCAGATACTTAGTAATTTTTTGTTTGTTGTTTTGGACAGGCTCTTTCCTTGAAGCTCGGTAATGACACTTGTCAGGTGGAGGAGACTTATAGAGTCGAAGTGGCCAATCATGAACAAGCTTAAAGGCAAGTCGATCAACTTCATGATGAAATGAAGAAAAAGGAGGATGAGCTGAGTCAGGTCAAAGTCGATTCTGTTGAAGTTCAAAATGCTTTTTCAAAGGCGTCTGATGATATGCACGCTCAGCGTGATGCGGCCGAGAGGAAGCTTGAGTCGGTTGAGAAGGAACTGGAAACGCTAAAAGGCAGCATCAACCGACTCGTGTTGGCAATATTCGGTGAGTCGAAAAAGCCTTTGGTAGTTTCTGTTTCTCCGACTTTCCATGCTATTTTGCTGACTTTGTCATATCTACTCATCTTTTTGCAGGCAAGGAGCATGACATCGTGAAGGAGTCAACTGCAATGAACTTAACTTGCACTTTTTCTATTGTGAATTTTGGGATGTTAATAAAATTAAATAGATAATGATTTTTTGCTTGATGTGTTTGATTTTCTCTGGGATTTAAAACTTTTTGGAGTTTATTGAATATTAAAAAGAGAGGGAATAAAAGGACTTTCCCTAATATTCATAATTGATGTTTTTGGACTTTATTATTTAAAACAAAACCAACAAAACAAAATGAGAGAAGGTAATATGACTCCTTCAACATATTAAAAGGTTGGGAAATGTTTTAAATCATTATTGGAATTCTTCTGAATATTCAAAACATTTTTTAACTCAAGGAAATTCATTTGAGAGGATATAAAAATGACTTATGCCCTTTTTAATAAAGTTGGAAAATATTTAGAATATTAATTTAAAGTTTTTAAAATTTATTATGAGTATGATAAATAACTCTAAAATTATTTTAGGGACTTTATAATGCTAAGAGAGTTTTTATTTCATTGAAATGATTTATTAAATATTTTAAAAGAGTTTAAAAAGTATTCCAATGGGATATTTTTATTTTACCAAATTATTTATTGGTGTGACAATTTTTAAAATTTATATTTTGTTATTTAGAAATTGTTTGTCAATGCTTTTGACCAAATAAAAATATTTTTAATAATTTATTGGATTTATTTTATTTATGAAAAGTAGTTTATATTTAAATAAAGCATTTAGAAAATGTTTTTATTTTTATTTACCTTTTTGGAAAATATCTTCATTGCAAAATTTTCTTTGGATTATTTTATGAATTTAGAATTTCATTTCGTAATTTTGTGAGGTATTTTTTGATTTTATAAAACTTCTCAAACTTCTATTTAAATAAATTAATAAAAAAACAGTAGCCGCAATTGGAGCTGGGCCGCCCCCCTGACCCACTTTGTTTTCGGCCTATTTATATTTTTTTTCTGGGAGACCCTCTTTTGTTTTTTTCCACAGCCTTTCCTAAGCCTAGCACGAGCCCAGCCCCGCCGCCGCCAGGACCCGCCCCCGCGCCCGTCCGCATGGCTGGACCCCGCCGCCGTCTCCGCGCCCTGCCCGGCCGCAGCCCGCGCCGGAGAGCGCCTCCCGCGCCGCCCGGCCCGCGAGCCAACGCGCCGCGTCGGCCTCCCGCTGGACGCGCCGCCCGGCCGGCCACTAGTCCGAGCACCGCGCCCGTGCGCCGCGGTCGGCGACCGTGCCACTCGGCCGCTTTGCGTCGCCGTGCTGCCACCCTCGCGCCGCCGAACGCCCGAGCCGGAGTGCTCCGCGCCGGCGACCCCTGGAGGTGGCGCCCGAAGCCCCCATCTGTCCGGAGCACCGCGCCTCGCCTCCACCTTCCGGGCCGCCACGCACAGAAGCTCGCCGGAGCCGTCGCGAACGCCTCGCTGCCACACTCCTGCCGGACCTCGCCTCCACGCCGAGCTATTCGGAGCACAACGCCACCAGAACCTGCTCCCGTGGTCGCCGCCACCACGCCCGTCTGCCAGTGGTGCCTCCACCGCGCCCCACGCGCAACTTCGGCCCCTCGCCGTACACCACCGCCACATTCGAAGCTCCTTTGGCCATCGCCTTCCTTGGTCGATTTCTTCGCCATTGCAAGTTTGCGTGCTCCTTGGAAGGAGCCGACATCATCGGAGAGCGCTAGAAGTTCATCGGGAGCACCGTGTTCACACTGCTGCCGCGGTCGACCTAAGATCAGGTCGGCTCTTTCTTCAGTACCATCGCTTTGCCCTCCGTACGAGTCACGCGGTTGACATCTTGTGTTCAACGGAAAGTCACCGGAGCCGACACCATCGACGTCCGAAGCTGAGCATGTTCTAGTCTGTATTGGCACCTTCCTGTCTATACGGTGAGCTTCACCATGTTTTTTTTGTAGGGATCTAGTCGTAATTCCATTATTTGAAGATCAGTTATGTTCCTCCCAGATTATTTTTCAGTTTTATTTTTTTAGCCATACCTTCTAACCATTAGTCTGATGTAGGTGATTCAAAGCCTAAGTTTATCTTTTGGGTTTCACTATCTAGTAAACATATCAACTCAACTGTTGAGATCATTTTGAATTGGTATCAATTCAAATTCAAGTAAAACCTCGTGAAGGTTGTATCTTCTATACCTTCGATCAGGTTCGATTGACACCTTATATCCACATCATGTATGCATCACATTCAAATACTTTTGATCCGTTTGGATTTATAGTTAATTCGAACTTCAACCTGCTATAACTCGTGTTGTAGTATTCTGTTTCACGTGTTTCCTTTTGCATTTTGGATCATATGAAACCTCCTATCGGCTATATCCACACACCTTTCATATTACCATGATCTATATCCTTGATTTCATAATGCCTTGGTCATAATCTTGTATCGACAATTCATTATCCGTTGACTCTCTCGAGTTCACTTCCACCGATCACCTTCGAGCACATCGACACCTTTACCCTTCAAAACCTTTTTGTTTTGTTGCTAAAACCTTTGTGTTTTTTTGTTGATCTTTTGTTTGCCTTGTGATGTTATTGCTTATTCGAGTTCTTTCGTTGACGATAGATTGCTCGGAGTGTGACGAGTAGAGTTGACTGGACCGTGAGAGCGAAGAACTTCACCGAATGGAAAAGGCAAGTTACACTTTGACCATACCTCAACCTATATTTTCTATTATGCAGGTAGCAAGTTATCACTCTATGCATGTGTAGGATTATATATTAGTTATGATTTAAACCTAGTAGGATAGCCATATGTTCTGTCCTTGTATTTCATTGTCGCCCTAGTATCGTAGTTGTTATATAATGCTATTGCTTTTTAGACGGGGATTGGTTGAGTTATCATTTGATCTATGTGAGGATTAATGACTTGACTAGTAAATTTAAATAGAAATCACTTCTGGATGGGCGGGTTGCATCCTGGTGGAAGTGCCTTGTCTAAGGACAGTGCCGGGGTTAAATGCACCCAATTGTTGTTTGGTGGTGAACCGGGTGCGACATGGTGTCTACCGTCTGAACGCAGTGGGCGCCGTCCAGGCTCAAAAAGATCAGACAAACAGTGTGACTAGTAGCTTCCATGTACAACCACTGGCTATATGGGCTCTTCCTTAGATGAGTAAGTTGTGGGGAACCTGGCCCTGGTAGCTAGCTGATGTAGATATGATAGGTGTACCGGCTACCAAAGGGTGGAGGCAACCTCTTCTGAAAGATTACGTCTCAATCTTCGGGTTGAGTCCAGTGGGGAAAGTGTACAAACCTCTGCATAGTGTAAAAACTGATCATGATTAGCCGTGTCCACGGTTACGGACAACTTTGAGCAACTGGGCATTATTGTTGTTGGATGGTCCTGACAGATAATTCACCTTAATAGAATTTGAGTGGGAACTTTTAATAAAGGGATGGTTGGAATTGGTGTAGCCAGATTCAACCATACTTAGGACTAGCAAGATAAATTAAAATTTGATTAGTTGTAGTATGTGAGGGAAAAACTGGCTTTCTGCAAAACTAAACCATAAGCCTTCCATTGATATATCCTGCATGTAGTTGTAGGTCTGTTTTTTCGTGTGACTTGCCGTACAAATCAGATGTACTGACCCGTTGTCGGGCTGTAACCTTCGGTGTTGTAGGATTGTATACGACGAGTAAGTGATGCGATGTAGGGTTACGATGTCCATACTCAACTATGCCGGTGGAGTTGATGGACGCCACGAAGCTTTTATTGTTTTCTGATGTATTCTATTCATAGGCTAGCCTTGAGCTATGCAGGTATGCTTTATTGTAATACAGGATCTGCGATGTAATATATATGACATGTGGTTTATTCTTGATATTACATCATGTACTGTGTGTGCTAGCTATTGATCCAGGGACTAGCACAGAATGCACAGAGACTTGGATTCTTAGTGAATCGGGTCGTTACAGATGGTATCAGAGCCCATGTTGACTGTAGGTCGCGACCCTAGAAAATGGATAGGAAAAGCCATAGGAACAAAAATATTTTATCACACTTTGATTACTTACTCTCTCCACTAGTATCTCTCATCCATTATTCACCTTCTAAAACCCCTCATATTGTTTTACTGTAAATACCCCTCTGAGTTGCTTACCCCTGAAGACAAGACATTTGAGAGGTGCATCATCAACCTCGTGGATTAATTGAACTGATGACCACAAGAACTAGAAGGAGTAACTTATGGTGATCAATAAGTTAAGGAACTACGAGAGGAATATTTAAGATCAGCTTAGCTGAGAAAGATGAAGCCTAGCATTAGACCACCAATTTTATATGGAGTTAGATGAAAGAATTTCGCGTAGCATGATGAGATCGTATGTCTTGCACATACGACATTACTCTAGGTGTTGTTTGTGTGTTTTGACTTTTGTGACTGTATTGTTTGTTGTTATGTGTTGCTGTCGAACGTAGATGTTTTTGCCTATTTCTTGTTTGAGTGCATATGCTTGTTGTTATCTTAGTTTTTTTGCTTGTCGGTGTTATAGTTTTCCCCTAACCCTTGTCGTATGGGTTTAATAGATGGAGTATGGAGTAGGACTCGCCTTTTCTGAGGCGATGACTAGACTGAAGGTGGAGCAATGGATTCGTAGTATGGAAGAACACATGGAGCGTAACCAGGTTGGAAGTGAGGACATGGTCCCCTATGCTGTTAAGTACTTGGTAGAAGAGGCTGCTACTTGGTGGAGAATGCACCAAGCGATTGACGAATCACGAAGGAAGATTACTTGGAAGGAGTTCACAAGGATTTTGTTGGGATCCCACCTCTTCACCCCAAAGAAAATGACGGTAAACCTTAAGAGGTCCTGTGCCTGCATAATTTGCGGAGAAACATGACACTCCTACGAAGGACACCAAGATGGATGCCCCTATTGTGAAGAAATTCACTGGGGTGAGGAATGTCCCACTACTCAAGTCACGTGTTTTATGTGTGAAGGAACTGATCATTACCCCGCTCGGTGTCAATTTTTCATCGTGACACAACAAGTGGTTCAACATCAAAAGGAAGGAATGAAGAAAGTTATCCAAGAATTGAAGGAAGCACACATGAAGAAGAAAAAGAAGGACGTTAGCAAAGTTCAGTGTTTCCGGTGCAGGAATATGGGACATTACGCCAATATGTGTCCAGAATTGAAGAGAAAGAAGAAGTTGTGAACGTGGAAGCAAGGATGCTGACTTGAAGAAGCTTATGTTTGACAACCGGAGGACAGACGTTCGTAGGTGTGCACTAAGTGTACGTTGTTACCCTTTCAGTGTTAGCTGGAGTTGTGGTTCGTAGCATGTTCTGCTGGTTGAACTATATGTTTTATGTCATGATTGTTTTGTTAGGTTTTGTCTTGTACCCTGTGGCCCTAATACATATTTGATTGATGTCGTGTGTTGTCCTTTGTGTTTATTCTATGCGAGTAGAATTAGTTTACGTTTCATTAGACCCCTCATCTATTTAGTATGCTTCAAGACTGAAGAAGACACAACAATAAGAAGAATAAGTTGGCAAGTGACTCGACGATACGAAGATTTCTTCGATAATGCAAAACTGAAGCAACCGTCATTGAAGACCCGAAGACCTGGAAGGTTCAACGTTTCTACCGTTAGATCGTTTCTGTGAGCTGTCATTTCTTGTTTTACCGACAGCTACACATCAAAACTTATGTTTTCCAAACTAATGCGATGTTTGTATGGGTATCTGTCGATATCTCTCTCTCTCTCTCTACCTCGCTGTCTACATTCTATTCCCTCTCATCCTAAAGGAGCTAGTAAAATGGCTGCTAATGTCAAGACTGGAATAAATATGGATGCAACCAATTCCAAGTTCAAAGTTAACCCCGTGTGCCAGGATCTTACCACAAGCAAGCACAATCTTGCTAAAGGAAGAACCCTCGAAGAAGTTGTAGTCAACCAGTACACGTTTTATAGTAGTTTGCGTAAACCTGAGAGTTGTGAAGAAACGATAGATGTTTTTTCTGGCTTGCAGAACCAATGGATGTATGTGAACCCAGTTCATGAGCAAGAGGAACTTTCTGCAATGCTTGTGAGCATGACTGAGTGTTAGATTTGGATGCGGGGTGGATTGTTCACCATGACGACTACCCTTATTATTCGCTCTTGCTATGCGGGATAGTAAATCTTGAGTGACTTACCTATAGTAGAGAGACGACGATGTTAAAATCTGAGCCATAGAATGGTACGATGTGTGACCCCTGTAAGAGATTACCGTTTGTGTTACACAGTGAGTATAGACCAAGACCTTTTGTTGCAGATATCCCGTAGAAGTATTCTAGATGACCACCATGAGAAAATCGATAGTTGCTTAGTATTGACGCCTGACTTGTCGACCATGAAGGTTTAGTACTTGGAGAACCCATCTTTTGGATATAGGATTCAAGACAACAAAGCAGTATATGATATATTCTAAGGATGCAATCGAAGGTGCGACACTCTTGGAGACCAATGTATTTGGGAGACTCCTCTTTTGCCAAGGATTCAAGACCTGATAGGAGGAGGTGAATCTCTTTGAAGGAGGTCATCGATGGAGCAAGATTTTGAAGACCACGTCGTTTTCCTTTTAAGGGCGGTAGCACCCTAGCTCACGGAGGATCAAAGGATCGTCGTGAAGACCCGAACCCTAACCTTTCTTTCTAGCATTCTCGAATCTCGAGGACGAGATTCCTTTTAAGGGTGGTCGTGTGTAACATCCCAAAATTCTCTGAATTTTGGAATGTTAATAAAATTAAATAGATAATGATTGTTTTCTTGATGTGTTTGATTTTCTCTGGGATGTAAAACTTTTTGGAGTTTATTGAATATTAAAAAGAGAGGGAATAAAAGGACTTTCCCTAATATTCATAATTGATGTTTTTGGAATTTATTATTTAAAACAAAACCAACAAAACAAAATGAGAGAAGGTAATATGACTCCTTCAACATATTAAAAGGTTGGGAAATGTTTTAAATCATTATTGGAATTCTTCTGAATATTCAAAACATTTTTCAACTCAAGGAAATTCATTTGATAGGATATAAAATGACTTATCCCCTTTTTAATAAAATTGGAAAATATTTAGAATATTACTTTAAATATTTTAAAATTTATTATGAGTATTCTAAATAACTCTAAAATTATTTTAGGGATTTAATAATGCTAAGAGAATTTTTATTTCATTGAAATGATTTATTAAATATTTTAAAAGATTTGAAAAGGTATTCCAATGGGATATTTTTATTTTACCAAATTATTTATTGGTGTGATAATTTTTAAAATTTATATTTTGTTATTTAGAAATGGTTTGTCAATGCTTTTGACCACATAAAAATATTTGTAAAAATTTATTGGATTTATTTGATTTATGAAAAGTATTTTATATTTAAATAAAGCATTCAGAAAATGTTTTTATTTTTATTTACCTTTTTGGAAAATATCTTCATTGCATAATTTTCTTTGGATTATTTTATGAATTTAGAATTTCATTTCGTAATTTTGTGAGGTATTTTTTGATTTTATAAAACTTCTGAAACTTCTATTTAAATAATTAAATAAAAAATAGTAGTCGCAATTGCAGCTGGGCCGCCCCCCCGGCCCACTTTATTTTCGGCCTATTTATATTTTTTTTATGGAAGACCCTTTTTTCTTTTTTTTCCACAGCCTTTCCTAACCCTAGCACAAGCCCTGCCCCGCCGCCGCCAGGACCCGCCCCCACGCCCGTCCGCATCGCCGGAGCCCGCCGCCGTCTCCGCGCCTCGCCCGGCCGCATCCCGCGCCGCCCGGCCCGGGAGCCAACGCGCCGCGTCGGCCTCCCACTAAACGCGCCACCCGGCCGCCCTGTGTCGCCGTGCCGCCACCCTCGCGCCGCCGAACGGCCGAGCCGGAGTGCTCCTCGCCGGCGACCCCTGGAGGTGGCGCCCGAAGCCCCCATCTGTCCGGAGCACCGCACGCCGCCTCCACCCTCCGTGCCGCCCCGCACGGAAGCTCGGCGGAGCCGTCGCGAACGCCTCGCCGCCACACTCCTGTCGGACCTCGCCTCCACGCAGAGCTAGCCGGAGCACAACGCCTCCAAAACCTGCGCCCGTGGTCGCCGCCACCACGCCCGTCTGCCAGCGGTACCGCCACCGGAAGGAGCCGACGTCATCGGAGAGCGCCAGAAGTTCATCGGGAACACCGTGTTCACACCGCTGCCGCGGTCGACCTAAGATCAGGTCGTCTCTATCTTCAGTACCATCGCGTTGCCCTCCGTACGGGTCATGCGGTTGACATCTTGTGTTCAACGGGAAGTCACCGGAGCCGACACCATCGACGTCCGAAGCTGAGCATGTTCTAGTCTCTACCGGCACCTTCCTGTTTATACGTGAGCTTCACCATGTTTTTTTTGTAGGGATCCAGTCGTAATTCCATTATTTGAAGATCAATTATGTTCCTCCCAGATTAGTTTTCAGTTTTATTTTTTTTAGCCATACCTTCTAACCATTAGTCTGATGTAGGTGATTCAAAGCCTAAGTTTATCTTTTGAGTTTCATTATCTAGTAAACATATCAACTCAACTGTTGAGATCATTTTGAATTGGTATCAATTCAAATTCAATTTAAACCTCGTGAAGGTTGTATCTTCTATACCTTCGATCAGGTTCGATTGACACTTGATATCCCCATCATGTATGCATCACATTCAAATACTTTTGATCCGTTTGGATTTATAGTTAATTCGAACTTCAACCTGCTATAACTCGTGTTGTAGTATTCCGTTTCACGTGTTTCCTTTTGCATTTTGGATAATATGAAACGTCCTATTGGCTATATCCACACACCTTTCATATTACCATGATCTATATCCTTGATTTCATAATGCCTTGGTCATAATCTTGTTTCGACAATTCATTATCCGTTGACTCTCTCGAGTGCACTTCCACCGATCACCTTCGAGCACATCGACACCTTTACCCTTCAAAACCTTTTTGTTTTGTTGATAAAACCTTTGTGTTTGTTTGTTGATCTTTTGTTTGCCTTGTGATGTGATTGCTTATTCGAGTTCTTTCATTGAAAATAGATTGCTCGGATTGTGACGAGTAGAGTTTACTGGACCGTGAGAGCGAAGAACTTCACCGAATGGAAACGACAAGTTACACTTTGACCATACCTCAACCTATATTTTCTATTATGCATGTAGCAAATTATCACTCTATGCATGTGTAGGATTATATATTAGTTATGATCTAAACCTAGTAGGATAGCCATATGTTCTGACCTTGTATTTCATTGTCGCCCTAGTATCGTGGTTGTTATATACTGCTATTGCTTTGTAGATGGGGATTGGTTGAGTTATCATTTGAGCTATGTGAGGATTAATGACTTGACTAGTAAACCTAAATAGAAATCATTTCTGGAAGGGCGGGTTGCATCCTGGTGGCTGTGCCTTGTCTAAGGACAGTGCCGAGGTTAAATGCACCCAATGGTTGTTTGGTGGTGAACCGGGTGCGACATGGTGTCTACCCTCTGAACGCAGTGGGCGCCGTCCAGGCTCAAAAAGATCAGACAGACAGTGTGACTATTAGCTTCCATGTACAACCACTGGCTATATGGGATCCGGCTTAGATGAGTAAGTTGTGGGGAACCTGGCCCTGGTAGCTAGCTGATGTAGATATGATAGGTGTACCGGCTACCGAAGGGTGGAGGCAACCTCTTCTGAAAGACTATGTCTCAATCTTCGGGTTGACTCCAGTGGGGAAAGTGTACAAACCTCTGCACAGTGTAAAAACTGATCATGATTAGCCGTGTCCACGGTTACGGACAACTTTGAGCAACTGGGCATTATTGTTGTTGCATGGTCTTGACAGATAATTCACCGTAATAAGAATTTGAGTGGGAACTTTTAATAAAGGGATGGTTGGAATTGGTGTAGCCCGATTCAACCATACTTAGGACTAGCAAGATAAATTAAAATTTGATTAGTTGTAGTATGTGAGGGAAAAACTGGCTTTCTGCAAAACTAAACCATAAGCCTTCCATTGATATATCCTGCATGTAGTTGTAGGTCTATTATATATACTTTTTCGTGTGACTTGCCGTACAAATCAGATGTACTGACCCGTTGTCGGGCTGTAACCTTCGGTGTTGCAGCATTGTATACGACGAGTAAGTGATGCGATGTAGGGTTACGATGTCTATACTCAACTAGCCGGTGGAGTTGATGGACGCCACGAAGCTTTTATTGTTTTCCGCTGTATTCTATTCATAGGCTAGCCTTGAGCTATGCCGGTATGCTTTATTGTAATACTGGATCTTCGATGTAATATATATGACATGTGGTTTATTCTTGATATTACATCATGTACTGTGTGTGCTAGCTATTGATCCAAGGACTAGCACAAAATGGACAGAGACTTGGATTCTTAGTGAATCGGGTCATTACAGATGGTATCAGAGCCCATGTTGACTGTAGGTCGTGACCCTAGAAAATGGATAGGAAAAGCCATAGGAACAAAAATATTTTATCACTCTTTGATTACTTACTCTCTCCACTAGTATCTCTCATCTATTATTCACCTTCTAAAACCCCTCATCCTGTTTTACTATAAATACCCCTCTGAGTTGCTTACCCCTGAAGACAAGAAATTTGAGAGGTGCATCATCAACCTCGTGGATCAATTGAACTGATGAACACAAGAACTAGAAGGAGTAACTTATGGTGATAAATAATTTAAGGAACCACGAGAGGAATCTTTAAGATCAGCTTAGCTGAGAAGGATGAAGCCTAGCATCAGACCACCAATTTTATATGGAGTTAGATGAACGAATTTCGCGTAGCATGATGAGATTGTATGTCTTGCACATATGACCTTACTCTAGGTGTGGTTTGTGTGTTTTGACTTTTGTGACTGTATTGTTTGTTGTTATGTGTTGCTGTCGAACATAGGTGTTTTTTCCTCTTTCTTGTTTGAGTGCATATGCTTGGTTTTATCTTAGTTTGTTTTCTTGTCGGTGTTATAGTTTTCCCCTAACCCTTGTCGTATGGGTTTAATAGATGGAGTATGGAGTAGGACTCGCCTTTTCTAGAGCGATGACTAGACTGAAGGTGGAGCAATGGATTCGTAGTATGGAAGAACACATGGAGCGTAACCAGGTTGGAAGTGAGGACATGGTCCCCTATGCTGTCAAGTACTTGGTAGAAGAGGCTGCTACTTGGTGGAGAATGCACCAAGCGATTGACGAATCACAAAGGAAGATTACTTGGAAGAGTTCACAAGGATTTTGTTGGGATCTTGCCTCGTCACCCCAACGAAAACGACGGTAAACCTTAAGAGGCCCCGTGCCTGCACAATTTGCGGAGAAACATGACACTCCTACGAAGGACACCAAGATGGATGCCCCTATTGTGAAGAAATTCACTGGGGTGAGGAATGTCCCACTACTCAAGTCACGTGTTTTATGTGTGAAGGAACTGATCATTACCCCGCTCGGTGTCAATTTTTCATCGTGACACAACAAGTGGTTCAACATCAAAAGGAAGGACTGAAGAAAGTTATCCAAGAATTGAAGGAAGCACCTGTGAAGAAGAAAAAAAAGGACGTTAGCCAAGTTTAGTGTTTCCGGTGTAGGAATATGGGACATTACGCCAATATGTGTCCAGAATTGAAGAGAATGAAGAAGTTGTGAACGTCGAAGCAAGGATGCTGACTTGAAGAAGCTTATGTTTGACAACCGGAGGACAGACGTTCGTAGGTGTGCAGTAAGTGTACGTTGTTACCCTTTCAGTGTTAGCTGGAGTTGTGGTTCGTAGCATGTTCTGCTGGTTGAACTAGATGTTTTATGTCATGATTGTTTTGTTAAGTTTTGTCTTGTACCCTGTGGCCCTGATACATATTGGATTGATGTCGTGTGTTGTCCTTTGTGTTTCTTCTATGCGAGTAGAATAAGTTTACATTTCATTAGACCCCTCATCTATTTAGTATGCTTCAAGACTGAAGAAGACACAACAACAAGAAGAATAAGTTGGCAAGTGACGCGACGATACGAAGATTTCTTCGACAATGCAAAACTGAAGCTACCGTCATTGAAGACCCGAAGACCTGGAAGGTTCA
This sequence comes from Bromus sterilis, assembly GCA_950022295.1. Lineage (NCBI taxonomy): Eukaryota > Viridiplantae > Streptophyta > Magnoliopsida > Poales > Poaceae > Bromus > Bromus sterilis. The sequence continues at coordinate 189,356,253 of OX465599.1, read as the reverse complement.
ACGTTTCTATCGTTAGATCGTTTCTGTGAGCTGTCATTTCTTGATTTACCGACAGCTACACATCAGAACTTGTGTTATGAAAACTAATGCGATGTTTGTATGGGTATCTCTCGCTATCTCTCTCTCTCTACCTCGTTGTCTACATTCTATTCCCTATCATCCTAAAGGAGCTAGTAAAATGGCTGCTAATGTCAAGACTGGAATAAATATGGATGCAACCAATTCCAAGTTCAAAGTTAACCCCGTGTGCCAGGATCTTACCACAAGCAAGCACAATCTTCCTGAAGGAAGAACCCTCGAAGAAGTTGTAGTCCACCAGTACACGTTTTATAGTAGTTTGCGTAAACCTGAGAGTTGTGAAGAAACGATAGATGTTTTGTCTGGCTTGCAGAACCAATGGATGTATGTGAACCCAGTTCATGAGCAAGAGGAACTTTCTGCAATGCTTGTAAGGATGACCGAGTGTTAGATTGCGAGATTCGCTAAACCATATACAAGGAAATGATTTGGGTGCGGAATGGATTGATCACCATGATGACTACCCTTATTATTCGCTCTTGCTATGCGGGATAGTAAATCTTGAGTGACTTACCTATAGCAGAGAGACGACGATGTTAAAACCTAAGCCATAGAATGGTACGATGTGTGACCCCTATAGGAGATTACCGTTTGTGTTACACAGTGAGTATAGACCAAGACCTTTTGTTGCAGATATCCCGTAGAAGTATTCTTGATTACCACCATGAGAAAATCGATAGTTTCTTAGTATTGACGCCTGACTTGTCGACCATGAAGGTTTAGTACTTGGAGAACCCATCTTTTGGATATAGGATTCAAGACAACAAAGGAGTATATGATATATTCTAAGGATGCAATCGAAGGTGTGACACTCTTGGAGACCAATGTATTTGGGAGACTCCTCTTTTGCCAAGGATTCAAAACCTGATAGGAGGAGGTGAATCTCTTTGAAGGAGGTCATCGATGGAGCAAGATTTTGAAGACCACGTCGTTTTCCTTTTAAGGGTGGTAGCACCCTAGCTCATCGAAGGATCAAAGGATCGTCGTGAAGACCCGAACCCTAACCTTTCTTTCTAGCCTTCTCGAATCTCGAGGACGAGATTCCTTTTAAGGGTGGTAGTGTGTAACATCCCAAAATTCTCTGAATTTTGGAATGTTAATAAAATTAAATAGATAATGATTGTTTGCTTGATGTGTTTGATTTTCTCTGGGATTTAAAACTTTTTGGAGTTTATTGAATGTTAAAAAGAGAGAGAATAAAAGGACTTTCCCTAATACTCATAATTGATGTTTTTGGAATTTATTATTTAAAACAAAACCAACAAAACAAAATGAGAGAAGGTAATATGACTCCTTCAACATATTAAAAGGTTGGGAAATGTTTTAAATCATTATTGGAATTCTTCTGAATATTCAAAACATTTTTCAACTCAAGGAAATTCATTTGATAGGATATAAAATTACTTATCCCCTTTTTAATAAAGTTGGAAAATATTTAGGATATTACTTTAAAGTTTTTAAAGTTTATTATGAGTATTATAAATAACTCTAAAATTATTTTAGGGATTTTATAATGCTAAGAGAGTTTTTATTTCATTGAAATGATTTATTAAATATTTTAAAAGATTTGAAAAAGTATTCCAATGGGATATTTTTATTCTACCAAATTATTTATTGGAGTGGCAATTTTTAAAATTTATATTTTGTTATTTAGAAATGGTTTGTCAATGCTTTTGACCAAATAAAAATAATTTTAAAAATTTATTGGATTTATTTGATTTATGAAAAGTATTTTATATTTAAATAAAGCATTTAGAAAATGTTTTTATTTTTATTTACCTTTTTGGAAAATATCTTCATTGCATAATTTTCTTCGGATTATTTTATGAATTTAGAATTTCATTTCGTAATTTTGTGAGGTATTTTTTGATTTTATAAAACTTCTCAAACTTCTATTTAAATAATTAAATAAAAAACAACAGTCGCAATTGTAGCTGGGCCGCCCCCCCCCCCCCCCCCCGGCCCACTTTGTTTTCGGCCTATTTATATTTTTTTTTGGGAGACCCTTTTCTCTTTTTTTTCCACAGCCTTTCCTAACCCTAGCACGAGCCCTGCCCTGCCGCCGCCAGGACCCGCCCCCGTGCCCGTCCGCATCGCCGGACCCCGCCGCCGTCTCCGCGCCCTGCCCGTCCGCAGCCCGCGCTGGAGAGCGCCTCCCGTGCCACCCGGCCCGCGAGCCAACGCGTCTCGTCGACCTCCCGCTGGACGCGCCGCCCGGCCGGCCACTAGTCCGAGCACCGCGCCCGTGCGCCGCGGCCGGCGACCGCGCCACCCGGCCCCCTGCGTCGCCGTGCCGCCACCCTCGCGCTGCCGAACGGCCGAGCCGGAGTGCTCCGCGCCGGCGACCCCTGGAGGTCGCGCCCGAAGCCCCCATCTGTCCGGAGCAACGCGCCCCGCCTCCACCCTCCGAGCCGCCACGCACAGAAGATCGCAGGAGCCGTCGCGAACGCCTCGCCGCCACACTCTTGCCGGACCTCGCCTACACGCCGAGCTAGCCGGAGCACAACGCCACAAGAACCTGCGCCCGTGGTCGCCGCCACCACGCCCGTCTGCCAGCGGTCCCGCCACCGCGCCCCACGCGCAACTTCGGCCCCTCGCCGTACACCACCGTCAGATTTGAAGCTCCTTTGGCCATTGCCTTCGTTAGTCGATTTCTTCGCCATTGCAAGTTTGCGTGCTCCTCGGAAGGAGCCGACGTCACCGGAGAACGCCAGAAGTTTATCGGGAGCACCGTGTTCACACCGCTGCCGCAGTTGACCTAAGATCAGGTCGTCTCTTTCTTCAGTACCATCGCGTTGCCCTCCGTACGGGTCACGCGGTTGACATCTTGTGTTCAACAAAAAGTCACCGGAGCCGACACCATCGACGTCCCAAGCTGAGCATGTTCTAGTCTCTACTGGCACCTTCCTGTCTATTCGGTGAGCTTCACCATGTTTTTTTTGTAGGGATCGAGTCGTAATTCCATTATTTGAAGATCAGTTATGTTCCTCCCAGATTAGTTTTCAGTTTTATTTTTTTAGCCATACCTTCTAACCATTAACTGATGTAGGTGATTCAAAGCCTAAGTTTATCTTTTGACTTTCACTATCTAGTAAACATATCAACTCAACTGTTGAGATCATTTTGAATTGGTATCAATTCAAATTCAATTTAAACCTCGTGAAGGTTGTATCTTCTATACCTTCGATCAGGTTTGATTGACATTTGATATCCACATCATGTATGCATCACATTCAAATACTTTTGATCCGTTTGGATTTATAGTTAATTCGAACTTCAACCTGCTATAACTCGTGTTGTAGTATTCCGTTTCACGTGTTTCCTTTTGCATTTTGGATCATATGAAACCTCCTATTGGCTATATCCACACACCTTTCATATTACCATGATCTATATCCTTGATTTCATAATGCCTTGGTCATAATCTTGTATCGACAATTCATTATCCGTTGACTCTCTCGAGTTCACTTCCACCGATCACCTTCAAGCACATCGACACCTTTACCCTTCAAAACCTTTTTGTTTTGTTTCTAAAACCTTTGTGTTTGTTTGTTGATCTTTTTCTTGCCTTGTGATGTGATTGCTTATTCGAGTTATTTCGTTGATGATAGATTGCCCGGAGTGTGACGAGTAGAGATGACTGGACCGTGAGAGCGAAGAACTTCACCGAATGGAAAAGGCAAGTTACACTTTGACCATACCTCAACCTATATTTTCTATTATGCAGGTAGAAAATTATCACTCTATGCATGTGTAGGATTATATATTAGTTATGATTTAAACCTAGTAGGATAGCCATATGTTTTGACCTTGTATTTCATTGTCGCCCTAGTATCGTGGTTGTTATATACTGCTATTGCTTTGTAGACGGGGATTGGTTGAGTTATCATTTGAGCTATGTGAGGATTAATGACTTGACTAGTAAACTTAAATAGAAATCACTTCTGGACGGGCGGGTTGCATCCTGGTGGTTGTGCCTTGTCTAAGGACAGTGCCGGGGTTAAATGCACCCAATGGTTGTTTGGTGGTGAACCGGGTGCGACATGGTGTCTACCCTCTGAACGCAGTGGGCGCCGTCCAGGCTCAAAAAGATCAGACATACAATGTGACTAGTAGCTTCCATGTACAACCACTGGCTATATGGGCTCTGGCTTAGATGAGTAAGTTGTGGGGAACCTGGCCCTGGTAGCTAGCTGATGTAGATATGATACGTGTACTGGCTACCAAAGGGTGGAGGCAACCTCTTCTGAAAGACTATGTCTCAATCTTCGGGTTGAGTCCAGTGGGGAAAGTGTACAAACCTCTGCACAGTGTAGAAACTGATCATGATTAGCCGTGTCCACGGTTACGGACAACTTTGAGCAACTGGGCATTATTTTTGTTGGATGGTCTTGATAGATAATTCACCTTAATAAGAATTTGAGTGGGAACTTTTAATAAAGGGATGATTGGAATTGGTGTAGCCCGATTCAACCATACTTAGGACTAGCAAGATAAATTAAAATTTGATTAGTTGTAGTATGTGAGGGAAAAACTGTCTTTCTGCAAAACTAAACCATAAGCCTTCCATTGATATATCCTGCATGTAGTTGTAGGTCTGTTATATATACTTTTTCGTGTGACTTGCCATACAAATCAGATGAACTGACCCGTTGTCGGGCTTTAACCTTCGGTGTTGCAGGATTGTATACGACGAGTAAGTGAGGCGATGTAGGGTTACGATGTCTATACTCAACTATGCCGGTGGAGTTGATGGACGCCACGGAGCTTTTATTGTTTTCCGCTGTATTCTATTTATAGACTAGCCTTGAGCTATGCAGGTATGCTTTATTGTAATACTGGATCTTCGATGTAATATATATGACATGTGGTTTATTCTTGATATTACATCATGTACTGTGTGTGCTAGCTATTGATCCAGAGACTAGCACAGAATGCACTGATACTTGGATTCTTCGTGAATCGGGTCGTTACATATTGTGAAGTAGCTGTTTGAAGGTGCCTGCAAGGCTATAGGAGCAACCCTGACGAAGCCCCCAAGCATGAAGAGAATTACTGATATGATGGGGCCTCTGTCTCGGTTGTGCCTGAATGGGTAAAGCTTGGTAATCGCTCGGCTTGACGGATGGGTGTGATGCGAGGCCTAGAGCTCGCTAGGGCCTACCATCCCAGCTTAAAGCCGGAACTATTGGCTGCCGACTTCCTTGAGTTCAAAGCCGACAATTCGATGTTCTCCAAGGATGATCACACATGGATTCGTAGAGAAACTCGTTCTGCCGCAACCAAGATAGCTGATGGTATGGAGCTGTTTTCTTTAGAAGCAGATTATGATGAGACCAACAACAGGCTCCGAGTCGATCTGTCGGTTCCAACCGAGTTTGCTCTTCTTCCGTCTCCGAAGAAAGTCCTAGAGCCGGCTGGTTCTATTGAGCCGGCTTCAGGTGCGGAAGAGGATGAAGATGGATGACATCTCTGATGCAAAATTGGTTGAGATGTTTAATTTCCTCATATTATCTGCAGGTGCTGCTGGGTCGTCTTCACAAAGCAGACCCGATGATCAAGCGTAGGCTTCTGTCGAATTGACTTTGAAAAAACTTTATGATACATTTGATACGGACGTAGTGTCGGGTTTGTAATATTGGGAGACATGTCCCGTGGCTTGTGACCAGTGTATTGGTCAAGTACTTTTATGCTACCTTGCCTTGGATTTTGCCTTGTGGCTTCTGAATGTGGACCTTTTTTATGGCATAAGTCGATCTTCGTCTTTTTTCTTTGTGCTCTGTCGACTTATGGTAGTCGTTTCCTTTGAGAGAGTTTGGTCTAAGCTGAGCCGATTTCTATACCTTTCTTCTCTATGATTGTAGCCAATTGTTTTTGTAGGCAGAAGAGTCGGCGTATGTGCCATAATGCCAAGACCTTGTGATAAGGAGATTTTCTGAAGTGTTGTTCCCCAAGAGTCGGTATACGCACCTGGGTGCCGTGCCGAGTCTTTGCTTGAGAAGAAACTTCGAAGTGTAGTCCCCATGAGTCTTTATATGCACCTGAGTGCTTTATGCCAAGTCACATAGGTCTAACTTGTATCTGTGAGAAAAAAAATTGTGATTATGCATGATGCTTTATATGCAAGAATGTAATGCAAATGCTAGTAGAAGTCGACTTATACCTCATCTTATCGCGTTGAGAGAGATTATTGGTTAAAAAAGTTGAAACATCTCTGTAGAGCCGGCTTTCCAGTAACTGGCTTTCCCGGCTCTTAGGACTAAATTCGATAGATGGATTATGTAAACCTCGAAGTTTAGACCAACCGGTTGTGTGTTAGATATGGAAGCTCTAAGCTGTACGGGCCGGGTGGCGTGGGCAATTCATGTGTATGCCAGAATATCTTCGATTTTTAAGAGTCGATGGGAACCATCAAACCCCCCTTTTATCCCTTATCAAAACAAACAAATGTGAGGTTTTTAGATGTATATGCCGGCTTTTTCTGGTAGGAGTCGATGAGTGTCATCAAGCCCCCCCTCGCTTTCACCTTATCAAAGCAATATACATGCTCAGAGACGGTAGAGGGCTGATCAAGCCCCCAGGTCTCTGAGAATTATGTGATTTATGGTGCAACATGCAATGCGATGTAATATGATGCAATATGTATGAAAAACCTATGATATATAAAAATTGATGTTATGCATAAGTGTGGAGAGAGCCGGCGCGACGAAGTCGACTTTATTAATTTGACTGAGAGTCGGTTGCGATCGGAGATCGTCTTTATTTATGGCGAGAGATGATTGCGATCGAAGATCGTCTATATTCATGGCGAGAGCCGGTTGCGATCGAAGATCGACTTTTTATTTATTTAGATGTGGCAATGGCCTGATGCGATGGGAATCGACTTACATTGAGAACAAGAAATGAAAATACGGCTCTTTATTGCGGGCGGGTCCATGTTCTTGATCTCCTGTAGTAGTATGAGCCGGCAGGGGCTTCGTCGTACTGGTTTGCCTTTTGGATGCTTTCCTCGATCAGTTGTCTGTATTCTTGCATGAAGGAGCACTGTCCCCAGGTGTGTTTAGCAGGGCGACCAGGTTTGAAGTTCTTAGAAAAAGCTTCCTCGATGGCTTGTGCACAGTCCTGATACCTTATTTCCTGCTGGGATGGTTGTGCGTGGCTCTGGGGATGATTGTTGTTGAGGCATTTGCGCTTCTTATTGCGCGTCTGGCTTGGGTTTGGAACTATCCCGTACATTTCTTCGTTGGACTCGGCGTAGCTGACGACAGCATCTACGAGCCCTCTCAGGTCTTCGGATACCTCCTTTATACGTTTCAGCGCGTTGGTTATGGGTGTGAGTCGGTCGCTTATCGACTCTTGGAGGTTGTAGTGATGTAATTGCCGCGAGAGCCGATCCTGAGCTTCTGCGAGATTTTGATGCTCCCAAACTATTTCCTTTTGCAACCTTGTAGTTTTTTCCTGATATTCCTCCAATTCCTGATCAGGATCGACTTTGTTTCAGCTCAGTCGCTGCCATACGTTGGTGGTTTGTGTGTCTGAGTCGTTTGACAGATTCTGGATGTCGCCGGTTTTAGGAGTCGGGCTCCTATCTTCTAAAGAGCGTCATCGTCTTTGATTGTCTGTTGCGAAAACGGCTCCTTCCCGGGGGGACTTGAGATAGGGAGAATCTGGATTGTACTCTTCTGGGTCAGATCCGAGTCCCCCTTGTTTGACGGATCGAATCGACCCGGTGTCTTCATACTGATCCTCTCCTTGGTATGAGCCGGTATCAGAGAGATTCTCCGTGTCGTCGTGGGTCGGGATCTCGACGGCGTGTTCCGGCTCTGGGGACCCACCAATGAATCCTATGAAGGTATGATGGGGAGCGGTATTTTTCCGACTCATACCTGGGGGGACGCTTGTTTGCTGATAGGTGGCCGATGCATTTTTCAGGCCATAAGGCATGACGAAAAGCCGGCTTGAGGTCTTTGTGGAAGTTTCTGGAGCCACTTCTGGTTCGGCTCTATCTGTTTGGCCAATGAAGATGTCGATAGATCCAATATGGACCCGAAACCCTGATTTGGTGGAATCGGCTTCAGAGCCCCAAGTGGAATCATCGATGCAGATCTTTCCTCGCCGGGTTTTAGTGATCCTTCCAGCGACGAATCCCTCCATGCCTTGTAGAGCTCCCTCCAGAATCTCAACGCCTGCAAGCGCAGGCCCCACGGTGGGCGCCAAATGTCGTGGGAAAGTCATGGTAGATGTCCGAAGAGTCGAACTTAACATGGGACCTTTGCTGCGAGGCGATTTCATGGAGAGAGTCGACATTGACAAGAGACTCGGCGATTTACCCAGGTTTCAGCCCCTCTTTTTCTCGAGGTAAAAGCCTACTCCTGCTTGCTATTATTATGGGTTCCGACTCTCGAAAGAAGAGTCGGTTGGACAATTACAAGAGAGTCGCCTCGTAAAATTAGTGTCGATAAGATCTAGGTTACGCCGACAATTGTCTAGTCCTATCTTAGGTTGAGATTGTTCCCTGGCCCTGGATCCCATGGACCTCGGCTTATAAAGGCGTCGGGTCCTGGGATTCCTTGAGTCTAACTCCGACCCGAGGTGGAGTCCTATTCTACTTTACAAATATGCTATATGCTATAAAAGGTAAGTCGAATACCTTCTACGGCTTCGATCTTCTTTACTTGGCCAACCGGCCCGTGGCCGGGTCTTCTTTGTGGGCCTTCCGTAGGTGAGTCGGCCCATAGATCTAATGCTAGGTTATGGGCTTGGTCCATCCCCCTGACAGAGCCTAAAGTCGTTCTCGAAATGGGCAAGGAAGACAACGCGCTCACCAGCAGCGGGCACCAGCACCAGCTCAGGCCCGGGGAGGCGGAACTCGATCTTTGTTGGGATCTTGCGCGCGCGGCGGAGAAGAAGAATGTCCATCTCGCGGACATCGGAGCCTTTCTAGGAACCATGCGTGGTGGAGGCATGGAGGTCTTGGTCCCCTATGGAGTCGTCAGAATCCGTGGCGAAAGGTGGCGGCGACGGCGACGGAGGTGGTGGCAGCATTCGAGACCCACGTCCACCAATGGCGGCGGCGGTGAGCGGTGGCGGTGCCCTGCGGTCAGAGGCAGGAAGCAGGAGGCGGAGTTTGGTGGGGTAGTTCCAGTTCTCGGCGGCAGCAGCGGCGACGGCGAGGTGCGCGTCGCGGTAGCGGCGGAGGCAGAGGAGGAGCGAGCGTGAGGAAGAAGAGATGAAGTGGTCGGGGGCGAGCCGCATCGCCACCCCTTGGCTATTTATTGGGACGAGGGGTGGTGGTGGGATCCGGCGCGGCAACTCTGTGGCCGCTGTGGCCACGTGTATCTCCAGAGCAACACAAGATTGAAACACAGAAGATCCCGCGGATGGGAAGGGATGTACGCGCGTGGCCCGAGGCGGTCGTTATGTCACATCCATCGTGGCACATCGCCCCGTGTTCCGCGGCAAGTTTCGGTCAACATTCTGGTCAAAGAAGTCGTTGGCCAGATCGGCTGAGCATTAGAAGAAATCGGAAAAAGTTACAAGAGCAATCGGCCGAGCACGGGTTGCAATCGGTCGGTTGAGAAGCGTCCAAAATAAACAAGAGGAATCGGCAAATTGCGAGCAATCGGCCAATTGAGAGCTATCGATCAGGAAAGCAAAGAAGATACAACAAGAGGCAAGAGAAGTATGGGAGGAACTTGTGCAGGACCCACTGTCACTTAGTTCGGCAGGATCTCCACATCTTCAGGGGCTACTGTCGTGGGAATGACCCCCGGGTAGGGTCACCCAGGAGAAATAACACTTCGAGACGAAGATCGCTGATATGATGACCGCCGATCTAAGTGAGTCCGAGCTAAGTTGGGCCGACCTGAAGATCGTCATTCGGAGAATGTCGATCTTGCCAAGGCCGACCTGAAGATCACCGATCTAAGGATCACCGATCTAGAGCAAGACCAAGCAAGCACAAGACCGATCTCCAGAGGGCCGAGCAGATTAGGTCGGAGGCCGATTGCTCCAAGAGAGCGCAATAGTCACCTAAGTTCATTCGGTCGAAGAAGACACAACTCCATCTGAGCTAACACCAAGAGTTCACTTTATCTGTCAGAACCCTAAATTAGGTTTGTGCTAAGTTGAGATAGCATGAAAAATTTCGCAAAAGAAAAAGAAATGGGAAAGTTCAACGCCCCAAAACATTTTTAATAAAAGTCCAGACAAAAATCTTTTTCCAAAAATGATTTGAACTTTTTGAAAAGTTTCTTAAATGGGCATGATCACATTTCATGTGAAGTGGGTCCCACTTCATGCTCTCTGATTTTTCTAGAAGTCCAAAATGCTCTTGGAAATTAAATAAATATTTTATTTGCAATTGGAATTAAATAAATATAATTCCAATAATTCTAATACTTTTTAAGGCGACTTATATATGTCTCATTAGCTCACATAAAAGTTTTCAGAATTTATAAAAATGCTTTGGAGTTTGTTTCAAAGTAAAACAAACAAAGGGGCAAGGTCGTCTTCTACACGGCGCCAGGCAGGCACACGGCTGCGTGCCGCGCATGCCGTGGCCATTGCCACCTCCTGCCTCGCTGTGGCACGGCCTCCCCTGCCTCAACCCCCTCGCCACCGCACGCCCTGGACGCCCCTGCTTTTCCCCCTCATCCTTTGGCTCTTTCCCTCTCCTTTCCCGCAATTTTCATCGTGCACCCGAGAGCGCCACCGTCGCTTCGCCGCCGTACCCGTGTGGCTAACGACCTCCTCTCGCCGAGCCATCTTGCCCAGAAGACCCGACGCCCACGCCTTCGTCTTCCCGCGCTTGGAATCGAGCCTAGAGGCCCCGAGGACGACGCCCTCCTCTCTGACTCGTCGTCGGCTGCCATGGATCCCGGCGAGGAATTGGACGCCATCGAGCCCCTTCCGGCCACAGAAGCAGCGCCATCCCTTTCATTGTGAGCCCCTCTGTTTTCCCTCTCTCCGCGCTAATCCCCGTGCTGTTCCTCGCCGTCCCCGCCACCATAGAGCTCCGGCCGTCGCGGGCTTGGTTGCCTCCGTGGCCTTTGGCCTCCCCATGGTCGCTGGAGTGCACCAGCGCTCGCGCGAGGATGCGAGCCACGTCCTGGTGCAGCCCCCGTGCCTCCCCATGGCTAGAAAGACAATTCCGATGAGCGCTGCCATGGCCAGAGGCGCCAGCGTCATGCCGCCGGCCATTAGGGCCTAATGACCCTATTAACTAACCCCTAACAGCCACTGACAAGTTGGCCCTTGCCCCTAATTAACCATTGTTTCTTTTAAATCGAGTTAATTAACCCCCTGAGCCTATGACAGCCGGGCCCCACAGGTCAGTTGGACAGTCCAACATAGATGACGTAAGCATGACGTGGTGCTGATGCAGTAATTCCCTTTTCTGTTTAAAATTAATCTAGAAATTCCAGAAAATTGCCTAAACTTTGAATTTAAATAACTTTTAAATCGTAACTCGAATTGAAATGATTTTTATATGAAAAATGATCAGAAGAAAATGCTCTACCCAAATATGCAACTTTCAACCATGTTTGAGTTGATTACAATATGGAACCATTGTTTATTTTAAATAAGTTGCTAATGCCATTCCAACTTGAACCTTTGATATGCAATGAATTTCACATGAACATAAGAAGCACAAAACACCCATGTTCATAATCATATCATGCCATATTGTATGTGCATTGTAATTTATTGAATGTTCTTTACTTCCAGTGCTTCGGTGATTACTTCTTCTCAGTAGGAGTTGATCTCGGAGAAGAGTTCAACCTCACGTCAGAAGATTAGTACATCGCGATCGTCAGCAAGGCAAGCACCCCCTCTTTGATCATGTCGTTAATATCCCAGTTCCCTCTCAATCTCTCTTATGCATGTTTAGGATGTCACCATGATACATTCTACCGCTAGTTGAACCCATTCCTTTGCATGACCTATCATTTTGTCACAGTAGTAAGCAGATCTAGGAGTTGAATGTTGATCATGTGGCCCCTGCAACTGTTACAGCTTATTGCATGTTTACAGTTTACAAGTAGGTTACTTTGATGTGAGTCGGGATGGTAGTGATCATGTGAATGATGGTGGTAATGTGTTGGTGAATTTGACCTAAACAAGGTGAACGATGAGAGGCTGTGTAGGAGTACACAGTGGGTTGTCTCGTTGAACACCGCCTTAAGCCCGAGTTCTTGTGCTGTTATCCAAGAATAAGAGTACGACCACACATTGGGCTCACTGACCCCTCTCGGCCTAGTACCTCACCCCAGACCATGTCCATGACTCGCAAGTAGTTCGAACTTTAACAATCTCAAGCAGGTGCATCAAGGTAAGTGGTGGATGTAGGTTATGGGCTCGTTGAATCAAGAGATCATGTTCTAGTTGAGCTTGATGGCGGTCACACAATGTTTGAGTCCGCATCGGAAAAATCATCCGGATAGCGATTGTGGTCCCAACTCTAATAGGAGACTCCCTAGGACTAGACATGGTGCCGTGAGTGAAGTGACGTGGCAACATCCTCGATGTTACTCGCTTGAAGGGTCCACTCCCATGTGGTAATTGATGCGTGCGTGTGTGTAGTAGTACACCCCTGCAGGGTTAATGAACTATTCGAATATCCATGTCCGCGGTTATGGACTACTTGGAGAACTTTATTTGATCATAGACAACTTCCACGGTTACTCTGAAACTTGGTAAGATAAGTGTGAGTGCTATGGTTTGCTTCCTTGTGGAAGTCGAGGAAGGATCTATAGTGGTGTATTGTTTGGAGACTTGGATAGATGAACTAGAGTACGCTCCTTACCTCTTTCTGGTATTCGTAGTACAGGACTAGACAAGTCAAAGGTGGCACTTCTGCATTGAAACCCCACCTCCCTTTGCCTTGAAACTTGAGCATGAGTAGTATAGATCCTGAGTACGACTTTGAATCTTGCTGAGTACGACTTTGTACTCAAGTTTGCATATTTTATGTTTTAGAGACGAGACCACTGACCGTGATGGTGGCCTCGACGTGGAGTAAGTCGCGTAGTTCCAGACAGCAGCCTGTGCCCTTTGGAGCGTCGTTGTATTTTATTTCAGGCTTCTTAAGCCATTTGTTAAACTTGTCTTTACTAAGAGATAATTTGCTTCCGTTGTTGTTTGATGTAATGTTCGATCACAGTCATGTGATCTCTGCTTGTAATACAACTACTATGTCTCCTCTGTTTAGCAGAAGTAATAAAGACTATGCGTTTGTAGAGTTCATGTTGTGATTACCTGATGTTTGCACTAGACATGTATGCTGCGTGGATGATTATAACATGCATGTCTTAGTGTGGGGTTCGATAGCTTAGTTGTGTTCTTGCCGGCGGTCTTTCATACACCAAGTGGCCCTTAGATGTGCACAGCTTGGGGCATCGCGATGCGATTGGTCGTGACTCTGTCACGTGGCACACTTTGTTGTATGATTGAGCCCGCCCGAGACCCCGACTAAGTGATCGGGTTGGAGTCTGTTTATGTAAGTGTTATAATTCAATCGAGAATATGGTTGAGGCGACTTGTCTATGAGTATGGGATTTCACCACCCATAATCATTTAGACTTGTGAGAGGACGATGAGGACCCATCTCAGTTGATCATCCGGCCTGGATGGGATGCCCCTCACGTTCGATGCTTTCCGAGAGTGTTCTCTGCCTGGCCTTTTCTTCTTAGACAAGTGTGTACGGCTCTCGGCTCTCCATATGATTATGTTGTAACAGGAATTACATACGCAAACCCCGGGTCCCGACATTATCCCAGTTCGGACACCTGGTACAAGGTCATCAATGCTCAATCCCAGAAGATCCGGGTGGCAGAGAAGTCCTGTGCATTCATCAACCTGGTCAGGGATGTGCTGTCGCTTCCAGCGCGGTTCACGCGGACAGGCAGACAATACGAAGCTTCTAGCTGCACTATTCACTATGCAAGACCTACGAGCTAGCGACATGGAGCGCCGCAAGTCTACTCCGGGTCAGCTGGAGAGCATACGTCATGAGGGCCCCGTCTTGTGGACTGAGGCTTACGGCTGGGTCCTCCTTTACTATGTAATTTTCTTAGCACCCCGGGCTCGACCTATAAGAGCCCCGGGAACCCCTCCTGCGTGGGGGACAGTGACTGCATTTACTTCACTCTCACCCACCATAAAGAGAGAAAGGAGATAGTTGTGCCTAGAGCCCTTATCTCCTTCCTCTCATACAGCTCAAGGATTATTCATTGTAGCCAGAGATATTTCTTATAGGTAGCTCGGAAGGACTAGGGGTGTTATCTCTACGGAGAGCCCCGAACCTGGGTACATCACGGTGTCTCACTATGTTTGTCCCCATTCTCGATTTCGGCACCATCGACACTCACCTCGGTTTGTCCCCCTCTTTAGCCATCCCCATGGCATCTGCCGTTACCAAATGATGACATGCATCTAAGTGCACATTCTTAGGCGTTGGTGTCTTGATAGTTTTGCAATCAACAAGACCAAACTTCTTCAGGCAATCCCTGAGATACTTCTCTTGAGAGATGAATGTACCATTCTTATGTACCATTTGAGGTCTGAGAAAGAACTTCAATTCACCCATCATAGAAAATTCGTATTTCTTCGACATCATTCGAGCAAATTCTTCGTGGATATCAGGGTTAGTATAGCCAAAGATAATAGCATCGACATAAATTTGACACACAAAAAGATCATTTTTGTATGCACGATTGAAAAGAGTAGGGTCAGCTGTTCTTGGTTTGAAGCCCTTATTCAGAAGAAAATCCTTGAGTATTTCATACCAAGCATGAGGTGCTTGCTTTAACACATAAAGGGCCTTGTGTAACCTGTACACCATATGTGGATTCTTCGTGTCTTCAAAACCTGGTGGCTGCATAACATACACTTCTTCGATTTCACCGATAAGAAATGCACTTTTGACATCCATTTGATATAGCAATATACCATTGAAATTTGCAAAAGCAAGCATGACACGAATGGATTGAAGTCGAGCAACTAGAGCATAAGTCTCACCAAAATCAATACCATCGATTTGAGTGTACCTTGTGTAACCAGTCAAGCTTTGTTCCTTACCACAATACCCTCTTCATCTTGCTTGCTGCAAAAAATCCACTTTGTACCAATGATATTACGCTTCGTCGGATCAGGTGTTGTGGTTACATTTCTCAGGCCCTCCTTCTAGCGCCAGGCGTCGGGGGGTGAGCGCCTAGCCCTCGCTTAGCACCAGAAGTCGGGGAGAACATCAGCGACGCCACCTCGAGGACACCTTCCGGTAGGGCTGCTCCTGGAAGGGCACGACCCGGGGACTATGCGGAACGGGGAACATGCAGGGTTCCCACTGTCAGAACCCCAACTAGGGTAAGTGCTAGGGTTTGAGTTCACCTTTGCATCATGCAAAAATTTCAAAATAAATTCAAAATTGGGGAAAAGAAAAGCCCTGAGAAATTAAATCAAATGGCCAGACAAAAATTTCTTCCAAAAAATTGCTCTGGTATTTTTGAAAATTCTTATAAATATGCATGATCACATATAAAGTGAAGTGGGTCCCACTGCATGCACCAAGATTTTTCAAATATTCCAAATAGGGATTGGAAATTAAATTAAACTCCAATTTGAATTTAAATTCAAATTGTTTGATTTTCAAAAATCACCAAAACTTATGAGTGGCTAGATATATATTTTATAACCCCACATAAAAGTTTTCATGATTTTATAAATTGCCTAACTATTTATTTCTAGGAAAAACAAAATAACAGAAAAACAAAACAGAAGAAAATTACAAAAAGGAAAGAGAACCCAACCCACCCACTTACCTGGCCCAGCCTGGCCAGAAGTCGGCCCAGCCCACCAGGGGCAGGGTCGTCTTCCTCCAGGCCAGCCGAGCACGCCACTGCGTGGCGAGCATGCGCTCGTCGCCGGCCACGCAGCAGCTTGGCCTCGGCGTCACCTGGCCGCCTGGAAGCCCCCTCTGGAGACCTCTCTCCATTCCCCCCTCGCCGCGGTCGGCTTCCCCCTCTCCTCCTCGCCATTCCCGTGCAGCCCGAGAACCCGGCGGAGCACGCCGTCGCACCCGCGCGGCCATCGTCTTCCTCTAGCTTCTCCGAGGTGTCCACGAGACTCGCAGTACTCATCTTCGTCACCGTGCCAAAGATTGGGAGCCGGGACCCCCTGGAGCAAGCGAATCGCACAGTCTTCCTCGCTTTCGGCCGCCGTGCGCCATCGTCAATTTCGTCTCCGACAAGCCACCTCCGTCCTCGCCGTCAACTCCATTGAGTTCCTGGTGAATCGTAGGTCCAAACCCCTCTTCTCCAACCTCCTATCGCTGCCTCTATCGGGATCTGCCATGGAAGCCGAGAGCCACCGCCGCCATTGCCGCCGACGTGCTAGCTCCCGAACCCTGCTGTCCATACCGGCATGCCTATCGCCTTCCTGAGGCCCTCGGGAACTCGTAGCACCAGTCCACGCGCAAGGACGAGGAGAACAACGCCGACTGCATCACCGATGTGCCACGGCCGCCGCAAAAGGTCGCGGCCGACGAGGTTCCGGCGCCCTCTAGGCCTTCCCGTGGGCACGAGTCGACGCGGACGAACACGGTCATCAGTTTGGTGCCTTCCTCGTGCTCAGCCGTGGCCGAAATGGTCACTCCGGTGGGGCTCCGCCGTGCCCAGTGGCACCGGCGGCTAGCCGCCGGCCGGGTGGATTAGCTTAAGGGCTAATCAACCCTTAATCCCCCCCACAGTGGCTGACAAGTGGGCCCAAACCCCCCTTAACCCCTCTGTTTTAATTAACAGAGAGGGGATTAACCCCTGTGAGGCTTACAGGGTGGACCCACAGGTCAGAGCCTCCCTGACGTCATGATGACGCCACCCTGACGCAATAAACCAATTCCAGAAAATTGGAAATGAATTAAAAGAATTACAAAAAATCCAGAAATTCTTATAAACTTTGACAAATCATAGAAAATTCATATGAACTCCAAATTGGACAAATAATATATGAAAAATGATCAGCATAAAATTCGCTATCCAAATATGCAACTTTCAACCATGTTTGAGTTGATTTTAAAATGGAACCAGTAGGTTTTGCTATTTGGCTTAATTGGAATTAATTCAAATTTATTCCAAATGCATTTCTAAATTGAACCAATGCAATGCACATATGATCACTTGTACTTCAGAAGCTTATCCCACACATGATGACATGGTATACAATGATGAAACATTAGCAAATTCAAGTTGACCTAATATGAATAACATTGGGAGTTTGAATTTGAATTAATTTTCAAATCAACTTCAATTAAAATGTGACAAATTGAACCTAGGTCACATCAATACCATTCACATCATCTGACAACTTAAACATGTGATTGTGCATTCTATTACAATGTTGGCCCCCTTTGTTGATGATTGTGCCGGTAACAGCTTTGCCGAGACGGTGATCACCCCCGAAGAAGAAGACCACCGTTAAGACCCGTGTATCGTCAGCAAGGCAAGCAAACCCCATTGATCATGTCTATAAAATCCCAATTCCCTCTCAGTCTCGCTTATGCATGTTTAGGAGATCACTTTGTATCGATTCTACCGCATAATTGAACCCATATCCGTTGCATGACCTATCATCTTGTCACAGTAGTAAGCAAACCACAATCCTAGCTGACATAGGAGTTGATTGATATCATGAAGCCCCTGCAACTATTATAGCTTATTGCATGCTTAGTGTTACATGAGGTTGCTTTTGATGTGAGTCGGGATGATGGTGAACATGGTGTTGATGAAAGTGAAACTATGTCGGTGAATCCACCCTAATACAAGGTGAACGATGAGGGGTTGTGTAGGAGTAAGCAGTGGGTTGTCTCGTTGAACACCGCCTTAAGTACCGAGTTCTTGTATGGTAATCCAAGACAAAGAGTACAACCACACATTGGGCTCACTGACCCCTCTCGGCCTAGTACCTTGATCCGTGTCGACGTCCAGGAGTCACATTAGTTCGGGCCTTCCATTTGACACATGCATAGAAAAAGAGTGAGTGGAAATGTTGCATCATCCTAGATATGTGGGTGGATCTGTGAGATAGTGAAACCATCTGTCAGAGGTGGTGTCTCGGTTGCCTACATTGTCTGGGACCGTTTCGTTGATCCGGCCGGACTCTCGAGCGGTGACAAACTCAGATAGTCGACTCCTGGAATAGACCGGTTGTGAGCGAAGTGTCATGGCGAACATCCTCGCTGTCACCTCTTGAACGGTGGCGAGACCTGGCGTTAAGCGATGGTCATGTGTGTGTAGTTTACACCCTTGCAAGGTTAAAAAAACTATTCGAATAGCCGCGTCCGCGGTTAAGGACTACTTGGAACCTGTACCTGATTATTAGACAACTTGAATGGATACTTATAAAACTCGCAAGATAAGCGTGAGTGCTATGGTGTGCTTCCTCGTGGGGAAGTCGAGGAAGTAACCTTAGTGGTGTATTGGTCGGAGACTTGGATAGTGGACTCGTGTACGCTTCTTACCTCAAGTCTGGTACTCGTAGTTCAGGATTAGCCAAGTGAAAGCTGGCACTTCTGCATGATGAAACCTCACCTCCTTTACCTTGATACTTGAGCATGAGTAGTGTAGTTCTGATGTAAGTCTTGCTGAGTACGACTTTGTACTCACATTTGCTTATTCTATGTTTTAGATGAGAACCCGGACCCCGATGGAGTCATCGACCTGAAGCTCGACGTTGACCTTGGTAGAATAGTCCCAGACAGTAGTCTGGTCCCTCGTGGAAGGGCATGTTTGTTTACAAGGCTTCTCTAAGCCATTTGTTAAACTTGTCTGTACTCAGACCTAATTTGCTTCCGTTGTACGATGTAATGTTGATCACATACATGTGATCTTTGTATGTTCTATGTGTATATCAATGAAGAGTACTTTGTAGAGTTATGTGATGATACCTGTTGTTCATACTAGGCATGTGTGCTGCGTGTATGTTTATATCATGCATGTCTTAGTATGGGTTTTCGAGACCTTAGTTGTGATCTGGCTGGCGGTCCTTTATACACCAAGTGGCCCTTAGATGTGCGCAGCTTGGGACATCGCGATGCGATTGTTCGAGACTCTGTCTCGTGCACACTTTGATGTATGATCGAGCCCGCCCTAGACCCCGACTAAGTGATCGGGCTGGAGTAAGTCTATGTAAGAGTTAGGATTCAATCGATAATATGGTTGAGGCGATTTGTCTATGAGTATGGGATTCACCACCGATAAGCATTTAGACTTGTGAGCGGACGATGAGGACCCATCTCAGTTGATCATTCGGCCTGAATGGGATGCCCCTCACGTTCGATGCTTACCGAGAACGTTCTGTGCTTGGCCTTGTCTGCTTAGACAAGTGGGTACGGTTCTCGGTTCTCCATGTGATTGTATCGTGACTGGAATTACATACGCTAACCCCGGGTCCCGACAGACTTTGTATCAGAGCAGGACTGTCTGTAGGATTATCAAACCCTTGGTCGAAGTCGAGTCTAGCATTATATAGTTATATAGTTACTCTGGGTATAAGGGAACAACGTAAGACTTCTTTTTCTCCTTATCCTCATCGATCTGAGTTCTGGGTCACCCTTACCTTTTCTACGGGATGATAGGACTAGGCTCATCTATGTCTGACTAGAACATCTCGCTGAGTGCTTCCTTGTAGTCGTAGGATTGTTGTGGTCGTCCAGAGTCTTCGTGTTTTGAGTTCCTTGAGGAAGTTCTGTTCAATCTCCTCGAGGTTGTCTTGTTTTTCCATCCCGGTGTAGCCGTTATGCTGCCGGATTTATCCCGTGTTTCTGTGGATCATTGCCTTCGCATTATAATCCTTTCCGCCTTCATCATGTCTTGTTATCCTTGAATCCATCATTGAACCTATTCTGATTGTTGATCTTCATCACACAGGATGTCAGGTGGAACTCGTAGTGCTGTTCGTCGGAATCGAGACCGTGTTCGGAATCGAAATGATGATGAACCTCTACCACCGCCTTCTGCGGCGGCAATCATGATGGAAGCTGAGAAGAATCAACGTGATCAAACACGTCTTCTGGAGCTCATCGAGCAGAATACCTACCGACATTGCAATGTGGTTGTGAGCATTCAGGACTTCATCCTCCTCAAGCCACCGGTATTTCGATGTTCTTCTGAGCCCCTTGAAGCTGATGATTGGCTCCGTTCCATCGAGCGTAAGCTTGATACTGCACATGTTGCTCCTGATGACCGAGTTATTTTTGCGGTATACTTCTTGGAAGGTGCTGCTCTTCAATGGTGGGAGAACTATGTTGCTATGCATCCAGGTAGTCACGTAGTGACTTGGAAGGAGTTCTGTGTTGCCTTTCGAGGGTACCACATTCTGGATGAGTTGATGGAGCGCAAGAAGGAAGAGTTTTGCAATCTGACCCAAGGAGAGATGTCCATCCATGAGTATGTGAGAGAATTCAACCGTCTTGCTCGGTATGCCCAAGATGAGATCACCACCGATGCCCGAAAGCAGGCAAGGTTCCGTAAGGGACTTAACCCCATCCTTCGTCATGATCTCAACCTCATCGAATTTGCCACCTTTGAGGATTTAGTCAACAGATCCTTCAGAGCTGAGCATGGCAATGAAATTTTCGAGGAGTCCCGCAAGCATGCTCTTGAGCTTGCTTCTTCTTCCAGTTCAGCCCCTCAGAAACGCCGAATTTGGATTCCAACCAGTGCCATACCTCAAAACCTTCTTCAGAGACCACCACCGAATATATTCCATCCAACTCAACACATTGTTCCTCCTAGGAATGATGGTGTGCAACCAAGCAATCCCACTCCCAACAATTCAGGCAGGGTGTGTTTCACGTGTGGTCTGACAGTCCATCACTTCCGACAATGCCCTACAGTGTTCGTGGCACCCCGTCGACCTAGTCATAAGCCTCCAAAGAAATCCACCACCAAAACCATCCCAGCAAAGCTTTCAGTCACAAGTAGTGGTTGTGTGAACCAAATCTCAGTTGAGGAAACCACTGTTGCTTCTGACGTCATTCTTGGCACACTCCCAGTCAATCATGTCCCCGCCTCCGTTCTTTTCGATCCAGGAGCTTCTCATTCATTCATGTCGGAGAGTTATGCACTTCGTCATGAATTCCCTTTTGAAGAAATGTTTTCTCCAATGGTCATTCAAACTCCTGGTTCAAAGTGGCAAACTAATAGAGTAAGCCATGGCAATCAAATTGCAATTGAGGGTTTAGTATTCCTTGCTTCTCTTATAGCCCTCAAGTCTTCGGACATTGATGTCATCCTAGGAATGGATTGGTTATCAAGGCAGAATGCTTTCCTTGATTGTAAAGCCAAATCAGTTAAACTCACCCATCCTTCAGGCCAGATCATTGACTACACATCGCCCAGCTCTAAAATCCAGATGCATACTTTGAATGTGCTTCCCCTTCCTGACCTTGAAGATGTTCCGGTGGTTCGTGACTTCCCGGATGTCTTTCCTGAAGAGCTGCCGGGAATGCCAACCGACAGGTGTGTAGAATTCATAGTGGATCTTATACCAGGCACAGCCCCAATTTCCAGACGCCCATATAGAATGGCCCCACATGAGTTAGCTGAGCTAAAAACCCAACTTGATGCTTCGTTGGCAAAAGGCTTCATCCTCCCTAGCTCATCACCATGGGGTTGCCCCGTTCTGTTCGTAACAAAGAAAGATGGAACAGAAAGGATGTGCGTAGATTATCGCCCGCTAAATTTAGCGACGATAAAGAACAAGTACCCACTGCCCAGGATCAATGATCTTTATGATCAACTTGCTGGATCCTCTGTCTTCTCCAAGATGGATTTGAGATTAGGCTATCATCAAATCAAAATCCGAAACGAGGACATTCCAAAAACGGCTTTCACTACTCGTTATGGTCTTTACGAGTATACCGTCATGTCCTTTGGTTTAACCAATGCCCCCGCCACATTCTCGCGCTTGATGAATTCGATCTTCATGGAGTACCTAGATAAATTTTTTGTGGTTTATCTTGATGAGATTCTCATCTACTCGAAGAACGAAGAAGAGCACGCAGAACACCTTAGGTTGGTATTGATGAAACTTAGAGAGCACCGCCTTTATGCCAAGTTCTCCAAGTGTGAATTTTGGCTACCAGAAGTGACCTACTTAGGCCACGTGATTTCTTCGAAAGGTGTTGTAGTCAATCCTGAGAGAGTTCAGGTCGTCCTTGACTGGACTCCACCTGAATCGGTTAAGCAAGTTAGGAGTTTTCTTGGCCTAGCCAGCTATTGCCGCCGCTTCGTCGAGAACTTTTCTAAAGTTGCAAAGCCTCTTACTGAACTCCTCAAGAAAGATAAGAAATTCCAATGGACTCCCAAGTGCGAGGAAAGCTTTCAAGAGATAAAAAGAAGATTGACTTCTGCACCCGTACTTGCACCTCCAGACACCAAAAGAGATTTTGAGATCTATTGTGATGCTTCACGGCAAGGGTTAGGATGCATACTTATGCAAGATAGACATGTGGTAGCTTATGCTTCACGCCAGTTGCGGCCACATGAAGAGAACTATCCTACCCATGATCTTGAACTCGCTGCCGTAGTTCATGCCCTGAAGACTTGGCGACATTACCTCCTTGGTAATCGTTGTGAGATCTATTCCGACCACCAAAGCCTCAAATATATTTTCACCCAGCCAGATCTTAATCTCAGGCAAAGACGCTGGATAGAGTTGATAAAAGATTATGACTTAGGAATTTCTTACACCCCAGGCAAGGCCAATGTCATGGCTGATGCACTAAGTCGTAAGTCGTATTGTAACAACCTCATGTTACAACAGTATCAACCACTTCTTCATGAGGGATTTCGAAAGCTCAATCTCGAGATTGTTCCTCGTGGATCTCTTTTCAACTTGGTGGCGAAACCAACCCTTGAGGATCAAATCATAGTTGCCCAAAGACGTGCACGAGGTGTACGCCGGATCAAGGAGAACATTGCTAGCGGAGTTGCTAAATGTTTCTCCACAGATAGTAAAGGAACGGTATTCTTTCAAAATCGTTTGGTAGTACCTAAGAATAGGGATCTAAGGCAACTCATCCACAAAGAAGCCCATGATACACCCCTCTCCATTCATCCCGGTAGAACAAAAATGTACCGAGATCTACGCCAGAGATTCTCGATTTGTTGCTGAATGTGATGTTTGTCGTCGCATTAAGGCAGAACACCAAAGACCTGCTGGTACACTTCAACCTTTGCCTATTCCCTAGTGGAAATGGGACAAAGTCGGTATGGACTTCATCATCGGCTTTCCAAAAACCCAGAAAGGAAATGATGCCATCTTCGTGGTCATTGATAGACTTTCCAAAGTTGCTCACTTCCTTCCCGTTCGCGAGTCTATAACTGCTAGTCAGTTGGCGGACTTGTACGTCTCTAGAATTGTGTCTCTTCACGGTGTTCCTTTGGTGATCAATTCTGATCGTGGCAGCCTTTTCACCTCTAGATTCTGGGGAAGCTTTCATAATGCTATGGGAACTCATCTCTCCTTTAGTACAGCTTTTCATCCTCAGTCTAGCGGTCAAGTTGAAAGGGTTAATCAAATTTTGGAAGGCATGCTCAGAGCTTGTGTTATCTCATTCGGAAAGAATTGGGAGAAATCTCTTCCTTTCGCCGAATTTTCTTATGACAACAGTTCTCAATCTAGTCTGAACATGGCTCCTTTTGAACTCCTCTATGGAAGACGATGTCGAACACCCCTTAACTGGTCAGAAACCGGTGAAAGACAACTCTTTGGACCGAATATGATCAAGGAAGCAGAAGAGCAAGTTCGCATTGTTCGTGATCGTTTGAAAGCCGCTCAGTCTCGTCAAAAGAGCTACTATGATCGTCATCATAGAGAGGAGAGCTACAATATTGATGAGAAGGATTACCTTCGGGTTACTCCTCTGAAGGGAACCCAAAGATTCGGTATCAAAGGCAAGTTGGCCCCACGTTACATCGGACCTTTCTGCATTCTCGCTAAACGTGGAGAAGTTGCCTACCAACTTCAACTACCCCCTCACCTTTCCCGATTACATGATGTATTACATGTGTCACAACTCAGGCGTTGCTTCAAGGACCCCATCCACGAAGTCGACCATGAAACGCTTGATCTTCAAGATGACCTTTCTTATCGAGAGTACCCTGTTCGTATTCTTGATTCCGCAGAGCGTGTCACTCGCCGTCAGAAGATCAAGTTCCTCAAAGTTCAATGGTCACATCACTCCGAGAAAGAAGCAACGTGGGAAAGAGAAGACCGCCTCCGTGCCGAGTACCCCACCTTCCTCCCGACGACTTCTGAATCTCGGGACGACATTCTTTTGAGTGGGGGCGAGTTGTCAGAACCCCAACTAGGGTAAGTGCTAGGGTTTGAGTTCACCTTTGCATCATGCAAAAATTTCAAAAGAAATTCAAAATTGGGGAAAAGAAAAGCCCTGAGAAATTAAATCAAATGGCCAGACAAAAATTTCTTCCAAAAAATTGCTCTGGTATTTTTGAAAAGTCTTATAAATATGCATGATCACATATAAAGTGAAGTGGGTCCCACTGCATGGACCAAGATTTTTCAAATATTCCAAATAGGGCTTGGAAATTAAATTAAACTCCAATTTGACTTTAAATTCAAATTGTTTGATTTTCAAAAATCACCAAAACTTATGAGTGGCTAGATATATATTTTATAAGCCCACATAAGAGTTTTCATGATTTTATAAATTGCCTAACTATTTATTTCTAGGAAAAACAAAATAACAGAAAAACAAAACAAAAGAAAATTAGAAAAAGGAAAGAGAGCCCAACCCACCCACTTACCTGGCCCAGCCTGGCCAGAAGCCGGCCCAGCCCACCAGGGGCAGGGTCGTCTTCCTCCAGGCCAGCCGAGCACGCCACTACGTGGTGAGCATGCGCTCGTCGCCGGCCACGCAGCAGCTTGGCCTCGGCGTCACCTGGCCGCCTAGAAGCCCCCTCTAGAGACCTCTCTCCATTCCCCCCTCGCCACGGTCATCTTCCCCCTCTCCTCCTCGCCATTCTCGTGCAGCCCGAGAACCCGCCGGAGCACGCCGTCGCACCCGCGCGGCCATCGTCTTCCTCTAGATTCTCCGAGGTGTCCACGAGACTCGCAGTACTCATCTTCGTCACCGTGCCAAAGATTGGGAGCCGGGACCCCCTGGAGCAAGCGAATCGCACAGTCTTCCTCGCCTCCGGCCGCCGTGCACCATCGTCAACTTCGTCTCTGACAAGCCACCTCCGTCCTCGCCGTAGGTCCAAACCCCTCTTCTCCCACCTCCTATCGCTGCCTCTATCGGGATCTGCCATGGAAGCCGAGAGTCACCGCCGCCATTGCCGCCGACGTGCTAGCTCCCGTACCCTGTTGTCCATACCGGCATGCCTATCGCGTTCCTGAGGCCCTCGGGAACTCGTAGCACCAGTCCACGCGCAAGGAGCAGGAGGACAACGCCGACTGCATCACCGATGCGCCACGGCCGCCACAAAAGGTCGCCGCCGACGAGGTTCCGGCGCCCTCTAGGCCTTCCCGTGGGCACGAGTCGACGCGGACGAACACGGGCATCAGCTCGGTGCCTTCCGCGTGCCCAGCCGTGGCCGAAATGGTCACTCCGGTGGGGCTCCGCCGTGCCCAGTGGCACCGGCGGCTAGCCGCCAGCCGGGTGGATTAGCTTAAGGGATAATCAACCCTTAATCCCCCCCACAGTGGCTGACAAGTGGGCCCAAACCCCCCTTAACCCCTCTGTTTTAATTTACAGAGAGGGGATTAACCCCTGTGAGGCTTACAGGGTGGACCCACAGGTCAGAGCCTCCCTGACGTCATGATGACGCCACCCTGACGCAATAAACCAATTCCAGAAAATTGGAAATGAATTAAAAGAATTACAAAAAATCCAGAAATTCTTATAAACTTTGAAAAATCATAAAAAAATTCATATGAACTCCAAATTGGACAAATAGTATATGAAAAATGATCAGCAGAAAATTCTCTATCCAAATATGCAACTTTCAACCCTGTTTGAGTTGATTTTAAAATGGAACCAGTAGCTTTTGCTATTTGGCTTAATTGGAATTAATTCAAATTTATTCCAAATGCATTTCTAAATTGAACCAATGCAATGCACATATGATCACTTGTACTTCAGAAGCTTATCCCACACATGATGACATGGTATACAATGATCAAACATTAGCAAATGAAAGTTGACCTAATTTGAATAACATTTGGAGTTTGAATTTGAATTAATTTTCAAATCAACTTCAATTAAAATGTGACAAATTGAACCGAGGTCACATCAATACCATTCACATCATGTGACAACTTAAACATGTGATTGAGCATTCTATTACAATGTTGGCCCCCTTTGTTGATGATTGTGCCGGTAACAGCTTTGCCGAGACGGTGATCACCCCCGAAGAAGAAGACCACCGTTAAGACCCGTGTATCGTCAGCAAGGCAAGCAAACCCCATTGATCATGTCTATAAAATCCAAATTCCCTCTCAGTCTCGCTTATGCATGTTTAGGAGATCACTTTGTATCGATTCTACCGCATAATTGAACCCATATCCAATGCATGACCTATCATCTTGTCAGAGTAGTAAGCAAACCACAATCCTAGCTGACATAGGAGTTGATTGATATCATGAAGCCCCTGCAACTGTTATAGCTTATTGCATGCTTAGTGTTACATGAGGTTGCTTTTGATGTGAGTCGGGATGATGGTGAACATGGTGTTGATGAAAGTGAAACTGTGTCGGTGAATCCACCCTAATACAAGGTGAACGATGAGAGGCTGTGTAGGAGTACACAGTGGGTTCTCTCGTTGAACACCGCCTTAAGTACCGAGTTTTGTATGGTAATCCAAGACAAAGAGTACAACCACACATTGGGCTCACTGACCCCTCTCGGCCTAGTACCTTGATCCGTGTCGACGTCCAGGAGTCACATTAGTTCGGGCCTTCCATTTGACATATGCATAGAAAAAGAGTGAGTGGAAATGTTGCATCATCCTAGATATGTGGGTGGATCTGTGAGACAGTGAAACCATCTGTCAGAGGTGGCGTCTTGGTTGCCTACATTGTCTGGGTCCATTTCGTTGATCCGGCCGGACTCTTGAGCGGTGACAAACTCAGATAGTCGACTCCTGGAATAGACCGGTTGTGAGCCAAGTGTCGTGGTGAACATCCTCGCTGTCACCTCTTGAACGGTGGCGAGACCTGGCGGTAACCGATGGTCATGTGTGTGTAGTTTACACCCTTGCAAGGTTAACAAAACTATTCGAATAGACGCGTCCGCGGTTAAGGACTACTTGGAACCTGTACCTGATTATTAGACAACTTGAATGGATACTTATAAAACTCGCAAGATAAGCGTGAGTGCTATGGTGTGCTTCCTCGTGGGGAAGTCGAGGAAGTAACCTTAATGGTGTATTGGTTGGAGACTTGGATAGTGGACTCGTGTACGCTTCTTACCTCAAGTCTGGTACTCGTAGTTCAGGATTAGCCAAGTCAAAGATGGCACTTCTGCATGATCAAACCCCACCTCCTTTACCTTGATACTTGAGCATGAGTAGTGTAGTTCTGATGTAAGTCTTGCTGAGTACGACTTTGTACTCACGTTTGCTTATTCTATGTTTTAGATGAGAACCCGGACCCCGATGGAGTCATCGACCTGAAGCTCGACGTTGACCTTGGTAGAATAGTCCCAGACAGCAGTCTGGTCCCTCGTGGAAGGGCATGTTTGTTTACAAGGCTTCTCTAAGCCATTTGTTAAACTTGTCTGTACTCAGACCTAATTTGCTTCCGTTGTACGATGTAATGTTGATCACAGACATGTGATCTTTGTATGTTCTATGTGTATATCAATGAAGAGTACTTTGTAGAGTTATGTGATGATACCTGTTGTTCATACTAGGCATGTGTGCTGCGTGTATGTTTATATCATGCATGTCTTAGTATGGGTTTTCGAGACCTTAGTTGTCATCTGGCTGGCGGTCCTTTATACACCAAGTGGCCCTTAGATGTGCGCAGCTTGGGACATCGCGATGCGATTGTTCGAGAATCTGTCTCGTGCACACTTTGATGTATGATCGAGCCCGCCCTAGACCCCGACTAAGTGATCGGGCTGGAGTAAGTCTATGTAAGAGTTAGGATTCAATCGATAATATGGTTGAGGCGATTTGTCTATGAGTATGGGATTCACCACCGATAAGCATTTAGACTTGTGAGCGGACGATGAGGACCCATCTCAGTTGATCATTCGGCCTGAATGGGATGCCCCTCACGTTCGATGCTTACCGAGAACGTTCTGTGCTTGGCCTTGTCTGCTTAGACAAGTGGGTACGGTTCTCGTCTCTCCATGTGATTGCATCGTGACTGGAATTACATACGCTAACCCCGGGTCCCGACACCCACTTGCTTGGTATGAACGAAGGTTGATGTGGCATCGAAACGGCAATGAGCTGATACGAGCAAACACAGGGGTTTACCCAGGTTCGGGCCGTCTAGAGACTAAAATCCCTACTCCTGCATGTCTGATCTTCTTTGATGGTGATGGAGTAGAATACAATACAAGGTGATCTTCAAGGAGAAGATACCTATGCTACACTCCACTACACTCTTATCATTTTGGTGGAACTATCTACCCTCCCAAGGGGAATCCTTGCGAGGTCCCCCGAGAAGTTCTATGGACGAACTCCTCCTGCTTCTTTCGGTGGATTCATCCAGGGATTCATCCTCTAAGGTGGTGACTTCTCCTTTATCTGGTTCTTCCTTCCTATCTCCCTTCTTTTCGTTTCTCCTCCTTGCCTCTCCCTCTTCTTGTTTTTCTCCTCTTCCTCCTCTCCTTCCCACCTTAACTAATGTGTTTGGCGTCTCCCTTTTATAGAGCAAGGGGCTCGCCACAGTCCCACTGACAGCTACAATAAGGGTGGTTATCTTATACTTGTGGACGCGAGGCGTTCTGAGATCTTCCGGGAAACTCTTGTGGCGTCGCGGGGACGGCTGGAGCATGCATGGGCTGAGTAGGCGCGAGGGAATCCTCCAGGTGCAGGCTGCCTCCTGTCAGCGGTGCATGCTTGTCCTCTAGCATATTGAATGCACTGTGCTCTTTGTCGTGCGGTGGGAGCCAGCTGAAGGGCTCCACCCTTCCGGTACTAATCTGAGACACTCCTCCGTGTGCCTATCATGGTGTTCCCGACATCTCCTTGCCGGAATCCTTCACGGTTGCTCTTGAACTATCCGAGAGGCGTGGTTGGAACCCAGGGAAACGGGGTACCCCATTATCCCGTTACCGACATCAGGTCTTTTGACAAGGGACCAGACTTTTTTTCTTTCAAACTGATTAAGTTCCTCGAGCATAGATACCAACCAGTTTGTGTTCTTCATAGCTTCATCAAATCTCGATGCTTCTAGCATGGAGACAAACGAGAAATTTCCACAAAAGTTAGCTAAACGAGTACGAGAGCGAGTAGTGGGACGACATGGTCGAAGAATGTCTTCGAGGATCGAATCAACATCCACTCTTCTTCGAACTCGAGATAGTGCTAATTGATTTACTTGTGGCTCAGGATTTCCTTCAGGATTAGTTTTTCCTTAGGGATTAGCTTGTCCTTCGGGTTCAGCTTGTCCTTCGGGTTCACCATTTTCTTTGTTCATTGGTTCTTCTTCGTCCTATCCATCGTTGTCTTCAGAATTTTGATCTCCAGCGCCCCGGGCTATGTGTGGGAACATTGGATCATCATCATCCATGTTGACTTGACGTGCATTTCCTTCGATAGAGTAAATATCTCCAATTGCCATAGACCTGATCACTTCATCCAAAGGAGGTTCATCTATATTAAGAGGTAAATGCTCCTTTTGGGAGCCATTAGTTTCATCAAACCTTACATTTACAGTGTCTACAACTTTACCAACTTGGGAGTTGTACACTCTAGAAGTGTGAGAATTTGAGCCATAACCTAGGAGAAAACCTGCATGGACCTTAGGGGCAAACTTGGATCTATGATTCATATCTCTAATATAGCATGGATCACCAAACACCCTAAGGTAGGATACATTAGGTTTGTTACCAGTGCTAAGATCATGAGAAGTTTTGTTCAGAAACTTGTGGAGATAAACCTTGTTGATGATATGGAAGGTAGTGTTGTTTGCTTTGGCCCAGAACCTGATAGGAGTTTTGTATTCAGCAAGCATAGTTCTGGCCATTTCAATAAAATTTTGATTCTTTCTCTCCACCACACCATTTTTTTGCGGTGTGTAAGCAGCAAAGAATTCATGAGTAAATCCATATTCATCAAGGAAATCTTCGATATGATTATTCTTGAATTCAGTACCATTATCACTTCGGATATGCTTCAGAGTGAGTTCATACTAGGTATGAGCTCTCTTTGCAAAAGTTTTGAAGATCTCAACAACTTTGCTCTTTGTAACACCCCGGGTGTCACGCTACAGTAATCACCTTGTTAAATGACATGTCATCATGATTAGGCATGTGATAAACACCCTTGATCATGTCAAGTTCAAATTCAAGCCCAGATAAAAATTCAAAACAATGTGGAAATTGAACTTGACCCAAAATTGTGCAAACAATTTTATTAAATGCCTAAAAGTCATTAGGTCAAGTTACTATATCAATGGGAATTTACTAGAGTGTTTTAATTATATAAACAAATAAAAGCAGTAGCAAAATATCCTCAATTTATCATTTAATAATTAGTTAAAATGCAAATGATTTTATTAATGCCTCCAACTTTTTGTGGCAGCACAAAATATTGCAACATGAATATTGGGACCAGTGCCCCATTTTTGTAAAATCAATTGTTAGCCAAAAAATATATATATAAACAGAAAGGAAAGCAAAAAAGATTAAATATGAAGAAGCCCAGCCCCCTAGTACCCCGAGTGCATAGTGCGAGCCCACCTGGCCCAACCAGCCCAAGTAGCCCACCCCAGTCGTCCCCTTCGTCCTGTTCATCCCCGGCGGCCGCTGTCGCCATGGAAGAGGCGTTCGACGCCGATCGACCGCGGGATCGGCGACAACGCATAGCAACAGTGCTTGCTCGCGGTTAAGTACTCCCCTGTGGATGCGTTCGCGAAACCCTAGCCTCATTCGCCCCCTCCTGGCCTCATCCTCGCTGTTCCCCACTTCGCCGATCCGCCATGGCCGCCGCCGCATGAACTCTCGCGGCCACCGCGCATCTCGCAGCTCCGAGCAACGTGCATCGTACTGCGTTAGAACCCCGTTTACAATTCATCTGTTATGTCTTGCATTTGTATTGCTATTATTGTTGTGTATTTATTGTTTCTTCCCCCCTTAATCTCCGGTAGACCCCGCTGCTGCCGTCGACTACACCGATGCTGAGTACGACTACTTCGTCGACGACCGTACCGCTACTGTCGAGCTACCAGGCAAGCAGAGCCATTCTCTTCCCCAGATATCGCCTATCTTTCCGTACATTTCTTGCACTAGGCATTGTTACTGCTGCTGCTACGTTGCTTACCTATTCAATTGCATATCCTGTTATTGTAGCCCCTTGATGTACCTTCCTTTAATCCTATGCTGCCTATTATTACTTATGCATTATTCAGAAGTAAACCCTGCGCATTGTTAGCTAGGTTTAGAATAGAGGGTCGTGATCACTTTGGGAGTGATCGCGGGAACGATATATATTACAACTGCAACAGGTACGGAACAATGCAGACGCCCTAGGGAACCTACAACGGCGAGACTCTGCTGAGTCGCTTCGAGTTTGGCTTACGAGTGGAATGGACTCGTATTTCACTCTCGTCGGCTCAGTAGCGTAGCATCACCGGGATGATATGAGATTTACCTCTTTAGTTCATTCCGCTGATGTCTCAGTCGAGCCATCTCAAGTGTACCATCGAGGGTGATTCCTCCTGGTTTCACTTAATGGTAGGGACTCGAACCAACTGGTGTCCTTAAAGGTAAGAAGTCGGGCGACCCAACGGTGCCCGCGAGAGGTATTGCGACGGGACGACAGGGAGGGTACGACCAGTGTACCGGTGTGCTTGGCCCCTGATCGTTGGACTTGAGAGTTACCAAACCATGAAAGTCGAGCTCCTCCAGGAGCACACGCGAGGCAAAGTAAGGAGACGGTTCACCATGTTGGTAACCGCAGTGACTTGGTGGGACGACGGGGCAGGCACCGATGTACTGGTGGTCCTGGCTGCTGTCGTTGTCCGCGGGTCAGTTAAGTCGAGGCAACGATAACGGTTGTCACGCAGGTTAATTAAAATGCTAAATGGTTCAGTGAATGTCTTGAGTTGGCTATATGCCATGTACGCACTACCTACCCGTGGGAATTACGAGTTATGGGCTCCTCTGCTTCGTAGTGTCGTCCGAGGACTCTTCAGACGTCATCAGTACCGCGGCCTGCTTCGGGAAGTGGTGTTGTCTTATATGCTCGCGCGGTGGTGTCTTATTTGGATTTGCTTTAACTTCACCGGCCAGCCACGCACCGTGCAGGAGTACGTTCGGGTTGGGGTCCAAGGCCTCTCTGTTGAGTTTGAAAGATGGGCTATGAAGTGTCGGATAGCCTCGGTGGAGCGTTCCCTAACAAGGTTCCCGCCACCCTGGAGATCCGTGCGTGTAGCGTAACACAAGTGCACCCCTGCAGGGAAGATTAATCTATTCGAATAGCCGTGTCCACGGTAACAGGACGCTTTATGCTGAAGCTGGATCTTACCACTAAAAACTATTATTATTAAACTTTATGGTTCCGGGGTTTTCTTCCTCGCGGGGATGTCGAGGAGGTGAACTCGGAGGCATTGTTAATCATTACAACTTATTATTATACAATGTTGCAGCAACTTCTGCTGCATTGTTACTTTATGCTTTATATAACTGTTGGTTGATTCTTACCTCATTCTGCAAGACTCGTTGGAAGATGCTAGTCTTCGTTAGGCCTAGCTTCTTACCCTTGCTCTGGATTTCTGTCTTTCAGTCCACTATATACAGCCTCTTCTTTCCGTTGATACAATGCATAAATGCTTAGTAGCGGACGTAAGACTCGCGGGTATAATAGATACTCACCTGCTTTATTTTTCCCCTTTTATTGTTTTGCCTGCTCGTCCGCTGCAGTCGACGTTGGAGTCCAGGAGTAGGAGATCCCCGATGTCGACCACCGCAACGTGAAGATCCCCGATGCCTTCAATGCCGTCGAGTTCCCCGTTGACCAGGAGTAGTTTGGAGGTTCCCAGGCAGGAGGCCTCGCCTTTTTGATCTGTATCTCTGATGTGATTTGTGCTAGCCTTCTTAAGGAAAAACTTGACTAACTATGTCTGTACTCAGATATTATGGCTTGTATGACTTATGTATTCGGGTCCGCGTGACCCCCTCTATTGTAACATATTTGTTTATCCTTTTGTGTTTAGTGTTGTGCTGTGATATTATCACCGTGGCACCCTAATTTCAGTCGTGTACCATGTATGTATGATTACTGTACACGGTCTGATTTTGGGGGCGTCGCAAGTTGGTATCAGAGCCGACTGCCTGTAGGACACCCCCTTCCAACTCCTTGGTCGAAGTCGAGTCTAGTCTTTGCAAAACTACTTTACTAACACCGATGTGTGGCTTATCGGCCCACGTCGTAAATTGGGTGGTATTAGGATCCTTTTCTCCGTACCTTTACTCTGGGATTCTACTCTCTTATCCTTTCGGGAAAATTTTCTAACTCTGACATTAGGATCTTGTGGTCACATCTACCCGGAGATCCCTTCACCCAAGATGATCGCTTGCTTCACCTGAAGATTCCGACGATATTCTCTGATAAATTCTCAAGAACCTACGTGTTCATCGCCATTGCAATCCCCTACCACCGTTATGTCTGTATGGATAATACCATACACCTCCTCGATCTGGAAGTAATAATTCCTTTGTACTTAAGCATCGGATTATTCTGATGCTTCTATCACCCGATGCCTTTGCATTCTTTCTCCTTCTGGTTGAGTGCCGATACTCACATCAGATTCTTTGCGAACCACCCGACCTTTGGTGGATTATTATCCGACTAAGCTTACGTCGCTTCTTCCATGTGTCGATTGGATTCATTGTGTGAAATACCATCCTTGCCCCTCGATGCTTTGTGTTATCATCGACAACCCCCTTGAATCTCTGCCAATACAACTTGGTCGTGTACATCGTGCTCTGCTTTCCCTTGGGAAAGATATACACCTGATACTTGTGTGTCATCACATTTTCCTTTCCATTGGTCTGTTTAACCTTTCTTGTAATGTATCTTATCTAAGCAGTGAAATTCCCTGCTTATGTAAACACTTTGGTGTGCTACATTGTCTGTACAACCAGTTATGATTGTTGATGACTTTTCGGTGACCACCGATGGACGAGAACTTTGCCAATTGGTCCGCCTCGTCTTAACGAGCAGGAAAATGGTTCTCTTCGTCCCTCGCCCTTGGCACTGATGATGTTGCCGACATAGTTGACTAATTGTTCTCTGACAAACCTTGCATCGTGCTCGTGTGGAATGTCGCCACCCTTCTTACCTTCTGTGGGCCCATAACCCAAAGTTCCACAGGACCGAAACCTGACTCTTGTCATCGACCTTGTGATATTCCGTTCGATATCAGACTCAGTGCTTATGCCTGATACTCTGGAGCCCTTTTCATCCTCCGTTATCATCGTCGAATGCTTGCATATCCGCTTGAAAACTTCTCATGTCTCCTATTGTTTCTCTCGATGTATCTCCCTGAGTTTAATTCGTGAGATACGTTATACCCCATTTCCTCAGGCGACCTCGATTGATTAACCGGGTGCTGGTCTGAACCCCTTAAGTTTTTCCTCCTAGCCCATGCGTAAGTACGATGAAGACCCTGAAGAAAGGATTACAGCTCATCAAGATGCACCGATGCAGAGAGATAAAGACAGGAATGTGAAGGATTAACTTCTTCGAGAAGGGCAACAAGAACCAAGAAGACTCGTTAGAATGCGAAACCAAAACCTTACCCCTTGCCCTACTTTTAAATTCTCGAGACGAGAATTCTTTGTAGTGGTGGAGATTTGTAACACCCCGGGTGTCACGCTACAGTAATCACCTTGTTAAATGACATGTCATCATGACTAGGCATGTGATAAAAACCCTTGATCATGTCAAGTTCACATTCAAGCCCAGATAAAAATTCAAAACAATGTGGAAATTGAACTTGACCCAAAATTGTGCAAACAATTTTATTAAATGCCTAAAAGTCATTAGGTCAAGTTACTATATCAATGGGAATTTACTAGAGTGTTTATTTATATAAACAAATAAAAGCAGTAGCAAAATAGCCTCAATTTATCATTTAATAATTAGTTAAAATGCAAATGATTTTATTAATGCCTCCAACTTTTTGTGGCAACACAAAATATTGCAACATGAATATTGGGACCAGTACCCCATTTTTTTTAAATCAATTGTTAGCCAAAAAATATATATATAAACAGAAAGGAAAGCAGAAAAGATTAAATATGAAGAAGCCCAGCCCCCTGGTACCCCGAGTGCATAATGCGAGCCCACCTGGCCCAACCAGCCCAACTAGCCCACCCCAGTCGTCCCCTTCATCCTGTTCATCCCCGGCGGCCGCTGTCGCCATGGCAGAGGCGTTTGACGCCGATCGACCGCGGGATCGGCGACAACGCATAGCAACAGTGCTTGCTCGCAGTTAATTACTCCCATGTGGATGCGTTGCTGAAACCCTAGCCTCATTCGCCCCCTCCTGGCCTTATCCTCGTTGTTCCCCAATTCGCCGATCCGCCATGGCCGCCGCCGCATGAACTCGCGCGGCCACCGCGCATCTCGCACCCCGCAGCCATGTCCAGGACTTCCGGTGTGGACGTCCACGTCTCCCTGCGCGTTCAATCGAAGCCGGACGCCTCGAAGCCGACGTCGTTTTCATCCTCTCCGTCGACGGCCACCGGCAACCCCCGCCTCGATCCGCCATCGTAGCTGCACCCCCGGCCTCCCAGAGTAGCTCCCCGGCACCGATGTGAGCCACCGCGTCCCCCCTTTCCAGCGCTCGCTTTTTGTGCCGTAGGCCGCCGCCCCGCTAAGCCGTGCTCCGGCCGCCGCGGGAGCTCGCCGTGACCGCTGCTCCGTTCGTCCCCGCCGCCCACTGTGTACACCAGTGGATGCGCGGCACAACGCTCGCTCGATTTTGCCCCTCCGCGAGCCAAATGGTCGCCGGCGTGGACCGCAAGGACCTCACCGTGCTTCTGCTGGTCGTCGCCGGCATGCCCGCGCTGGTCTCACCTCAGTGGTTGTGCCGCTGACCTCTGGGGCCCACCCATAGGGATTAACCCTTAACCCCCACTGTTAGTCTAAGCCACTGTTAGAGATGAAATAAGTTACCCCTGGGTCTATTACAAGTGGGCCAAAGCCCTTAAACAAATTATAGATGATTAATTAAGCACATGTTTGTATGACACCTAGGCCCCACTTCATTTTATTAATAAAAACAATTTCTGAACTAACCAGGCTATGACATGTGGGTCCAGTGGGTGATTAGATTTAATTAAAATGTTTTATTATCATGTGAGGCTGATCAATGGGACCCATTGGTCAGGTTTGACCAGTCAACTCTCTGTGGATAATGTTGCATTTTATTAATAAATTAAATTTAGAAAATCTTTTAAAAATGATTAAAACTTTGAATTTGAATATCTTGTAAACCGTAAGTGAGATTCAAAAACTTTATACATGAAATTGATCAGAAAAATATAACGAATACGGATACGCTATTCGTATGTCTAACCCACCCCCCTAACACACCGATCATCGACATTCCCCCCCTCCGGGCTGTCTGTCGATAATTCCCGGTGCCGGTACAAACCTGCCGGATGAATTTATTCCGAACACGAAAGTTGTTCAGAATAGATCAACTAACCCGGATACACCACCCACACGTGTGTCGGATGTCCACGACACCTCCGGCATGATATCTCCCCCCCTCCGGACACCTTGTCCGATAATCACCCGGAGCCGGTATTTCATCCCCGGATGAATTCCCGCTCCGAGCAACGTGCATCGTACTGCGTTAGAACCCCGTTTACAATTCATCTGTTATGTCTTGCATTTGTATTGCTATTATTGTTGTGTATTTATTGTTTCTTCCCCCCCTTAATCTCCCGTAGACCCCGCTGCTGCCGTCGACTACACCGATGCTGAGTACGACTACTTCGTCGACGACCTTACCGCTACTGTCGAGCTACCAGGAAAGCAGAGCCATTCTCTCCCCAGATATCGCCTACCTTTCCATACATTTCTTGCACTAGGCATTGTTACTGCTGCTGCTACGTTGCTTACCTATTCAATTGCATAGCCTGTCATTGTAGCCCCATGATGTACCTTCCTTTAATCCTATGCTGCCTATTATTACTTATGCATTATTCAGTAGTAAACCCTGCGCATTGTTAGCTAGGTTTAGAATAGAGGGTCGTGATCACTTTGGGAGTGATCGCGGGAACGATATATATTACAACTGCAACAGGTACGGAACAATGCAGACGCCCTAGGGAAGCTACAACGGCGAGACTCTGCTGAGTCGCTTCGAGTTTGGCTTACGAGTG
Source organism: Bromus sterilis (assembly GCA_950022295.1). NCBI lineage: Eukaryota > Viridiplantae > Streptophyta > Magnoliopsida > Poales > Poaceae > Bromus > Bromus sterilis. Next base: position 189,318,575 of record OX465599.1, on the reverse strand, counting down.
GAATGGACTCGTATTTCACTCTCGTCGGCTCAGTAGCATAGCATCACCGGGATGATATGAGGTTTACCTCTTTAGTTCATTCCGCTGATGTCTCAGTCGAGCCAGCTCAAGTGTACCATCGAGGGTGATTCCTCCTGGTTTCACTTAATGGTAGGGACTCGAACCAACTGGTGTCCTTAAAGGTAAGAAGTCGGGCGACCCAACGGTGCCCGCGAGAGGTATTGCGACGGGACGACAGGGAGGGTACGACCAGTGTACCGGTGTGCTTGGCCCCTGATCGTTGGCCGCGAGAGTTACCAATCCACGAAAGTCGAGCTCCTCCAGGAGCACACGCGAGACAAGTTAAGGAGACGGTTCACCTTGTTGGTAACCGCAGTGACTTGGTGGGACGACGGGGCAGGCACCGATGTACTGGTGGTCCTGGCTGTTGTCGTTGTCCGCGGGTCAGTTAAGTCGAGGCAACGATAACGGTTGTCACGAAGGTTAATTAAAATGCTAAATGGTTGAGTGAATGTCTTGAGTTGGCTATATGCCATGTACGCACTACCTACCCGTGGGAATTACGAGTTATGGGCTCCTCTGCTTCGTAGTCTCGTCCGAGGACTCTTCAGACGTCAGCAGTACCGCGGCCTGCGCCGGGAAGTGGTGTTGTCTTATATTCTCGCGCGGTGGTGTCTTATTTGGATTTGCTTTAACTTCACCGGCCAACCACGCACCGTGCAGGAGTACGTTCGGGTTGGGGTCCAAGGCCCGGCGTACTTAGGATTTAGACCGGCGGATGGCCTCTCTGTTGAGTTTGAAAGATGGGCTATGAAGTGTCGGATAGCCTCGGTGGAGAGTTCCCTAACGAGGTTCCCGCCACCCTGGAGATCCGTGCGTGTAGCGTAACACAAGTGCACCCCTGCAGGGAAGATTAATCTATTCGAATAGCCGTGTCCACGGTAACAGGACGCTTTATGCTGAAGCTGGATCATACCACTACAAACTATTATTATTAAACTGTATGGTTCCGGGTTTTTCTTCCTCGCGGGGATGTCGAGGAGGTGAACTCGGAGGCATTGTTAATCATTACAACTTATTATTATACAATGTTGCAGCAACTTCTGCTGCATTGTTACTTTATGCTTTATATAACTGTTGGCTGATTCTTACCTCATGCTGCAAGACTTGTTGGAAGATGCTAGTCTTCGTTAGGCCTAGCTTCTTACCCTTGCTCTGGATTTCTGTCTTTCAGTCCACTATATACAGCCTCTTCTTTCCGTTGATACAATGCATAAATGCTTAGTAGCGGACGTAAGACTCGTGGGTATACTAGATACTCACCTGCTTTATTTTTCCCCTTTTATTGTTTTGCCTGATCGGCCGTTGCAGTCGACGTTGGAGTCCAGGAGTAGGAGATCCCCGATGTCGACCACCGCAACGTGAAGATCCCCGATGCCTTCTACGACGTTGATTTCCCCGTTGACCAGGAGTAGTTTGGAGGTTCCCAGGCAGGAGGCCTCGCCTTTTCGATCTGTATCTCTGATGTGATTTGTGCTAGCCTTCTTAAGGAAAAACTTGACTAACTATGTCTGTACTCAGATATTATGGCTTGTATGACTTATGTATTCGGTTCCGCGTGACCCCCTCTATTGTAACATATTTGTTTATCCTTTTGTGTTTAGTGTTGTGCTGTGATATTATCACCGTGGCACCCTAATTTCAGGCGTGTACCCTTTATGTATGATTACTGTACACGTTCTGATTTTGGGGGCGTCACACTCTTGTCATCCAGAAAGAAAACCCAGGTATAGCGAGAGAAATCATCAACAATAACGAGACGATACTTGTTGCCTCCAAGGCTAGCATAACTTTGTGGACCAAATAATTCCATATGGAGCAATTCAAGAGGTCAAGTAGTGGTCATGATTGTCTTCGCCGAGTGATGTTTCTTGGTTATCTTTCCAGCTTCACATGCACTGCATAGGCAATCTTTATTGAATTTCACATTGTCAAGTCCAATGATATTTTTCGTCGAGATTAGAGTCTGAAGATTTTTCATTCCTGCATGACCAAGTCTTCTATGCCATAGCCACACAGAAGTAGCTTTATCCATTAAACATGTGGAAACAGGAGGTCCCAAAGAAAAAAATCAAAATATAAAGATCTCCTTTGCGGCATCCTTCGAAGACGAATGTATAGTCATCCTGTGAAAACACAACACAACGAGGAGCAGAGAACAATACAAGCATACCCATATCACATAGCTTGTATATAGACATGAGATTATATCCGAGGGATTGAAAAAGCACAACGTTGTCAATATGTTTATCCTTCGATATAGCAACCTTACCCAGACCAAGTACTTTTCCTTTGTTGTTGTCACCGGAGGTAATATATCTCTGTGAAGATTGTGTAAGTTTGTCTTCGGCAAACAACTCTTTGTCTCCGGTCATATGATTAGTGCAACCACTATCCATGACCCATTCAGATCTACCGGAGACATAGCCCTGTAGAAGAATTAGTTCTTCTTAACCACCCACAAACGAGCAGGTGACTGAGATGGAGCAGATGTACTAGTGGATGCAGCAGAAGTATTGCAAGTAGAAGTATTTCTATGAGGGGAACCATCAAGTACACCATAAACATAATTCCTCGATGAGGGGTTAGTGTACTGGTAAGTATATGCAATTTTATTATTGTTATCACAATGGCGATAAACATTGAAATCAACTCGATAGTATTCCTTCTGGGGCACATTTAATGCAGGTGCCAAAGGATCATTTCTCTCTTCGAGAGAATAGTAATGTCTCGGAGGTACCGTAGATTTTCCCTGCATAGAATGGTTAGCTGGTAGTTTTTCTACGAGAGATTTGTGACCCAAATCTGTCTCTTATAGAAACCACTCTTTGGACGAGTACCAACGAATTCAGTGGAAACCTTTCCTTCCTGATCTTTGATAAGCTTGTAGTCAGAATCAAGTGATTCATCAACAACGGCCTTATCAATTTTTCAGTTGAAACCTGAAAGGTTAGCAATATCAAAGGGTTTTTCCTTCACTAGAACCTAGACAGTTCTAGGATACTATTCGGACTCCCAGTAAGTGCCATCAGGGTTTAGTTTCCTTTCAAAACAAACACCTTCCTTTCGAGCATTCCTACGAAGAAGAGCCTTCTTTAGGATATCACCTAGGTATTGGTGTCCCTGAACACTTTTGAACATTCCTGTATCAAATAAATCTTTCAACCTGAGGAGTTCCTCGGTAACAAATCAAAATTTTCCTCGACCGAGGGATTAGTATCATCAATGATAATAGGTTCTCTTCCTTTCGATAGCTTAGAAATAGACTCAATTTAACTTCGCTCCAAACAAGTTAGGCATGGTGATATAGCATCATTTTTAGCACCTGAGCCTTGTTGAGAAATGAGAGTGATATTGACATTTTCCAACTCTTCATGAGCCTCTCTTAGTTTCTTGAGAGCCCTTTTTCTTTGAAGGAATTCTTAAGTCAGCTTCTTATAGTCTACTGAGAGAAGATCATGCCAAGAGGAAAGCTCATCAAACTTCTCTTTTAGAGAAGCATGCTCATTTTTCAAAGTTTGGCCTTTCTCAATCTCATCGATGAACAAAGTTTCAGATTTTTTAATAGTGTCACTCAGAGAATCTAGTTCATCTTGTTGGATAGAAGCAATTTTAGTAAGTTTTGCATAGCTTACTCTAGAGTGACATTCATAAGCAGATCCATCAGAAGTATCGTAGGAATACTTAGAAGAGGATACCTTAGCCTTGGCCATGAAGAAATAAGCTGGAGTTTCATCTTCACTGCTTTGGTTGGTGAAGAATGAGCTCGATGATTTGTTTGAAGAAAATGCTAGGCTAACAACACCATCAGACTCAGAACCATAACCAGACCCTGAGTTTGATTCAGGTTCGGTCCCAGAGGCATCATCTTCAGAGTTAATCTCTTTACCCAGATAGGCCTTGGCTCGGTGATAATTCTTGCGATGAGAGGAATGAGACTTCGAGGAAGAACTCTCACGCTTCTTGTGATACTTATTCTTCTTATCATCATCAGAATCATCTTTCTTGTCTTTTTTGGACTTTCATTCATGTATTTTTGACTCATAGTTCTTGCTCGACCTATGAGACTTTCTAGATGAGTTGTTGTGTGAATGCTTGGATCTATTTTAAATTTCTTAGAGAGGACAATCAACGATGAATTGACCTAGTTTCTTGCATTTGTAACAGCAGTTATCCTTTGCTGAAGAGTTCTTTGATGATGATCGGTGATGGGAGGAATTGCTTGAATGTCTGGAGGAGTAACTTTTCTTTGGTGAAGAGGATTTCTTTCTATGGAAGCGGATGAATCGTTTCATGATGAGTGCCATATCTTTTCCAATATTCTCGGGGTCATCTGAGCCACCACCAGAGTCAGAACTTGCGTCCGAAAAGGAGTGGTGTGAGGCTTTGGCCTTAAGCTCGTGTGTTCTTGATATGTCCAAAATGCATCACTATCTTACATTATAATTAACCTCTATTCATTGATATATTTCATATTATGACGATCTTCTTATAGTGATTTGACTTATTGTACACAGTTTACAACATTCTGGCATTGAAACAGCAGATGCGGGAATCAGCGGGGAAAAGTGCAGATAGAGTGGACATATCGGCACATCTCCAAATGACCTGAAATTTACGGGGGAATATTTTCTGAAGAAATCACGAAGGAACGCAAAAGTGGAGCCGGAGGGGAGCCACCAGGTTCCCAGGCGGCCTGGTGGCGCGCCCCCTAGGCCGCGCGGGGTGGCTGCCTGGGACCCACCCCCGAGGCTCTTCTGCAGCACATATATCCCTCATGACCTAAAACCCCTAGAAGGGAAGTTGGATCTGGAGTTCCGCCGCCGCTCCGTGGAGGAAACCTACAAAGAAGAAAAGACCTTTCCGGTGAACAAATTCTGCCGGGGAGAACTCCTCTCGGAGGGGGAGATCATCCTCATCTTCATCACCATCGTCACGGGCATCATAGAGATCATCATCACCATCATCCTCATCATCAGCACCATCTCCATCACCATCTCATCTCATCTCATCTCATCTCACCATTGCAATCCGAGTTGTAACTTGTACTATTTATCCCCTCTACTTTACCGGTGTTGATTACTCTTTTGTGGTGAATGCTATTAAGTTCTGTTGGAGAATTATTTATATGATCAGATTGTTCATCATCTATTTATAACCTCTGGTCATGATCTCTTTTATGTTTTGTGAGTAGTTCCTTTAGTTCTTGAGGACATGGGAGAAGTCTAGTTGTTAGTAGTCATATGATGTTGAAGTAATATGTGTTGATTGATATTTAAGTTGTGGTGTTATTCTTCTAGTGGTGTTATGTGAACATATACTACATATCACTTCGCCTTTTAAGGACCTACGGTAATAAATTGTATATAAAGAATGCATATGGTGGGTCTCCGGAGTTAGAGAAACCTAAACCCCACTTCACATACTTTTGCACGAGGGAGTGCTGGATCCTAAAGTTTATTGCTATGGTTAGGCTTTGCCTTAGTTTCTCTCTTGTATTTGTGGATGCTTGCAAGGGGTTTAATCATAAGATTGTACTTTTCTTATCCTAGAAGGTGCACTAGCAAAGGTCCACATACATAACACTTATCAACACAAAACATAGTACTAGAGGGAATATGGCGAAAGACTTGACTACCTCCCCTGTGTGTCCTCAGAAACGCTTTAGTCTTTATAAGTTTAATCCTTTGGCTTATCCTTTGTTCAAAGGGATTGGGCCACTTGCTGCACCTCAGCACCATTTACTTTACTTGCTTTTATATCTTTCTTGCTTATACCATAAAACCCATAAAAAGTTACCTTTCAGTACCTGCAGTTATTCCTTTCTCAAGAACTTGTCAGTACCCTTTCTCCTTGTTGGGTTCGACACACTTACTTATCAAAACGGCTACGATAGACCCCTACACTTGTGGGTCATCACGACCATTTTCTGGCACCGTTTCCGTGGAGTGTAGCGCAATTGGTAAGTGAAATTGGTAAGGAAACTTTACGCTGTACGTGCTGTTTTTATTTTGTTGTTGCTACTTTTTGTCCGTATGGATAACTCACTCTTGGTTCTTTGCTTGTGGGGAACCTCCCCACCGCTTTTTTTTGTACAAATGCAGGGCAAAGCACCCCACAACACTTTATTTCTCATCACCAGTATTTACAAAATTACAAAAGGACAAGGCCCAACAAGGTAGAAAAGTACAAAATACAACAAACAACCTCAGGGTGGTAATGTAAGGCCCGATATGCAGTACTGTTCCAGATCTAGATGTTTCCATCCAGATCCGGGGAAGAAGCACATATCGGTCCCACCGCGACATATGACAACACCATATGCCCCGGATTTCCAACATGATATCACAACATTATAGCTACATGGATACAACATCTCATACATTCGGCATACAGCTGCCTAAATACATTACATCAGCGGAAGATACATGTCTGAGTACAGACTACATTCAAATGCCTAGTGGCAAAGGTAAAACACACCATTCCCGTTACCACACGGGTCCAAGCTCTCCGTCGGGATCCACCTAACTAGTCGTCGTTGAGTCTGCGCAAAGGCGTCCAAAGAAGTGTCGAGGTAGTAATCAACTGCAGCGGCCGATCAGGCAAAACATAAAAGGGAAAGAAAAGAAAGGGGTGAGAATATATCAAAGGTCTTGTAACTAATTTCTCACGGGTAAGATGGGGGTAGTGGTGAGGTTGCAGACGTACTAGCAATATATGACTGGCTAACGGTCTATTTTAGAGTAAGATGAGAACCAAGCATTCGATGAGGAAGCGCCTCCAACAAGTCTTGCTATCAACTAATTACGCAAACATAACACCTATAATATCCTTGTCCTCCTCTTCGCATCCCGACGAATAAGAAGCAGTCAAGGCACACACACGTTGATCGAATTATATTAAGATTATCTCAGTTGTTGTTGTCTATGCACAAGGAGTAGGTCTCAAGTCGTCCATAACCGTGGACACGGCTTCTCGAAAAGATTTAACCCTGCAGGGGTGTACCAACTCCCCATTACAAGGCTCCGCACGCACGCCCATCTCTCTCAGTTTCTACCCATCACAGGCATCCATTTTATGATTTAGTCCCGAGAGATACGAAACGACAGGTCCCTCTAGCTAACAACGAACAAATCTGGTGCCCCCCGGTGAGTCGACATCCAGCTCAGGAGCCGGCCGCACTCTCGATCTGGTCTCTACCGTCTGTCGCAGGTTTGGATTGCCGGTAATTCTCATAGGAGGCCGGGTCCTCAGCTGAACAGGTTGGACCAACAAGCAAACCATGTTCCCGCTGGACCAGGTTGGTTTAAAAAATATCTGCCAGGAGCTACTCGACAGACACACACACGGTTTCAAATGGTAAATCAGCTTGGGCCACCACTAGAAATTTTTGAAGCTAGGTAGGTAAGAAAAGGGGACCCCAAAAAATCCCACACGCGGTTAGGCACGCTCGTCAAGAGACACAATACCCGGAACTCGGTTCCTAGGTGACTTGAATGGAACAAGGCGTCGGGGCGGGATAGCCTAGACCTTCCATCCTTCGTCAAATATGGTCAACATTACAATAATCATATCATCAACAACAATATAATAATGTGATAACAGGAGGTAACAGTTGATAACATCCTATCATGCATACTAAGCAGTGGCTGAGCAGCGAGCAATAGTAACATAGCCGAAAAAGGTTTGCTGGGATGTGGAGGACATGGTTGTTTGGGTTTATTTGTGAGGCATAAATATGAAGTGGTAGGATCAAGCAATCGTTCTATCCTACACCTAGGCGTGAGTGAGCTGAAAGTTATAAGCATGATATATGCTGCCCCTTACCTGATGAGAAGACGATGGGAAGGTGAATTCGATCGCAAGCTCGCATCGTCTCCGAGAGGTACCCGCGGAAGCACACAAGAAGGAAACACTGGAAAAGGCAATCGAAGAGCAAGCATCTATTACTACGAAGCAATCACGAGAAAGCCTCAACAAGAAGGCAACACGAGACAACGCACTACGGTATCGCATCTATCGTCGAGAGCGGTTACTTAAAAGGTTAAGTGGAGTACTCGTCACACACGACGATACCGCACATTAGAAAGGTTCAAGTTGTTTAGCTACACAACATGAGAAAAAGTTGTTAACATGGCATCTCGGTCAAGCATGGCATAGCACACAAACATGACAAGAGGTGAAGCATAAGATAAACTATCTATGCTAGTCAATTTAAGTGAGGCACAACCTAAACATGGCAACTATTACGGACCCCATGATAATTATTGCATTTGGTACTGTTCTTCCCTAAACCATATTTTAGGTTGGTTAACAATAGAAAACAATAACATAAACACAAAGTACATGAAATTCTAATCAACTTACATATAAAGAACACTCCAAACGGAGTTACGGTTAAACAGATACAAGCAAAACAAGGTACGGGCACAATCTGCCAACATCAGGAAGCACACTTTAGAGCAAGAAATAAACAAGCAAAAGGTTGTAAACATGCACATAAATGATATGAAACTAAAGTAGACATAGCAGGCATGCCATGGAAAAATGAATCATGCAAAAAGGCATCATGGTTCACTAGTTATAAGCAACACAAAAAGCTATAAAACATTCCTGATCAAGAACTTAGTGGAAATCAGGAAAACAGGGCAGAAACTATTATTTTCATGCTGTATAAACAGGGGTAAAGCTACATGAAAAAGTGCAGCAACATGACATAGCAACATATGATCATGGACTAGGCATGATTATGATCAGGTAGAAACAAGAATCAAGGTCATATGCATAACAAATCAAAAGATATTAAGCATGCAACATGGCATCAGAAAGTTACAGACTTGGAGAAAAAAAGAGGTGGCTGTCAAAAACAGTGGCATAGCAACTTTGAGCTGAAATATATCTATGACTAGGAATGTTAACATGACAATGCAATACATATAATGGAAGTAGACATGACAATGCCCACTTCAACAATGATTAACAACATCAAGATGGCCTCAAATCAAAATGCTCACAAAAGATGGATTGAAGTACACACAATTCTAAACAATTTTCCTTTTGGGCGCAACGTCATACGGGCTATGGATTACTCAGAATTATCGTCGTAAAATTGAATCAACAACACAAATTCTCCAGACTTAGAAAAATAACAGAGGCAGGGAAAGAAAAAAAAAGGCTACCATGGGCCTGGCCCATCTGGCCGGATCTGGCCTGGCTGGGGCTGGCTGTTCAAGGCCCAGGCGGTGGGCTGCGGTGGGCCGGCCCACCTGGGCGGTCCAGACGTTGGAGAGGGGCAGCCTTCCCCGCCGGGATGCGCTGCGGCGGCGCCGACGCGGCTGGCTTGCCGGCCACCGGCGATGGGCGGCGGCGCGCGTGGCGGCTGCAGGGGGCCTGGCGCGGCGGCGGCGGCCTGGATCCCATCGGATCCGGCGACGAGGCGGCGGAGGAGGGAACCTCCAGGGGCGGCGAGCTTCGCCTAAGGAAGTCCATGGCGGAAGGGCGACGTCGTCGCGTCTCCGACGACTTCTGCAACACAGGGGAGAAGGGGAGGGTCGTGAGGTGGAGGAGAGGGAGAGGCGCGCGACACGGGAGACCTCACCGACGCGGCTGCGGCGCGGCAGCTCCGGCTGCTGGTGGCGGCGCGACGAGGACCCTCCATGGGCAGTGGTGCCAGATGGGCCACCGCGGGCCTAGCGGCGGCGGCTCGGGCCCGGCGTGGCCCGGTACGGCTGGAAGGGGGTTGTGAGCAACGTGGAGGCCTCTGGGGCCGTTGGATCTCAGATCCGATGGCTCTAGATGGCTGTGGGCTAGGGTTTCGGAAATGGAAGGGCTTGGGGGAGTTTTGGGGCAAAATTTGAGGGGGTGGCTGCAATTTTGGTTTAGGGGAAACCCTAGAAAGGGGTGGGAGAGTGGTGGTCTTTATATAGCCTAGGTGGCTGGCAGTTTGCAAAAACATCCCCGATTTTTCTTGCACGCGGGCGGTGTTTACGTTTCTGACCGCGGGGGTCCGCAGGACCTCCGATTCGGGTAAAACTTCGAACTGCGCGATCAGCGCATCGAGCCGGCGGCGTTCACCTTGCGCGGGAACCGTTCCGAGAACACTTTCCGGCGTGCTATAAAAATATCCGTTTTACTTATTAAACAGGGTTTTCCGTTTTTCTCGTGCAGTTTTTGCGACGGTGATCGAGTGAAACCCGGTGTCGCAAAGGTCGAGTGTCAGTGTGGCAAGGGTCGGTCTACGTCCGGTACGAGATAAGAGGGGGGGAATAATCGTCGATCGATAGATCGGGGACGCAAACACCGCAAACAAATCATACAATCATTCAATTCACACCGAAAACAAATTTTTTAATTTTTTGTGAAATTTGGGCTGTTACAGGTTAAAAGTCTATCCATCTATACAAATCATCCGTAAACCTTGGTTTGATTTTATATCCTAGTAAAGTTAGGTCATGTAAGAATCCTTGCCTCCACCTAGCAAAAGTTGGCCTAACATGTCTGAAAACTTTGTCATTTTTTATGATCCATAAGTTCCACCAGGCTGTGAAGACTACTTCGGAAAAGAAAGGTTTTTCAAACTCTCTTCTAGCAGCATTTGTGACTTCTACCATGGTTGTACCCTAATACTAGTCAATGTGCAAATAGTTCCATATCCTGTTACTGAACATGCACTGGAAAAATAGGTGATCCCTAGTCTCTAGTGTTTAAGCCACGCAAATCACACAATTATGACCATCCTCAATGTGCCAGTGCCTCCTTAGAATCATGTCTTTGGTATTTATCCTATCCATTGTGACCAACCATGCAAAAACCTTGATCTTTCGTGTACAACATGATTTCCATATCCAAGTCAGTAAAGGATTGGAGACAATGGGATCATGGACTTCAACGCAATATAAGGTCCACCTTTCCCAAATCCACAAGACCACTCATCCAAAGTGCTCTCCCTGTCTTGATAAGGAGCAAGCAGGGTGAAAGCAATTGAAGCTCCTCAAAAGCCTCATTGGAGACAGGTAGGTGGAAAAGGGACAACATATCACCAGTCAACAGAACTTCCTGCACTGCAATTTGGCTATCTGTAGCAAAGGAAAACAATCTTGAAAATTTGCTAGCCAGCAGTTCAATATGATTATCCATCCAGTAATCCAGCCAAAACAGGGTAGTTACTCCATCACCAAGATTGCATTTGGACACTGCAATATACTTATCCATCAATTTTCAAATGTCTTTCCACCACAAGGAGCCACAAAGTTCAGTAGCATGAGGGACTCTATGGTGGTAGTAAGTATCTAAAACAAGGTGAACCCAGGGCATTGGAGCTCTGTTATAGAATTTGTGCATGTGCTTAATCAGAAGCGCCTCATTCTGCAGAGATAGGTTGAGGATACCCCATCCACCTTTGCACTTAGGCCTGCATACCAGATCCCAAGCTTCAAGGGATTTTTCGGAATCCTTGCCATAGCTTCTCCAAAGTCAATGCCTCTGTATTCTTTCCAGTTGTTTAATGATGCCACCTGGAATGTGCAGAGAGCAGAGAAGGTATATAGGCATGGAGCATATAACTGAATTCAAGAGCTGCAACTTCCCTCCCTGATTGAGAAAGCATGAACTGGCAGTCAACCTCCTCTCCATACAGTCCACTAGGGGCATGAAATCCACCATTTTGGGTTTGGTGGTGCCAACATGCAACCCCAGATATGTGAAGGGCATAGTGCCACTTTGGCAACCAAAAGAAGAAGCCATAGTGGCCATATCATCTGCAGATAAGTTGATTGGCTACATGGAGGATTTATGATAATTGATATCAAGTCCAGTGGAGTGAGAAAACTTTTTTAGGGCCTCCTTGAGAATAATAACTTGGTCTTCATTAGCTTGCATGACAAGAAGGGTGTCATCAGCATACTGCACTATGGGGAAATCCTAATCATGGGATGGAATGGGTAGCTGGATTCTACCCCTTCTTAAAAGGTCATTTACTACTGATTGAACCAGATCAGCAGCAAGGACAAATAGAAGGGGAGATAGATGGTCTCCTTGACTGACCCCTCTTCTGCATTTGAAGTGCTTTCCAGGAACCCCAATAAAAAGGACAGAAGATGTTCCAGATGAAATCAGGTCTAACACCCAATTTCTCCATCTCAAATTGAAACCTTTGAACTTTAAAATCTGTAGGATTGCCTCACGTTAAATTGAGTAAAAAGCCTTCTCAAAATCAATTTTTAGGATGAGTAGAGGCCTTTTATTGGGTGACATTGATGCAAATATTCCATAGTCCAAGCAATGCAGTCATGTATGGATCTATATTTAATAAATCCATACTGGTTTTTATGAATGCATCTGGTGGTCACCTTTTGAAATCTGTTGGCAACCATTTTGGTGAGGAATTTAATAGCAACACTAGTGAGAGATATATCCCTGAAATCATTGACAGATTCAGGATTAGCTAGCTTTAGCACCAGAGTTATGAATGAGCCATTTATTCCCTCCAACTTAGCCGAGCCAACATGGAATTCTTCAGTCAACTTATAGAAATCCTCAGCAATAATATTCCAACATTTTTTGAGAAATAAACCATTGAATCCATCAGGTACAGGTGCCTTATCAGTGGGCATGTGCTTAATGGTGTCATCAATTTCCTTTTTATCAAAAGGTAGAGTGAGACAGTCCAAATCACACACTTAAGTCAGCAACTCTTGTAGATTAAATTCCATATCGATTCCTCTTGAGATCCCCATTCTATTCTTAAAATAAGACCAGAAAGCAGAAGCCAGAAGGCCATGATCAGAGCATGGGGTGCCATCAAAGAGATTTAAGGAAGAAATGGAGTTCCTCCTGAGTCTCTCAGAGGACATGGCTTGGAAAGTTTTTGAGCTTTCCTCCCCCACCTTGATATATCTCTTGGTGCATCTCTTTTTCCAGTATAGGTGCTACCAATGTAACAGTTTTTCATGGTGAAGCTTTACAATCTTCGTGAAGTTAGACTCAGGTCTTGTGAGTTGCCTGAATTCCTCCAAACAGTCCAGAACAAAAAGAACCCTGTTACATTTGGCAATAAGTCTTTTAATCTTTTAAATATTTTTCTGCCAAGCTTTGAGAGCTCCCTTGAGTCTCTTCAGTGTGTCCATGATCACAACAGTAATTTGTCTTTTGTAGTGGGTAACTCCCAAACCTCCCTAACACAGTCCATAAATCCAGTCTGCTCAATCCAATAATTTTCAAATCTAAAAAGATTAACCATGCGAATGGTGGTGGATATAGAGACTACACAGGGAAGATGTTCAGAAGCAGCCTTGGCCAGAGGCAGAACTTGAGAGAGGGGGTAGCATGTGATCCAGTTGGCAGAAGTAAAGAGCCAGTCCAATTGTTACAACAATGGATTCTCCTGCATATTAGACTAGGTGTAACTCCTACCTTTAATAGGTAACTCTAGAAGTCCCAGATGCCCAATGATCTCATTAAAAATAAACATATCATTAATATCCCATCCATCCATATTCCTGTTATCCACTGATCTCATGAGATTGAAGTCACCAAGAGCAGCCAATTAGCATCAAAAGGAATATGCAGCTGGTATAACCACTGGAAAAAAACATCTCTCCTTAGTTGATCACATGGCCCATAGACATTCACTAAAGTCGAAGATTCAACTTTTAGTTTCGAAGTGAATTTTATGATAATACAAAATTGTTATGTGTCCACCAACACCCCATCAAACAGAGTAGAATTCCAAATGGTAATTAATCCTAGAGGCCCCCACAGATGGAACATAAGCAAATTGATAAAACCTCCTTGGACACAAACTCTTGATAAATCTTGTATCAATTGAGGTGCATTTGGTCTCTTGCAGAAAAACTATAGAACATTGACTTTCCTCAATTTTCTCACTCAAAACCCTTTGCCTGGCTGTAGCATTTAGCCCCCTAACATTCCAAAATAGTACATTCCGGTTTCTAGTAGCAGAATGATCCATAGTACTTGTGGTAGAGGACACAGTTCACTACTATAATATTACATATAGCATATAGCAAGCCAGAAAAATAAAACCACACCCATCATTACTTGTTCTTACAACTGGCCAATTTAAGGCTTGCCAAACCAAAGTAAGAAAAAGATCACCGATCATTACAACGCTGAGTTGCAGATGAAGTAGAAGGATCAGCTTCAAGCTTATCCTTTGTGAGGAGGGATTCCTCAATCTCCAGGTCAGCACCCATGTGTTGCAGCACCTTGATGGGAGTTGGTGGGATGTCAAGTACACCATGGTTGGTTTCAGGTTCTCCTTGATGGGCCTCTTCCTCAAAGATGGGCTGTAGGACCATAGGTACTGGCTTTGTCCCGGGCCTCTTCTTTTTAGGAGGATTGGAAAGCTCCAACAGTTTTCCAGCCTTGAAACCATCTTTCTTGGCCAGGATATGTGTGAAACGTCGAATAGAGGACTCCACAATAGGGGTGGATGATTTCCTGGAGCGCTTCTTGGTGGGCATGAGTTGGGGAGAAGAGAACACAATGCCATCCATTGGGGGAAGTTGCTCCAGGTTGATTTGAGGGATATGATTCACCTGGGACATATCCACAGGTTCAATATTCGTTGTTGTGGACTTCTCACCATGATCCTGGTCCTCAATGAACATCAGAGAGGGAGCCATCGTATCAACATCAAAAGCAATGCTCCAGGATCTTTTGGAGCAAACCACAACCTTCAAGGGGGGAGCATCAAGGCTCTTGGCATAGTCCTGGTACTGATCTCCTCATATAGAGAGTCGAAAGTCCTCTTCCAGATCATCTCAGGGGGCAGTAGAGGTCCAACAGGAATTCGAATCATAGCCATAATAAGATATTGTTGCTCTGCATGTGGTGGAATGAAAGGCACAATGGCCAGCATGAGGTTAGGCATCTCTGCTTCCATGTTGTCCTCAGCAATTGCATCCACATCAATCACAGGAACCTCAATAACCTGCTCCAAAGAATCAAACTCTTGTGGGTGATTGAGCACCATGGACACCTGTTATTCAGCCTCTTGCTCCACCTCTAGGTCTTGAATTTCTTCAATGATGGACTCAACACCCCATTGGGAATGCCCCCAATTCTGAGCTTGAGTAGTATCTTGAGGATCTTCTATAGGAGAATAAAGGACCTCATTCCATCCCAGTGTTGGATAAGGTGGCAGAACAAAGTTGAAATTATTGGGCTGCAGCTGCCATGGCAGAGGGTGTGAATTGCCATCCAGGGACTGATACGTCCAAAATGTATCTATAATTTCTGCTTGCTCCATGCATGTTTTGTGTGATATTGCTATGATTTAGATACACTTTCATACACTTTTGATCATATTTGGACTAACCTATTAACTCAGTGCACCCCATTGCCAGTTCCTGTTTTCTTCTGTTTTTCTATTTCAGTTTTCCCCCATATAAAAAGTGCCAGAAAAATTCCGGGAAAAATACAGTAAAAATCAGCGTACAGGAAGCTTCGTGAAGAGCCTGATTGGGGCCAGAGGGGAGCCAGGGGGGCCCAGGCGGCCACCCGGCGCGGCCCCACCCTTGGCCGCGCCAGGGGGGCGCCTGGGGCCCCTGGTCCACCTCTGGTTGCCCCCCTTCGCCTATTTATTCTCCGTCACGGGGAAACTCCGAAGACAGAACCCTATTTCGCAATCTCGCCTCTGTTCCGGCGCCGCCGCGCTTCCGAGATCGGGAGCACTAGAAGACCTCTTCCCGGCACCCTGTCGGAGGGAGGGCCGACCTCCGGGAGTCTCCTCTCCACCATGGATGCTCCCCGGATGTCTCGTGAGTAGTTTTCCTTGGACTATGGGTCCGTGATTAGTAGCTATGTGATGTTCTCCTCCCCTCTTTGATCTTCATGGTTTAGACCTCGTGAGCTGCCCTACATGATCGAGGCACTTTTGTAATATTTCTGTTTTTGCTATGCTGAGTTTGATGGGATCTGATGGATTATGAGATTAGGGGATGTGTTGTTCCCACAAGGGGGAAAACAACGGTGCTTGTAACTGCGGTTGCAAGGATTGTTTACTTTACGCAGAGTTCTTTTTAATGCAGTTGTCTGTTGCTTTGGGTTTACACTTTGGGTGGGGCTCGCAACTTAATACCAGCGAGATGTTCTGGATAGATATCTCAAGGTGGATGATTAGTAGTAGATGAAGTTGGATTACGGTCTACTTATTTTGGCGTACTTCCCGTGCTTTTGAGCCCTCTTCCTTTCTTTTGTAGCATAGTTAGCATTGCGGTGCGTTCATAATCCTGTCAATTGCCCTTCTGTAATTTATTTACCTCGCATAGCAGTTTTATCGTCTTTTGGGAGAGAGACATCACTATTGAACATCACGTATCCCGGTCCATATCCTTATTACTGTTTCCACGCTTATTTACTTTTCTGCTTTTTACTTTCAATTTCTATCATTATCTCTTGTGTTTTACCCTTTGTGAACAACAAGACCGGAGAGATTGACAACCTCTCTGAACTTCGTTGGGAACAAAGTTATCTGTGTCTGTGTGCAGGTCCACCTCAGTTGCGCCGCTGACACCTACTTATCATCTCTGGAGTCCTACTGGAGACAAACCTTAGTATCTTCACCGAGGGAAACTTGCTGCTGCGCTACATCTCAAACCTTCCACTTGGGGTAACCAACGATGGGCGAGAAGCCATCAGTTCATGTGATCCTCATCGTCAGGGAGCTGATTGGCCCAATTTTCCCCAAGAACATAGCATGCCGCTGTCCAATTTACACGTGCTCAACCATACTCTGCAAAATCCTGAAACACAACATCTCTTGGCATCCGATCAACATCAGGGAAGGAAGCATAAACCATTTCCCGAACAAGATAGGGGTCCTCAGCAGCCCAATGATGAAACTTTCCAAAAGTATTGACCATCTCTCAGAGATTGTTCCCATTGCGCATGCCCAAAGGAACTCGAATGAACATGAGCCAGCCCAAGCGGTGATCGTTGGCTTCCCTGTAGCCAGCTCCCTCATCGTGGTTGAAGAATCTCACAAATTGGTGCTTGCCCAGATTGAACTAGGGGTTTTGAGTCAAGGAGTATCGCATGGCCGCACTACGGACTTCAAATAGGACAATGCCTGTGAACCATGGCTGAGTAGATCGAACATGTATGCCTCTACCATGCAGGAAGTCGACGACCTGCTCCTTCATTGCTCCCATCTCCTCAGGTGCCGGCAGCGGACCATCTCGGCCACCGTGTAGTTCTCATGGGTGCGTGTGGGGCGCACAATAGGGGTGAAGAAGGTGCGCGGAGGCGCATTGGGCCACCATCGATGATCTTGTGACCCTCCGACAGAAAACGATGGGGATCCACCTCGTAGACCGCCATGCGCTGCATCTCTGCTAGTTCTTCCAAATAGGAGGACGAAGCAAGATTCGATGAAGCTTGGGAGGCGGTTGCGGTGGTTTTTTCTGTGTTACTTGGAGAAGATGGGGCATGCGATGGATTTGGGGCCGGCTCTATATCATCATTATGAGAAGCAGCACTTTCCCTTTGGTTTTCCTTCCACACGCGTCCCTCCTGCCGTGCAATCTTTTCGCAGTCACGTCGATGGTGACCAGGCCTTGAGACAATCACACATATAAAATTGGTGTTGCAACTGGATGACAGGTGGCCCTGGAAATTGCAGATAGAACACGTCATGATACGGGCCACCATGTCATCGACCATGGCTTCAAACGCGTCTGCTGAATCTTGCGTGGAAGGCAGGGTTGGTTCGGGAATCGGTATCGTCAAGGGGACTTGGACTTGGGTCAAGTTGTCGTCCGTTGCAGTAGCACAAGAAAATCCCGCAGATTCCGAGTAGGAGATATCATTCATATTATAACCAGATGGATTGATGCATGGCGTCGGCTGATGAGAGGGCCCCAGAGGGCCACATGCATGCAAAACGTTGGACGTGGAGGCGGTAGCATCATTGCGCGGCGTCATATGCGCTGCAGGCTCCTCATGGACGGTTGGATGAGGCTCCACAATCAAAGAAGATTCAGTTGGCATCGGACTTACCGAAATTCCGGGATTAGCAATCAGATCCCGTTGAATAGGGACCGTGCCAAACTGAATGACATACAGGGTCATCGTCCGGTGAACTTCCGGCACCGGTGACGGTGGAGGACACTCATCCGGGAGCAGATCATATCCAGCCTCAAGAAATTCAAGCCTAGTTTCAGGTTGCAGCCGCATGCCATAACTTTTGCATATATCATAATCAACTATAGTGGCAAAACACACAGACTTGGATTGAGAAGCATTGCTCTTAATAGAAGATTTCTTAGGGACCGAACGCATAGCATTGAGCCCTAGTTGAGCTCTGTTCTTGTATGGACAAACCAAGGTCCATTCCTCCTTTTTGTTGGCAACCGTGAAACTGAACACCCGATCACGCAAGAGTGAGATGTTGAGTGCGTCACAGCTACCACCAGTGATGGATTCCAGCGCAACGACAATAGAGTCCTCCGTGAGCTTGAAGGAAGACCTTCCAAATGCCACAAACATGGTGAAATGTCCCGAATCATATGTGGGGTGCACCGTTGAGAAACATGTGCGTCGGACCTCCTCAGAAAAATCCAAACCTGAAGCCAGATCCAATCCCATCTGGAGGGGTGCATAGACAGCCATGAGATGGCTATCACTGCAAAGAGGAGGAGACGCTGGCGATGATGATCGGAGCCAAAAGTTGATGTAGAGGCTCGATCAACGTGTATCTTGGGTGGAAAGGCTAGGGCTTAGGGGAGGCGGCGTGGTGATGGGGGCGCCATTCCATAGTAGCCGCCCCACCGCTGTTGTGGTGGAGAAGACTCCCCCAACTATTGAAATTCTGCCTTTCAAAATACCAACGTCTTCAATTTCACATGGTAAAATCTCATTCATGTATGCCTTTTGGTTTATGCAATACTCCTGCTACTTTTCAAAGGTGTATGTCTGCTATCTTTCATGGTTTCCTGGAGGTTTTCATGGACGATTTATCCGTCTATGGAACCTCTTTTGACCATTCTTTCCACAATCTTAATAAAGTTTTGCAGAGATGTGAGGAGACAAACTTGGTACTCAATTGGGAGAAGTGCAACTTCATGGTCAACGAGGGAATTGTTCTTGGCCACAAGATTTCTGAAAGGGGAATCGAGGTGGACAAGGCGAAGATAGAAGCAATCGAGAGAATGCCCTATCCAAGGGACTTCAAATGTATTCGTAGTTTCCTCGGTCATGCTGGTTTCTATAGAAGATTTATTAAGGAATTTTCTAAGACTTCAAGAGCCCTCACTAATCTTCTCCAGAAGGATATTCCGTTTGTGTTTGATGAAGATTTTAAGGAAGCCTTCGAAGTTCTTAAGAAAGCTTTGATAATCGCTCATATAGTCCAACCACCTGATTGGTATTTACCCTTTGAAATTATGTGTGATGCTAGTGATTTTTCTGTTGGAGCTGTTTTAGGACAAACGGTTGATAATAAATTGAATGTTATACATTTTCTAGAAAAACCATTGATAGTTCTCAAAAAAATTATGCTACTCCTGAGAAAGAGTTTTCAGCAGTAGTGTTTGCTTGTGATAAGTTTATAGCCTATATTGTTGATTCAAAAGTCATTATTCATACTGACCATGCTGCTATTAAGTATCTTATGGAGAAGAAGGATGACAAACCAAGGCTTATCATATGGGTTTTTCTTCTTCAAGAACTTTACTTGCATATTGTTGATAAGAAGGGAGCAGACAATCCTATGGCAGACAACCTCTCCAGGATGGAGAACATACCACATGATCCTATCCCAGTCAATGATAGTTTTCCTGATGAACAGTCAACTGTTTTGAGGATACAATCTACTTCTTATCAATGGTTTGCAGATTATTCTAACTTTATTGTTGCTAAGTTTTTGTCTCCGTGTTTAACATTTCAGCAAAGGAAGAAATTCTTACACGACTTGAGGTATTACTTTTGGGATGACCCACATCTTTTTAGGGAAGGTGCGGATGGAATTGTAAGAAGATGCATACCAGAGCATGATGATACTCTATCCTCGTTGGTTACCCCAAGTGGAAGGTTAGATGAAATGTAGCCGAAAATTTCCCCTATGTAGAGGATAGGGTTTGTCTCCCGTAGGACTCCGGCAATGATAAGTAGGTGGTTTGGCAAGTAAGACGCCGAATCACTTGCTTCGCCTGGACCTACACACAACACAAATAACTTTGCTTCCCAACGAGTACAGCTAGGTTTTCAATCTCTCCGGCATTGCTATTCACAAAGGATCAACGCAACAGATAAAAGGTAATAATGATAGCAGCTAGAAAGTAAAAGCAGGAAAATAAAAGAGCGTGTAAACAGTGATGAGAATATGGACCGGGGTCCCGTGATGTTCACTAGTCATGTCTCTCTCCCAAAAGACGATAAAACTTCTATGCGAGGTAAACAAATTACAGCTAGGCAATTGACAGTATTAAAAACGCACCGCAATGCTAATTATGATACAAAGAAAGGACGAGGCTCAAAAGCATGGGCGGTACGCTAAAATAAGTAGACCGAAATCCAACTGCATCTACTACTAATCATCCACCTTAAGATATCTATCCAGAACATCTCGCTGGTATTAAGTTTCGAGCCCCACCCAAAGTGTAAACCCAAAGCAACAGATAACTGCAATTAAAAGCACTTTGCGTAAAGTAAACAATCCTTGCAACCGCGGTTACAAGCACCGTTGTTTTTCCCCCTTGTGGAAACAACACGTCCCCTAGACTCATGTTTCTGTCACTCAAGCGTGTCATCGGGGGGCATGAACCCACAATCAAGCATAACGTTCCCTCTTGGAGTCACTACCTACTACTTGGCCAAAGCAATAAACAGCAACGGAGAACATGCAAGAATTACTTAGGAACAAAAATATAAAAGATAAGAACCAAATATATTAATCAATCACAAACTGAACATAGTCTCATAATCCATCAGATCCCAGCAAACTCAGCATAGAAACAGCAGAAAATTACATATGTGCCTCGATCATGTAGAGCAGCTCACGAGGTCTAAACCAGGAATAGAAAATAGGGAAGGAGAACATCACATAGCTACTGATCACGGACCCATGGTTGAGGGGAAGCTCCCGGAGGTCAATCCTCTCTCCGGCAGGGTGCCGGGAAGAGGTCTGCTGTCGCTCCCGATCTTGGAAGCGCGGCGGCGGAACAAAGGAGAGATCGTGAAAAAGGGTTCTGTCTTCGGGTTTCGAGTCACGGGAAATATATAGGCAAAGGGGGGCCGCCGCTGGCGCGGCCAAGCCGTAGGCCGCGCCAGGTGGCCGCCTAGGACCCTTGTGGGTCCCCTACGGTTCTCCTTCGGGACTAGAGAAGGTTCCATTGCGCTAATTTTTTATCTGATTTTCCCGAACTTTTGGAGCACTTTTAATATGGGGGAAACCTAAAATGGAAAAACTGCAGAAAACAGGAACTGGCACTGTGGTCCACTGAGTTAATAAGTTAGTCCAAATATGATCAAAAGTGTATGAAAGTGAATCTAGATCATAGCAACATCACACAAAACATGCATGGAGCAAGCAGAAATTATAGATACGTTTGGGATGTATCACATTAGCAGAAGGATATCTTGAGATAATGTCATGACAGTCCTTAGGGAGGACAACATGCTGGTGACAGGACCGCACACAAGGTTCTCCAATCAGGTTTTTATTGCCCTACTCTCTTTAAATATGGTAGAAATTATGTATTATCTTGTGATAAGGGTTAGAGAGTCGGTAATATTAGTAGGAGAAATGAGATGCCTAAAAATTATTCTCTAGTCATTGAGCCCATTGATTGCTGGGGTTTTGATTTTATGGGTCCTTTTCCTCCTTCACACAAGTACACTTACCTTTTAGTAGCCGTTGATTATGTAACCAAGTGGGTAGAGGCAATCCCCACAGAGAGTGTCGATCACAAGACATCTTTGAAGATGCTTAAATATGTACTCTTTCCTACTTTTGGTGTACCAAGGTACCTCATGACTGACGGAGGGTCACATTTTACACATGGTGCTTTTATAAAAGCTTTGGCAAAGTATGATGTCAATCATAGAATTGCTTCACCTCACCACCCTCAAACAAGTTGGCAAGTTGATCTCACAAATCAGGAGATCAAGTTGATCTTACAAAAGACAGTGAACAGTTCTAGGAAGGACTGGTCCAAAAAGCTAGGAGATGCCTTGTGGGCGTATAGAGCTTCTTACAAAATCCCATGGGTATGTCTCCTTATAAGATAGTCTATGGCAAAGCTTGCCATTTACCTTTATAATTAGAGCACAAATCTTTATGGGTTGTTAGAGAGCTTAATGCTGACCCTAAGCTTGCTGGGGAAAAGCGTCTCATGAACTTGACTTCTCTAGATTAGTAGAGAAGTGAAGCTTACGCGAGCGCAAAATGTTCAAAGGAAAGGTAAAGAAGTGGCATGAAGAGAGAATTTTGAAACGTGAATTCAATGTTGGTGATAAAGTTTTGTTGTATAGATCTCGTTTTAGGTTTTCTCCAGGTAAATTACTTTCCAAATGGGAAGAACTATGCCATATCGAAGAAGTCTACCGCTTCGGTGCAATCAAGATTAACAATTTTGAAGGCACCAAACCACAAGTAGTGAAAGGGCAAAGACTCAAGAATTACATGGCGGGAGATCCCATCAATGTTGAGGTGGATGTGATACAGATAGCTACTCATGAAGAACACATTGCAGCATTATGTCAGACACCAACAGCAGCAGAAACCAAATAGGCATGTAATACGGTAAGAAAACTTGGTAAACATCAATAAATGTTTCGTATTATCAGTTTTTGCAAAATCAGGAAAAATCCAAGACGAAATGGAGACGGAGAGGAGCTCCCGGTGGCCCAGGCGGCCTGGTGGCGCTTGCCATCTCTTAGTCGCGCGATGTGGCTGCCTCAACCACTAGGAGCTCGTCTCTGAATCCCCTTTGTGCCACAACCCTAGTTTTGGTATGTGCTTTTATTACTAGAATAATTGCATCATGTTTAAATTTCCTATTTAATAATTGAGGATTTGGAAAAGCCTCAAAATGAATTTAAATAAAAAGGCCACATAAAAAGTTTTTCCAAAATTCCTCCAAACAATTTTGAAAAGTCCTATAAATGAGTGTGATCAGTTAAAAAATGATTTGGAGTCAAACCCATGCTCAAGGAATTTTCAAATATTTAAACAGAGGCTTGGAAATTAAATTTAAATGCTATTTGAATTGAAATTCAAATGTTTTGAATTTCAAAAATCTTCAAAACTTGGGGGTGGCTAGTACTATGTCACCTATGTCCAAGATAAATATTTAGGGATTTTTTAAAATGCTTTGGTATTTTTTTTCAGAGCAAAACAAATAAATACAAAAGCAGAAAAAGAAAAATAAGAGAAAGGGCAGAGCCACTTACCTGGCCCACCTGGCCCAGCAGAGGAGGCCCAGCCCAAAAGGGCAGGGTCCTCTTCCTCCCAGGCTAGGCAGGCAGGCAGCTCCCCGCTGGCCGCGGCATGGCCGCCAGGCAGCTTCCTGGCTGCTCCCCCCGTCCTTATCCAGCTCCGTGGACGCCCCGTGCTTGCCCTCCTCCACTTCCCCCTTCCTCTGGTTCTTCACCCCTCTCTCCCGTGCGTTCCCGCAAGAACCCGAGAGCACCCGCCGTCCGCCGTCGTGCACCTGCGTGCCCACCGGCCACCCCTCGCCAAGCCAACGTGTCAAGGAGATCCACGACGTCGCGAAGCCCCTCTGCGCTGAAGGAATTGAAGCCGGGCGCCCTGTAGACGACGGGAGCTTCACCGCGGAGCTCCGGCCGCCGTGGCCTCTCTCCGACAAATTGCGCCGCTGCTGGTCACTCTCCGGCATCCTCGAGCCCGCCTTCGCGCTCAGGTGAGTTAATAGATGTTTTGCCCGTAACCGCGCCCTTTTCCGTGCCCCCCAACGTCGATTCCGTCACGGCCGAGCCGGGGCCGCCGCGGGAGTCGTCGCCGGCGTAGCTCCGGTGCCCCCCAGGGTCCCCCGTGTGCACCACGCGATGCGGACGAGCTTGAGGAGCAGTCCCATGCTCTCCCCGTGCCAAGCCGTGGCCGGGAGCGCCACTCCGGCGAGGCGCCGCCGCCTCCCGTGGTCACCGGCGGCTAACCGCCGGCCGGCTGGATTAATTAGGGGGCTAACCCCTGATTAGTTTGGCCCTAGGCCACTGACAGGTGGGGCCAGCCGCCTCTAATTAAATCAAAAAATTAAATTAAACAGGAATTAACCATTGTGCCTATGACAATGCTGGCCCACATGTCAGCCCCCCTAGTGACATCAGCATTGCATCATGCTGATGCAATAAGTGATTTTCTCTGTTTAATTTAATTCCAGGAAATTCCAGAAATTGTTTAAATCTTTGAAATTCAATAACTTTTAAACCATAACTCCAAATCAAAAGTGTTATATATGAAAAATCATCAAAAAAATGCAAGGATTCGACATATCATATTTTCAAAGATGAAAAACACATTTATGATGATGGACCAGTAGAATTTAGCTATTTGGGTTATTTGGAATAATTCAAAATAAATGTTTAAATCATTTCAAATTAAATCTTTGCAATTCCAACCTTATCACGTGAACATCAGAGGCATATCATACACATGACAACATAGTTTACAAAGACCAAACTTTAGCAAATGCAACTTTGGCTAATTACACAACATTTGGAGTTTGAATTTGAATTTCTTTTTCAAATCAACTTCAATTAACTTGTTGCAAATTGAACATTGATCACATCAGTACCATGCCATGATTCATTTCTTGTTTGTGCATTGCAATGTAATTTTCATACTTGTGTCTCGGTGTTTGCTTCTTCTCGATAGATCCATCGCCGGACGTAGTTCCTGTTTTCTCCGAAGAGTGGCACCCCCCGAGTCACGACAATAAGGCAAGCAAACCCCCTTTGATCATATCTATACAAACCCGGTTTCCCTCTTGTTCTCTTATGCATGATTAGGTGATTAACATGTTACCGTTCTACCGCTAGTTGAACCCATCCTTTGCATGACCTATCATTGCTGCCACAGCATTAAGAAAACCTCAACCTAGCAGATACAAGTATGTTTGTGTTCATCATGTGGCCCTTCATCCATGTTATGCTATGCCATGCTAGAGTTGTATGCAATGAAGATGATCCATCTGGGTGATGTATCGGCATGGTAGTGAACACATGCAACAAGGTGGTAACGTGTTGATTAAGTCACCCTAATATAAGTGAACAATGAGAGTGTAAGGCCCGATATGCGGTACTGTTCCAGATCTAGGTGTTTCCACCCAGATCCGGGGACGAAGCACATATCGGTCCCACCGCGACATATGACAAAGCCATATGCCCCGGATTTCCAACATGATATCACAACATTACAGATACAGGATACAACATCTCATACAATCGGCATACAACTTCCTTAATACAATAGAACACCGGAAGATATATGTCTGAGTACAGACTACAAGCAAATTCCTAGTGGCAAAGAGAAAAACATTGATCCCATAACCACACGGGTCCAGGCCCCCGCCGTGATCCGCCTAACTAGTCGTCGTCGAGTCTCCACGTGAAACGTCGGTCACCATAACAATAGCATAAACATTTGGTACTGTTCTGTCCTAAAACACATTTTAGGTTGGTTAACAACAGCAAAAATTAGCATAAACACAAAGTACATGAAAAACTAATCAAGTTACATATAAAGAACACCCCAAACGGAGTTACGGTTAAAAAGATACAAGCAAAACAAGTTACGGGCACAATCTGCCAACATCACGAAGCACACTTTAGAGCAATGCATAAACAGGTCAAGCAATGCAAACATGCTCACAAATGACTTGAAATTAAAGTAGACATGACAGGGAAGGCATGGCAAAAAGAATCATGCAAAAAGGCATCATAGATCAAAAGATATTAAGCAAACAACATGGCATCGCAAAGTAACAGCCTTAGAGAAAAACAGAGGTGGCTGTCAAAAATAGCAGCATAGAAACTTTGGAGCTAAATAACTATATGACCAGTAATGCCAACATGAAGATGCAATACATGTAATGAAATTAGACATGATGCTTAACAATATGCAATTGGAATCACTCAAATCCGATAAACGGTCGCGACACACTCGCCGACCGAAGTTGCAACAAAATAACAGTTTCAGCAACAGCAGCACAATAACATCAGGATCACCACTTTGGATCAAGATTTAATACAGCTAAAACAACCAAAACGGCTTGGATCTATCCTGGCCCTCACCCATTAGGCTTGGCCCAGAACGGCTTGGATCTATCCTGGCAGCTGGATGCGCCTCACGGGCCTGGAGGCGACTGGGCCTGGACCTAGGCCTGGCCTGGCAGGCCGGTCAAGGGGTGGGCCGCCAGTGCAAGGCACGGTCCAGGGCGGCGGTTAGCGGGCGTCGGCTCGTCCCGAGGACGGTGGCGGCCTCCGACGTCGGGCGGTGGGGAGGCGTCCAGGCGGAGCTGAGAGAAGGGCGAGCGGAAGGGGCGGATCCCGGCGGCGCCTCGTCGGATCCGGTTGGTTGTGGCCGCCGGCGTGGCCCGAGCTAGCCTCGAATCCTCCATGGCGCCATGGGGTTGCGTCACTGCGAGAGAAAAGGGGGAGGGAGGAGTGAGCGCAGAGGTGAGGAGAAGAGAGAGGAAGGAGAGAGGAGAGGGGCGTGGGGAGGAGGAGGTCCGACGGCGGCTGGCTGGCCGGAGGCGGCGGCGCGAGCCCCTCGGGCGGTGGCTGCGTCCACGGGCGGCATGCGCGAAGAGAGAGAGAGAGCAGGAGATTAGGGATCGCTAGACGCGATCTAGCCCGTCGGATCTCCGGATCTGACGGTCCAGAACTCATTGGGCAAAAATGAGCAAAATTGGGGGTGTGGCTGCAAA
The DNA here is from genome assembly GCA_950022295.1 of Bromus sterilis. NCBI lineage: Eukaryota > Viridiplantae > Streptophyta > Magnoliopsida > Poales > Poaceae > Bromus > Bromus sterilis. The sequence goes on along the minus strand of OX465599.1, from coordinate 189,291,606 downwards.
ATTGTGCTAGGGAAACCCTAGAAATGGGGTGGGAGTGTGGTGGTCTTTATATAGCCCCGGTGGCTGGCAGTTTGCAAAAACATCCCTGGTTTTTCTCGCGCGCGCGGTGCTCACTTTTCTGACCGCCGGGGGTCCGCAGTACCTCCGATTCAGGTAAATCTTTGAACTGCGCGATCAGCGCGTCGAGCCGGAGGCGTTCACCTCGCGCTGGAACCGTTCCGAAAACAATTTCCGGCGCGCTATTAAAATAACTCGTTTAATTATTAAACGGGGTTTTTCGTTCCGTTGGCTGCGGCTGGTCTCGTGCGGTTTTCGCGACGGTGATCGGGTGAAACCCGGTGTCGCAACGGTCGCGTGTCAGGGTGGTAAGGGTCGGTCTCCGTCCGATACGAGATAAGAGGGGGAAAAATAATCGCCGATCGATAGATCGGGGATGCAAACACCGCAAACAAATCAGTCAATCAAACAATTCACACCGAAAACAAAAATTTTAATTTTTGCAAAAACTGGGCTGTTACAATACAACACCACCAACAAGGGATCTCGTCCCGAGATCCAGGACGATCCGGGGGAGAGGGGGGGGAGAGAAAAGAGGGTCGTTGATATTCAACACCACCAACAAGGGACTCTGCTCCATGTCGACGTCGAGCTTTCGTCGAGATAAATTTCCGCAGAGAGACGACATCGTTGAAAATTACGAAAACATCAGTGTCAAGAGGAGGAACGACAATGAAACCCGGTCAAAGGGATAGTGATTTTCGACGCAAGTCGTGAATACACTGGGCAAAAGGATGGATGGCAACAGGTGACTAAGATGTAAACTAGAGTTGGACTATCTAAAGGTAATACATGATTTCCCAACCTGAGCTCGGAATCGAGACAATACGCTACAAGCAAGGCATTATAACGGTTCCGATACTCCACACACTCGAGATCCTAAAGTTTGAAAGGGATAAGAGAGAATAAAACACTTACGACACTTGTCCTGACCAGAGCAAAGCTAAGGAGTAAAAAGATTCCTACTCTCCGATAACTAACTTACAAAATAGTTTTTTTCTAGACTCGACTTCGGCCAGAAAAGGGATCCTACGGTCGGTAAGGCTCTGATACCAAGTTGTAAGGCCCGATATGCGGTACTGTTCCAGATCTAGGTGTTTCCACCCAGATCCGGGGACGAAGCACATATCGGTCCCACCGCGACATATGACAAAGCCATATGCCCCGGATTTCCAACATGATATCACAACATTACAGATACAGGATACAACATCTCATACAATCGGCATACAACTGCCTTAATACAATACAACAACGGAAGATATATGTCTGAGTACAGACTACAAGCAAATTCCTAGTGGCAAAGAGAAAAACATCGATCCCATAACTACAAGGGTCCAGGCCCTCCGCCGGGATCCGCCTAACTAGTCGTTGTCGAGTCTCCACGTGAAAAGTCGGTCACCATACCTGTCGTCGATCAAGAACCCTGAAAAGAGTTCGGGGGTAGTATCATGAGTACAGAGGTACTCAGCATCCAACTGTAGTGGTCATCTGACCCATCAAGGACTTCATCACTCGTCATTCTAGGACAACTAGTAGTTTACGGTAAGGAATGGGGTAAGTGGTGAGGTTGCTGCCGCACTAGCATTTATGAAGTGGCTAACGATCTAGAGAGTAAGATAAGAAGCCAAGCATTCGATGAGGAATCGCCTCCAACAAGTCTTGCTATCAACTACTGTCGCAAGCATAACACCTATCCTATCCTTGTCCTCCTCTTCGCATCCCGACGAAGAAGAAGCAATCAAGGCACACACACACGTTGATCAAGTTGTTAAGATTATCTCAGTTGTTGTTGTCTATGAACAAGGAGTAGGTCTCAAGTCGCCCATAACCGTGGACACGGCTTCTCAAAAATATTTAACCCTGCAGGGGTGTACCAACTGCCCATTACGAGGCTCCGCACGCACACCCATCTCTCTCAGTTGCTACCCATCACAGGCAACCATTTTATGATTTAGTTCCAAGAGATCCGAAACGACAGGTCCCTCTAACTAACAACGAACAAATCCGGGTGGCCCCCGGGGAGTCGACAACTAATCCAAAAGCTGGCCAAGCTCTCGGATCGGACTCTTCCGTCTCAACAGGGTTTGGGTTACCGAGACGCCTCACATGAGGCCTCGGGCCCTCGCCGGTCAAAGGTGGACCAACAGGGAAACCATGTCTCCGCTGGTCCGGGTTGGTTTAAAAACTACTGGCAGCTGACCAGCACACACACGTTTTCAAATGGTAAATCAGCTCGGGCCATCACTAGAAATGTTTGAAGCTAGGTAGGTAATAAAAGGGGACCCCGTAAAATCCCACACGCGGTTAGGCACGCTCAGTCTTAAAACCAATACCCGGAACTCGGATCCTAGGTGACTCGAATGGAACAAAGCGTCGGGGCGGGATAGCCTAGACCTGCCATCCTTCGTCGATATAGTCAACATTATAATAATCATATCATCAACAACAATATAATAATGTGATATCCCAAACCAAGGAGTAACAGAGTAACATCGTAGCATCCTAAGCATGCATACTAAGCAGGGGCTGAGCAACGAGCAATAGTAACATAGCAGTACAAGGTTTGCTGGGAAGGGACATGGCTGTATCGGTTTGAAAGAGGCTGTAAACTTGTGGTAGGATCAAACATCGAACCTAACATATACTAGCATGCAAAACGCTGGTTGAAATAGAATGGATCATAAGTAATGTACAGTCCTTTCCTGTTGATAAGTCGTGTTCCGAAGGTGTAGTTGATCGCAACCTCGCATAGGCTCCGAGATACCCGGGGGAGCACACAAGACAATAAACACTGGAAAGTAATCAACGAGCAAGCATCTATTACTACGAGGCAAACACAAGATCAAGAAGACATCACACGGCACGGCAATGCGATACAGATCTATCGTCGAGAACGGTTACTAACAGTTTAAGTGGGGTATCGGTCACACACGACGAATACCGCACGTTTACGGTGGTTCAAGTTGCTTAGCTACAGGTGATCAACCAACGGTTTTTAACATGGCAACTCAAGAAAGCATGGCATATCACACAAACAGGTCAAGAGGTGAAGCATAAGATAAACTATCTATGCTAGTCAATTTAAGTGAGGCACAACCTAAACATGGCATACACTAAGTGCCGCACGATGATTAAAACATTTGGTACTGTTCTGTCCTAAACCACATTTTAGGTTGGTTAACAACAGAAAACAATAGCATAAACACAAAGTACATGAAAAACTAATCAAGTTACATATAAAGAACACCCCAAACGGAGTTACGGTTAAAAAGATACAAGCAAAACAAGTTACCGACACAATCTGCCAACATCACGAAGCACACTTTAGAGCAATGCATAAACAGGTTAATCAATGCAAACATGCTCACAAATGACTTGCAATTAAAGTAGACATGACAGGGAAGGCATGGAAAAAATAATCATGCAAAAAGGCATCATAGATCAAAAGATATTAAGCAAACAACATGGCATCGCAAAGTAACAGACTTAGAGAAAAACAGAGGTGGCTGTCAAAAACAGCAGCATAGCAACTTTGGAGCTAAATAACTATATGACCAGTAATGCTAACATGAAGATGCAATACATGTAATGAAAGTAGACATGATGCTTAACAATATGCAATTGGAATCACTCAAATCCGATAAACGGTCGCGACACACTCGTCGACCGAAGTTGCAGCAAAATAATAGTTTCAGCAACAGCAGCACAATAACATCAGGATCACCACTTTGGAGCAAGATTTAATACAGCTAAAACAACCAAACATGGCAAGTTAAAGCATGGAAATGAAGTACACATGATACTTAACACATAGGAGAAAGAATCAATGCAATAGGCCTCATGGATTTGTTACAATCATCATGCAAAGTTGCAACAAAATAATAACAGCAGCACTAAACAGGAAAAAGTAGCAGTTTAACGGCCTCATGCCCTGTTCAGAACACAATTACACAATCAAGACGACCTCAAACGGAAAAACTTTCTACATACGAAAGCTAGAGCACGCAAAACTGAGCAACTTTCGTTTTGGGGGCACGTTCATCGGAGCTACGAATCAACGGGAATTAACGTTGCAAAAACGTAACAGCAGCAAAAATACTCAGACTTAGAAAATTTTCGCAGGGCTCAAAAAAAATCACAGAACGGGCCCTCACCCATTAGGCTTGGCCCAGAACGGCTTTGATCTGGCCTGGCAGCTGGATGCGCCTCACGGGCCTGGAGGCGACTCGGCCTGGACCTAGGCCTGGCCTGGCAGGCCGGTCAAGGGGTGGGCCGCCAGTGCAAGGCACGGTCCAGGGCGGCGGTTAGCGGGCGTCGGCTCGTCCCGAGGACGGCGGCGGCCTCCGACGCCGGGCGGCGACGTCGCCGGTGTAGCCGCGCGGTGGGGAGGCGTCCAGGCGGCGCTGAGAGAAGGGCGAGCGGAGGGGGCGGATCCCGGCGGCGCCTCGTCGGATCCGGATGGTTGTGGACGCCGGCGTGGCCCGAGCTGGCCTCGGGTCCTCCATGGTGCCATGGGGTTGCGGCACTGCGAGAGAAAAGGCGGAGGGAGGAGTGAGCGCAGAGGTGAGGAGAAGAGAGAGGAAGGAGAGAGTAGAGGGCGCGGGGAGGAGGAGGTGCGACGGCGGCTGGCTGGCCGGAGGCGGCGGCGCGAGCCCCTCGGGCGGCGGCTGCGTCCACGGGCGGCATGCGCGAAGAGAGAGAGAGCAGGAGATTAGGGATGGCTAGACGCGATCTGGCCCGTCGGATCTCCGGATCTGATGTTCCAGAACTCATTGGGCAAAATGAGAAAAATTGGGGGTGTGGCTGCAAAATTGTGCTAGGGAAACCCTAGAAATGGGGTGGGAGTGTGGTGGTCTTTATATAGCCCCGGTGGCTGGCAGTTTGCAAAAACATCCCTGGTTTTTCTCTCGCGCGCGCGGTGCTTACGTTTCTGACCGTCGGGGGTCCGCAGTACCTCCGATTCGGGTAAAACTTCGAACTGCGCGATCAGCGCGTCGAGCCGGAGGCGTTCACCTCGCGCTGGAACCGTTCCGAAAACACTTTCCGGCGCGCTATAAAAATAACCCGTTTAATTATTAAACGGGTTTTTTCGTTCCGTTCGCTGCGGCTGGTCTCGTGCGGTTTTCGCGACGGTGATCGGGTGAAACCCGGTGTCGCAACGGTCGAGTGTCAGGGTGGTAAGGGTCGGTCTCCGTCCGATACGAGATAAGAGGGGGAGAAGTAATCACCGATCGATAGATCGGGGATGCAAACACCGCAAACAAATCAGTCAATAAAACAATTCACACCGAAAACAAAAATTTTAATTTTTTCAAAAACTGGGCTGTTACAATACAACACCACCAACAAGGGATCTCGTCCCGAGATCCAGGAGGATCCAGGGGAGAGGGGGGAGAGAAAAGAGGGTCGTTGATCTTCAACACCACCAACAAGGGACTCTGCTCCATGTCGACGTCGAGCTTCCGTCGAGATAAATTTCCGCAGAGAGACGACATCGTTGACAATTACGAAACCGTCAGTGTCAAGAGGAGGTACGACAACGAAACCCGGTCAAAGGGATAGTGCTTTTCGACGCAAGTCGTGAAAACACTGGGCAAAAGGATGGATGGCAACAGGTGACCAAGATGTAAACCAGAGTTGGACTATCTAAAGGTACTACATGATTTCCCAACTTGAGCTCGGAATCGAGACAATACGCTCCAAGCAAGGCATTGTAACGGTTCCGATACTCCACACTCGAGATCCTAAAGTTTGAAAGGGATAAGAGAGAATAAAACACTTACGACACTTGTCCTGACCAGAGCAAAGGTAAGGAGTAAAAAGATTCCTACTCTCCGATAACTAACTTACAAAATAGTTTTTGTCTAGACTCGACTTCGGCCAGAAAAGGGATCCTACGGTCGGTAAGGCTCTGATACCAAGTTGTAAGGCCCGATATGCGGTACTGTTCCAGATCTAGGTTTTTCCACCTAGATCCGGGGACGAAACACATATCGGTCCCACCGCGACATATGACAAAGCCATATGCCCCGGATTTCCAACATGATATCACAACATTACAGATACAGGATACAACATCTCATACAATCGGCATACAACTGCCTTAATACAATACAACAGCGGAAGATATATGTCTGAGTACAGACTACAAGCAAATGCCTAGTGGCAAAGAGAAAAACATCGATCCCATGACCACACGGGTCCAGGCCCTCCGCCGGGATCCGCCTAACTAGTCGTTGTTGAGTCTCCATGTGAAACGTCGGTCACCATACCTGTCGTCGATCAAGAACTCTGAAAAGAGTTCGGGGGTAGTATCATGATTACAGAGGTACTCAGCATCCAACTGTAGTGGTCATCTGACCTAGCAAGGACTTCATCACTCGTCATTCTAGGACAACTTGTAGTTTATGGTAAGGAATGGGGTAAGTGGTGAGGTTGCTGCCGCACTAGCATTTATGAAGTGTCTAACGATCTAGAGAGTAAGATAAGAAGCCAAGCATTCGATAAGGAATCGCCTCCAACAAGTCTTGCTATCAACTACTGTCGCAAGCATAACACCTATCCTATCCTTGTCCTCCTCTTCGCATCCCGACGAAGAAGAAGCAATCAAGGCACACACACACACGTTGATCAAGTTGTTAAGATTATCTCAGTTGTTGTTGTCTATGAACAAGGAGTAGGTCTGAAGTCGCCCATAACCGTGGACACGGCTTCTCGAAAAGATTTAACCCTGCAGGGGTGTACCAACTGCCCATTACGAGGCTCCGCACGTGCGCCCATCTCTCTCAGTTGCTACCCATCACAGGCAACCATTTTATGATTTAGTTCCAAGAGATCCGAAACGACAGATCCCTCTAACTAACAACGAACAAATCTGGGTGGCCCCCGGAGAGTCAACAACCAATCCAAAATCTGGCCACGCTCTCGGATCGGACTCTTCCGTCTCAACAGGGTTTGGGTTACCGAGCCGCCTCACGTGAGGCCTCGGGCCCTCGCCGGTCAAAGGTGGACCAACAGGGAAACCATGTCTCCGCTGGTCCGGGTTGGTTTAAAAACTACTGGCAGCTGACCAGCACACACACGTTTTCAAATGGTAAATCAGGTCGGGCCACCACTAGAAATGTTTGAAGCTAGGTAGTTAAGAAAACGGGACCCCATGAAATCCCACACGCGGTTAGGCACGCTCAGTCTTAAAACCAATACCCGGAACTCGGATCCTAGGTGACTCGAATGGAACAAAGCGTCGGGGCGGGATAGCCTAGACCTTCCATCCTTCGTCGATATAGTCAACATTATAATAATCATATCATCAACAACAATATAATAATGTGATATCCCAAACCAAGGAGTAACAGAGTAACATCGTAGCATCCTAAGCATGCATACTAAGCAGGGGCTGAGCAACGAGCAATAGTAACATAGCAGTACAAGGTTTGCTGGGAAGGGACATGGCTGTATCGGTTTGAAAGAGGCTGTAAACATGTGGTAGGATCAAACATCAAACCTAACATATACTAGCATGCAAAACGCTGGTTGAAATATAATGGATCATAAGTAATGTACAGTCCTTTCTTGTTGATAAGTCGGGTTCCGAAGGCGTAGTTGATCGCAACCTCGCATAGGCTCCGAGATACCCGGGGGAGCACACAAGACGATAAACACTGGAAAGTAATCAACGAGCAAGCATCTATTACTACGAGGCAAACACAAGATCAAGAAGACATCACACGGCACGGCAATGCGATACAGATCTATCGTCGAGAACGGTTACTAACAGTTTAAGTGGGGTATCGGTCACACACGACGAATACCGCACGTTTACGGTGGTTCAAGTTGCTTAGCTACAGGTGATCAACCAACGGTTTTTAACCTGGCAACTCAAGCAAGCATGGCATATCACACAAACAGGTCAAGAGGTGAAGCATAAGATAAACTATCTATGCTAGTCAATTTAAGTGAGGCACAACCTAAACATGGCATACACTAAGTGCCGCACGATGATTAAAACATTTGGTACTGTTCTGTCCTAAACCAATTTTCGGTTGGTTAACAACAGAAAACAATAGCATAAAAACAAAGTACATGAAAAACTAATCAAGTTACATATAAAGAACACCCCAAACGGAGTTATGGTTAAAAAGATACAAGCAAAACAAGTTACCGACACAATCTGCCAACATCACGAAGCACACTTTAGAGCAATGCATAAACAGGTTAATCAATGCAAACATGCTCACAAATGACTTGCAATTAAAGTAGACATGACAGGGAAGGCATGGCACAAATAATCATGCAAAAAGGCATCATAGATCAAAAGATATTAAGCAAACAACATGCCATCGCAAAGTAACAGACTTAGAGAAAAACAGAGGTGGCTGTCAAAAACAGCAGCATAGCAACTTTGGAGCTAAATAACTATATGACCAGTAATGATAACATGAAGATTCAATACATGTAATTAAAGTAGACATGATGCTTAACAATATGAAATTGGAATCACTCAAATCCGATAAACGGTCGCGACACACTCGTCGACCGAAGTTGCAACAAAATAACAGTTTCAGCAACAGGAGCACAATAACATCAGGATCACCACTTTGGAGCAAGATTTAATACAGCTAAAACAACCAAACATGGCAAGGTAAAGCATGGAAATGAAGTACACATGATACTTAACACATAGGAGAAAGAATCAATGCAATAGGCCTCATGGATTTGTTACAATCATCATGCAAAGTTGCAACAAAATAATAACAGCAGCACTAAACAGGAAAAAGTAGCAGTTTAACGGCCTCATGCCCTGTTCAGAACACAATTACACAATCAAGATGACCTCAAACGGAAAAACTTTCTACATACGAAAGCTAGAGCAGGCAAAACTGAGCAACTTTCGTTTTGGGGGCACGTTCATCGGAGCTACGAATCAACGGGAATTAACGTTGCAAAAACGTAACAGCAGCAAAAATACTCGACTTAGAAAATTTTCGCAGGGCTCTCAAAAAATCACAGAACGGGCCCTCACCCATTAGGCTTGGCCCAGAACGGCTTGGATCTGGCCTGGCAGCTGGATGCGCCTCACGGGCCTGGAGGCGACTGGGCCTGGACCTAGGCCTGGCCTGGCAGGCCGGTCAAGGGGTGGGCCGCCAGTGCAAGGCACGGTCCAGGGCGGCGGTTAGCGGGCGTCGGCTCGTCCCGAGGATGGCGGCAGCCTCCGACACCGGGTGGCGACCTCGCCGGTGTAGCCGCGCGGTGGGGAGGCGTCCAGGCGGCGCTGAGAGAAGGGCGAGCGGAGGGGGCGGATCCCGGCGGCGCCTCGTCGGATCCGGATGGTTGTGGCCGCCGGCGTGGCCCGAGCTGGCCTCGGCTTCTCCATGGCGCCATGGGGCTGCGGCACTGCGAGAGAAAAGGGGGAGGGAGGAGTGAGCGCAGAGGTGCGGAGAAGAGAGAGGAAGGAGAGAGGAGAGGGGCGCGGGGAGGAGGAGGTGCGACGGCCGGAGGCGGCGGCGCGAGCCCCTCGGGCGGCGGCTGCGTCCACGGCCGGCATGCGCGAAGAGAGAGAGAGAGCAGGAGATTAGGGATGGCTAGACGCGATCTGGCCCGTCGGATCTCCGGATCTGACGGTCCAGAACTCAATGGGCAAAAATGAGCAAAATTGGGGGTGTGGCTGCAAAATTGTGCTAGGGAAACCCTAGAAATGGGGTGGGAGTGTGGTGGTCTTTATATAGCCCCGGTGGCTGGCAGTTTGCAAAAACATCCCTGGTTTTTCTCTCGCGCGCGCGGTGCTCACGTTTCTGACCGCCGGGGTTCCGCAGTACCTCCGATTCGGGTAAAACTTCGAACTGCGCGATCAGCGCGTCGAGCCGGAGGCGTTCACCTCGCACTGGAACCGTTTCGAAAACACTTTCCGGTGCGCTATAAAAATAACCCGTTTAATTATTAAACGGGGTTTTTCGTTCCGTTGGCTGCGGCTGGTCTCGTGCGGTTTTCGCGACGGTGATCGGGTGAAACCCGGTGTCGCAACGGTCGAGTGTCAGGGTGGTAAGGGTCGGTCTCCGTCTGATACGAGATAAGAGGGGGAAAAATAATCGCCGATCGATAGATCGGGGATGAAAACACCGCAAACAAATCAGTCAATCAAACAATTCACACCGAAAACAAAATTTTTCATTTTTGCAAAAACTGGGCTGTTACAGAGAGGTTGTGTAGGAGTACACAGTGGGTTGTCTCATTTACACTTCCCTAGGCTCCGAGTTCTTGTGTTGTGATCCAAGACAAAAATTACTACCACATGTTGGGCTCATTGACCCCTCTCGACCTATTAACTCACCCCGACTATGGTCCAGGATTCGCATGGGTTAATTGTTCTTCTATTTGATTTCATAACGTAGCACGGTTTTAGGCAAGCGCAACACCATCCGTCGAGGTGGGCTTGTCGGACCGTCCATACATCGTGTGGGTCCTGAACGGAAACCCCGGCTGGATTCCTAATTGGGGTACATACTCAGATAGGCGATCCCCTGGACTAGAGTTGGAGCCATGAGGTCAGTGTCGTGGTACTATCCTCTCCGACAACGCTTGAAGGTGACGAGTTTTAGGTGGTAAGTGGTAGCTACGTATGTGAAGAAGTACACCCCTGCAGGGTTAATGAACTATTCGAATAGCCGTGTCCGCGGTTATGGACTACTTGGAGATCTTTACTTGATTATTAGACAACTCAAATGGATACTCTAAGAATCTCAAGATAAGTGTGAGTGCTTTGGGTTGCTTCCTCGTGCGGAAGTCGAGGAAGGATCCATGGTGGTGTATTGACGTGGTGATAGAGATTAGATGGACTCGTTTGCGCCTTGATATGTCCAAAACGTATCTATAATTTATGCTTGCTCCATGCATGTTTTGTGTGATATTGCTATGATCTAGATACACTTTCATACACTTTTGATCATATTTGGACTAACCTATTAACTCAGTGCACCCTAGTGCCACTTCCTGTTTTCTGCTGTTTTTCTATTTCAGTTTTCCCCCATATAAAAAGTGCCAGAAAAATTCCGGGAAAAATACAGAAAAAATTAGCGTACAGGAAGCTTAGAGAAAAGCTCGGGAGGGGCCAGAGGGGAGCCAGGGGGGCCCAGGCGGCCACCCGGCGCGGCCCCACCACTGGCCGGGCCAGGGGGGCGCCTGGGGCCCCTGGTCCACCTCTGGCTGCTCCCCTTCGCCTATTTATTCTCCGTCACGGGGAAACTCCAGAAGAAGAACCCTATTCCGCAAACTCGCCTCTGTTCCTCCGCCGCCGCCCTTCCGAAGATCGGGAGCACCAGAAGACCTCTTCCCGGCACCCTGTCGGAGGGAGGATTGACCTCCGGGAGTCTCCTCTCCACCATGGATGCTCCCCGGATGTCTCGTGAGTAGTTTTCCTTGGACCATGGGTCCGTGATCAGTAGCTATGTGATGTTCTCCTCCCCTCTTTGATCTTCATTGTTTAGACCTCGTGAGCTTCCCTACATGATCGAGGCACCTTTGTAATATTTCTGTTGTCGCCATGCTGAGTTTGGAGGGATCTGATGGATTATGAGATTATGTTCAGATTGTGATAGAGTAATATATTTGGTTTTTATCTCTTATATTTTTGTTCCTAAGTAATTCTTGCATGTTCTCCGTTGCTGTTTATTGCTTTGGCCAAGTAGTAGGTAGTGACTCCAAGAGGGAACGTTGTGCTAGATTGTGGGTTCATGCCCCCCCGATGACACGCTTGAGTGACAGAAACATGAGTCTAGGGGATGTGATGTTGCCACAAGGCGGAAAACAACGGTGCCTGTAACCGCGGTTACAAGGATTGTTTACTTTACGCAGAGTTCTTTTAATGCAGTTGTCTGTTGCTTTGGGTTTACACTTTGGGTGGGGCTTGCAACTTAATACCAGCGAGATGTTCTGGATAAATATCTCAAGGTAGATGATTAGTAGTAGATGCAGATGGATTTCAGTCTACTTATCTTTGCGTACTTCCCGTGCTTTTGAGCCTCTTCCTTTCTTTTGTAGCATAGTTAGCATTGCGGTGCGTTCTTAATCCTGTCAATTGCCCTTCTATAATTTTTTTACCTCGCATAGCAGTTTTATCGTCTTTTGGGAGAGAGACATCACTAGTGAACATCACGTATCCCGGTCCATATCCTCATTACTGTTTCCAAGCTTTATTTACTTTACTTCTTTTACTTGCTATCATTATCCCTTGTGTTTTATCCTTTGTAAACAACAAGACCGGAGAGATTGACAACCTCTCTGAACTTTGTTGGGAACAAAGCTATCTGTGTCTGCGTGCAGGTCCGCGTCAGTTGCGCCGCTGACACCTACTTAACATCTCTGGAGTCCTACTGGAGACAAACCTTGGTATCTTCACCGAGGGAAAACTACTGCTGCACTACATCTCAACCTTCCACTTGGGGTAACCAACGAAGGGCGAGAATCCGTCTAGCACACCTCTCGCCTCAACTCTATGTAGTCGTAGTACAGGATAGCCAAGTCAAAGCTTTCTGCATTACAACCCCACTTGCCTTTACCTTGATACCTGAGCATGAGTAGTATAGTTCTGACGTAAGTCTTGCTGAGTACGACTTTGTACTCACATTTGCTTATTCTATGTTTTAGAGACGAGACCACTGACCCTGATGATGGCCTCCCCCTCAAGCTCGACGTCGACGACGTAATGTAGTCCCAGACAGCAGCCTGGTCCCTCTGGAGGGTCGTTGTGTTTTCTTAAAGGCTTCTTAAGCCATTTGTTAACCTTGTCTTTACTAAGACATAATTTGCTTCCGTTGTTGTATGATGTAATGTTGGGTCACAGTTATGTGATCTCTGCTTGTAACACCACTATATCTGCTCTGTATAGCAGATGCAATAAAACTATGAGTTTCTAGAGTTCATGTTGTGTTACCTGCTGTTTACACTAGACATGTATGTTGCGTGTATGATTATAACGTGCATGTCTTAGTGTGGGATTCGATAGCTTAGTTGAGTTCTTTCCGGCGGTCTTTCATACACCAAGTGGCCCTTAGATGTGAGCAGCTTGGGGCATCACGATGCGATTGCTCGTGACTCTGTCATGTGGCACACTTTGTTGTATGATTGAGCCCGCCCGAGACCCCTACTAAGAGATCGGGCTGGAGTCTGTTTATGTAAGTGTTATAATTCAATCGATAATGTGGTTGAGGCGACTTGTCTATGAGTATGGGATTTCACCACCCATAATCATTTAGACTTGTGAGCGGACGATGAGGACCCATCTCAGTTGATCATCCGGCCTGAATGGGATGCCCCTCACGTTCGATGCTTTCCGAGAGTGTTCTGTGCTTGGACTTGTGTGCTTAGACAAGTGGGTACGACTCTCGGCTCTCCATATGATTGAGTTGTGACTGGAATTACATATGCAAACAGCGGGTCCCGACTTTGGCTCCCTAGTTTCCTTTCGGCGAACAAATTTTTGCTATATATTTTGTCCGACCGCCCCGGCTTCGTATCTTGCGATTCTGTGTGTTTTCTTTTCGATCTGGTTCTGCCAAGATAAAAGGCTATTGTTCGAGATGTCTTCTTGTGACTCAAGCGGAGAGGACTATATGGGTCGTCTTCTTTGCCTCGTCCAGCAAGATGTCAACCAATGGAAGGTCGTTGGATGGGCTATGAATGAAGAAATTGCCGCAAGACAAGCGGAGATGGAGCGCTCCGTGAGAGAGAAAGTCAAGATTGTCACCATCTAGCAAGAAGGAGATCCACCAAAAAGAGGAGCAAGCTCCCACAACCCCTTCTTCGTGGGGTTTATTAACCCTCAACATGATCTTTCTCTGAACCTTTCAGGATCAGCCGCTCCACATGAAGCTCCACATGTGTCATCTGCTATATTCGAAGCTCGCCGAATCACTAACCAATTATGTGAAGACTTCTGTGTACTAACATTACATGTGGTCATATTGGAGGCGGAAAACCAAACCCTTCTGCGCATAATAGCGGACCTGAAGAACAAGAACGAGAATGAAGATCAATGTCTTCATGGGTAATGGCACCCCCTTAGCTTGTTCCAAGCTTGGGGGAGTGCCCGGTATCTTTATCTTTATCTTCTATCTTTTGTGGTCAAGTCTAGTGTCGTATCATGTCTATGGAAGTTATCTTATGAAATAGGTGTTTACATTTAGGTGTATCACTCCTTTGTGGAGAGTCATCTATCCGTGAGTGTGCAATTGTCTATGATGGAATATTAATGAGAAGTCTATTGGTTTCTTCGTTGCACTTGGTATTCTCTCCACGCAGTCGACCTTATATGCTGATTCTTATGGGAGTATTGATCTTATATATCAGTTATGGCTTTGAAAACTTTATTTAATCTTGGCAAACATAGCATTGGTCATAAGAACAAGCACGAGTTTTTCTAGTAGCGACATAGCAAAAACCTTTATGTTCTTATGCTTGAAGTGTTATGCTGACAAGGAAGATAACTTGATGTTTCATGCCAATTCTTAATGTTAGACTTTAAATTGTTTTGCATCCAATTCAACATATTTTGTCTTCTTTCAAAAGCCTTTGATTGCCAAACCTTGTACTAAGCGGGAATACTTCTTGTGCACCCTTACCTTGAAATCTCAACCTTCCAAAGAGTCCAACATACCTTTCCTATTTGTTGTATTTCACCGCGACTCCCGAAATATATTATTCATGAGCTATCTTTAAACCTTCAAAATAGTATTACTCCTTGTTTTGTGCCTCTGTTTTAGCTCATGAGGAAGTAGTAGGTAATTCATGATCTTCTCATACTGGACAAGCTTTATCACTAGTGTCGTAGATATCCAAATGGTATTTGACCCCGATCGCGTACGGGAATCGGAACCGTCGCCTTGCCTTCGATTGCTATAGGGGGGCTATTCCAGATGATAGCCAGAAACTGTTGCCTATGGACTAGTCTGCGCAGACGCACATGATAAATTGAACGTTTTTGTTCCGTATACTATCCCAAACAATTTACATATAGCACACGTTCATGTTGTTCACACCTAAACAAACGTTTGTGCACGAATGTTCGTGTGGTTTAAGAATGAAATCCCAAACGTTGTTTTTGGTCGAACTGTGTGTGCTGTACGCTGAACATTAAAAAAGATTTTGCACAAAATATGGTGTGGAATTAGACATAAACCCCCAAAGCTTATTTCTTATTGAACGTGTGTGATATGCATAGCTATGGTGACTAAATTATATGCAGAACCGTGTGCCAGAAGCTAATCCCTCGCAGTTTAATTACTATCTGAAATACTTTAGGATATTTTTTAATTGCTAATATAATCACATTCATATATATATATATATAACACAATATCTTTCATATGCTTACGATGGTCACTAGGATTTTCATAATTACTGAAATCAAAGTACAACCAGCAGCTAGTAAAGTTGGCCGCAATACAGAAACATGAATTCTATGGTAAGAACCAGCAGACAGTACACCAGGCCTTAATACAAAAATACCAAGTCCAACGTATGAAAACCTTTGCAAAGTACAACATCATAATCGGTAGATAGATAGATGAATCACATTTGGGAAGCTGGTGAAGCGGAATGTAAAAATTGACCCTTCGAGAAAGTTGAATGCTTGTGCAACTTTAGCCCAGCGCCTGTTCATGATTGCCAGTCCATCCTTCGACCTCTTTAGGAATACTTCAATATTATAGCATGGGTTTTGTAAAAATACCTTCCTTGCCTCTTGGCCATACATGTGGGTTGAGAGGTAATCATCGGTGAACTGCATAGGAAAAAACAGAATACAAAGATAGGCATAAATATCATTTCTCAGCATTGAAATTGTGTGCATGTGTAAGGTAATATGGTAGGGAGGTAAATTGGTACCATCCTATAGCTGAATGAAGTCTTCTTCATTGTGCATACAAAGAGTTTGGTGTCTTTCGTGGCCAGTTTCTTTATCCTAACAATCTTTCTAAGTTTCTTGACTTGGTTCATGGTCATGGTCACCTCATCTCCCCAAATGCAAAATGGGTCGAAGAGTGGATCTAACCTCTGGCAAGATGAGCTACAATCAAGATGTAAATATTAGAACCCAAACACTCAAATTTCCTTCACTTGTATAGTAAGGGGGTATAAGCCATTCAAACCAAGTGCATACCTCGGTTGTAACTCCCAGAGTCGCCCATTGCTACCCTGCAATTGCATAGAGTTTATAATGAGATCAAGCATTAGAACAATTCTACAAGACTACAAGGATAATGAACAAATCGATACCATGGACTCGTGAAAAGATCATAAAGAGCTAAGAATGAATAATATGAAACTGAAATTTACAATAGAACCTGACCATAAAAACAGACGATCAAATAGATTCACGACATCGACAGTCCATGTAAGTAGCTAAATCATGAGCATCGCAATGCATGCAAACATTTTACAGTGTACGAGTTCAGTTACTTGAAATTATAGATGAAATCCAATCTAACTAAACATGGTCTAGTGGTCGGGCCATATATGATCGATGGAGGAGTAAGAGCATGAGCATGATGATGACGGTCGGGATCTTACCGGAACAGGGTGAGCGGTGAACCGAAGAGGCGCGGCTAGCGGGGAGGGGGCCGGCTAGCCTAGATAGTCTAGGCTACCACACGCGGTATACGGAAGAGGGTTGCTCCGTGTAGGCCGCCGCGCGTGGTATACGGCTTGGGAGGCGCGGCTGCGCTGTGTTGGCCGCCACGGTAGTTGACGGCGTCTTCTAGGCCGCAAATCTAGGAGGATCAAGTGGGGATTTGAACAAACAGTGGGGGATTCGCGGCACCATTTGGTGGTGGGCGGAGAGGGAAGGTTAGATATTTGACTACTGTTGGTGAAAATTTTCGCTTGTGTGGGGGGGGAGCACTGGCGGGATATGCTTATCGCAAATGGACATTATTGTTTACCCGAATGAGATGATACGAGAAACTTTCGGTCGGTGGGTTGCCACCAGTACATGGCAGATCATCACAAATGTTGATGAAATATAAACTGTTTGTAATATAGTAGAATAAATATCCGACCAATCAGGTTGCATAACCGGCTTCTCGCGAATTGTGGTAAGATCCAACAACTATCGTTCGGCGCTACGGTTACATCCAACGGCCATAGTTGCGCCCTAGGGTTACGAGATATCCTCCAGGGTCTTGAGACGGTCCAACCAGGTCGCATAACCATCTTATTGCGGATCACCGTAAGATCCAACGACTATCGTTCGGCGCTACGGTTACATCCAACGGCCATATTTGTGTGCTAGGGTTACGAGATAACCTCCAGGGTTTTTAGACGGTCAACGGGGTTTACATTGTTTGACCACCATTCAACTAATGCATTTTGTACACGAAGCGTATCTAATTTTGATGATAATCCTCTCAAATTTTTAGCAGCTACCATGTATGTAAAATAACGACACCATGCAAGTCTCGTACTTTTTAGAGGTTGTTTGAATTGATTTTCAATGTAGGGCCATTTTGATCAAAAATAAATCATTTAATGCATTTAAATTTCCAAATAAAGTCAGAAACGTTTGAAATATCAGGATCTTAGTATGAATGATTAGTGTTGAACACATAAAAAGTTTGGGGTTTAAATGATTTAGAAATAATGCGATGTCTTTGTAATTTGGTTGATTCCGATTTAATCCCTAGTACTTGGAAAGGAATGGTCTAGTTTGCATACGAAGCATATCTAATTTTGATGATAATCCTGTCAAATTTTTACCAGCTACCATGTAAGTAAAATAACGACACCATGCCAAGTCTCATCCTTTTTAGAGGTCGTTTGAATTTATTTTCAATGTAGGGCCATTTTGATCAAAAAATAATCAGTTAATGCGTTTAAATTGCCAAATGAAGTAAGAAATGTTTGAAATTTCAGTATATTAGTGTGAATGATAACCATTGAACACATAAAAATTTTGTGGTTTAAATGATTTAGAAATAATGTGATGTCTTTGTAATTTGGTTAATTCCGATTGAATCCCCGGTACTTGGAAAGCAATGGTCTAGTTTGTACACGAAGCATATCTAATTTTGATAATAATCCTCTCAAATTTTTACCAGCTACCATGTATGTAAAATAACGACACCATGCTAAGTCTCGTCCTTTTTAAAGGTCGTTTGAATTGATTTTCAATGTAGGACCATTTTGATCAAAAATTAATCATTTAATGTGTTTAAATTGCCAACTGAAGTAAGAAATGTTTGAAATTTCAGGATCTTAGTGTGAATGATTAGTGCCGAAAACATAAAAAGTTTGAGGTTTAAATGATTCAGAAATAATGTGATGTCTTTGTAATTTGATTTATTCTGAGTGAATCCCATGTACTTGGAAAGGAATGGTCTAGTTTGTACATGAAGCGTATCTAATTTTGCTGATAATCCTCTCAATTTTTTACCATCTACCATGTCTGTAAAATAATGACACCATGCCAAGTCTCATCCTTTTTAGAGGTCGTTTGAATTGATTTTCAATGTAGGGCCATTTTGATAAAAAAATTAATCATTTAATGAGTTTAAACTGCTAAATGAAGTCAGAAACGTTTGATATTTTAGGATCTTAGTGTGAATGATTAGTGTTGAACACATAAAAAGTTGGGGGTTTAAATGATATAGAAATAATGCGACGTCTTTATAATTTTGTTGATTCCGATTGAATCCCCGGTACTTGGAAAGGAATAGTCCAGTTTGTACACGAAGCGTATCTAATTTTGATGATAATCCTCTCAAAGTTTTACCAACTACCATGTATGTAAAATAACGGCACCATGCCAGGTCTCATCCTTTTTAGAGGCCGTTTGAATTGATTTTCAATGTAGGACCATTTTGATCAAAAATAAATCATTTATAGCGTTTAAATTGCCAAATGAAGTGAGAACCGTTTGAAATATTAGGATCTTAGTGTGAATTATTATTGTTGAACACACAAAAAGTTTAGGGTTTAAAGGATTTAGAAATAACGTGATGTCTTCACTCGTGAAGTAGGGGCGGACAGGAAAATCATAGGATTATCCCAAACGGGCAGTATTGTTTACCTGAATGAGATGATAGGAGATAATTTAGGTAGGGGATTGTCACGACCCTATGTTAGGTATGTGCTAGGGTTTAGCATCAACCTTGCATCATGTGAAAAGTTTCAAAAGAAATTGAAATGGGAGAAGGAACACCCCTAGATAATTTATTCAAATGGGCATTTTCAAAGTTGCTCCAAAAAATCCTTCTAGTATTTTTGAAAAGTCCTATAAATGAGTGTGATCACATATCAAGTGATGTGGATTCAAACTCATGCTCATATATTTTTCAAAAATTCTACACAGGGCTTGGAATTAATCAAATAACCCTATTTGAATTTGAATTCAAATATTTTGAATTTAAAAAATGTTCAAAACTTGGGAATGACTAGCTACTAGTCATGTAAGTCTGTATAAAAAGTTTGAGCATTTAATAAAATGCCTAGCTATGAAATTAGCAAAGCAAAACAAAAATACAGAAAAGAAAACAGAAAGAGAAATGGAAACAAAAACTTACCTGCTTCTGGCCCAACTCATCGCACCCCGGCCCATGCCCACCTCCCAGCCTTGTCGTCTTCCCCAGGCAGATGGGCACGCTGCTGCGTGGCGACCATACCGACGCCACGGCCACGCAGCTGTCTCCCTGCTCTTCTCTCTCGCTTGAATTCGTCTCCACCGGAGAGCCGCCGTGGAGCACGCCGCCATGTTCGCGTGGCCATCGCTGTCGAGGAGCCGCGCCATCATGTCCATCGTCTTCCCCACCGTCGTCTTCGTCACCGTGCAAAGGATCGGGAGCGGATTCGCCTTCAAGCCAACGCAATCGACGTCGAGCCGTCGCCGGATCCGCATCACCTCGCCGTCAAATACTCGTGCCTCACATCAACCCCGAGCTTGCCGTATACTTCATCGTGCTCGTGGTGAGCTTCTCACCATTTCCCCTAAACTAGCGGAGCCCCGTTCTTCCTCTAGCCACTACCGCCATGGACACCGGAGCACAGCGCCGCATGGGTGCTCGCCGCTGTATGCACGTGATGCAGTCTTCGCCCTAGCCGTGCCCATCATCTTCGCTGTGTTCCTAGGCGTCGAACGCACCTGCTCCAGAGCCCTCTAGTGCCCCGTAGCGTCATCCTCATCACCATCGTGCCACGACCTCCACGGCAGGTTGACGCCGGCGACGTTCCGGTGCCCCCAGTGGCCCTGCTTTGCTCTGTTCAACGTGCGCGTGCAAGGGCTTCAAAATGATGCTCTTGGAGCTTCGATCGGTGCCTTGTGCTTCCGTGCCGTGCGTCGCCGCCATGCTGGAAGGTCGCCGGCGAGGCTGACGTGGTGGACTAATTTAACCACTAATCCCCCAAGTAGTCACTTACAGATAGGCCCAGGGCCCCCTCTAATCTCTCTGTTAATTTAATTAGCAGGGATTTAACCTAGAGAGGCTGACAACCCCGACCCACAGGTTAGTTTGATCTGGGTCAAACCCCCATACGTCAGTCTGACATCACAGTGATGCAATATTTCGAATTTCTAATTAGAGAATAATTCATAAATTCCAGAAAAAGGCTTAAACTTTGAAATTCAATAACTAATTCATTTTAACTCCAAATTGGACATATAATATATGTAAAATTATCAGAAAAATTCAAGGATTCCGAATATGCAATTTTTTTTTCATGTTTGACCATTTTAAAATGGGGGGACAGAAGCAAATGTGCATATGAACCCTTTTAAAATTCAAATTTGGAGTTGTTTTGCAAATTCCTTTGCAATGCACTTCTTGTAAATGGAATGATCAACACATGAGTACCATGAACATCACTTTATACCATTGATCATATGATTGTGCATTGTCTTTATATTGATCACTTTGTTTTCATTGTTTGCTATCGAATAGAGGTGGAGCCGGAACCCGAGATCACCCCCTCCGTTGAAGATACCCCGTACGACCCTCGTCAGCAAGGCAAGAAAAACCCCATTGATCATGTGGATAAAATCCCACTTCCCTCTCAGTATCGCTTATGCATCGTTTAGGATTATTACCATGATACGTTTCTACCGCATAATTGAACCCATTCCTTTGCATGACCTATCATTTTGTCACAGTAGTAAGCAAACCACAATCCTAGCAGATGTAGGAGTTGATTGATATCATGTGGCCCCTACAACTATTGCTGCTAATTGCATGCTTAGAGTGATACAATGTGGTTACTGTTATGTGAGTCAGGATGGTAGTGATCATGATGATGATGGTGGAAATGTGTTGGTGAATTTGACCTAAACAAGGTGAACAATGAGAGGTTGTGTAGGAGTACACGGTGGGTTGTCTCGTTGAACACTGCCCTAAGTCTGAGTTCTTGTGTGGTGATCCAAGATAAAGAGTACAACCACACATTGGTCTCACTGACCCCTCTCAACCTATTAACTCATCCCGTGTCGATGTCCAGATGCCGCAGTAGTTCGGAGTTCTGGTAGTTTTGTGGCATAGCTGCTAAGTGAGAGAACGGCTCAACCGAGACTGTCTTTTGCACCATGCACACATCGTCTGGGTCCACTTCGGTAAACCGGTCGGCTATGAGGTAACAGTTGTGGTGAGCATCCTCGCCGGCACACCTTGAATGGTGACGAGACTTGGCGGTAACTGATGATCATGTGTGTGTAGCGGTACACCCCTGCAGGGTTAACAAAACTATTCGAATAGCCGCGTTCACGGTTATGGATTACTTGGTTATCTGTGCTTGATTATTAGACAACTTTAACGGAAACTATAAACTTGCCAAGATAAGTGTGAGTGTTATGGTTTTCTTTCTCGTGGGAAGTCGAGGAAGGATCCATAGTGGTGTATTGATTGGGAGACTTGGATAGATAGACTCGAGTACGCTTCTTACCTCATTCTTGTATTCATAGTACAGGACTAGCCATGTCAAAGCTGGCACTTCTGCATTGAAACCCCACCTCCCTTTGCTTTGCTACTTGAGCATAAGTAGTATAGTTCCTACGTAAGTCTTGCTGAGTACGACTTTGTACTCATGTTTTCTTATTTATGTTTTTAGATGAATCCACTGACCCCGATGGTGGCTTCTTCCTGGAGCTTGACAACTTATCAAGCTAGTGTAGTCCCAGATAGAGGTTTGGTCCCTCGTGGAAGGGCTTGTTTACAAATAAGGCTTATCTAAGCCATTTGTTAAACTTGTCTATACTCAGACCTAAGTTGCTTCCTCTTGTATGTTGTAATGTTGGGTCACAGTCTTGTGATCTCTGTGTGTACTCTATATATAAGTCAATAAAGCTGTAAACTTTATAGAGTGCATGCAATGTGTACCTGATGTTTACACTAGACATGTATGATGCGTGTATGGTTATAACGTGCATGTCTTAGTGTGGGGTTCAATAGCTTAGTTTTGTTCTTGCCGGCGGTCTTTTATACACCAAGTGTCCCTTAGATGTGCACAGCTTGGGGCATCACAATGCGATTGCTCGTGACTCTTTCACGTGGCACACTTTGTTGTATGATTGAGCCCGCACGAGATCCCGACTAGGTGACCGGGCTGGAGTCTGTTTATCTAAGTGTTATAATTGAATCGATAATATGGTTGAGGCGACTTGTCTATGAGTATAGGATTTCACCACCCATAATCATTTAGACTTGTGAGCGGATGATGAGGACCCATCTCAGTTGATCATCCGGCCTGGATGGGATGCCCCTCACGTTTGATGCTTTCCAAGAGTGTTCTGTGCTTGGCCTTGTCTGCTTAGAAAAGTGGGTACGGCTCTCGGCTCTCCATATGATTGTGTTGTAACAGGAATTACATATGCGTATTCCGGGTCCTGACATGGATTGCCAGTACCTGTCAGATAATCACAAATGTTTATGCAATATAACATGTTCGTAATGTACTTGAATTAATATCCAACTAATCAGGGCGCATAACCATCTTATCGCGGATCACGGTAAGATCCAATGAGTACCGTTCGGCGCTACTATTACATCCAATGGCCATAGTTGTGTGCTAGGGTTACGAGATATACTCTAGGGTCTTGAGACGGCCCAATCAGGTCGCATAACCAGCTTCTCACGGATCGCGGTAAGATTCAACGACTATCGTTCAACGTTAAGGTTACATCCCACGGCTATAATTGTGCGCTAGTGTTACGAGATATCCTCCATGGTTAGGAGACGGTCAAACGATGACATATGATGAACTGTCTGCAATAAAAAGCATGCACTAATTTTAATTTACACAACACATGTGTGCTTCAGTTACATAAATGCATCCCTTACATATACTAAGGATAGAACTACTACACTTTCATACGTTCTGATCCCGGTTGGTCCAACCCTTGAAGTTTTTTAGCGACGGCACTATCCACATACGTTCTGACTTATCATTATTACAGTAGGCCTTGTGGTTTGGGTTCAAATCACAACCCATCATAGGAGAGCTGTCCAACTGAAAACGACATATATTAGGTATGTTCTCAAAAGACGGAGTCGCGAGAACTAGTAAGGAAAACACAACCAAGCTTAATGAACGTCCATCTGTCATGGCCAGTGCGCTCTGGTGATATTTTCAGCAGGCGAGGATAACTACTATGGCCTAAAAATATGGAGTGATCTCCTAAGTCGCTAATCGTCTGGAACTGTACTTCGTGGTCCTCTCGGGGTGACCATACATCAACCCAGTTAACGTCGCATACTGCATTATTGAAATATCAAAATCTCTGGTTCAGTCGAATTTCAAATAAGTCCTAGGAGGCTTCGTCTACAGCAACACGCACGAGTAGCAACGTGTGTACTGAAAATTATCCATCAGCAGGAACGAGGTACCATTCCACACCCCATTCATCTTCCCAATCGTCCATCCGGTTGTCAGAGTCCTTCGAATTAAATGTGGGGGCTGCATCGAACCTGCAATTCAAATGATGCAACATTTGACTAAAGTATGAACCAACAACGAAGCAAATAATATATATACATATATATAGCCGGTCTATTATGCTAATATTAGCAGAATAACTATTTTGCTAAAACTTCTGGACTGTATCGGAAAGAAATGCTCACTTCTTTGGTGTACTGTCCGAACCGCACAAGTGACAGCGGAGAACTGCTTCAAATGCATAGCGTTTCCAACTGGTTTTGATCGATTTTTGTTTGTTTATTTGTGTTCGCGATGAACCACGATGATCATTTATGTGTTGAACGCGAGATTTTAGAAAAAACCATCGTAATCTACAGAGTTAACAGATCGGCCTCTATTATTTGGCACGAGGAGGAGCTTCTCATCGTCCTTTGCGGGGATGATACTCAATTACACTGTAATTTTAGTGTGTTTCTAAGTTGGTGATCATGTTTGTGTTACTCCGCGACGGATTCATTTGCTAGTTCGTTCGATTGTTTGGACGATTGGTCAAATTTGTATCCGTGGCGGAAGAACTCTGTCCCGTGGTGTGGTGTGTTCGAGCAGGCGCGCACGGGGTGCCCAATATCCAATTTGTGTGTGCGCTACATGTTTTGTTTGGTAGCGCATTGTATCCTTGTTGTGTTTTTTCTTGCGGGGATTGTGGAGGTGAACTAGGAAGATCGGGTTTTCTTGGCTTAATCAGTTTTTTGTTGTGTCAGGCACGTGAGCTTCAGTTATTTGCCATGTGAGATGCATCTGGTCATTGGTATGCACTGCATTTGGTCATCCTACTGCACTGCATCGGGGTCATTTTTTATTGTCGCTGTGTATATATACGGCTGGGGTCCATTGCATCCCCTCATACCTTATCCGCGGCGGCCATTAGTGTCTTGTGTAGTAGCTCCTCCTCCCCCCTCACCCCACCCCCATTATTTTCCCCCGCAGATCCGTCTTCTTTCTCCCAACCATATACCCCTCGACAATGGATTACTCATGCCGCTGCTTGGCAAGGATGGAGCCCATGCTGGAGACCTACGTTTTTTCTGAAGGTTTGGTTTTGAATCAGAGGCAGCGGCACATCGCTCTCTATTCCCAGTTGTATTCTCTAGTTATTGCATTCCTGGCTCCATTCGTCCATGAAATGACTGACGACGATGTCAATGATTCATGGGTATGTATTTTTATGGATATCTTTTCTTTTGTTGTCTGTAGGTAACTCTATCTGAATATTGTAGTATTATTAGTTTCTGAAGAAACATTTTCACCAGTACAAGTGAATTGCTTTCCCATAGATTCATGGGTATGTATTTTTATGCATATCATTTCTTCTTTGTTGTGTGTACTTAACCCTATCTGAATATTGTAGTAGTATTTAGTTTCTGAAGAAACATTTTCACGAGTACAAGTGAACTGCTTTCCCATAGATTTTCATTATGAAGATTGTAGCAATATTAGCTTCTGAAGAAACATTTTTCATTTATTACAAATGAACTACTTTCCCATAGTTTTTATTATGAAGATTGTAACAGTAGCAGCACTTGAAGATTTCCTATGTTATACCTTATTCATATTTGTTCTTGTTTTGCAGAAATTCCCTTCTGGTCTAGTCAGGGTAACAGAAAGTTGTGTTAATTTGGCATTGGTTAGCAAGAATGGATATCATAATGTGGATGTCATGTATTCTGTTGGCTCTGATGATTGTTTGGTTCTCAAAGATGGCTGGAAGGAATTCGTGGAGGACTCTGGTCTTTAGGTAGGGGATGTTGTCATGGCTATGTTTTATAGGAATGAAAATTGTTTGGAAATCAAGTTAAATTTTCTTTAGATCAGTTCTTCTTTGAGTAGCAGTAGCATGAAACAATTTGTTTTAATAATTTGCCATCTTGTGTGGCATCTAATTTATTTTCTAGAGAAATCTGACTTGCATGGTGAACAATATTTTATCTTGTTGCTGAAAAGGCGGTGAAACATTATCTTAATATTTGTGTTTTGTCAAAAGTTTTTTGATTCATTACTGACGAAATGCAGTTTATGAACTCGCATGTGTGTAGTTAACACTATTTTATTATTGTAGCAGTAGTAGTTTGTGAAGGAAACATTATCACTGAGTATAAGTGAACTGCTTTTTGACACAAAGTTTTTTATGTGTATCCTAGTAGCAGCAGTAGTTGAGATATATACAGACTGGAAACACCCACTGACCTTACTTCTTTTTTTCAGTAACCCATATATGGAACTACATGGCTAATAAAAGAGGACTGCATTAACCCATACATGGAACTAAAGTGCTAATAAAAGAGGACTGCATGAACAATTTCTTTGTGAACTATTTTTGATAACACACTGAGAACTGAAAATTGTTGATAGATACAAACCAAGGTTTTGTGCTCATAATAAGGAAAGTACATCATCAAGAAAACTAAAGCAACATAAGCAAACATGGTGCCAAAGATAATAACAACGAAAGCAAACTAATCGACATAAGAATAAGGAAACAACTTGAGCACTCACGACAGGAACCCTTGGTTATCAGCATTTGGCCTGCATCATCAGTACTACTCGTGCCAGGCGGAGGTGGAAGGTGATCCCCTAGCTCCCCTTTCCCCTGGATGACCTCGGGCGCTTCTTGGTCTGCTCCTTTATAGCGCGGGTGAGGCCATTCTGCACTATGGTGATGCGGTTGCATATCTCGAACACAGTGTAGGCGTCCTTTGCAGCATACTCAACGTGCCTCCTGCTGAGAATCGAAGTCCACTCGCGGTGCTCTTGGTCTGTCATCTTGCTCTTCATGTCTGCGTAGTAGTCATCGATGATGATGGCAGATACATTGCCAAGTGAGCCCAGTTTCTTCGTTGCTTCAGGCACCCTCCAGTTCGTCTGAATGTCGGTGAAGCTGTGGATGTCTAGGTTGCAGCGTGAAAGCTTCTCATTGTCCTGGTCTATGGTGAAACCAGCGAACTCATACCTACGTGAACCACAAGTTATTCCTGTGCGAACTACATATAGACGACAAATAGAACTACATACAGACGACAAATAGAACTGTATACAGATGACAAGGAGAGATCCATCGGCCTGCACATAGAAAGAATGGCTTAATTTGGGTTGCTGAGGAACTTGTCGAAGGCGATGCATCTCTTGCCCATTGTAGCGCAAATTTGGAAAAGTAGCACCGCGTGATCTTTGCCGACGGAGAGTTGAATCATGGCGGCGTTCCTCTTGTCAGGGGTGTACTTGATGTCGATGCTGACGATCTTCTCGTGGCTCCCCTGGAGAACTCCCTTGTACTCATCGACGTACATCGCCACGGTGTCCACGTTGTTGGTGTAGACCACCGTGAGCACGGTCTTCCCGTGCGGCTTGAGATCATTGTAGACCTTGGTGAACGGCATGGATGGAAAGAGGAGGAACAGGAGGAGGAATCATAGTTTTTGTGAATGATCAGGCGTTGCAGTGCGTAATTTAAAGGGGAGCGGGAGCAACATCTTCCCAGCGCACGATCTCCTTCTCCAACCGGCATGGCGATCGTGGTTTGCATTCATGGGGATCGTGGGGATCGTGGGGATCGTGGCCTTCGTGCGTTTTTCATACCGGCCTGATAGAGGAGCAGGGCGTCTCTTGTGTCGAGAGATCGTGGCCTCGTATTTTTCAGGTGGTTTCTAACAAAGTAATTGAAGAAAGGTTCGCAGGCGAACGGCATTGTATTTTTTAACCGAACTTCATTGTGTTTATTCTCGTAGAGAACGAGCCATTTTTTGGTTTTTGTCTCTGAATTGTGGGCCGCGGCTGTAGAGTATTTTATTTTTTATGTTACGCGCCGTTGACTCGTGGGCCCAAATGTTGTAGTTACTAACCTCCCCTATCTCCTATGCTTCTCGCCGTCGCCTTCTCATTACCCCCCTCGCCCATCCAAATTCCCCTGGTCTGATGGCGGAGAGGGACGACGCCCGCAGCCGCCGCCGTCCACCGCCGTCGCCGTGCTATTCGGCCAGCCGTCACAGCATCTCACGGTGAGTCCCTCTGTTCCTTTTCCATTGTCTCCATCTCTTCCTCTCTGCTCATCTATTTTTGGATCCGAAAAATCGCCATCGGTGTTCACGATTTTGTTTCTAGGGTTAGTTTGGAGCAGCATCCCCTGCTTAAGTACGTTTTGTATGCTCGAATCGCAACATCCTTTGCTTAACTAGGTTGTTATCTATTGGCTTTTGAAATTTGTTAGCAATGTGCATCTAGGGTTTTTTCTTTGTCTGTTTTTAGGATGCTGCCTAGGGTTTGATTATTATCCTTTTTGTTTTGCAGATATAGCATGGCTTCTCCTACTAGAAGAAGTCCAAGGTTTGGAAGAAAATGTAAGTGAACTTCTTCTCCTATCCATGTGATTGATCATGAAGCATTGTAGTTCTATTTGTAATTCTGCTTGAGGCTTATACTTTTTGTTGCTTTTTTTTAATTTCCTTTAGATAATACAACTTCTTCATCACCAATTGATGCCTCACCAATCAGCATGGCCGCCCCATCTGGTAATTTTTAATGTCTTTTTAGCCAATTTCGCCACACTGTTTTTCGAAGAACTGCCCCACCTGTCAACTTCTTCCTCACCAAGAAGAAGCCAAAAAATCTTATAGCAATTTTTTGTTATGGAGAACTGCATGTATTTATTTTGCTTGTACATTAAAGTGCACTGCATTTTTATCTTGTGTGTTAATTTCTTTTCTTTTGAATGAAATAGTGCACCGCATCACATATTTCCTTACTAATATCCATTTTCAGACATGCTAGCAATATATGAACTGCCTCAAGTTAATTGTTTTCAAATTTTTGTCATGAAATGAACTGCATTAAGTTTTTATATGCTTATTTAGTTTAGTTAATGAACTGTATTTTAACATTTTATATGTTAATGAACTTCATTTAGTTCTCTTTTATCTTGTTTTAAAAGTGCACTCCATTTGTACATTGCTTTATTATTTTTTGTATATCCATACGTGTGGCCCAATTGATATGATCTGCATTTATTTTAGTTTTCCCTATTACACACATTTTTTTCTTACCTACAGTTTTATGTCTTGATGGGTCCGGTGGTGGGGGTGTTAACTATTTGATTACACGTTATTTCACAAACGATGTTGTTGGGGGCGGGACATCTGGTCAGGGCAGCATGCTACCCAAAATGAGCGAAACCCAGTCGCAATATGTTGATGGCACATAACTAGTTACACAGGATTGGATGGTCCCCGATCAGATCGCAGCTGATAATGAGAAGAAAAGGCAGAAAGTGATTGCGCTTGGTAACCGTTTCGAGAAGGAGCATAAGGCGAAGCAAGTAAAGTTTGCTGAGGGTAAGAAGATAGGAAGGAGGATTGCAGACTCAAAAAATTCTGCTATGTTTGCCCCTTCAAAGAATACAGTGAAGAGAAAAATTAACACTGTTGTAGAGGAAGATTTAAGTTCTCCACGACGCAGCCCTCGTGTTGATTACTCAAAGAGGCCTAATTACGCTGAGGTTGATGTGGATCGGATTCAAAGAAAGTGGCCAAGTGCCGAAGATTACTCTGGTTTTGACTTTGATCCTCCATCCAAGAGGGCACGGGAAAATGTAGGTGGAAAAAGGCTGGACCATGATTCTGGTGGGGAAGATTCTGGTGGGGAGGATGTTAATTCTATGAAGGTATTCGCTATTATAATTTTTTTTGTGCATGAGTTGCTGATGTGAACTGCATTTTTATTCTTTTTTTGTGTGCATGAGTTGCTGATGTGAACTGCATTTTTATTCTTTTTTGTAGATTGCTAAGAGTACGAAAAGGAAGAAGTCTGAAGACGATGTTGTGGAGGAATGGCGGTTTAATAAGACTGTTCGGCTGTCTATCCAAAACGTATGCCAAGCGGTTGATAAGTTGAAGGATCCGCACAAAATTTTTGTGCGGCAAGTAGGTTTTGGTATTGTCTTCGACTTGAAAGTGAAGAAGAATGTTTCTCGTGTGCTTATGTGCAAGCTGATGGGAAAGATCAACCCTGAGACGATGAGATTGGACTACGGGTCAAATAAGGTTCTGGAAATCTATCGTGAGGCTGTGCATGACATTTTTTATTTCCCTATGGGTTCTCGCACTGCTCCCAGGCCTGCTGACAGCGGCCATGATGATTCGCTGGCTACTCTGAAGGACAAGCTTGGTTTTAACCGTTCTAGGAGCATAGACGTGAAGGACATGCTTATTCTACTTGGCACCCTGGTTGAGGATCCTATGAAGGTTGATATGGCTGTGAAGGTTTTCTTTCTCATTGTTTTCCAGAGCTTGCTTTGCACCAGCCCTGCAACTCGGTTGTCTAGGGTAGCTTCTATGGTTGAAAACCTGGACTTTGCCTCTATGGATGAGATGGACTTTTGCCAGCTTGTTGTTGATGAGCTGAAGGTAGTTGTGTTCAAGTGGAATTCTGAAGGGAGCAAGCATAACTGTGCCGAGGGCTGCACCATCGTTCCCCTGTTCATGTACCTGGATTGCTTGAATTTTAGCAATGCATCTGTTATGCATACACACACGCCACGCGCTGCAATACTGTCCCATGAGCAGTTGAAGAAGCTTCACAACGCCGACATTATTGTAAGGGGAAAGATACACCTGGATACTTAAGTTTGGGAAGTTGTCGGTCAGTTCATAGCCATCTTTTTTGTGTTTTTTATACTCTCCTTTTTTCGGTATGCTAAATGTGAACCTCTTATGTACTTACATGTGAACTGCTTCTATTTTTGTTAACTTTGTTCAGTGGAAGGTGCTAGGGGACATTGTGTACATGCGGACTCCAGCTGCCGAACTGCACGCAAGGTGTCAGAACCCTCTGTTAGGTATGTGCTAGGATCAAGTCTCACTTTGCATCATGGAAAAAATTTCCAAAAAAATTGAAATGGGAGAGAGAACACCCCCCAGATGAATTTAATTCAAATGGCCAGAACAAAAGTTGCTCCAAAAATTCCTTTTGCATTTTTGAAAAGTCTGTTAAATGAGTATGATCACATATCAAGTGATGTGAGACCAACCCCATTCTCATGGATTTTTCAAATTTTAAAACAGGAGCATGGATTTAAATTTAAACCCCTATTTGAATTAAAGTTCAAATTATTTTAATTTGAAAAATGCCCAAACTTTATAAGTGGCGAGCTATATGCATTAGAAGTCCATATAAAAATTTGGGGCATTTAATAAAATGCCTAGCTGTTTTTTTTAGCAAGGCACAACAAATTACAGAAAAGAAAACAGAAAGGAAATAGTAAAAAGAAAAGAAGCCCACTTACCTTGGGCCCCAGGCCCAACTTACCTCCCCGCAGCCCAGGCCTGCCTCCCCCGCTTGTCGTCTTCCCCGGCGCGGCAAGCAGCTTGCTGGAGCGCATGCCGACGCCGGCGGCAGCTGCCTTCATGCCTGGAGGCCTCCCAGGCATCCTTATCGCACCAGAGAGACGCCGTGGACGACCTCTTCCCTTTCCCCCTCGCAGAGCCCAGCTCCCCTTCGTCCTCCGCGAATTTTTCTCGTGCCGCAAACCCTAGCAGAGCGCACCGCCGTGAACTGTCGCGGCCACCATGGCCTAGAGCTCGCGCTAGTTTGTCCGTCGTGCTCCCCGAGTCCCGCTTCGTCGTTCTATGCTCTCGAATCGAGCCCAGCACCACTAGAGGAGACGTCCACGTTACGAGTTCGTCGCCGGCCGCCGAGCTCGTCCCCGACAAATTCCACCGCCACCTCGCGTCCTCCGTCTACCCCGAGCTCACTGTTACGTTCAGGGTGAGGAGCTATCCGTTTCCCCTCTCTTCGTTGTCCTTTTCGCGTCCCGTAGCTAGATCCCGGCGAGACAGTGCTCCGGCCGCCGCCATGGCCGAAGCTATCGTGCTCTGGAGCACGCCAGTGAACCCCAATGGGTCCACTGGTAGCGTGGGAGCATGAGCTGCGTGCTGGTGCTACCCCCTTGGCCTCCCGTGCCCTGGAGAAGAACTCCGGCGAGGCGCCGCCGTCTGGAAGCTCGCCGGCGTCGAACCCACCATTAACCCCTAACCCCCGCGCCTAATCACCTATCCCTGGGCCACTGACAGTGGGCCCAGGCCCCTAATCTAATTACAGATTAATTCAAACAGAGGGATTAACGCCCTAGCCACTGACTAGTGGGCCCCTGCTGTCCGCAGTCCCCCCCCCCACGTCAGCCCTGCGTCAGCATGACGCAATAAACAGTTAAAAGGTTTACAAATATTCCAGAAATTCCAGAAAATGATTTAAACTTTGGAAATTCATAACTAATTCATTTTAACTCCAAATTAAACATATTCGATATGTAAAATTATCAGAAAAATGGAAGGATTATGAATATGCAATTTGTTTTCATGTTTGATCAAATAAAATGGGGTGAACAGTGGCAACATTGCATATGCATTCTTTTGAAATTCAAATTGGAGTTTGAATTTGCAATTCAATTGCAATATACTCCTTTTAAATGGAATAACTCACACATCAGTGACACATACATCAAGTTTCAACCTTCAAATCATGTGTTTGAGCATTGTCTTATTAGTGTTTCGATGTTTGTGTTGTTTGTCGAATAGAGGTGGAGCCGGAACCCGAGATCACCCCCTCCGTTGAAGATACCGTGTACGACCCTCGTCAGCAAGGCAAGCAAACCCCCATTGATCATGTCGATAAAATACCACTTCCCTCTCAGTCTCGCTTATGCATTGTTTAGGATAATTACCATGATAAGTTTCTACCGCATAGATGAACCCATTCCTTTGCATGACCTATCATTTGTCACAGTAGTAAGCAAACCACAATCCTAGCAGATGTAGGAGTTGATTGATATCATGTGGCCCCTGTAACTGTTACTGCTTACTGCATGCTTAGAGTGATAAAATGTTGATACTGTTATGTGAGTCGGGATGGTAGCAATCATGTTGATGTTGGTGGAAATGTGTTGGTGAATCTACCCTAATACAAGGTGAACCATGAGAGGCTGTGTAGGAGTACACAGTGGGTTGTCTCGTTGAACACCTCCCTAAGTCCGAGTTCTTGTGTGGTGATCCAAGATAAAGAGTACAACCACACATTGGGATCACTGACCCCTCTCAACCTAATAACTCATCCCTTTCGATGTCCAGATGTCGCAGTAGTTCGGAGTTCTAGTAGGTTTGTGGCCTGGCTGCTAAGTGAGAGAACGGCTCAACCGAGACCGGCTTATGCACCACGCATACATCATCTTGGTCCACTTCGGTAAACCGGTCGGGTTCACGATAGTGGTAGCCAACCCAGGTAGGCGGCTTTCTTAGACTAGATCGGCTATGAGGTAACAGTTGTGGTGAACATCCTCGCCTACACCCCTTGAATGGTATCGAGGCCAAAGGCGGTAACTGATGGTCATGTGTGTGTAGCGGTACACCCCTGCAGGGTTAACAAAACTATTCGAATATTCGCGTCCACGGTAAGGGACTGCTTGGAAAGCTTAGCTTGATTATTAGCCAACTTGAACTGGATACTTATAAAACTTGCCAAGATAAGCGTGAGTAATATCGCGTGCTTTCTCGTGGGAAGTCGAGGAAGGCAACATAGTGGTGTAATTGGTTGGAGACATGTAGTGGACTCGTGTACGTTTCTTACCTCAAGTCTGGTACTCGTAGTTCAGGACTAGCCAAGTCAAAGTTGGCACTTCTGCTTGTGAACCCCACCTCCCTTTACCTTTATACATGTGCATGAGTAGTGTAGTTCCTACGTAAGTCTTGCTGAGTACGACTTTGTACTCACGTTTTCTTATTCTATGTTTTAGATGAACCCACTGACCCCGAAGGTGGATTCTTCCTCGAGCTCGAGGACTGAAGACCAAGCTAGTGTAGTCCCAGTCAGACGACTGGTCCCTCGTGGAAGGGCTTGTTTATAAATAAGGCTTCTCTAAGCCATTTGTTAAACTTGTCTGCACTCAGACCTACTTTGCTTCCGCATGTTTGATGTAATGTTGGATCACAGTCCTGTGATCTCTGTGTGCACTCTGTAAGAGTTATCAATAAATTTTTGAACTTTGTAGAGAATTGCAATGATACATGTTGTTCATACTAGACATGTGTATTGTGTGTATGTTTATAACATCCATGTCTTAGTACGGGTTTTCGAGACCTTAGTTGTGATCTGGATGGCGGTCTTTTATACACCAACTGGCCCTTAGATGTGCGCAGCTTGGGGCATCGTGATCCGGTTGCTCGTGACTCTGTCACATGCACACTCTGATGTATGATCGAGCCCTCCCTAGACCCCGACTAAGTGATCGGGTTGGATTAAGTCTATGTAAGTGTTATAATACAATCGATAGTATGGTTGAGGCAACTTGTCTATGAGTATGGGAGTTCACCACCCATCTCATTGAGACTTGTGTGCGGACGATGAGGACCCATCTCAGTTGATCATCCGGCCTGGATGGGAGGCCCCTCACGTTCGATGCTTTCCGAGAACGTTCTGTGCTTAGACAAGTGGGTACGGTTCTCGGATCTCCATATGATTGTGTAGTAGCGGGTCTTGAATACGCTAACCCCGGATCCCGACAGACTTGGTATCAGAGAAGGACTGTCTGTAGGATTATCAAACCTTTGGTCGATGTCGATTCTAGCATTCTATAATTATATAGTTACTTGGGTATAAAGGGAACAGCGTAAGGCTTCTTTTTCTTCTTACCCTCATCGATCTGAGTTCTGAGTCACCCTCATATTTTCTACAGGAAGATAGGACTAGGCTCATCTATGTCTTACTAGAACATCTCGTTGATTGCTTCCTTGTAGCCGTAGGAAGTTTGTGTTCGGTTTGCTAGAGTTGTTGTGCTTCCTGATTTCTTACATCGTATGTAAGTGTTGTTTCCATGTTGTAAGAAATTGTATTTTCTTGCAATTACAGCCGTTATGCTGTCCGAGTCATTCCAAGTTTCTTCATAATCTGATGCATTTGCAAACTCCTTCTTTCTGTTTCAGATGGCGGATATTCCCCCTCGGCAGATTGTTCGTTTGACTAGGCGCCTCGATGTGCGTGGGCATCCAGCCATGCTCACCGAGATGATGCCCTTCATTGGCTATCAATGGTATCCTGAATACACCGTTGAGGAGCAGTTCCTTGACTTCAACCAAACTCAGTTCCACTGCACTGTCAGGATCTACCCGCACCACATTGGAGTCCCTCAGCCTATCCTCTTTGGACATGGCATTGGTGAGACTGAGAACATGGCTATGCAGGATGCTGCATACTCTTGTATTACACTGCTGAGAGAGGAGCACGCAATGCTTGGTGGGTCACCTTTCCGCTATATCCCTGCTGCACTTCCAGGAGAAGAGGGATATTACACTAGATTGTACTCAGATCACTCCTTGGAGGATCCTTTGCTTCAGATAACTGCTCGGCACGCTTGTGATAGAGATCGTGATGCACGTGCCCTTCGTTTTGAGCTTCACGCCACCCGTGCCCGTGTTTATCGAGCACTTACACTCCTGGCTCCTTTTGTGAGTGTTGGATCAGTGGAGTATGAGGCTATCTACCCAGTCAGGACACAGATGCCTTCTCGAGTTGCTTGGCCCGAGATTGGAGGCATTTTTCCACCCCGTGGTCCTCTGCTTCCACCATACGCTGGACCTAGGCCCCATCCTTGCCCAAATGGATATCAAGGTCCACATGCCTCCTTGTTTTCCGATGGTCACCTTCAGCTACCGGATTACATGGGTAACTTCTATGAGGATTACTATGGAGATGGGGATGAGTGAGACCGCCTGTGGTCATTCTCAAGTGAGGATGTAGTAGTATCTTTAGTATGTTGTACGCAAGGTGTTCTAAGTTCCAGAGGCTTAGATAAATAATGTATAGGAAGTCAGAGTGCCTCTGAAGGATGTATCATCTTCATCGCGTTTGTATTAGCTTGGAGCTTGTACTAAAATGATGTATGGTTTGTATGACAGCTTGTGAATATATGGCTTGTATGCTTTTATCACCATGTTGTCAAGATGATTACTTCCTTTGTTCTATGATTCTTCCAGTAACTTCAATACCTTGTTTAGACTCTTCCAATCAACTCTGTTTGACAAGGAACTCGTGGCCAGCTTGGTCGTGCCCATGGTCGTGGGAATGATCTGGAGGAAGGCAATCTTCCACCACCCCCCCCCCCCCACGATGGCTCAGGTTCTGATGGAGGTTGAAAGGAACCGGCGAGACTCTCACCAGTTGCTGGAGGTCATTGCCCGCAACACCACTCAGCAGCGCAACGAGTTGGTGTCTTTGAATGACTTCATCCGGCTTCATCCCCCGGTTTTCAGCTACTCCACCGACCGCCTTGACGCCGATGACTTGCTTCGCAGCATTGAAAGGAAGCTCCACGCAGGCCATGTTGCAGATGATGACAGGGTCAGTTATGCCACCTACCACCTCAAGGGTGCAACTAGCTCTTGGTGGGAGAATTTCGTGAACATGCGTCCCGCTGGACCGCCCACCACTTGGGATGAGTTGTGCACTTCATTCCGTGAGCACCACATTCCAAAGGGTCTTATGGACCGCAAGCGTGAGGAGTTCTGCAACCTCACCCAAGGCAGGAGGATTGTTGACGAGTTTCGTCGTGAGTTCAACCGACTGGCTCATTATGCTACTGAAGAGGTCTCCACCGACGCCAAGAAGCAAGAGAGGTTCCGCCATGGACTCAATTCTGGACTCCGTCGTGAGCTCAATCTGCATGACTTCGCCACCTTCCAGGTCCTTGTTAATAAGGCCACCAAGGCGGAGGACATGAACACCCCCAATGATTTCCGCAAGCACCCTAGATATGATGGTTCATCCAGTTCAGGCTCTCAGAAGCGCAAGATCTGGATCCCCAACAGCATGTTCCGCCAGAACAACCCACCGAGGCCATCCTATGTGGCGCCTCGTCCACCAGCTTCATTCCACCCAGCTCCACCGAACAACCCAGCTCCCCGCACTATCTATGGAGCCTTCTACAAGTGTGGCCAGGCAGGTCACTACTCCCGCGAGTGTCCCCAGAACCAGATCCAGAATCAGAATGCTCCACCCCGTGCCGGAGGTAACAACAATGGTCGTGGCAAGCCACCCCCGAAGGTCTTCACCACCAAACCCGCTCCTCCCGCCAATCGTGGACGTGTGAACCAGATATCAGCTGAAGAGACTGACGACACTTCTGACATCATTCTTGGTACACTCCCAGTCAATTATGTTCCTACTTCCGTTCTTTTCGATCCCGGAGCATCCCATTCATTCATGTCGGAAAGTTATGCACTTCGTCATGAGTTGTCCTTTGTTGAAATGTTCACCCCAATGATAATTCAAACTCCAGGGTCAAGACGGCAAACTAATAGAGTGATAGAGGCGAAGGTGTCCCGATGTTTCGATGAGAGGATGGAGATCGATTTTGGTGGAGTAGACTTTCACGACCCGACTACGAACGTGCGAAGACGTTGCTCCTTAGCAATCGCTAAACCAACTCCGAGAGGTTATTGATCCCGCGGATGCACGATCAACCTGACCACGAAGGTCAATTCCTGCAAGCAATCGAAGAACAAGCAAGAACTAAGAATTGCAATCTGGATATTGCGAATATAAGATGAAAGATTAACAGAAGTTGGGGTTCCAATGCGGTCTTGGCCTGGTCGGATGACACAAACGAAGAGCTCAAAGTTGCGGCTATGGCTAACTTAAATCTAATTAAAACCCAAGTCTAAACGACGCCCTAAGGGCTGTATATATGGGGGAACAGAGGGGAATTTCGTGGCCCCTTGGAGGTGGAGTCCGAAAACAACCCTAACTCGGTTTCCCCACACATACGGACTCTAAAAACAGCCTATAATGTGGTATTTCGAAATTACATGGGCCCAGCCCAATATTAAGGTGACGCAGCACCTATAATTGCCCTTGGACGAAAATAATGAAGTGACATCTCGCGTATTTCGTCCAAGACTTCATGCGCGCCTTATGGTGGCTTCAAAGTGTGATAATCACCACTGGAAGCTCCACTGTACTTTCCCGCGCGCGCACCTTCTTCTCCATGCTTGATCCCGCTCCAATGACCATCCTTCTTGTCCATGATAGGTCCTTCATTCATAAGCAAAACAAAAGTATCTAATTTAGGCAGCATCATATGTTCATGAACAATAGAAGGATTCACAAGAAACGAAAGTACCTGATAATTTAGTTGACGTGCACGTGCTCTAGTAACTGGTCCAGTATGTGTAGTTGGTGAGGATATGGGTGTAACATTAGTAGGGATGTCCTCATCATAGAGTAAGCCATGGTAATCAAATTGCAATTGAGGGTTTAGTATTCCTTGCTTCACTCATAGCCCTCAAGTCTTCAGACATTGATGTCATCCTTGGTATGGATTGGTTATCAAGTCAAAATGCTTTTCTTGATTGTAAAGCCAAGTCAGTTAGACTCACCCATCCTTCAGGCCAGACAATAGACTATTCCTCACCAAGATCGAGAACCCAGATACATTCTTTGAATGTGCTTCCCCTTCCCGACCTTGAGGATATTCCGGTGGTTCGTGACTTCCTGGATGTCTTTCCTGAAGAGCTGCCAGGCATGCCACCCGACAGATGCGTAGAGTTCATAGTGTATCTTATGCCAGGAACCGCTCCAATTTCCAGACGCCCATACAAAATGGCCCCACGTGAGTTAGCTGAGCTTAAAGTCCAACTCGAAGCTTTGTTGGAAAAAGGATTCAACCGCCCTAGCTCATCGCCATGGGGTTGCCCTGTTTTGTTCGTAACGAAGAAAGATGGAACAGAAAGGATGTGCGTAGACTATCGCCCGCCAAATCTAGCGACGATAAAGAACAAGTACCCACTGCCCAGGATCAATGTTCTTTATGATCAACTTGTTGATCCTCTGTCTTCTCCAAGATGGATTTGAGATTAGGCTATCATCAAATCAAAATAACAAACGAGGACATTCCAAAAACGGCTTTCACTACTCGTTATGGTCTTTACGAGTACACCGTCATGTCCTTCGGTTTAACCAATGCCCCCGCCACTTTCTCGCGCATGATGAATTCGATCTTCATGGAGTACCAAGATAAATTTGTTGTAGTTTATCTTGATGACATTCTCATCTACTCGAAGAACGAAGAAGAACATGCCGAACATCTCAGGCTGGTATTGATGAAACTTCGAGAGCATCGCCTGTATGCTAAATTCTCCATGAATTTTGGCTACCAGAAGTGACCTACTTAGGCCACGTGATTTATGCAAAAGGCATTGTTGTCAATCCCGAGAGAGATCAGGCCGTCCTTGACTGGACTCCACCTGAATCGGTTAAGCAAGTTAGGAGTTTTCTTGGCTTAGCAAGCTATTGCCGCCGCTTTTTCGAGAACTTTTCTAAAGTTGCAAAGCCTCTAACTTAACTCCTCAAGAAGGATAAGAAATTCCAATGGACTCCCAAGTGCGAGGAAAGCTTTCAAGATCTACAAAGAAGATTGACTTCTGCACCCGTACTTGCGCCTCCAGACACCAAAAAGGATTTCGAGATCTTTTGTGACGCCTCACGGCAAGGGTTAGGATGCACACTTATGCAAGATAGACATGTGGTAGCTTATGCTTCACGCCAGTTGCGTCCACATGAAGAGAACTATCCTACCCATGATCTTGAACTCGCTGTCGTAGTTCATGCCCTGACAACTTGGCGACATTACCTCCTTGGTAATTGTTGTGAGATCTATTCCGACCACCAAAGCCTCAAATACATATTCACCCAGCCAGATCTTAATCTTAGGCAAAGACGCTGGATAGAGTTGATATAAGATTATGACTTAGGAATTTCTTACACCACAGGCAAAGCCAATGTCATGGCCGATGCACTAAGTCGTAAGTCGTATTGTAACAACCTCATGTTACAACAGTGTCAACCACTTCTTCATGAGGAATTTCGCAAGCTCAATCTTGAGATTGTTCCTCATGGCTATCTTTCTACCTTGGTGGCGAAACCAACCCTTGAGGATCAAATCATAGTTGCCCAAAGGCGTGCACGAGGTGTTCGCCGGATCAAGGAGAACATTGCTAGCGGAGTTGCTAAATGTTTCTCCACAGACAGCAAAGGAACGGTATTTTTTGGAAATCGTTTGGTATTACCTAAGAATAGGGATCTACAGCAAATCATCCTCAAAGAAGCGCATGACACACCCCTCTCGATTCATCCCGGTAGCACAAAAATGTACCGAGATCTACGCCAGAGATTTTGGTGGACTAGGATGAAGAGAGACATTGCTCGATTTGTTGCCGAATGTGATGTTTGTCGTCGCATTAAGGCAGAACATCAAAGACCTGCTGGTACTCTTCAACCTTTGCCTATTCCAGAGTGGAAATGGGACAAAGTCAGTATGGATTTCATCACTAGCTTTCCAAAAACCCAGAAAGGAAATGATGCCATCTTCGTTATCATGGATAGACTTTCCAAAGTTGCTCACTTCCTTCCAGTTCGCGAGTCTATAACTGCTAGCCAGTTAGCGGACTTGTATGTCTCTAGAATTGTGTCTCTTCATGGTGTTCCTTTGGAAATCAATTCTGATCGTGGTAGCCTTTTCACCTCTAGATTCTGGGGAAGCTTTCAGAATGCTATGGGAACTCATCTCTCCTTTAGTACAGCTTTCCATCCTCAGTCTAGCGGTCAAGTTGAAAGGCTTAACCAAATTCTTGAAGACATGCTCAGATCTTGTCTTATATCATTCGGAAATAATTAGGAGAAGTCTCTTCCATTCGACGAATTTGCTTATAACAATAGTTTCCAATCTAGTTTGGGCATGGCTCCTTTTGAATTTCTCTATGGACGAAGATGTCGAACACCTTTAAACTGGTCAGAAACCGGTGAAAGACAATTCTTTGGACCGGATATGATCATGGAAGCAGAAGAGAAAGTTCGCATTGTTCGTGATCAATTGAAAGCAACCCAGTCTCGTCAGAAAAGCTACTATGATCGTCATCATAGGCAAGAAAGCTACAATCTGTATGAGAAGGCTTACCTTTGGGTTACTCCTCTGAAGGGAACCCAACGATTCGGTATCAAAGGCAAGTTGGCCCCACGTTACATCGGACCTTTCCGCATTCTTGCTGAACGTGGAGAAGTTGCCTACCAACTTGAACTACCCCCGCACCTTTCCCGAGTACACGATGCATTCCATGTGTCACAACTTAGGCGCTGCTTCAAGGACCCCATCCGCGAAGTCGACAATGAAACGCTTGATCTCCAAGATGACCTTTCTTATCGAGAGTACCCTGTTCGTATTCTTGATTCAGCAGAGCGTGTCACTCGTCGTCAGAAGATTGAGTTTCTAAAAGTGCAATGGTCACACCACTCCGAGAGAGAAGCCATGTTGGAAAGAGAAGACCGTCTCCGTGCCGAGTACCCCTCCTTCCTCTCGTAGACTTCTGAATCTCGGGACGAGATTCTTTTGAGTGGGGGCGAGTTTTCAGAACCCTCTGTTAGGTATGTTCTAGGATCAAGTCTCACTTTGCATCATGGAATTTTTTTCCAAAAGAAATTGAAATGGGAGAGAGAACACCCCCCCCAGATGAATTTAATTCAAATGGCCAGAATAAAACTTGCTCCAAAAATTCCTTTTGCATTTTTTAAAAGTCTCTTAAATGAGTATGATCACATATCAAGTGATGTGGGACCAACCCCATGCTCATGGATTTTTCAAATATTCAAACAGGAGCATGGATTTAAATTTAAACCCCTATTCAAATTTAATTTGAAATTATTTGAATTTTAAAAATGCCCAAACTTTATAAGTGGCTAGTTATATGCATTAGAAGTCCATATAAAAATTTGGGGCATTTACAAAAATGCCTAGCTATTTTTTTAGCAAGGCACAACAAATTACAGAAAAGAAAACAGAAAGGAAATAGGAAAAAGGAAAGAAGCCCACCTACCTTGGGCCCCAGGCCCAACTTACCTCCCCACAGCCCAGGTC
Source organism: Bromus sterilis (assembly GCA_950022295.1). Lineage (NCBI taxonomy): Eukaryota > Viridiplantae > Streptophyta > Magnoliopsida > Poales > Poaceae > Bromus > Bromus sterilis. The sequence goes on along the minus strand of OX465599.1, from coordinate 189,249,665 downwards.
TGCCTCCCCCGCTTGTCGTCTTCCCCAGCGCGGCAAGGAGCTCGCTGGAGCGCATGCCGACGCCGGCGGCAGCTGCCTGCCTGCCTGGAGGCCTCCCACGCATCCTTATCGCGCCAGAGAGACGCCGTGGACGACCTCTTCCCTTTCCCCCTCGCAGAGCCCAGCTCCCCTTCGTCCTCTGTGCATTTTTCTCGCGCCGCAAACCCTAGAAGAGCGCACCGCCGTGAACCGCCGCGGCCACCATGGCTTAGAGCTCGCGCTAGTTTGTCCGTCGTGATCCCCGGGCCCCGCTTCGTCGTTCTACGCTCTCGAATCGAGCCCAGCGCCACTGGAAGAGACGTCTGCGTCACGAGTTCGTCGCCGTCCGCCGAGCTCGTCCCCGACAAATTCCACCGCCACCTCGCGTCCTTCGGCTACCCCGAGCTCACCGTTACGTTCAGGGTGAAGAGCTCTCCGTTTCCCCTCTCTCCGCTGTCCTTTTCGCGTCCCGTAGCTAGATCCCGGCGAGACAGTGCTCCGGCCGCCGCCATGGCCGAAGCTACAGTGCTCTGGAGCACGCCAGTGACGCCCCAATGGGTCCACTCGACACGCGGGAGCATGAGCTGTGTGCTGGTGCTACCCCCTTGACCTCCCGTGCCCTGCAGAAGAACTCCAGCGAGGCGCCGCCATCTGGAAGCTCGCCGGCGTCGAACCCACCATTAACCTCTAACCCCCGCGCCTAATCACCTAACCCTTGGCCACTGACAGTGGGCCTAGGCCCCTAATCTAATTACATATTAATTCAAACAGAGGGATTAACCCCCCTAGCCCCTTACTAGTGAGCCCCTGCTATCAGCAGCCCCCCCCTCCCCACGCCAGCCTTGCGTCAGCATGACGCAATAAACAGTTAAAAGATTTAAAAATATTCAAAAAATTCCAGAAAATGAATTAAACTATGGAAATTCATAACTAATTCATTTTAACTCCAAATTAAACATATAATATATGTAAACTTATCAGAAAAATGCAAGGATTCTGAATATGCAATCTTCTTTCATGTTTGATCAAATAAAATTGGGTGAACAGTGGCAACATTGCATATGCATTCTTTTGAAATTCAAATTGGAGTTTGAATTTGCAATTCAATTGCAATATACTCCTTTTAAATGGAATAACTCACACATCAGTGACACATACATCAAGTTTCAACCTTCAACTCATGTGTTTGAGAATTGTCTTATTATTGTTTCGATGTTTGTGTTGTTTGTCGAATAGAGGTGGAGCCAGAACCCGAGATCACCCCCTCCGTTGAAGATACTGTGTACGACCCTCGTCAGCAAGGCAAGCAAACCCCCATTGATCATGTCGATAAAATCCCACTTCCCTCTCAGTCTCGCTTATGCATTGTTTAGGATGATTACCATGATACGTTTCTACCGCATAGATGAACCCATTCCTTTGCATGACCTATCATTTGTCACAGTAGTAAGCAAACCACAATCTTAGCAGATGTAGGAGTTGATTGATATCATGTGGCCCCTGTAACTGTTACTGCTTACTGCATGCTTAGAGTGATACAATGTTGATACTGTTATGTGAGTCGGGATGGTAGCAATCATGTTTATGATGGTGGAAATGTGTTGGTGAATCTACCCTAATAAAAGGTGAACGATGAGAGGATATGTAGGAGTACACAGTGGGTTGTCTCGTTGAACACCGCCCTAAGTCCGAGTTCTTGTGTGGTGATCCAAGATAAAGAGTACAATCACACATTGGGATCACTGACCCCTCTCAACCTACTAAATCATCCCTTTCGATGTCCAGATGTCGCAGTAGTTCGGAGTTCTGGTAGGTTTGAGGCCTCGCTGCTAAGTGAGAGAACGGCTCAACCGAGACCGGCTTATGCACCACGCACACATCATCTGGGTCCACTTCGGTAAACCGGCCGGGTTCACGATAGTGGTAGCCAACCCAGGTAGGTGGCTTTCTTGGACTAGATCGGCTATGAGGTAACGGTTGTGGTGAATATCCTCGCCGACACCCATTGAATGGTGTCGAGGCCAAAGGCGGTAACTGATGGTCATGTGTGTGTAGCGGTACACCCCTACAGGGTTAACAAAACTATTCGAATAGCCGCGTCAGCAGTAAGGGACTGCTTGGAAAGCTTAGCTTGATTAGTAGCCAACTTGAACTGGATACTTATAAAACTTGCCAAGATAAGCGTGAGTACTATGGCGTGCTTTCTCGTGGGAAGTCGAGGAAGGCAACATAGTGGTGTAATTGGTTGGAGACATGTAGTGGACTCCTGTACGCTTCTTACCTCAAATCTGGTACTCGTAGTTCAGGACTAGCCAAGTCAAAGCTGGCACTTCTGCTTGTGAACCCCACCTACCTTTACCTTGATACATGTGCATGAGTAGTATAGTTCCTACGTAAGGCTTGCTGAGTATGAATTTGTACTCATGTTTGCTTATTCTATGTTTTAGATGAACCCACTGACCCCGAAGGTGAATTCTTCCTCGGGCTCGACGACTGAAGACCAAGCTAGGGTAGTCCCAGTCAGACGACTGGTCCCTCGTGGAAGGATTTTTTTATGAATAAGGATTCTCTAAGCCATAAATTAAACTTGTCTGTACTCAGACCTACTTTGCTTCCGCATGTTTGACGTAATGTTGGATCACAGTCCTGTGATCTCTGTGTGCACTCGGTAAGAGTTATCAATAAAGTTGTAAACTTTGTAGAGAATTGCAACGATACTTGTTGTTCATACTAGACAAGTGTGCTGCGTGTTTGGTTATAACATGCATGTCTTAGTATGGGTTTTCGAGACCTTAGTTGTGATCTGGCTGGCGGTCTTTTATACACCAAGTGGCCCTTAGATGTGCGCAGCTTGGGGCATCGCGATCCGATTGCTCGTGACTCTGTCACGTGCACACTTTGATGTATGATCGAGCCCGCCCTAGACCCCGACTAATTGATCGGGCTGGAGTAAGTCTTTGTAAGTGTTATAATACAATCGATAGTATGGTTGAGGCGACTTGTCTATGAGTATGGGAGTTCACCACCCATCTCATTTAGACTTGTGTGCGGACGATGAGGACCCATCTCAGTTGATCAACCGGCTTGGATGGGAGGCCCCTCACATTCGATGCTTTTCAAGAACGTTCTGTGTTTGTCCTTGTCTGCTTAGACAAGTGGGTACGGTTCTCGGCTCTCCATATGATTGTGTTGTAGCGGGTCTTGCATACGCTAACCCCGGGTCCCGACACAAGGTTTTGTGAGCCTCTTGCTAGGGGTTCTCCAATTCCGCGGGTTCATGGTGATGCTAGGGGTTCTCCACTTCGCCGGGTTCATGGTGCAGCTAGGGCGGCAGCTGGAAGTTTTTCTGGCGAGGGTTCCGACGAGGCTCGTGATGACCGCAATATATTCGTCCAGGTTGATGAGCTTCTTGACAGGGTCATTAATTTGACTTCTGATTTCCCAACCTCTGGTTCTAGGATGAGGCATATCGCTGGACTGTTTATTGCTGGAAAAGGCCATTCCGAAGCAGAAATCAAGGCCGCTCATAACTTTGACTGTGGGCAACTTGAATTCCTTAAGCTATCAGTCAAGAATATCAGGTCGTCATTCGTTCAGTTTAAGCATTCTCAGGATGACAAGTGAGCTATGTATGAGCAGGAAGCTGAGGCAATTGTGAAGGAAATGAACAGGCGAGAACATATTGGTTAGGCCTTCTTTGTCTGACCGCGCAACTGTTGATGTATGTCTTTTCTCATATGCGAACTGCTTTTTATCGGATTTTGATTCTTTGATTTTTTATGTGTGTTTTTGTGGCATTTGACTGTTGGTTTTTCGCATCCTTTTAATTTTGCAGTGTGGAGGAGAGTCTTCTAATGCTAACGCGCGCCGCGATGATGACCCCCACGACCACCATGGTTTTGATTCTGATATCATGTTTGATAGGTCACAGTCCCCTGTTGTTGAGGCTGCCAGAGACGACCCCGTTGACGAAGGTGTCATAGACAAGGTTTGATATATTGTCTATTTTTCTACCGAACTTTCATTGCTTTAATGTTTTGTAGTGTCCAAAACAAGGAATCATATGTGCACCAGTAGTGGAAGTGAACTGCAACTTAATCTTTTTGTAGTGTCCAAAACAAAGAAGCGCAGCTGCATAATTACCTTTAGTGAACTACAATTTATTGTTTTGTAGTTTCTACTAAAAAAGAATTATACTTGTACCAGTAGCCCAAGTGAACTGCATTTTTTTCTGGAAATCATTTTTATTATAATTTGTTTTTATGTTTTTGTTTTTTAGGATCGCGAAACAATTGATGAAATCCATGGGAAGGAGGCAGAGGTTGACGCTAACAAGGATGATGAGACTGATGTTTCTAAAGAGATGGAAGGAGACGCTGGTCTGGTGAGCATAGAGAACTGCATTTATGATTTATTTTCATGCGAGCTGCATGGTTTTTTGCTTTCTTTTAGTGAACTGCATCACCACCAATGTGTAATGTGTTTTTTTACTCATTAGGAATGCGGATTAAATGATGAAATTCAAGGGGAGCGCACCATGGAGGCTGATACTGTAGAAAGGGACGCTGGTCCGGTGAGTATAGAGAACTGCATTTATGTATTATTTTTCATGCGAGCTGGATGGTTTTTTGCTTTCTTAGTGAATTGCATCACCACCAATGTGTAATGTGTTTTTTTACTCATCAGGAATGCGGATTAAATGATTAAATTCAAGGGGAGCGCACCACGGAGGCTGATACTGTAGAAAGGAGAGAAGGAGGGGATCCTAATGTGGAGGTTGATAAGGCAGATGGTAGAGAGGGAGGTAAGGTTTCCGTCGAGACTGATAAGGCAGAAGAGAGAGAAGGAAGTGAGGATGTTCTTGATGCTGATAAGCCAGAAGAGAGAGAAGGGGTTCCTCGTGTTACAGTTGAAATGGCAGAAGGGAGAGAAGGAGCTAGCGCCGTGGATGATGCTGCGGGGACCGCCGTTGGCAGTGATGGTGTTGTTGGGCCATCTGTTTTGTTGTCTGGTGGCGATGTGCCTGAGAACTTCCATGTCGCCCCTCGTTCAACCCAAAAATCTCAAGGCAATCTGGCTGACACTAATCCGAATGTCCGAGCGGAGACAACCAAATCCCCAGTTGAGACAGTTTGATTGGCTCTGAAGAGGAACAACCAAGTCTTGTGCAGGACATGAGAAATCAAGCATCACTTGACGATTGTAACAGCCCAGATTTCACAAAAATTAAAAATTTTGTTTTCGGTGTGAATTGTTTGATTGTCTGATTTGTTTGCGGTGTTTGCATCCCCGATTTATCGATCGGCGATTATTTTTCCCCCTCTTATCTCGTATCGGATGGAGACCGACCCTTGCCACCTTGACACTCGACCTTTGCGACACTGGGTTTCACCCTTTCACCGTCGCGAAAACCGCACGAGACTAGCCGCAGCCTACGGAACGAAAAACCCCGTTTAATAATTAAACGGGTTATTTTTATAGCGCGCCGGAAAGTGTTCTCGGAACGGTTCTAGCGCGAGGTGAACACCGCCGGCTCGACGCGCTGGTCGTGCAGTTCGAAGTTTTACCCGAATCGGAGGTCATGCGGAACCCCGGCGGTCAGGAACGTGAGCACCGCACGCGCGAGAGAAAAACCGGGGATGTTTTTGCAAACTGCCAGCCACCTGGGCTATATAAAGACCACCACACTCCCACCCCTTTCTAGGGTTTCCCTAGCCACAAAATTTCAGCCACCCCCTCCACTTTGCCAAATTCTGCCCAAAATAGCCCCATTTTTCGTCCAAACCCTAGCCAGAGGCAATCTCAGCCATCGGATCGCAGATCGGGTGGATCTGAGTGCGCCACGTCAGCCCCACCAACCGCACCTCCATCTTCCTCTCTCCTCTCCCGTAGCCATGCCCGTGGGCTCACCGCGCCGCCGCCTCCAGCCAGCCGGCGGCTGCAGGCAAGCCGGCGCCGACACCCTCTCCTCTCCCCTTCCTCTCTCTTCTCCTCCCTCTCCTCCCTGGCCTCACCTCCCTCCCCCTCCTCGCAGGCACCTCGCGCCCTGGCTGGAGAGCTGACGCGCCATGGATCGGGGCGAGCTCGGAACAGCCGCCAGGAGCTCCCGCCGCCGCCCTGCCTTCCTAGCCACCGGAACCGGCGGCCACACCGCCTCCACGCCTCCTCCCGCGACTTCCCTTGCCTCCATGGATCCCGCGCTGCCCGATCCGGCCGGAGCAGCCGACCGCCGTTGCCTCCCTGGTGCGGGATCGAGGCGGGCAGCCGCCGCCCGCGCGATGTGCTATGGTAGTCCGTCCTGCGTACAGCAACCCAGCCGCGGCCCGACCACGCCGCCAGCCCGAGCCGGCCTCTAGCGCCTCCCAGCCCAGCGGCCAGTGGGCCGAGCCCGCTAGAGGGTGAGGCCTTTTTTTCTTTTTCTTTTTTTGTTGTTTATTTTTTTTCCTGGCTACCCATGCGAATTTCCACCAAGTACCTGTGTAAGTTGCTGCTGATTCATTTCTGCAACGTTAATTCCCGTTGATCCGTAGCTCCGATGAACGTGCCCCCAAAACGAATATTGCTTAGAATTGTGTGTACACCAATCCATATTTTGTGAGCATTTGCATCTGAGGTCATCTTGATTGTGTAATTGCTGGTCAAACAGGGCCACTGGTCGTTAATTGCAACTGCTGCTGTTAAACTGTCTGAAAACTATTAATTTGTTGCAACTTCGGGTGACGGTTGTGTCGCAACCGTTTATCGGAATTGAGTGATTCCAATTGCATATTGTTAACCATCATGTCTACTTCCATTATATGCATTGCATTGTCATGATATGCTTGCTGGTCATCTAGTTATTGAGCTCCGAAGTTGCTATGCTGCTGTTTTTTGACAGGCCACCTTTGTTTTTCTCTAAGTCTGTAACGTTCCGATGCCATGTTGCATGCTTAATATCTTTTGATCTATGATGCCTATTTGCATGATTATTTTTGCCATGCCTTCCCTGTCATGTCTACTTTAGTTCCATATCATTTGTGAGCATGTTTGCATTGATTATCCTGTTTATGCATTGCTCAAAAGTGTGCTTCGTGATGTTGGCAGATTGTGCCCGTAACTTGTTTTGCTTATATCTTTTTAACCGCAACTCCGTTTGGAGTGTTCTTTATATGTAACTTGATTAGTTTTTCGTGTACTTTGTGTTTATTCTATTGTTTGCTATTGTTAACCAATCTAAAATATGGTTTAGGACAGAACAGTACCAAATCTTTTAATCATCGTGCGACACTTAGTGTTAGGCCATGTTCAGGTTGTGCCTCACTTAAATTGACTAGCATAGATAGTTTACTTTGTGCTTCACCTCTTGACATGTTTGTGCGCTATGCCATGCTTGCTTGAGTTGCCATGTTAACAACCTTTGTTGATCACCTGTAGCTAAACAACTTGAACCTTTCTAAATGTGCGTTATCGTCGTGTGTGAAGAGTACTCCACTTAACCTGTTAGTAACCGCTCTCGACGGTAGGTGCGATGTCTCGTGTTGCCTTCTTGTTGATGCTTGCTCGTGTTTTCCTCGTAGTAATAGATGCTTGCTCGTGTTTTCCTCGTAGTAATAGATGCTTGCTCGTTGATTGCTTTCCATTGTTTATTGTCTTGTGTGCTTCCGCGGGTACCTCTCGGAGACGATGCGAGCTTGCGATCCACTACACCTTCGGAACCTGACTTATCACCAGGAAATGACTATACATTACTTATGATCCATTCTATTTCAACCAGCGGTTTGCATGCTAGTCTAGATTAGGTTCGATGTTTGATCCTACCACATGTTTACAGCCTCTTTCAAACCGATACAGCCATGTCCCTTCCCAGCAAACCTTGTACTGCTATGTTACTATTTCTCGTTGCTCAGCCCCTTCTTAGTATGCATGCTTAGGATGCTACGATGTTACACTGTTACTCCTTGGTTTTGGGATATCACATTATTATATTGTTGTTGATGATATGATTATTATAATGTTGACTATATTCGACGAAGGATGGAAAGTCTAGGCTATCCCGCCCCGACGCTTTGTTCCATTCGAGTCACCTAGGATCTGAGTTCCGGGTATTGGTTTTAAGACTGAGCGTGCCTAACCGCGTGTGGGATTTTATGGGGTCCCCTTTTCTTACCTAACTAGCTTCAATCATTTCTAGTGGTGGCCCAAGCTGATTTACCATTTGAAACCGTGTGTGTGCTGGTCAGCTGGCAGTAGTTTTTAAACCAACCCGGACCAGTGAGGACATAGTTCCCTTGCTGGCCCACTTTGTCCGGTTGAGGACCCGGTTTCCCATGTGTGATTAACCGGCTATCCAAACCTGCGACAGACGGTAGAGACCAGATCGAGAGTGCGGCCGGCTCCTGAGCTGGATGTCGACTCACCGGGGGCCACCCGGATTTGTTCGTTGTTAGCTAGAGGGACCTATCGTTTCGGATCTCTTGGAACTAAATCATAAAATGGTTTCCTGTGATGGGTAGCAACTGAGAGAGATGGGCGTGCGTGCAGAGCCGTGTAATGGGCAGTTGGTGCACCCCTGCAGGGTTAAATCTTTTCGAGAAGTCGTGTCCACGGTTATGGACGACTTGAGACCTACTCCTTGTTCATAGACAACAACAGCTGAGATAATCTTAATATAACATGATCATCGTGTGTGTGCCTTGACTGCTTCTTCTTCATCGGGATGCGAAGAGGAGGACAAGGATAGGATAGGTGTTATGTTTGCGTAAGTAGTTGATAGCAAGACTTGTTGGAGGCGATTCCTCATCGAATGGTTGGCTTCTTATCTTACTCTCTAGATAGTTAGCCACTTCATAAATGCTAGTGCGGCAGCAACCTAACCACTTACCCCTTCCTTACCGTAAACTACTGGTTGTCCTAGAATGACGAGTGATGAAGTCCTTGTTGTGTCAGATGACCACTACAGTTGGATGCTGAGTACCTCCGTACTCATGATACTACCCCCAAACTCTTTTCATGGTTCTTGATCGACAACAGGTATGGTGATCGACGTTTCACGTGGAGACTCAACGACGACTAGTTAGGCGGATCCCGACGGAGGGCCTGGACCCGTGTGGTTATGGGGATCGATGTTTTTCTCCTTGCCACTAGGCATTTGATTGTAGTCTATACTCAGACGTGTACCTTCCGATGTTGTATTGTAGTTGAGGCAGTTGTATGCCGATTGTATGAGATGTTGTATCCTTGTATCTGTAATGTTGTGATATCATGTTGGAAATCCGGGGCATATGACTTCGTCATATGTCGCGGTGGGACCGATATTTGCTTCGTCCCCGGATCTGGATGGAAACATCTAGATCTGGAACAGTGCCGTATATCGGGACTTACAACGATGATATCACCGGGCTGCAGCACTTGAGTCTCAGCGAAGATGCATTCAGGGAGCAGCAGGATGCGGATTCTGAAACAGAAGGTAAGCGAACTACATTATTTTTGTTCTATTTTCTGGTCGAAGCAACCGTGTTGTTCCATTGTCTGATATCGGTCTCACTATGTTTTGTAGACGAGGAATTAGCTGTTGTCACTCCTTCGAGCATTGATCCAGCTCTTCTGAGGAGATACAACGAGTTATATGGAGCTTTACGAAGGCTAGGACGGATAAGAAGAAGTATGTTATTTTTTCTCTTATACCAGGTTATTTATTGTGTTATTTTTTTAGGGACACACAGCTTATGACTTTTTGTTGTGTTTTTTCTTCTTTTCTGAAGGGATTTAGTTGCATTCAAGGACGAGTTTGGTGATATTACTATCGGTCAGGTTGGCGAGTCTTGTTTGTCCTACGGAACGCTGAGAATGCTCCTCGCAAATATTGGGGCCTCTATGTTAGTTGAAAGGTTCAAAGGATCTCAAACGTTGATTGTCCCGTACAACCTATGTGTAAGCGTTTACATTAATTTATCCTTCTCCCTCATCTACATTTACATTAACTTTGTGGTTTTGTCTTTTTGGCAAAATTTCATCTGGTCAGCGGTGCCACAAATATGGCTCTTAAAAATATGTTTTCTTCAAGCGCAGACGAACGTGTGGACAAGAAAAACTTGGTATTCCACTTGACCAGTTTTTGTCATTTTGTTATTTATTTTTTTGCTTTTACTTTTTCTCATCTGGTTTGTTTTATTCCGTTTTAATATAGATTATGTTTGCAACGTTTGATCCTCCTCCTGCATCAATGAAGGATGCGATCGGTCGCTACTACTTGGTTACTTTGAACCCGTCAGCAAAGTGTTTTGAATTTCTCGACTCATACAATGGTCCTGATAGTCCTGCTGCAAGTAATGTATTCAGGAAAATGGTTAGGAATATCAAAAAAGTTTGGAAAGATGGCAGTCCAAGCTGTGATGAGCCGTTGAACCCTCCCACCCTCGACGGCTTTGTGCTGGCTCATGTTAATGTTCCGCATCAGGAAAACGGGTTTGTACTTGTTCTCCTTTCTATTTCCTCCTTTATATTTTTCTGCGTAGTGATACGGATTGTTTTACTGAATTCCAGAAGCATCTTTTTCCTTTGAGTGAACTGCATTACTAATGAGTTATTATTTGTTCTCCTTTTTCTTTCCTGCTGTATAGTGAGTTGCATTGCTTTACTCAATTAACAACATCTTTTTTTCTTTTGAGTGAATTGCGTTACTAATGTGTTATTTAGTTGTTCTCCCTTGGATCTTTGCATAGTGAGCTGCATTGCTTTCCTAACACAGAAGCACTTTCTTCTTTGAGTGAACTTCATATATTAATGTGTTTTTTTTCGCAGGCATGATTGTGGATTTTTCATGTTCCAATTCATGCAGAGCTGGGATGGTGAATCTGTTGCCAAGTTTTGGAATGAGCACATTGGCTACAACTGGAAGGCGGTGCACTATAGTTGGCTGACCTCGACGTATTGTTGTCTGGACTTGACATCTCTTTTGATTTTTAAAGATGGTTATTACATTTTTTTCAATCGCACACCTTTTTTATTAAGTGAACTTCATTAATACAGAAATGGGAGGCCCACTTCTTTTGTTAAGTTTTAGTATAACAAGGATCTCTCCTGTATGCTCATTCTCATAGTTCTTCTAAAAATGATTCTATATGAACTGCATGTATGCAATAGGTGTTGTATTGTACCTCAAAGCACACTTCATTTTTATATTTTACAGTTCCTTTTTTCTTTCTATGTTTTTCACTTTTGCATATGTCCTTTTCGCTAAAATGATATTATATGAACTGCATTAAGTTATATGTTTTTTCATATGAAAAGTGCATTGCATTATACTTTTGCTCTTGTATTTTTTACATTTAGCCAAATTGATTTTTTTTCGTTTGAAAAGCGCACTGGATTATACATTGTTCTTAGTATGGTGCATTATACCCTTTTTTGTTATTGAACTTCACGATTCTTTTCAATTTTCTCATCACCACTCTTTTCGCGCGGGATTCGATGAAGGCGCACACCAAGGTGGAATTTCATAGTTTGAAACTCAGGTTCACAGTCCAACCATCGGTAATTTTGTCCTTGATGATGAACCCCCTGTCAAGCGTGTAAAGGAGCCTGTCGGTAAGAGTACGAGGAGCGTTGTTGAACCTTCGAAAAAATCCCTCGAGAAATCTCCCGTGAATACTGGGAAGAATCCAGTGACTAAGAGGTCCAGGAGGGCAGTTATCCCTCCTATTGCTGAAGATACCGATGATGATTTTATGACGCCACCACCAGTTTGTAAGAGGACCAGGAGCGCAGCTGTGGAACGCCCAAAAGACCGTGAGGCATTAGTTCTATCCAATAAGAGGGTTGTGCAGAAGCCATGAAAGTTTAGAACCCCAGTACAAAAGTTGGAGCCTGCGAGATTCAACTATCTTGCGGAAGCGAGGAAAGTATTGGAACTTGTCACGAGCCCTGTATTCAGGAAGAAACATAGCGAGTGAGTTCTCTTTTCTTTTTGTGTAATGTTTGTGTGATTTTTCTTTTTGTTCCTAATCCCCCCTCACTGTTTTGTTTGTTCAGGTCCTCGTTGTTGATGTAAAGAAATCCTATCGAAGTGTACTCTGTGAGTGTGGACTACATGTTCTAACTTTCACCAGGGCTAGTTACATGTACTCCGATTTGATGGATCATATCATCAATTATTGGAAGATTGACAAGCGAATGAATATGGTTTACCGATCAGGCGAACGCGTTCTTCTGTCCCCTTTATTTAGCACGATATTTTTCTTTTCTCCTTTTTTCTTTTTTCTTCTGTAGGGGAACTGCATTATTAGTGTCTAATAAAAGAGAGCTTTTCCGAATAAGCTATTCAAGTGCAGCAATGTAGTGAACTGCATACATTATTGTTTTGGAATTGTTGGCCATTCTGTATTTTCTTTTTAACCCGTAACTCTAGAGAAGTGTGATCTGCTGTTCATTTAGCTCAAGAGTGAACTGCATATATATTGTGTTGTTAATGTATTTTTTTCAGTTTTTTGCGTGGTGAGCTGCGGTGCTTTTGCTAATTAATGCTTTTGTGTGAATTACCTACTTGGAGTATGTGCTTCAAATGAACGAGCATGCGGATAGAGATGAAAATGGAAACGTTATGTTTCCTTTTGTCCATAGCAAGTTTAATGTTGATAATGAAGCAAAGCAGTTCAAACTTCATGTTCGTGATGACGAGAACCTTCTTGATTGCAAATTAGTAAGTTCTCAGACTTGTTGGTTCAGCCTACTTTTCTTATTTTTTGTCTCATTTTCTCTGGCAACCCTGTTTCCCTCTTAAAACTCAAAACACTTTTTATGAAAACCAATTTCAGATCATGTTACCACGGTTTAAAGACGAGCATTACTCGCTATACACGATGAACAGGCACCGTGGGACCCTTGATATTCATGACACTAGGAGGTATAGCGGACCGTTTGATCAAACAACGAGGTGGCGTAAGTCCGACTACCACAGTGACCGCACTGAAATGTTAAAATGTTCCCTTTTTCATCTTCTTATGTTTTTCATCTGTGTATGTGTTGAACAACAGTTTTGTGATGTGTAATGTGTGAATTTTCGCATTCACCAGATGATCAGGATGACTGCATTGATGAAGAAGGTTTATGGAGAAATGGAGTACAAGAGAAAGGAGTCGGTAGACTGGGTTGATGTTTCAGAGAAAGCTAGCTTTTTGGGTGCCCCTGAACATGGCTCCAATGAGTGCGGCTTCTTTGTTCTGAAGATGGCTTAGTTTTATGACGGCAAAAGCTTTGTTGCGAAATTCGGGAAGCGTAATGTAAGTATCTTATTTTTGTATCAAATATAATTTTTCATCTTCTCTTCTTTCGCAGCACTACATGTAGATGATGTTTGTTCTAACAAATTCTTTGTTCTGTTTTTTTGCTTCATAGCTGAAAGCCGATGTCGAGGACTAGAAGGCTGAGTTCTTGTTCCAGATTCTGTTCCACCCTGAGAACGTGGTCTGTGTGAGCGAGTTCCCGGAGGATCTAAAAAATTTGTGCATTTCTCTTGGTCTTCCTCCAGAACCGCATTCGCAGGAGCAGGGCGAGGCATGGAATGATAGCAGAACCTTATGTGTGTTGTGTTTTGAGGTGTCTGGATCTGTAAAACTTTCCCACTACGACGTTGTGACGCCCCCAAAATCAGACCATGTACAGTAATCATACACGCAAGGTAAACGATCAAGATCAGGGACTCACGGTGAGATATCACAACACAACTCTACAAATAAAATAATACAAGCTGTTTAATACAAGCCAGGGGCCACGAGGGCTCGAATACAACAACTCGAGAGCACAAAGTTAGCGGAAGCAATAGTATCTGAGTACAGACACAAGGATACAAGGTTGCCTTAAGAAGGCTAGCACATAAACAACAACGATCAAAAAGGCTAGGCGGCTTGGGAACCTCCAAACTACTCCTGGTCAACGGGGAACTCGACGTCGTAGAAGGCATCGGGGATCTTCATGTTGCGGTGGTCGGCATCGGGGATCTCCTGCTCCTGGACTCCAAGGCTCCAACGTCGACTGCAGCGGCCGATCAGGCAAAACATAAAGGGGGAAATAAAGCAAAGGTGAGTATCTAGTATACCCGCGAGTCTTACGTCCGCTACTAAGCATTTATGCATTTGTATCAATGGAAAGGGGAGGCTGTATATATAGTGGGCTGCAAGATAGAAATCAGAATAAGGGTAAGAAGCTAGGCCTATCGAAGACTAGCATCTTCTGACGTGTCTTGCAGCACAAGATGAGAACAGCCAACAGTTTATATAAAGCATAAAGTAGCAATGAAGCAGAAGTTGCTGCAACATTGTATAATAGTAAGTTGTAATGATTAATAATAATAATAATGCCTCCGAGTTCCCCTCCTCGACTTCCATGCGAGGAAGAAAACCTGGAACCATACAGTTTAATAGTAGAAGTTTGTACTGGTAAGATCCAGCTTCAGCATAAAGTGTCCTGTTACCGTGGACACGGCTATTCGAATAGATTAAACTCCCTGCAGGGGTGCACTACTGTTCAGCCTGCACGCTCGGATCTCCAGGGTGGCGTACACCTTGTTAGGGAATTCCCCACCGAGGCTGTCCGACACATCGCAGTTCATCTTAGGCTCAGCAGAGAGGCCATCCGCCGAAATATATCCTATGTGCCAAGGGGTCTAGGTCCCTCACCCTTGCACGCTCCCGCAAAATCAAATCCAAAACACACCTGCTGCAGCAAATAAGACAAGACCGCTTCCCGACTATCAGCCTATGGTACTGCTGACGTCTGAAGAGCTTTCGGACGAACTACGACGCAGGGGAGCCCATAACTCCTTATCCCACGTGAAGGTAGTGCGTACAGACCAACGGGCCTCCCAAGTCATCCGCCGAACCATTTAGCATTTTAATTAACCTGCGTGACAACCGTTATCGTTGCCTCGACTTAACTGACCCGCGGTCAACGACAGTAGTCAGGACCACCAGTACATCGGTGCCTGCCCTGTCGTCCCACCAAGTCTCTGCGGTTACCAACAAGGTGAACCATCTCCTTACCTTGTCTCGCGTGTGCTCTTGGTAGAGCTCGAATTTTCGTGGTTTGGTAACTCTCGCGAGATACGAGCAAGGGCCAAGCACGCCAGTAACGTCAGTCGTACCCTCCCTGTCGTTCCCGACGCAATACCGCTCGCGGGCACCGTTGGGTCGCCCGACTTTCTTACCTTTAAGGACAACCGTTGCTCAGGTACCTAGAGTGGCTATACAGAGTCAGCAACGAGTGGAGGTACGATGATTACTCCTCGGTAGCTCCACTTGAAGGTGGCTCGGCAGAGCCGAGCTAGGGGGCCTTAGGCGGTGTCTGCATTGTACCGTACCTGTGCAGTTTATAATTATCGTATCCGCGTTCACTCCCCAGAGTGTTCACGGCCCTCTATCTAATCCTAACTAACAATGCGCAGGGCTCACTGCTGAATATAATGCATAAATATCATAGGCAACATAGGATAAAGGAAGGTACATCAAGGGGCGACAAAAACAAGCTATGCAATTGAATATGATTGTAATCGTAGCAGCAGCAGTAACAATTCCTAGTGCAAGAATGTACGGAAAAGATAGGCGATATCTAGGGAAGAGAATGGCTCTGCTTGCCTGGAAGCTCGACAGTAGGGGTAGGGTCGTCGACGAAGTAGTCGTAACCGGCAGTAGCGTAGTCGGCGGTAGTAGCGAGGGTCTAACGGAGAATAAAGGGGGGAGAAACAGTAAATAAAAACCAAGCATAGCAAACAGATGAATAGCATGACGTATGCAATGTTAACGGTGTTCTAACGCAGTGCAATGCACGTTGCACGGAGCGGGAATCCATCCGGGGATGAACTGCCAGCTCCGGGTGATTACCGGACAGGGTGTCCGGAGGGGGAAGGGTTCATGCCGGAGGTGTCGTGGGCATCCGACAAACATGGTCATGGTGTAACCGTGCTAGTCTAAACAATCCGAACAACATTCGTGTTCGGAATAAATTCATCCGGGTACTTTAACAATACCGGACAAATCATCGGACAGACGGTTCGGAGGGGGACGGTTCGATGTTCGGTGCGTTAGAGGGATGTGGTTGGTATACGGATAGCATATCCGTATACGTTACATTTTTCTGATCAATTTTCATGTATAAAGTTTTTGAATCTGACTTACGGTTTAAAAGATATTGAATTTTAAAGTTTTATATCAATTTAAATGATTTCTGGAATTTCTTTTATTAATAAAATGCAACATTATCCACAGAGGGGTTTGACCAGTCAACTGACAGAGGGGACCCACCTATCAGCCTCTGGTATTAATAATTCATTTAATTTAATCTAAATAACCATTGGGCCCACATGTCATCCTCTGCAATTTTACTAAATCATCCAATTAATTAATTCTGCCAGTGGGGCCTACATGTAAGTCTAACAGGGGGTTATCTCCATTATTTTTAACAACAACTTAATTAAGAGGCAGGTCCCACTGTCAGTCTAACCAAGGGGTGGGTTAACCTCTTAACTAATTTTTGTTAGCGGCTAATTAGCCGATGGACCTCACTGTCAGTGGGTGCTAACCCACGGCTTAACCCGCCGGCGACGACAGTGCATGGCGAGGGCGCCGCTCCGGCCAGCTCCGGTGGCCGTTTGAGACGCGGAGGGGTTCTTTGGAGAGCTGCCGCCGACCCGCGTCTTTCTGCGCCATTTTCAGGAGCCGAGGCGGCCTAAGGTGAGCGCACGGACGGCAATGGCGGCTGCCGGCGTGCGGCTCCAATGGCTCATGGCGATGCGCAACGAAATCGAGCAGTTCGGGGGTTTGGTTCGAGTATAAGGGGCACGGGGAGCACGTTGGTGCCAAAATCGTGAGCTGAGCGGCACGAGGAGCTCGCGGATCATAGCCATGGCGGCGGCCGGAGCACGACCACGACGGCACGACGTTCTAGCGCAAGGAAACAAGCGATAACCAGGGGGAAACCGAGCAGGGCTCACCGCGGTTGCAGGGGAGGGGTCAGTGAGGCCGGGGAGTGCGTGGGGAGGAGGCAATCAACGACGAGGACTGGGCGACCGGGGTGGAGGAATCCGCCCGATTCGCGCGATGTAGTGGCCGCGAGCACGTGTTCAGCGGCGGGGAAGACGTAGCCGAGCACTGCGGTATTTCTGGACGTGTTCGCACGGCCAGAGGTGTCCGTGGAACGTCCACGGCGGAGTTCGGGCAAGCTCGAGGAGAGGGGAGCGGCGCGAGAATGGAGAAGGGAAGGGGTCCTAGGGTTTCTAGGCGTCCTGCGTGCTCTCCGTACAGAGGAGGAAGAAAATCCCCTAGATGGGCCGGGCCCTTTTTCTGTAGCAATAGGGCTCAAGTGCATAGTAGGTTTAGGCCCTTTTTCAAATTTCTCTTTTGTTTCCTTTAACCAGCAGCGTAATCCTTCTGTTATATTTTTATGTGCTTATCCAATGATTTTTTGCTAGATGTAAAACTTGTTGGTTTAATGGTATTGCACTTTATGGAAGTGCCCCAAAAAGTTTGGTGATTATTAAAAATCTTTTACTATTTATTTTTGGACCCAACTTATAAAAGGGGGCTTTTAGCTTCTGTTTATAAATTGTTTGATTTATTTAATATCTTAATAAATTCCTATTGTTATTCTAGCATGGTCCATTGATTTTTAGGGATTTTACAACAGTGGTTTCACAATTTTTGGACAATGTTTTATTTCCATTTAAAGTTTTGGCAAATCAATTTGGTTGAAAAAGACAAGGCATGATCAAAGGGGATTAGTGACTTGCTAATCACGGAGATTTATCATTAAAAAAAGTTTTACTGTTATCTGACACTGAGGGTGTTACAGACGTGTTATTTTTGTATATTTAAGTTAACTTAGTTTGTGTTTTCCTTTTTGTGGCAGAGTGCAATACTATCATCTATGTACATAATGGAGCTTCTTATTTTCAGCGAAACTTAAGTTACATTAGTGAGAAATATTCTATCTTCTATGTACATAATGGAGCATCTGGCCTACTGTAATTATAACATGTTTTGAAGCGCACTGCAATGCTCATATGAGTTGCAGCCATGTTTTAAAAACATATGGATATGCAGTGCATCTAATTTTTAATACATGAAGTGCAAAGAGGACTTCAACGTGTTTTGTCGTTGATATTCATAATTTTGATTATAGTATTGGAATACAGAACTTCATATGTGTCTGCTATGCGAGAGCTCAATTTTTTATTTTATTTTTGCACTAAGCGCACTGCACTACATACATCATGCGCACTGCACTGTATGATTGAACGCACTGCATGTATGCATGAAGCATTGTTTTATTTTCCATCTGAGCTTCTTTATACAGAAGAGAACTGCAATTTAACATCACACTCTCATCTAATTTTTTTCATACAGAAGAGAACTGCATCTTAGCACATCTCATTAACACATACTTTTCATGTATTGCAACCTGATGTAATTATAACATGTTTGTAAGCGCACTGCATTTGCGCATATGGG
Source organism: Bromus sterilis (assembly GCA_950022295.1). NCBI lineage: Eukaryota > Viridiplantae > Streptophyta > Magnoliopsida > Poales > Poaceae > Bromus > Bromus sterilis. The sequence continues at coordinate 189,231,171 of OX465599.1, read as the reverse complement.
TTGTAGCCAAGTATTTAAAACTGCACCTGCACTGCATTTTTTGCACTAAGCGCACTGCACTATGTACATGATACAAACTGCACAGTATACATGAAGCGCATTGCACTGTATACATGAAGCATTGTTTTTTACTCTATGTATACAGAAGAGAACTGCATATTAGCATCACACTCTCATTCCATTCTGTTAATACATAAGAGAACTGCATTTTTAACATCACACTCTTATCTCATTTCTTTTCATTTAGAAGGGGACTGCATTTTCCCAAGCCTACCAGTAGTGCATTGAACACAAAGTATATCTATTTTTATGCTATCCCAATTAAATTGGTTTTCAACATCACATGTTGAAGTCTATTTTTTTGCAGTCCGCTGAACACAAGCTATATCTATTGTTTACGCCACATAAAAACATGAAGTTAATATATGTAAAAGGTTAAAATGTATCTGTGTTTTAGCTATGCACTGTTCCTGCTTCTTCTTCTTGAAGTGTGCACTGCATTCATTTCCATGGTTGTTGCTGCGTTTGTTTTCTTCTTGTTGTATGTGTTATTCCTTGTAACGCGCCCGTGTGTCTGCGAAGCTTTCCTACGTGTTGTTTTCTGCATGCCTCTCCCATTCGATGTTGATGCAGCTTCTTCGCTGTCTTCATCATCTTCTTCCGCCTTGTCATCTTCCTCTTCATCTTCATCAGCATTGTCTTCTTCATCAGAGTCTTCTTCATCAGAATCTTCTTCATTCTCTTCTTCGTCAGCATCTTCCTCATGAGCATCTTCTTCCTCATCTTCTTCATCTTTCGCTTCTTCTCTCAAGGGGCAAGTTCTTGCATTATGCTTTTCTCTCTTGTTGTAGATGCTGCATAGTCTTCTCTTTGTCATATCATCTTGTTGGTTAGCTTGGTGATCTGTGGCTGCATTTTCGGCCTGGATTTTTTTAGCCTCTCCTCACACGTTCTTGAGTTGTGTCCCACAATCTTATTGCATAATTTGCACATCCTAACTCCCAGTGGTCTTCCTTCACTGTCCAGTTCTGGCTCAGGCTTGTTCTTCTTTTCAGGACCTTTATCCCTTGTTGCATCTTTTTTATTTGTCGATTTGCTCTCTTTCTTTCTCCCCTTTGTGCTTGAAACAGGTGGTGGAAGAATTGTTTCATCTGTAGTGTGAGCTGCACCATCGGCGACATGTTCGTGCTCCTCTCCTTGTTCTTCATGATCACTCCGGTGCATTCTTGATGTTCTCTGCTTCTTCTTCTTCGTTCAGTACATCGAATTCTTGTATGAGTGCTCTCATCCCATCTTAAGCTCTGTTGAATCCTCTATCCGATTTCACACCCCTGTTTTCCAGGTCCATGGCTGTTTCTGCAAGTAGTCTCCTAGGACAGAACATCGAACTTCCATCCGGAGCAGTTTGTTCATAGTCTCTGTGGTCAAAAGTTGCATTTTGCCGCGCGTTCCGTGTGTACCTCATCAATATGTACTCTTCAGGTATCTTGTCCACCCGTAGTTGATCTAACATGCAGACGATGTGCACGTAGAACAGGCCTGCAGCAAAGAAAAAAAATTGTTGTTAGTGTCAGCAAACTTTACATAAACATGCAACATACAATCGGGTTGTGAACTGCATTATAAATATGTCCTGGGGTTTCTCTTCTAGTGAAGTTCACTAAGGTTTTTTTGTTTTCATCTCTAGGTACCAGAGCTAAGTGAACTTCATTATGTTTTTTGCGCGCTTTATTTTTGTTTCTTTGTCTCACTAACCTGTGTGTGTCCATAGCTTGCATTCGCATTCCTAGATTATGTTCGTCACATCAGCAACAACCTGGAACTCATGTCTCGCCCAATCAAAATCATCAAACTGGTTATAGTGGCGCACCAAATATTTCGTCGGGTTGCCAGGGCACTGCTCTGGTCTGAATGCGGTGTTGCGGTAGTGCGTTTCCTTGAAGTCAGCAAAGAATGCTCTGGTGTAAATCTTGGAGAGCTGAATCTCTAAACCAAACTGAGTAGTAGTTTTTATCTCCGTCTGCGAAATAAAGAAACCATTCAAGTAGCTTTTTTTTACAGCAAAAATCAAGGTTTGGCCTGCAACAACAGTAATTATTTTTCAGTGAAACTTATGTTACATGAGTGAGCAATATTGTCATCTATGCACACAATGGAGCATCTGGCAAGCTGCTATTTTTAGCATGTTCGAAGCGAACTGCAATGCCCATATGAGTTGCAGCCAAGTTTTTATAACATACGGATATGCACTGCATCTAAGAGCAACAAACACTAAGAGTTCTCTTTTTTATGTTTTCTTTGGGGTGTTTGTGGGGGAGGGGGGTTGGGGGGACCCCCCCATATTTGCTAATCAAAAATAGAAAAGATAAATGTGGAGACCACATCCCACTAACACATACTTATTATCTATTCGCAACCTAATGTAATTATAACTAAGTGCACTGCATTTGCGCATATGAGTTGCAGCCAAGTATTTAAAACATTTGGATCTGCCCTGCATTTTTGCACTAAGGTCACTGCACTGTATACATGAAGAATTGTTTTTACTCTATGTATACAGAAGAGAACTGCATATTATCATAAAACTCTCATCCCATTCTATTAATACAGAAGAGAACTAAACTTTAAAATCAAGGGAAGTAGTAGTGATTGTTATTCGCTCATTGAGCTTAAAATGTTTTCTATGTTACATACCTCGTTAGCCATGTACTCCGTGTGCTCTATGCTCTTCCTTTTCTATATGCACGTATCCACCTGCTTTGCAAAGATGTGCAGGCCGTGACTTTCCCTTACAAAGTTTCTCTTCAAGATCCGGTTCATGCTTTCACTTCTCTGTGTCGACGTCATCCGTGCACAGAATACCTCCTTGTAGTAAGGTGATATCCATTCTTTCCGTTCTGTTCAGAGCGCCTTCATAATTTCATCACCTTGTAGGTTATACTTCTCCATGAGATCACTCCAAGCGCGTTCAAACTCCGATGGAATTAGTGGGTGGTTGAGAACTGAGGTCAGCTCATATTTGAATGTCTCATACGCTTTGTATAGCAAGGACAGGTGATCCTTGTATTTGTTTCCGTATATGCCAACGGCATAACTTGTGCAGCGTGCCTAGCAGTGTATTTTTCATCGTTGCATCCATGGAGGGGCATCGATCTGCATATTTTTGAAAACAAGCAGTTATTTTGAGAGAACTGTGTTTTTTTTTTTTGCTTTTTTGCTTATTTTTTGTTTGAATGTAAGAAATGGTCTTCCTTAGTTTACCTGTTAGTATGTAGATTGGTCGTTTGTTGTTCATGCAACACAATAACGTCTGGAACACCCACTCGAAAGACCGTATCGTTTCGTCTCTGATGAGAGCCACAAAAAATATTGTACTTTGCAGGTGGTGGTTTACTCCAATAAACACGGCCAGAGGCATGCGAAACTTTTTTGTCGTGTACGTCGTGTCGAATGTGACAGAATCTCCAAAATATTCGTAGGAGCCCCGGCAGCTTGCGTTCGCCCAGAAGATGTTTCGCACACGGTTATCGACATCTTTGTCGTAATCATAGAAGAACTCTGGGCTTATTTCCTGCATCTTCTCAAAGAAAGCCAGGAGTTTCTTCACGTCGTCCTTTGTTTACTCCTTTGCGAACTTGTACTTACTTTAGTTCAAAAGCAGAGTATATACATCATCATTAAACAACACACAGAAATGCACAAGCGAACTGCATCAAATATATGAAGATATCCACTAGTTTAATGAACATACTTGTTCACCCAGTCGCGGCTAGTGCGCCCCATAAACTGTAGCCCTCGTGACATTCTTGACAGGGTTGACATAATCTGCATGTGCGTCAGGTTGTCGCTCTGCATGTCCTTCACTAGTTTATCAAACAACGGATCATCCCTCTTATGTGAGTGCATGTGCAGAAGCGTAGCCGGGCTCTCAATCATCTTGTGGTTGTGATTGAGCTCAACATGTGCTATCACAAACACATCCTTGATTTTTTTCACTCTTATTCTCGCCTTGCAACCAGTTCTTTTCGTTGTTTTTTCTCGCTTTCTGCCATAATTTGACAAGGTCTCTCTGTTATTTCCCTCCCTTGAGCAAACTATGTAGTTGTTTGTCTTGAATGTTCTCCCTTTGCATGTCCCGAAGCCTGCGTGCCTTGCATATGTGTTGTAGAAGTTTTGTGCTGCGGCGCAAAGGTGAACTGCATACCTTTCGCAGGCACAAGTTCTTGGAGCAAGTTCTCGTTCTGCACCACAACATGAAATGTTTTTCTTTTTGTTAATGAAGAATTCAAAGGCTGAAAAAGAATTCTTAAATGAACTGCAACAATAAGGCAAGGAAGCTTACATGTGTGTATTGCTTCTTCTCCTCTAGTGTTTGCATCTCACCGATGTTTATTGTGCATGGAGGAGTTACAACAGATCTGTGTAGTCGAGGATCTCGAGGAGGCAGAAGTGTTGAGAACTTTAATTTTCTTGTTACTTGCGTCTCTTTTTTATTCGGGTTCTGATTCCTTTGTTGCGTCGTAGGTGGCCTGGGTGGAATTCCACTGTCTCTGTGTTGACGAATTGGTCGATCCTAAACTTGTTGGGGTTCAAGATTGGTTTGTGGAGGCGCAACATTGGTTTGTGGAGGCGCAATATTATCCGTTCTCATCTGCTGACCAAATGTTTCAAAAACGCGTGTGTACCTTGGCTGCATAACAGTTATGAGTTTCTCTTCATCATCATCCTCATCGCTTTTTTGCTGCATATGCTCCCCCATGTAGACCAGATCATCTTCCTCCTCATCTTTCCCACTATCTTCTTATCTATTTTCATCTTTGTCCTCTACATCTTCTTGTTGGGTCTCGCAGCAGAAAACAATAATTTTTCTAACTAGCGTCGCCCTTAACCCAAGATCTATCTAGCTGTAATGCCGTAACGGAAAGACTTGCGGAAACATACCTCGGGGTGTAGTCCGTTGCGCGGGAAACGTTCCGCAAACGTGGTTGATGAAGCTGTAAACCTTTCACAGCCCATTGGTTGTGTTAGCACCCTGTTGGGTGGTAGTGTCGCACGTGCAGCACCTCGTAGTACTCGCACACGTACGGACTCGATGACGACCTCCGTTCTCCGATCCAGCGAAGGTGGCGGAAGTAGACCTCCGGAACCGGAGTTTCGCCAGCACGACGGCGTCTGAGTGGCAGAGAAGCCTCAATCCCAACACAGGTTCCAGACAAGGGGACCCCGGCTTGAGAGAGACGCGAGAGGGGAGAAGACCGGTGAAAATCGATCTCAATTCGGAGTAATATTGAATTCTCTGCGAATTTTTCTGTGTACAAGAAGTGCACCCCTGCCCATCTTTATATAGGCAGACGGAAGGAGTCAACCCCCCTTCCCTTGGCAGTGTGGGACTAACCCCTTGCCAAGGGGGAGGGTGCGGCTAGGAGGAGGGGGGGAAGTGGGGTGCCACCCACATGGGCCCCAAGGCCCATGGCGCCCCCCCCTTTTTTCTTTTCCTTTTCCCTTTTTATTTTCCTCCTTCCCCTAATGGGCTTCTTTCAAAAATAAGGCCCATTGCACTTTTTAATATGAAATAAATTATTATTAATTATTAATTCACTTAATTAATAAATAATACATATTATTTCATCTCCTGATGATCCGGAACTCCTTCCAGCTCACTCTGAACGTCCTACGGACCAACACGGAACTTTTCCGGTACGTCTTTCTCTCTTCTCCGGTAACTCCGATAGTTCCAAAAAGGTCTCCGATATTCATCGAGCCCTTAAGTGTGTTACCCTACGGTCCGAGAACACTCCAGTCATGACCGAGACAAAGGCTACGGCCAATGACCAATAGCGGGACCTGGATGCCCATAATGACCCCTGTGCATTCCGGAAGTAACCGATTGAACCGTAGACGTTGTATACTTTTCCCTTTGTCATGCGATACTAGATTAGTCCAAGATTCGATCAACTGCATCCAATGCATTAGTTATATCTTGTTACCGACAAATCTTATTCACTCGTTCCGTGATATTCATCCTTGTGACCTAGTCACACGATGCGCAGCTTTATAGGTGCAATCTCACCGAGTTGGCCATGAAGTATCTTTCCATTATATGGATTGACAAATCCCTCTCTTGAATCAACACTCCTCAACATATCCCATCGGATAGCCCAAGATACACCTTTATGGTCACCATGTTTCAGTGTGACGGTTAATGCACTCAAAGCATCCTCAGAAGATAGCAATTCTGCGTGATCTCACGGTCAAAGGAACGGGCTACTACGGTCTGTAATTACAACACTGAACGTTTACGATTTGATCATGTTGCAATGCTTGCATTGGGTAATGTTCATCACTTCATTCATTCAATGAGTTGACCTTACCGTCAATTGAATTGATTGTCTATGATCGTGAAACCACAATCATCAGTTGACGATAAACCAGTCATCATGAGAGACTGAGTAGGAACTATGGTTGTTTCTATACCACACCTGTATCATTGTTTCACTGATACAGTTCCATCACAGTATGAAACTGGTCATGAACTTATTTAGATATATTGGAATAATCATATATTATTTGCCTCTAGAGCATATATCCAACAGTCTCCCACTTGCACTAGATAGCAAATAATCTAGCTGCATATTTTCTCAATCATAATCATCTTATCATATAAGTGTTTATTGATCATGCTTGCTCATGGAAGAGGTTTCGTCAACAATCTGTACCCGTTCAGATTCGTATGTTCCTTTGCAACAGGTATTGGTCAACTTGCTTGATATACCCTTCATTATCTAATAATGCTTGAATTATAAGTTTGGCGGGAGAGTGAGCCTTCTTATTTTACAGTATTCTCTAATGACAAAATGGTTTTAGTCCCTAGGACTCCCATAGTCATGTATAATGAAAAATACACTCAGCCAGAAGTCTAAACTTCTTACGCTAAACTTTATTCAACCTTCTTCTTCCTTAAGTAGATATTTATATTTTGTAGAGTTTTGGTTCGTGAAATTATAGCTCACATTTCCTTTCTATTCCTTTTGGTGATATCTCTAATTCATATAGACCCATAATAAGGCTTGCAATCGTAATCCAGTATTACATTGTCCTCAGTTTCTCTTCAGATACTGAATGCTTGGACTTTGCTCAGGTTCTGTGTTTTGCCTACCAAGCACATCGGAACATGTTCTTCTAAGAACCTTTGAGTCATTCTGTTATTGGATTCACAACTTCCGTTTTAAGGTAGAATCATATGTCAAAGGTCATATAGGATCACATGTCTTGAGACAAAGTGCATCCCTATTCTTCCATTAAAACATTATTTTGTGATATTAAGGTTTTACATCCTTTATATAATTCGTAGCCACAAGAACCTTTTCTTGTTTAGGATATCATTCCAATCCTTTTGATGTTCATTACACGTGTCCTAATCTATCCTTATAGATTTTAGTGTGTGACACATATATATTTTGTTCACATAAGATTCTCGTAATCCTTTTATCTTATTAGCCTTAATCTCCATGTATATCAACGTATATATATGAGATTGTTTTCACATATATCATCGTATATATATGAAATTGACATTGTGCTCCCACTCAAATATATCCGACATATATCTATAAGTAAGCTTTTATTAAGTTTCTATTCTAATTATGTCAGACATAATAATATTGCTCCCAAAGCTCCCACTCAGAAAATGCTCTCTGCATTCCAAGTTTTCAGGAAGTCTCCAAAGCTCCCACACAGTTTCATGAAATTGCAGTCCATCTCAATATTTTGATTAATTCAAAATCACTTGATGAAATCAAGGTTGGGAGTTTCTGCCTTGAGGTGCTATGGTCCATCTTATCGAAACATTCTTTCGTTATGCCAATTGCTACTTCTCTTCAAATTCCAAATTTGAATGTGATGCAGTTTTCATCAGGCTATGATCCCAGTATAGTGTTTGTGAATGAAATTCCCATATTGATGTAGCATTGCTACGCTTCCATAGTCAATCATTATTGAATTTAACCATAATATCTTTTATGTGCCAAATCAAGCCTTTATGTGTTGCATCATTCTTAATAACTTCCTGGTTATTCGGAATGTGAAATAACTACTTTATTTCATAGGATGTGAGACATCCCTTATGCAACTCAATATAATTTCATTTCTCCTCGTTTCCTAGGTAACCATCAATCCTTCGTAATTTATGAGCAGTGTCCCTTTTGTTTCACTTAAGAAGACTCATGATTATTGTTCTGTACAGAACGTATTCATGACAATCTTCTTATTTTTAAACTAAGGCTTTAACTAATATACCATGATCATCATCAATAGCATATTTCCTCTTCTCATGGAGTCATTTCAGCAGAACTTTTTCCGTTGCGTTACTCTGTTATCTGGAGGCAGGGTCAATCACCCTGGTTAAAGAATTCACTTTTCTCCCATTGGTTTATTCCTTGAGAACCATCTTTTCATTCACCAATTCAAGCAATACAAGTTTTGCTATTTGGGAAGGTGTGTTTTACAATTGCTCACAACTCTAATACAAAGAAAGTTATATCATATAAAACTTCTAGAAACTTTCTAACACCATCATCATATGGAGTCATCAGCTTCATTAAATTCAGAATGGTTTCCTTATTTCATGAAGTGGGTGTTTTAACTTAATAAATTCTAACAACTTTGTTCATTCAAAATAGCATTAGCGTAAGGGGAATGTATTTAGACCATACTACATTTTAGTATGACTACGAATGGTTCAGGTGCTTGAGCACTTTAAACTTCCATCATAATTTGTGGCATTATTTCAACAAGTCTCCCATTTATGTCAACTATAATACTTATCACTTTGATCACATCATGGTGATTCGTTTTCTTATATTTTACTTCACTGTGATTCCGTAATCTCAGTTTATGATCTCAATTGAATCCTTGTTCAATTAATCATGTGAAGCATCTTTAATGATTATTCATGCGCTTGGTTAATACATCATTTATGTACAATATTTTGCGCAAGTTCTACTTTGCTAGAACTCCGTCATTAGTCATCTTGGTTGATAATAAATTCATGAGTTAATAGATCGAGTATCTAATGAGTTCATCATTTATGAATTCATCTCATGCATTTAATCTAGTTATGACTTTTGACCTTATTGTTATTCATAATAACTTAATCATTAAACATCGAATATCACTTGACAATTATGGTGTTTTATAAATGCTTCTATCATATTATAAACTCAATTGCAATCATAGTATAAGCACACTTTATTCATCAAACTGGAACAACTGACTTGTCTCAAAACATGAATAACTTTGTCTCGCGAGATGCAAGACATACCACTAAGTGTTCATATTCGATTGATTACAAAAGATTTATCTAATACTCTAAGTATAATCCTATGATAGATGTCTTGGTGAAATCTTGGTGGCCATCAACTGTCTTGGTTGCCATCAATCCTGGATCGCACCTCTTCCCGTCCATGCAACGGCAGGCCCTGTTTTTATAAAACAGAACAAGTATCAAATACTTATTAAACTGCAAATGTTGTATAAGGGAACAAACATTTATAACGAGTATATCAAATATATACCTTCTCCATCAACAATTTCTCCTTCAATGGGTTCAACCTCTAAATCTCGGAGGTTGACCATTAACTCAAAGAAGTGAAGGCTTTCACCTCTTCCGACATAGTCATGGACAAAGTCTGTGTAACTCGGTGGAAGCGAGTGTAGCACCGTGTTTATAGCAGACTCCTTTGTGGTCCAATAGTCAAAGTCCTCCACGAGTTTCAGATGTATCCCATGTATCTTGGCTACGTGAGTTTTCAGACAAGTGTTCTCTTCCATCTTTGTAGTAAGAAACTCATTTTCTACCTCAAATCTGGCCACTCTGAACTGACGTATAAACAATGACTTCATCATGTCGATTGTGTCAAACGTGTCCATATCCGCATATTGTTCACGTAAATCTTGCGGAAAGCTAGTTTCTATGACACTTTTAACCATGGAGTAAGTCCTTCGACGATTATGGTAATCAAGCATTACTTTTTCATCCATGTTCTCTAATGGAGGGTCTCCCATACGCTCTTGTGTCACGAACAAGAGGTTAGCTCTCTTGAGCACAGTCCTAGGGTATAAGTACCAATCAACGAAATTTGACCCATCATCTTTAGGTCTTTCACCACGTAAGAAAGTAACCAATCCATAATACTGATTCATGTCCATTTTAATTTTCTACAAAATATTTGCAAGGAAAACAATTAAGACTAGTTCATAACAATGAGTTCATAATAATCATATTATAAATGAGCTCACACTAAAACAATCATCCCTAAGAAGTTTTAGTGATTACATGATCCAGATTCACTATCCGTCCTCGAATATCACAACGGCCGACGGATTAGTTTCAAAGGTAGACAACTAGTTTGTGCGATCACATCCTATATGTGACTCATGCTCGATCTTTCGATCTCTAGTATTCCGAGGCCATATCTACATATGCTAGGCTCGCCAAATTGACCTTAGTGTTATATGCTGCTTAGCAAGGCCATATCGACATATGCTAGGCTTGCCAGGTCCAACCTCATGCGAACTCTAATGTATGTATGACACCCGATCGTCACGGCCTGCCTATCATAAAGAGAACCTTCCAGGTGGTGCACACTTCGGTAGAATACTTATGTTTGGCATTTTATAAGGGATCATCTTATTTTATGCTACCGTCGTGTATCCTATACTAGCAAGTTTTAAGATGTATGATCATGGTGGCACTAAGTCTACAGTGTCTCCATTTAAGTTTGTTTCATCATGATGAACGTTTACTACTTTCTAGTAACACATAGCAAAGCTATCACTACATCAAGATTAAGCAAACAATAATAGCCCCCTCTGAAATATAAAGTTAGACGCCTCTATTTCGTATATTGCATGTTTTACGTGGCTGCTAGGGCTTTTCATAGATCAACCGTTTCTACGAACATTGAACCACAACGCTGATTATAGATTGTCTCTATTACACCCCGTATGGGGCCCTCCGTTGCAAATGCCATATCCGCTAAAGTAAGAGAGACAGACACCCCCCAGAGCCACTTTATACGGTACAAGCCGTATGACAAGCGTGGAACCAGTCTCGCGTAAGTGTACGCGTAAGGTCGGTCGGGGGCCGCTTCATCAAACAATGCCATAGATATAATAAGTACACGTGAGAGGGTAACAATCATAGAATCAACGCCCACATCCCCAATGTGTTCTAACCGTACAGCAGTACGAAGCATAGATCTAGCTCATGATACCGCTGTTGGGTCTCACAGCAGAAGACAATAATTTTTCTAACTAGCGTCGCCCTTAACCCAAGATCTATCTAGCTGTAATGCCGTAACGGAAAGACTTGCGGAAACATACCTCGGGGTGTAGTCCGTTGCGCGGGAAACGTTCCCGCAAACGTGGTTGATGAAGCCATAAACCTTTCACAGCCCCTTGGCTGTGTTAGCGCCCAGTTGGGTGGTAGTGCTGCACGTGCAGCACCTCATAGTACTTGCACACGTACGGACTCGATGACGACCTCCGTTCTCCGATCCAGCGAAGGAGGCGGAAGTCGACCTCCCGGAACCGGAGTTTCGGCAGCACGACGGCGTCCGCGTAGCAGAGAAGCCTCAATCCCAACACAGGTTCCAGAAAAGGGGACCCCGGCTTGAGAGAGACGAGAGAGGGGAGAAGAACGGTGAAACCCGATCTCAATTCGGAGTAATATTGAATTCTCTGCGAATTTTTCTATGTACAAGAAGTGCACCCCTGCCCATCTTTATATAGGCAGACGGAAGGAGTCAACCCCCCTTCCCTTGGCAATGTGGGACTAATCCCTTGCCAAGGGGGGAGGGTGCGGCTAGGAGGAGGGGGAAGTGGGGCGCCACCCACATGGGCCCCAAGGCCCATGGCGCCCCCCCCCCTTTTTTTCTTTTCCTTTTCCCTTTTTATTTTCCTCCTTCCCCTAATAGGCTTCTTTCACAAATAAGGCCCATTGCACTTTTTAATCTGAAATAAATTATTATTAATTATTAATTCACTTAATTAATAAATAATACATATTATTTCATCTCCCGATGATCCGGAACTCCTTCCAGCTCACTCCGAACGTCCTTCGGACCAAAACGGAACTTTTCCGGTACGTCTTTCTCTCTTCTCCGGTAACTCCGATAGTTCCGAAAAGGTCTTCTATATTCATCGAGCCCTTAAGTGTGTTACCCTATGGTCCGAGAACACTCCAGTCATGACCGAGACAAAGGCTATGAAGTATCTTTCCATTATATGGATTGACAAATCCCGCTCTTGAATCAACACTCCTCAACATATCCCATCGGATAGCCCAAGATACACCTTTATGGTCACCATGTTTCATTGTGAAGGTTAATGCACTCAAAGCATTCTCAGAAGATAGCAATTATGCGTGATCTCACGGTCAAAGGAATAGGCTACTACGTTCTGTAATTACAACACTGAACTTTTACTATTTGATCATGTTGCAATGCTTGCATTGGGTAATGTTCATCACGTCATTTATTCAATGAGGTGACCTTACCGTCAATTGACTTGATTGTCCATGATCGTGAAACCACAATCATCAGATGAAGATAAACCAGTCATCATGAGAGGCTGACTAGGAACTCTGGTTGTTTCTATACCACACCTGTATCATTGTTTCACTAATACAGTTCCAGCACAGTATGAAACTGGTCATGAACTTATTTATATATATTGGAATAATCATATATTATTTGCCTCTAGAGCATATATCCAACACTTCTTCCGGTGAGTATGCAGTCCTATTTGTTGTGTTGAAAAAAACCCTAGGTATTTCTGGTGTTATCCATGCAGCCATCTCCCACTCTTCTCTCCCAACGCAATTCAGGGGTTGTGTGTTGTGAATCACTCGTTGCATCTTCTGGCTTCTTTTCACAGCCATGTCCTGCACAGGAGAATAGGAAGTGAACTTCACTTTAGTATTAATTAAAAGCGGTACATCTTTTCTGCTAAATACTGTACTGCACTGCAATTCCATTATATATGTCATTCTATATGCAACCGAAGAAACTGCACTTCACAACACACTATATGTCAGTTTTTCTGTTATGAGTGAACTGCACTATATTTCCATACTATATTGCACTGGAGGTTATTTGACAAGCAGAAATAGGCAAACTACTTTCTTGCAGTTTAGTCTTAAGACACAGCTCTCTACATATCTAAGACAATTTGCACTACATTGTTACAAACTAGTTCTTACATGTACCCCTACACATGTAAGCCATGGAGACAGACGTGAATGCAGTTGACGCGAGAAGGCACTGCATGGCAATAAACAGAGCACTGCAATTTGAATTTCTAATCAACATTAGAAGCAAATTTTCACTATATTAAACTGGGGGTGGGGTGTTTTTGGTAGTCGAACTGCTTACATTATATTGATGTGCCACCCTCCTCTTGAGAGTAGTTCTATTGTTCTGCAGATGCAGTTCGGAATGTTGTCGCCGTGCAGCCCACCTGCGCTGCAGGAACACATGAACTTTTTCAACTTTCGCCGTTGTCACCGACGAAGGCTGGATGCGCGATATGACCATTGCAGTTCGCTCCCACGACGATTGCGAGTTTTCCAGAGAAGGCCTCCTTGCAGTTCTATTTCCCCTACCATGCAACTTTGACGCTGGATGCTTCGATTTGCTGAACGGCGGCAAGTCTCCCATGCTAGAGGCTCTGATTTGCGGTGGTGCTTAAGGAGGCGGGGCTTGAGAAGGCGGCGCAATAGTCATATCGCGGTAGTAAGGGCGCAGAAGCGTGCCGGCGGCGCCGCCCATGTTGATTTCGTGGAGGAGAGGAGCGACGGTGATTCCGGCAGCAAATTCGGCGGTGATTTGGGGGCGATTGGTTCATGTAGAAGCGCGGCGGAGCTGATTAGGCACTGCTTCCGAACAAATCTCGCTCCATTGGATCTCCATCACCTGTGCCGCCGTCCGCCGGCGCTCCGCGGAAGAAGGTGGGATGGGAGGGGGTCGTCGCCGGCCGCCGGTGCTCCCGCGCAAGAAGGTGGGATCGGGAGGGGGCCGTCGCCTGCGGCACTGTTGCGCTAGAAGCCATGGTGGGGAGGGGGTTTGCTGTCCACGGGGGCGCTCCGCGCTTGAAACCTGTTTATGGGGTGTGTCAGTAGAATAAGCTCTTAGAGGTTGTTAGTACAATAGCCCACCCTATGTATATATATATATTTATATACAGCCGGTCTATTCTGACATCGTTCTCAAAAAACTATTCTGACAACATTCCGAACTGCATCGTATCGCAAAGGGAACTGCACTGTTGTATTCGCAGCACTGCAGCTCGGGTAAAACAAAACTGCATGCACCGTTTTCGCTTCAACATTTTAAGCGTTTGTCAGAATTGGGCGTATGATACTCCGTTGGATTCGTATTGAAATGGAGCATCTTCGGTATGTTGAACACTTGTCCAGATTCCTTACGGATTAAGAGCAATTTCAAAAACGGTGCGGTGACATACTTTTGCAGCGGGCGTTTTTTCGCGATTTCTCTTAAACCATTCGTCGGAACGACGCGTATGATACACCGTTGGAAAAGTATTGATCAGGCGCTCCATCCATATGCATAACACTTTCTCTAATTCCTCACGTTTTGAGAGTAATTTCAGATAAAAGAAACGCAACAAATCTGTTTTTTGTTTTCGGATCTTGTAGAGAGTCAACCTTTTTAACCATTTGTCCAAACGACGCGTATGATACACCGTTGGATTCGTATGGAGTAGGAGCATCTCTGACATGTTGAAAACTTTTCGAGATTCTTCACGGGTTTGAAGGAATTTCAAAAACGGTGCGCTGACCTCTTGTGGACAGCGGGCGTATTTGCGTAAAAAAATTTGATTCGTTCGTCCGATCAATTCAATTTTTGAACGGTTGGATAGGTATTGTCCAGGCGCTCGATTTTCGTGTATAACTTTCTCTCTAACTCCTTACGGTTTAAAAGTAGCGTCGATTTTACTAAAATGCGGACTCACTTTTTTCGCGGAACAAAAATCGGCGAGTGAACTGCATTGTTTTGCATCCGAAGGTCAAGCGCACTGCATTATCGCCAAACAGAATTGCGCGTGTTTTTCGCGGAACAAAAAATCGGCGAGTGAACTACATCCGCGGGGCACCCGATTGCATTTCTCAACAGAAAGAACTGCACATGATTTTTTCACATGGCAAAGAGAATTACGCGTATTTTTTCACGGACCCGGAATCGGCGTAGTGAACTGCATTCGACCAATATAGGTTGCATTTATTGACAGAGAGAACTGCATTTGTTTTATTAACTTTTAACATTATTTTTTGTCAACGAGCGTGCACCGCATGCATGAGGCGAGTGAACTGCATTTCGTTTTCAATTTTTTATGAACGATAGTGATACAATACTACTGGAAGTGAACTATAAATACTATTCGGTTGTCTCTTCTTGCAAGCAATATTAAATAGCACTGCAAAACGAAGTGAACCACATGTTGGACGCAAGTGAACAACTTCACTTACAGAAGTGAAGCGCAATATTTTTTGTACACTGATGCCATGCACACTGGACTATAAAAGATGGGAATAATGAGCTGCAAAAATCTTACATGCACACACAATTTTACTCGGATTGGCTAAAGCGAACCACATTGAATCTTCAATAATTATATATAACTCTTTACATTTTTCACTCGAACAAGCTAAAAATAGTGAATTGCAAAGGTTGTGCGCACATGCGCGAACATCAAGCCGCAACACTGAACCACATGACATACTTCTGCAAACTGCAATTCTGCACAATAGCTTAGTGACGAGGGGGTGACCCCACGACTCCTACGGATAGGCCTACCTGGTGTCCATGAAGACAGAAGGCCCATGAAGATACAGCCTCAGCCCTCTAGATGGCACCGACGTAGGACTCCACGACTCACAAGGAACGTGCGAAGACCTGCCGTACAGAGAAAGCTAGGGTTAGGAAAGCTTACCTGTAAACGTAGATGAACTCCCCGAGACCTAGACCGGTATATAAGGGCTAGGAGGGGCGACGCCAAAGACATCTAATACTACCTATAACCCTAGCCTTGAGCGCTCCAGCCTTGGCCTCCACTGTAATCGCATCTCCACCATCAATAATATCGAGCAGGAGCGAGCCTTCCTGTTTGCCAACGAGCTATCGTCCAACCTGTGCATCTCATGACTAACCCAAGGTCCCTGACCATGGGATTTGCCGGGGTTGATCCCCGTCAATTGGCGCCGTCTGTGGGAACCGCGCAGGTTGGGAACGCGATCTCGGCGGCCTCATCGTCATCAGCACTCATCGACTCGACGGCTCCGGCAAGATCCAACCTGTTCGAGTGTAACAGCCCAGATTTCACAAAAATTAAAAAAATTTGTTTTCGGTGTGAATTGTTTGATTGTCTGATTTGTTTGCGGTGTTTGCATCCCCGATTTATCGATCGGCGATTATTTTTCCCCCTCTTATCTCGTATCGGACGGAGACCGACCCTTGCCACCCTGACACTCGACCTTTGCGACACCGGGTTTCGCCCGATCACTGTCGCGAAAACCGCACGAGACCAGCCGCAGCCAACGGAACGAAAAACCCCGTTTAATAATTAAACGGGATATTTTTATAGCGCGCCGGAAAGTGTTTTCGGAACGGTTCCAGCGCGAGGTGAACGCCGCCGGCTCGACGCACTGATCACGCAGTTCGAAGTTTTACCCGAATCGGAGGTATTGCGGACCCCCGGCGGTCAGAAACGTGAGCACCGCACGCGCGAGAGAAAAACCGATGATGTTTTTGCAAACTGCCAGCCACCTGGGCTATATAAAGACCACCACACTCCCACCCATTTCTAGGGTTTCCCTAGCACAAATTTGCAGCCACCCCCCTCCACTTTGCCCAGTTTTGCCTCCCAGATCCCAGATTTTTCGGGCCGTTCGATCCCGCGATCGGACGCTCCGGATCACGCCACGTCAGCCCCTCCATCTTCCTCTCTCCTCTCCCGTGCCATGCCCGTGGGCTCACCGTCGCCTGCGCCTCCGGCCGCCATGCCGCAGCAGCCGTCGGCCCCCCTCCTTCCCTCTCACCTCTCCCTCCTTCTCCTCCCTCTCATCTTCCTCCTAACCCCACCCCGTCCCTCTGCTGCAGGTCCGCCGCCGCCACGAAGCGCCATGGACGCCGCCGCCATGGGCAGTGAGCCGAGCTCGCGCCTCATCGTGACCTCGCCGTCAGGCTCCCTTCGGCGCCGCCTCCTCGGCCAGGTCCGGCGACTGTCGTCGCCCCCGTTCGCCAGGCCCGCGGCCTCCTCGCCACGCTGCTCAGCCGGCCGGCGAGCCTCTGCCGGCGTCCGTCTCGCCGCTGCCGGTCACGGGACCGAGCCGGCACCCGATCCAGACCGCCAGGCCAGGTGGGCCTCGGGGCCAAGCGGCCCAGGTGGACGCGCGGCCTTGGCCCAGCCGGCCTCCAGGCCTCCCAGCCGCCTCCAGGCCGCAAGTGGGCCTTGGCCCGATGAGGTCCATCCCTTTTTTTCTAACTCCCTGCCTGGAATTTTTGCGAAGTGTTGGAAAATTGTGCTGCTGATTCGATTCCGCGTTGACGATAGCAAGCAAACTGTAGCTCCGATGAACGTGCCCCCAAAATGAAAGTTGCTCAGAATTGCGTGTACTTTAATTCATCTTTTGTGAGAATTTGCATTTGAGCTCATCTTGATTGTGTAATTCTGCGTTGAAGTGGGCATCAGGCCGTTAAACTGCTAATTTTCCTGTTTAGTGCTGCTGTTAATATTTTGTTGCAACTTTGCATGATGATTGTAACAAATCCATGAGGCCTATTGCATTGATTATCTCTCCTATGTGTTAAGCATCATGTGTACTTCAATTCCATGCTTTAACTTGCCATGTTTGGGTGCTTTAGCTGTATTAAATCTTGCTCCAAAGTGGTGATCCTGATGTTATTGTGTTGCTGTTGCTGAAACTGTTAATTTGTTGCAACTTCGGGTGACGATTGCTTCGCAACCGTTCATCGGAATTGAGTGATTCCAATTGCATATTGTTAAGAATCATGTCTACTTTCATCCCATGTATTTCTATGTCATGTTGCTGCACTTTTGCATATAGATTTACCCCTGTTTATACAGCATGTGTGCATAGCTTGTTTTGCTTATATCTTTTTAACCGTAACTCCTTTTGAAGTGTGCATTATATGTAACTTGATTAGTTTTTCGTGTACTTTGTGTTTATGCTATTTTTTTCTGTTGTTAACCAACCTAAAATATGGTTTAGGGCAGAACAGTACCAAATGTTTTAATCATCGTGCGGCACTTAGTGTATGCCATGTTTAGAATTGTGCCTCGCTTAAATTGACTAGCATAGATAGTTTACTTTGTGCTTCACCTCTTGCCATGTTTGTGTGCTATGCCATGCTTGCTTGAGTTGCCATGTTAATAACCGTTGGTTGGTCACCTGTAGCTAAGCAACTTGAACCACCGTAAACGTGCGGTATTCGTCGTGTGTGACGAGTACTCCACTTAATTCGTTAATAACCGCTCTCGACGGTAGGTGCGATGTCTCGTGTTACTTCTTGTTGATGCTTTCTCGTGTTTGCTCCGTAGTAATAGAGTGCTTGCTCGTTGATTTCTTTCCAGTGTTTACCGTCTTGTGTGCCTCCGCGGGTACCTCTCGGAGACGATGCGAGCGTGCGATCGACTACACCTTCGGAACCCAACTTATCAACAGGCAAGGAATATACATTACTTATGGTCCATTCTATTTCAACTAGCGGTTTGCATGCTAGTCTAGTTTAGGTTCGATGTTTGATCCTACCACATGTTTACAGCCTCTTTCAAACCAATACAGCCATGTCCCTTCCCAGCAAACCTTGTACTGCTATGTTACTATTGCTCGTTGCTCAGCCCCTGCTTAGTATGCATGCTTAGGATGCTACGATGTTACCCTGTTACTCCTTGGTTTGGGATATCACATTATTATATTGTTGTTGATGATATGATTATTATAATGTTGACTATATTCGACGAAGGATGGAAGGTCTCGGCTATCCCGCCCCGATGCTTTGTTCCATTCGAGTCACCTAGGACCCGAGTTCCGGGTATTGGTTTTAAGACTGAGCGTGCCTAACCGCGTGTGGGATTTTATGGGGTCCCCTTTTCTTAACTACCTAGCTTCAAACATTTCTAGTGGTGGCCCAAGCTGATTTACCATTTGAAACTGTGTGTGTGCTGGTCAGCTCCCAGTTGTTTTCAAACCAACCCGGACCAGTGAGGACTTAGTTCCCTTGCTGGCCCACCTTGTTCGGTTGAGGACCCGGTTTCCCGTGTGTGATTAACCGGCTATCCAAACCCGCGACAGACGGTAGAGACCAGATCGAGAGAGCGGCCGGCTCCTGAGATGGATGTCGAATCACCGGGGGCCACCCGGATTTGTTCGTTGTTAGTTAGAGGGACCTGTCGTTTCGGATCTCTTGGAACTAAATCATAAAATGGTTGCCTGTGATGGGTAGAAACTGAGAGTGATGGACGTGCGTGCGGAGCCTTGTAATGGGCAGTTGGTACACCCCTGCAGGGTTAAATATTTTCGAGAAGTCGTGTCCACGGTTATGGACAACTTGAGACCTACTCCTTGTTCATAGACAACAACAACTGAGTTAATCTTAATATAACTTGATCAACGTGTGTGTGTGCCTTGATTGCTTCTTTTTCGTCGGGATGCGAAGAGGAGGACAAGGATAGGATAGGTGTTATGTTTGCGTAGTAGTTGATAGCAAGACTTGTTGGAGGCGATTCCTCATCGAATGCTTGGCTTCTTACCTTACTCTCTAGATCGTTAGCCACTTCATAAATGCTAGTGCGGCAGCAACCTCACCACTTACCCCTTAGTTACCGTAAACTACTAGTTGTCCTAGAATGACGAGTGATGAAGTCCTTGCTGGGTCAGTTGACCACTACAGTTGGATGCTGAGTACCTCTGTACTCATGATACTACCCCCAAACTCTTTTCAGGGTTCTGATCGACAACAGGTACGGTGATCGACGTTTCACGTGGAGACTCGACGACGACTAGTTAGGCGGATCCCGGCGGAGGGCCTGGACCCGTGTGGTTATGGGATCGATGTTTTCTCTTTGCCACTAGGCATTTGGTTGTAGTCTGTACTCAGACATATATCTTCCGCTGTTGTATTGTATTTGAGGCAGTTGTATGCCGATTATATGAGATGTTGTATCCTGTATCTGTAATGTTGTGATATCATGTTGGAAATCCGGGGCATATGGCTTTGTCATATGTCGCGGTGGGACCGGTATGTGCTTCGTCCCCGGATCTGGGTGGAAACACCTAGATCTGGAACAGTACCGCATATCGGGCCTTACATCGAGTCCCTCGGATTCATGGCGCACCTCCCGGCCCTCAAGCCAGTCTTCACCAATCTACACTCCGGCGTCAATCTGATCTTCGGAGCGTATCAGATCTACATCAACCATTGGGGTACCCTTCGCCTCATCGACGGCACCCGTGCGCCCACGGCAACACCTGCAGCAATAACCATAGCAGACGTCGCCCGCACGGCCAACCTATCTGGCGGTTGTAGCTACCCACCCAACTCACGAGTCTGCGCCACTCACGACCGCTCGAGTGAATCCCCATCATGGAGAAGCACGATCGCACGTATCTGCAAGGAGATGGCAAGGACACCATCGCAGGTGTTCATGGCAGAAGTTGGCCCAGAGATTCCATCTTTCAGATCTTTTCCCCAAGGAAGAAAAACATCTTACTCCCATCGGGAGAGTACATCATAAGAGTTCCGGGTGCTCCCTCACCTAAAAGTCAGCAAAGTGCTCGAGTGACCACTCGCACTCATGAAGAGTCGCGGGTGCTCCCTCAACCCGACGCAAAGATAAACCTGCATTCGCCAAAGATCATACGGCGCTAAGAGTCTCAGGTGCTCCCTCACCTCAAGAGCCGAAACGGCATTCGAGTGATTACTCGCGAAAAAACCCCCGTCTGAGCACTCGAAACAAGCTCCTCGGGTGAATGAGTGAACAGCTCGCTTGATGTTTTGTTCCAAGGGGGTGCAATGCTATAAGGCTCCGCGCCTCAAAAACACACACTCCTGGAACACGATACACTGTGCCCAGATGCCACGTAAGATTAGCGTGTAGGTAAGACCCCGCTGCGAAGTACGGCCGGGCTGGGACTTGCCGAAGAGCGATTTCACTCCCAACCTTTCCCATGCGCTGCGCATGATAGAAAAGCCGGGCGGACGCGCCTTAGGCTATGCACATTACTGGCGGCAAATGAACACCGTAAGACCTGAAGCGGCCGGACTTTTGCTCGACACCAGTGTTCCAAGCTCACGTCGAGGGACGTGGGTTTGATTGGGCTACTATGGTATTTGCCCTAGTGCAATTCACCTAGGCTCGACCCGTCGACTCCTTGGGCCCTTTCAGCTTATCATCCCTCGAAACAGGTTTTGTCATGGCCACCAGACTGCCAGCGATCCGCGGATGAACCGCGCATACTTATAAACCGACAAATGAATGTACTCGAGTCCCTGCGCGACTCTTCGAGTCCCCCAGGCACTCGGGGGCTACTGAAGAGGGGGTGACCCCACGACTCCTACGGATAGGCCTACCTGGTGTCCATGAAGACATAAGTCCCATGAAGATACAGCCTCGGCCCGCTAGATGGCACCGACGTAGGAGTCCACGACTCAAAAGGAAGGTGCGAAGACCTGCCGTACGGAGCAAGCTAGGGTTAGGAAAGCTTACCTGTAAACGTAGATGAACTCCCCGAGACCTAGCCCAGTATATAAGGGCTAGGAGGGGCGACGCCAAAGACATCTAATACCACCTATAACCCTAGCCTTGAGCGCTCCAGCCTTGGCCTCCACTGTAATCGCATCTCCCCCATCAATAATATCGAGCAGGAGCGAGCCTTCCTGTTTGCCGACGAGCTATCGTCCAACCTGTGCATCTCATGACTAACCCAGGGTCCCTGACCATGGGATTTTCCGGGGTTGATCCCGTCACTTAGGTTAGTGAACTACATCAATTTCCTCAAAGAAACGATACAAGTATGGCAGTGCCCACCAAACTGCAAGAACTGTACCACTAGGTTGCTCTATACGTCGTCCGACGAAGTAGATGTTGGTCATCGACGCCCTTTGTTGCGCAGCCGTGAGCTCCTCCTCATCCGACTGGACCCATGCGAAGCCCTCAACTACAAGCAGCAGGAGGCGGCCTGCATCCTGTCCCGGGCGGCGTTTGCACTGTTTGCAGAGCATAAACAAAGCATTTCAGTGATATGGGGTGCTTATATAATACGGGGAAATCACATTCTTCAAGTGCACTAACAGAACGCATAACTTTACACCAGAGATGTCACCTAAGCATGAGACCGAAGTTGAATTTAGGCTTTGCTACAATGTTCAGAAACCTTAATTAATCACAGCAGCACAATTGAGAAAGTGAAACATGAAACAGATTGAAGAAGGGCCAAGAGGATGACAAGAAAACATGAAACAAGAGAGGTCGGAATGCAAGTTTGGATGAGAAACAGAAATCAATCACTGAAATTACTGTCACATGGTGGAACACGCGCACACACACATACATGCGGAACCTGCAGAAGTAATTAACCAAGCTCGAAAGAAGTGTGAGGTGCAGCAGCAGCATCGAAGAAAACCAAATCATGACGAGATGGGCAAGCTGGGCGGCGAGGAGCAGGCGGCCATGGTGGGCGACCAGGAGCAGGGGGTCGATCCCGGTGATAGCCGATCGCATCGGGCTGTGGCCGGACGGATCCGTCGACGGTGCTTCGTGTGTGGCCCTCGTGGGCAGTTCAGGGAGCTTCAATGGATTTGATCCGAAAGGATCCAGGATCCAGGGCCATGGCGCTCGTGGAGGGGATCTTGGCGGTTGTCTTTGGCGAATCTAGGTCGTGCTCGACCATGGGTGGCAGATTCGAAAGTCGCGCTGGCCGACGGGCAGGCAGTGGCTGCCGGATCCGTGGAGGAGACCACGCCAGCGGGGAGTGGCTGCCGGATCCGCTCGGTGGCGGCCAGATCCCGCCATGTCCGCGGTGTGCTCCACCGATTGGGGATGCGTCGGAGGTGGGCGAGGTTTGGAGGCACGCCGTCCATGGAAGGTCGCGGGGGCGGCGATGGATCCAAGCGCCGTGCACGCCGTGCGCCGCGGGGGGGAGATGGTGGGGGTGTCGGCGCCACAGGGAAGAAGGTGGGAGTGGTTGGTGGTGCCGGCGCGCGCGGGGAAGAAGATGGGAGGGGTTGGGGGTGCCGGCGCGCGGGGGGAAGAAGGTGGGAGGGGTTGGGGTGCCGGCGCCGCCGGGAAGAAGGTGGGAAGGATTGGGGCGGGCGGGCGTCGTGGGGAAGAAGGTGTGGTGGGTGGGGGCGGATTGGCCTCGGTGGAAGGGATCGGCTGCAGTGCGGTTTCGGTAGTCTGTCTCTGTTTTATCTGGGTTGGCAGAATAAGGGGTGTTGTTAGAATAAGGTCTTAAGACCTTATTCTAAGAACACCCACCTTATTCTAACAACACCCTCATAACCAAGTTTCTAGCGCGGAGCGCCCCATCCCGCACTCCCGACCAACCTTCTAGCGCACCGGATAAAAATAAAAAAACATGGGCTACGCACCAAACCCGATCGCCACCTCCCCCCACTCCTCCCACGTTCACATCCCACCCACCCCAGCACCTTCCTCCGCCTTCTCCCCCCACCTCCTCCCCCACCCCGGCGCACCACCTCCTTCCCCCGCGCTGCCCTCTCCTCCCTCCCTCCCCTCCCGCTCTGTCACACCGGATCCGTCTGTGGCCGGCGACCCAGCCAACCGCCGCTCGAGCGCGCCGGATCTCCACGGGGACCTGTCCCGCCGCCGCAACGGCAACAACCGCGCTATCGGTCACCGTTTTCTCTCAACTCCGGCGACGGTCCCAGGCGCCTCTCCACGCGATGGATCTGTGCCGCGGGACCACCCCCGCCCCGAGCTTCACATTGATGAAGCCTCCTCTCGCCCGGATCCCGGCGTGGTGGCCTCCCCGCCCCGCCCTGGCACCGATCCAACCGCCAATCCCTTGGGCACAGCGGCCTCCCTCCCCTCCCCTCCATCTCCGCCAGGTGCGGTGCCCGCCGTCCAGCCCAAGCGTACATTTAGCTGCCGGGCGAGATGACTCGGTGACGGGCCTGCCCTCGACGGAGATCCTTGGTACCCTCTGTGTGCTCCCAAGAAAGCCACCCGAAGCCCCGCTGGATCCTCAGTCGTTGGCTGTGATGTACTAGTACATCTCTACACGGATGCTATATCCTAAAAATCAAGATCTGACCCCCCTGTACTTGTAGTTCATATTATTATTTTTGCTGGTTAGTGTGTTCTTTTGTCAATTAATGTTTTTTGTGTTTTCCTTGTAGGCAGCAGGGAGGGTCAACATCTCAGCTTGACTTCGTCCCCCTGCAGCGCAACAACAGCCCTAGACCGCACCCCGGCCTCCACAACATTGACGAATGTAGGAGCAGCCTCTGTACATTTTGGATGGAAAATTTTCTAGCTCGAGGAGAGGCAGCCCGTAGTCCAGCCGCTAGGAGAACAGTTACCCTATTGTTTGTATTTTTGTAGGCAAAAAAAATCAAAGTTCTATCTTAATGTTGTTTGCTCTTGAGTGAATGCGGTTCACTTTGTGGTGAAGTAAAGAAAAGAGAGGTTTACCGTTTGGCAATCAGAAAATGCAATGCGGTTCACTGTTCTTTTCTGTGTGGTCCACATAACCCTCGTCTCTGCGATTCACTCTCGTTCAAGAAAACATGTTGAATGAAAAATAGATGCAGTCCACTCACCTCGTCTTTGTAGTGTTCGCTCGTTGATAAAAACTGTTGTTAACAGTAAAAAAATGCAGTACATATCAATTCATGCAGTTCACTTCAGTTTGTATCGCGGCTCACGTTCCTCGAAGGGAACTGCAATTTTTTTTCATAAAAACATAAAAACGCATGCAGTTCTCTAAGTTCGACATTGCAATGTGGTCGCTCGACGGATGTAGTTCACTTTACCGAATTTGAATCCGCGAAAAACACATGTATTTCTGTTTACCGATAATGCAGTGCGGTCGCCCGACGGATGCAGTGCACTTCGTCGATTTCGGATCCGCGAAAAACACGTGCAATTCTGTTTGCGATAATGCAGTGCGCCTGCACCGTGGGATGCGGTGCGGTTGCCCGGCGAATGCAGTTCACTTGGTCGATTCCCGTTCCGCGAAGAACACGTGCCCTCTGTTTGGAGATAATGCATTGCATTTGACTGTCGGATGCAAACCAATGCAGTTCTCTCGCCGATTTTTTGTTCCCCGAAAAAAGTGAGTCCGCGTTTTAGTTATATCAACGCTACTTTTAAACCGTAAGGAGTTAGAGAGAAAGTTATACATGAAAATGGAGCCCCTCGACGCGAGCTATCCAACCGTGTATCAATTGAATCGAATGGACGAACGAATCGATTTTTTTTTACAAAAAATGTTCGTTGTCCACAAGAGGGCAGCGCCACCGTTTTCTAAATACTTTCCAAACCGTGCAGAATCTCGAAAAGTGTTCAACATGTAGAAGATGCTCCTACTCCATACGAATCCAACGGTATATCATATGCATCGTTTCGACAAACGGTTAAAAAGTTTGACTCTCTACGAGATCCGAAAACCAAAAACAGAGTGGCTGCGTTTTTTTCAATTTGAAATTCCTCTCAAACCGTGAGGAATTAGACAAAGTTTTCTGCATATGGATGGAGCGCCTAATCGATATCTTTCAAACGGTATATCATTTGAATCATTCCGATGAACGGTTTAAGAGAAATTGCGAAAATACGCCCGCTGCAAAAGTATGTTGCCGCACCGTTTTCGAAACAGCTCTTAATCCGTTAGGAATTAGAAGAAGTGTTCAACATACGGAAGATGCTCCATTTCAATAAAAATCCCACGGTTTATCATACGCTCAATTCCGACGAACGGTTAAAAAGTTGAAGCAAAAACGGTACATGTGGTTCTGTTTTACTCGAGCTGTAGTGCTTCGAATACAGCAGTGCGGTTCTCTTTGCGATACGATGCAGTTCGGAATGTTGTCAGAATAGTTGACAACGATGTCAGAATAGATATATATATATATATAGGGTGAGACTATTCGTCACCCTGGGTGAGGAATACACCCCCTCTGTTTTGACATCAATGCACCATAATTTTACATTTCGTAAATTTTGTCTTATTTCATACGTAAAAAGAGAACGTAAAAAAATATAATCGCCGTAAAATATATTTTATATTACGTAAAATTACAAAGTTAAAAATGATGGTGTAAAATATACATAAAATGTAATTTTTTTTATCTTATGATCAATATTTTTGTTTTTTTATATCAAAATTTATGAAGTGAATCCATATTAATGTAACTATTTGTATTACAAATGTAAAAAAATTATGAAAGGTTCGTAAAATTACCTCGTGAGTCACTATATATATATATATATATATATATATATATATATATATATATATATATCCTATGTATATATCCTACAGCCGGTCTATTCTTCTAATATTAGCAGAATAACTATTCTGATAATACTTAAGAACTGCGTCGTATCGCAAAGGGAACCACACTACTGACTCACGAGCACTGCAGCTCGGGTAAAAATGAACCGCATGTATTATTTTCGCCTTAAAATTTTAACCGTTGGTCGGAATTGAGAGTATGATACACCGTTGGATTCGTATGGAAATGGAGCATCTTTCGTATGTTGAACACTTGTCCCGATTATTCACGGATTAAGATCAGTTTCGAAAACGGTGCGGCTTCCCACTTTCACAACTGCAATTTTTCCGCGATTTCTCTTAAACCGCTTATCGGAATGATGCAAATGATATATCATTGGAAATATATCGATCAGGCACTCCATCCATGTGTAGAACACTTTGTCTAATTCGCCGCAAATGATATACACTTTGTCTACGGATTTGAGAGAAATCGAGCCGCAAAAAAACGCACACACTTTGTTTTTTGTCGGCGGAT
This sequence comes from Bromus sterilis, assembly GCA_950022295.1. Classification (NCBI taxonomy): domain Eukaryota; kingdom Viridiplantae; phylum Streptophyta; class Magnoliopsida; order Poales; family Poaceae; genus Bromus; species Bromus sterilis. The sequence goes on along the minus strand of OX465599.1, from coordinate 189,204,076 downwards.
CTTGTAGAGAGTAGAACTTTTCAACCGTTTGTCCAATCGATGCGTATGATACACCGTTGGATTCATATGGAGTAGGATAATAATCCATAAGTTGAACACTTTTCCAGATTCCCCACGGTTTTGAAGTAATTTGAAAAATAGTGTGTCTGTCTATATTTGGGGCATCGGGCGTTTTTGCGTAATTTCTTTTGATTCGCTTATCCGATTGATGCAATTGATACACCGTTGGATAGCTATTGTCGAGGCGCTCCATTTTCATGTAGAACACACTTTCTAATTTATTACGGTTTAAAAGTTGTGTTGATTCTACTAAAAACGCGAAACTCCGTTTTTTGCGGACCCGAAATCGACCAAGTGAACTGCATTCACCGGGGCAACGCACCGCATCCGACGGGACAGCGCACTACATTATCGCCAAACAAAATTGCACGTGTTTTTTGCGAATCCGAAATCGGCGAAGCAAACTGCATCCTTCAGAGACCGATTGCATTTATCGACAAAGAAAACTGCACTTTTTTTTTAACTTTCAACATAATTTTTTATAGAGATTTTTTATAAAGAGCGTGCACCGCAAGGACGAGGTGGGTGAACTGCATTTTTATAAACCACACTGCATTAGACTGAAAGCAAAAAACCATGATTTATTTTTTCTTTTTACAACTATTTTATGAAGGAGAGTGAACCACAAAGACGATGGCAACAGAACCACAACAATATCGAAAAGTGAACTATCCTATAAAACAAACTGCAATACATCTATTCTAATATGAAGAATGTGCAATGCACTATTTTCTCTTTATTGCTTGTCTTCTTCTGCAACTAACAATAAATCAAACCGCAACCAATAACAAGATGGTTAGCAGTGCACATTTGATTATTCCACAAGAGAAAATAAAAAACAGTTAACTACATAATTGGAAGGCGTCCACAAAGACTTGGATCTCGCTCTAGCCGAACTTTGATGGAGAGCTAGCCTAGTTGTATTCACCGTCGGACGCCACGGAGGTGCAGTTCGGAGCTGGTAGCCATGGTAGAGCAGAAAAGCTCGCCTCTATGTCCTGGGTGGATGTGAGGAGGCCGCCATTTCCGAGCAGAGAAGCTCGCACTTCATCGCTAACAAAAATTAACCGGAGCATACTGCGGCTTGCAACATGCAACTGGTCTGTAGAGCAGTTTTAAACTGTAAGCACTCCGGTCAACAGCAAAAACCTGGAAAAAAACTGAAAATAAAATAATATAAAAATAACTATTTGTTACTTTGGAGGCATAGTCGTTTCTCCTGCACATCAAAATCTCTAAAATCTGTAACTGTAAGGTGGGTGTTGGCTGTCCAAATGTCATGGGAGGTGCACTCCAAGATGAATTGGATGGCACGGTCTTTGATGTACACTGCAATAGGCAACCATCTTTGCTCTGCCAGACGATCTGCACTGCAAAATACATAACAAAGAAGATTTATTATAATGGATCCAGTGGGGCTTCTTGCTTGAACCAACATGCACCGTCCGTAGCCGGGGTGAAGCTAACCAATAACTTTGTCCAAGTGTTGCCTGAATTTAGTAACTTCATCCTAGCAATCTCCGCCCTCTAATCCTTCCACTGGTGGCCGTTTGCATTTCTTGTCGCTCCAGTTGAATACAGAGCGAGTGGGAAACGCCATACGCGAAGATTCCTAGCCCATCCACCTCCCTGCAAGCACTACGGCAGTGTCCTGGAGTAGAAGAAAAAAAAGGAATTATCATGTGCAGGAATTGATCGAGGCTAGAATCACTAGACAGTTGCGAGTAGGAGAAAATACTGGATCACGGAGCCTCGATTCGTCGCTGCTATCCTGCACAGGAGCTCTCCAACGAAGGGGAGCGGACGCTCCGGGCTCTGGATCCAAGACAGGGCGCTGGATATCAGTGGCTGCACGGGGGCCGGGTCAGCGCCACCGTGAGCCGGCGGCTGGATCCGCGTTGGAGGACAGCGGCGGGAGGGCGTGGTGGTGTGCCTCCATGCCCGGTGGCGTGCAACCATGTCCGGCGGCGGCGCGCGTCTCATGGTGGCAAGGTAGCACGGGAGGTCTAAGGTTGACCGGGGCGCACCGGATTCCACGCCAGAGAGGCGAGGGGAGGTCGAGACCGACGAGGGGAGATGGCGGCGCTGCCATGGAGGGGGTGGCGGGGCGGTGTGGATCTGGTGGCCAGCGGGGATGGTAAGTGGCCACGGGGGTGGATCTGGTGGCTGCCCGGGGGGAGCGCCGCGGGGGAAGGAGGTGATGTCCGTGGCGGCGGAGGTGGGTGGAGGGAGGGGGCGGGGCGCCAAGGGAGGGAGGCGGCGCCGGAGGTAGGTGGTGGTGGAGAGAGGGGGCGGGCGCCATGGGAGGAAGCGGCGTGTGATGGGAGGCAGATAGGTTACGGGGGAGTGGGGGTTGGGTGGGTGAGTTCGGGAAGAACGTGGGGCGTCAGGGATGGTTGGGCGTGTGTTTTATTGCGGTGGGTGGGATGTCTAGGGGGCGCTTCGCGCTAGAAACTTGGGGTTAGGGGGTGTTAGCAGAATAAAAAAGTGTTGTTAAAATAAGGTCTTAAGGGGTGTTATCATAATAGACCCACTCTATATACTATATATATATATATATCCTTGTTACCTTCATCATATGGATCCCACATGTAACAAGTACCATGGTTCGTCAGAGCGTAGTACTAGCCCGAAAAAACAGCATCTTCAAACTCCCAAGGACTGACATGGCGTGTGCCGAGCATGTACCATCTTAATTTGTCATGGGCACCCATGCCTCTGCCGGTGATGAGAATCCTTTTGTCGAAGACGGCGGTGAGATCATAGTCGTCTTCGGTGACGCCACGATGGAATGGTGGCTGTACAATTGCTACCGTCTTCAGCAAAAGTTCTATGAGATCATAGCTGAAACAACGTCTGAATCCACTGCCCCAGTGTGATGAACACCAAGATATGTGAATGGAGACACATCAACTGTCATCCCAGTGTACACGTTGTACAACTGGATGCGTCCGTTACCTAGAAGCAAGGCCAGCCAGTCCCCATTCGCACCAACCCAAGCCTGTCGTGAAGTTGGATCGTCAAAAAAACTTGACAGACTGAGAGAAACAATTTTTGTAAAGAAATGCGACATACGTGAGATCACCTACCTGAGGGAGGGAGAGAATCGTCGTTAGAAAAGGAGAGTTATCAAGAGGGGTGATGGTGCACTTGTCGCTCTGTGACTGTTCCTGCTCCGATGCCATTTACAGATCACGTTTTACAGATCACGTTCTGTACCTTGTTCTATTACATAGGGAAGCCCGAGCACGGACTTCATCTCTTTAATTCGACCTAGGACAAGGCGCATAACACCCGAGCGACATGATGAAAACCTTGCAACGCTCAACATGTCCGCTCTAGTGTTGTTGGAGACCAAGGTTGTAAGAGTATCGTCGTCGATTTCTTCCAGGCGACGTCTTTGCGCCGGAGGGGAACCGTTGATGTCCGTTAAGGGCTTTCGCTTCGAGCCGAGTGGCTGACCTAGTGTCGTGGATGAAGAGGACGGAGCTGCCTCATCAGTGATTGGAGGATGGTCATCAGATTGGGGATTGTGTGTGGGGGGTGGGCGGGGGGTTGGTCGAATACGCCATTCGGCAGGGCTGGATGTGGTGCAAGCGGCGGCCTGCCCTCGGCGCCGGCGGTGGAGATGAAGGGGGCATGAGGGAGTGCACACCATCGTCGATGCTAGTGGGATTGTTAGATTTCTAGGGCTCGCTGGAAAATCGCGAGCAACCGATCCTTATATTGAGCAGTTGCCTAGTGTGGAATGGTGTGCACATGAACTGATTGGGCCGCCGCCCCAGCCGAGGGTAATTGAATAATAATGCGAGGAGGCAGACGGATCTAAGGCCATCCATCATCCATCCGACAGTCCAAACAACGATTCCATACGGCCATGAAGGGGCCCAATCATTGGTGGCGCATCAAGATGTATGCGTGACACTTCAAAAGCGGTGTCGGAGGGGGGATGACTAGACGAGTGGGCGGCGGGGCTATTTAAAGCTTGGTAACAATGAACGATTGCAAAGAAGGGCTAGCAGTCCATTGTCTGCAACCGGTGGTTTTCAAAATCAGTACCAACGGAAGGATTTTCAAAATCGTGCGTGAAAGTTTACATCCCACACATTTCAGTAACAATGAACGATTGCAAAGAAGGGCTAGTTGTCCATTGTTTGCAACCGTGGGTTTTCACCCTCAATATCACGGATGATTGCTTATCGGAACCGTCAGCCCTATATCGCCCACGAAATATTTTTTGTAATGGTGGCAACGTTTCCCAGACGGTTCAGTTTCGGGCACACGATTTTGTATTTATACCGTTTGCGTTGATAAACTCGCAAACAATTTCGTACAAGGGACTGGGAAAGGAGTATCGTGTTAGCCCCTCTTTGCAGTAGTGTATCTTGGGTTTGCATGTCTAATCTGCGAACCCCTGACACGAGGAGGGACTGTAATGAGTGCGCCCAGCTCAGAAAAGATAATAGCAACAAACAAAACCTCCTTCACGCTTTGTTCATGAGAAATTAGAAAACTTTGGCAGTGATAAACAAAGGAGACTAAGGGGATGTGATCGTCCCCACCTTGGGAGCCGTTCCTCGAAACTTGTCCAGTCTGAGAAGTGTTGGGTTATATTCTAGCAGTCGTTGACGAATTATGCACCTCGCAAAAGGTTATTTTATAATCTTATTTCTTTCAAAACCACTAAAAGCTTTAGCACATGAGTTTTCCCTACTTCCCTCTGCGAAGGGTTAAGCCTTTACTTTTATGCCGAGTCTGTAAACCTACTTCTTCTATCCCACAAAAGAGCAAACACCTTATGTTGACAAAGATTCATGCATTTATATTGTCTTGTTAAGAATTGCCATATTACATCTTTGTTGACATTATCATTAAGATAAGAAAGTTGATTGTTGAGCTTTGCTACATCAAACATCTTCCTTTGTGTTAGCATTTTCACTTCTTGACTAATAACATATTCTTTCAAAAGCTTCAATTGATCTCATCAAAATATAAAGGAAGAGCAAAATTTAAAAGTTATTAGTTGTTCTTTGAGCAAGAACATGTTTTCCATGGTCTGGTGAGTTTCCTTAGCCCTACTTTTGATTGTAATTGATGTTACTCTTTCATAAGGCCCTTATGAGTTGAGGTTGCTGTTGAGGATGCTTATGTTTAGTACATAAATTATGATGCTTCTTGTCCGTATTCTTATTTATCGACACTTCACTCTCTAAACTTGTGGACATGTTTACCGAGCTTAGTATTCACTTGGGGACAAGCGAGTTCTAAGCTTGGGGGAGCTGATACATCTGAAATGCATCACTATTTTACATCATAATTTACCTCTATTCATTGATACATTTCATATTATGATGATGCTCTAATAGTGTTTTGGCTTGTTTTACAAGTTTACAACTTTTCGGTGCCGGATCAGTAGATGCAGGAATCAGCGAGGAAAAGTGCACATAGAGTGGGCATATCAGCACATCTCCAAATGATCTGAAATTTACGGGGAGTATTTTCTGAATAAATCACGAAGGCATGCAAAAGTGGAGCCGGAGGGGGACCACCAGGCTCCTAGGCGGCCTGGTGGCGTGCCCCCCTAGGCCGCGCGGGGTGGCCGCGTGGGAGGTGGGACCCACCCCCGGGGCTCTCCTTCGCCACATATATCCCTCGTGACGTAAAATACCAGAAGGGAAGTTGGATCCGGAGTTCCGCCGCCGCTCCGTGGCGGAAACCTACAGAGAAGAAAAGACCTTTCTGACGGGAAGTTTCTGCTGGGGAGAACTCCTCCCGGATGGGGAGATCGTCATCACCAACGTCACGGGCATCATCGAGATCATCATCACCATCATCCTCATCATCAACACCATCTCCATCACCATCTCATCTCATCTCACCATTGAAATCCGAGTTGTAACTTGCACTATTCATTCCCTCTACTTTATCGGTGTTGATTACTCTTTTGTGGTGAATGCTATTAAGTTTTGTTGGATAATTATTGTTATGATCAGATTGTTCATCATCTATTTATCACCTATGATCATGATCTCTTTTATGTCTTGTGAGTAGTTTCTTTAGTTCTTGAGGACATGGGACAAGTCTAGTTGTTAGTAGTCATATGATAGTGAAGTAATATGTGTTGCCTGATATTTAGGTTGTGGTGTTATTCTTCAGTGGTGTTATGTGAACGTCGACTACATAACACTTCGCCTTTTAAGGACCTAGGGGACTACATTGTGTATAAAGAATGCTAATGTTGGGTTGCCAGAGTGACAGAAACCTGAACCCTAGTTCGCATACTTTTGCATGAGGGAGTGGTGGATCCTAAAGTTTATTGCTATGGTTAGGCTTTGCATTAATTTCTCTCTTGTATTTTCGGATGCTTGCAGGGGGTTTAATCATAAGTGTGTGCTTGTCTTAGCCTAGATGGTGCACTAGAAAAAGTCCACCGAGACAACACTTATCAACACAAAACATAATACTAGACGGAATATGGCGAAAGCACTTTACTACCTCTCCCGTGTGTCCTCAGTAACGCTTTAGTCTTTATAAGTTTAATCCTTTGATTTATCCTTTGTTCAAAGGGATTGGGCCACTTGCTGCACCTCAACACCATTAACTTTACTTGATTTTATATCCTTGTTGCTTATACCAAAAAACCCATAAAAGTTACCTTTAAGTACTTGCAGTTATTCCTTTCTCAAGATCACTTGTCAGTACCTTCTGCTCCTCGTTGGGTTCGACACTCTTACTTATCAAAAAGGATACGATAGATCCCCTACACTTGTGGGTCATTAGTTCTCCTTCAAGTTCCATTGACATCACACTTCTCTTCTTCTTCCATCTCAAAGGTAGTGAGTCTCTCGAGAATATCAACATGTACTAGGTCTTTGAAACCACTTCTCCCTTTGATCATGAACACAATGTGAGAGAATGAGTCATCCAGAGAACGAAGCAAAGTTCTCATGACAATATGACTGGTGATATCAGTAGCACCGAGGGAAACCAACTCATTTGAGAGAGCAGTGAGTCTGCTGTAGATAGAGGCAACCTTTTCTCCCTTGTGTCGCTTGAACCGGTGAATTTTTCTTCGGAGAGTGTCAGTGTGAGGATCTTTCTGAGTAGAGAAACCCTCACCAATCTTCTCAAGATAGTCCCAGACACCTTTGGCCGAAGGAATAGTATTCACTTCATGATACTTCCCAGTAATCTAGTGATTTGTGATGAAAACCCGGACCTGTGAATCAAGGGCCAGCAACTTCATCTCATCAGCAGTAAGATTTTCTTTGTCAACCACATCAACTCCATTTTGAACAACAACCCAGGAAACCTTGTCAATGGATATGATGTTTCTCATCATTTTGTCCTTCCAATATGGGCTGTCTTTTCCATTGTATACAGGAATAGGTTCACCCGAGCGAATAGTTACAAACGACATTCTTGACAACACTCCAGGAGGTTAGACCAAAATACACAAAGTGTAGGGAGTGCCTAGCTCTTATATCAATTGAAAGCTCAAGAATGATCAGAGGGTGAGGGGGTGAATGATCACTTCTAAAATTTCTACGAAACTTAGAAGTGAAACAGAGAAACTGCAAACAACTAAGTGCAACACGAAGGAAATGCACCATCGAAAGACATGCTTAATCCGAAAGTAAATGGGACGAGGGGAAACATCGACGGCAAATAGGCAACAGAGTAAATAATGAATGTAAATATGAGTAAGAAAACGAGCCTGCCACAACGATGTTTGTTGAACCAGTTCACACTCTACAAAGTGCTATGTCTGGTTGAAGGGACTGGTGATTGAACATGTGGCGATCCCAATGGAAAAATGACCGAAGTGACCCGATGCAACATTTGACGTTGTCTATAACGGTTGGATTTTCAATCAATGCACAAGTTTCCTTGCGGATCTAGAAAGCGGACTCACCGAACGAGTTCTCTCTCGGAGGCACAAAGTGCGATGACCTTGCCTTCGAGATATTACCCGACTCAGTGAGATTTCTCTCACTATTGGTATATATGGGCTTGAAGTTGAGTAGACAAAATTCAGTTTGACTAAGATTTCAACTAGCAAACCCCTCTTGATAGTACGGTTTTTCCTACGACTCAAGAAAGTAAAAGAGAAACTAGCAAAAAGACTAAGTCTTTGTCCAACTTCAGCTTTCCCCTCGTTCTGATTCTTCTCGAGAACACCTTTATATTTTAGGACATTTTTAGGGGTCGTCCTCCGTCAAAGGCTTCGGTATCTGACTGCAGCTTCGCTAAAGTGAGTTGTCCTTTGACCTTCTACTTGCAAACTCCATTCTTCAGGAACCTAAGTATCTGTTTATACTTGAAAACAATATTAGTTCCTCTACTGCTTTGTACAACAATGTCAAAAACCTACGGAGGAAAAACTTGCTCTTACAGTATTTCATGCCCTTCCTCTACCTAGGTAGAGGAAGTGGAATAGAGATAATTGCGAGAGGATGGACAAGTATTAGATATATGGAAAGTGGTAAGCCTAGATAGGTCACAATCATCCACAATAGCATTCCATAAAGTGGAGGATAGAAGAGTGATGCTCCATGCAAAATTATTAGGTGACAGTAGTGCAAGGATGATGGCTTCTCGCCCCTTCGTTGGTTACCCAAAGTGGAAGGTTGAGATGTAGTGCAACAGCAGTTTTCCCTCGGTGAAGATACCAAGGTTTGTCTCCAGCAGGACTCCAGAGATGATAAGTAGGTGTCAACGGCGCAACTGACGCGGACCTGCACAAAGACACAGATAACTTTGTTCCCAACGAAGTTTAGAGAGGTTGTCAATCTCTCCGGTCTTGTTGTTCACAAGGATAAAATGCAAGGGCTAATGATAGCAAGTAAAACCAGTAAAGTAAATATAGCGTGGAAACAATAATGAGGATATGGACCGGAATACGTGATGTTCGCTAGTGATGTCTCTCTCCCAAAAGACGATAAAATTGCTATGCGAGGTAAACAAATTACAGAAAGGAAATTAACAGGATTATGAACGCACCGCAATGCTAACTATGCTACAAAAGAAAGGACGAGGTTCAAAAGCACATGCAGTACGCCAAGATAAGTAGACCGAAATCCATTTGCATCTACTACTAATCATCCACCTTGAGATATCTATCCAGAACATCTTGCTGGTATTAAGTTGCGAGCCCCACCCAAAGTGTAAACCAAAGCAACAGACAACTGCATTAAAAAGAACTCTGCGTAAAGTAAACAATCCTTGTGACCGCGGTCACAAGCACCGTTGTTTTCCCCCTTGTGGCAACACCACATCCCCTAGACTCATGTTTCTGTCACTCAAGCGTGTCATCGGGGGGCATGAACCCACAATCTAGCACAACGTTCCCTCTTGAAGTCACTAACTACTACTTGGCCAAAGCAATAAACAACAACGGAGAACATGCAAGAATTACTTAGGAACAAAAATATAAGAGATAAAAACCAAATATATTACTCTATCACAATCTGAACATAATCTCATAATCCATCAGATCCTATCAAACTCAACATAGCAATAGCAGAAATATTACAAAGGTGCCTCGATCATGTAGGGCAGCTCACGAGGTCTAAACAATGAAGATCAAAGAGGGGAGGAGAACATCACATAGCTACTGATCACGGACCCATGGTCCAAGGAAAACTACTCACGAGACATCCGGGGAGCATCCATGGTGGAGAGGAGACTCCCGGAGGTCAATCCTCCCTCCGGCAGGGTGCCGGGAAGAGGTCTTCTGGTGCTCCCGATCTTCGGAAGCGCGACGGCGGCGGAACAAAGGCGAGTTCGCGGAATAGGGTTCCTCTTCTGGAGTTTTCCCGTGACGGAGAATAAATAGGCGAAGGGGGGCAGCCAGAGGTGGACCAGGGGCCCCGGGCGCCCCCCTGGCGCGGCCAGGGGTGGTGCCGCGCCGGGTGGCCGCCTGGGCCCCCCTGGCTCCCCTCTGGCCCCTCCCGGGATCTTCGCGAAGCTTCCTCCACGCTGATTTTTTATCTGAATTTTCCCGAATTTTTCTGGCACTTTTTATATGGGGGAAAACTGAAATAGAAAAACAGTAGAAAACAGGAACTGGCACTGGGGTGCACTGAGTTAATAGGTTAGTCCAAATATGATCAAAAGTGTATGAAAGTGTATCTAGAACATAGCAATATCACACAAAACATGCATGGAGCAAGCAGAAATTATAGATACGTTTTGGACGTATCAACATCCCCAAGCTTAATTCCTGCTCGTCCTCGAGTAGGTAAATGATAACAGCATAATTTCTGTGGTGACATGCTAGCAACCATAAAAGAACTTTGAAAAGTAAAGCAATCAAGGTTAGCGATTCAATTCAAGTCATAACATGCAAGACTCTATATTAGCATTGAAACAAGTAACCAAAGAACATTAGGTGCAAGAGCTCTCGATGTCCGTGACTCGAATGTCTCCAAATGGTGTTTGCGTGCAAGAAGGGGGATAGGGAATACGGGAAAAAGTAAATTTTGTGTTGAGAACTCAATCTACTAAAGTTTCACACTTGGTCTTCTTTGGAATCTTATCTTGACTCGTCCCCAGACCACTAGCCAGGTACAAGTCAATTTGATCCACTCCTTTTCGATATTTCGAGCACTCATGCAATGGATGAGCGTAAGCACGAGAGTTGACACTTAGGATGGCAAAGAGAGAAATATGGCGGAGGAGGAAGACAAAAATGAAGAGAAAGGCTCACATCAATGAGGACAATCATAGGCAAGAGATGCCACATGATAGATATGATGTGAGGAGTAGGGATTGCCATGCAACGGATGCACATACGAGCTAAGAAGCTCTCCAATGGAACTAGTGGGGGTGCATCTAACTTGCTCGCTCATGAAGACCTAGAGCTCATTTGAGGAGGCTCATCCTTGGAATATGCAAGCCAAGTTCTATAGTGTGAAGGTCCCCACATAGCTATATGCATAACGATCATCTCTATGGAGTACAAGGATATAAAGGGAGACTAGTGTGGATCTCTCAAAAGGATAGTAGTGTTGCCCCTTTCTCCGTTTTTATTTCATTTTCTCTTTTTTCTATTTTCTTGTATTTTTTGGTGGCCTCAATGGCTCTTTCTATTTAACTCTCATTTGTCCTCTTTGGGATCTTTTATTGTGTCCACTTTGGGATCTTTTCCTCACTTAAGGGCAACACTCTATTTTACAAGAAGGTAAAGGAAATCTTTCACACTTTACAAGGTACTCAAAATCATAAAGAAGATGTAACTACATGATGTATGCAATGTATGTCGCTGCCAGTGAAGCAAGAACATGTATGCCATGAAGATCAAGTCATGAAGAAGTGGAAGTTGCATGGCAATGTAACTCAGAAAGGCTATGGAAATGCCTTGATAGGTAGGTATGGTGGCTGTTTTGAGGAAAGATATAAGGAGGTTTATGATGACAGAGCGTATCATGCCAAGGGTTTGGATGTACCGGCGAAGGTGGACACCAACTCTCGGAGTGAGAAGAAGGCAATGCACGGCACATGAGAGGCTAGCAAAATATGGGAAGGTGGAAGTGTCAACTTTCAATACTGACATTAGTCCGAAGAACTCATGCACTTATTATCGGTAACTCTCAATCTAATAAGGAGGTTTACAAAGAGACAAGTACCCCGAGGAGGAGTGTATGGGGGTTTGGTTATCCTTGCGCATCCTCGACTCATGGTACGTGAGTGTTCTCTGATATTCGACCCCTCAGAAGAGTAGTGATCCATCTAGTAGCTAGAGTTCTCAACTAGTTTTGTAGGTTTTGAAAATACACACGGATTGCCCAAAATATGACACCTATCACTAATAGGCTAGAGCTCTTGACACCAAAAGTTCAAACATTACTCACATCAATACCTCAAAACTATTACAAGCTACTACTAAAATTAAATAGCAACCTCAATTACCTACTTTCAAGACAAGACACAACTCAGTGCAACAACCAACTCTCTTAACAAGATAAACATGAAAACTAAAAAGAGTTGCAGTAACAAACTAAACAAAATCCAAGGCTCTTGCTAAAGACAAACTAAGACTAAAACTAAACAAGGCAGTAGCTATGAAAAGATAAAGAACACACAACAGCAAAAAGATAGGCAAGAAGAATCCTATGATGTGTTCTAAATTTTGAAAGTGGAGCGTGTTTCTCTCCCACACAAAGTAAGAAAGGATCTAACTTGTTATGAACAGAAAGCAAAGCTAAAGAAAACTGAAAACAAAACCTAAGAGTGAGACGCTCCAAGCATAGCACATAACGCATGAAGTGATAAAAATATAGTGAGACGAAGGACGAACTGATGATTGTTGATGGAGAAGGGGATGCACGGGGGCATCCCCAAGCTTAGACGCTTGAGTCTCCTTGAATATTTATTGGGGATGCATGGGGGCATCCCCAAGCTTGAGCGCTTGACACTCCTGGATCTTCTTTCATCATCTTCCATCGCACACTTGAAAACTCCCTTCATACATAACTCCTCATAAGTTGATTAGAGAGGTTAGTACCCTTAATAAATATTTTTTCCCACTGGATATAAAGATAATCTTGAAGAGCTACTGTTTCTCAAGAGTGCCAAAAAGTTTTTGCAAAGAAAAAGCAAGCTTAAGGTTTGCAAAAGTAAGGAGAGACAAAACGTGGCAGAATATGTGAAAAACAGAACAGCAGATAGTAAAGAATTTTTTAGGGGTACTTCTGAAACTCAAATAAAAAAACTCAGGACATACCGAAGTTTCGTAATTGTATAGAGCATACTGTGTAAAAATTTCAGCTCAAAAAGATGCACTGGGATGTTTCTGGAATTTTTCTGGTCACGAGGACAGAATCTATTTTCTGGACAGCATGTCACAACTTTTACTTCCCTTGCCGTAAGAGGCTATAACTTGGCACAAAGCTGAAAAATAAAGATACAATGATGTTTCTACAGAAGTAACAATCATCAAGACACAACAAAAGAAAAAAGAAACACCTAAATTCGTTGTGGGCTGCCTCCCGAAAGCGCTTCTTTAAAGCCATTAGCTAGGCATGATGCAAAAAGAAGAATCAAGGGTATCCAAGATCAGAATCATAAAAACCTTCAAATTGATTTTCAATAAGCTCATTCTTCTTCTTACTAGGAAATATATACTTACCTTTTGCCATACCGCGTAAGCGTATGTGCCTATTACCAATATCAATGAAGCCTTTCATTGCACGGAGGAAGTCTCTTCCGAGCACAATGTTACTTTGGTTTGGCTCCACGATGAAGAAATCCATTGGTGCAGTCCTATGAAGGAATGCAACTTGGACTTCTTTTACCTTTCCTTTAAACTTTGAAATATCTCCATTAGAATGTTCATGATAAGATGATAATTTATCCATATCTAGCTTTAAAGAATCATAAACTATTTTTGGCATAGTAGAAACTGTGGATCCAATATCACAAAGAGCAAGGAAGCCTTGGTTAGAGATGCTAATGCTAACAAAGGGCTCCCAATCATCATCTATCTGCAACATTTCTTTCTTATTGGACTTAAGTTCCTCTACTTTCCCCAAATCTAGAGCATCCAGTATTTTTTCAACAGTGGCAAGTCTATCTATGATAGTATCAATACTTCGATCATAAACAAAATAACTAGATAGACTATGCAAAATCTCAAGAGCCTTATCTTCATCAAACTCTAGAAAATCTCCCTCAGCTATAATGTCAAGAGAGTGTTTACACCACTTAAAAAGACCATGGTAAAAATTTCTAAGCACAATTTTTATAGATATCCAAGGCATAACTCTTTTATGTGCTTCAGAAATTCTGTCCCATGCCTTCTTCATATTTTCTCCATCCCTTTGACGGAAATCGAGAACTTTTGATTCACGTAAAGAACCTAGTCCTAACATGTTCATCTAAACAAGGAGGACTACTAACAGCAAGATAAATAATTTTTTTGTAAATTTTGATAAAAGACACAAAGATAAAAACTGAAAGATAAACTAACAAGACTAAAAAACAAAGGTAAAGGGTAGTGTGTAACTCCCCTATCTTAGCACTTGGAGTCCCCAGCAACGGCACCAGAAAACTTGCTTGATGGCTTCTCGCTCCATCGTTGGTTACCCCAAGTGGAAGGTTGAGATGTAGTGCAGCAGCAGTTTTCCCTCGGTGAAGATACCAAGGTTTGTCTCTAGCAGGACTCCAGAGATGATAAGTAGGTGTCAGCGGCGCAACTGACGCGGACCTGCACACAGACACAGATAACTTTGTTCCCAACGAAGTTCAGAGAGGTTGTCAATCTCTCCGGTCTTGTTGTTCACAAGGATAAAATGCAAGGGATAATGATAGCAAGTAAAAGCAGTAAAGTAAATATAGCGTGGAAACAATAATGAGGATATGGACCGGGATACGTGATGTTCGCAAGTGATGTCTCTCTCCCAAAAGACGATAAAATTGCTATGCGAGGTAAACAAATTACAGAAAGGCAATTGACAGGATTATGAACGCACCGCAATGCTAACTATGCTACAAAAGAAAGGACGAGGTTCAAAAGCACAGGCAGTACACCAAGATAAGTAGACCGAAATCCATCTGCATCTAGTACTAATCATCCACCTTGAGATATCTATCCAGAACATCTCGCTGGTATTAAGTTGCGAGCCCCACCCAAAGTGTAAACCCAAAGACACAGACAACTGCATTAAAAAGAACTCTGTGTAAAGTAAACAATCCTTGTGACCGCGGGCACAAGCACCGTTGTTTTCCCCCTTGTGGAAACAGCACATCCCCTAGACTCATGTTTCTGTCACTCAAGCGTGTCATCGGGGGGCATGAACCCACAATCTAGCACAACGTTCCCTCTTGAAGTCACTACCTACTACTTGGCCAAAGCAATAAACAACAACGGAGAACATGCAAGAATTACTTAGGAACAAAAATATAAGAGATAAAAACCAAATATATTACTCTATCACAATCTTAACATAATCTCATAATCCATCAGATCCTATCAAACTCAACATAGCAATAGCAGAAATATTACAAAGGTGCCTCGATCATGTAGGGAAGCTCACGAGGTCTAAACAATGAAGATCAAAGAGGGGAGGAGAACATCACATAGCTACTGATCACGGACCCATGGTCCAAGGAAAACTACTCACGAGACATCCGGGGAGCATCCATGGTGGAGAGGAGACTCCCGGAGATCAATCCTCCCTCCGGCAGGGTGCCGGGAAGAGGTCTTTTGGTGCTCCCGATCTTCGGAAGCGCGGCGGCGGCGGAACAGAGGCAAGTTCGCGGAATAGGGTTCCTCTTCTGGAGTTTTCCCGTGACGGAGAATAAATAGGCGAAGGGGGGCAGCCAGAGGTGGACCAGGGGCCCCAGGCGCCCCCTGGCGCGGCCAGGGGTGGGGCCGCGCCGGGTGGCCGCCTGGGCCCCCTGGCTCCCCTCTGGCCCCTCCCGGGCTCTTCGCGAAGCTTCCTCCACGCTGATTTTTTATCTGAATTTTCCCGAATTTTTCTGGCACTTTTTATATGGGGGAAAACTGATATAGAAAAACAGCAGAAAACAGGAACTGGCACTGGGGTGCACTGAGTTAATAGGTTAGTCCAAATATTATCAAAAGTGTATGAAAGTGTATCTAGAACATAGCAATATCACACAAAACATGCATGGAGCAAGCAGAAATTATAGATACGTTTTGGACGTATCAAAGGACAATGAAGTTGAACAAGTCATGTGGTACCTGGGAAATGGTGGATTTCTGAGAGGGAACAACAAAGTGAGTGTTCCATAGCTCCAAACCTTCAGGAGAATGGAAATCAATGTGAGAGTGGGTGGCCAAAGATGTATCAGAAGAAGATTCAGTTGCAGCTGAATGACATTGAGAAAAAGAGGTAGAGGTAATCCAGGTGGAGCACCAAGAAATTCACCTTCACTACTGGTATGGGAGTAGGGATCATAGAGGGGTTCATTGCAGCAGCATCTATGGCAGGAACATTGGGAATTGAGTTGGAAGTAATGTTGTTGTTGTCTGCATCAGATATCTCAGTGGTGGCTTGTTCCTCCTCATCTATGTCTTCCACCCCTTGGAGTACTGATACGTCCAAAATGTATCTATAATTTCTGCTTGCTCCATGCATGTTTTGTGTGATATTGCTATGATCTAGATACACTTTCATACACTTTTGATCATATTTGGACTAACCTATTAACTCAGTGCACCACAGTGCCAGTTCTTGTTTTCTGCTGTTTTTCTATTTCAGTTTTCCCCCATATAAAAAGTGCCAGAAAAATTCCGGGAAAAATATAGGAAAATTCAGCATACAGGAAGCTTCGCGAAGAGCCCGAGTGGGGCCAGAGGGGAAGCAGGGGTGGCCCAGGCGGCCACCCAGCGCGGCCCCACCCCTGGCCGCGCCAGGGGGGCGCCTGGGGCCCCTGGTCCACCTCTGGCTGCCCCCCTTCGCCTATATATTCTCCGTCACGGGAAACTTCAGAAAAGAGAACCCTTTTTCGCGATCTCTCCTCTGTTCCGCCACCTCCGCGCTTCCGAGATCGGGAGCACCAGAAGACCTTTTCCCGGCACCCTGCCGGAGGGAGGATTGACCTCCGGGAGTCTTCTCTCGACCATGGATGCTTCCCGGATGTCTTGTGAGTAGTTTTCCTTGGACCATGGGTCCGTGATCAGTAGCTATGTGATGTTCTCCTCCCCTGTTTGTTCTTCATGGTTTAGACCTCGTGAGCTGCCCTACAAGATCGAGGCACTTCTGTAATCTTTCTGCTGTTGCTATGCTGAGTTTGATGGGATCTGATGGATTATGAGATTATGTTCAGATTGTGATTGAGTAATATATTTGGTTTTTATCTTTTATATTTTTGTTCCTAAGTAATTCTTGCATGTTATCCGTTGCTGTTTATTGCTTTGGCCAAGTAGTAGGTAGTAACCCCAAGAGGGAACGTTATGCTCGATTGTGGGTTCATGCCCCCCGATGACACGCTTGAGTGACAGAAATATGAGTCTAGGGGATGTGCTGTTGCCACAAGGGGGAAAACAACGGTGCTTGTAACCACGGTTGCAAGGATTGTTTACTTTACGCAAAGTGCTTTTTAATGCAGTTGTCTGTTGCTTTGGGTTTACACTTTGGGTGGGGCTCGCAACTTAATACCAGCGACATGTTCTGGATAGATATCTCTAGGTGGATGATTAGTAGTAGATGCAGTTGGATTTCGGTCTACTTATTTTGTAGTACTGCCCGTGCTTTTGAGCCTCTTCCTTTCTTTTGTAGCATAGTTAGCATTGCGGCGCGTTCATAATCCTGTCAATTGCCCTTCTGTAATTTTTTTACCTCGCATAGCAGTTTTATCGTCTTTTGGGAGAGAGACATCACTAGTGAACATCACGTATCCCGGTCCATATCCTCATTACTGTTTCCTCGTTCATTTACTTTTCTGCTTTTACTTTCAGTTGCTATCATTATCCCTTGTGTTTGATCCTTTGTGAACAACAAGACCGGAGAGATTGACAACCTCTCTGAACTTCGTTGGGAACAAAGTTATTTGTGTCTGTGTGCAGGTCCGCGTCAGTTACGCCGCTGACACCTACTTATCATCTCTGGAGTCCTACTGGAGACAAACCTTGGTATCTTTACTGAGGGAAATTTGCTGCTGTGCTGCATCACGCCTTCCACTTGGGGCTCACCAACGAAGGGCGAGAAGACTATACCCGTCAACTCTCGCGTCATCAAGAAAATTTGTGGCGCCGTTGCCGGGGACTCCGAGTGCTAAGATAGGGGAGTTGGACACTACCCTTTACCTTTGTTTTTTAGTCTTGTTAGTTTACCTTTCAGTTTTTATCTTTGTGTCTTTTATCAAAAATCACAAAAAAATCTGCCACACTTGCTGCTGCTATGGGTTCCACTGAAAACACCAAGTTGTGTAACTTCACTAGTCACAACAACCAAGACTTTATCTGCACCCCCATGGCCACACCTGCCACTTCAGCTACCTCTTATGAAATTAAACCTGCCTTGCTAAACCTTGTTATGAGAGATCAATTCTCTGGTGCTGGAGATGATGCTGCTTTACACTTGAACAATTTTGTTGAATTATGTGATATGCAAAAGTATAAAGAAGTAGAAGGTGATATTGTTAAGCTCAAGCTCTTTCCTTTCTCTTTAAGGGGAGACGCTAAAATTTGGTTTCAATCTTTGCCTAGGAATAGCATAGATTCTTGGGATAAGTGCAAAGATGCTTTTATAGGGAAGTACTACCCACCTGCTAAAATTATCCAATTAAGGAGTAACATTATGAATTTTAAGCAATTGGATAATGAACATGTTGCCCAAGCTTGGGAACGAATGAAATCTCTTGTTAAGAAATTCCCTACACATGGTTTGACTACCTGGATGGTTATCCAGACTTTTTATGCAGGCTTGAACTTTACCTCGCGGAACCTGTTAGATTCGGCCGCGGGAGGAACCTTTATGTCAACTACACTTGGTGCTGCCACGAAGCTTCTCGATGAGATGATGACCAATTACTCCCAATGGCACACCGAACGCGCTCCAACAGGTAGGAAGGTAAATTCTGTCGAGGAAGTTACCTCCCTAAATGAAAAAGTTGACTTAATTATGTCTCTACTTACCAAGCAACCCTCTATTGATCCTCATGATGTCCCTTTAAATTCTTTGGTTTCCCAAGAACAAGTAGATGTGAACTTTATTGCTAGAAACAACTTCAACAACAATGCTTATAGGGGTAATTTTGCTAGCAATCCTAGACCGTTTCCATCCAACTATGGGAACAACAACACCTACCCTAGCAACAAGAACCCCTCTTCTGAATTGGAAAACATGCTTAGAGACTTTATCACTACCCAAAAAGCCTTCAACAAAAATGTAGAGGAGAAATTAGCTAAATTAGATAATCTATCTTTGAAGGTAGAAAGCTTAGCCCTTGATATTGAGATGCTTAAAATTAGAACCTCTCCCCTTGAGGAGAATAAGGCCACTCCTATTAATGCTATCCAATTACAAATTAATGAAAATATTAGGATGATGGCTAAACTTAAAGAAAGGTGGGCTAGAGAAAAAGAGGAAGATGATAGAATTAAGAGCCTTCCTACACACCACACAGTTTCCACTATCCAAATTGTTGAGGACACCCAAACTATTAGCACCCAATGCACTCCTAGTCCCGTTGGACCTATTAATGGTGATGCTAATACCTCAACCAAAGATGAAGAAACTTCTATGAACATAGAGGGTTTCAAACAAGTGAGCCTAGACGACACTACTACCACCTTTGATAGTAGTGATATTGATTTTGATAGTTGCACCCTCTCAGACGTTATTAGCTTACTACACAAAATGTCTAGAGACCCCCACACTAGCACACTTAATCTTGCCTTCACGAAGCATATCACAAATGCTCTCATCAAAGCTAAGGAGGAGAAGCTTAGAGTAGAAGCCTCCATACCTAGTAAGCTAGATGATGGTTGGGACCCTATGATAAAAATTAAATTAAATAACTTCTCTTGCTATGCCTTATGTGATGTTGGAGCTAGTACCTCCGTTATGCCCAAAAGAATATTTGATATGTTTGAATTGAAGCCCTTTGAGCCTTGTTCTTTTGGTGTTCGTCTTGTTGATTCTTCCGTAAAGAAACCTTTGGGGAAGATCGACGATGTTCTTACCATTGTCAATGACAACTATGTTCCCGTTGATTTTATTATTATGGATATAGAGTGTGAACCTTTGTGTCCAATTATTTTGGGACGTCCTTTTCTTCGCACCGTTGGTGCGGTTATTGACATGAAAGAGGGGAATATAAAATTCCATTTCCCATTCAAAAAGGGGATGGAACACTTCCCTAGAAAGAAAATCAAGTTACCTTTTGAGTCCGTTACACGGGCTAGTTATTCTCTTTCTCTTGATAAAACTTGATTCTTCTTTTGCATCATGCCTAACTTAAAGGCATAAAAGAAAGCGCTTTCGGGAGGCAGCCCGCAACGAATTTAGGTTTCTTTTTGCTTTTTGTTGTGTCTTGATGTTTGTTACTACTGTAGCAACATCATTGTATCTTTATTTTTCAGCTTTGTGCCAAGTTATAGCCTCTTATGATAAGGGAAGCAAAAGTTGTGACGTGCTGTCCAGAAAACAGATTCTGTCCCTTGACAGAAAAATTCGAATCAAATCACCAGATCATCTTTTTGATCTGATTTTTTTGACAACATGATCTATACAATTGTGAAACTTCCGTATGTTCTGAGTTTTTTGATTTGAGTTGCAGAAGTGCCCCTAAAAAATTCTTTACTACCTGCTGTTCTGTTTTTCACAGATTCTGCCACGTTTTGTCTCTCCTAATTTTTGCAAACCTTAAGCTTGCTTTTTCTTTGCAAAAACTTTTTGGCACTCTTGAGAAACAGTAGATCTTCAAGAATATCTTTATATCCAGTGGGAAAAATTATTTTATTAAAGGTACTAACCTCTCTAATCAGCTTATGATGAGTTATGTATGAAGGGAGTTTTCAAGTGTGCGTTGGAAGATGATGAAAGAAGATCCAGGAGTGTCAAGCGCTCAAGCTTGGGGATGCCCCCATGCATCCCCAATAAATATTCAAGGAGACTCAAGCGTCTAAGCTTAGGTATGTCCCCGTGCATCCCCTTCTCCATCAACAATCATCAGTTCGTCCTTCGTCTCACTATATTTTTATCACTTCATGCGTTATGTGCTATGTTTGGAGCGTCTCGCTCTTAGGTTTTATTTTTAGTTTTCTTTAGCTTTGCTTGCTGTTCATAACAAGTTAGATCCCGTCTTACTTTGTGTGGGAGAGAAACTCTCTCCACTTTCAAAATGTAGAACACATCATAGGATTTTTTCCTGCTTATCTCTTTGCTGTTGTGTGTTCTTTATCTTTTCATAGCTGCTGCCATGTTTAGTCTTAGTCTTAGTTTGTCTTTAGCAAGAGCCTTGGATTTTGTTTAGTTTGTTGCTGGAACTCTTTTTAGTTTTCATGTTTATCTTGTTAAAGAGAGTTGGTTGTTGCACTGAGTTGTGTCTTGTCTTGAAGGTAGGTAATTGAGGTTGCTATTTAATTCTAGTAGTAACCTGCAATAGTTTTGAGGTATTGTTGTGAGTAATGTTTGAACTTTTGGTGTCAAGAGCTCTAGCCTATTAGTGATAGGTGTCGTATTTTGGGAAATCCGTGTGTATTTTCAAAACCTACAAAACTAGTAGAGAACTCTAGCTACTAGATGGATCACTAATCTTTGGAGGGATCGAATATTAGAGAACACTCACGTACCATGAGTCGAGGATGCGCAAGGATAAACAAACCCCCATACACTCCTCCTCGGGGTACTTGTCTCTTTGTGAACCTCCTTTTTAGATTGAGAGTTACCGATAATAAGTGCATGAGTTCTTCGGACTAATGTAAGTATTGAAAGTTGACACTTCCACCTTCCCATATTTTGCTAGCCTCTCCCGTGTCATGCATTGCCTTCTTCTCACTCCGAGAGTTGGTGTCCACCTTCGCCGGTACATCCAAACCCTTGGCATGATACGCTCTGTCATCATAAACCTCCTTATATGTTTCCTCAAAACAGCCACCATACCTACCTATCAAGGAATTTCCATAGCCTTTCCGAGATATATTGCCATGCAACATCCACCTCTTCATGACTTGATATTCATGTCATTCATGTTCCTGCTACACTGGCAGCGACATACATTGCATACATCATGATAGTTACATCTTCTTTATGATTTTGAGTACCTTGTAAAGTGTGAAAGATCTCCTTTACCTTCTTGTAAAATAGAGTGTTGCCCTTAAGTGAGGAAAAGATCCCAAAGTGGACACAATAAAAGATCCCAAAGAGGACAAATGAGAGTTAAATAGAAAGAGCCATTGAGGCCACAAAAAAAATTTTAAATACAAAAAAATAGAAAAAAGAGAAAAAGAAATAAAAAGAGAGAAAGGGGCAACACTACTATCCTTTTGAGAGATCCACACTAGTACTCCCTTTATATCCTTGTACTCCATAGAGATGATCATTATGCATATAGCTACGTGGGGACCTTCACACTATAGAACTTGGCTTGCATATTCCAAGGATGAGCCCCCTCAAACGAGCTCTAGGTCTTCATGAGCGAGCAAGTTAGATGCACCCCCACTAGTTCCATTGGAGAGCTTCCTAGCTCGTATGTGCATCCGTTGCATGGCAATCCCTACTCCTCACATCATATCTATCATTTGGCATCTCTTGCCTATGATTGTCCTCATTGATGTGAGCCTTTCTCATCCTTTTTGTCTTCCTCCTCCGCACTTCTCTCTTTGCCATCCTAAGTGTAAACTCTCGTGCTTACGCTCATCCATTGCATGAGTGCTCAAAATATTGAAAAAGGAGTGGATCAAATTTAATTGTACCTGGCTAGTGGTCTGGGGACGAGTCAAGATAAGATTCCAGAAAAAGACCGAGTGTGAAACTTTAGTAGATTGAGTTCTCAACAAATAAATTGTTTTTCTCGTATTCCCTACCCCCCTTCTTGGATGCAAACACCATTTGGAGACATTCGAGTCACGGACAACGAGAGCTCTTGCACCTAATGTTCTTTTCTTACTTGTTTCAATGCAAATATAGACTCTTGCATGTTATGACTTGAATTGAATCTCTAACCTTGATTTATTTACTTTTCAAAGTTCTTATATGGTTGCTAGCATGTCACCACAGAAATTATGCCGTGCCAGGGGGGCGCCTGGGGCCCCTGGTCCACCTCTGGCTGCCCCCCTTCGCCTATATATTCTCCGTCACGGGAAACTTCAGAAAAGAGAACCCTTTTTCGCGATCTCTTCTCTGTTCCGCCGCCGCCGCGCTTCCGAGATTGGGAGCACCAGAAGACCTCTTCCCGGCACCCTGCTGGAGGGAGGGTTGACCTCCGGGAGTCTCCTCTCCACCATGGATGCTTCCCGGATGTCTTGTGAGTAGTTTTCCTTGGACCATGGGTCCATGATTAGTAGCTATGTGATGTTCTCCTCCCCTCTTTGTTCTTCATGGTTTAGACCTCGTGAGCTGCCCTACATGATCGAGGCACTTTTGTAATCTTTCTGCTATTGCTATGCTGAGTTTGATGGGATCTGATGGATTATGAGATTATGTTCAGATTGTGATTGAGTAATATATTTGGTTTTTATCTTTTATATTTTTGTTCCTAAGTAATTCTTGCATGTTCTCCGTTGCTGTTTATTGTTTTGGCCAAGTAGTAGGTAGTAACCCCAAGAGGGAACGTTATTCTCGATTGTGGGTTCATGCCCCCCGATGACACGCTTGAGTGACAGAAACATGAGTCTAGGGGATGTGCTGTTGCCACAAGGGGGAAAACAACGGTGCTTGTAACCGCGGTTGCAAGGATTGTTTACTTTACGCAAAGTGCTTTTTAATGTAGTTGTCTGTTGCTTTGGGTTTACACTTTGGGTGGGGCTCGCAACTTAATACCAGCGAGATGTTCTGGATAGATATCTCAAGGTGGATGATTAGTAGTAGATGCAATTGGATTTCGGTCTACTTATTTTGGCGTACTGCCCGTGCTTTTGAGCCTCTTTCTTTCTTTTGTAGCATAGTTAGCATTTCGGTGCGTTCATAATCCTGTCAATTGCCCTTCTGTAATTTGTTTACCTCGCATAGCAGTTTTATCGTATTTTGGGAGAGAGACATCACTAGGGAACATCACGTATCCCGGTCCATATCCTCATTACTGTTTCCACGTTCATTTACTTTTCTGCTTTTACTTTCAGTTGCTATCATTATCCCTTGTGTTTGATCCTTTGTGAACAACAAGACCGGAGAGATTGACAACCTCTCTGATCTTCGTTGGGAACAAAGTTATTTGTCTCTGTGTGCAGGTCCGCGTCAGTTGCGCCGCTGACACCTACTTATCATCTCTGGAGTCCTACTGGAGACAAACCTTGGTATCTTTACTGAGGGAAATTTGTTGTTGTGCTGCATCACGCCTTCCACTTGGGGCTCACCAACGAAGGGCGAGAAGACTATACCCGTCAACTCTCGCGCCATCAAGTACCAAAGAATCTCGAGTGTGGAGATCTTTATTAATGTCTCTGTTTTTTTCCTCTTGTGTATCATGAGCTGCCTGAATGTATGTTGTGGGTTGTTGGAGCATCTGATTCAGAGCTGCTATATCTCTCTTGTTGGCTGCAATTAGGTTAATGGCAAGTGAAGCAATATCCTCTAGAGGTGCAACATTGGGTGTAGCATCCTCCACTATAGCAAGAATACTGTTGGGTGCAACAGTAGCAACAAGGCTAGTTTCAGAAGTGTTGGCTGGTAGTGGCAGTTGTATGTTTGACTGATTGTGAGCAGAGTTCAGCTGGAGACTAGTATCCATCTGGGAGATTTCAGACATAACTTCAATCACTAGCACAATTAGATCCAGAGGGGGAGATTGTTGCATGACATCACTGGCATAGACATGTGCACCTTTAGGGAATAAATGTCCATTAGATTGATTTCTGCTGCATTGTTATCTATGACAGTAAGTTCACTGTCATTCTGGTTTGGTGCAATTGGATCTTGTAAAGGCTGCAAGAGAGCATTTCCATGATGTTCCATGATTCCATCTCCAATAATCTGTTCCTCTTGGTTATGGGTTGGAAGCTCCCACTGTCCCCCAATCCTCATTGTTATCATTGTGCCCTGGATTGGGAGGTCCAGCATGAGCAGGGTGTGGCATCAGGAAATGGAAAGCGAGTGGTCCAACCATCACATTCTCACGGTTTGGATGGTGAAATTGCTCTATAGGCTGGGAATGTGGGTTACCATCCTCAGGAACTAGATCCTCTTCAGCAGGTGGCCCACCCAAAGGTTTATCTTGGAAGATAACCACAAGGCAGGATCATGACTAGCTAATGAGCTGAGTGCCCCCAGAAACAACAATACTAGCAGGAATATCCCTCAAAACATCCAGTCTCATCTTTATGACCACAACAACATCAGTTGTCTTTATTCTATCCCAGGCCAAAAGCTTGCCAAAGGTAGCTAGCAGTGGCATTGTGCAGTTCATGAAAATTCCTCAAATCAGCAGGGAAGCCAACAAGCATGAGCCACACCTCTCAATTTAGATTAAAATTCCTCCAGTTCAAACCCTCGTCGTGCTTTTGAAAAACCAACTGAACATCATCTAGTAAATTAGGGCTACAGGTGATGCATAAATACCTATCAGCAATACTGTTGAAACACAAATAAGCTTGACCAAATGGACATCTAGTAATGCTAGAAAAGCAATGCCACGGTCATGCAAGAACTCGGAATAAATATCACGAATATTGGCGAAATTAACCTCACCCACGGGCATCGGAACAATGGTGACGATAGCAAGGTCTTCATTCATTGCTTCCATGGCTCCATTAGTCACCCTCACACGAGCCGGACGCCCCTCGACTTCAATCGGCTGACATCCAGCAGGAACAAATGGGGAGGGATCGAAAGGAAATGTCGCCATGGCGGGGGGGGGGGGTGTGGAGCTAGAGTAGGGGAGGTGATGAGTGCCGATGGAGCTAGAGTTGAGGCAGAGACAATGGGGCTATTTTGAATTTGGTAGGTTGTGGGAAACGAGGCGGCCCCGGCGGGGGGGGGGGGGGGTAGTGGCGCGTCCCGTCGATGTGAAAATGCCTTGTGTCTCTATGGTAGGTGGGGTCATGGCCGCGGTCGGTGTGGCAGTAGAATCAATTTCCTTAATGGGATTGATCTGTTGCCTGGGATATGCACCAAATGAGGAAATATGCCCCGGAATTTTTTCTCTAAATTGAAAATCAGCAAAGACATGCCCGTTTCTTCTACAGCTGCGGCAGCGGATACGATTGTGCCAGTTGGGCCTCCAGTGGTCCTCTGCAAGACAACGATAACAAAAATGGTTTGCGGTTGGGCCAGACCGCCTGAGTAGATGGACCCAAGGCAGAAATGACGCGAGTTTGAATGCAAGTTTACCCGCGTCATTAAATGGGACATTTTTTGGCGATGTAAGAGGATGGGGACTAATGATCCCATTAACTAATAGGGGCGGAAAAGCAGGGCTCGATGAAAGACGAGCAATAACAAAATTGTGAATGGCAGGATTGCGAACAGGGCGATCATTGGAAATCTGTGGTGTCATCACCACATTAGCATATGATTTTCTATTCTTGGATCTATCAACGGTGGTCCATTGTTTGTCAATCTCTTGCTGAAAACGACGGAATTCCTCAATGTGGTTCGGGCCTCCACTGCCCTAGAAAATAAATCCCATATTGAAAATCTCATTTGAGATGTTGCCACCCTTGACAATTGAAAATCCAACCTCATGATAAGAAACACTGAATCGGAAGGACCAGTTTTGCAAGCAACTCACTTTGAATCTAGAAGTCGTGCCACCAAAGCAACATTGATGAATGAGACTAACCTATTCATTGTTGAGGCAGATTGCGGACCTGAAGAATTGCACCACCAGGATGAATTCCTGGCTGTTGTTCCCGTCGAAATGGTTGACAGGAGTACCATGATTGTTCCACATGTCCTCCTCAAACTTCAGTCCAACCTGGAAGCGTAGATCAGACAGAGCCATAGCAAAAATGGATCGGAGGAACGAAAAACAATTGTGAGATGATGGTTGCCGGCGTCACCGGATTGGTGAGCGTCGGTACGAGGTGGCCGTCGACTCTAGGGTGGAGATCGCCGGTATTATGGTGGCCGCCGCGGCCGGAGTGGCCAGTGGCGGAGCGCGGAGCTAGGGGCTAGGAGCTAGGAGCCCATTCCAAGGGTTAGTGGCCGGATTTGGACGCATGTATTGATCTATTTCAGTTAGCTAATCTTTAAAATACAGATAGCTTGCATACTACAGATCTTTTTCAAGACCTTGAGTCATACAACCAAGACTTAACCTTTTTAGTAAGGACATTCAAGTGTAATTTCGCACAAATTCTCGATAGTATGTCCATCAAGTGGTTTCATAAAACTGAAAAGTGGCAACTAATAGCTTAATAGATAGGAAATTCACTAAGAAGATTAAATCATTACATATCACCGTGGGTCCTGATAAATTATCAAGTAGACACCCACGCAAGAAAGAAAACACCAAAAGGAATGAGGGAGTTAATAAGTGTGCTGGGCACATACACGATCTTTGTTCCCTACATCTCTTGAGTCATGAAGACTTGAAGTGACATGTCATCTTACTAGAACCTAATCGCTCCTAAAACGTTCGGATAACGCAGTCATTTTTTCCACCCAACTCAAAAAATGGGTCGATGGACAACATAAATGTTCAACAACCAAACATATGGGAGGTTTGCGAGCACGTGGACCTTCGCCACGTACGACTCCATCAAAGCATGCCCACATCAATAACCCCTCTCTACCTCCTACACGCGTTCGCTGGATATCATCGCCGTATTTCTGCCGGATGACAGGCCGACGTGGTGAAGAAGAAGCAAAGTATGGACGCCCGCATTCAAGCCGACGCTCCGCCTACCTTAGGTCAGTAGGCTGTCGATGCTAGAAAACTTGACTGCACATGTCCAATCTCCCTCAGTCCGAGTCGCCGGCTCACCAGCCCTTCCTCCTTCATCGACCACCATAGCAATGACCGGTAACCGGTGTGCTTGGTGGAAGAGTACGTCATCGTGGTGCCGCCACGAAGTTGCTGCCGAGGTGCACACATGGGAAGACCGTCGCCCAACACGCCTTTCAACAGGCCAAACTCCGATCTCTCTAGAGTCGAGCTCGAACGATGAGGATTATAAGATGGAGGAGGAGGAGCAGGCGCCCACGCAGATGTCTTGGTTCATCATGCTGTAGGCGGACCCACACCACAACCAGGTGGTGGTGATCACAGAGCAGGCGCCGTCGGTGTTGACGTTCTAGCAGTTGTAGGAGGAGCAGTGGTAGAACATGCATCTCCTTGAGGAGCACCGATTGGCGGAGGACCAGATTTCGGGGGAGCATGCATCCGACCAGGATATTGGCCATGGTCGCAGCACACCCGGGAACTATCGTCGAGCAGCAAGCGATGCTCGATTCTATGCATAGCTCCCGCGCCATCCACTATAAGCGCTGGCTGCTCTACGTCAATGAGGTGCTGGTATCGAAGCCCGATGACGCGTCGGAACATCGCATCTCCGATGTTAACGTCTGCAGCTCCGCATCATTTCTACCAACCCACAAAGACCGCGAAGCCAGGTTGTCCTACATCAAAGTCGACGCCGATGACACCAAGTTGAACTCCAGCAAAGTCTAAGGAGGTGGGATATGTTGGAGCTGCCCAAGGATGAAGAGGGAAATCACGCACACAGGAGAGAGTTGGAGGTAGAAGAAACACACACACTTGGAACCACACACAACTTGGGCCTTTTTCTCTATATTTCTCACACTACAATGAAATAGATTACAAGGGCTTAAGTAGCCGGACTAGCCAGACAAAACACAGCCACTAACCACCACTCCCTCGTATGCACACGCCACTAACGACTTGACCCACTAAATACTCCACTTCCTCGCATGCTTGAGTCACTTGCAAGTTTTCTACAGATAACTCTTGACTAAGATCACTTGGTGCATGCCGCAACTACCTGCACCCACTTCTTTTTCTCTCTGATCTGCTACACAACTCGCCGGCTCGCAGTCCACGCAGCAAGGACGCCTGCAACTAACTAAACATGCCAACTAGCTTTGCCTTGTGCACGTGAACACAACTCAACATGCACACACAGCCGCAGCTTCTACATGCATGATTTACCAAATAAACATGATCTAATTAACTACACAACAAGGTTAATTCTAACATTCTCCCTCTTAACCTTGTGGTCATTTATTCGAGCACCTCCATGTTGACCTTCAAAGCAGCACCGACTCGTAGTCGACATTCGCGGCGGCAAGATGAGCCTCCTCCTTCCTTGGCTTCTCCTTCTTTGGTGCGGTGCAATCCCTCGCGTAATGCCCATAGTCTTGACACTCGTAGCAACGAACCTTGCGGATGTCGAAGGTGTTCTTCTTCTTGTTGGCGCCGCCACGGTTCTTGTAGCGAGAAAGCCACTCCTCCTCCGTGAGGAGTAAACGGCTTCTTCCACCTTGGTCGATGTTGCCGGCGCCCTCGTCCGCTTCGCACCTATCCTCCGCTGTCTTGAGCCGCCCCACGAGCTCCTCTAGAGACATAGTTTTAAGGTCAAGGAGCTGCTCAATGGAAATGGCTACCTGCGTGTACTTGGACGGGACGACGCGGAGTAGCTTCTTGACCACCTTCTCCTCGGCGAGGTTCTCGCCGAGGGTGCGGATGTTGTTGGCGAGTCCGTTCATGCGCATGGCGAGCTTGTCGATGGTCTCGCCGCTCCTCATGCGGATGCCGTCGAACTCCTTGAGGAGACCTTGCGCCTTGGCCTCGCGGACACACGCATCGCCTATACGCATGGACTTGATGGTGTCCCACGCCTCCTTCGCCGTCTCCTTTCCGGCAAGAGTGGCGTGCATCTCCGGCGGCACGGCGCGAAGAATTGTCACGAGCGCCGTCCGGTCTTGGGAGAAGTTCGCGTGGCCCTCGATGGCGTCCCACACGCCTTGGGCTTGCATGTTCACCTTCGTGATCAACGCCCACTCGATGTAGTTCGTTGCCGTCAAGAGGATGTAGACGACCCTGCTGCTAGCCGCATGCACGACCCGCTCGTGCACCACCACCTCGCGGGCGCCGCGCCGCGTCGGACTCCGCCCACGCCGTATGGGCGAGGTTGAGCTCCTCCGGCGGCCCGGCGAGCGCGACGAAGTGCGCGATCCTTCTCCGGCCATGGCTCTGAATACCAATTGTTGGAGTTGCCCAAGGATGAAGAAGGAACTCACGCACACAGGAGAGAGTTGGAGGTAGAATAAACACACACACTTGGCACCGCACACAACTTGGGCCTTTTTCTCTGTATTTCTCACACTACAATGAAATAGATTACAAGGTCTTAAGTAGCCGGACTAGACAGACAAAACGCAGCCAATAACCACCACTCCCTCGCATGCACACGCCACTAACGGCTTGACCCACTAAATACTCCACTTCCTCGCATGCTTGAGTCACTTGCAAGTTTTCTACAGATAACTCTTGACTAAGATCACTTGGTGCATGCCGCAACTACCTGCACCCACTTCTTTCTCTCTCTGATCTGCTACACAACTCGCCGGCTCGGAATCCACGCAGCAAGGACGCCTGCAACTAACTAAACATGCCAACTAGCTTTGCCTTGTGCACGTGAACACAACTCAACATGCACACACAGCCGCAGCTTCTACATGCATGATTTACCAAATAAACATGATCTAATTAACTACACAACAAGGTTAATTCTAACAGGATAGGGCAGAGCATGCCGTGTACACGAGGGCCAGTGCGAGCTCAAGGCCCACGACAACGTCAATTAGTTGGTCGCAACATGATGAATTACATAGGGGAGTAGGTGCCTAGGTGGGCCTGCTCGAGGCGTCCGCCAGGCACGTAATCTGGCAAACTGTCGCGGGGACGATCCCACGAGTGTGATGATTCAGATACGCGCGCATGGAACGCAATGGAAATCGCCGTCGGTGGAGTCACACACGGATTTACCCAGGTTAGGGCCGTCCTACGACGTAAGATCATACTCCTGCTTTTCTGGATTGCTTGGTGAAGATTACAAACACATAGAGATTTTTCCGGGAGGGAATGCTAGCTCTCCGCGCGATGATATGTGTCTGGGGTTCGAATCCTTTTTTCGTAGCTTGGGCGTCCCTTTTCTAGGTCAAGCGAGTTGATGCCCCACAGGCGTAAGGGATCGAGATAGTCTTCGCGGGTAAGTTAACCCAATTTATTGATTCGACACACAGGGAGCCAAAGAGTATTTATAAGCTTTAACAGTTGAGTTGTCAATTCAACCGCACCTGAAATATACTTGCTTTCAACAATAGATAAGTGGTAACGGTGATATGA
The DNA here is from genome assembly GCA_950022295.1 of Bromus sterilis. Taxonomy (NCBI): domain Eukaryota; kingdom Viridiplantae; phylum Streptophyta; class Magnoliopsida; order Poales; family Poaceae; genus Bromus; species Bromus sterilis. Next base: position 189,173,074 of record OX465599.1, on the reverse strand, counting down.
TAGTGATGATAACAACAGCAAAAGTAAATAGCAAAAAAGTAACAACTAATAACTAGCAAGATTGAAAACACTGTAGGCTAGGGAGATGTATGGTCGGGCGCTGCATGGATGAGAGTAAACATATAATAGATTATAACATGGGGCAAGGCACACAGAAAAGCAAAGATCATCTAGGCAAATATCAAACATTAGGCACGTATCCCGTAGGTAGTTGTGCGTGCTTGCAATAAGAACTTGCACAACATCTTTTGTCCTACCATCCCGCTACGAACGGGGCCAAAAGGAACTTATGGATATTAAGGTACTCCTGTCAAAGAGCACCGGAACAAAGCAATAAACTCAATGGATACATGGAATCCTCAAATCATGGACCATCCCCTTTGGTGTCCCAAGCTGTCACCTTTGGGATCGCCGGTTCCGGACCATAATAGGTGCATACAACTCATAGATAAGATCTAGAACACAAATATACTCATGAAAACACATAGGGTTCAGATCTGAAAACATGGCACTTGGGCCCAAAGTGACAAGCATTAAGAACAACAAGTTGTAGCAAAGAAGATAAACACCAATCTAGATGATAGGCAACATGCCCCCAACAATCTGACGAACTATTACATGATTAAACTCATCCAATTCCTACCATCCCCTTTGCTTACAGCAGGGAATTACTCACACATGTGAAGAGAAGTCATGGAGGATGGATGGAGTGGTGATGGTGATGACGATGGCGACGATCTCCCCTCTCCGGAGGCCAAATCAGGCTCCAGATTAGCCCTCCCGAAGAAGAACAGAGGGTGGCGGCGGCTCCGCGACGGAAACTGGGAAAACAACTTCTGTTCTGGGGTTTTCTCGTCACGGGAATAAATAGGAGTCTCGGTAGGGCACCAGCGGAGGGGGGAGCAGCCCAGGCGGCCTGAGGGCGCGGCCCCACCCCTGGCCGCGCCAGGGGGGCGCCTGGGGCCCCCAGGGCTCCCCTCTGGTCCCACTTCTGGCTCTTGGCTCCATCGGGTGCGTGGATTTTCTGGTAGTTTTCGGGGAATTTTCCGGGATGTCTAAAAATCCATTTTCCTGCACACAATAAAACCATACAGGCAGCTCTGCTGAAAACATCGTTAGTCCGGGTTAGTTTCTTCCAAATCATGCAAGAATGAGGTCAAAACAATGGCAAAAGTGTTTGGAAAAGTAGATACGTTTGAGACGTATCAACTCCCCCAAGCTTAGCATATTGCTTGTCCTCAAGCAATTCAGTTCAACGAACTGGACGCAACAAATAAAACTTTGACAAACTCTTTTGCTTCATTAGATGTATATAAGCATGTACTACGAAAAGAGTTTAGCAAGTAATGAAACAATGCTATAAGGACAATGCACGAAGCAATTCTCCTTTCATGTGATCAGTCACAACCAACTAAAAGTAAATAATAATCTACTGAAAATCAAGACAGGATCACAATGCACATAGCTTGAACATACTTGAGTGGCACTTCGCTAGCCTCCATGAGTGAAGCAAAACATAAATGCAGAAACTCCTCCTGAGTTTTAAAGGTGACTAGAAGTCAGTATTTCAGACTAGCAATAACACAAGCATGCAAAAGACAATGTAATACTTTGGGACAATGCATGTTACACTAAGAATGACAATTATGCTCTCAGAGTTGGTGCTTTGAAGAAAGAAGGGAAGACTCTCGAACCGTGGCTTTTGATGGCAAGGTTGGAAACCCGTGAAAGGAAGCAAAGACTAAACATGTGCCAGACCTCTTGGTTTTGAAAACAGAGATAAAACTCTTTTGAGAGGGGTAACTTTCCAGTCAACGGTGAATGATAAAGGTCTCTCAATATCTCCCATGCCAACCATATATAATGCCTTTTGCTTACACATATTCCCTTATCCATAAATCCTTCGACGGTCTATGGAACCTTTTATTTTGCCTCAAGGACGGAAGGAGGGTATCGTTCCACCTATCATAAGCATCATTTGGTCCATTTCACTCCATCATCAAGTATGGGGGAGGTGTAACTCTCATATATTTTTTCTTTTCTGTTTTGACTAGTTAAAACTTCCGTCAAAATATTTTTGGCATGAAAGATACTGATTTCCCCTCACCGTACCATGGGCTTTTACAGTTACAAAAAGGGAAACTTTTGAATAAATTTCGAGATGGCACAAGAAACTCTAAGTTAGGAGTGTCCGGTAAATACCACATATAGGTAGGTATGGTGGACTCAAATGGAACAACTGGGTTTGAAAAACGAGTTTGGAAGCACAAGCAGAAATCCGCTTGGTGCGAGCGAAGGCTAGCAAAAGACTGGGAAGCGACCAACTAGAGAGCAATAACTGTCATAATCATGCAGAGCGACAAAGGAACATTGAATCGGGCATGAAAGTGATATAACTATTCTGAAACAAAAAGATCATCAAGGCAAAAGTAGACTTTTTAGTCATAAGCATGTGTGAACATGTGCCAAGTGAATCCAAAAATTCTCCGAAGGGAAATACAACTTCAGTATGCCAAATCATGAACAATGCAATGCATGTAAATCATTTTAACAACACATTATGTACTCTAGCTGTTTGAGACTAGCCACAAGGAATGCATGAACACTGGGAAAGCATTGTAAACATAGCACTATGTCGCTACAAGCTGGTCTCTAGATCATAAGTACAGGCATATGTACAGAAGTAGAAACAAGAAGAGTTCATACCGGTTTTCCTTGTTGCTTCCTTTCCGTCGATCTTCGTCATTACTGCCTGGTCACTTGCACGATCGAACGTAGGAAATATAATCAAATTCCATCACGGACTCGAGCTGATCTCTGAAAACAAAGCAAACTAAAGAGAGAAAGGAAATCTTTTTGGGTTTTTCAAAGGTTTAAAAGAAAGCAAAAGAAAAGAGGAAATCTTTTTGTTGTTTTTGCAAAGAAAGAAAGAGAAAACGGGCAAAAGCTTCGAAAAGGATCAAAGCGAATAAAATGGATAATACAATGGAAAAGTGAGAATGGCACGTACTCCCCCAAGCTTAGGCTTTTGGCCTAAGTTGGTAGTAGCTAATGTCCCCAGGAGCCTCCTGCTCCAGGGTAGTACGGGTGAGTCCAAGGGTCGTATGAGGCTTCCGGTGCATACACCAAAGTCCTCGGCTCCTCCCACGAAGAAGGATCCGCGCTCCAAGCAGAGGAAGACCCTTCACCAAACTGGGTGACGGTCTCTCCCTGGAAAGGTGGGAACTCACCATGCTCCGCCTCGTCGGGCACAACCCCCTCCATGGGGTTATGAAACTGATGCTGGACCACGAACTCATCGAACTGGATAACATCAAAGGACCATCCGTTCATGCGAGAAAAATCAAACAAAAGAGATGCATGTAGACGGATCTTGCGTTCCGTGGTAGCTCCGAAACGCAAGATATAATCAAGGTTACCAAACTCGGAAGTCATGGTAACAAACTTATGCCTTTTCATAGCAGCAAGATCAAAACTTAAATAAGTAAAAGGCTTATCATCAGTGTGTGGGGTGCCATTAAGAGACTCTAGGATAAGTGTGGCGTAAACGCCACCAAATAAGTCTCCCTTGTTACCGTTCATAGCAAGGCGTCGAGCAATTAAGGCACCCACATTATAATCAAACCTCCTTGAGAGGGCGGTTGCCAGGATAGCAATATCCGATGCAGATATGTTGCTCGTGTTGTCACGAGCTAACACCCCTCTTGCAATAAAATACGCAAAATACCTGAGGTGTGGGAATAAGATGCTGGAGATCTTTGACCGATGAATATCCCTTGTATCCATGCTACAGAGCGAGTTGAAGACGGTTCTCAGCTCGGAGGGCTGAGAGCTCATCTTCGTCGTCTGTCCCACGTTCGGCACACCTATTATTTCACAAAACTTTTCCAAAGGCATGGTCAAAAGATCATTGTAAATTTTAAATTCAACAGAACCAGCATCAAGGTAATATCTAAAACTATTAATGAAACAGGAGGTGAGTTTTTGATACTGGGTAACACGGCACATTGCGAGCCGCGTCAAACCTGCATTATCACAAAGATTATAGAACGCCTCCCTAATTCTTGCAGCTTCAAGGAATACATCGCATGGGAAAGTCATTGCATGTGCTTGATTTGTGTTCTCCAACAACTCCAAGGGCACATGATCTTCGTTGTAGCTCACCCTAGCAGTTGAGGGTGAAGCTGCTGCTCTTGTAACTCGATCGGAGCGCTCGGCCTCTTCTTCCCAAGCCACCCCTTTGCTCTTCCTAGCAAACTCATTTCTGAAATTTTTGACAAATTACAAAAACAAGGATTTAAACCAAGTGAGTTAAGGCAAACTACTCAACTCACTTACCTAAGGCATAAACTTGCATCAAAACTTGGAAAATAAAATTGTACACATGCATGCAAGCTCATATAAACAGCACCAAGAGCTACTAAATACTCACAAATGAAGCCACCAATCAAAAATCTAATTGGAGGGGTGAAGGAGTTACATACCAGGGAGTATTTGCTCAAAATTTCAGCTTGAATGGTGGGCTGTAGAGAGAGATCGAAAATTTCCTCCAAGAACAACAAGAACGCAAGAACCAAATGCAGAACTCGTGTTTTTGGAGAGAGAGGAAGGAGGAGGAAGAAGACATACCTGGAAGTGGGGCCTATGGGCCCCAGGCACCCTGTGGGCGCGGCCAGGGGGCAGGCCGCGCCAGCTGGCCTCCTGGGCCACTGGTGCCCCCCTGGTCAGCCCCAGGTGCCTCTGGGTCACTCCCGACATGGAAATTTTTATTTTTATTTTTCTGGATTTTTTCTGAAAACTTCACTGTTGAAAATTTCTCGGAGTTCAAAAAGCTGCAAAACTTTCTGAAAACTTAAAATGGTGATTAATATTGTGAAGCTTAAAAAACATAAAAAAAAACTTGGTACAACAAAGAGAATGAAAGCTAAAGCAAATGAAAACATAACAAGCTTGACTTTTTACCTATATAAAACAAGCTTCACTAGTAAGGTTGATCAAGTCTTACCAACAAACCGGTGATATAGAGAACAAGAAGTCTCCCCTCTTATGAAGTAATCATTGCACCTTCACTTTGATGGACATTGTCCCCACCATAATGGTTTTGTATTTGTGGTGCACATGTAGTGGACAGTCCCATTCTCCAATCTTCACGGTCTCGATATTCTCTATAGAGTTAAGGCCATGCCTCTTGTCGATCTTCTTTGGAAAATAAACCGTGTGTTCTCTATCATCAACGTTGAAGGTGACCTTTCCTTTATTGCAATCAATAATAGCACCTGCGGTGTTGAGAAAAGGTCTACCAAGAATAATGGACATGCTCCCATCCTCGGGCATGTCAAGCACAACAAAATCTGTAAGGATCAAACAATTAGCAACTTCAATGGGTACATCCTCACAAATACCTATTGGGACAACTGTTGATTTGTCAGCCATCTGAAGGGAGATATCTGTAGGGATTAGTTTCTCTAAACAAAGACTTTTGTAAAGAGATAAAGGAATAACACTCACTCCTGCACCAAGATCACATAAAGCAGTTCTGACGTAATTATTCTTTATGGAGCAAGGAATGGTGGGTATACCTGGGTCACCGAGCTTTTTAGGAATCTTGCCACTGAAAGAGTAGTTAGCAAGCATAGTAGATATAGACTCATTAGGAACTTTTCTTTTATTAGTGAAAATATCTTTCATATATTTCGAATAAGGAGGTAACTTAATAGCATCAGTCAAAGGAATTTGAAGAAAAAGAGGCTTCATCCATTCACAAAATTTATTATAATGCTCTTCTTCTTTAGATTTGAGGGACTTACCTGGAAAGGGCATGGGTTTCTGTATCCATGGTTCTCTTTCCTTCCCATGTCTCCTTGCGATGAAGTCTTCTTTAGAGTACCTCTTGCGTTTATCGGGTGCTTCTTCTTCTCTTACCTTGGGTGGATCATCCTCTTCGGCGTCTTTTTCTTCAGACTCGGCATTGTCTTCTGTTTCAGCATCAGAGGTAGATATGATGTTAGGATCAACAACTGGCTTTTCACTTGTAATAGGATCATCAGGATTGTCAGCCTCCTTGTGTTTCTTCTTTGGAGAGCTAACAGCCTCGTCCTCTTCTTGCACTTGAGAATCTTGCTCGATCCTCTTTGGGTGCCCCTTAGGATAAAGTGGGTCCTGGGTGTGTGTTCCACCCCTTGTTTTAATTCCATAAGCTTGTATGTCCTGTTTGGCATTATTAGCAAGCAAATCTTTTTGCACATTAGAAATTTGTTCAAGCTGAGTTTGAACCATATGAAAATGCTTAACAAGACATTTAACATCATTAAATGTTCTCTCTAGAACATCACATAAACTTTTGATAGAAAGAGAATTATCATGCAACTGACTTTGTAACTTCCTATTAAAATGGTCTTGCTTAACAATAAAATTATCAAGCTCATATAAGCATTGGTCGGGAGGCTTACCTTTAGGGATGTCACTTTCAGTAAAGTCTAATAGAGAGTGTACCTCTACCAAGGGAGGGTGAGTGGTAAGCTCACACAACTTCTCAATAGGCGGTAAATTCTTCACGTCTTCGGTTATAATACCTTTCTCCTTTATAGACTTATTTTCTTCTTGCATATCTTCGGGGTTCAAAACAAGCATGCCCCTCTTTTTCGGTGGTAGAAGTGGTTCAGGGACGGACCAATCTTCATAGTTCTTGGCAATTTTGCACATTAGTTCTTCTGCATCGTCCGGTGTTCTTTCCCTGAAAACACAACTAGCACAACTATCCAGATAGGTTCTGGATTCATCGGTTAAACCAGCGTAAAATATATCAAGCAATTCTTTCTTAGGGATCCCATGTCCCGGCATAACCTTAAGTAAATCACAAAATCTCCCCCAAGCTTTAGGGAGGTGCTCATCCTGAAGATGTTTAAAGTTATAGAATCTTTGCAAAGCAGCATGTTGCAGATGAGCTGGGAAATATTTATCAACAAAGATTTTGACTAAGTCCTGAGGACTTTTAATGGAACCATAGGGTAGTGCATCGTACCATGATTTAGCGTCCTCCTTCAAAGAAAAGGAAAAAGCTTGGCCACATAGAAGTTTCGTATCTTCTCATCAGTAGTGAATAGGTTGCTTAACTCAGCGAGTTTGGTCAAGTGTTCTATAGCATCATCATTTTCTCTGCCATAAAAGGGGTCAGCCTCGACTGTAGATATAAGTGAAAGATCAACAGAGAAATCATAATCAGGATCAGTGATGCATATAGGAGATGTGGCAAATTGAGGATCAGGAATAACTTTGTTCTTCATGGAGTGCTTTTTGAGCAGCTCCTTAACAGCTCCAGGGTCAAAGTCGACACACTCTCTGAGTTCCCTGCAAAAATCATCATCAAGAGTAACATAATCATCATCAAGGATTCTCTCCCTGAGTTCATCTAAGCTCGGGTAACCAAAGGTTTTGCAGGTAGGAATATAGGTAGTAGGGGTCTCGGTCTTGGATTTTACTGCAGCCTTAGTAGTCTGAGTTTCAATATGGCGACCAAGAAAAGTAGCATCATCAAGAGTAGTGGAAGCATCATCAAAAGTATCGGACATAGTAACAGACTCAATAGAAGCATCATGTAGTGGTGGTGAAGTAAACTTACTCATAACAGAAGGTGAATCAAGTGTAGCACTAGTGTTCAGAACAGTACCTTTTCTTGTACGGGGTGGTAAGATCGGAACCTTGGGGTCTCCTTTATTACCCACAGAGGATGATATGCAGCAGGCAGGATACTTCAAGTAGACTTGTAAATATTGCTATGCTCCCAGGCAACGGCGCCAAAGAACGCTGCTTGATGCCCCACAGGTGTAAGGGATCGAGATAGTCTTCGCGGGTAAGTTAACCCAATTTATTGATTCGACACACGGGGAGCCAAAGATTATTTATAAGCTTTAACAGTTGAGTTGTCAATTCAACCGCACCTGAAATATACTTGCTTGCAACAATAGATAAGTGGTAACGGTCATATGATAGTGATGATAGCAACAGCAAAAGAAAATAGCAAAATAAGTAACAACTAATAACCAGCAGGATTGAAAACACTGTAGGCTAGGGAGATGGATGGTCGGGCGCTGCATGGATGAGAGTAAACATATAATAGATTATAACACGGGGCAAGGCACACAGAAAAGCAAAGATCATCTAGGCAAATATCAAACATTAGGCATGTATCCCATAGGTAGTTGTGCGTGCTTGCAATAAGAACTTGCACAACATCTTTTGTCCTACCATCCCGCTACGAACGGGGCCAAAAGGAACTTATGGAGATTAAGGTACTCCTGTCAAAGAGCACCGGAACAAAGAAATAAACTCAATGGATACATGGAATCCTCAAATCATGGACCATCCCCTTTGGTGTCCCAAGCTGTCACCTTTGGGATCGCCGGTTCCGGACCATAATAGGTGCATACAACTCATAGATAAGATCTAGAACACAAATATACTCATGAAAACACATAGGGTTCAGATCTGAAAACATGGCACTCGGGCCCAAAGTGACAAGCATTAAGAACAACAAGTTGTAGCAAAGAAGATAAACACCAATCTAGATGATAGGCAACATGCCCCCAACAATCTGACGAACTATTACATGATTAAACTCATCCAATCCCTACCATCCCCTTTGCCTAAAGCAAGGAATTACTCACACATGTGAAGAGAAGTCATGGAGGATGGATGGAGTGGTGATGGTGATGACGATGGCGACGATCTCCCCTCTCCGGAGGCCAAACCAGCCTCCAGATTAGCCCTCCCGAAGAAGAACAGAGGGTGGCGGCGGCTACGCAACGGAAACTGGGAAAACGACTTCTGTTCTGGGGTTTTCTCGTCACGGGAATAAATAGGAGTCTCGGTAGGGCACCAGAGGAGGGGGGAGCAGCCCAGGCGACCTGAGGGCGCGGCCCCACCCCTGGCCGCGCCAGGGGGGCGCCTGGGGCCCCCAGGGCTCCCCTTTGGTCCCACTTCTGGCTCCTGGCTCCATCGGGTGCGTGGATTTTCTGGTAGTTTTCTGGGAATTTTCTGGGATGTCTAAAAATCCATTTTCCTGCACACAATAAAACCATACAGGCAGCTCTGCTGAAAACAGCGTTAGTCCGGGTTAGTTTCGTCCAAATCATGCAAGAATGAGGTCAAAACAATAGCAAAAGTGTTTGGAAAAGTAGATACGTTTGAGACGTATCAGGGGTCACCACAAGGGATATGTGGACCTTGAGTGTCGAGTATGCTGCTGGGCTTGCCTCTTCCGCTGGGGGCGACGGGTGTCGCTGCCTGGTTTCTTCCAGGATAGGATACGTGGCGGGAGGCCGCCGCTCCAGTTATGCTGTCATGCGGGCCGTTGGGACGTACGAGGATCAATGGGGATGTGCGGCACCGCTGCAATCGCTATCCCCTAGACCCCCAGGGGCAACGCATTAAATGCAGCCTTGAATGTACTGTGTGTGGTGGGGCCATGCCTGACCCCACACCGCTTAAGGAAGGCGGTGGCCAGGTTTCCTCTGGAACACGCCGTAACGGGCCCTTTCTGGTTGAGGCATGGATCCTTTCCGGGCGTACGGTGTAGCTTTCTGACTCGATGAAGTGAACTCCCATTCTCCGACAGTAGCCCCCGAGTCTGGCTTGGAATACGTAGCCTGTCTAGGAGCCAAGTCAGGCCTGATGTTTCGGGAAGTTGAACCGTGTGAGGGGTGAACCTTGTTGTGGGAACATGCGTGTGGCCAAGAGCCTTCCTGGCAGGAGGGCTCCGATGCGTAGCGGGTGGTGTCTAAGAGGGAAGACATTGATGGCGGCCGTGAAGGCCAAAGGGCGCCACGACTCAAGGCCCGAGGTGGAGTAACGGCGGCGGTTAAAATTCCACCTCCCGGGTAGCGAGTATTTAACTGTCCAACTGGCGCACAAGTTTGGCGTCTTCTGGCAGTTGGTTTTCCAACAATCGACAGTTCGCACCCATGCCATGGCTCCAAAGCTTTGAAACCGCACTCCCCCGGCTACTGGCGAGGACAACCCACCAGCGCTCCACGGTGGTGGGCCACGAGGCCGTCGTTGCCGCGAGAGGGGAAGAAAAGAAGGACGGGTTGCGCCAGCCATCGGGTCTTCGAGGGGAGCCTGCTCGCCTGTTATGCGAGGAAGAGGGCTCCGAGGCAGGGGCAATAGAGGAGGAGGCGGGCGCGGCGTCGACGGTCGCGGGGGAAGCGGTGTCATGCCGTCGGCCATCCTCCGTAGCGTCGATCATGACGAGACCATCGCCTTTGAATTCATCGTGGACGTCACGTCGACCACTTGTAGATGGCTTCCTCTCCCAAAGACGTTCCGCTGGGCCATGAGGGATGCCGAGCCCCCGCTCCTGTGGATAAGGGTGGATGGGTGTCCTCACAGAGCGGTGCGAGTAGACACCCGCTTCCTGACCAATGGGGGTCTGCTCCTGACGCAAGGATGGAAGGTCTTCATGCGCAGTTGCAAGCTGAACCGGGGGGGATTTCCTCCTGTTCAAGTATGACGGTGACGGGGTCTTGTCTGTGAAGGTATTTATCTCAAAGGGTGATCGGGTGGAGTGCTACCCGGAGAGCTCGAGCATCGGCATGAAAGACTCCGTCGACGAGGAAGAAGACGACGCTTTCTCAGTCCGACATGGAGGAGAAAAGGACTCCAGCAGCAGCGGAGACGATGACCCTCCGGAAGAGGATGTCAAGCCTGTGATCTGCATCGACTGAGCACTTATGTTCCCCTTTTTTTCTTTGTGCTTGTAGTTGGTCTGAAAAACTAGTGGGCTCCGGTTTTGAACCGTTTTCGCGATGGGCGAAGTTCGTCGCTCTTGTTTCGCTTGCTTTGTCGAACATCTTCTTCTTGTGATAAAAGATAGGAATCAAACACTCACCGCATACCACGACCCGTCGTGCAAGCTAAGGGGGAGAGTTTTGTCCGGAGATATTTTGCACACCGGAAAGTAGGGTTAGTCTCACATCGCCAAAAGTAAATCGTGGTAACACACAACGATTTTTCCCCAGGGACTTTTTTTTGGTTGCATTCATAAACATAGACCCGAAGGTCGTAGTTTACAAATGTGGCTCTACCGAGAAACTATTCATCCAGGAACTTTATGCTCTCACACGTAGAACTTACGTAGATGGTACTTCCGGCGGTGCTCGTTGTTCCACGAGTTTCTCACGGGGACTCCATCATCGGTCTCTTGGCGGAAAGATCCGGGCCGGGTGACTTGGACTACCCGATTAGGGCCTTCCCACTTTGGAGACAACTTGTTTAGGCCCCTCCCGGACTGTAGCCGAAGGAGGACAAGGTCGCCTTTCTCAAGTTCTCGGGAGCGGACGTGGTGGTTGTGGTAGCGGTGTAGTCCTTGCTGGTAGTCCGTAGCACGCATAGAAGGCCGAGTACGTACTTCCTCGACAAAGACGACATCTCTTTTCCAGAGCTACTGCTGTTCGGCCTCATCAAAGGCACGAGCTCGAGGAGATATGTATCTAAGTTCTGTGGGGAGCACCGCCTCCGCTTCGTAAACGAGAGCGAACGGTGTCTCATTTGTGGCTCGGTTGGGTGTGGAACAGATTGGCCAGAGAACAGCTGGGAGCTCATCCACCCACCTCTTTCGACACTTCACGAGCCGGTGGAAGGTGTGGGTTCGGAGGCCTCACTTCAGCATTGACTCTCTCTGCCTGACCGTTGCTGCTCGAGTGATCCACTAAGGCATAACACACTGAGGTGTCCATCTGCCCGCAGTACTTGAGGAAGGCCTGGCTTGTGAACTGGGTGCCGTTGTCGGGGATGATACAGTTAGGAACTCTGAAACAGCAAACTAGGCTTCTGATAAACTTGATGGAGGATTGCGTCGTGACCTTCCGGACTGGCTCCACTTCAGGCCAATTGGTGAACTTGTAGATTGCGACATAGAGGAACTCGTATCCGCCGGTAGCACGGGGGAACGGTCCGAGAATGTCCAGCCCCCAAACCGCAATGGGCCAGGATAGGGGGATGGTATGGAGTGCTTGTGATGGTTGGTGGACGGCTTTGGCAGGCTTCGCATGTCTTGACAAGCTTTGTGGCGTCGTTCAAGGAGGTTGGACAATAGAATCCTTGCCGGAAAGCTTTGCCAACCAAGTCCCGAGACCCAATGTGTGCACCGCATGTCCCTTCGTGGATGTCTTGGAGTAGCTTCTTTCCTTCATCTGTGGATATGCACAACAGTTTCACACCGTTGGGACGTCTGCGGTAGAGGCTCCCATCAAGTAGGAGGTACATTGATGATTGCTGAGAAACTCTCTCGGCGTCCTTCCGGTTGCTTGGTAGTTCTCCATCTTTTAGGTAGTCCATGATGGCACGGGGCCAATCTGGGGAGGATGAGCTAATGGTGAAGACTTGATGCTTGCAGAGAATAAGAGAAGGCGGTTCTCCGGGAAACTTCTCTCCGATTTCGATCCTCCGCTTCTTGCATTTTAGCCGATTGGGGTCGACGGATGGCTTGAGGAGCCGCTCAACGAACACACCAGGCGATACCTTCTCTTTTCGGGAAGAAATCTTGGACAGTTCATCCGCAACGCTGTTCTTGGATCTCTGGATGTGCTCAATCCCTAGACCATGGAAGTAATTATCGAGCTTGCAGACTTCTTTGATGTATGCCTGCATCTGAGGACATTCGTAATCTTCCTTGACTTTTTTGACTACCACCTGAGAGTCGCCTCTAACTAGAAGTATTTTGATGCTGAGACCCATGGCGCCTCTCAAACTGGCGAGCAATCCTTCATAGTCCGTTGTGTTGTTGCTGGAGGCCTCTCCCTCGTACAACATCTGCACAACGGACTTCAAGACCTCTACGGTGTGGGAGACCAGGATTTCTCCTGCCCCGGCCCCTTTCAAGGAGAAGTATCCATCAAAGTACAGGGTCCACTCATCGCTTTCTTCATTACCAGGAAGGGATGTGCCCTCACAGAGGCCTTCTTCATCTTCTGGGGTCGGAGTCCATTCAAAAATGAAATCTGTCAGCACCTTGCTCTTGATGGTGGAGGAATTGACGAAGGTGAGGTCAAAACCAGATAGCTCCAACGCCCACTCTACTATTCTGCCTTTGGCTTCTTGGTTCTTCATGGTGCGCTCGAGCGGGAAACTAGTCACCACTCGGATTGGATACGCCTGAAAGTAGTGCCTGAGCTTTCGGGAAGCTATGACAATTCCAAAAAGAATTTTCTGGACCTGGGGGTATAACCGTCTTTCATACCTTAACAAAGTGCTGATGAAGTAGACCGGCATATGGACTGCCCTCCCGGTGGGAACCTTGGCCCCGTGGTCTCCGGCTGCAGAAGATGACTCTGGTGGATCACTTGCTTCAGATGGCTGGCCGCCGTGAGTTTCTTCGGGATCACGCTCGACTACCAGCGCTCCGCTTACCACTTGCATAGTTGCCGAGATGTATAACAACATGTGTTCGCGGGGTCGAGGTGCCACCAGGATTGGTGGTGACGCGTGATACGTCTGAAACTTATCGATAATTTCTCCTCGCTCCATGCATATTTTGTGTGATATTGCTATGATCTAGATACACTTTCATACACTTTTGATGATATTTGGACTAAACTACTAACTCAGTGCACCCCAGTGCCAGTTTCTGTTTTCTGCTGTCACTACTGGAAAAAAGGCTATTAATGGTGCACCTATTTTGGCTACTAATGGCGCACATTAGGTGCGCCATTACTAGCACGCCATTAGTAAATATTAGTAATGGCGCACATTTAGTGCGCCATTACTATCCCAGACAGTAATGGCGCACCTAATAGTGCGCCATTACTAACCCTTAGGTGCGCCACTAGTAATAAAGTCAAGTGCGCCACTATTAACCTTAGAGGTGCCATTAGCTATAAAGCTAGGTGCGCCACCAATAAAGGTTGAAAATGCGCCACTAGTAGTATATTTGGAAAACAAAAAATACAAATTTACAAAAAACAACCTATAAGGAAAAATAATTTAAAAACAAAAAATGAAATAGAACCATAATTTTTATTATAGATAGAATATTACCATGTCTTTACAAGTATCCAATAAAAAGAAAATTGCAAGGAAATAGAACAAAATCCTATAACTAATCTTCTACTCCCTCCATCCAAGAATAGCTCTCGCAAGGGGAGGAAATTTTGGACTGAAGTGCATTTCACATTACAACCCATCATATTTAAAATCAAAATCAATTGAGAGTCCACGTCCAATCGGTAGCAGCGCCTCGTCCTGGCATCGACGAAAGCCAGATCTCCTCTCTTGGGTAGCTTGTCACCACCCTCCCGGCAGCCTCCAACATCACGTACCCACCCTCCCGGCGTCGAACAACTGCTTTGAGGTAGCAGATGCCTCCTATTTGTCTGCTCCTGCAATTAACACTTTGAATGCAATTAACAGTTTGAATGTTAAAATGGGGCAAAGATAAGATGGATCAGTATATAACAATGGAGTACATGCACAATTAGATGTTCAAGCACTTTAATGCTGCACCCATCATCACTTCATCTCAGGAAATGGAGTAGAATAGATTTCATTGGATGTTTAAATGATATGGTTACTTACAAGTGTCAGGGCTGTTACGGTCATTTAAGTAATTGCACCAGATTAAAGAGGAGGCAAAGAATTTACAAGTGGTCTAGTGCATATGCAAGTGCAAGTTACTCAGTTAAAATTCAGTACTCCATTGCCCAAAATAATTCAGTTAAAATTTTGTTAAAATATCACTGAATTAACCAAGTACTCCAGGTCAGGTCCAGTTACTCAATGCATAATTTCTAAATCTATCATCATTGGAAGGTCACCAATTTTAATTGAGCAGTAGCTAATTGAGAAAACACACTGATCTTATGCATAACTGATACGTCGAAAACGTATCTATAATTTATGCTTGCTCCATGCCTCTTTTGTGTGATATTGCTATGATATTGATGAACTTCCATACACTTTTGATCATATTTGGACTAACCTATTAACTCAGTGCACCCCAGTGCCAGTTCCTGTTTTCTGCTGTTTTTCTATTTTAGGTTTCCCCCATATTAAAAGTGCTCCAAAAATTCAGGAAAAATCCAATAAAAAATCAGCGATACGGAAGCTTCGAGAATCACCGGGGGGGGGGGGGGGCAGAGGGGACTTACCAGGGCCCCAGGCGCCCTCCCGGCACGCCCTAGGGTGGGGCCGCGCAAGGGGGCGCCTGGACCCCTGGTGGCCCCCTGGCTTCCCCCCTTCGCCCATATAATCCTCGTGACGTGAATCCCCCGTGACGGGAACCCTTTTTCACGATCCCTCCTCTGTTCCGCCGCCGCCGCGCTTCCAAGATCGAGAGCACCAGAAGACCTCTTCCCGGCACCCTGCCGGTGGGAGGAACCACCTCCTAGAGCTTCTCCACCACCATGGATGCTTCCCGGATGAACCGTGAGTAGTCCACCTTGGACCATGGGTCTATGATAAGTAGCTATGTGATGTTCTCCTCCCCTCTTTGTTCTTCATGGATTAGACCTCGTGAGCTGCCCTACATGATCGAGTCACATATGTAATATTTCTGGTGTTGCTATGCTGAGTTTTTGGGATCCGATGGATTATGAGATTATGTTCAGATTTTGTTTGAGTAATATATTTGATTCTCCTCTTTTATATTTATGTTCTAGAGTAATTCTTGCATGTTCTCCATTGCTGTTTATTGCTTTGTCCAAGTAGTAGGTAGTGACTCCAAGAGGGAGCGTTATGCATGATTGTGGGTTCATGCCCCCCGATGACTAACTTGAGTGACAGAAACATGAGTCTAGGGGATGTGCTGTTGCCACAAGGGAGAAAACAACGGTGCTTGTACTTGCGGGTGCAAGGATTGTTTACTTTACGCAAAGTTCTTTAATGCAGTTGTCCGTAGCTTTGAGTTTACACTTTGGGTGGGATTTGCAACTTAATACCAGCGAGATGTTCTGGATAGATATCTCAAGGTGGATGATTAGTAGGTAGATGCAGATGGATTCCGGTCTACTTGTCTTGGCGTACTGCCCATGCTTTTGAGCCTCTAACTTTCTTTGTAGCATAGTTAGCATTGGTTTGCGCACATAATCCTGTCAATTTCCCAGCGGTAATTTGTTTAGCTCGCATGGCTATTTTATCGTCTTTTGGGAGAGATACATCTGTCGGGAGAATTACCCCCGGGTATACCAAAGTCCCCGATTAGACGCAATTGCCGCCGGCCGACTGCGCGCTCGCCGACTGCGCGCCTGCCGATTGCACCCTGTCGGCTGCTCCGCGCCGACTGTGGCCCAGCTCGGCCGAATCGCAAGGGCTCTGCACCGACTGCCCGCGCACCTAGCCGACTGCTCGTCTGTTGGCTGCCGGTTGCCTGTGGTTCGGCTGCCCGGAAGTCAACCAAAGTATCAAGACAAGTAAGATAAGACAAGCATATAAGACAAGAAAGTACACCTTTAGTCACATCATGAATAGTGTAGTTGTGAGATGTCACATTACATCACATCACCCATCATCTCACATGTACTCTCTTTTGTTTTCTTCCCATTGTCTCCACCCTCATGAGCACCTTGCTGCCATCTATATAAGGGGCAAGGATGCCCACAGTGGAGAGGTGTGGAGCATTCCATTCTTTCATCCCACCACTAGTAGCCAGCTCGGATAGCAGCAGTCCAGCTCGGCAGTAGCAGATATACAGCTCAAGGAGCACCATGTACAGATATGAGCCTATAGTCAAGACAGGCAGGAGTAGGGATTTTATCTCTACGGAGAGCCCCGAACCTGGGTACCTCGTTGTGTTCATCACCGTGCTTGTACCTCGACCCGTCCGGAGCGCCGTCTTCTGCGCATTGTTCCCCCACTTTAGCCATCCTATGGCATCTGTCGTTACATATCGACGACAGTTGGCGCCCACCTTGGGGCAAATTGCGGCGACTGGAGTCCCGTTTCGAACGGGACCTTTCTTCATCGAAGATTTCTTCACCACCTTCTCTGGATCTGAATCTCAGTTCAGTAGGCTGCGTGCCCGGAGGCTGCTCGTGCTGCATCTGCATCTTCCTCTGCGTGCGTCTCCGCCCGGGCAGCTCCTCCTCTGCGCACGGAGGCTTTGCTGCGCTCGACGGCGTTCACGGCCGTCAGCCGCGGGGCCGTCCCAATGCCGCATGTCCGCTACTGCAGCTCCTCGTCCGTCTACGCTATCGTCTTCATCCGCGCCGCGCGCCCGAAGACTACGCGCATTATTTTCCCCGTCTTCACCTGCGTTTGCGCGCCCGAAGGCTGTGCAGCCGAGCGAATCCCCTGTGGTCGCTTGGCGGCGCGCGTCGCTCCTCCGCCGCTGCCTCGCCATCGCGCCGCACCGAGCGCCCCGTGCGCCCGAAGCTTCCCGTCGCTCCGGCCTCCAGCTGCGTGTGCGGGCGCAGGCTCCCCTGCCCGCAGCCGCCCGCTCCCCATCGGCTGCGACCCCAAGGCCACTTCGCCGTGGGCCATCACCGGTTGGCCATCGCCCTGCACGCCTGAGAGTGGTCGGATTCTCGCTCGCGGACTCCTCCGCCTCCAGCTGTTCGCATCTGCCTAGACGACCCCCGGCTGCGCACGGCCTGGCTCGCTCGCTGGTTCCCGACTCCGGCCGCGGGCTGCTCGCTTGCTGTTTCCTGACTAAGGTCGAGGGCCGCAGCGCCCTTGGCTGCCGACTGAGAAGGATTCAGAGATAGGTAACAAAAATTCAGAGACGGATGCAAGCAAGATATCCCCCATGCGCAATGAGAAAATCGGCTATTTGCCATTTTCAACATGGGGCTTCTCAAAATTACCACTTTCAAGATTGATTTTGTAAAAATGCCATCCAGCATGTGTGCATCTTGATTACCTTGCCATTTTCCTTATTTTATTGATTTTCTTTTTGTTTTCCCATTTATAAAGAATGGAAAAAACTAAACTACCCCTAATGATATCTACACATACTTAGGCATCTGATCAATAGATTTTTTACCAGTAGTTAAGTCGAACGAGAGTGCTGCTGCATGTTTGCCTATTGCCTAATTGCCTGGATTCTTGTGTCAATCGCTGAACGTCGCCCTCGTGTCCTCAATGCTGCCTACCGCTGATATCCTTGCCCTTCTCGCTGCCCATCGGCCAATACCGTGGTGGCGACATGGGCAACTGCGCCGGCACGCGCACACATGAGAGAGCCCAAGCGGAGAGCTGCGGTGCTCATGTAGGCATCAACGAGGTGAGATGGACGGACGTCTGCAGATGTACACGAGCACAAGAGATGGGCTGCGGAGGCTCGTGCAGGCATCAGCCAGGCAAGGACAAGCTGTGCCGGCGTGAGTGCAGGAGCATGAGAAGGAGCTGCGGTGGCTCCCGCATGCACCAGTCAGGCGAGGGCGCTAGAGCGGTGCGAGTGAACACCAGCGGCGAGATGCAGTTGCTCGCGTGGTTGTGAGTGAGTTAGGGCCACGAGCTGCGGCGGCTTGCACAAGCATCCAGGAGCTACGACCGCGGGCTACCATGAGTCCATCAGACCATCACGATAGTACAATCCGATTTTACCAAAACCAGATACATGACTCCATGCACGTAACAGATGTGTTGAGATTCAAGGGTAGTTTGGTCTTTTTATGTGCCAAAAACGAAAAGGGAAAAAGAGAAAACATTGAAAAAGTGAGAATGGCAAGGTAATCAAGATGTACATAAGCTGAATGGCATTTTTACAAAAACAATCTTGAAAGTGGCAATTTTGAGAAATCCCATGTTGAAAATGGCAAATAGTCGATTTTCTCCATGCGCAATGCATATATTGCCTATATTCCTAATAGACACTAGCCATACATTGCCTGTACACACTAGCCGTATGCAGCCCATATAAAACCCGTATATTAGCAAGACAATGCCCGTGCAATGTGTCAAGCACTAGCACGGCAGAGCCTCGCCGCCGGTTTCTTGCCACTAGCAATCAAAACTGTTCGTCTGCGCTTTCCTCCGACTGCAAGCACCCGCCGATTTCCTTCGCATGCGCCATCCAGGCCCGCCGGTCTCCCGTTCGAGATCCGACTGCTCCTGGCAGCCGCAGCCGGCTTGCCGCCCCGACAGCGCTAGTCGAACGCGCCTCCTCCTCCTCCTCGAGCTCCGTCGAGCCTTGCTTCTCCCAAGCTCCGCCTGGACGCCCCTCGCCGAGCTCCGCCGGCTGGCGCGACCCTTGCCGGCTACAGCTCCCTCAGCGCTCCCGAGCTCGCGGTCCCTGCCGGCCGCGGCTTCCTCGTCGGCCGCTCCTCCGCAGCGCGTGCCGACGCCCCCTCCCCCAAGCTCACCCACGCCGGGTGGCTCCCTGCCTATTGCTGTTGTTCCCGCGCCGAATTGAAGAGATGTTCAAAGTTCAGAGAAAATAGAAGCCGACTGCGTCAGCTCGCAAAAAAAAAGAAGAAGAATGGGTGTGAGCCGCAAGGTTGGGTTGCCGATTGCGCCAGCCGGTTGGGCGAGCTCGGTCTGCAGAGTGCGCTAGCTCAGCTCGGGCTGCCAAGTGTGCTTGCTCAGCTCAAAGAAAAGAAAAAGAGAGGCTTGCAGGCCTGCCAGGTGCTCAAGGGTGTTTCGGCTACGTTTCGAGCACGCTAGACCGATTGGTGTTCAGCTCGGCTGTGCCGTGCCGATTGCCGCTGTGGCTGCGCCGAGTCGGCC
The DNA here is from genome assembly GCA_950022295.1 of Bromus sterilis. Classification (NCBI taxonomy): domain Eukaryota; kingdom Viridiplantae; phylum Streptophyta; class Magnoliopsida; order Poales; family Poaceae; genus Bromus; species Bromus sterilis. Next base: position 189,153,418 of record OX465599.1, on the reverse strand, counting down.
AGCAGACTGTGATATGGCAGAGGAAAAATTTAGTCGCTTGCCCGATTGAGTCTGCTAGAGGCATCCGAAAAAAGGGGTGTGGGTTGCAAAGTTGGGCTGCCGATTGCGCCAGCTCGGTCTGCGGAGTGCGCTAGCTCAAAAAAAGAGAGAGAGAAAAGATAGAGTTTGGGCTGCAATGATGTGCTGTTTGCGCCAACCGATTTCCCCAGGTCAGAGAAAAAAAAATAGAGTTGGACTGCAATGTTGTGCCGAATGCATCAGTTTGGCCAACCGGTTGCCCTAGCTCAAAAAAGAAAAAAGAGCCGATTGCGCTATGTATTGGGACGATTGTGCTGCCAACTTTTGCTCGACTACAAATAGTTGAGTGTGCGGCGTTCTGGATCGGCTGCGTCAGATCGGCCTGCCGACTGCGCAGATCGGCCGGATGACTGCAAAAAAAAAGTTAGCTCGGCCGGTGTCAATCCGATTGCGTTGACCGGTTAGCTGATTGCGAAAAAAGAGTGTGGTTGTGACCCGGATGGTAGGCCATCCGCCAGAGCAACCACAAGGGATCACTTGCCCGGATGACTCGACGAGTCACTCGGAGGCTCGGAGGACGAGCCTGCCGAGTGCCCCGTCTGCTACATCAACAGAAGATCCTCCGGATGACTCACCGAATCACTCGGAGGCTACACTTTCACCCAGTGGGTGTTCCGACTACGCCAAGAAGTCAAGCCTGCAAGTTCATCTCGGTTGAGTGCCGTGACGGCAGCTCCCGATTGATTTCTCCAAGAAAGCTCATCTCGGTTGAGTGCGCCGTGACGGCAACTCCCGATTGATTGCTCCAAGAGACCTCATCTCGGTTGAGTGCACCGTGTCGGCAGCTCCCGATTGATTGCTCCAACAGAGCTCATCTCGGTTGAGTGCGCCGTGACGGCAGTTCCCGATTTATTGCTCCAAGAGAGCTCATCTCGGTTGAGTGCACCGTGACGGCAGCTCCCGATTGATTGCTCCAAATAGCTCATCTCGGTTAAGTGCGCCGTGTCGGAAGGTCCCGATTGATTTCTCCAAAATAGCTCATCTCGGTTGAGTGCGCCGTGATGGCAGCTCCCGATTGATTGCTCCAGGAGAGCTCATCTCGGTTGAGTGTGTCGTGACGGCAACTCCCGATTGATTGCTACAAATAGCTCATCTCGGTTGATTGCGCCGTGTCGGCAGATCCCGATTGATTGCTCCAAAATAGCTCATCTCGGTTGAGTGCGCCGTGACGGCAACTCCCGATTGAGTGCTCCAACAGAGATCATCTCGGTTGAGTGCGCCCTGTCGGCAGCTCCCGATTGATTGGTCCAAGACAGCTCATCTCGGTTGAGTGCGCCGTGACGACAGCTCCCGATTGATTTCTCCAAGAGAGCTCATCTCGGTTGAGTGCGCCGTGTCGGAAGCTCCTGATTGATTGCTCCAAGAGAGATCATCTCGGTTGAGTGCGCCGTGTCGGCAGCTCCCGATTGATTGCTCCAAATAGCTCATCTCGGTTGAGTGCGCCGTGGCGGCAACTCCCGATTGATTGCTCTAAGAGAGATCATCTCGGTTGAGTGCGCCGTGACGGCAGCTCCCAATTGATTGCTCCAACAGAGATCATCTAGGTTGAGTGCGCCCTGTCGGCAGCTCCCGATTGATTGCTCCAAGACAGCTCATCTCAGTTGAGTGCGCCTTGACGGCAGCTCACGATTGATTGCTCCAAGAGAGCTCATCTCGGTTGAGTGCGCCGTGTTGGCAGCTCCCGATTGATTGCTCCAAGAGAGCTCATCTCGGTTGAGTGCGCCGTGTCGGCAGCTCCCGATTGATTGCTCCAAGAGAGATCATCTCGGTTGTGTGCGCCGTGTCGGCAGCTCCCGATTGATTGCTCCAAGAGAGATCATCTTGGTTGAGTGCGCCGTGACGGTAGCTCCCGATTGATTGCTCCAAATAGCTCATCTCGGTTGAGTGCGCCGTGACGGCAGCTCCCGATTGATTTATCCAAATAGCTCATCTCGGTTGAGTGCGCCGTGTCGGCAGTTCTCGATTGATTGCTCCAAGAGAGATCATCTCGGTTGAGTGCGCCGTGTCGGCAGCTGCCGATTGATTGCTCCAAGATAGCTCATCTCGGTTGAGTGCGCCGTGACTGCAGCTCCCAATTGATTGCTCCAAGACAGCTCATCTCGGGTTAGTGCGCCGTGACGGCAGCTCCCGATTGATTGCTCCAAGAGAGCTCATCTCGGTTGAGTGCGCCATGTCGGCAGCTCCCGATTGATTGCTCCAAGAGAGATCATCTCGGTTGAGTGCGCTGTGTCGGCAGCTCCCGATTGTTTGTTCTAAGCGAGCTCATCCAGTTGAGTGTGTCAAATTGGCTTCCCTCGGTCGACTGCTTCAAGCATGTGCATCAAAATCAAGGAACCCTCCGGATGACTCTGCGAGTCACCCGGAGGCTCGGAGGCTACACCCAGTGGGTGCGCTTGCGCGCCCCCACTGGAAAGAAGCTGCAACAAGTGCAATCGGCGTTTGGCTACACCGACAAAGAAGAAACCCTCCGGATGACTCTCCGAGTCACCCGGAGGCTACACCCAATGGGTGCGCTTGCGCGCCCCCACTAGAAAGAAGCTGCACCATGTGCAATTGACGTCCGTCTACACCGACAAAGAAGAAACCCTCCGGATGACTCACCGAGTCACCCGGAGGCTCGGAGGCTACTGTCGGGAGAATTACCCCCGGGTATACCAAAGTCCCCGATTCGACGAAATTGCCACCGGCCGACTGCGCGCCTGCCGATTGCACCCTGTCGGCTGCTCCGCGCCGACTGTGGCCCAGCTCGGCCGAATCGCAAGAGCTCTGCACCGACTTCCCGCGCACCCGGCCGACTGCTCGTCTGTTGGCTGCCGGTTGCCTGCGGTTCGGCTGCCCGGAAGTCAATCGAAGTATCAAGACAAGTAAGAGAAGACAAGCATATAAGACAAGAAAGTACACCTTTAGTCACATCATGAATAGTGTAGTTGTGAGATGTCAGATTACATCACATCACCCATCATCTCACATGTACTCTCTTTTGTTTTCTTCCCATTGTCTCCACCCTCATGAGCACCTTGCCACCATCTATATAAGGGGCAAGGATGCCCACGGTGTAGAGGTGTGGAGCATTCCATTCTTTCATTCCACCACTAGTAGCCAGCTCGGATAGCAGCAGTCCAGCTCGGCAGTAGCAGATATACAGCTCAAGGAGCACCATATACAGATATGAGCCTATAGTCCAGACAGGCAGGAGTAGGGGTTTTATCTCTACGGAGAGCCCCGAACCTGGGTACCTCGCTGTGTTCATCACCGTGCTTGTACCTCGACCCGTCCGGAGCGCCGTCGTCTGCGCATTGTTCCCCCACTTTAGCCATCCATTGTCATCTGCCGTTACATATCGACGACAACATCACTAGTGAACATCATAGGACCCCGGTCCATATTTCCAATACTGTTTGCACCCGCTATCAATTTACTGCTTTATTTACTTTTCCGTTGCTATCACTATCATTATTATTCCGTGCGTTTTATCCTTTGTAAACAACAAGGCCAGAGGAATTGACAACTCCTCTGTACTCGTTGGGAAGCAAAATTATTTGCTGTGTGTGCAGGTCCAGGTGAAGTTAGCAACCTCGGTTGTAAACGGCGCCATTGTTCACTTCACCACCTTCTTGTATCTGTTGGAGTCCTATTGGTTCGACATTCAACCTTAGCATCTTCACTAAGGGAAATTTGCCGCTACGCTACATCTCACCTTCCACTTTGGGTTAACCAACGAGGGGCGAGAAGTAAACTCTCGTAACATCAAAGAAATTTCTGGCGCCGTTGCCGGGGACTCCACTCTTCAAGATAGGGGAGTTGCACACTATCTTTTATCTTTGTTTTTTAGTCTTGTTAGTTTACCTTTCAGTTTTTGCTTTAGTGTCCTTTATCAAAAATCAAAAAAATAGTTATCTTTCTTGCTGCTACTATGGGTTCCTCCGAGAACACCAAGTTGTGTGACCTCACTAGTCACAACAACAGTGACTCTATCTGCACTCCTACTTCTACACCTGCTACTTCAGCACCTTCTTATAAGATTAAACCTGCTTTGCTGAACCTTCTTATGAAAGATCAATTCTCCGGTGCTGGAGATGATGCCGCTTTGCACATAAATAATTTTATTGAGCTCTGTGATATGCAAAAGTACAAAGAAGTAGATGGTGATATTGTTAAGCTTAAGCTTTTTCCTTTCTCCTTGAGAGGAGGAGCTAAAATCCGGTTTCAATCCTTGCCTAGGAATAGCATAGATTCTTGGGATAAGTGCAAGGATGCTTTTATTGGGAATTACTACCCCCCCTGCTAAAATTATCCAACTAAGGAGCTATATTATGAATTTTAAGCAATTGGATAATGAACACGTTGCCCAAGCTTTGGAACGCATGAAATCTCTTGTTAAGAATTGCCCTACGCAACTACTTGGATGGTTATCCAGACTTTTTATGCAGGCTTGAACTTTACCTCGCGGAATCTGTTAGATTCGGCCGCGGGAGGAACCTTTATGTCAACAACACTTGGTGCTGCCAAAAAACTTCTCGATGTGACGATGACCAATTATTCCCAATGGCACACCGAAAGAGCTCCAACAGGTAGGAAGGTAAACTCTGTCGAGGAGATCTCCTCCCTAAATGAAAAAGTTGACTTGATTATGTCTCTACTTACCAAGCAATCTCCTATTGATCCTCATGACGTTCCTTTAAATTCTTTGATTTCTCAATATCAAGTAGATGTGAACTTTATCTCTAGAAACAACTTCAATAACAATGCTTATCGGAGTAATTTCGGTAGCAACCCTAGACCGTTCCCCTCCAACAACTATGGGAACAACAAGACTTATCCTAGCACCAAAAACTCCACTTCTGAATTAGAGAGTATGCTTAAAGACTTTATCACTACCCAAAAAGCCTTCAACAAGAGTGTAGAGGAAAAAATACACAAATTAGATAACCTCTCGTCGAAGGTAGAAAATTTAGCCCATGAAGTAGAATTTCTTAAAATTAGAACTTCTCCTCTTGAGGAGAGGAAGGTCACTCCTATGAATGCTATCCAAGTGCAAATTAATGAAAACATTAGGATGATGGCTAAACTCAAAGAGAGATGGGCTAGAGAAAAGGAGGAAGAAGATAGAATTAAGAGCCTTCCTACACACCATACCATTGCTACTATCCAAGTGGTTGAGGATATCCAAACTCTTAGCACCCAATGCACCCCTAGTCCCATAGGACCTATTAATGGTGATGCTATGACCTCAACCGTAGAAGAAGAAATTCCTATGACTATAGAAGCTACCAAACAAGTGAGCCTAAAGGACACCACTACCACTTTACTTGATAGTAGTGACATTGATTTTGATAATTGCACCCTTTCTGAAGTTATTCGTTTCCTTCACAAGATGTCTAGAGACCCCCACACTAGCACACTTAATCTTGCTTTCACGGAGCATATCACTAATGCTCTCATTAAAGATAGGGAGGAGAAGCTTAGGGTAGAAGCCTCCATACCTAGAAAGCTAGAAGATGGTTGGGATCCTATGATTAAAATTAAGTTGAATAAATTTTCCTGCTATGCTTTATGTGATGTTGGAGCTAGTACCTCCGTTATGCCCAAAAGAATGTATGATATATTTGAATTAAAACCTTTTGATCCTTGTTCTTTTGGTGTTCGTCTTGTCTATTCTTCTGTGAAGAAACCTTTGGGGAAGATCGATGATGTTCTTATCATTGTCAATGACAATTATGTTCCCGTTCATTTTACTATTATGGACATTGAATGTGAACCTTCTTGTCCAATTATTTTAGGACGTCCTTTTCTTCGTACCGTGGGTGCTGTTATTGATATGAAAGAAGGGATTATAAAATTCCAATTCCCTCTCAAGAAAGGGATGGAACACTTCCCTAAGAAAAAGATTAAGTTGCCTTTTGAGTCTGTCACACGGGCTAGTTATTTTCTTGAAAAGACTTGATCTATTTGCATTAAGCCTAGCTAATGGCTTTAAAGAAGCGCTTTCGGGAGGCAGCCCGCAACGAATTTAGGATTTCCTTTTTTTCTTCCGTTTTTAGTGGTATTGATGATTGTTACTACTGTATCAACATCATTGTATCTTTACTTTTCAAGCTTTGTGCCATTTATAGCCTCATATGACAAGGGCAGTGAAAGTTGTGACATGCTTTACAGAAAACGGATTCTGTCCTCGTGACTAGAAAAATCACAGACAAATCCCAGTTCATCTTTTTGAGCTGAATTTTTTTACACAACGTGCTCTATAAAATTACGGAACTTTAGTATGTTCTGAGTTTTTTGATTTGAGTTGCAGATGTATCCCTAAAAAATTCTTACTACCTGCTGGTCTGTTTTTCACAAATTATGTCATGTTTTGCCTTTCCTTCATTTTGAGAATCTTAAGCTTGATTTTTCTTTGCAAAAACTTTTTGGCAATCTTGAGAAACAGTAGCTCTTTAATAATATCTTTATTTCTAGTAAGGGAAAAATTAGTTTATTATGGGTACTAACCTCGCTAATCAGATTATGATGAGTTATGTATGAAAGGAATTTTCAAGTGTGCGAGGGAAGATGATGAAAGAAGATTCAGGAGTGTCAAGCGCTCAAGCTTGGTGATGCCCCATGCATCCCCAAGAAATATTCAAGGAGACTCAAGCGTCTAAGATTGAGGATGCCCCCGTGCATCCCCTTCTCCATCAACAATTATCAGTTCGTCTCTCGTTTCACTATATTTTTATCACGTCATGCGTTATGTGCTATGCTTGGAGCGTCTCGCTCTTAGGTTTTATTTTTAGTTTTCTTTAGATTTGCTTGCTTTTCATAACAAGTTAGAACCCAGATTTTATTGTGTGGGAGAGAAACACGCTCCACTTTAAAAATCTAGAACACAACATAGGTTTTTTCATGCTTATCTTTGTTGTGTGTGTTCTTTATCTTTTTCATAGCTACTGTCATGTTTAGCTCTTAGTATTCATGCTTATCTTTTTAAAAAGCTTTTTTTAGTTTGTTGCTGGAACTCTCTTGAGTTTTCATGTTTATCTTGTTTAGAGAGTTTTCCTGTTGCACTGAGTTTTGTGTCTTGACTTGGAGTAGGTAATTGAGGTTGCTATTCTTTTGTAGTAGTAACTTGCAATAGTTTTGAGGTATTTTTTTGAGTTATGTTTGGACTTTTGGTGTCCAGAGCTTTAGCCTATTAGTGATAGATGTCGTATTTTCGGCAATCTGTGTTTATTTTCAAAACATACAAAACTAGTTGAGAACTTTAGCTACTAGATGGATCACTACTCTTCTGAGGGGTCGAATATTAGAGTACACTCACGTACCATGGGTCGTGGATGCGCAAGGATAACCAAACCCCCATACACTCCTCCTCGGGGTACTTGTCTCTTTGTGAAACCTCCTTATTAGATTGAGAGTTACCGATAAAAAGTGCATGAGTTCTTTGGACTAATGTGAGTATTCGAAAGTTGACACTTGCACATTCCCATATTTTTCTAGCCTCTCCTGTGCCGTGCATTGCCTCCTTCTCACTCCGAGAGTTGGCGTCCACCTTCGCCGGTGTAACAGCCCAAAACTGACAAAATCCAGAGAAATTTTCATTTTTATTTTTCCCATTGGGGATGAAAATTTGCACAATGATTCTTTTCCAAAATCCATGTGACATAAAAATGCTCAAGCATTTTTCTGATCATGTAAAAGGATTTTCCCTTTTCTTTTCTTTGCTTTCATTTCTTTCTCTGGTTCCTTGCCATTTTTCTCCAAGCCACTCTGTTGATCCCCTCATTGAAATCTTCTGCAAATAAATTATGTTTTTCCATGATTTATCCTTTGCCCAACTTTCAGGATTTTTTGCCTTTTCAGAAAATGGGGTTGTAATTTAAATGGACTTATATTAATTTAATTGCCATTTTTATTACTTAAACATTTTGGACCCTATTCATTTTCTAAAATAGATATATTTCATTGTGACTATAAATCATATTTTTATATGATTTTTATCAATGTGTAGCTATTTTATCCTAGCCTATTCCTTTTCCTGTTTTGTTAATTGATAAAGACAGAAAAATACTCAAGAGGCCTTGGGCCTAAATCCTTGTTCTTCCCCCAGCCCAGTCCATCTCACCCTCCAACCCGGCCGAGCCCAACCTCCCTCACAACCCAACAGCAACTGCTTCCTCACCTTTTCCCCTCGCACGTGGAGGACCCCTCGTTCTCTCTCACAGCATTGGCCATGGAGAGGTGGAGCCCCTCGGCAGCCTCCGGCGCCCCATCCTTTATATAGCCAAGCCCCTCCTCTCCTATGAACCCTATCCCCTCCCATCTTCCTCCCCAGCGCCGCAACCTCCTCCCTCTCCTCTCTTTTCTTCTCCCCCTCTCTGTTCCTTTCTTCTCTCATTGCTGCTTGCCATGGACAGGAGGTCCATGGACACAAGTTCTCCAGCTCCTACGCCCGACCATCGCCGAAGTGGACGCCGTCTTCTTCCTCAACCCCGTGCGCGACCCCGATCAGGAAAACCGAGGCAGGCGTGCCCGGTTTGTCGTCGTCTTCCTCCTCTGCGTGTCTCCCTTGAGCCGGCGCTGCTCTCCTTCCCCGAGCACCTCCATCAAGCCTTGCATCTCCGCCCGATCGACTCCAGCGCCTCCCCTATGTGAGCCTCGCCGTACTTCCCCTCCTTCCTTTCCCACGCGCGTAGGACGCCAAGCTCGTGTACATGGCCTCGCCGATAACAGTGCGTACTCCCTGTTCCCGTAGCCTCGCCGCCGTGGTCACGTGGTCGTCGCCGGCAGCCCGCCCGTCCGGATCGAGGCCGGTGCGCGCGCACCCATGTTGTAGTATGCTCAAGTACGTGCCTTGGCACAGGAGCTCACCCAGCATGGATCCTCCTTGCAGCGCTCGCGTTCCCCTGTTGCCTGTAATCCGAAGTTCGTCAGTTTCGTCAGAGAACACTGCTGTTTTCCTTCAGTTTTCCTTTGTGGGTTCAACTACCGCAGCCTGTAGTTCTTGTTTCTTCTATTGCTAAGTATTTCAAGAATCTCAGCGTAGCCTAGTGGCAGCGCCCTTGAGTTTCATGTGAGAGGTCGTGCGATCAAATCCCCGATCCCACAATGCGCCCCTTTTATTTTGCAGCCTCTGTTCCCGTCAGGTGTTGCATGTTGTTTTCTTCAGTTTTAGTTTTCGCGGTGAAACTAGTTATCTACCGCCGAAGCTTTCCTCTAACGTGATATGATTGCTAGCCCAGTGGTGTGGGTAGTGGGGTTGCATCCACGAGGTCACTGGTTCGAGTCCCCTTTGGGACGAATTAACCCCCTTTTGCTTCTTTTTCCTCTGTTTTGCCCTGCAGCGCGTGTAGGGCTCGGACCAACTGCTATCTGTCGCCGTGGGAGCTTAATAGAGCTAGCCCGCTAGGGCTTTGGGCCAGATTTGGCCGAAGCCAGTCCGATGAAGGTTTTTTTCCTTCATTCCTTTTTCTGTTTAGCCTTAATCTGTCCTGTTTTTGCATTGCATGTATTGTGTGCATCCTTGCTCCAAATAATTCATGTCATACATGATTTTCGGGTAGAAAAATATGAGGAAAGTGATGGTGCTGTTCATTTTGTCAAATGGGCATGCATTATTTGGCGATGGTGTATTTTTGTACCTAGCCCTCATATGTTGCACATGGTGTAACTCTCTCGTTCTTTTCCCGTGTTCCGAGCACCGTAGTTCTGCCGTGACCGTAGCTTGCCGATAGCGTTGTCTCGCTCTTTATTTTGTTGCTTGTAATAGATTGCATTAGTTGCATCATAACATGCCATGCCATTTTTCATATATGTTATGTTGAGGAACCCCACCTCGAGGTTTATTCTCATGTGTGGGAAATTCTTGCTAATATTATGTTCTAGTTTTTTTGCATCTGTCATGATCATGCATCGTAACAACTTCAACGTAAGGATCCTCCGGATTCATTGAGCACCCACCTAATGCATATGAAGGTTGTCGATAGCATCGCACCATTGCTTCCCGATGCTTCATTTAAACTTGTTCTTTCTTATATTCATGCCGTGATATTAAAATGACATGCATCATTCTGATCATGCTTGTTTGTTCTTTGCTTGCTCGTGATTGCTCCGTAGTGATAGTGTATCTCCGTTGATTGCATTTCCAGTGTTTACTTCTTGTGTTCTCCCGCGGATACTCTCGGAGACGTTGCGAGCTTGCGATCAACTACACCTTCGGAACCCGACTTATCAACATGCAAGGACTATACATTACTTATGATCCATTCTATTTCAACCAGCGGTTTTCATGCTAGTCTAGGTTAGGTTCGATGTTTGATCCTACCCCATGTTTACAGCCTCTTTCAAACCGATACATCCATGTCCCTTCCCAGCAAACCTTGTACTGCTATGTTACTATTGCTCGTTGCTCAGCCCTGCTTAGTATGCATGCTTAGGATGCTACGATGTTACCCTGTTACTCCTTGGTTTGGGATATCACATTATTATATTATTGTTGTTGATGATATGATTATTATAATGTTGACTATATTCGACAAATGATGGAAGGTCTAGGCTATCCCGCCCCGACGCTTTGTTCCATTCGAGTCACCTAGGATCCGAGTTCCGGGTATTGGTTTTAAGACTGAGCATGCCTAACCGTGTGTGGGATTTTATGGGGTCTCCTTTTCTTACCTATCTAGCTTCAAACATTTCTAGTGGTGGCCCGAGCTGATTTACCATTTGAAACCCCGTGTGTGTGCTTGGTGGATCCCCTCGCAGTTTTTAAACAACCGGGACCAGCGGAGACGTGGTTTCCCTGTTCGTCCACCTTTGACCGGCGAGGGCCCAAGGCCTCATGTGAGGCGTCTCGGTAACCCAAACCCTGTTGAGACGGAAGAGTCCAATCCGAGAGCGTGGCCAGCTTTTGGATTGGGTGTCGACTCCCCGGGGGCCACCCAGATTTGTTCGTTGTTAGTTAGAGGGACCTGTCGTTTCGGATCTCTTGGAACTAAATCATAAAATGGTTGCCTGTGATGGGTAGCAACTGAGAGAGATGGGCGTGCGTGCGTAGCCTTGTAATGGGAAGTTGGTACACCCCTGCAGGGTTAAATCTTTTCGAGAAGCCGTGTCCACGGTTATGGACGACTTGAGACCTACTCCTTGTTCATAGACAACAACAACTGAGATAATCTTAATATAAATTGATCAATGTGTGTGTGCCTTGACTGCTTCTTCTTCGTCGGGATGCGAAGAGGAGGACAAGGATAGGATAGGTGTTATGTTTGCATAGTAGGTGGATAGAAGACTTGTTGGAGGCGATTCCTCATCGATTGCTTGGCTTCTTATCTTACTCTCTAGATCGTTAGCGACTTCATAAATGCTAGTGCGGCAGCAACCTCACCACTTACCCCATCCTTACCGTAAACTACTACTTGTCCTAGAATGAAGAGTGATGAAGTCCTTGATGGGTCAGTTGACCACTACAGTTGGATGCTGAGTACTTCTGTACTCATGATACTACCCCCAAACTCTTTTCAGGGTTCTTGATCGACAACAGGTACGGTGATCGACGTTTCACGTGGAGACTCAACGACGACTAGTTAGGCGGATCCCTGCGGAGGGCCTGGACCCGTGTGGTTATGGGGATCGATGTTTTTCTCTTTGCCAGTAGGCTTTTGATTGTAGTCTGTACTCAGACATGTATCTTCCGCTGTTATATTGTATTTAAGGCAGTTGTATGCCGATTGTATGAGATGTTGTATCCTTGTATCTATAATGTTGTGATATCATGTTGGAAATCCGGGGCATATGGCTATGTCATATGTCGCGGTGGGACCGATATGTGCTTCGTCCCCGGATCTGGATGGAAACATCTAGATCAGGAACAGTACCGCATATCGGGCCTTACAGCCAGTACATCCAAACCCTTGGCATGATACGCTCTATCATCATAAACCTCCTTATATCCTTCCTCAAAACAACCACCATACCTACCTACCAAGGCATTTCCATAGCCTTTCCGAGATATATTGCCATGCAACATCCATCTTCTCATGACTTGATCTTCATGCCATACATGCTACTTGCTTGATCGATGAGCCGCATGCTAGTTGGCATTTCCCTAATCATTGCTACATGACGCGCTAGTATCATTGCATATCCTGCTACACTGGCAGAGCCACACATTTGCATACATCATGATAGTTACATCTTCTTTATGATTTGAGTACTTTTGTAAAGTGTGAAAGATCTTCTATACCTTTTGTAATATATATAGTGTTGCCCCTAAAGTGAGGAAAAGATCCCAAAGAGGACAAATCAAAAGATCCCAAAGAGGACAAAACTAAAAGATCCCAAAGAGGACAAATGAGAGAAATAGAAAGAGCCATTGAGGCCACCAAAAAATACAAAAAAATAGAAAAAAGTGAAAAAAGAAATAAAAAGAGAGAAGGGGGCACACTACAATTCCTTTTGAGAGATGCACACTCGTACTCCCTCTTATATCTTGTACTCCATAGAGATTATCATTCATGCATATAGCTCTGTGGGGACCTTCACACTATAGAACTTGGCTTGTATATTCCAATGATGAGCCTCCTCAAATGAGCTCTAGGTCTTCTTGAGCAAGCAAGTTGGATGCACCCCCACTAGTTCCATTGGAGAGCTTACCTTAGCTCATATGTGCATCCGTTGCATGGCAATCCCTACTCCTCACATCATATCTATCATTTGGCTTTCTCTCGCCTATGATTGTCCTCATTGATGTGAGCCTTTCAAACCTTTTTGACTTCCTCCTCCACCATATTCTCTCTTTGCCATCCCAAGTGTCAACTTTCTTTCTTACACTCATCCATTGCATGAGTGCTCAAAATGTCGAAAAGGAGTGGATCATTTTGACTTGTACCTGGCTAGTGGTCTGGGGATGACTAAAGATAAGATTCCAAAGAAGACCAAGTGTGAAACTTTAGTAGATTGAGTTCTCAACACAAAATACTTTTTCTCGTATATCCCTATCCCCTTTCTTGCACGCAAACACCATTTGGAAACATTCGAGTCACGGACATCGAGAACTCTTGCACCTTTATGTTCTGATGTTGCTTGTTTCAATGCTAAATATAGACTCTTGCCTGTTATGACTTGAATTGAATTAGATGCCTTGATTTCTTTACTTAAAAGTTCTTATATGGTTGTTAGCATGTCCACACAGAAATTATGCTTTTATCATTTACCTACTCGAGGATGAGCATGAATTAAGCTTGGGGATGTTGATACGTCCAAAACGTATCTATAATTTCTGATTGCTCAATGCCTCTTTTGTGTGATATTGCTATGATATTGATGAACTTCCATACACTTTTGATCATATTTGGACTAACCTATTAACTCAGCGCACCTGTTTTCTACTGTTTTTCTATTTCAGGTTTCCCCCATATTAAAAGTGCTCCAAAAATTCGGGAAAAATCCAATAAAAATCAGCGATATGGAAGCTTCGAGAATCACCGAGGGGGGCCAGAGGGGACCCACCAGGGCCCCAGACGCCCTCCCGGCGCGCCCTAGGGTGGGGCCGCGCCAGGGGGCCGCCTAGACCCCTGGTGGCCCCCCTGGCTGCCCCCCTTCGCCCATATAATCCTCGTGACGTGAAACCCCCGTGACGGGAACCCTTTTTCGCGATCTCTCCTCTGTTCCGCCGCCACCGCGCTTCCGAGATCGGGAGCACGAGAAGACCTCTTCCTGGCACCCTGCCTGAGGGAGGAAACACCTCCGGGAGCTTCTCCACCACCATGGATGCTTCCCGGATGAACCGTGAGTAGTCCACCTTGGACCATGGGTCTATGATCAGTAGCTATGTGATGTCCTCCCCTCTTTGTTCTTCATGGATTAGACCTCGTGAGCTGCCCTACATGATCGAGGCACATATGTAATATTTCTGGTGTTGCTATGCTGAGTTTGCTGAAATCCGATAGATTATGAGATTATGTTGAGATTGTGTTTGAGTAATATATTTGATTCTCCCCTTTTATATTTATGTTCTAGAGTAATTCTTGCATGTTCTCCGTTGATGTTTATTGCTTTGGCCAAGTATTAGGTAGTGACTCCAAGAGGGAGCGTTATGCATGATTGTGGGTTCATGCTGCCCGATGACTAGCTTGAGTGACAGAAACATGAGTCTAGGGGATGTGTTGTTGCCACAAGGGAGAAAACAATGGTGCTTGTACTTGCGGGTGAAAGGATTGTTTACTTTACGCACAGTTCTTTAATGCAGTTGTCCGTTGCTTTGAGTTTACACTTTGGGTGGGATTCGCAACTTAATACCAGCGAGATGTTCTGGATAGATATCTCAAGTTGGATGATTAGTAGGTAGATGAAGATGGATTTCGTTCTACTTGTCTTAGCGTACTGTCCATGATTTTGAGCCTCTACCTTTCTTTGTAGCATAGTTAGCATTGGTTTGCGCACATAATCCTCTCAATTGCCCAGCTGTAATTTGTTTACCTCGCATGGCTATTTTATCGTCTTTTGGGAGAGAGACATCACTAGTGAACATCATAGGACCCCGGTCCATATTTCCAATACTGTTTACACCCGCGATCAATTTACTGCTTTATTTACTTTTCCGTTGCTATCACTATCATTATTATCCCGTGCTTTTATCCTTTGTAAACAACAAGGCCGGAGGAATTGACAACTCCTCTGTACTCGTTGGGAAGCAAAGTTATTTGATGTGTGTGTAGGTCCAGGTGAAGTTAGAGTCCTATTGTTCACTTCACCACCTTCTTGTATCTGTTGGAGTCCTATTGGTTCGACATTCAACCTTAGCATCTTCGCTAAGGGAAATTTGCCACTACGCTACATCTCACCTTCCACTTTGGGTTAACCAACGAGGGGCGAGAAGTAAACTCTCGTAACATCAATAACACATTAGCTGCAGAAAGTACTCACCTTGCGGTGATATTTCACAGGGATAAACCTCCAAATATAAGCACTATACCACACTATATAAATTGCGAATCAAGGAACTCCTGCAATTGACATGAGAAGAAATTCAGGATCCCAAGAAATGATCGAGAAACGCTGAACATACTAATTGATAGGGAGCAAAGTATTATACATCATACACCTATATATCCTGGAGACATTAGCACATCGCCTCACAAAGTCTTGTATAGCAGTCTCAAGTTCAGAATTGCTCATATACCCCACGAATCATTTATTCCCTAAATTTGTTGGAAAAATGTCACAACCCTCTTTTAGGTATGTGCTAGGTCTAGCTTGTGCCTTTGCATCATGTAAAATTTTCAAAAGAAATTTAAATGGGGAAAGCAGAAGCCCCGAAGAAATTAATTCAAATGGCCAGATAAAAATTTGTTCCAAAAATCCATTTGAATATTTGTAAAACTTCTAAAAATGTGCTTGATCAAGTTCCATGTGTTGTGGGACCCACTTCATGCCCATGGAATTTTACAAAAATCCAAATAGGGCTTTGATAATTAAATAAACCCCTAATTGCTTTAAAATTCAAATTATTTCAATTTCAAAAATTCCCAAAAGTTATGAGTGGCTAGTGGCATGAAACTTAAGGCCATATAAAAACTTTGGGGATTTTATAAATTGCCCTGCTATTTATTTGGGGCAAAACAGATGGCAGAAAAAAAGAAAACAGAAATAGAAAGAAAAAGAAAAACTAAAGCTAGCCCACCCTACCAGGCCCCCCGACCCAACTAACCATTTTCCCGTCCCAGGCCCAGCCGAGCTTGTCGTCTACCCCAAGCAACTCGCTGTCGAGCATGCCGGGGGCGACGACCGCCACCGCGACGCCGGAGGGCTTCTAGGCCACCCCTATCTCCTCCTCTCGCCACGCAAGACTCCAGAAGAGCCCCAACCCGTTCCCCCTCCTCTAGCTCGCTCTACTCCCCTCTCTCTCACGAATCCCCCGCGCAACCGTGACCTCGTCAAAGCGCCACCGCGCACAGACGCGGCCAACGACCCCCTCTAGCCGCGCCGCCGTGTCCTTCCGCACCAGCGCCGTCGACCTCGTCTGCAACCACACGGAATCGAGCAAGGAGGCCACGTGGATGTCGCCCGCTTCAACGACTCCCGCCGGCCACGGTGAACTACGACGACGGATTGCGCAGCCGCCGGTCACCCTCCGGCCTCCTCGAGCTCACCATAGTGCGCAGGATGAGAAGCCGCATCGAAACCCTCTATCCAGTTCTCCTCCCCGTGACCCGTGGTGCATTTCCACCGTTCCAGTGCTCCGGCCTCCGAAAATGTTGTCGCCGTCGCTGCTCCGGTGCTCCCTAGTGACCCCGCTGTTGCCTGGGTGACGCACGCCTTTCCCCTGAACACGTAGCTGGTCGCGGCGCTCGTTTTTCTGCACGGAGCCGTCGTCCCCGTGTGCACCGCCGCACTAGACGCCACCGGTGGCTAGCCGCCGGCAGGACATGACGTGGTGTGGTTAGTTTAACCACTAACCCCCACGGTAGCCAATGACAGGTGAGCCCTGCCCCCTTAAAACCACCGTTAAGTTAATTTAACCACGGGGTTAACCACAGAGACACTGACAGTAGGGCCCCACATGTCAGCCCCCCTTGCATCAGCATGACACCAGCATGACGTATTAAACTCTTTTCCAATTAAAAGAAAATCCAAAAAAATCCAGAAAATAGATTAAACTTTGAAATTCAATAACTTTTTAATCCTAACTCCAAATTTAATAAATAATATACGAAAAATTATTAGAAAAATGCAAGGAATATGAATATGCAATTTGTTTTCATGTTTGACCATTTTAAAATGGGGGAACAGTAGCAAATGTGCATATGGCATAATTTGAAATCAAATTTGAAGTTGAATTTGCAAACCTTTTGCAATACACTTCAATTAAATGGAATTTGCCACACATCAGTACCATATACATCATGTTAGAACAACTTATCATGTGCTTGTGCATTGTACTTTTGATGTATGTTCCCCCTTCGTTGATGATTGCTATCGATAACAGCGTTTCTAAGACGGACTACGTTCTTAAGAAGAAGACCAGTAAACCCGTGTATCGTCAGCAAGGCAAGCAAACCCCATTGATCATATCTAAAAAAACTCATTGCCCTCTCAGACTCGCTTATGCATGTTTAGTAGATCACCTTGTTATCGATTCTACCACATAGTTGAACCCATATCCGATGCATGACCTATCATCTTGTCACAGTAGTAAGCAAACCACAATCCTAGGTGACATAGGAGTTGATTGATATCATGTGGCCCCTGCAACTGTTACTTCTTATTGCATGCTTAGTGTTACAATGAGGTTACTTTGATGTGATTCGGGATGATAGTGATCATGGTGTTGATGAAGGTGAAGATGTGTTGGTGAATCTACCCTAATACAAGGTAAACGATGAGAGGCTGTGTAGGAGTACACAGTGGGTTGTCTCGTTGAACACCGCCTTAAGCCCTAGTTCTTGTATGGTAATCCAAGACAAAGAGTACAACCACACATTGGGATCACTGACCCCTCTCGGCCTAGTACCTTAACCCGTGTTGACGCCCAGGAGTCACATTAGTTCGGGCCTTCCATTTGGCATATGCATAGAAAAAGAGTGAGCGGAAATGTTGCATCATCCTAGATATGTGGGTGGATCTGTGAGGCAGTGAAACCATCCCCGGATGGCGTCTCGGTTGCCTACATTGTCTGAGTCCTTATCGTTGATCCAGCCGGACTCTCGAGCGGAGCTACTCAGATAGTCGACTCCAGGAATAGACCGGTTGTGAGCGAAGTGTCTTGGTGAACATCCTCGCCGGCAACCCTTGAATGGTGACGAGACCTGGCGGTAACTAATGGTCATTTGTGTGTAGTTTACACCCCTGCAGGGTTAACAAAACTGTTCGAATAGCCGCATCTGCGGTTATGGACTACTTGGAACCTGTACCTGATTATTAGACAACTTGAATGGATACTCTAAAACTCGCAAGATAAGCGTGAGTGCTATGGCGTGC
Organism: Bromus sterilis; assembly: GCA_950022295.1. NCBI lineage: Eukaryota > Viridiplantae > Streptophyta > Magnoliopsida > Poales > Poaceae > Bromus > Bromus sterilis. The sequence goes on along the minus strand of OX465599.1, from coordinate 189,135,385 downwards.
TTCCTCGTGGTGAAGTCGATGAAGTAACCATAGCGGTGTATAGGTTGAAGACTTGGTAGTGGACTCGTGTACGCTTCTTACCTCATGTCTGGTACTCGTAGTACAGGACTAGCCAAGTTAAAGATGGCACTTCTGCATTGAAACCCCACCTCCCTTTAACTTGATACTTGAGCATGAGTAGTATAGTTCTGATGTAAGTCTTGCTGAGTACGACTTTGTACTCACGTTTTCTTATTCTATGTTTTAGATGAGAACCCAGCCCCCGATGGAGTCAGCTTCCTGAAGCTCGACGTTGACTAAGTTAGTATAGTTACAGAAAGTAGTCTGGTCCCTCGTGGAAGGGCTTGTATGTTGAAAAAGGCTTATCTAAGCCATTTGTTAATCTTGTCTGTACTCAGACCTAATTTGCTTCCGTTGTTTGATGTAATGATCGATCATATTTATATGATCTTTGTGTACTCTATGTGTAAGTCAATAAAAATATACTTTGTAGAGTTCATGCAATGTGTACCTGCTGTCTACACTGGAGATGTATGACGCGTGTATGATTATAACATGCATGTCTTAGTGTGGGGTTCGATAGCTTAGTTGTGTTCTTGCCGGCGGTCTTTTATACACCAAGTGGCCCTTAGATGTGCGCAGCTTGGGGCATCGCGATGCGATTGCTCGTGACTCTGTCACGTGGCACACTTTGTTGTATGATTGTGCCCGCCCGAGATCCCGACTAGGTGATCGGGCTGGAGTCTGTTTATGTAAGTGTTATAATTCAATCGATAATATGGTTGAGGCGACTTGTTTATGAGTATGGGATTTAACCACCCATAATCATTTAGACTTGTTAGCGGGCGATGAGGACCCATCTCAGTTGATCATCCGACCTGGATGGGATGCCCCTCACGTTCGATGCTTTCCGATAGTGTTTTGTGCTTGGCCTTCTCTGCTTAGACAAGTGGGTACGACTCTCGGCTCTCCATATGATTGAGTTGTGACTGGAATTACATATTCATATTCCGGGTCTCGACAAAAAACCATTGCAGGAATGTTCCAACAAATATTCCCACGCAAGAAGAACATGAATAGAAAGTGAAAGCTCTGATTATGAAGCATACGTGATCTCAGGCTTATCCTGAAGAAGAGTAAGCGAAAATGACCCATGTTTTTCATCAGTGATACCTAGTTAACAATAGCATATTATTACTTGTGTGAACACCATATGCTATAAATTGCATGGTAAGTTTATGAGAATGAATAGATGACCAAATCGATGCTGATTTTTTTCTCTATTCTTATTTTTTCAGGGAGCTGAATTAATCTACGGCTGAAAGTGGCAAACTGATATGCTACCTTGACTGATAAAGCGAGTATGGGGACACAGAGAACATATCCATTTGGCATCAATTATTTTGGGAGCTGAATTAACATGTGGCCCAGCAAGTGGCAAATGGATGCATAATCTTGACTAATAGAGACGGTTTGGTGACAGACAGAGAGAAGATATGCGCCATTTCAGAAATATAGCTGTATGAATTAGTGTAGGATGCACTCCAAATCATGCATCCGGCCGGAGAGCTCTTTCTCTTCATCACTGTCAGAGCATTGACAGTTCGTCTCAACACCAGTCCCAGTCCGGGAATAACAGCGGCATAATCCACGAATTAAAGCCAACTGACGGATCCGCGTCCTATCGAGCTAGCCACATGCACGATATCGGTCACCGGTCCAGCATGCGCGGCGTGCGTCGCTGCGCGCAAGGCCCCGAGAAACAGAATCCAGAGGAAGGACCTGAGGGTGTCAGAGCGGAGAGCGGAGAGAACCTGCGCGCGGAGGGTGTGAGAGCAGAGAGAACCTGAGGGAGACGGTTCGAGGCCGCCTCTCGCGGCGGCCGTGATGGGGAGCGAGGCAAAGGCGCGGAGGAGGATGAGGAGGAGCGGGGCAGAGCAGGGCTAGGCCGTCATTTCTGCGGGAGATGACGGCTAGATCCGCGCCGATACGGGGAGGGGGGGGCACCGTGGCTGGTGGCGGAGGGGGTAGCACCTATGAAGCTCGTGGGGCGGATCTAGCCGGTTGCCGGCGTGTGGAGACAAGAAACCCCGAGACCTAGATGGCGGTGGCTCCACCACTCCCAGATCCAGCGCCGCCGGTGCCTTTCGATCCGTGGCCACCGAGCTCGGGTTCCTTGGATGCGACTGCCTAGAGGAGGCGCGAAGGGGACCGAACACAGAGGAGGGCAAGGGCCTCCGTGCAGAAGAGTAAGGAGCACTGGGAGGCTGCGTGGATTGGGGCCTTGAGATGCGTGTGTGTGCGTGGGGTGAGGGAGAAGGGGATAGGGTTCGTGCGAGAGAGAGGAGAGAGATGTGGGCGGTGGGGCTACGACACCTACATATAAAACCGTAATGGCGAACCTCCTGAGCAATGCGCCATTAGTACTAATGGCGCACATTTTATAATGTGCGCCATAGATATTTCTCTGCCTGGGACCACTTTCCTCCAAATTTAGCAGTGGCGACCAACACAAAATGTGCGCCATTAGTATCAAAAAATGCAGTGGCGCATCAAGTCAAAGTGCGCCATTACTATGTCCAGGAGTGGGTGAAAGCTTGGTCAAACATAGTAATGGCGCACTTTTTACTAGGTGCGCCATTACTATTTTAGGTACTAATGGCGCACTATGTATAGGTGCGCCATTACTATATCGTAGTGGCGCACCGCATATATGGTGCGCCATTAGTATCTATATTATCTATAGCCTGTTTTCCAGTAGTCTATTTTTCTATTCCAGGTTTCGCCCATATTAAAAGTGCTCCAAAAATTCAGAAAAAATCGGATAAAAAATCAGCGTAATGGAGTCTTCCAGAAGCACCCAAGTAGGCCCAGAGGGCCACCACCAGGGGCCCAGGCAGCCACCTGGCGCGGCCAGGGGCCTGGCCGCGCTAGGGGGGCGCTTGGACCCCTGGTGGCCCCCCTTCGCCTATTTATTCTCCGTGACGGGGAAACTGCGAATACAGAACCCTATTTTGCAATCTCGCCTCTGTTCCGCCGCCGCCGCGCTTCCAAGATCGGGAGCACCGTCAGGACCCTTCCCGACACCCTTCCGGAGGGAGGATCGACCTCCGGGAGCTTCTCCTCCACCATGGACGCTTCCCGGATGTCTCGTGAGTAGTCTACCTTGGACCATGGGTCCGTGATTAGTAGCTATGTGATGTTCTCCTCCCCTCTTTGTTCTTCATGGTTTAGACCTCGTGAGCTGCCCTACATGATCGAGGCACATATGTAATTCTTCTGTTGTTGCTATGTTGAGTTTGATGGGATCCGATGGATTATGAGATTATGTTCAGATCGTGATAGAGTAATATATTTGGTTTTTGATCTCTTATATTTTTGTTCCTAAGTAATTCTTGCATGTTCTTCGTTGCTGTTTATAGCTTTGGCCAAGTGGTGGATAGTAACTCCAAGAGGGAACGTTATGCTTGATTGTGGGTACATGCCCCCTGATGACACGTTTGAGTGACAGAAACATGAGTCTAGGGGATGTGTTGTGGCCACAAGGGGGAAAACAACGTTGCTTGTAACCGCGATTGCAAGGATTATTTACTTTACGCAAAGTTCTTTTAATGCAGTTGTCTTTTGCTTTGGGTTTACACTTTGGGTGGGACTCGCAACTTAATACCAGCGAGATGTTCTGGATTGATATCTCAAGGTGGGTGATTAGTAGTAGATGTAGATGGATTTCGGTCTACTTATTTTGGCGTACTGCCCATGCTTTTGACCCTCTTCCTTTCTTTTGTAGCATAGTTAGCATTGCGGTGCGTTCATAATCCTGTCAATTTCCCATCTGTAAATTTTTTACCTCGCATAGAAGTTTTATCGTCTTTTGGGAGAGAGACATCACTAGTAAACATCACGGGATCCCGGTCCATATTCTCACGTGTACAACCCCATAATAGTAGTGTTTCTCAAAAAGAAAACTCTGTTGTTCCGCGTCTTGGACTAACCATCCCTTAGAGGGTATTGTTAAAAGATCTTCGATTTCTAACAAAATCGATGTAGTAGTGGCTTGATGGACTTTTTTTCGCAAGCGAGGGGAAAAATAATGCCTAAATTTTAAACGAAAGTAGAAGTTCAAGGACTAATTAATATAATTATCTCTTCCATTCTAGGGACCCGAGAATATCAATATTAGCACGAATCGTACGGAAATGTAAATCGGTATTCAAACAACTATTTAGAGTTCCTAGAGCTCCTTGTACTGTCTTTTAGGTGTTTACGTAACTCATCCAGAAATTTATTTACCTGTTCAATTTCTAACGAATCAAGATATCCTCTTGTTCCGGTATAAATAGTAGCTATCTGCTCTTCCACTCGGAGAGGATTTGCTTGGGATTGTTTAAGCAATTCCCTTAATCATCGACCCCTTGCCAATTGATTCTGACTTGTTTTATCGAGAGCAGAGGAGAACTGTGCAAAGGTTTGTAACTCCGGGAATTGTGCTAGTTCCAACTTTGATTTCCCAGCTACTTATTTCACCGGATGATAGGGATTTGGAAAAGCTAGAGCTAGAAGAAGGTTTGAAAAGGAACATAGTTTGATTGAGAGATTTTGGATAAGAGTTCATAAAAGGCGCTAGCCAGTTTCAAGGTCAGGAAGGGAAAGGAAAGAGTTGAATTGGAATGGGATATTGTTTACAAGCTATTTACTTTTCCAGTATTTACTTTTAGTTGCTATTATCATTATCATTATCCCTTGTGTGTTTGACCCTTTGTAAAGGACAAGACCGGAGAGATTGACAACCTCTCTGAACTTCGTTGGGAGCAAAGGTAATTGTTTAGTGTGCAGGTCCGCGTCAGTTGCGCCGCTGTCACCTACTTATCATCGCCGGAGTCATACGGGAGACAAACCCTATCCTCTACATAGGGGGAATTTGCTGCTATCCTACAACTCACCTTCCACTTGGGGTAACCAACGAAGGGCGAGAAGCCATTACCACTTCCACACAATCAAGCAAATTTCTGGCACCGTTGCCGGGGACTCCGAGTGATAAGATAGGGAAGTTGTCCACTATCCTTTACCTTTACTTTTTAGTCTTGTTTGTTTACCTTTCTGTTTTTATCTTCGTGTCTCATATCAAAAATTACAAAAAAAATCTGCCAGACCTGATGCTACTATGGGTTCCTCTGAAACCACAAAGTTGTGTGACTTCACTAGTCACAACAAGAAAGACTTTATCTGCACTCCTATTGCCACACCTACCACTTCAGCTACCTCTTATGAAATTAAACCTGCTTTACTGAATCTTGTTATGAGAGATCAATTCTCTGGAGCTGGAGATGATGCTGCATTACACTTGAATAATTTTGTTGAATTATGTGATATGCAAAAGTATAAAGAAGTAGAAGGTGATGTTGTTAAGCTCAAGGTTTTTCCTTTCTCTTTGAGGGACAGAGCTAAAATCTGGTTTCAATCTTTGCCTAGGAATATTATAGATTCTTGGGATAAGTGCAAAGATGCTTTTATTGGGAAGTATTACCCACTTGCTAAAATTATCCAACTAAGGAGTAACATTATGAATTTCAGGCAATTGGATAGTGAACACATTGCCCAAGCTTGGGAACGTATGAAATCTCTTGTTAAGAAATGCCCTACACATGGTTTGACTACCTGGATGGTTATCCAGACTTTTTATGCAGGCTTGAACTTTACCTCGCGGAACCTGTTAGATTCGGCCGCGGGATGAACCTTTATGTCAACTACACTCGGTGCTTCCACCAAACTCCTTGATGAGATGATGACCAACTATTCCCAATGACACACCGAAAGCGCTCCAACAGGTAGGAAGGTAAATTCTGTCGAGGAAATTACCTCTCTCAATAATAAAGTTGATTTTATTATGTCTCTACTTACCAAGCAACCCTCTATTGATCCTCATGATGTTCCTTTAAATTCTTTGGTTGCTCAGGAACAAGTAGATGTGAACTTCATTGCTAGAAACAACTTTAACAATAATGCTTATAGGGACAACTTTGCTAGTAATCCTAGACCATTCCCTTCCACTTATGGGAACAATAACACCTACCCTAGCAACAAGAACCCCACCTCTAAACTAGAGAGTATGCTTAGAGACTTCATCACTACCCAGAAAGCTTTCAACAAGAATGTGGAAGAAAAACTAGCTAAATTAGATAATCTTTGTTTGAAGGTAGACAGCTTAGACCTTGATGTTGAGATGTTAAAAATTAGAACTTGGCCCCTTGAGGAGAGTTAGGCCACTCCTATTAATGCTATCCAGTTAAAAATCAATGAAAATATTAGGATGATGGCTAAACTTAAAGAAAGATGGGCTAGAGAAAAAGAGGCAGATGATAGAATTAAGAGCCTTCCTACACACCACACAGTTGCGATACTGAAAATGTTAGCACCCAATGCACTCCTGGTCCCATTGGACCTATTAATGGTGATGCTAATACCTCAACCGTAGAAGAAGAAACTCCTATGAACATAGAGGGTTTCAAACAAGTGAGCCTAGATGACACTACTACCACCTTTGATAGTAGTGATATTGATTTTGATAGTTGTACCCTCTCAGAAGTTATTAGCTTATTACACAAAATGTCTAGAGACCCCCACACTAGCACACTTAATCTAGCCTTCACGGATCATATCACAAATGCTCTCATCAAAGATAGGGAGGATAATCTTAGGATAGAAGCCTCCATACCTAGGAAGCTAGATGATGGTTGGGACCCTATGATAAAAAATAAATCAAATAACTTATCTTGTGATGCTTTATGTGACATGGGAGCTAGTACCTCCGTCATGCCTAAAAGAATGTATGATATGTTTGAATTGAAACCTTTTGATTCATGTTCTTTTGGTGTTCTCCTTGTCGACTCATCCGTAAATAAACCTTTGGGGAAGATAGACGATGTTCTTATCATTGTCAATGACAATTATGTTCCCGTGGATTTTATTATTATGGATATAGAGTGTGAACTTTTATGTCCAATTATTTTGGGACGTCCTTTTCTTTGCACTGTTGGTGCTATCATTGACATGAAAGAGGGGAATATAAAATTTCAATTCCCTCTCAAAAAGGGAATGGAACACTTCCCTAGAAATCAAGTCAAGTTACCTTTTGAGTCCGTTACACGGCAAGCTATTCTCTTTCTCTTGATAAAACTTGATTCTTCTTTTGCATTATGCCTAGCTTAAAGGCGTAAAAGAAAGCGCTTGTTGGGAGGCAACCCAAGATGTTTTTACTTCTTTTTTTAGTGGTCTTGATGATTGTTACTACTGTATCAACATCATTGTATCTTTTTTTCAAGCTTTGTGCCAAGTATAGCCTCATATGACAAGGGAAGTGAAAGTTGTGACATGTTGTACAGAAAACAGATTCTGTCATCGTGACCGAACAATTCGAAACAAATCACCAGTTCATCCTTTTGAGCTTAATTGTTTACACAGCGTGCTCTATAAAATCACGGTACTTTCGTATGTTCTGAGTTTTTTGATTCGAGTTGCAGAAGTACCCCTAAAAAATTCTTTACTACATGTTGTTCTGTTTTTCACAGATTCTTCCACGTTTTGTCTATCCTAACTTTTGCAATCCTTAAACTTGCTTTTTCTTTGAAAAAACCTTTTGGAAATCTTGAGAAATAGTAGCTCTTCAAGAATATCTTTTTATCCAGTGGGGAAAAATTATTTATTAAGGGTACTAACCTCTCGAATCATCTTATGATGAGTTGTGTATGAAGGGAGTTTTCAAGTGTGCGATGGAAGATGATGAAAGAAAATTCGGGAGTGTCAAGCGTTCAAGCTTGGGGATGCCCCAATGCATCCCCAACAAATATCCAAGGAGACTCAAGCGTCTAAGCTTGGGGATGCCCCCGAGCATCCCCTTCTCCATCAACAATCATCAGTTCGTCCTTCGTCTCACTATATTTTTATCACTTCATGCCTTATGTGCTATGCTTGGAGCGTCTCGCTCTTAGGTTTTATTTTTAGTTTTATTTAGCTTTTCTTGCTGTTCATAACAAGTTAGATCCAGTCTTACTTTGTGTGGGAGAGAAACACGCTGCACTTTCAAAATCTAGAACACATCATAGGATTCTTCATGCCTATCTTTTTGCTGTTGTGTGTTCTTTATCTTTTCGTAGCTACTGCCATGTCTAGTTTTAGTCTTAGTTTGTCTTAGCAAGAGACTTGGATTTTGTTTAGTTTGTCGCTGGAACTCTATTTAGTTTTCATGTTTATCTTGTTAAGAGAGTTGGTTGTTACACTGAGTTATGTATTGTTTTTGATAAGTAGGTAATTGAGGTTGCAATTTAATTTCAGTACTAACCTGCAATAGTTTTGAGGTATTGATGTGAGTAATTTTTGAACCTTTGGTGTAAAGAGCTCTAACCTATTAGTGATAGGTGTCGTATTTTGGGAAATCGGTGTATTATTTTCAAAAACCTACAAAACTAGTTGAGAACTCTAGCTCTAGATGGATCACTACTCTTCTGAGGGATCGAATATTAGAGTACACTCATGTACCATGAGTCGAGGATGCGCAAGGATAACCAAACCCCCATACACTCCTCAGGATACTTGTCTGTTTGTGAACCTCCTTATTATATTGAGAGTTAGCGATAATAAGTGCATGAGTTTTTCGGACTAATGTAAGTATTGAAAGTTGACACTTCCACCTCCTCATATTTCCTAGCCTCTCCCGTGCCGTGCATTGCCTTCTTCTCACTGTGAAAGTTGGCATCCACCTTCGCCGGTACATCCAAACCCTTGGAATGATACGCTTTGTCACCATAAACCTCCTTATATCTTTCCTCAAAACAGCCACCATACCTACCTATCAAGGCATTTCCATAGCCTTTCCGAGATATATTACCATGCAACATCCACCTCTTCCTGCTGCATACATTGCATACATCATGATAGCTACATATTCTTTACGATTTGAGTACCTTGTATAGTGTGAAAGATCTTCTATACCCTCTTGTAAATTAGAGTGTTTGCCTTAAGTGAGGAAAAGATCCCAAAGTGGACAAAACAAAAGATCCCAAAGAGGACAAATGAGAGTTAAACAGAAAGAGCCATTGAGGCCACCAAAAAATACAAAAAAAATAGAAAAAAGAGAAAAAGAAATAAAAAGAGAGAAATGGGCAACACTACTATCCTTTTGACAAATCCACACTAGTACTCCCTCTTATCCTTGTACTATCATGCATATAGCTATGTGGGGACCTTCACACTATAGAACTTGGCTTGCATATTCCAAGGATAAGCCTCCTCAAAAGAGCTCTAGGTCTTCATGAGCGAGCAAGTTAGATGCACCCCCACTAGTTCCATTGGGGAGTTGTTCAGCTCATATGTTCATCCGTTGCATGGCAATCCCTACTCCTCACATCATATCTATCATTTGGCCTTCTCGCCTATGATTGTCCTCATTGATGTGAGCCTTTCCCATCCTTTTTGTCTTCCTCCTCCACCATATTCTCTCTTTGCCATCCTAAGTGTCAACTCTCGTGCTTACGCTCATCCATTGCATGAGTGCTCAAAATATCGAAAAGGAGTGGATCAAATTGACTTGTACCTGGCTAGTGGTCTGGGGACGAGTCAAGATAAGATTCCAAAGAAGACCAAGTGTGAAACTTTAGTAGATTGAGTTATCAACACAAAAATACCTTTTTTCTCGTATTCCCTATCCCCCTTCTTGCACACAAACACCATCTGGAGACATTCGGGTCACGGACAGCGAGAGATCTTGCACCCAATGTTCTTTCGTTGCTTGTTTCAATGCAAATATAGACTTTTGCATTTTATGACTTGAATGGAATTACATACCTTGATTTATTTACTTTTCAAAGTCCCTATATGGTTGCTAGCATGTCACCACAAAAATTATGCCTGTTATCATTTACCTACTCGAGAACGAGCAGGAATTAAGCTTGGGGATGTTGATACGTCTCAAACGTATCGATAATTTATGCTCGCTCCATGCATATTTTATGTGATATTGCTATGATCTAGATACACTTTCATACACTTTTGATCATATTTGGACTAACCTACTAACTCAGTGCAACCCAGTGTCAGTTTCTGTTTTCTGTTGTTTTTCTATTCCAGGTTTCCCCCATATTAAAAGTGCTCCAAAAATTCGGGAAAATCGGATAAAAAATCAGCGTAACGGAGTCTTCCAGAAGCACCCAAGTGGGGCCAGAGGGCCACCACCAGGGGCCCAGGCGGCCACCTGGCGCGGCCAGGTGGGGCCTGGACCCCTGGCTGCCCCCCTGGCTGCCCCCCTTTGCCTATTTATTCTCTGTGACGGGGAAACTCGGAAGAGAGAACCCTATATTGCAATCTCGCCTCTGTTCCACCGCCGCCGCGCTTCCAAGATTGGGAGCATCGTCAGGACCCTTCCCGGCACCCTGCCGGAGGGAGGATCGACCTCCGGGAGCTTCTCCTCCACCATGGACGCTTCCCGGATGTCTCGTGAGTAGTCTACCTTGGACCATGGTTCCGTGATCAGTAGCTATGTGATGTTCTCCTCCCCTCTTTGTTCTTCATGGTTTAGACCTCGTGAGCTGCTGATACGTCCAAAACGTATCTATAATTTTTTTCTTGCTCCATGCATCTTTTGTGTGATATTGGTATGATATTGATGCACATCCATACCCTTTTTATCATATTTTTACTAACCTATTAACTCAGTGCACCCCAGTGCCAGTTCCTGTTTTCTTCTGTTTTTGTATTTCAGGTTTTCCCATTACTTAAAGTGCCAGAAAAATTCCGGGAAAAATATAGAAAAAATCAGCGTACAGGAAGCTTCGGGAAGAGCCCAAGTGGGGCCAGAGGGGAGCCAGGGGTGGCCCAGGCGGCCACCTGGCGCGACCACCTCCTAGGCCGCGCTAGGGGGGCGCCTGGGGACCCTGGTCCACCTCTGGCTGCCCCCCTTCGCCTATATATCCCTCTCGTCCTGAAACCCTCGAGGACAGAACCATTTTTCACGATCTCTCCTCTGTTCCACCGTCGCCGCGCTTCCAAGATCGGGAGCACCAGGAGCCCTCTTCCCGGCACCCTGCCGGAGGGAGGAACCACCTCCGGGAGCTTCTCCACCACCATTGATGCTTCCCAGATGAACCGTGAGTAGTCCACCTTGGACCATGGGTCCATGATCAGTAGCTATGTGATGTTCTCCTCCCCTCTTTGTTCTTAGTGGTTTAGACCTCGTGAGCTGCCCTACATGATCGAGGCACATATGTAATCTTTCTGCTGTTGCTATGCTGAGTTTGCTGGGATCTGATGGATTATGAGACTATGTTCGGATTGTGTTTGAGTAATATATTTGATTCTCCTCTTTTAGATTTATGTTCTTGACTAATTCTTTCATTTTCTCCGTTGCTGTTTATTGCTTTGGCCAAGTAGTAGGTAGTGACTCCAAGAGGGAGCGTTATGCATGATTGTGGGTTCATGCCCCCTGATGACTAGCTTGAGTGACAGAAACATGAGTCTAGGGGATGTGTTGTTGCCACAAGGGAGAAAACAAATGTGCTTGTACTTGCGGGTGCAAGGATTGTTTACTATACACAAAGTTCTTTAATGCAGTTGTCTGTTGCTTTGAGTTTACACTTTGGGTGGGATTCGCATCTTAATACCAGCGAGATGTTCTGGATAGATATCTCAAGGTGGATGATTAGTAGGTAGATGCAGATGGATTTCGGTCTACTTGTCTTGGCGTACCGCCCATGCTTTTGAGCCTCTTCCTTTCTTTATAGCATAGTTAGCATTGGTTTGCGCAGATAATCCTGTCAATTTCCCAGCTGTAATTTGTTTACCTCGCATGGCTATTTTATTGTCTTTTGGGAGAGAGACATCACTAGTGAACATCATGGGACCCCGGTCCATATTTCCACACTGTTTACACCCGTTATTTATTTTCTGCTTAATTTCCTTTTCTATCGCTATCATTATTATCCCGTGCGTTTTATCCTTTGTAAACAACAAGGTCGGAGGGATTGACAACCTCTCTGAACTCGTTGGGAGAAAGTTATCTGTTGTGTGTGCAGATCCACGTCAACCGCCTAATTTCTGGCGTCGTTTTCACCTTCCTGTCGTTGTCGGAGTCCTACTAGAGACAAACCTTGGTATCTTCACCGAAGGAAATTTTCTGCTGTCTACATCTCAACCTTCCATTTTGGGTATCCAACGAGGGGCGAGAAGCCATCAGCTGCCCTACATGATCGAGGCACATATGTAATTCTTCTTCTGTTGCTATGTTAAGTTTGATGGGATCCGATGGATTATGAGATTATGTTCAGATCATGATAGAGTAATATATTTGGTTTTTGATCTCTTATATTTTTGTTCCTATGTAGTTCTTGCATGTTCTTCATTGTTGTTTATTATTGCTTTCGCCAAGTGGTGTATAGTAACTCCAAGAGGGAACGTTATGCTTGATTGTGGGTACATGCCCCCTGATGACACGCTTGAGTGACAGAAACATGAGTCTAGGGGATCTGTTGTGGCCACAAGGGGAAAACAACGGTGCTTGTAACCGTGGTTGGAAGGATTGTTTACTTTATACAAAGTTCTTTTAATGTAGTTGTTTGTTGCTTTGGGTTTACACTTTAGTGGGACTCGCAACTTAATACCAGCGAGATGTTCTGGAAAGATATCTCAAGGTGGATGATTAGTAGTAGATGTAGATGGATTTCGGTCTACTTATTTTGGCGTACTGCCCATGCTTTTGAGCCTCTTCCTTTCTTTTGTAGCATAGTTAGCATTGCGGTGCGTTTATAATCCTGTCAATTGGCCATCTATAATTTGTTTATCTCGCATAGTAGTTTTATCGTCTTTTGGGAGAGAGACATCACTAGTGAATATCACGGGACCCCGGTCCATATTCTCATTAGTGTTTACAAGCTATTTACTTTTCCAGTATTTACTTTAAGTTGCTATTACCATTATCATCATCCCTTGTGTGGTTGACCCTTTGTAAACAACAAGACCGGAGAGATTGACAACCTCTCTGAACTTCGTTGGGAGCAAAGGTAATTGTTTAGTGTGCAGGTCCGCGTAAGTTGCGCCGCTGTCACCTACTTATCATCACCGGAGTCCTATGGGGGACAAACCCTGTCCTCTACATAGGGGAAATTTGCTGCTATCCTACATCTCACCTTCCACTTGGGTTAACCAACGAAGGGCGATAATCCATTACCACTTCCACGCCATCAACGCGAGGTACTTCTTCATATCTTGGAACGCAGCTTCGGCTTCTGGGGTCCACTCGATCGGACCGGATTTCTTTAACATCTTGAAGAATGGAAGTTCCCTCTCAGCTAACCGAGAGATAAATCTCCCGAGAGCCATGATACACCCGTTCAATTTTCGGACATCCTTGATGCGTTTCAGGGCCTACATTTGCTCGATCGCAAGGATCTTGTCGGGGTAGACTTCAATGCCACAGTGGGACACCAAAAACATGATGAGCTTGTCGGAAGGCACCCCGAAAACACAATTATCCGTATTCAGCATGAATTTCATCTTGTTGAGGTCGCGGAAGGTTTCGCGCAAGTCCTGAACGAGTCTTTCTTCCTCCTTGGTCTTGACTAGAATGTCGACCATATATGCTTCAACATTGCGATGTAGCCGCGGCCCTAAGCCTGGATGGGTGGCTCTCTGGATGGTATAGCCCACATTCTTCAACCTGAAAGGCATGCGTATGTAGCAATATGTGCCGCAACGTGTGATGAACGCGGTCTTCTCCTTGTCTTCAACCACCATCTTGATTTGGTGGTAGCCCGCGTATGCCTCCAAGAACGAAAATTGGGTACACTCCGCAGTTGAGTCCACAATTTGATCGATGCGAGGGAGAGGAAAAGGATCTTTTGGGAAGACGTTGTTGACGCCGCCATAATCGATGCACCACCTCTTTTTCCCGTTTTCCTTGGAGACGACAACAGGGTTGGCTAGCCAGGTGGGATGTTGAATTTCTTGGATGAACCCGACCTTGAATATGAAATCTTTTCGGTCAGGGGCTTGACGACGAACTTTCCGCTTCACAGGCTTGGTGCCTGGCTTGACTGCTAGTGTGTGCTCAATCACCTCCCTAGGGACTCTGGGAAGATCGAAGGGTTCCCATGCGAAAAAATTGACTTTCTCGTGCAATAAGGCGATGAGTGCACTTTCCTATTTGGGGGAGAGGTCGGCACTGATGGACACGGTGCGGATCCCATCCTCCAAACTAGGGACCTTCTTGGACACAGCTGCTGGGGTGAGCTGGACTGGCTTCGGTTTCTTGGACACTTGTCGGATGGGGCCCACAGAGGGCTGGGGGAATCCTCTCGGATCCTTGTTGTCTGTCTTGACAGGGGAACCTGGGGTTCCATGTTCCTTTCTTCGCTGGCAGCAAGGCTTCCGGGAAGGGCAGGACCTGTCGGGGGGATAGTTCATGGACCCGACAGAAATAGCAAGAAGATTTCCCTGGAATGAAGAGAGTCGGCTCGTCGACTAGCTTGTCAAGAAGAAGGCCCAGAAGAAGGTCCGGCCCATTAGCCAACCGACTCACCAGATGAAGACCGATGGGCGAGATAAGGACAGGAGCCAGAAGGAAGGAGTCCAAGCTGCCTTGGAGGACAAGACAAGTCATCGAAGAGATAGAATAGGACTCCACCTCGTTTGATAGTCGGTCTCATGATGGAAACCCTAGGGCTTGGCGTGTATATATGCCGAGACCCTGGGACGTCCTAGAGGCAAATCGATCTAGTTTATCTCACTTTAGCACCCTTGTAATCGAGATCTCCCACATATAGGAAGTAGGCATTTACCTCATCGAGGGGACGAACCTGGGTATATTCATGTGTCTCTCTTGTCCTGATCACCATTCCGACTCTTCGCCGATCGAGTCTCCCTCCTCGCGCACACTCTTAGCAAAGTCTCCTTAATCAAGTTCTCTATGAGGACATCTGGCGTGATTTTTCCCACGAAATTTGGCGCCCACCGTGGGGCCTACGCGCAAGGGTGTTGAGATCCAGGAGGGAATTTGAAACAACGTGGAGATCGCCACCGATCGGACGACCGGAAGCCGGCATAATCAGCTCTACACTGACATCGCTGCTGAGGACTCAGGAAGAGATATCGCCTACGAGGTCCCTCTCGGATCAGTCCTTCTATCTATCAATCTAGACGTCAGATCGGTATCGACGCCGGCTCCGGCCAGCATGACTAACCATGAAATTCGGTCCTCAAACTACACCATCCTTACTTTAATCGGCTTTGCCCAATAAACCCCCGGATTGGAAGACCCGGATGAGACCCCGCGCGAGACCGATCGACAAAAACTCCCTATAGCCGGCTCAAGACGTCATGAGAAGACCCCATTCGGCCACGATTACCATGAAGACCCCAAACAGCTCGCTCACGCTGCCTCGTACCACGTTTTCACCACCAGCAACTGACAGAGGGACATGAATAATGCGCAATGTACCGCAACACACTCGGTTTCGCACACTCCAGAGGTTCCAGGTGGCCTAAGCTGTCCGAGAAAATAATAACCTAGAGTCGAAACGATCATCGTCCATGGGTCGAATCTCCAGGAGCCCTAGCCCTTGTGGTGGCTCCTCAAGTTTACGGTTACACCTTGGATAAGGTGATCATGGAAGAAGGGAGGAGCATAAACATACTCTACTTCAAAACTTTTCAAGAGATGAGACTGACCCGAAACAACTGCAACCATCGTCCACGGTCTTTCACGAAAATGTCCCCGGAAGTCAGCTCACCCTCTGGAAAAAATATACCTCGAGGTAGCCTTTGGAAGAACCTCCAACTTCAGGTCGGAAATACTAACCTTTGAGGTCATGGACTTTAAAATCCCTTATCACGCGCAGTTCAAAAGACGGGATTATGCCAAGTTCATGGCTCGCCCATGCTACATATACCTCAAACTTAAGATGTTGGTCCCCCACGGCGTAATCACCATCGATGGAAGTCGAGAAGTCGCCATAGCCTCGGAGAAATAAGACCCCACGTATGCAGAACAAGTGTACACATAGCTAGGACTTGAAATCTACAAGGAAAGAGTGGACCCGGCCGACCCGACGCTGCTCAAGAAGCCGACTCCTGACTCCAACCCCAAGTTCGAGCCGGCAGAAGACACCAAGAAAGTCGATCTTTTCACAAGTGACTCCCCCAAGCAATTCATTATCGGGACAGGATTACCTCACAAATAGGAAAGCACGCTCATCGAGTTCATCCGTGAGAATCGGGACATCTTCGCATGGAAACCTTCATACATGCCTGGCATCCCGAGAAAACTCGCTAGGCACCACCTTAATACTAACCCAAAGATGAAACCAATCAAACAATTCCTCCGTCGTTTCAATGACGAAAGAAGATAACCCATGGGGGAGGAGGTAGCCCAGCTCCTAGACGCCAGGTTCATCATGGAAGTATTTGACCCAAGCTGGCTAGCCAACCCAGTCCTAGTCCTCAAGAAAAATGAAACATGGCGTATGTGTGTCGACTATACGGACCTCAACAAAGCATGCCCCAAGTATCCTTTTGCCTTACCGCGGATAGACCAAATCATCGACTCCACGACAGGATGTGAGCTCTTATGTTTTCTGGACGCATACTCCGGGTATCACCGGATAAAAATGGCCGTCGATGACTAGTAAAAAACATCCTTCATCACGCCTTTGGGTCCTTCTATTATACGTCAATGCCATTCGGTCTGAAAATTGCAGGAGCCACGTACCAATGTACCGTCCAGAACTGCTTGAGGAACATATCGGGCGCAACGTACATGCGTACGTCGACGACATAGTAATCGAAACCGAGAAGGCCGACTCAGTGATCAAAGACTTAGAGGAAACATTTGCAAATCTCCGCACTTACCAGATGAAACAGAACCCGGCCAAATGCACCTTTTGAGTACCAGCCGGGCCACTTCTTGGATACATCATATCAAAAAGACGCATCCTGGCAAACCCGAAGAAGACAAACGCCATCATGTCCTTATCAAAACCGACCTCCATTCGGGGCGTCCAGAAGATCACTAGATGAATCGCCGCCCTCAGCAGGTTTATAAGCCATCTCGGCGAAAAAGCCATCCCCCTGTACCAGCTCCTAAAGAAAACAGACACATTCGTCTGGAATAAGGAGGCCGATGAAGCCCTAGAGGCTCTGAAGCTCCAGTTATCCCAAGCTCCAGTCCTGGCAGCTCCAAAGCCAAAGGAGCCCATGTTGCTCTACATCGCTGCAAACAGCAAAACCATCAGCGCCGCTGTGGTGGTCGAACGAAAGGAAGAATTGAAAGAGCAATTGATTCAGCGACCCGTTTACTATGTCAGTGAAGTGCTATCCATCTCCAAACAACTCTATCCTCATTGGCAGAAGCTAGTCTTGGGAGTCTTAATGTCAAGTCAAAAACTGAAGCACTTCTTCCATGAGCATTCTATTAAACTACTGGAAAAAAGGCCTTTAATGGCGCACCTATTTTGGCTACTAATGGCGCACATTAGGTGTGCCATTACTAGCACGCCATTAATAACTTTTAGTAATGGCGCACATTTGGTGCGCCATTACTATCCCAGACAGTAATGGCGCACTGGCGCACCTATAGTGCGCCATTACTAGGCCCATAAGTGCGCCATTACTATCTGACTTAGTAATGTCACACCACATAGAAGTGCCCCACTACTAACAATTTTTTTTAATCTAATTTTTTTCCAATTTTTTTTTAAATTTTGATTTTTTTTTCGATTTTTTTAATCTATGTTCAATATGCTTAATCTCATGTCAATACTCCGTGGTCAAACTTTCCAAACGGTCACCCATCCTCACACTACTCCAGCCCCAACACAGTTAGCTTCTTAGTTCTATCCAATTTCAACACCAGCTCACTTAACACGCACTTATTGATATATGTATCATATCAATCCTATTAACCCTTGTTGATGTCCAAAATTTGGTAAAACATTGAAAATTTTCGAAAAAATTGAATTTTTTTTTAAAACATTGAAAAAAAATTAAAAATTGAAAAAGAAATCAAAACATTTGAAAAAATTAAACAATTAAAAGTTACAAAAGTTAAAAAATTTCAAAAAAAATCGCGCCTTCAAAAAAAAAATCATGCCTTCAAATTTAAACCTTTTTTGAATTTTTTATTTTCCCGACTTCAAAATTCAAAAAAATGTTTGTAGTGGCGCACTATTCACAAAGTGCGCCATTACTAACTTTTTTTATTTTTTCATTTTCCCGCCTTCAAAATTTAAAAAAATTTAGTAATGGCGCACCTATACAAAGTGCTCCATTACTAACTTTTTTTATTTTTTTGAATTTTTTATTTTTTTATTTTCCCGCCTTCAAAATTCAAAAAAAATTAGTAGTGGCACACCTATACAAAGTGCGCAATTACTAACTTTTTTTATTTTTTATTTTTTTTTTATTTTCTCGCCTTCAAAATTCAAAAATAAATTAAAAAAGTTAGTAATGGCGCACTTTGTATAAGTGCGTGATGGCTTCTCGCCCCCTTCGTTGGTTACCCCAAGTGGAGGGTTGAGATGTAGTGCAGCACCAGTTTTCCCTCGGTGAAGATACCAAGGTTTGTCTCCAGCAGGACTCCAGAGATGATAAGTAGGTGTCAGCGGCGCAACTGACATGGACCTGCACACAGACACAGATAACTTTGTTCCCAACGAAGTTCAGAGAGGTTGTCAATCTCTCCGGTCATGTTGTTTACAAAGGATAAAACGCAAGGGGTAATAATAGCAACTTGAAAGTAAATGCAGAAAAGTAAATATAGCGTGGAAACAGTGATAAGGATATGGACCGGGATACATGATGTTCGCTAGTGATGTCTCTCTCCCAAAAGACGATAAAATTGCTATGCGAGGTAAACAAATTACAGAAAGGAAATTGACAAGATTATGAACGCACCGCAATGCTAACTATGCTACAAAAGAAAGGAAGAGGTTCAAAAGCACAGGCAGTACGCCAAGGTAAGTAGACCGAAATCCATCTTCATCTACTACTAATCATCCACCTTGAGATATCTATCCAGAACATCTCGCTGGTATTAAGTTGCGAGCGCCACCCAAAGTGTAAACCCAAAGCAACAGACAACTGCATTAAAAAGAACTCTGCGTAAAGTAAACAATCCTTGTAACCGCGGTTACAAGCACCGTTGTTTTCCCCCTTGTGGCAACAACACATCCCCTAGACTCATGTTTCTGTCACTCAAGCGTGTCATCGGGGGGCATGAACCCACAATCTAGCACAACGCTCCCTCTTGGAGTCACTACCTACTACTTGGCCAAAGCAATAAACAGCAACGGGGAACATGCAAGAATTACTTAGGAAAAAAAATATAAGAGATAAAAACCAAATATATTACTCAATCACAATCTGAACATAATCTCATAATCCATCAGATCCTATCAAACTCAACATAGCAATAGCAGAAATATTACAAAGGTGCCTCGATCATGTTGGGCAGCTCACGAGGTCTAAACAATGAAGATCAAAGAGGGGAGGAGAACATCACATAGCTACTAATCACGGACCCAAGGTCCAAGGAAAACTACTCACGAGACATCTGGGGAGCATCCATGGTGGAGAGGAGACTCCCGGAGGTCAATCCTCCCTCCGGCAGGGTGCCTGGAAGAGTTCTTCTGGTGCTCCCAATCTTCGGAAGCGCGGCGGCGGCAGAACAGAGGCGAGTTCGCGGAATAGGGTTCTGCCTCTGGAGTTTTCCCGTGACGGGGGATAAATAGGCGAAAGGGGGCAGCCAGAGGTGGGCCAGGGGCCCCAGGCGCCCCCCTGGCGCGGCCAGGGGTGGGGCCGCGCCGGGTGGCCGCCTGGGCCCCCCTGGCTCCCCTCTGGCCCCTCCGGGCTCTTCTCGAAGCTTCCGTCACGCTGATTTTTTATCTGAATTTTCCCGAATTTTTCTGGCTCTTTTTATATGGGGGAAAACTGAAATAGAAAAACAGCAGAAAACAGGAACTGGCACTGGGGTGCACTGCGTTAATAGGTTAGTCCAAATATGATAAAAATGTATGAAAGTGTATCTAGATCATAGCAATATCACACAAAACATGCATGGAGCGAGCAGAAATTATAGATACGTTTTGGGCGTATCAACATCCCCAAGCTTAATTCCTGCTCGTCCTCGAGTAGGTAAATGATAACAACATAATTTCTGTGGTGACATGCTAGCAACCATATCAAGGTTAGAGATTCAACTCAAGTCATAACAGGCAAGAGTCTATATTAGCATTGAAACAAGTAACAAAAGAACAATAGGTGCAAGAGCTCTCGCTGTCCGTGACTCGAATGTCTCCAAATGGTGTTTGCGTGCAAGAAGGGGGATAGGGAATATGAGAAAAAAGTATTTTTGTGTTGAGAACTCAATCTACTAAAGTTTCACACTTGGTCTTCTTTGGAATCTTATCTTGACTCGTCCCCAGACCACTAGCCAGGTACAAGTCAATTTGATCCACTCCTTTTCGATATTTCGAGCACTCATGCAATGGATGAGCGTAAGCACGAGAGTTGACACTTAGGATGGCAAAGAGAGAAATATGGTGGAGGAGGAAGACAAAAAGGATGAGAAAGGCTCACATCAATGAGGACAATCATAGGCAAGAGATGCCAAATGATAGATATGATGTGAGGAGTAGGGATTGCCATGCAACGGATGCACATACGATCTAGGAAGCTCTCCAATGGAACTAGTGGGGGTGCATCTAACTTGCTCGCTCATGAAGACCTAGAGCTCGTTTGAGGAGGCTCATCCTTGGAATATGCAAGCCAAGTTCTATAGTGTGAAGGTCCCCATATAGCTATATGCATAATGATCATCTCTATGGAGTACAAGGATATAAAGGGAGTACTAGTGTGGATCTCTCAAAAGGATAGTAGTGTTACCCCTTTCTATCTTTTTTTTATTTCTTTTTTTTCTTTTTTTCTATTTTTTTGTGGCCTCAATGGCTCTTTCTATTTAACTCTCATTTGTCCTCTTTGGGATCTTTTATTGTGTCCACTTTGGGATCTTTTCCTCACTTAAGGGCAACACTCTATTTTACAAGAAGGTAAAGGAGATCTTTTCACACTTTACAAGGTACTGAAAATCATAAAGAAGATGTAACTATCATGATGTATGCAATGTATGTCGCTGCCAGTGTAGCAGGAACATGTATGACATGAAGATCAAGTCATGAAGAGGTGGAAGTTGCATGGCAATGTAACTCGGAAAGGCTATGGAAATGCCTTGATAGGTAGGTATGGTGGCTGTTTTGAGGGAATATATAAGGAGGCTTATGATGACATAGCGTATCATGCCAAGGGTTTGGATGTACCGGCGAAGGTGGACACCAACTCTCGGAGTGAGAAGAAGGCAATGCACGGCAAGGGAAAGGCTAGCAAAATATGGGAAGGTGGAAGTGTCAACTGTCAATACTTACATTAGTCCGAAGAACTCATGCACTTATTATCGGTAACTCTCAATCTAATAAGCAGGTTCACAAAGAGACAAGTGCCCCGAGGAGGAGTGTATGGGGGTTTGGTTATCCTTGCGCATCCTCGACTCATGGTACGTGAGTGTACTCTAATATTCGACCCCTCAGAAGAGTAGTGATCCATCTAGTAGTTAGAGTTCTCAACTAGTTTTGTAGGTTTTGAAAATACACACGGATTGCCCAAAATACGACACCTATCACTAATAGTCTAGAGCTCTTGACACCAAAAGTTCAAACATTACTCACATCAATACCTCAAAACTATTGCAAGCTACTACTAAAATTAAATAGCAACCTCAATTACCTACTTTCAAGACAAGACACAACTCAGTGCAACAACATACTCTCTTAACAAGATAAACATGAAAACTAAAGAGAGTTCCAGCAACAAACTAAAACAAAAGCCAAGGCTCTTGCTAAAGACAAACTAAAACTAATACTAAACATGGCAGTAGCTATGAAAAGATAAAGAACACACAACAGCAAAATGATAGGCATGAAAAATCCTATGATGTGTTCTAGATTTTGAAAGTGGAGCGTGTTTCTCTCCCACACAAAGTAAGACAAGACCTAACTTGTTATGAACAGCAAGCAAAGCTAAAGAAACTAGAAATAAAACCTAAGAGCAAGACGCTCCAAGCATAGCACATAACGCATGAAGTGATAAAAATATAGTGAGACGAAGGACGAACTGATGATTGTTGATGGAGAAGGGGATGCACGGGGGCATCCCCAAGCATAGACGCTTGAGTCTCCTTGAATATTTATTGGGGATGCATGGGGGCATCCCCAAGCTTGAGCGCTTGACACTCCTGGATCTTCTTTCATCATCTTCCATCGCACACTTGAAAACTCCCTTCATACATAACTCATTATAAGCTGATTAGAGAGGTTAGTACCCTTAATAAATAATTTTTCTCCACTGGATATAAATATATTCTTGAAGAGCTAATGTTTCTCAAGAGTGCTGTCGGGACTCGGAATAGGCGTATGTAATTCCAGTCACGATACAATCACATGGAGAGCCGAGAGCCGTACCCACTTGTCTAAGCAGACAAGGCCAAGCACAGAACACTCTCGGAAATCATCGAACATGAGGGGCATCCCATCCAGGCCGGATGATCAACTGAGATGGGTCCTCAACGTCCGCTCACAAGTCTAATGCTTATGGGTGGTGAATCCCATACTCATAGACAAGTCGCCTCAACCATGTTATCGATTGAATCTTAACTCTTACACAGACTTACTCCAGCCCGATCACTTAGTCGGGGTCTAGGGCGGGCTCGATCATACAACAAAGTGTGCCACGTGACAGAGTCACGTGCAATCGCATCGCGATGCCCCAAGCTGCGCACATCTAAGGGCCACTTGGTGTATAAAAGACCGCCAGCCAGATCACAACTAAGGTCTCGAAAACCCATACTAAGACATGCATGTTATAAACATACACGCATCACACATGCCTAGCATGAACAACAGGTATCCTCACATAACTCTACAAAGTACTCTTTATTGACTTACACATAGAGCATACAAAGATCACATGTCTGTGATCATCATTACATCATACAACGGAAGCAAATTAGGTCTGAGTACAGACAAGTTTAACAAATGTCTTAGAGAAGCCTTGTAAACATACATGCCCTTCCACGAGGGACCAGACTGCTGTCTGGAACTATACTACCCAGGTCAACGTCGAGCTTCAGGTCGGTGACTCCATCGGGGTCCGGGTTCTCATCTAAAACATAGAATAAGCAAACGTGAGTACAAAGTCGTACTCAGCAAGACTTACATCAGAACTACACTACTCATGCTCAACTTTCAAGGTAAAGGGAGGTGGTGTTTCATCATGCAGAAATGCCAGCTTTGACTTGGCTAGTCCTATACTATGAGTACCAGACTTGAGGTAAAAAGCGTACACGAGTCTACTACATGCCTCCAAACAATACACCACTATGGTTACTTCCTCGACTTCCCCACGAGGAAGCCCACCATAGCACTCATGCTTATCTTGCGAGTTTTATAAGTATCCATTCAAGTTATCTATTGATCAAGTAGAGGTCTCCAAGTAGTCCATAATCGCGGACACGGCTATTCGAATAGTTCATTAACCCTGCAGGGGTGTACATCTTCACACGCTTGTCATCACTTATCGCCTCGTTCTCGTCACCCTTCAAGCGGGTGTCGGACGTGGATGAAACCAAGGCACTAACCTCACATCACCTTCTCTAATCCAGGAGTCGACTACCTGAGTTTGGCACCGCTCGAGAGTCCGGCCGGTTCCACGAAACGGACTCAGATAATGTAAGGGACTGAGACGCCACCTCTGCTAGATGGTTTCACTGCCTCACAGGTCCACCCACATATCTATATGTTGCAACCTTTTCTTCATTCTTTTTCTATGCACATGCCAAATGGAAATCCCGAATCTAATGTGACTCCTGGACCGGATCGGGTATGTAAAGAGGCCAAACGGGGCTCCCATAAAACCCTACATGTGGTCATACTCTTTGTCTTGGATCACAAAACAGGAACTCGGGGCCTAGGGCAGTGCTCAACGAGACAACCCATTGTGTACTCCTACACAGCCTCTCATCGTTCACCTTTGTGTAGGGTGGATTGACCAACACGTTATCATCGGCATCACTGTGTTCATTCCATCCCGACTCACAAACATAACATCCTCATGGTATCACTAAGCATCAATAAGCAGTAGCAGTTGCAGGGGCCACATGCTCATCATTCAACTCCTAAATCTGCTAGGATTGTGGTTTGCTTAATACGGTGACAAAATGATAGGTCATGCATCGAAATGGGTTCAACTATGCGAAATAACATGTCTCGGTGATCTCCTAAACATGCATAAGCGAGACTGAGAGGGAAATAGGATTTTATAGACATGATCAATGGGGTTTGCTTCCCTTGCTGACGATACACGGGGTTTACCGATCTTCTTCTTCTTCGGGGGTGATCACCGTCTCGGAGGCACTGTTATCCGCACAATCATCAACAAGAGGGGGCAACATTTAATGTAAATGCACAAACACATGATGTGGTTGTTCCATGATGTGAAGGTTATTGATTTGTGGCACATTTAATTTAAATGAAGTGTATTGCATTTGAAATGCAAATTCAAACTCCACATATGAATTTCAATTTAGCCAAAATGCATTTGCTATAGTTGGATCATTGTAAAGCATGTGTTCAAGTGTTTGATATGCCTCTGATGTTCAAGTGAGATGTGGTGTATTGCAAAGGTTCAAATTACAAAAGCATTTGAAATAAATTTGCATTAATTCCAATTAAGCCAAATAGCAAAAGCTACTGGTACCATTTTAAAATCAACTCAAACATGGTTGAAAGTTGCATATTTGGATAGAGAATTTTATGCTGATCATTTTTCATATATTATTTGTCCAATTTGGAGTTCATATGTATTTTCTATGATTTATTGAAGTTTAAAGCAATTTCTGGAATTTCTGGAATTTCTTTAATTCATTTTCTATTTAATGCGTCATCATGACGCAAGGCTGACGTCACTGGGCTCTGGCCAGTGGGGCCCTTATGTCAGTGCGAGGGGGTTAAGTGTTCTGTTAGTTAAAAACTAACAGTGGTTAGTTAAGGGCCAGGGGGCCACTGTCAGTGACTAGGGTTAGGGGTTAAGAGGGTCATTAGGGGGGGGGCTTAATGGTGGGCTCGCCGGGGAGCCGCCGGAACCTCGCCGGCGTTGCCAAAAAGTTCATGGGAGGGGGTTTGGCCGGCGCAGAACTGCTCCTCGCGGGCTTCCGCATCGAGTGGCATCGGAGGGGGCCATAGGCGTGCTCCAGGTCGACGAGAGCTTCACCCCGAGCGGCGGCTCGCCACGGGCTTCGACGGAACCGGCGAACGGAGCCGTGGCAGAAGCGCGGGAGGGTGCAGGAGGGAGAGGAGCTCACACTGGGGTTGATGAGCTGAGCGGCGTGGCTGGAGAAGAGCTCGTGCGGCCGGAATTCGTCGCCGGAGCTGCGGCGGCCGAGGACGGGATCTTGACGCGGGCGTGGGCTCCAGTGGACCTCGACGCAAATTGGTGCGGGGGATCGATGCGGACGTCAGCGGAGAAGCGTGCAGACACCAAGGCGCGGCACTTCGTCGCCGTTGGACACGCGGGAGCTCGCCGGTGCTCTCCGGTGCGCTCGGGTCTTCACGGGGATCCACCGGAGACGAGGAGGGAAGAGCCTCGAGTTGGGGGAAAGGGGCGAGCGCGTGTGTGGCGTCCTCTTTGACACGTAGGAGAGGCAGGGGATGGCCTAGAGGGTTGCCGGCGTCGTGGTGGCGGTCGTCACCCCCGGCATGCTCGACAGCGAGCTGCTTGGGGTAGACGGCAAGCCCCACGTGGGCTTGGGCTGGGGATCTGTTAGTTGGGCTGCTGGCCTGTAGGGGTGGGCTGGGTTTCTATTTTCTATTTTCTGCCATTTCTCTTTTCTGTTTTCTTTTTCTGCCATTTGTTTTGCCCTGGTAAAAAAATAACAAAGCATTTTATAAAAATGCCCAACTAATTTTATCAATACTAGGTGACCAGTAGATAGTCACTTTTAGGATTTGGGAATTTTTGAAATTCAATACATTTGAATTTCAAGTCAAATAGGGGTTTATTTAATTTTCCAAGGCATTCTTTGAAAATTAGAAAATTCCATGAGCATGGGATTGATCCCAAACCACTTTTAAAATGATCAACATCATTTATAGGAATTTTCCAAATACTCAAATGATTTTTGGAAAAAGATTTTTATCTGGCCATTTGATTTAACTTCTCAAGGCTTATCTTTTCCCCATTTTTAATTTTCTTTTTGAATTTTTCACATGATGCAAAGGGCACAAGCAACCCTAGCACTTACCCTAGTTGGGGTTCTGACAAGTGCCAAAAAGTTTTTGCAAAGAAAAAGCAAGCTTAAGGTTTGCAAAAGTTAGGAGAGACAAAACGTGGCTGAATCTGTGAAAAACAGAACAGCGGATAGTAAAGAATTTTTAAGGGGTACTTCTGCAACTCAAATAAAAAAACTCAGAACATACGGAAGTTTCGTAATTGTATAGAGCATACTGTGTAAAACTTTCAGCTCAAAAATATGAACTGGGATTTTTCTGGAATTGTTTTGGTCACGAGGACAGAATCTTCTTTCTGGACAGCATGTCACAACTTTTACTTCCCTTGCCGTAAGAGGCTATAACTTGACACAAAACTGAAAAATAACGATACAATGATGTTTCTACAGAAGTAACAATCATCAAGACACAACAAAAGCAAAAATAAAAACCTAAATTCGTTGCGGGCTGCCTCCCGAAAGCGCTTCTTTAAAGCCATTAGCTAGGCTTAATGTAAAAGATGAATCAAGTTTTATCAAGAGAAAGAGAATAACTAGCCCGAGTAACGGACTCAAAAGGTAACTTGATTTTATTTCTAGGGAAGTGTTCCATCCCATTTTTAAATGGGAATTGGAATTTTATATTCCCCTCTTTCATGTCAATAACCGCACCAACAGTGCGAAGAAAAGGACGTCCCAAAATAATTGGACATAAAGGTTCACACTCTATATCCATAACAATAAAATCAACGGGAACATAGTTGTCATTGACAATGATAAGAACATCGTCGATCTTCCCTAAAGGTTTCTTTACGGAAGAATCAACAAGACGAACACCAAAAGAACAAGGCTCAAAAGGTTTCAATTCAAACATATCAAATATTCTTTTGGGCATAACGGAGGTACTAGCTCCAACATCACATAAAGCATAGCAAGAGAAGTTATTCAATTTAATTTTGATCATAGGATCCCAACCATCATCTAGCTTCCTAGGTATGGAGGCTTCTACTCTAAGCTTCTCCTCCCTAGCTTTGATGAGAGCATTTGTGATATGCTCCGTGAAGGCAAGATTAAGTGTGCTAGTGTGGGGGTTTCTAGACATTTTGTGTAGTAAATTGATAACTTCTGAAAGGGTACAACTATCAAAATCAATATCACTACTATCAAAGGTGGTAGTAGTGTCATCTAGGCTCACTTGTTTGAAACCCTCTATGTTCATAGGAGTTTCTTTATCTATGGTTGAGGTATTAGCATCGGCATTAATAGGTCCAACGGGACTAGGAGTGCATTGGGTGCTAATAGTTTGAGTGTCCTCAACAATTTGGATAGTGGCAACTGTGTGGTGTGTAGGAAGGCTCTTAATTCTATCCACTTCCTCTTTTTCTCTAGCCCATCTTTCTTTAAGTTTAGCCATCATCCTAATATTTTCATTGATTTGTAACTGGATAGCATTAATAGGAGTGGCCTTATTCTCCTCAAGGGGGGAGGTTCTAATTTTGCGCATCTCAATATCAAGGGCTAAGCTTTCTACCTTCAAAGAGAGATTATCTATTTTAGATAATTTCTCTTCTACATTTTTTTGAAGGCTTTTTGGGTAGTGATAAAGTCTCTAAGCATGCATTCTAATTCAGAAGAGGGGTTCTTGTTGCTAGGGTAGGTGTTGTTGTTCCCATAGTTGGATGGAAACGGTCTAGGATTGCTAGCAAAAGTTCCCCTATAAGCATTGTTGTTGAAGTTGTTTCTAGCAATAAAGTTCACATCTACTTGTTCTTGAGCAACCAAAGAATTTAAAGGAACATCACGAGGATCAATAGAGGGTTGCTTGGTAAGTAGAGACATAATTAAGTCAACTTTTTTATTGAGGGAGGTAATTTCCTCGACAGAATTTACCTTCCTACCTGTTGGAGCGCGTTCGGTGTGCCATTGGGAATAATTGGTCATCATTTCATCGAGAAGCTTTGTGGAAGCACCAAGTGTAGTTGACATAAAGGTTCCTCCCGCGGCCGAATCTAACAGGTTCCGCGAAGTAAAGTTCAAGCCTGCATAAAAAGTCTGGATAACCATCCAGGTAGTCAAACCATGTGTAGGGCATTTCTTAACAAGAGATTTCATTCGTTCCCAAGCTTGGGCAACGTGTTCATTATCCAATTGCTTAAAATTCATAATATTACTCCTCAATTGGATAATCTTAGCAGGAGGGTAGTACTTCCCTATAAAAGCATCTTTGCACTTATCCCAAGAATCTATGCTATTTCTAGGCAAAGATTGAAACCAGATTTTAGCATCTCCCCTTAAAGAGAAAGGAAAGTGCATGAGCTTAACAACATCACCTTCTACTTCTTTATACTTTTGCATATCACATAATTCAACAAAATTATTCAAGTGTAAAGCAGCATCATCTCCAGCACCAGAGAATTGATCTCTCATAACAAGGTTTAGCAAAGCAGGTTTAATTTCATAAGAGGTGGCTGAAGTGGCGGGTGTGGCAATGGGAGTGCAGATAAAGTCTTGGTTGTTGTGACTAGTGAAGTCACACAACTTGGTGTTTTCAGTGGAACCTATAGTAGCAGCAAGTGTGGCAGATTTTTTTGTAGTTTTTGATAAAAGACACAAAGATAAAAACTGAAAGATAAACTAACAAGACTAAAAAACAAAGGCAAAGGGTAGTGTCCAACTCCCCTATCTTAGCACTTGGAGTCCCCGGCAACGGCGCCAGAAAACTTTGCTTGATGGCTTCTCGCCCCCTTCGTTGATTACCTCAAGTGGAGGGTTGAGATGTAGTGCAGCAGCACTTTTCCCTCGGTGAAGATACCAAGGTTTGTCTCCAGCAGGACTCCAGAGATGATAAGTAGGTGTCAGCGGCGCAACTGACGCGGACCTGCACACAGACACAGATAACTTTGTTCCCAACGAAGTTCAGAGAGGTTGTCAATCTCTCCGGTCTTGTTGTTTACAAAGGATAAAACGTAAGGGGTAATAATAGCAACTTGAAAGTAAATGCAGAAAAGTAAATATAGCGTGGAAACAGTGATAAGGATATGGACCGGGATACGTGATGTTCGCTAGTGATATCTCTCTCCCAAAAGACGATAAAATTGCTATGCGAGGTAAACAAATTACAGAAAGGCAATTGACATGATTATGAACGCACCGCAATGCTAACTATGCTAGAAAGAAAGGAAGAGGTTCAAAAGCACAGGCAGTACGCCAAGGTAAGTAGACCGAAATCCATCTGCATCTACTACTAATCATCCACCTTGAGATATCTATCCAGAACATCTCGCTGGTATTAAGTTGCGAGCCCCACCCAAAGTGTAAACCCAAAGCAACAGACAACTGCGTTAAAAAGAACTCTGCGT
This sequence comes from Bromus sterilis, assembly GCA_950022295.1. Taxonomy (NCBI): domain Eukaryota; kingdom Viridiplantae; phylum Streptophyta; class Magnoliopsida; order Poales; family Poaceae; genus Bromus; species Bromus sterilis. The sequence continues at coordinate 189,105,679 of OX465599.1, read as the reverse complement.
AAAGTAAACAATCCTTGTAATCGCGGTTACAAGCACCGTTATTTTCCCCCTTGTGGCAATAGCACATCCCCTAGACTCATGGTTCTGTCACTCAAGCGTGTCATCGGGGGGCATGAACCCACAATCTAGCACAACGCTCCCTCTTGGAGTCACTACCTACTACTTGGCCAAAGCAATAAACAGCAACGGGGAACATGCAAGAATTACTTAGGAACAAAAATATAAGAGTTAAAAACCAAATATATTACTCAATCACAATCTGAACATAATCTCATAATCCATAAGATCCTATCAAACTCAACATACCAATAGCAGAAATATTACAAAGGTGCCTCGATCATGTTGGGCAGCTCACGAGGTCTAAACAATGAAGATCAAAGAGGAGAGGAGAACATCACATAGCTACTGATCACGGACCCAAGGTCCAAGGAAAACTACTCAAGAGACATCCGGGGAGCATCCATGGTGGAGAGGAGACTCCCGGAGGTCAATCCTCCTTCCGGAAGGGTGCCGGGAAGAGTTCTTCTGGTGCTCCCGATCTTCGGAAGCGCGGCGGCGGCGGAACAGAGGCGAGTTCGCGGAATAGGGTTCTGCCTCTGGAGTTTTCCCGTGACGGGGGATAAATAGGCGAAAGGGGTCAGCCAGAGGTGGGCCAGGGGCCCCAGGCGCCCCCCTGGCGCGGCCAGGGGTGGGGCCGCGCCGGGTGGCCGCCTGGGCCCCCCTGGCTCCCCTCTGGCCCCTCCCGGGCTCTTCTCGAAGCTTCCGTCACGCTGATTTTTTATCTGAATTTTCCCGAATTTTTCTGGCACTTTTTATATGGGGGAAAACTGAAATAGAAAAACAGCAGAAAACAGGAACTGGCACTGGGGTGCACTGAGTTAATAGGTTAGTCCAAATATGATCAAAAATGTATGAAAGTGTATCTAGATCATAGCAATATCACACAAAACATGCATGGAGCGAGCAGAAATTATAGATACGTTTTGGACGTATCAGTGCGCCATTAGTAACCCAACTTACTAATGGCGCACCTATACAAGGTGCGCCATTACTATATCGAGGAATGGGTGAAACCTTGGTCAAACATAGTAATGGCACACTTTTCTAAAGGTGCGCCATTACTGCCCCAACTTAGTAATGACGCACCTATAAAAAGTGTGCCATTACTATGTTCAGGAATGGGTCAAACCTTGGTCAAACATAGTAATGGCGCACTTTTCTTTATGTTACTAATGGCGCACCGTGTAATGGTGCGCCATTACTATTTATTAATGGTGCACTACATGTATAGTGCGCCATTAGTGTCCATATTATCTATAGCCATTTTTCCAAGAGTGTTATGGTCGTCAGCTCAGCACCCGGGCGAGATATTATACAGAACAGGGAGGGAACAGGACGGATAGCAAAGTGGGCCATAGAACTAGGGGCCTATGACATATAGTACGAGCCATGCACAACCATCAAGTCTCAAGCCCTAGTCAACTTCATAATGACTAGACAGAACTAAAGACTCTACCCGAGAAACCAACCACCAGATCCTGGACCCAGCACTTCGATGGAAGTCGACAATTACAAGGACCTGGAGTTGGGGTGGTTATTACCTCTCCCCAGGGAGAAAATTTATTCTACGTCCTTCAGTTACGATTCCCTTGCACTAACAACGCGACCGAGTATGAACCGCTATTACATGGCCTCTGACTCGCCCGGGAGAGGAGCATAACCAGGATACATTGCCTAGGGTACTCCAGTCTAGTCGCCCAACAGGTCTCCGAGACGTGGGACTCCAGGGACCCCATGATGGCAGCTTACCATCGAGAAGTATCACGGCAGGCTTGGTTTTTTCACAGGATATCAGGTTGACCACATAGAAAGGAATCTCAACTAGGCGGCTGATGCCTTGTCTCGTCTGGGATCACAACAGAAGCCGGTGCCTCCCAACGTTTTCCTGGATATCCTGGATCACCCCTCCGTATGACTCCCAACCGAAGTAGACATAGAGGTATGAGACGTGGAATTGACCTTAGTTCTTGTATGTATATCCTTATTCTATTTTTTATTAAATTCCTACTTTGTGGTTGTTGCACAACTTCTTATTTATGTGGGAGCCATAAATGTGTTGATCATATTCGTTGTAATGTTCATAAATGGCTCAGAATGGTCTAAAGATAAGAATTATTGGACTATTGGAGATGGGTTCACTTCACTAGTTCGTATAACTATTGTTTTCTCACTAACGACTACTATCCCAAATACGTCATGGTATGGAATTATTTGGACTAGAAGATCAAACCAAATAGTAGAACAGGGTCTCATAAATAATGTTGAAAAAACTGGATTTCATTTAGCAAACGGTTTTTATCTAGTAGCAGCGCTCCACGCGACCCCAGAATGGGACGCAACATACCTAGATTACAAGACACGGGGGATACAGCCAGACAACGAGTTTCTGGCCAGAAAAATTTCACACATAGCAAATCTTTCATAATCCACAAGGACGAGCTACATCAACTCAGTCCCACTGGCGTTTTCCAGCGGTGCGTTTCCCCAGCAGAAGGACGCGAAATACTCAACGAGATATACTCGGGAGATTGCGGTCACCACGCCAGCTCTCATTCCCTGGCGACCAAGGCCTATAGAAACGATTTCTATTGGCCGGCGGCTCATGCTAACGCAGAGGAGATAGTAAGAAATTGTGATGGTTGTCAAAGTTACGCCCGAGAGGACCACGTCTTGCTTCAAGAACTCTGAATGATCCCAATAACGTGGACCTTTGCAGTATGTGGGATGGACATGGTGGGTGCTTTCCATCTTTCCAAAAACAAAAATACCCACCTCCAAGTAGAGGTAGAAAAATTCACCAAATTGGTAGAAGAAGAGTCGGTCAACAAGTGCGATGCGAAGGCGATGCTGAAGTTCTTAAAGAAAATCATCTTTCGGTTTGGATATCCACATAGTATAATCAGTGACAATGCAAGCAACTTATCAAAAGGATTCATGGAAAGATTCTGCGAATAGGAGCACATTCGACTGGACCTAGCCTCCGTGGCGCATCCACGGTCAAACGGACAAGACGAGCGTGCAAACCAAGAACTCCTTCGAGGAATCTAAACCCGACTTCTCGTTCCTCTAGAAAAATCTCCGGGTTGCTGGGAGGATGAACTCCCTTCAGTATTGTGGAGCATCCGAACATATCCAAATCGCTCGACGGGGTACACACCTTTCTTCCTTGTCTACGGAGACGAGGCGATCCTACCAAGCGACATAAGGCATGACTCACCTCGAATCATGCCATACGTTGAAACCGACAACGAGAAAGCAAGACAAGACTCTCTTCTCCTCCTCGATGGGGAATGTGACATCGCTGCCGCCAAGTCTGCAATTTACCAGCTGGACCTGAGGTGATACCATAGCCGAAGAATCAAAAGTCGTACCTTCAAAGAAGTAGACTTAGTACTACGTCTCATACAAAAGAAGGGCCGCATGCACAAGATTTCTTCACCATGGGAAGGACCTTTAGTGGTAATAAAGAACCTAAACAATGGATCATACTATCTGGTGGTTATACGGGAGTCTTCCAAATCGAAAACGTCGAGGGGGAGAAATGCCCCGACCATGTAACATCGCTCAGCTCCGTCCATAATACATGTAGTCCCGTTGGTAAGAACGTCAAAATATCAACCCCCCTTCCTCATCTCCTTTCCCTCTTGTACAATAAGTATGGAGCTGACTACTAAATCGACAACTCTGCTTTTTTTCCTTCCCCCATATCGTAAAGTTGAATTACTACGCTTTCTGTTTTTTCCTACCGCGAGTATTTGTTCTTTTTCTCGACTTAGCCTATCACGACAAAACATCACCTGTAAGCTCAATCGCACCTGATGATATCGGCTTCTCATTTACTCAAACCGCTCCAAATGAGGCCACTTTTGACCCTGAATCTAAGTCAGCATAACAGCAGAATAAGTCATGCGACACCGGCTTATAGAGAAGTTCGACCTACGTGCATACCTGTGACTAGTAATTCCTTTCATAATTTACTCGAAGGCATTCGATCGTGGAGCCGACCGACTTTCAACTTATTCGATCAAAGGATACTGACCAAGTCAAGCGCATAGCCGACTTTTATGACTTATTTACTTTCCAACATTAAATTTCATGTAAATAAAAATACTTGCACAAAAGAGGCATTTTTACACATGTTCCTCCAATGAATAAATAAGAGGCTACATACAATTAGGACCTCCTACTAGTTCCTGGGACCGACTCCTTCGAATTTCCGTTTTGCCCCAATCCTGGCTTGGGGGCTACCCCTATAGAAGGAGTAGTCAGGTCCACCAGAGGCATCTGAAAACCACCATGTTTAAAATCAACAGGACTTGGAGACGGCATAGACCGCTTCTAGACCTTCTCATCATAACCAGGCTCAAATCTCTCCACAATTATGTCATCTGCAATAATACACGCCTCCATGCGGGTCGCCTTCATGACTTGATGATAATCTTCTCTCTCAAACAGTCGACCATCAGCTCTTCTCGCCGGCACACCATCTACTATCCGAGCCGGATCAAATGAAGGGTCATATATCTTGCATAACGCAAGAGCCCTCATAGCCCCTTGATGAAAAGCCAATCTTTTAGACACTTGAATCCAAGTCGGCACCTTCGAAAGTTCTTCCAACATCTTTGATATAGCTCGAGGAATTTCCGGTAAACCTGAAGCAAACGTAATTGTCCGACACCCAGCAGTATGGAGACCTCGGACAATGTTCTTGACCTCCTTCATTTATATGTTGGCGACTCAGCAATTATTGAGTCCTCCGGACCTAATAAGCATGCAAACAAACATATTAGGCCCAACAAGTTTGGAGCACACTGAGAAGGATCTCTTCTTCAACAAATTGGAAATTATAAATATTGCTTACCAAAGATGGTCTTGACCAGCCTAGTAATGCTCTGACTCAGGGTGACTTCCTTATCACCCTTACGTTTTAATTTGGCTTCCAACTGCTTAATACATTTGTCTTTCTTGGAAGAGCCATTTTGAATAGTTTTCAGTAGACTCGACATCTTTTTATGGCGATCCATCACCAAAGATATCCGCCTCTCGGCTTCTTTAAGTTGGCAGGCTTGATGGATGACCCGTTGCTTCAGAGTCGCAACGGCGCCTCCAAAATTACCGGATATACTCTATATACAAAAGCATTGGGGATTACACTCTTAAGACTCGTCCCAATGATTTATATCATTATCCCGACTCATGACGGCTACAATACTTACAATATGGTACAAAATTTACCTCGTATTTTCTCTTCATTAAACCTAAGACGTCTCGTTGACGATCCATCTGGCTCATAAGGTTGTTATACAGTTTGGGGAAAGTTGACTCATCTCCTAAAGGAATGGACCTTTGACTTAAACCTCGCTCGCCCTCTTTAAGAGAACGAGTCATAGGTGCCGATGGAACCAGAAAATCTTGGTCGTTAACCTGCACCCTGATACGTCCAAAACGTATATATAATTTCTGCTTGCTCCATGCCTCTTTTGTGTGATATTGCTATGATATTGATGAACTTCCATACACTTTTGATCATCTTTGGACTAACCTATTAACTCGGTGCATCCCAGTGCTAGTTCATGTTTTCTGCTGTTTTTCTATTTTAGGTTTCCCCCATATTAAAAGTACCAGAAAAATTCCGGGAAAAATATAGGAAAAATCAGCGTACCGGAAGCTTTGCGAAGAGCCCGAGAGGGGCCAGAGGGGAGCCAAGGGGCCCCAGGAGTCTAGTGGGTGCAGCCCCACGCCTGGCCGCGCCAGGGGGGCGCCTGGAGCCCCTGGCCCACCTCTGGCTGCCCCCTTTAGCCTATTTATTCCCTGTGACGAGAAACCCTCGGGGACGGAACCCTTTTTCGCGATCTCTCCTCTGTTCCGCCGCCGCCGCGCTTCCAAGATCAGGAGCACCAGAAGACCTCTTCTCGGCACCCTTTCGAAGGGAAGAATCACCTCCGGGAGTTTCTCCACCACCATGGATGCTTCCCGGATGAACCATGAGTATTCCACCTTGGACCATGGGTCTGTGATCAGTAGCTATGTGATGTTCTCCTCCCCTCTTTGTTCTTCATGGATTAGACCTCGTGAGCTTCCCTACATGATCAAGGCACATATGTAATCTTTTTGCTGTTGCTATGTTGAATTTGCTGGGATCCGATGGATTATGAGATTATGTTCAGATTGTGATTGAGTTATATATTTGATTCTTCTCTCTTATATTTATGTTCTTGAGTAATTCTTGCATGTTCTCCGTTGCTGTTTATTGCTTTGGCCAAGTAGTAGGTAGTGACTCCAAGAGGGAGCGTTATGCATGATTGTGGGTTCATGCCCCCCGATGACTAGCTTGAGTGACAGAAACATGAGTCTAGGGGATGTGATGTTGCCACAATGGGGAAAACAACGGTGCTTTTACTTGCGGGTGCAAGGATTGTTTACTTTACTCAAAGTTCTTTAATGCAGTTGTATGTTGCTTTGAGTTTACACTTTGGGTGGGATTCGCAACTTAATACCAGCGAGATGTTCTGGATATATATCTCAAAGTGGATGGTTAGTAGGTAGATGCAGATAGATTTCGGTCTACTTGTCTTGGCGTACCGCCCATGCTTTTGAGCCTCTTACTTTCTGCATAGCATAATTAGCATTGGTTTGCGCACATAATCCTGTCAATTGCCCAGCTGTAATTTGTTTACCTCGCATGGCTATTTTATCGTATTTTGGGAGAGAGACATCACTAGTGAACATCATAGTACCTCGGTCCATATCTCTACTATTGTTTACACCTTCAATTTACTTTCAGTATTTAATTTTTTGCAACTATCACTATCATTATTATCCCGTGCATTTTATCCTTTGTAAACAACAAGGCCGGAGGAATTGACAACTCCTCTGTACTCGTTGGGAGAAAAGCTATCTGTTGTGTGTGCAGGTCCAGGTGAAGTAAGAAACTTAGAGTTGTGAACGGCGCCATTGTTCACTTCACCACCTACTTGTATCTGTTGGAGTCCTACTGGTCCGACACTCAACCTTAGCATCTTCGCTAAGGGAAATTTGCCGCTATCTACATCTCACCTTCCACTTGGGTTAACCAACGGGGGCGAGAAGTTATCTTGTGTATCAAGCAAATTTCTGGCGCCGTTGCCGGGGACTCCACTCTTCAAGATAGGGGAGTTGCACACTATCTTTTATCTTTGCTTTTTAGTCTTGTTAGTTTACCTTTCAGTTTTTATCTTCATGTCCTTTATCAAAAATCCAAAAAAATAGTATGTCTAGTTCCTTACTTGCCAATCAATGTCTGACTTCTTTGAAACCAGATCTTATTGGCATGGAGGATTCACCGAGGATCAAAAAAGGTGGTACAAGGAACACCTCTTGTCTCAAAAGGGGATACACTTATGGAAACAAATACACCAGTTGTATCAGTATGCTAGAAACTTGTGCTCAATATATAATATATCTTTCTGCAGGGATGAATCTTGTTGCTTTATGAGGTACAAACACCTTGCTTTCAAATGTGAGTACAATGATGATGAAATCTTAGCTTCTTATGCTAAGAGAAATTATGACTTTGATGATGCAGAGCAAATAGAAGAATTTGTTGCTTATAAGGGTGCCTATGAAATTACTTCTCTTCTTAAAAATATTGATGATGCCCCTTACAAATCTGAGAGTCTTATTATACTTAACTATTGTTTGGAAAATTACGATGCAAATTATTATATTACTGACCATCTTGAGAGAATCTCTCACCCAAAGGAAGAGACTAATGTTTTGCAGGACTCTATGGAAGAAGAAATTGTTGAACCCGAAAGCCACTTGGATGAAAAAGAGGAGGAGAGTGACGAACAAAAGGAGGAAGAATGGAGCCATCCATGTCTACCTTCTAATGAGAGTAACTCTTTGACTCTTAGCTTATATGAGTATTATGATCCTATGGATTCTTTTGAAATATCCCTTTTTTATGAAGTTGATGCCTTCTATGCTTATGGCCGTGATGCCACTATGGATGATGCTTACGGAGATGAACTTGCTATAGTTCCTCATGTTAAGCATGAAATTTTTTCTATTTCATCCACACTTGATTGTCCTATTATCCTTTTGAAACCTCCAACTCCGGAGAATTTTTACCTTATCAAGGCTCAATGTGATGGGTTGCATTTATCTTATAATCCTAAAGACCGTGTTGAAAACTATACACATGTGCTTGTAGGTCATGGACAACATGATTTATCTGATAGTTATATTCTTGATATTGTTCATGATACTACTGAAAATTATTTCGAGAGAGGGAAGTTTGGTTGTAGAAACTTCCATATTACTAAAACACCTCTCTTCATGTTGAAAGTTTTGAAGTTGTTCTTTTTCGACCTTCCTATGCATGTCACTTTGTGCTTCTTTGATTTATTTTCATACAAGATTCCTATGCATGCGAAGTGGGCTAGGCTTAAATGTGTTTCATATTTGCTTCTTGATGCTCTCTTTTGCTTCAAAATTCTTATTCTTGTGAGCGCATCTTCTATAATATTTAAGCCTAGCTAATGGCTTTAAAGAAGCGCTTTCGGGAGGCATCCCGCAACGAATTTAGGTTTTCCTTTTTGTTTTCCTTCTGTTTTTAGTGGTCTTGATGATTGTTACTACTGTAGAAACATCATTGTATCTTTACTTTTCAAGCTTTGTGCCTTTTATAGCCTCATACGACAAGGGAAGTGAAAGTTGTGACATGATGTCCAGAAAACAAATTCTGTCCTCGTGACTAGTAAAATCAGATAAAAATTCCAGTTCATCTTCTTGAGCTGAATTTTTTACACAACATTCTCTATACAATTACGAAACTTTCGTATAATCCGAGTTTTTTGATTTGAGTTGCATAAGTATCCCTAAAAAATTCTTTACTACCTGCTGGTCTGTTTTTCACAGATTCTGTCCTGTTTTGCCTTTTCTTCGTTTTGCCAACCTTAAGCTTGCTTTTTCTTTGCAATTTTTTTCAATCTTGAGAAACAGTAGCTCTTCAATATTATCTTTTTTTCCAGTAGAGAAAAATTATTTTATTATGGGTACTAACCTCGCTAATCAGATTATAATGAGTTATGTATGAATGGAGTTTTCAAGTGTGTGAGGGAAGATGATGAAAGAAGATTAAGAAGTGTCAAGCGTTCAAGCTTGGGGATGCCCCCATGCATCCCCAAGAAATATTCAAGGAGACTCAAGCGTATAAGCTTGGGGATGCCCCCGTGCATCCCCTTCTCCATCGACAATTATCAGTTTGTCTCTCGTTTCACTATATTTTTATCATGTCATGCGTTATGTGCTATTCTTGGAGCGTCTCGCTCTTAGGTTTTTTTTTAGTCTTCTTTAGCCTTGCTTGATGTTAATAACAAGTTAGAACCCAACTTTCTTTGTGTGGGAGAGAAACATGATCCACTTCCAAAATTTAGAACACAACATAGTGAAGGGAATATGCCCGAGAGGCAATAATAAAGTGGTTATTATCTTATTCCATGTTTACGATAAATGTTTATTTTCATGCTATAATTGTGTTAACCGGAAACGTTAATACATGTGTGTTTAATAAACAAAGAAAAGGTTCCTAGTAATGTCTCTCTTTATACTAGCTTGTTGATTAACGGATGATCAAGGTTTCCTGATCATTGACATTGGATGTCGTTAATAACAAGGTCATATCATTGGAGAATGATGTGATGAACATACACCCACAGTAGTTATAGCAATACGATCATGTCATCAAAGTTTCTATTGCTGTATCAAACTTTCACGAAGTAACCCTAATCCTTAGACCATGAGATCACGTCAATCACTGACACCGGAAGAGTACTTTGATTCCATCAAACGTCACACCGTAACAGGGTGATTATAAAGGTGTCGTTGGGTACTTGGAAAGTGTTAGTTGAGGCTCGTGGATCAAGAGTGGGATTTGTCCATCCAGATGACGGAGAGATATCCTCTGGGCCCTCTCGGTGATATCACATTGACATCGCTTGCAAGCACGTGACTGGCTCACGAGGATGTTATATCACGGAACGAGTAAAGAGTACTTTTCGGTAACGAGATCGAACTAGGTATGGATGATACCAAATGATCGGATCTCGGACAAGTAAAATATCGCGAGACAAAAGGAATTGGTTACGGAGTTTTTGGTTCACACGATCACTAGTTCATCGTTGAGTAAGTGGGAGTCATCATGGATCTCCAGATCCCGCTGATGATTATTGATCAGAGAAGAGTCTCTGTCATGTCCATTTTATTCACGAACCGTAGGGTGACACACTTAAGGATTCGTTGACGCGTTTGAGTGGATACGGAACGCCGGAGAATATACTGGACAGCACATGGACTGTTTTGATAAAACTGCTGGAATAGTTTCGGTATATCAAAATAGTGCAAGGGGATAATTGTTAATGTGTTCATTGAATGAAGTGTTCATCAATGAAGTACTCATTGAATGAAGTGTTCATTAATTTGAGTGACATTAAACAAGATAATTAAAAGTGTTTTAATGTGATAAACTCTTGGAATTTTGAGTGGAGAATTATAGAAGTTATGGGAATAATGTGTGACCCTTTGTTTTTGTGAGTGGAGAGGCCACCCACATGATGAAGGGAGAGGTGGGGGCACCTCTTGGGGCGTGCTACCCCTTGGGGGCTGCCTCCCCCTCCTATATATAGATGGGTGGAGGTCCTCACACAACTCATTCCATCGCTTTCTCATATGCCCTTTGGTTGGCATCTTCCTCCCCTTGCTAGCTGATCCAATTTCACGAGTACGGTGCTTAGGCGAAGCCCTGCTCAAGATCTTCTCTACCACCACCACCACTATGTTGTAGTGCTGCTGAAGTTCCCGAGGATCCACTACTTCCGCTGCCCAACTGGAGCAAGGGGCGGAGGTCGTCGCTGATCTGTACGTGTGACCGACTACGGAGACGCTACCCGTTCGTGGCGTCAAGTCTTCATCACGACCTTGAGGTCAGCGAGTGTTCGACTACATCACCCACGAGAATAGTTCTCGTTAAATCTTTTGGTCTTCGAGGGTGAGTCCTTCTCAAACCGTTACAAGTTATCTCCTAGATGTGATCTTGGCAGTTGCAATCGAAGGAAATTTTTTTGTTTTATATGCAACGAACCCTTCAGTGGTATCAGAGCCTCGTCTATGCGTAGATGCTTTGTACGGTTAGAACACATAGAGATGTGGGCGTTGATCCTCTAGTTGTTACCCTCTTTTGTGCACTTGTTCATATTGCGGCAATGTTGGATTGAAGCGGCCCTAAGCGCAGATTGCGTGTCACGCTTGACATACGGCTTGTACCGTATAAAGTGGCTTTGGGGGTTTCAGCTTCTCTAACATTAGTGATATGGCATTTGCAACGGAGGGCCCTGGAAAGGGATGAAAAGAAACAACTAGCGAATCAACGTTGTGGTTCTTGTCCGTAGGTAAGATCGGTTCTTTCCTAGGAAGCCCAAAATCACGTAAAATTTGCAAAGATAATTTAGAAGCGTCTAACTTGTTTTTGCAGGGCATGTGATGTGATATGGTCATTGTTACAAAATTGTTGTATGAAATGAGATTTATTGTAAACAACCGGCAGGAGCCATATGGTTGTGTTTTTTCCTTTTTAGGGCCTGCGTGCTGTAGATATATCCATGAGATATATTGTAATGGAGAAGGACGACCATGGTGGTGGCGCCATGGACCTTGGTGCCGCGCCGGTGGCATGATGGAGATCATACCAAGACGCACAAAGATGGAGATCTATTGCGAGAAGGACCATATCATATCACATTATCCATGCATGTGATGTTTATCCTTTTATGCATCTTATTTTTCTTAGTTACGATCATGATCGCTGCGGTAGCATTATAAGATGATCCCTCTCACTTAATATCAAGGATCATTATATGTTCTTCCTTAGTATGCACCGTTAAGAAAGTTCGTCGTTTCGAGACACCACGTGATGATCGGGTGTGATAGACTCTACGTTCGCATACAACGGGTGTTTTCAAGCCTAGCATGTACAGACATGGCCTTGAAACACATGCAAATACTAAGGTTCTACTTGGCGAGCCTAGCATGTACAGACATGGCCTCGGAACATGGACCGAAAGGTTAAGCACGAGTCATATGGATGATATGATGAACCATATTGAGATACTCGCCATTGCAGCTACACCGCCTCACGTGATGATCGGTCGTGGTGTAGTGAATTTGGTTCGTGTAATCACCAAAGACGACTCGAGGGATGTTGTTTTTGAGTGGGAGTTAGATGAACTCATTTTATCATAAATCAAAGTGAATTTGCATAGTTCGTTGTAGTCATTGGCATTTGTTTACTACCTTTGCGCTTAGCTATAATTGAGATAATAGAACTATAGAATTCTGGATATTTAACTTTACGGACTGGTACCGTATTGTTTGAGTGTCAATCTAAAGTTTAAAGTCTTATTGCAAACTTTAGCAAACCTTGCTTGCTCCATGAAGTTTAATAATGTGTATTAAATCGAGAGTAACAATTCCAGTGTTAGTGTCTAAGTATCACACTTGCCTCCATGATCCTTGATATTCAAATGTTGTTTGTTATTATCAAGGTTATTTAGGAGCTGAAAGGATTGTTTCAGAAACTATCATGTGTGGAAGATATAGCGATATCTGAAACAATTTTAGTTGCAATGTGATAGAGTAAAATTTAGTGAGAAACATGTTCTCATATTGTATGAGAATTTGTGAAGGTTGGAGAAACTATGTGTCCTAATCTCCCAAAAAGGTTTTGGGAACTAATATTGTACTCACAGTTTGTCCCTATGAGCTATGGTAGTTTTGTCATGAAAGTTGTCATGATAGGATGAATGGAAGATGTAGGTAAAATGTTTACTACACTATAAGATTACTAAAGAATGGAATTTGGAAGAACACCAAATAGTTGATGACGGTGATCTACATCAAAGTGAGAATCAAAGGGTGTTAGTATTTGACTAACACACTTTGGAGTATGTGTCATTTGAATGGTGCCACAAGTGATGTTGATAATTTCTTCTAAAAAGGAAAGGGATTGCTGAAAGAGGATCTGAAAAATATTTTGGCGAAAAGAAAAAGGAAAAGACTGGAAATGTCCAGCTCGTGTATATAGATGATATACATGTTATGGGTATATTCATTGCTTGTTAAACAGTGTGATTCTTGAGTATTGGATACTGATTGGTTGGTATGAAGTGTCATACGGAACAACGCAATACAAGAGTTGCAATGGCCTGAGTAACTAGCAAATGAATATGGGATGATTCTCATCAAGAACAAAATAAAGTGTTATTGTGTTTAACGTTGGAATTAAACCTAGCCTTCAAGATTTATTTGAATAATTGTTATTCAGTTCTGGTGTTATACGAACAATAGTTGTTCAAATTATCACCATATTCATAGAAGATGGATGAACTCTATAAATCTTGTTGGAGAAATCACATCCATAATAACTGATGCTAAACATGTCGCAAGACAAATGATTAGAAGATCACTTATGAGTGACACCACCGTTTGAATCATATTGGAAAGAAACACATGAAGAAACTCCATGGTGATGGAATTTTGGAGTCTTTTGATTTTGAATCAACTGACGCTTGTAAGAATTTCCTAGAAATGATTGAAACTCCGTTCATAGGCAAACAAGGACGGACGACTAACTTATTGGACATTATACATGTTGATGTGTATAGTTCATTATGTGTAGCCGTGTGTGGTGGGTCTTATAACTTCATATACTTTAACCGAGGTTTTGAGTGGATATATGTGTATATTTACTTGATAAGGAAGAAGTATGAAATGTTTGAAAATCATTGTAACGAGAAAATAAGAGTTTATGATTGGATCATAAAAGAAGATTTTTGAGTTAAAAGTTTAGCAAATGCCTGAGAGTTTAGGAATCGTTCCAAAACTTGCATTTCCCGAAACACCATAGGAGTATGGAGTGTTCGAGAGATGTAATCAAACCTTGTTTGACATGGTAAGGATCAAAGGTGTTATTTATAAAAATTGCCATTATATTTTAAGGATTAAGCTTTAGAGACTACCGCTTTTCACTGAAAAGAGCGCCATCGAGATCCGTTGAAATGACACCATATGAGTTATGGAATGGGATAAAACCCAATTTGTCTTTTATTAAATTTCGGTATGCAAGGCATATGTAAAATGTTTACAACCAAAGTCGGATAAAGTACGTTTTTGTAGGTTATCCCAATGTAACCGTTGGGTATTCCTCCATAAAGACAAAAGTGTTTTGTGGCTAAGTGCATCAAGTTTCTTGAGAAGGAATTTTTTGCGAAAAGTTAAGTGGGAGGACAGTAGAAATCGATTAGGTTGTTGAACCTAAGCTTTATGTGCTAAGTGGCGCAGCGCCGGAAAGTGTCCCGGAAGCGGCCGCAATGCTCTTGGCTCCCGTGTCCCAAAGGTTGTGGTCACGGCGATCTAAGTTCCTATTGAACTGCGTAGTTCGGATAATCGATCAAATAGTAAGATTTGAGATTGAATCATTGTTATTTGATAATAATGGACCGACTACATGCAAAGATGCAATGATGGGCCCTGACTCCATCAAAATGGCTAGAAGCTATAAAATCCGTGATAGTTCCATACACGAGAAACCAAGTTTCTGAACTTGGAAGACCCTCTAGATACCGTGTTTGGATCTATAAAGAAACAGACGTGGATGTTCTCACATCTATGAAATATTCGACATATCGTTAAAATGGTTTACGATTATGTTCAAAGAGTTGGCTATGACAAGATTTGATCTTTCATAACGATATTTAGTCTGGACGGATTATTGTAGCAACCACTACATATGCTAGTTTTGGTATATGGTAGTTGAACAAATGGAACAACGTTCTTCTAATAGAATGGTTACCTAGGACGTGTACAGGACACGGTCCAAAGGGTTCTGTTAATTCAAAGGATGCTAAAATAGCATGCAAATTTCAATGGTTGAAATAAGCATTTGCGGAGTTGGAATCTTCATCATGATGAAATTGTTAAAACGTTTAGTTTCATCAGAGACGGTGAAGATGCTTGCTTTTGCAAGAAATTAAGTGGGAGCGCTGAGACATATTTCTAATACATTATGTAGAAGACATATTGTTGATTGGAAATGATGTATCTTTTATTGACACGGGTGAAGTTTCATTGAAAATTTGATTTTAATGGAAGATTTGGGCAAAACCAGTATATTGGGCTAATATGGTCTATATAGATAGATTGAGGTGCTAATATGGTTGGGCCGAAGTACATATATGAAATATTGAATAAGTTCAATATGGATACGACGAGAAAGGTTCTTGCCGCATGGAAAAGGTTGAAGCGAGATTCAAGTGTTTAGACACTTGGTGAGTAAAATCACATGAATGATTTGATCAATCATGTACACCATGATATGTACAATTCCAGAATGTCCTATGCTCTAAATGTTATGAGCATATACCAGAATGATTCATAAGATGATCATTGGACAATAGTAAAGATATCCTTACGTGCTTTGGAAGGACTAAGAATATATATTATGTATGTTGGACAATAGTTCATTATAAAGTGTTACATTGATACTAGTTTTGTCGCAAGATACAATATAAATTTATCTCAATTTTGGCGGTATGTTAAGGTGGCAAAATGTAATGGAAGAAAGTTCCATGATAGATTTGGAATAGTTCCAAATGGATTTGGATGAGTTCCAATGTTAAGACATTATAACGAATACTACAACGAAAGGCTAAGTATATGACTGCTCTAGCAGCAGCAAAGGAGGGCATTTGTGTCAAGAAGTTTGTTTGAAAAACTAGGTGTAGTTCCAAGCGAGCTAATACTATGAAGATCTATTGTACGACAATAGATTCAACATGTTTTGAGCTCAAGGGACTAAGGTCTCACCGGAGGACCAAATTTATGCAATGCCATCTCATTGGTGAATGAGTGATGCGTAGAGACGCAAAGAAATGCAAATACACACGGACCTGAAGTGTCAGATCTGGATATTAGGTTTACCACTAGCAATGCGTATGGATAACACCTGAATGCCATAGGTGTTGGATGCGCAAGTACCAAACTAGATTATTAACTCTAGTGCAAGTGGGAGACTGAAGGGAATATTCCCGAGAGGCAATAATAAAGTGGTTATTATCTTATTCCATGTTTATGATAAATGTTTATTTTCATGCTATAATTGTGTTAACCGGAAACGTTAATACATGTGTGTTTAATAAACAAAGAAAAGGTTCCTAGTAATGTCTCTCTTTATACTAGCTTGTTGATTAACGGATGATCAAGGTTTCCTGATCATTGACATTGGATGTCGTTAATAACAAGGTCATATCATTGGAGAATGATGTGATGAACATACACCCACAGTAGTTATAGCAATACGATCATGTCATCAAAGTTTCTATTGCTGTATCAAACTTTCACGAAGTAACCCTAATCCTTAGACCATGAGATCACGTCAATCACTGACACCGGAAGAGTACTTTGATTCCATCAAACGTCACACCGTAACAGGGTGATTATAAAGGTGTCGTTGGGTACTTGGAAAGTGTTAGTTGAGGCTCGTGGATCAAGGGTGGGATTTGTCCATCCAGATGACGGAGAGATATACTCTGGGCCCTCTCGGTGATATCACATTGACATCGCTTGCAAGAACGTGACTGGCTCACGAGGATGTTATATCACGGAACGAGTAAAGAGTACTTGTCGGTAACGAGATCGAACTAGGTATGGATGATACCAAATGATCGGATCTCGGACAAGTAAAATATCGCGAGACAAAAGGAATTGGTTACGGAGTTTTTGGTTCACACGATCACTAGTTCATCGTTGAGTAAGTGGGAGTCATCATGGATCTCCAGATCCCGCTGATGATTATTGATCAGAGAAGAGTCTCTGTCATGTCCATTTTATTCACGAACCGTAGGGTGACACACTTAAGGATTCGTTGACGCGTTTGAGTGGATACGGAACGCCGGAGAATATACTGGACAGCACATGGACTGTTTTGATAAAACTGCTGGAATAGTTTCGGTATATCAAAATAGTGCAAGGGGATAATTGTTAATGTGTTCATTGAATGAAGTGTTCATCAATGAAGTACTCATTGAATGAAGTGTTCATTAATTTGAGTGACATTAAACAAGATAATTAAAAGTGTTTTAATGTGATAAACTCTTGGAATTTTGAGTGGAGAATTATAGAAGTTATGGGAATAATGTGTGACCCTTTGTTTTTGTGAGTGGAGAGGCCACCCACATGATGAAGGGAGAGGTGGGGGCACCTCTTGGGGCGTGCTACCCCTTGGGGGCTGCCTCCCCCTCCTATATATAGATGGGTGGAGGTCCTCACACAACTCATTCCATCGCTTTCTCATATGCCCTTTGGTTGGCATCTTCCTCCCCTTGCTAGCTGATCCAATTTCACGAGTACGGTGCTTAGGCGAAGCCCTGCTCAAGATCTTCTCTACCACCACCACCACTATGTTGTAGTGCTGCTGAAGTTCCCGAGGATCCACTACTTCCGCTGCCCAACTGGAGCAAGGGGCGGAGGTCGTCGCTGATCTGTACGTGTGACCGACTACGGAGACGCTACCCGTTCGTGGCGTCAAGTCTTCATCACGACCTTGAGTTCGGCGAGTGTTCGACTACATCACCCACGAGAATAGTTCTCGTTAAAGCTTTTGGTCTTCGAGGGTGAGTCCTTCTCAAACCGTTACAAGTTATCTCCTAGATGTGATCTTGGCAGTTGCAATCGTAGGAATTTTTTTTGTTTTATATGCAACGAACCCTTCACATAGGATGTTTCCTGCTTATCTTTGCTGTGTTTGTTCTTTATCCTTCCGTAGCTACTGTCATGTTTTGCTCTTAGCTTTCATGCTTATCTTTTCAAAGATATTTTGTTTAGTTTGTTGCTGGAACTGCCAGAACCCTCTTCTAGGTATGTGCTAGGACCAGAGCTACCTTGCATTCATGCAAAAATTCAAATTGCAATTCAAAAATGGGGAAGCAAAAGCCCTAAATGAATTAAATAAAAAGGCCAGAAATAAATCTTTTTCCAAAATTCTTTTGGATATGTTGAAAAATCCTAAAAATGAGTGTGATCATTTTTAAAGTGATTTGGGATTAATCCCATGCTCATAGATTTTTCAAAAATCCAAACAGTAGCTTGGAAATTAAATCAATTGCCTATTTGAATTGGAATTCAAATAATTTGAATTTCAAAAACTCCCAAAACTTGGGGTTGACTAATACTAAGTCACATAGGTGGTATAAAATTGCTTGGGAGTTTTTATAAAATGCCCTAGTATTTATTTTTAAAGGGCAAACAAAAGAACAGAAAGAATAAAAAGAAAAACAGAAGAGAAATAGGAAAAGGACTCACCTGGGTTTTTGGCCCAACTTACCTTTCGC
Source organism: Bromus sterilis (assembly GCA_950022295.1). Lineage (NCBI taxonomy): Eukaryota > Viridiplantae > Streptophyta > Magnoliopsida > Poales > Poaceae > Bromus > Bromus sterilis. Next base: position 189,087,197 of record OX465599.1, on the reverse strand, counting down.
CTTGGCCCAGCCCACCAGACGAGCTTGTCGTCTACCTCCCCGCCGAGCCAAGCAGCTCGGTGGAGGCAGAGCGTGGGCACGGCGCCACCTCGTCGCCCTGGAGTTTCTAGACCCCCCTAGGCCTCCTCCTCACACCTCGGCGTCGTCCAGAACCCCCCCCCCCCCCCGAGCCTATCCCTCTCCTCCTGTTCTTCCTCCGCCCCTCCTACGCCCGTTTTCGTCGATGGCAGAGAGCTCGCCAGAGCACAGCAGCGCGCACAGCCGTGGCCAACGGGCTCCTTCCGCCGAGAAAGGATGTCCAGAGGCTCCCCCACCCTCGACTTCGTCGACCTGCAGAGGATCAAGCCGAGAAGAAGACCTCCGATTGCGCCACCGTCAAGCGTTCCCCGGCCCCGCCGTCTTCACCATTCTCCTCAGGGTGAGCTCGCAAGCTTTTCCCCTCTATGCCCCGCTCCTCCCGTGCTCTATATCGCAGCGACGCCGTTCCAGGGGCTCCGGCCGCCGCTGTGGACGAAGGAGACGTCGCCCTGGAGCCTCCCAGTGGCCCCCGCGTGCTCAGCGCGATGCGCGTGAGCACGGGGCACGCACTGGTGCCCTTTGTGGATTTCCTTGTGGCCGTTTGGGCCATCCTAGCGCGCCTCCGCCGTGTGCAGAGGTCGCCGCCGGCGAGGTGCCGACGTGGCCGTCATTAGGGGCTAATCCCCCCTATTAATTGACACCAGGTCAATGACAGGTGGGCCCCCCAACCCCTAAACCCCTCTCTGTTTTAATTAAACAGAGGGATTAATCCCTGGGACACTGACAGGCCGACCCCACTGGTCAGACCCCCCTACGTCAGCATGAGGTCATGCTGACACAGTAATTAGAATTTGTTTTAAAAGAAATCAGGAAACTGCAGAAAATACTTTAAACTTCAATAATTCATAGAAAATTCATATTAACTCCAAATTGGACAAATAATATGTCTAAAATTATCAGAAAAATGCAAGGAATGGGAATATGCAACTTGTTTCTATGTTTGACCATTTTAAAATGGGTGAACAGTAGCAAACATGCATATGGCATTCTTTTGAATTCAGATTTGGGGTGCAGTTGCAAATGAGTTTGCAATTGGCTTCTTTTAAATGGAATTGCCAACACATTGTGACCATGAACATCACCAATACAATATTGATCATGTGCTTGAGCATTGCAAGTATATTTATCCCTTGATTTCTTTGTTTGCTCGATAGACGTGCAACCGGAACCGGAGGCCACCCCTTTCGTTGAAGACGCCGTTATCGAACCTCGTCAGCAAGGCAAGCAAACCCCCATTGATCATGTCGATAATATCCAACTTCCCTCTCAGTCTCGCTTATGCATTTTTAGGATGATTACCATGATGCGTTTCTACCGCATAGTTGAACCCATTCCTTTGCATGACCTATCATTTTGTCACAGTAGTAAGCAAACCACAATCCTAGCAGATGTAGGAGTTGGTTGATATCATGTGGCCCCTGCATCTGTTACTGCTTATTGCATGCTTAGAGTTACAATGAGGTTACTCTTTTGTGAGTCGGGATGGTAGTGATCATGTTGATGATGGTGGAAATGTGTTGGTGAATCTACCCTAATACAAGGTGAACGATGAGAGGCTGTGTAGGAGTACACAGTGGGTTGTCTCGTTGAACACCGCCTTAATCCCGAGTTCTTGTGTGGTGATCCAAGCTGAAGAGTACTACCAAATGTTGGGCAAACGGACCCCCGCCCAACCTACTAACTCACCCCTTCTCAGTTCAATGAGTCGCAGTAGTTCAGAGTTCTGGTAGGTCTGTGGCATGGTCTGCGAAGTGGAAGAACGGCTATTCAGACCGGCTTGGAACCCTGCACACATCTTCTGGGACCACATCGGTAAACCGGCAGGGTTCATGATGTGGAATCCAGCCCAGATAGGCGTCTCCATTGGATTTGAGTTGTCTATGAGGTAAAAGTTGTGGAAATTATCCTCGCCGACACCCGTTTGAATGGTGTCGAGGCCAAGGCGATAACTGATCGTTTCATGTGTGTAGCAGTACACCCCTGCAGGGTTAATAAACTATTCGAATAGCCGCGTCCGCGGTAAGGGACTACTTGGAAAGTTGTGCTCGATTATTAGACAACTTGAACTGGATACTTATAAAACTTGCCAAGATAAGCGTGAGTGCTATGGCGTGCTTTCTCGTGGGGAAGTCGAGGAAGGCAACATAGTGGTGTAATTGGTTGGAGACATGTAGTGGACTCGTGTACGCTTGTTACCTCAAGTCTGGTACTCGTAGTTCAGGACTAGCCAAGTCAAAGCTGGCACTTCTGCAATTGAACCCCACCTCCCTTTACCTTGATACATGTGCATGAGTAGTATAGTTCCTATGTAAGTCTTGCTGAGTACGACTTTGTACTCACGTTTGCTTATTCTATGTTTTAGATAAACCCCCTGACCCCGAAGGTGGATTCTTCCTGGAGCTCGATGACTGATCAAGCTAGTGTAGTCCCAGTCAGACGACTGGTCCCTCGTGGAAGGGCTTGTTTATAGATAAGGCTTCTCTAAGCCATTTGTTAAACTTGTCTGTACTCAGACCTACTTTGCTTCCGCATGTTTGATGTAATGTTGGAGCACAGACTTGTGATCTCTGTGTGCACTCTGTGAGAGTTATCAATAAAGTTGTAAACGTTGTAGAGAATTGCAATGATACCTGCTGTTCATACTAGGCATGTGTGCTGCGTGTATCATTATAACATGCATGTCTTAGTATGGGTTTTCGAGACCTTAGTTGTGATCTGGCTGGCGGTCTTTTATACACCAAGTGGCCCTTAGATGTGCGCAGCTTGGGGCATCGCGATGCGATTGCTCGTGACTCTGTCACGTGCACACTTTGTTGTATGATCGAGCCCGCCCTAGAGCCCGACTAAGTGATCGGGCTGGAGTAAGTCTATGTAAGGGTTATAATACAATCGATAGCATGGTTGAGGCGACTTGTCTATGAGTATGGGAGTTCATCACCCATATCATTTAGACTTGTGGGCGGACGATGAGGACCCATCTCAGTTGATCATCCGTCCTGAATGGGATGCCCTTCACGTTCGGTGCTTTCCGAGAATGTTTTGTGCTTGGCCTTGTCTGCTTAGACAAGTGGGTACGGTTCTCGGCTCTCCATATGATTGTGTTGTAGCGAGTCTTGTATACGCTAACCCCGGGTCCCGACAGACTTGGTACCAGAGCAGGACTGACTGTAGGATTATCAGCCTTGGCCGAAGTCGACTCTAGGCTTCTATAGTTATATAGTTACTCTGGGTATATAAGGGAACAACGTAAGGCTTCTTTTTTCTCCTTACCCTCATTGTTCTGAGTTCTAAGTCACCCTCATCTTTTCTACGGGAAGATAGGACTAGGCTCATCTATGTCTGACTAGAACATCTCGTTGATTTCCTCCTTATAGCCGTAGGATTGTTGTGGTTTTCTAGAGTCTCCGTGTTTTGAGTTCCTTGAAGAAGTTCTGTCCAATTTCTTCGAGGTTGTTTCATTTTCCATCCCAGTGTAGACGCTTGCTGCCGGATTTGTTCCATGTTTCTTTGAGTCATTGCCTTCGCATTATCATCGAGGTTGAACATTTTTAGAATCCTCAAAAACCTAACAGAAAAAAAGTTAAGGGCGTTTGAAGATCTGGAGGCCCAAAAAAAGAGAAAAAATTGAAAAAAAAATTGAACTTAGTAGTGGCGCATTTTGTATGAAATGCGCCACTACTAACAAAAAAATTTTAAAATTTTTATTTTTTTTTAATTCAAAATAGGCTAGAGGACAAATCGTGAAGTTAAAAAAAGTTGAAAATTTTATATAACATTAAAAAAATTTTAAAAAAAATAAATTTTAAAAAAAAAATTCTAATTTGTTAAAAAAGTTCAAAATATGCTAATGGTCCCATCGAGAAAGTTTCAAAAAAATGTTGAAAATTTTAGCACACCCATGAACATTAACAAGGTCCTAAACATCAACATGGTTTAACATGATTTATATGTTAGATATATCAACAAGTGCCTGCTAGGTGAGCTGGAGTGAGAGTTGAATAGAACCGAGAAGTTAAGAGTGCTGGGGCTGGAGTAGTGCTAGGATGGGTGAACCTCGGGGAAGTTTGACCACGAAGGTTAGTTTGACCTGAGATTAAGCATAGTGATCGGGCATTAAGCATACTAACCTGAGATTAAGAAAAAATAAAAAAATAAAAAATAAAAAATTGTTTTCCAGATCCAGATTCAAAATTCAAAATTTAATAGTGGCGCATTTGGGGGTGGCACATTTGGGCTTATAGGTGGCGCATTTCGAAATGCGCCACGCATAACATTCTTAGGGGTGGCGCATTTGAAATGCGCCACTATTAAGGCCTTATTAGTGGCTTGTCGTTAGTGGCGCATTTGAAATGCGCCACTAAACGCAAAAACAGTGCGCCACTATAAGGCTATTCCCTAGTAGTGATTATGGTTGGGACCCTATGATCAAAATTAAATTGAATAACTTCTCTTGCTATGCTTTATGTGATGTTGGAGCTAGTACCTCCGTTATGCCCAAAAGAATATTTGATATGTTTGAATTGAAGCCTTTTGAGCCTTGTTCTGTTAGTGTTCGTCTTGTTGATTCTTCCGTAAAGAAACCTTTAGGGAAGATCGACGATGTTCTTATCATTGTCAATGACAACTATGTTCCCGTTGATTTTATTGTTATGGATATAGAGTGTGAACCTTTATGTCCAATTATTTTGGGACATCCTTTTCTTCGCACCGTTGGTGCGGTTATTGACATGAAAGAGGGGAATATTAAATTCCAATTCCCATTCAAAAATGGGACGGAACACTTCCCTAGAAAGAAAATCAAGTTACCTTTTGAGTCCGTTACACGGGCTAGTTATTCTCTTTCTCTTGATAAAACTTGATTCTTCTTTTTGCATCATGCCTAGTAATGGCTTTAAAGAAGCGCTTTCGGGAGGCAGCCCGCAACGAATTTAGGTTTTTCTTTTTGCTTTTGTTGTGTCTTGATGATTTTTACTACTGTAGAAACATCATTGTATCTTTATTTTTCAGCTTTGTGCCAAGTTATAGCCTCTTACGGCAAGGGAAGTAAAAGTTGTGACATGCTGTCCAGAAAACAGATTCTGTCCTCGTGACCAGAAAAATTCCAGAAACATCCCAGTTCATATTTTTGAGCTGAAATTTTTACACAGTATGCTCTATACAATTACGAAACTTCCATATGTTCTGAGTTTTTTTATTTGAGTTGTAGAAGTGCCCCTAAAAAATTCTTTACTATCTGCTGTTCTGTTTTTCACAGATTCTGCCACATTTTTTCTCTCCTTACTTTTGCAAACCTTAAGCTTGCTTTTTCTTTGAAAAAAAAATTTGGCACTCTTCAGAAACAGTAGATCTTCAAGTTTATCTTTATATACAGTGGAATTTTTATTTATTTATTAAGGGTACTAACCTCTCTAATCAGCTTATGATGAGTTATGTATGAAGGGAGTTTTCAAGTGTGCGATGGAAGATGATGAAAGAAGATCCAGGAGTGTCAAGCGCTCAAGCTTGGGGATGCCACCATGCATCCCCAATAAATATTCAAGGAGACTCAAGCGTCTAAGCTTGGGGATGCCCCCGTGCATCCCCTTCTCCATCAAGAATCATCAGTTCGTCCTTCGTCTCACTATATTTTTATCGCTTCATGCGTTATGTGCTATGCTTGGAGCGACTCGCTCTTAGGTTTTGTTTTTAGTTTTCTTTAGCTTTGCTTGCTGTTCATAACAAGTTAGATCCTTTCTTACTTTGTGTGGGAGAGAAACATGCTCCACTTTCAAAATTTAGAACACATCATAGGATTTTTCCTGCCTATCTTTTTGCTGTTGTGTGTTCTTTATCTTTTCATAGCTACTGCCTTGTTTCGTTTTAGTCTTAGTTTGTCTTTAGCAAGAGCCTTGGATTTTGTTTAGTTTGTTACTGCAACTCTTTTTATTTTTCATGTTTATCTTGTTAAGAGAGTTGGTTGTTGCACTGAGTTGTGTCTTGTCTTGAAAGTAGGTAATTGAGGTTGCTATTTAATTTTAGTAGTAGCTTGTAATAGTTTTGAGGTATTGATGTGAGTAATGTTTGAACTTTTGGTGTCAAGAGCTCTAGACTATTAGTGATAGGTGTCGTATTTTGGGCAATCCGTGTGTATTTTCAAAACCTACAAAACTAGTTGAGAACTCTAACTACTAGATGGATCACTACTCTTCTGAGGGGTCGAATATTAGAGTACACTCACGTACCATGAGTCGAGGATGCGCAAGGATAACCAAACCCCCATACACTCCTCCTCGGGGTACTTGTCTCTTTGTGAACCTCATCATTAGATTGAGAGTTACCGATAATAAGTGCATGAGTTCTTCGGACTAATGTAAGTATTGAAAGTTGACACTTCCACCTTCCCATATTTTGCTAGCCTCTCCTGTGCCGTGCATTGCCTTCTTCTCACTCCGAGAGTTGGTGTCCACCTTCGCCGGTACATCCAAACCCTTGGCATGATACGCTCTGTCATCATAAGCCTCCTTATATCTTTCCTCAAAACAGTCACCATACCTACCTATCAAGGCATTTCCATAGCCTTTCTGAGTTACATTGCCATGCAACTTCCACCTCTTCATGACTTGATCTTCATGTCATACATGTTCCTGCTACACTGGCAGCGACATACATTGCATACATCATGTAGTTACATCTTCTTTATGATTTTGAGTACCTTGTAAAGTGTGAAAGATTTCCTTTACCTTCTTGTAAAATAGAGTGTTGCCCTTAAGTGAGGAAAAGATCCCAAAGTGGACACAATAAAAGATCCCAAAGAGGACAAATGAGAGTTAAATAGAAAGAGCCATTGAGTCCACCAAAAAAATACAAAAAAATAGAAAAAAGAGAAAAAGAAATAAAAAGAGAGAAAGGGGCAACACTACTATCCTTTTGAGAGATCCACACTAGTACTCCCTTTATATCCTTGTACTCCATAGAGATGATCGTTATGCATATAGCTATGTGGGGACCTTCACACTATAGAACTTGGCTTGCATATTCCAAGGATGAGCCTCCTCAAACGAGCTCTAGGTCTTCATGAGCGAGCAAGTTAGATGCACCCCCACTAGTTCCATTGGAGAGCTTCTTAGCTCGTATGTGCATCCGTTGCATGGCAATCCCTACTCCTCACATCATATCTATCATTTGGCATCTCTTGCCTATGATTGTCCTCATTGATGTGAGCCTTTCTCTTCCTTTTTGTCTTCCTCCTCCACCATATTTCTCTCTTTGCCATCCTAAGTGTCAACTCTCGTGCTTACGCTCATCCATTGCATGAGTGCTCGAAATATCGAAAAGGAGTGGACCAAATTGACTTGTACCTGGCTAGTGGTCTGGGGACGAGTCAAGATAAGATTCCAAAGAAGACCAAGTGTGAAACTTTAGTAGATTAAGTTCTCAACACAAAAATACTTTTTTCTCGTATTCCCTATCCCCCTTCTTGCACGCAAACACCATTTGGAGACATTCGAGTCACGGACAGCGAGAGATCTTGCACCTAATGTTCTTTTGTTACTTGTTTCAATGCTAATATAGACTCTTGCATGTTATGACTTGAATTGAATCAGTAACCTTGATTACTTTACTTTGCAAAGTTCTTTTATGGTTGCCAGCATGTCACCACAGAAATTATGTTGTTATCATTTACCTACTCGAGGACGAGCAGGAATTAAGCTTGGGGTGTTGATACGTCCAAAACGTATCTATATTTCTGCTTGCTCCATGCATGTTTTGTGTGATATTGCTATGTTCTAGATACACTTTCATACACTTTTGATCATATTTGGACTAACCTATTAACTCAGTGCACCCCAGTGCCAGTTCCTGTTTTATGTTGTTTTTCTATTTCAGTTTTCCCCGATATACAAAGTGCCAGAAAAATTCGGGAAAATTCAGATAAAAAATCAGCGTGGAGGAAGCTTCGCGAAGAGCCCGGGAGGGGCCAGAGGGGAGCCAGGGGGGCAGGCGGCCACCCGGCGCGGCCCCACCCCTGGCCGTGCCAGGGGGGCGCCTGGGGCCCCTGGTCCACGTCTGGCTTCCCCTCTTCGCCTATTTATTCTCCGTCACGGGAAAACTCCAGAAGAGGAACCCTATTCCGCGAACTCGCCTCTGTTCCGCCCTCGCCGCGCTTCCGAAGATTGGGAGCACCAGAAGACCTCTTCCCGGCACCCTGCCGGAGGGAGGATTGACCTCCGGGAGTCTCCTCTCCACCATGGATGCTCCCCGGATGTCTCGTGAGTAGTTTTCCTTGGACCATGGGTCCGTGATCAGTAGCTATGTGATGTTATCCTCCCCTCTTTGATCTTCATTGTTTAGACCTCGTGAGCTGCCCTACATGATCGAGGCACCTTTGTAATATTTCTGCTTTTTCTATGTTGAGTTTGATAGGATCTGATGGATTATGAGATTATGTTCAGATTGTGATAGAGTAATATATTTGGTTTTTATCTCTTATATTTTTTTCCTAAGTAATTCTTGCATGTTCTCCATTGTTGTTTATTGCTTTGGCCAAGTAGTAGGTAGTGACTTCAAGAGGGAACGTTGTGCTAGATTGTGGGTTCATGCCCCCCGATGACACGCTTGAGTGACAGAAACATGAGTCTAGGGGATGTGTTGTTGCCACAAGGGGGAAACAACGGTGCTTGTGACCGCGGTCACAAGGATTGTTTAATTTACGCAGAGTTCTTTTTAATGCAGTTGTCTGTTGCTTTGGGTTTACACTTTGGGTGGGGCTCGCAACTTAATACCAGCGAGATGTTTTGGATAGATATCTCAAGGTGGATGATTAGTAGTAGATGCAGATGGATTTCGGTCTACTTATCTTGGCGTACTGCCTGTGCTTTTGAACCTCGTCCTTTCTTTTGTAGCATAGTTAGCATTGCGGTGCGTTCATAATCCTGTCAATTGCTTTTCTGTAATTTGTTTAGCTCGCATAGCAATTTTATCGTCTTTTGGCAGAGAGACATCACTAGTGAACATCACGTATCCCGGTCCATATCCTCATTATTGTTTCCACGCTATATTTACTTTACTGCTTTTACTTGCTATCATTATCCCTTGCATTTTATCCTTGTGAACAACAAGACCGGAAAGATTGACAACCTCTCTGAACTTCTTTGGGAACAAAGTTATCTGTGTCTGTGTGCAGGTCCGCGTCAGTTGCGCCGCTGACACCTACTTGTCATCTCTGGAGTCCTACTGGAGACAAACCTTGGTATCTTCACCGAGGGAAAACTGTTGTTGCACTACATCTCAACCTTCCACTTGGGGTAACCAACGAAGGGGCGAGAAGCCATCATACGCTCCCAGTCAATTTTGTTCCCACTTCTGTCCTTTTCGATCCAGGAGCATCTCACTCATTCATGTCGGAGAGTTATGCACTTCGGAATGAGATATCCTTTAATGAAATGTTCACCCCAATGATTATTCAAACTCCTGGTTCCAAGTGGCAAACTAATAGAGTAAGCCATGGTAATCAAATTGCAATTGAGGGTTTAGTATTCCTTGCTTCACTCATAGCCCTCAAGTCTTCAGACATTGATGTCATCCTTGGTATGAATTGGTTATCAAGACAACATGCTTTTCTTGATTGTAAAGCCAAGTTAGTTAGACTTACACATCCTTCAGGCCAGACAATAGATTACTCCTCACCAAGAACAAGAACCTAGATGCATTCTTTGAATGTGCTTCCCCTTCCCGACCTTGAAAATGTTCCGGTGGTTCGTGACTTCCCGGATGTCTTTCCTGAAGAGCTGCCGAGCATGCCACCCGACAGATGTGTAGAGTTCATAGTGGATCTTATGCCAGGAACCGCACCAATTTCCAGACGCCCATACAAAATGGCCCCACGTGAGTTAGCTGAGCTTAAAATCCAACTTGAAGCTTTGTTGGAAAAAGGCTTCATCCGCCCTAGCTCATCGCCCTGGGGTTGCCCCGTTCTGTTCGTAACGAACAAAGATGGAACAGAAAGGATGTGCGTAGATTATCGCCCGCTAAATCTAGCAACGATAAAGAACAAGTACCCACTGCCCAGGATCAATGATCTTTATGATCAACTTGCTGGATCCTCTGTCTTCTCCAAGATGGATTTGAGATTAGGTTATCATCAAATCAAAATCCGAAATGTGGACATTCCCAAAACGGCTTTCACTACTCGTTATGGTCTTTACGAGTACACCGTCATGTCCTTTGGTTTAACCAATGCCCCCGCCACTTTCTCGCGCATGATGAATTCGATCTTCATGGAGTACCTAGATAAATTTGTTGTAGTTTATCTTGATGACATTCTCATCTACTCGAAGAACGAAGAAGAACATGTCGAACATCTCAGGCTGGTATTGATGAAACTTAGAGAGCATCGCCTGTATGCTAAATTATCCAAGTGTGAATTTTGGCTACCAGAAGTGACCTACTTAGGCCACGTGATTTCTGCAAAAGGCATTGATGTGAATCCCGAGAGAGTTCAGGCCTTCCTTGACTGGACTCCAGCTGAATCGGTTAAGCAAGTTAGGAGTTTTCTTGGCTTAGCAAGCTATTGCCGCCGCTTCGTCGAGAACTTTTCTAAAGTTGCAAAGCCTCTAACTGAACTCCTCAAGAAAGATAAGAAATTCCAATGGACTCCCAAGTGCGAGGAAAGCTTTCAAGAGCTAAAAAGAAGATTGACTTCTGCACCCGTACTTGCGCCTCCAGACACCAAAAAGGATTTCGAGATCTTTTGTGACGCATCACGGCAAGGGTTAGGATGCATACTTATGCAAGATAGACATGTGGTAGCTTATGCTTCACGCCAGTTGCGTCCACATGAAGAGAACTATCCTACCAATGATCTTGAACTCGCTGCCGTAGTTCATGCCCTGACAACTTGGCGACATTACCTCCTCGGTAATCATTGTGAGATCTATTCCGACCACGAAAGCCTCAAATATATATTCACCCAGCCAGATCTTAATCTCAGGCAAAGACGCTGGATTGAGTTGATAAAAGATTATGACTTAGGAATTTCTTACACCCCAGGCAAAACCAATGTCATGGTTGATGCACTAAGTCGTAAGTCGTATTGTAACAACCTCATGTTACAACAGTATCAACCACTTCTTCATGAGGAATTTCGCAAGCTCAATCTTGAGATTGTTCCTCATGGCTATCTTTCTACCTTGGTGGCGAAACCAACCCTTGAGGATAAAATCATAGCCGCCCAGAAACGTGATAGTGGTATTCGAGAGATCAAGAAGAACATTGCTAGCGGAGTTGCTAAATGTTTCTCCATGAATGATCAAGGTGTCGTTTTCTTTGGCACTCGATTGGTTGTACCACGAAAACACAATCTTAGGAGGCTAATCCTCAAAGAAGCCCATGACACACCCCTTTCGATTCATCCTGGTAGCAGAAAAATGTACCGAGACCTACGCCAGAGATTTTGGTGGACTAGGATGAAGAGAGAAATTTCTAAGTTCATTGCTGAATGTGATGTTTGTCGTCGCATTAAGGCCGAACACCAAAGACCTGCTGGCACTCTTCAACCTTTGCCTATTCCAGAGTGGAAATGGGACAAAGTCAGTATGGATTTCATCACTGGCTTTCCAAAAACCCAGAAAGGAAATGATGCCATCTTCGTTGTGGTGGATAGACTTTCCAAAGCTGCTCACTTCCTTCCAGTTCGCGAGTCTATAACTGCTAGCCAGTTAGCGGACTTGTATGTCTCTAGAATTGTGTCTCTTCATGGAGTTCCTTTGGAAATCAATTCTGATCGTGGTAGCCTTTTAACCTCTAGATTTTGGGGAAGCTTTCATAATGCTATGGGAACTCATCTCTCCTTTAGTACAGCTTTCCATCCTCAGTCTAGCGGTCAAGTCGAAAGGGTTAACCAAATTCTTGAAGACATGCTCAGAGCTTGTGTTATCTCATTCAGAAAGAATTGGGAGAAGTGTCTTCCATTCGCCGAATTTTCTTATAACAATAGTTTTCAATCTAGTCTGAACATGGCTCCTTTTGAACTCCTTTATGGACGACGATGTCGAACACCCCTTAACTGTTCAGAAACCGGTGAAACACAATTCTTTGGACCGGATATGATCATGGAAGCAGAAGAGCAAGTTTGCATTGTTCGTGATCAATTGAAAGCAGCCCAGTCTCGTCAGAAAAGCTACTATGATCGTCATCATAGGAAAGAAAGCTACAATCTGGATGAGAAGGCTTACCTTCGGGTTACTCCTCTAAAGGGAACCCAACGATTTGGTATCAAAGGCAAGTTGGCCCCACGTTACATTGGACCTTTCCGCATTCTTGATAAACGTGGAGAAGTTGCCTACCAACTTGAACTACCCCCGCACATTTCCCGAGTACATGATGTATTCCATGTGTCACAACTCAGGCGTTGCTTCAAGGACCCCATCCGCGAAGTCGACCATGAAACGCTTGATCTCCAAGATGACCTTTCTTATCGAGAGTACCCCGTTCGTATTCTTGATTCAACAGAGCGTGTCACTCGTCGTCATAAGATCAAGTTTATCAAAGTGCAATGGTCACACCACTCTGAGAGAGAAGCCACGTGGGAAAGAGAAGACCGTCTCAGTGCCGAGTACCCCTCCTTCCTCCCGCAGACTTCTGAATCTCGGGACGAGATTCTTTTGAGTGGGGGCGAGTTGTCAGAACCCTCTTCTAGGTATGTGCTAGGACCAAAGCTACCTTGCATTCATGCAAAAATTCAAATTGCAATTCAAAAAATGGGGAAGCAAAAGCCCTAAATAAATTAAATAAAAAGGCCACAAATAAATCTTTTTCCAAAATTCTTTTGGATATGTTGAAAAATCCTAAAAATGAGTGTGATCATTTTGAAAGTGATTTGGGATTAATCCCATGCTCATAGATTTTTCAAAAATCCAAACAGTAGCTTGGAAATTAAATCAATTGCCTATTTGAATTGGAATTCAAATAGTTTGAATTTCAAAAACTCCCAAAACTTGGGGTTGACTAATACTAAGTCACCTAGGTGGTATAAAATTGCTTGGGAGTTTTTATAAAATGACCTAGTATTTATTTTTAAAGGCCAAACAAAATAACAGAAAGAATAAAAAGAAAAACAGAAGAGAAATAGGAAAAGGACTGACCTGGGTTTTTGGTCCAACTTACCTTTGGCCTCGACCCAGCCCACCAGACGAGCTTGTCGTCTACCTCCCCGCCGAGCCAAGCAGCTTGGTGGAGGCAGAGCGCGAGCACGACGCCACCTCGTCGCCCTGGAGTTTCTAGACCCCCTAGGCCTCCTCCTCGCACCTCGGCGTCGTCCAGAACCCCCCCCCCCCCCCCCGAGCCTATCCCTCTCCTCTGGTTCTTCCTCCGCCCCTCCTCCGCTCGTTTCCGTCGACGGCAGAGAGCTCGCCGGAGCACAGCAGCGCGCACAGCCGTGGCCAACGGGCTCCTTCCGCCGAGAAAGGATGTCCAGAGGCTCCCCCACCCTCGACTTCGTCGACCTGCAGAGGATCAAGCACCGGGACGCTTTGTAGCCGACGCTAGCACCGCCGATTTTCCGCCGGCCGCCGAGAAGAAGACCTTTGATTGTGCCACCGTCAAGCATTCCCCGGCCCCGCCGTCTTCACCATTCTCCTCAGGGTGAGCTCGCAAGCTTTTCCCCTCTACGCCCCGCTCCTCTCGTGCTCTATATCGCCGCGACGCCGTTCCAGGGGCTCCGGCCGCCGCCGTGGACGAAGGAGACGTCGCTCTGGAGCCTCCCAGTGGCCCCCACGTGCTCAGCGCGATGCGCGCGAGCACGGGGCACGCATTGGTGCCCTTTGTGGCTTTCCCTGTGGCCGTTTGGGCCATCCCAGCGCGCCTCCTCCGTGTGCAGAGGTCGCCGCCGGCGAGGTGCCGACGTGGCCGTCATTAGGGACTAATCCCCCCTGTTAATTTATACCGGGTCAATGACAAGTGGGGCCCCCAACCCCTAAACCTCTCTCTGTTTTAATTAAACAGAGGGATTAATCCCTGAGACACTGACAAGCCGACCCCACTGGTCAGACCCCCTACGTCAGCATGAGGTCATGCTGACGCAGTAATTAGGATTTGTTTTAAAAGAAATCAGGAAATTGCATAAAATACTTTAAACTTCAATAATTCATAGAAAATTCATATTAACTCCAAATTGGACAAATAATATGTCAAAAATTATCAGAAAAATGCAAGGAATGTGAATATGAAACTTGTTTCTATGTTTGACCATTTGAAAATGGGTGAACAGTAGCAAACATGCATATGGCCTTCTTTTGAATTCAAATTTGGGGTGCATTTGCAAATGAGTTTGCAATTGTCTTCTTTTAAATGGAATTGCCAACACATTTTGACCATGAACATCACCAATACAATATTGATCATGTGCTTGAGCATTGCAAGTATATTTATCCCTTGATTGCTTTGTTTGCTCAATAGACGTGCAACCGGAATCGGAGGCCACCCCCTTCGTTGAAGACACCGTTATCGAACCTCGTCAGCAAGGCAAGCAAACCCCCATTGATCATGTCGATAAAATCCCACTTCACTCTCAGTATCGCTTATGCATTGTTTAGGATGATTACCATGATGCGTTTCTACCGCATAGTTGAACCCATTCCTTTGCATTACCTATCATTTTTTCACAGTAGTAATCAAACCACAATCCTAGAAGATGTAGGAGTTGGTTGATATCATGTGGCCCCTGTAATTGTTACAACTTATTGCATGCTTAGAGTTACAATGAGGTTTCTATTTTGTGAGTCGGGATGGTAGTGATCATGTTGATGATGGTGGAAATGTGTTGGTGAATCTACCCTAATACAAGGTGAACGATGAGAGGTTGTGTAGGAGTACACAGTGGGTTGTCTCGTTGAACACCGCCTTAAGCCCGAGTTCTTGTGTGGTGATCCAAGCTGAAGAGTACTACCACATGTTGAGAAAACGGACCCCCGCTCAACCTACTAACTCACCCCTTCTCAGTTCAATGAGTCGCAGTAGTTCGGAGTTCTGGTAGGTCTGTGGCACGGTTTGCGAAGTGGAAGAACGGCTATTCAGACCGGCTTGGGACCCTGCACACATCTTCTGGGACCACATCGGTAAACCGGCCGGGTTCACGATGTGGAATCCAGCCCAGATAGGCGTCTCCATTGGATTTGAGTTGGCTGTGAGGTAAAAGTTTTGGAAATTATCCTCGCCGACGCCCGCTTGAATGGTGTCGAGGCCAAGGCGGTAACTGATCGTTTCATGTGCGTAGCAGTACACCCCTGCAGGGTTAATAAACTATTCGAATAGCCGCGTCCGCGGTAAGGGACTACTTGGAAAGCTGTGCTCGATTATTAGACAACTTTAACTGGATACTTATAAAACTTGCCAAGATAAGCGTGAGTGCTATGGTGTGCTTTATCATGGGGAAGTCGAGGAAGGCAACATAGTGGTGTAATTGGTTGGAGACATGTAGTGGACTCGTGTACGCTTCTTACCTCAAGTCTGGTACTCGTATTTCAGGACTAGCCAAGTCAAAGCTGGCACTTCTGCAATTGAACCCCACCTCCTTTACCTTGATACATGTGCATGAGTAGTATAGTTCCTACGTAAGTCTTGCTGAGTACGACTTTGTACTCACGTTTGCTTATTCTATGTTTTAGATAAACCCCCTGACCCCGAAGGTGGATTCTTCCTGGAGCTCGACGACTGATCAAGCTAGTGTAGTCCCAGTCAGACGACTGGTCCCTCGTGGAAGGGCTTGTTTATAGATAAGGCTTCTCTAAGCCATTTGTTAAACTTGTCTGTACTCAGACCTACTTTGCTTCTGCATGTTTGATGTAATGTTGGATCACAGACTTGTGATCTCTGTGTGCACTCTGTAAGAGTTATCAATAAAGTTGTAAACTTTGTAGAGAATTGCAATGATACCTGCTGTTCATACTAGGCATGTGTGCTGCGTGTATGATTATAACATGCATGTCTTAGTATGGGTTTTCGAGACCTTAGTTGTGATCTGGCTGGCGGTCTTTTATACACCAAGTGGCCCTTAGATGTGCGCAGCTTGGGGCATCGCGATGCGATTGCTCGTGACTCTGTCACGTGCACACTTTGTTGTATGATCGAGCCCTCCCTAGACCCCGACTAAGTCATCGGGCTGGAGTAAGTCTATGTAAGGGTTATAATACAATTGATAGTATGGTTGAGGCGACTTGTCTATGAGTATGGGAGTTCATCACCCATATCATTTAGACTTGTGTGCGGACGATGAGGACCCATCTTAGTTGATCATCCGGCCTGAATGGGATGCCCTTCACGTTCGGTGCTTTCCGAAAACGTTCTGTGCTTGGCCTTGTCTGCTTAGACAAGTGGGTACGGTTCTCGCTCTCCATATGATTGTGTTGTAGCGAGTCTTGCATACGCTAACCCCGGGTCCCGACAGGAACTCTCTTGAGTTTTCATGTTTATATTGTTTAGAGAGTTTGCCTGTTGCACTGAGTTTTGTGTCATGACTTGAAGTAGGTAATTGAGGTTGCTATTCTTTTTGAAGTAGTAACTTGCAATAGTTTTGAGGTGTTGTCTTGAGTAACGTTTGGACTTTTGGTGTCAAGAGATTTAGCCTATTAGTGATAGATGTCGTATTTTGGGCAATCCGTGTTTATTTTCAAAAACCTACAAATTAGTTGAGAATTCTAGCTACTAGGTGGATCACTACTCTTCTGAGGGGTCGAATATTAGAGTACACTCACGTACCATGAGTCGAGGATGCGCAAGGATAACCAAACCCCCATACACTCCTCCTTGAGGTACTTGTCTATTTGTGAACCTCCTTATTAGATTGAGAGTTATCGATAATAAGTGCATGAGTTCTCGGACTAATGTGAGTATTCGAAAGTTGACACTTCCACCTTCCCATATTTTTCTAGACTTTTCTGTGCCGTGCATTGCTTTCTTCTCACTCCGAGAGTTAGCGTCCACCTTCGCCGGTACATCCAAACCCTTGGCACGATACGCTCTGTCATCATAAGCCTCCTTATATCCTTCCTCAAAACATCCACCATACCTACCTACCAAGGCATTTCCATAGCCTTTGCGAGATATATTTCCATGCAACATCCATCTTCTCATGACTTGATCTTCATGTCATACATGCTACTTGCTTGATCGATGAGCCGCATGCTAGTTGGGCTTTGCCCTAATCATTGCTACATTACGAGCCAGTATCATTGCATATCCTGCTACACTGGCAGAGGCATACATTTGCATACATCACGATAGTTACATCTTCTTTATGATTTGAGTACTTTGTAAAGTGTGAAAGATATTCTATAATTTTTGTAATATATAGAGTGTTTCCCCTAAAGTGAGGAAAAGATCCCAAAGTGGACAAATTAAAAGATCCCAAAGTGGACAAATTAAAAGACCCCAAAGAGGACAAATGAGAGAGAAATAAAAAGAGCCATTGAGGCCACCAAAAAATACAAAAAAATAGAAAAAAAAATAAAAAGAGAAAAAGGGGGCACACTACTATTCCTTATGAGAGATCCACACTCGTACTCCATCTTAATCTTGTACTCCATAGAGATTATCATTCATGCATATAGCTATGTGGGGACCTTCACACTATAGAAGTTGGCTTGTATATTCCAATGATGAGCCTCCTCAAATGAGCTCTAGGTCTTCTTGAGCGAGCAAGTTGGATGCACCCCACTAGTTCCATTGGAGAGCTTACCTTAGCTCATATGTGCATCCGTTGCATGGCAATCCCTACTCCTCACATCATATCTATCATTTGGCTTTCTCTCGCCTATGATTGTCCTCATTGATGTGAGCCTTTCACACCCTTTTTGTCTTCCTCCTCCACCATATTC
The DNA here is from genome assembly GCA_950022295.1 of Bromus sterilis. Lineage (NCBI taxonomy): Eukaryota > Viridiplantae > Streptophyta > Magnoliopsida > Poales > Poaceae > Bromus > Bromus sterilis. Next base: position 189,069,270 of record OX465599.1, on the reverse strand, counting down.
TCTCTTTGCCATCCAAGTGTCAAATTTCTTGCTTACACTCATCCATTGCATGAGTGCTCAAAATATTGAAAAGGAGTGGATCATTTTGACTTGTACCTGGCTAGTGGTCTAGGGATGAGTCAAGATAAGATTCCAAAGAAGACCAAGTGATAAACTTTAGTAGATTGAGTTCTCAACATAAAAATACTTTTTCAAGTATATCCCTATCCCCTTTCTGGCACGCAAACACCACTCGGAGACATTCGAGTCACGGACAGCGAGAGCTCTTGCACCTTTATGTTCTTATGTTACTTGTTTCAATGCCAAATATAGACTCTTGCCTGTTATGACTTGAATTGAATTACATGCCTTGATTGCTTTACTTAAAAGTTCTTATATGGTTGTTAGCATGTCACCACAGAAATTATGCTTGTTATCATTTACCTACTCGAGGACGAGCAGGAATTAAGCTTGGGGGTGTTGATACGTCCAAAACGTATCTATAATTTCTGCTTGCTCCATGCCTCTTTTGTGTGATATTGCTATGATATTGATGAACTTCCATATACTTTTGATCATATTTGGACTAACCTATTAACTCAGTGCACCCTAGAGCCAGTTCCTGTTTTCTGCTGTTTTTCTATTTCAGGTTTCCTCCTTATTAAAAGTACCAGAAAAATTCCGGGAAAATATAGGAAAAATCAGCGTACTGGAAGCTTCGCGAAGAGCCCGAGAGGGGCCAGAGGGGAGCCAGGGGGCACCCAGGCGGCCAGTGGGTGCGGCCCCACCCCTGTCCGCGCCAGGGGGGGCGCCTGGAGCCCCTGGCCCACCTCTGGCTGCCCCCTTTCGCCTATTTATTCCCCGTGGTGAGAAACCCTCGGGTACGGAACCCTTTTTCGCGATCTCTCCTCTGTTCCACCGCCGCCGCGCTTCCAAGATCGGGAGCACCAGAAGACCTCTTCCCGGCACCCTGCCGGAGGGAGGAATCACCTCCGGGAGCTTCTCCACCACCATGGATGCTTCCCGGATGAACCGTGAGTAGTCCACCTTGGACCATGGTTCTGTGATCAGTAGCTATGTGATGTTCTCCTCCCCTCTTTGTTCTTCATGGATTAGACCTCGTGAGCTGCCCTACATGATCGAGGCACATATGTAATAGTTCTGCTGTTGCTATGTTGAGTTTGCTTGGATCCGATGGATTGTGAGATTATGTTCAGATTGTGATTGAGTTATATATTTGATTCTTCTCTTTTATATTTATGTTCTTGAGTAATTCTTGCATGTTCTCCTTTGTTGTTTATTGCTTTGGCCAAGTAGTAGGTAGTGACTCCAAGAGGGAGCGTTATGCATGATTGTGGGTTCATGCCCCCCGATGACTAGCTTGAGTGACAGAAACATGAGTCTAGGGGATGTGTTGTTGCCACAAGGGGGAAAACAACGGTCCTTGTACTTGCCGGTGCAAGGATTGTTTACTTTACGCAAAGTTCTTTAATGAAGTTGTCTGTTGCTTTGAGTTTACACTTTGGGTGGGATTCGCAACTTAATATCAGCGAGATGTTCTGGATAGATATCTCAAGGTGGATGATTAGTAGGTAGATGCAGATGGATTTCAGTCTACTTGTCTTGGCGCACCGCCCATGCTTTTGAGCCTCTTCCTTTCTGCATAGCATAATTATCATTGGTTTGCGCACATAATACTGTCAATTGCCCAGCTGTAATTTGTTTACCTCACATGGCTATTTTATCGTCTTTTGGGAGAGAGACATCACTAGTGAACATCATAGTACCCCGGTCCATATCTCTACTATTGTTTACACCTTCAATTTACTTTCAGTATTTACTTTTCCGCAGCTATCACTATCATTATTATCCCGTGCGTTTAATCCTTTGTAAACAACAAGGCCGGAGGAATTGACAACTCCTCTGTACTCGTTGGGAGCAAAGCTATCTGTTGTGTGTGCAGGTCCAGGTGAATTAAGCAACTTAGAGTTGTGAACGACGCCATTGTTCACTTCACCACCTACTTATATCTGTTGGAGTCCTACTGGTCCGACACTCAACCTTAGAATCTTCGCTAAGGGAAATTTGCCGTTATCTACATCTCACCTTCCACTTGGGGTAACCAACGGGGGCGAGAAGTTATCTCGTGTATAACACCCTAAAAATAGGTAAAACACATAAGCATAATCCCCTCAAAGAAGGTGAATAAAAAACACATTGTTTACCTTTTGACTACCTGGTAATCCAAAGAATCATCGTCAGATAAATCAATGATGGGAATTAACTCAGGCGGATTCACATCAACGGGAGGAGCCGGTCACCTCATCTTGATGATCTAGTTCTTCGATATCGGAAGATTTGACTCTCCATCTTTTCACCGGCTCCCCCCCCCCCCCCCCCGCTGAAAGAATGGAGAGCGTGATTAAAACCGAGTCGAGAGAATATGAGTAAAATAAAGAAATATGAAAGAACAATATTGTCGTGGGAAAGTCACGACAGATGTCCGAAGAGTCGGACTTGACATGGGACCTTTGCTGCGAGGCGGATACGAGGAGAGAGTCGACATGGACAAGAGACTCGTCGGTTTACCCAGGTTTTGGCTCCTCTTTGTCTTGAGATAAATACCTACTCCTGCTTCTTATTATTACGGGTTTCGACTCTTCGATTAGAGGAGTTGACTTATCGATTGCAGTGGTATCGAATCAAAACCTTAGTCTCGAGGAAATCTAGGTCGTATTACGAGTTTTCTAGTTGTTAATTGAGTTCTCTCTGGATCCCGTGGACCTCGGCTTATAAAGGTGTCGGGTCCCGGGATTCCGTGAGTCCGAATCCTACACGAAGTGGAGTACTATTCTACTTTACAAATATACTACGTGCTATACAAGGTAAGTCGAATTCCTTTTACGGCCTCAATCTCCACGCTTGGCACATCTGGCTCGTGGTCGGGTCTTATCCAGTGGGCTTTCCTTATAGAGTCGACCCATAAGTCTAAATGCCGGGTCATGGGCTTGGTCTACCCCCCCCCCCCCCGACATTAGCCCCCAGGATTGATGTGATGCTTCAGTCTTCACAACAATCCTCTTGATTCCATCATTATTTCCGACTCTTCAACGGGTCAAAGCCGACTTTATGCTTGGCATTCATTGGGAGTCGGAGCCGAGTCTCTTCAACTTTGTTTCTCCTTCCAACTTTTGAAATTTTCATTTTGACTTTTAGTCAAAGAGCCGTTACTGCATTTATTGTATATTTTTATGGCCTTGAATGATCATCCCCTTGTAACTATATATATATATATATATATAGGGTGGGTCTATTCTAACAACACCCCTTAAGACCTTATTCTAACAACAAATTCTTATTTTGCCAACACTTTGCGCGACAAATCCCACCACTTCGTGTCTTCAAACCGACCCACCCACCCCACACGCATCTTAAAAGAGAAAACCGGCCCACCCACAACGCACACAGCACGGTAAAAATCCTCTTCTTCCCCTCACCTGCGCCGCCCTACCTCCTTCCCATGCCACCGCGCTGCCCTACCTCCTCCCACGCCACCACGCCGCTGTCTCCAGGGGCCATCCATCGTGCCGCCCTAGCTCCTCCTTGCGCCTCCCAGATCCCTGGATCCCGCACCGGCAGCGATGGATGTCCGGCCGGATCCAGCGCCCTGAGATCCCTGGAGCAGCACCGGCCACCGTCGCGCCTCCGTCGGCCAGGCTAGATCCTCGCGCCGCTCGACCAGGACGCACCTCCCGGCACCCGCCTCCCCACCTCCTCGCGTCTCCACCGATCGGGGCGCACGGCGTCACTCCAAATCGAGCGGGCGCGAGGCGGACGCCGTGGCGGACCACGGCCTCGGTGTGGATTTCGTCAGCGGCCGCACCACCTCATGTCGACGGTTCGGTTCATCCAGGGCCTGCGGTTCGTTGGATGCTTGGTGTGCACCGGCGGCCAAGTTTCTTCTCCGGGCTCCGCCTGCCACGACCACGACAGCAACGGATCGGCGCCCTAGTCTGCTGACCATCGTGCCCCCCTCTCGCCAGCCAGAGGTCCAAGGGAAGTTGCAGTTCACGTGGTGAAGCCGCGTGGCGAGGTTTGCATCATGTGTGCGTGAAGTGCGGCTCGCCTCGTCCTGCAGTGCGGCTCGGCGCATTTTTTTGCTTCAGTGCTCGCGGGCACGAGAAGTGCAGTAGTCTGGTTCTTGCACTTTTGGTTGCTTTTGTTGTATAGCTTGATTATTATGGTCATGCAGGTCACCAGAATAAAAATCATGTAGTCCATTTCTCATAAATATCAAGAAATGCAGTCTGTTTTCTTCAACTCGTGCGATGTTGTATGCTTCGAATTTAATGCACTTCATCGGTGCTTGCTGGTGAGTTGGTTGTGAAATGCAGTTCATTTGGTGCCACATAAAAAAGAATAAAAAATAAAAAAACACATGCAGTTACCTCTGTCGATAATGTAGCCGGTGTTCGACGAATGCAGTTCGCTTTGTCGATTTCGGTTCCGCGAAAAAACACGTTCATCTCTGTTTACCGATAATGCAGTGCGCTTGCCTGTCGGATGCGGTGCGGTTGCCCGTCCGATGCAGTTCATTTGGACGATTCCGGATCCGCGAAGAACACATGCGCTCTGTTTGGCGATAATGCAGTGCACTTGACTGTCGGATGCAAACCAATGCAGTTCACTCGCCAATTTTTTGTTTCGCGAAAAAAGTGAGCCTGCGTTTTAGTAAAATCGACGCTACTTTTAAACCGTAAGGAGTTAGAGAGAAAGTTATATATGAAAATCGAGCGCCTCGACGATACCTATCAAACCGTGCAACAATTGAATCTATCAAAAGAACGAATCAAACTTTTTTACGCAAATACGCCTGTTGTCCACAAGAGGGCAGCGCCATCGTTTTCGAAATTCCTTCAAAACCGTGAAGAATCTCGAAAAGTGTTCAACATGTCGGAGATGCTCCTACTCCATACGAAACCAACGGTGTATCATACGCATCGTTTCGACAAAGGGTTAAATTTTTTGACTCTCTACGAGATCCGAAAACCAAAAATAGAGTGGCTGCGTTTTTTTCAATTTGAAATTCCTCTCAAACCGTGAAGAATTAGACAAAGTGTTCAACATAAGGATGGAGCGCTTGATCGATATATTTCCAACGGTATATCATTCAAATCATTCCGATGAACGGTTTAAGAGAAATCGCGAAAATACGCCCGCTACAAAAGTATGTTGCCGCACCGTTTTCGAAGCTGCTCTTAATCCGTTACGAATTAGAAGAAGTGTTCAACATACGGAAGATGCTCCATTTCAATACTAATCCAACGGTGTGTCATACACTCAATTCCGACAAATGGTTAAAAAGTTGAAGCAAAAACGGTACATGCGGTTCTGTTTTACTCGAGCTGCAGTTCTTCGAATACAGCAGTGCGGTTCTCTTTGCGATACGATGCAGTTCGGAATGTTGTCAGAATAGTCCGGCTGTATATATTTATATATATATATATATATTAGTGAAGTTATTCATCACCTAGGGTATAGAATAATTTATTCTTCACCCGAGGTAATTTTACGAACCTTTCATAAAAAATTACATTCGTAATACAAATAGTTACGTTAATATGGATTCCCTACATAAATTTTGACATAAAAAACAAAAATATAGCTCATAAGATAAAAATAATTACATTTTATGTATATTTTACCCCATTATTTTTACGTTTGTAATTTTACGTAACATAAAATATATTTTATGGTGATTATATTTGTTTACGTTCTTTTTTTACGTATGAAATAAGATCAAATTTACGAAATGTAAAATTACGGTGTATTAATGTCAAATCAGAGGGGGTGAAGAATAACTATTCCTCACCCAGGGTGACGAATAGTCTATCCCTATATATATATATATATATATATATATATATAGCCAGTATATTCTGCTAATATTAGCAGAATAACTATTCTGATAACACTTCGGAAATCCATTGTATCGCTAAGGGAACCACATTGCTGACTCACGAGCACTTCATCTCGGGTAAAAACGATTCACATGCAGTATTTTCGTCTTAACTTTTTAACCGTTTATCGGAATTGAGCGTATGATACACCGTTGGATTCGTATGGAAAAGGAACATCTTTCGTATGTTGAACACTTCCCCCTATTTTTCAGGATTAAGAGCAGTTTCATAAACGGTGCGGCGACCCACTTTTGCAGCGGCAGTTTTTCCGTGATTTCTCTTAAACCGTTTATCAGAATGATGCAAATGATATACCGTTGGGAACATATCGATCAGGCGCTCCATCCATATGTAGAACACTTTGTCTAGTTTGCCACGGATTTGAGAGAAATCTAGCCGCAAAAAAACCCACACACTCTGTTTTTCGCCGCCGGATCTTATAGAGAGTAGAACTTTTTAACCGCTAGTCCGATCAATGCGTATGATACACCGTTGGATTCGTATGGAGTAGTAGATTAATCCATATGTTGAACACTTTTCAAGATTCCCGACGGTTTTGTTGTAATTTAAAAAATGGTGTTGCTGCCCTCTTTTGGACAGCGGGAGTTTTTGCGTAAATTCGTTTGATTCGTTCGTCCGATTGATGCAATTGATACACCATTAGATAGCTATCGTCGAGGTGCTCCATTTGTATGTATAACACATCCTCTAACTCCTTACGGTTTAAAAGTTGTGTCGATTTTAGTAAATCGCGGAACTCCGTTCTTCGCGGACCCGGAATCGACGACGTGAATTACAGTTGTCGGGAAATGCACCGTATCCTATGGGCAAGCGCACTGCATTATCGGCAAACAAAAATGCACGTGTTTTTCGTGGATCTGGAATCGGCGAAAAGAATTGTATCCATCGGGCGACCGCATTGCAACGTCAAATATAGAGAACTGCACATGGTTTTTTCATTCACTTATCAGAACTTACATTTTTTGCTTTGGAGAAAGTAAAACGAAGACATAACGAAGTGAACTGCATATTTATTTTTTGTCATATTCCTAATTTGTGTTGCAAACTAATTTTTGACCCAATTGTTAGGCTTTTGAACTGCATTCCTTGAAGCGTAAATTTTCGTTTTACTTATGAGAATTTCGCAATTCACTTCGCAAATAGTAAACCGCGGGATAGACCGAAGTAAACTGCATAAGTTTTTTTTTGCAACATATTTTACACAAACGAATTATAAGTGAGCTGCAACATATGCAAAAAAATTACAGAAAAAATGTGCATTGCACTTTTATCACGAACTGCAATATATGCATTTTTTACAAAAGGAATATACAATGCAATGTTATATTTTTTTCTGTTTATCTTCTCCTGCAATTTGTTTTGACATTATATTCTCCTGCAATTAACAGTAAAACGAACCGCACATAAAAGAAACACATGACCCGGTCCGCATAAATCAATAAAAAAATATTTTTAGCACGCAACAAACTTCAGGCATATGCGCTCCGGTCCGCATGAACGTTTCGAGTGAACTACATGGCGGTGATGTCCCGCCCCGCGCTGCACACCGCACGGCCGCCTCGAGCGAACTACATGGGGCTGAGGTGGTTGTCCTGCTCATCTTCTCACTAGCAGCAGATTGTCGATCAGCCGAATAACAAAGAGTTAAAATGAACAATGTTGCATATGATTCTCGCTGATAAAAGCCCAAGAAAAGACCTACAAAATAAATAAATAAATAAATAAATAAATAAATACTCCATCCTTTATGTTTAATACACTGCTGTGTATGGACTGTCCACCGGATGCATGCGTACTCCTGTAATTAAACTAAGCTGCTTCGTTTACTAGCAATATTGGCATTGGAACGTAGATTTAATCTTCCTGACATGGCAAACTAAACCATGCATATCGTTGCAGGTGATCGGCTGGCCACACGTTAGAAGAAGCAACAGACGGCGACCAACTTTGACTTGACGCACTGCACCCGCACGCGGAACTGCACAGCTTGGCCACCAGGCACTGCATGCCGTGTAGGCGGCTGGGGACCATGGCAGGGATCAAGGCGCCGGCAGGATCGTTGTCGATCTACGTCGGGAGGAGCCGCAACCCGATCCCGCCGGGGGCGAGGCGTGTACTGAAGGTAGGGAAGGACCAAGATCCCAACAAAACTGCGCGTCGCCGGTGATTTGGAAGCCCGGCGGACCTACAGGCGCGGGATGGTCTGCTGGACCGGCGAGGATTCCATCTCTGCCGAGGCCGGGCTGGCCGGCGGGGAGGGGGTTTGGCCGCCGGGGCAGTGGAGAAGCCTGGCGCGCTGGTTCTCTAAGGGCGGCCGGATCTGGCGGCGGCCAGGGGCCTCGGATCTGGTGGCGGCTCGATGTGGCAGCGCGCGCCGGATCTGGTGGCGGCCGGATCTTGGGGGATTGGGGAGGTGGCGCACGGGGTGGAGGTGGAGGGGCACTGCCGTGGGGAGGAGGAAGGTGGAAGTAGTGGGGTGCGTGGGTGGGCTGGCGGTGGGTTATTTTTATCGCTTGCGTGGTTCGGTTCGTGGTTTTGCGTGTAGTCTTAGCAGTATAAGAAAAAGTGTTGTTAAAATAAGTCTTAAGGGGTTTATTCTGGTAATACCCCTTAAGACCTTATTCTACTCAGGGCCGTACCCAAGAAAACAGAGGCCCTGTGCGAGATAAAAAATTTAGGCCTTCAACATAACAAATGGAAATTAGAAAAAACAAAGATTTGTTATGTACGGAGTATATGATCATTATGTCATTGTTGTGAACCTCATCTGCACCTGTATCAGCACTCCGATTTTAAGAAAAAACTTGGATTTGTTTGCTAAAAATTTGTCAAGAGCCATTTTCAAGATCTAGATCTAAGAAAATATCTTTTACTGGTTTCATATCCTGAATTCCCGACTCGATTCCTAATCGTAGAACTACAAGACACTTGAGAAATCAAGACTAGGAGGCAAATGTCATCCATTAAAACTGAACATAGAAACATAAAGGGATGAAACGACCTTTGATTGATTTGGAAAGAATACCATTGAGTGACAGCCAGGGCGTGTGGCTCTGGTAGTCCGGTTGCTCCTCTTGATGAATCAGAAACCTAGCACGGACTGCCTCCAACTCCGATTAGTGCACCAAGTCGTAGGGCCAGCAGCAAGCAACAATAGGACTGGAAAAAGTAGATTAGAGATGTGATAAATTGAGAAAGAGTAGTAGAGAATACTTGATAAATAGTAGTACTGGAGTAATAGATGGACCGAAGGTGGAGCAGTGCCTATTTCATTGCAATGTGTGCGGATTTGTTTGTGGTAAAAGTGAAGGAATTAATCCACTGAAGTAGTGTGGATGAATCTTGGGAAGAGAAAGAGTACACGGATAGATGGAACGAGAAGATGTGCGTGAGATGGGACCTTGGAGTTATTTCATTGCAGGTTACCAGGTAGTAACTGCTCATCTATTGTGAGTAATTACTACTAGTATCCATGAAAAATTGGGGGCCCTGCTAATTTAGAGCATGGTTAATAGTATAGCCGGCTGTTGGCTATAAGGAGATGCCATGTCATCTATAGCCAACCTTATAGCTAACTAGTATGATGGTTAGGTATAAATATGTACTATTCTATTGATACATGACCCACATGTCTATCTCACAAAATGTCTAGGAGCACGTGCTGCAGCTGGCTACTAATCTGTAGCCCGCTTCTCTTCTCTTTCCTCTTCTCTCTCTTCCACATCACCTCAAATATACTATTTTAATGCTTACAGCCTGCTGACTGTACCTGGCTCAGTAACACGCTAAACAGGTGCACGGTACGGGCCTGATTCTACTAACAATCCTCTTAAGTTTTTCTAGCGCGGAGCTCCCCCGTGAACAACGCCCACTCTCCCGACGCCACCTTCTAACGCAGCAACTCCCGAGGATGGTGGCGATCCCCTCCCCTCCCTGCCTTCAAGAACGGAGCGCTGGCGAACGACGTCGCCCCCCTCATCTGCCTGCATAACTCCTCCCCACGACCGTATCCGCCCGCCTCCCCGACCCAGTCACCACCTACCCCCTCACCCAGCTATCGCTCACTGGAGACCCGTCGTAACCACCGTAAGGCAGTCGCTGGATCCATCTTTCGCCGTCCTCAAGCGTATGGCCGGCGTCAGATCCGCGCGTGACCGGCGTCCCTGCCAAAAACCGGTATCGAGGGCGGATGGATCCGTCGACATTCTCACGCGTATGGCCGGCGTCAGATCCGTGCGTGGCCGGCATCCCTACCAACCACCGGAGTCGAGGGCGGCTGGATCCTCCCCGTGGACGTCCTCCCGCGGCTGCTCGATGACGGATCCGAGCCTAGACCTCCCAGGGTCTCCATTCCGTCGCCATGTCGAGGGGACTCAGCTTCAAGGATTGGAGGTGGCCGGTAATCTCGGGGTCTCTCGCGACTCTCCCCTTCTTGTTCCTCCCCTGGTGCCCCCCCCCCCCCCCCCCCCCCCCACCGCTCCCTGTGCAGCCGGGTAATTTCTTCCATGCAGCTCGGGTGCTCTTAGGTGGAGTTCTGACTTCTTTGGGTACACAGAAAGTTCATGCATGTGTGGGGAAGCAAGCAAGCAAGATGATGAAGTATTTGGTTTGTGGCTTTGATTCATGTCCGGTGCTTAATGTTTCATTGCAAAACCAATGATTTTTTTAGTTAGAAATTCAAAACATGTACTAGTGGGGCTAGTCACATAAGAATTTGGATGTTCTGAACTTCGACCACTGGACACTCTCCCATTTACAAAATCACAATGTATACACATCTTTCTCTGCGTTTATCAAACCAGTGATCTGCATAATTCAGGCAAGCCTTTACATCTAAGCTAGCTGAGAGTGAGAGTGGTTCACTGTAAATATCTTCTGTGGTTCACTTTGTAAAACGAGAAAAAATCTCTCATTTTGTAAACGCAAGAAAACCCAAAAACCATAGCAAGAAGTTCAATTAAAAAAAATGTACTTCACAAGTTTTGGCTCCCCACGGTTCGCTTTAGTCAATCGAAAAAATGCAGTTCTTGTATGGTTCACTTTGTTCATCTCGTTGTGTATGTGTTGTTATATCCATCAGACCATGTATAAGAAACACCAAAAATGATGTGGAAAAAATGATGCAGTTCATTTTATTTTGTTCTTTACAAGTTCTCTATTGTGTCATGCAATTTTTTTGTTTTTATAAAATAACAAGAAAAAAATGAAGTTCAGAAGACAAAAACTTTTGAGAATTATGTGGTTCACTTTCAACAGTGATGATATTCACTTGCGCCCGACATGAAGTGCAATTTGTATAGGAAAACACTAAAAAGAGTAATTTCTAGTGTGTTAGTTTCATTGTAGCTATCCCACAAAAACAGTTTAATTGCAATTATCTGAATGTACTACCGACTGTTAGTTGTCAGTATGTTGTGTTAGTTCTATCCTATCTCTGAAATTTATCTCTGAAGGTAATTAGCAGTGTGGACAGTATGTTATAGATTCAAAAGGTGTCCAGTTTGCATAACTAGACACAGACCTGCACCATCGTTAGGACAGTAAAATGTTGATTCCATTGATATGCTAGTTTTCTATAGCGTCCGCATCTCCAAACTTTCAAGAATGAATCCGAGATGATTTTTTAGTCACTTTACCTTTTTTTTGGTAGCTCGACACTGCTCGCATTTGAATTTTCGGGTGCAGGTTGCAGCCCCATTTGAAGATGAGCAGCTTTGTTCTAATTTTTCTGCCCACGGGCGTGCAGTGCACAATTTCTTTTGTGTGGTTTTCAGATTTTACTATTGATTTAGGTGAATACAGCGCGGTAAAAATCTTTAATGCAGTTTGATGCGGTCAGTGTGAAGATATTATGTGGTTCACTTTGTAAAACGAAAAATAAGAGGTTCACTTGGTAAAAACAAAATGAAATGCATTTTAAGAATTGAAAAATGCAGCTTTTTAATGTCAACCATGTAGTTTTGAAGCTATTAGAAAAATGTTAGAAATATAGAACAATAATTGATGCAGTTCACTAACAATGATCTTGTGATCTAGATACGCTTACGAATATATTTTTTAGAAAAACCATTGAGTAAACAATTTTTTTACGCTTCTGAGTTAACAGTATCAAAGAAATATATGGACCTTAATTATCTTTACATCGTATATGATAATTATGTACAAGTCATTACTATAGAATATTTCATCTTTGTAGTAAGAACTACAACTTATCATGTTTGTAGGTAGAAGGACCGGCTACGCTGTCGAAGCAACGAGCGACCTTTTGAGCCTCGGCGGTGATGTCTACGCACGCTTTTATTCTTCTGATTATGTTGGGCCTTCAAACGCAGAGGTTTGTAGGACAGTAGCAATTTCCTTCAAATGGATGACCTAAGGTTTATCGAATTCAGAAAAGTAGAGGTTGAAGATGGTCTCTCTCAAGCAACCCTGCAATTAATATACAAAAGTCTCTTGTGTCCCAAACACACCTGATATAACTAGAAGTTGTATAGATGTATTAGTTCAACGAAGAGATGATAAAATATGGGTGATAGGTGTGGCAAATCAAAATAATATAAATCTGTAATAAAAAGTGCAGCAAATAAACATGTGATAAAAGTGAGCACAAACGGTGTAACAATGATGAGAAACAAGGCCTAGGCTTCATACTTTCATTAGTGCAACTCCCAACAACATTAACATAGTCTAAACACATGATATTTTCCATAAAACATGCAATGGAGACGTACTCGGATGTCATTCCTTTGTGGTCAAGAGAGGACGAGAATTATGTAGGGCTACAAAAGAACACCTCAGAGTTCGTAGTTCTCAATCTATGGATTTCGCAATGTCACCGCGGTCATCCAAAGAGAGTACCACAATCACCACAACATATCTCAAGGATAGTCAAAGACAAACACCAAGAGACTCTCAATCTTTAATCAACACACAAAAGAGGAAATCACTTACGAAAATATTCTTCTAATCCATTTCCAATAGACCGCTGTCACTTTGGTCTTGAGGATTATATTAGATAAATACAAGTGAGTACATCAAATCCAATACATAGAAAAACGAGAAACATCATGAGATCATCCAAGATTAACATAGCCTATGATCACAACGAAGATCACATCATGGAAGAGAGAATTGACCACATAGCTACTGGTAGAAAGCTCAGCCCCGAGGAGGGACTACTCCCGCATCATGGAGGGAGGAAGCAACGGCGATGGAGATGAATCCGGAGGCACTTCCCCGTCCCGACAGGGTGCCGACACAGAATTCTGGTCCCCTGAAGCTTGTTGGCGATTGCGACGGAGATCGAAATTGCTTCTGAAGAAAAGGGGCCTGGAATCAGGGTTTTCGCGACGGGAGAATAAATAGGAGCCAAAGGGGCACCGGGGGGGGGGGGGCCACCAGGAGTCCAGGTGGCCATCCGACGCGTCCAAGCCCTAGGCCGCGCCACCTGGCCGCCTGGGCACCAGGTGGGGCCCCTCTGGCCCTTCTTCGGTGAATCCGGAAGCTTTCGGAACGCTGAATTTTTATCTGATTTTCCCGAATTTTTGGAGCACTTTTAATATGGGGAAACCTGAAATAGAAAAACTGCAGAAAACAGGAACTGACACTATGGTGCACTGAGTTAATAAGTTAGTCCAAATATGATCAAAATTTGATGAAAGTGTATCTGGAAGATATCAATATCACACAAAGCATGCATGGAGAAAGCAGAAATTATAGATACGTTTGGGACGTATCAACATCCCCAAGCTTAAGTCCTGCTCGTCCTCGAGTAGGTAAATAATAACAAGCATAATTTCTTTGGTGACATGCTGGCAACCATATAAGAACTTTGAAAAGTAAAACAATCAAGGTATGTGATTCAATCCAAGTGATAACATGCAAGAGTCTATATTAGCATTGAAACAAGCAACGAAAGAACATTAGGTGCAAGAGCTCTCGCTGTCCGTGACTCGAATGTCTCCAGATGGTGTTTGCGTGCATGCAGGAGGATATGGGAATACGAGAAAAAAATAATTTTGTTGAGAACTTAATCTATTAAAGTTTCACACTTGGTCTTCTTTACAATCTTATCTTGACTCGTCCCTAGACCACTAGCCAGGTACAAGTCAATTTGATCCACTCCCTTTCAATATTTTGAGCACTCATGCAATGGATGAGCGTAAGCATGAGAGTTGACACTTATGATGGCAAAGAAAGAAATATGATGGAGGAGGAAGACAAAAAGGCTGAGAAAGGCTCACATCAATGAGGAAAATCATAGGCGAGAGAGCCAAATGATAGATGTGATGTGAGGAGTAGGGATTGCCATGCAACGCATGCACATATGAGCTAAGAAAATCTCTCTAATGGAACTAGTGGGGGTGCATCCAACTTGCTCGCTCATGAAGACTTAGAGCTCGTTTGAGGATGCTCATCCTTGGAATCTGCAAGCCAGGTTCTATAGTGTGAAGGTCCCCACATAGCTATATGCATAAATGATCATCTTTATAGAGTACAAGGATAAGAGGGAGTACGAGTGTGGATGTTTCAAAAAGAATAGTGTGTTGCCCCTTTTTTCTTTTTTTTCTATTTTTTCTATTTTTCGGAGGCCTCAATGGCTCTTTCTATTTAACTCCCATTTGTCCTCTTTGAGATCTTTTAAATCTGTCCTCTTTGGGATCTTTTGCTCACTGAAGGGCAACACTCTAATTTACAAGAGGGTATAGAAGATCGTCAGAAGAGTGTTACATCGTGATCGTCAGCAAGGCAAGCAACCCCCTCTTTGATCATGTCTATAAAATCCCAGTTTCCTCTCATTCTCGCAAATGCATGTTTAGGATGTCACCATGATACGTTCTATCGCTAGTTGAACCTATTCCTTTGCATGACCTATCATTTTGTCACAGTAATAAGCAAACCACAATCCTAGCAGATGTAGGAGTTGGTTGATATCATGTGGCCCCTGTAACTGTTACAGCTTATTGCATGCTTAGAGTTGTTACCTGAGGCTACTTTGATGTGATTCGGGATGGTAGTGATCATGTGAATGATGGTGGTAATGTGTTGGTGAATCTACCCTAAACAAAGGTGAACGATGAGAGGCTGTGTAGGAGTACACAGTGGGTTGTCTCGTTGAACACTGCTTAGGCCCGAGTTCTTGTGTTGTTATCCAAGACCAAGAGTACGACCACACATTGGGCTCACTGACCCCTCTCGGCCTAGTACCTCACCCCGGACCAGTCCAGGAGTCGCAAGTAGTTCGCCCTTTAACGACCTCAAGCAGGTGGAACCAAGGTAAGTGGTTGGCGTAGGTTGTGGGCACGTTGAATCAAGTGATCATGATCGAGTTGAGCTTGATGGCGGTCACACAACGTTTGAGTCCGCATCGGAACAATCGGACGGATTCTGATTGTGGTCCCAACTCAAATAGGCGACTCCCTAGGACTAGAGATGGTGCCGTGAGTGAAGTGTCGTGGCAGCATCCTCGCCGGTACTCACTTAAAGGGTCCATCCCCAGGCGGTAACTGATGAGGCGTGTGTGTAGCAGTACACTCCTGCAGGGTTAATGAACTATTCGAATAGCCGTGTCCGCGGTTATGGACTATTTGGAGACCTTTACTTGATCATAGATAATTTGAACCGGATACTTCTAAAACACACCAAGATAAGTGTGAGTGTTGTGGCGTGCTTCCTCGTGGGGAAGTCGAGGAAGGCACCATAGTGGAGTATTGGTTGGAGACTGTTACTTGGACTCGTGTACGTTCTTACCTCTCTCTGGTACTCGTAGTTCAGGATTAGCCAAGTCAAAGATGACACTTCTGCAAGTGAAACCCCACCTCCCTTTGCCTTGATACATGTGCATGAGTAGTATAGTTCCTATGTAAGTCTTGCTGAGTACGACTTTGTACTCATGTTTGCTTATTCTATGTTTTAGAGACGAGACCACTGACCCTGATGGTGGCCTCTACCTCGAGCTCGACGTGGACCAATGTCGTATAGTTCCAGGCAGCAGCCTGTGCCCTCTGGAGGGTCGTTGTATTTTCTTTCAGGCTTCTTAAGACATTTGTTAAACTTGTCTTTACTAAGACATAATTTGCTTCCGTTGATGTTTGATGTAATGTTGGATCACAGTCATGTGATCTCTGCTTGTAATACAACTACTATGTCTGCTCTGTTTAGCAGAAGTTATAAAGACTATGAGTTTGTAGAGTTTATGTTGTGATTACCTGCTGTTTACATTGGACATGTATGCTGAGTGTATGATTATAACATGCATGTCTTAGTGTGGGGTTCGATAGCTTAGTTGTGTTCTTGCCGGCGGTCTTTTATACACCAAGTGGCCCTTAGATGTGCGCAGCTTGGGGCATCGCGATGCGATTGTTCGTGACTCTGTCACGTGGCACACTTTGTTGTATGATTGAGCCCGCCCGAGATCTCGACTAAGTGATCGGGATGGAGTAAGTCTATGTAAGGGTTATGATTCAATCGATAACATGGTTGAGGCGACTTGTCTATGAGTATGGGATTCACCACCCATAAGCATTTAGACTTGTGAGCGGACGATGAGGACCCATCTCAGTTGATCATCCGGCCTGGATGGGATGCCCCTCACGTTCGATGCTTACCGAGAGTGATCTGTGCTTGGCCTTGTCTTCTTAGACAAGTGTGTACGGCTCTCGGCTCTCCATGTGATTGCATTGTGACCGGAATTACATACGCTAACCCCGGGTCCCGACAATCCTGAAGCACAACCTTCCAGTTGAGCCCTTAGAAATCCTAGCACAACCAAACGAAGACCCGGTGTTTGACCTCAAACCACTTCCCGATATGCGCAAGTATGCTTATTTAGATGAAAAGAAAATATATCCTGTCATTATCAATTCTAACCTTCCAGGATTTGAAGAAGAGCTATTATTGGAGACACTTCGTAGACACCATGCTGCCTTGGTCTATACCCTTGATGACCTTAAGGTATTAGTCCATCGATTTTCCAACACACTATCAATCTCGAGCTCGATGCTAAGCCAATTGTTGATCATTAACGACGGTTGAACCCAAAGATGAAGGGCGTGGTTAGGACGGAGATCCTCAAGCTTCTTGCCGCAGGTATCATTTATCCTATAGCTGATAGTAGGTGGGTAAGTCCAGTTCATTGTGTTCATAAGAAAGGAGCTATGACTGTTGTTCCAAATGATAAAAATGTACTAATACCTCAAAGAGTTTTTATTGGATATAGAATGTGTATTGATTACAGGAAGCTGAACAAAGCGACCAGGAAGGATCACTACCCACTGCCCTTTATTGATCAGATGCTAGAGAGGTTGTCTAAAAACACCCACTTTTGCTATCTTGATGGGTACTCTGGCTTCTCTCAAATTAATGTCAACACTGCCGATCAAGAGAAGACCACCTTCACGTGTCCCTATGGTACTTATGATTACAGGCGTATGCCTTTTGGTTTATGCAATGCACCTGCTAATTTTCAGAGATGTATGTGTGCAATTTTTCATGGCTTCTGTGAGGAGATTGTGGAAGTCTTCATGGACGATTTCTCCGTCTATGGAACTTCCATTGACCACTGTCTCCACAATCTTAATAAAGTTTTGCAGAGATGCGAGGACACAAACTTAGTTCTAAATTGGGAAAAATTTCACTTCATGGTTAACGAAGGGATCGTTCTTGGTCACAAGATTTCCGAGAGGGGAATTGAAGTGGACAAGGCGAAGATTGAAGCTATTGAAAGGATGCCCTATCCAAGGGACATTAAAGATATTATTAGTTTTCTCGGTCATGCTGGTTTCTATAGAAGATTTATCAAAAACTTTTCCAAGACCTCGAGACCCCTCACCAATCTTCTCTAGAAGGATGTTCCTTTTGTATTTGATGAAGATTGTAAGGAGGCTTTCGAAGTTCTTAAGAAAGCTTTGATAATCGCTCCTATAGTACAAGCACCTGACTGGAAAATTCCCTTTGAAATTATGTGTGATGCTAGTGATTTTTCTGTTGGAGCCGGGTTAGGACAAAGGGTTGATAAGAAATTGAATGTTATACATTATGCTAGCAAGACCCTTGATAGTGCTCAAAAGAATTATGCTACCACAGAGAAGGAATTCTTAGCACTAGTGTTTGCTTGTGATAAATTTAGACCTTATATTGTTGATTCAAAAGTTATTATTCATACTGACCATGCTGCTCTTAAGTACCTTATGGATTAGAAGGATGCCAAAACAAGACTCATTAGGTGGGTACTCCTTCTTCAAGAATTAGATTTACAGATTGTTGATAGAAAAGGAGCAGATAATCCGGTGGCCGACAATCTTTCAAGGATGGAAGATATATCGCATTACCCCATCCCAGTCAACGACAGTTTTCTAGATGAACAACTTGTCGTTGTAAAAGTACAATCTCTCTCCCATCCTTGGTTTGCAGATTATGCTAATTTTTTCATTGCAAATTATTTGCCTCCAGGTTTAACATTTCAGCAAAGGAAGAAGCTCTTCCATGATTTGAGGCACTACTTTTGGGATGGCCCTCATCTTTTCAAAGAAGGTCCTGATGGGATCGTGAGAAGATGTATACCGGAACAAGAGCATAAGGACATCCTCAAGCAATGTCACGACATCCCCTATGGAGGACATCACGCCGGTTAAAGGATGATACGTCCAAAACGTATCTATAATTTCTTCTTGCTCCATGCATCTTTTGTGTGATATTGATGCACTTCCATACACTTTTGATCATATTTGGACTAACCTATTAACTCAGTGCACCCCAGTGCCAGTTCCTGTTTTCTGCTATTTTTGTATTTCAGGTTTTCCCATTACTTAAAGTGCCAGAAAAATTCCGATAAAAATTTAGGAAAAATCAGGGTACATGAAGCTTCGGGAAGAGCCAAGTGGGGCCAGAGGGGAGCCAAGGGTGGCCCAGGCGGCCACCTGGCGCGGCCACCCCTAGGCCGCGCCAGGGGGCGCCTGGGGCCCCTGGTCCACCTTTGGCTGCCCCCTTCACCTATATATCTCTCTCGTCCTGAAATCCTCAAGGCCAGAACCCTTTTCTCCCGAAGCAATTCCGATCTCCGCTGCCATCGCCACCATGTTTCGGGGGACCAGAATTCCTGTGCCGGCACCCTGCCGGGATGGGGAAGTGCCACCGGATTCATCTCCATCGACGTTGCTTCCTCCCTCCATGATGCGGGAGTAGTTCCTCCTCCAGGCTGAGGTTTCTACCAGTAGCTATGTGTTCTTCTCTCTCTCCCATGATGTGATCTTCATTGTGATCATAGGCTATGTTAATCTAGGATGATCCCATGATGTTTCCCCTTCTTCTATGTAATGAATTGGTGTACTCACTTGATCTTATCTAGTATAATCCTCGAGACCATGCTGACAGAGGTCTATTGACATGGGTTAGAAGAATATTTTCATTAGTGATTTCCTCTTTTGTGTGTGGATTGAAGATTGAGAGTCTCTTGGTGCTTGTCTTTGACTATCCTTTAGATATGTTGTGGTGATTGTGGTACTCTCTTTGGATCGCCGCGGTGACATAGGGAAATCCATAGATGAGAACTACGAACTCTGAAGTGTGCTTTTGTAGCCCTACACAATTCTCGTCCTCTCTTTACCACAAAAGGAATGACCTCCGAGTACATCTCCATTGCATGTTTTATGGGAAATATCATGTGATTAGACTATGTTAATGTTGTTGGGAGTTTCACTAGTGAAAGTATGAATCCTAGGCCTCGTTTCCACCATTGCAATACCGTTTGTGCTCACTTTTGTCGCTTGCTACCTTGCTGTTTTTATTTATTCAGATTTATATTACCTTGGTTTGCCACCCCTATCACCCATATTTTACCATCTCTTCGCCGAACTAGTGTACCTATACAATTTGCCATTGTATTAGGTGTGTTGGGGACATAAGAGACTTCTTGTATCTTAATTGCAGGGTTGCTTGAGAGAGACCATCTTCAACCTCTACTTCCCTGAGTTCGATAAACCTTAGGTCATCCACTTGAGGGCAATTGCTGCTGTCCTACAAACCTCTACGCTTGGAGACCCAACATAGTCTACAAGAATAGAAGCGTGCATAGACATCAAACTATTTCTGGCGCCGTTGCTGGGGAAGTAAATGTTTGAAGGTATATCTTTAGATCTTGCAATTAAATCTTTTCGTTTCTTGTTTTTAGTTTCACTAGTTAGGCTTATGGAAAACCGCATTCTTAGTTCGTTGCTTGGGGAAGGCCGCTTTACCACACCCGTGGTAGAGAATTCTCCTCCACCTACTGAATGTATCACGTTCCAAATACCACTTGGGATAATTGAAATAATTAGGAATGATTGTTATGATGGAACAGTCAATCCTAGTATTCATTTGTTGAAATTAATGACGAGGGGGTGACCCCACAACTCCTCTACGTGAGGGTACTTGGTGCGTGTCATGGCTGGCGGCCCACCAGGGGCCCACTCGTGGACACCGACATGATTGAATAAGACGTGAAGACGAAGACTTGAGGCGCAAGACAAGGAATCCTACTTGTAGTCGACTAGGACTCTTGTAAACCCTACCTGGCTATCTATATAAAGCGAGGTAGGGGCACCTCTCTAGACAACCACAACAGAGGCTCTCAATCCCCACGCATAGAACTAGACAAATCTCTCTCCACCAAAGCCCCTCACGACACCTCTGTACATCATCATCAATACAAGATCAGACAAGCAGCATGTAGGGTTTCCCTCCGGGGGCCTGAAGCTGGGTAAATCGTGCCCCATGTGTCGCTTGTCCGCCGTCCGAAGCAATACACAATCTGTAACCTAGCCTTGTGCGCACTAGCCTCGGCTTCCCTGTAATCGCCATCTCCAATCAATAATATCGACCAGGAACGTATCCTCCTGTTAGCCGACGAGCTTATCGTCCAACCTGTGCCTCTCATGACTAACCCAGGGTCCCTGACCATGGTATTTTCCGGGGTACATCCCCGTCAATTGCTGCCGTCTGTGGGGACTACACAGGTTGGAATTATGATCTCAGCGGTTCCGTCTTCAGCAAGTCACAACTCAAGGGCTTCTTCAACAACTACATCAAGATCTACATCAAGCTCACGGAGAAAACAAGAAAATTTTCGAGCGCGCTACTCGAAGATCGACATCAACAAAAGCACTCTCGCGCAGCCTACAAGACAAAAAAACGTCTGTGTTGCGGGCACTGTCGACGGCGACTCGGAGCTTATCTCGACGATCCCTTCGGTGGAAAGATGCGAATCCAATTTTCGAAAATCTGTGAAAATTTCAGAAAATTCCAACGGCTGGATCTCCCTCGGCGACCCGCGCACTAAAGAACTCTTGAAATATGACGGAACTCCGCGCGACTCCAGCAAATAAATTCCTGCCATTAGCTCGGACATAAACTTGAAGATCCATCCGGTGAAAGCATGCGGGATTCAATGACCCATTAGCACAAAAAAGTTCAGAAAATTCCAACGGTTAGATCTCCGTCGGCGGCTCTCGCACTGCAACGCGTTTTTGGATCTACGCGAGATTGCGAATTTTCAATCGCGAATTCGGGTTCAATCTGGACCCACAAGGCTTTTACTCCAACTCGACATGCCATGGATGACTCGCCAAGGTTTCTACATCAACTCGCGCTTCTACAACGACATGACACAACGAGCAATCGAAGGACCCCGCCCGACGCGTCGAGTCCTTCTCGGTCACTCGCCGCACCGTCGACTCCAAGCACACAAAACATCCTCCGCCGAGCTCCTTTGTATGGGCTCTCCCTTACCGAGCTCCATCGCGCAGGAATCGCCGCATCGAGTACTCTCGTCACTCGCCGGATAAATTCTTCACGACGACTTCGCCACGCAACTCCGCCGCCTCAACACTCGGGGGCTCGTGAACTCGGGGGCTCGTGAACTCGGGGGCTCGCGGACTCGGGGGCTGAACGTCGCAATTGTCGTCACGTCGACTCCGTTCTCGCCTCGTCGACTGCTCATCTTCGACATCCTCCGCCGCGTCGATCCTATAGCTAAGTTTTCTTTACATTCTTATGCTATGATTCCAAAACCTTTATACATTCTCGATCTGTCGCCAAAGACGACTACGCAGTCGCACACAAACATCTGGGGTCTACAAAATCATTCTTTAGATCATGCTCAGTTTTATATGCTGTTTATTCGCGTTCGTCAAAATAATGAGGCTGGGTACCAAAAGGCCGCTCTTGTCTCCGGGTTCAACAAGTCTGGCATCATGTCCCTGTTACCCGGCAGGAGTTTACTGCTGGAGGGCCTACTCACAAAAAGACACGCTTAAACCGTATATGCAGCTACATTTTTCCACTCGACAAAAGTGCAACATCTGCAAATCACGCACCTTATAATTATATTGTATATTGCGCAAGTACACCTTAATACAGTTGCACTTTTTTATCCTTCTCAGCAGATGCTCGGGGGCTGGGCGTCCTCATGACGCGGCGATGCCAACCTCCTCGTCCACGACTGATCCCTACAACAACTCACGCCTACGATGCAAGACCCGAGTCGAGCACTTCCTCGGGTGACAATTACTCGACGACGAAGAAGTCTTGAGTCTATGCTCGACTGCAAGCTGTCGAACATAGCCTCGGGGGATACTCCCATCGGGAGCGCTGACGCGCACCCGATGAGCACTACTCGCGCATCCGACAAGAATGAAGGGGTTATCTTAAAAACAACTTGTGCCTATGCGCGACTCTTCGAGGCGCACATAGCCTCGGGGGATACTCCCATCGGGAGCGCTGACGCGCACCCGACGACCACTCGACTGGGCAACTTCTCCCCACCCGACGATGAAACAAGAAGACGAACCGGACTGCAATTTTGATGCTTCATCCAAATACTCCCATCGGGAGCATACTCACGAGAGCTTCGACTGCTCATCAGCAAATGATGTATGGATCCTCAACAGAAGATCGCAAAAGGTTCGAGTAATCACTCGAAGACGACAAAGAGACACGCACAACGGCAGATTCGAGTCCCTGCGCGACTCTTCGAGTCCCCCAGACACTCGGGGGCTACTGACGAGGGGGTGACCCCACGACTCCTCTACATGAGGGTACCTGGTGCGTGTCATGGCTGGCGGCCCACCAGGGGCCCACTCGTGGACACCGACATGATTGAATAAGACGTGAAGACGAAGACTTGAGGCGCAAGACAAGGACTCCTACTTGTAGTCAACTAGGACTCTTGTAAACCCTACCTGGCTATCTATATAAAGCGAGGTAGGGGCACCTCTCTAGACAACCACAATAGAGGCTCTCAATCCCCACGCATAGAACTAGACAAATCTCTTTCCACCAAAGCCCTCACGGCACCTCTGTACATCATCATCAATACAAGATCAGACAAGCAGCATGTAGGGTTTCCCTCCGGGGGCCTGAAGTTGGGTAAATCGTGCCCCATGTGTCGCTTGTCCGCCGTCCGAAGCAATACACAATCTGTAACCTAGACTTGTGCGCACTAGCCTCGGCTTCCCTGTAATCGCCATCTCCAATCAATAATATCGAGAAGGAACGTATCCTCCTGTTAGCCGACGAGCTTATCGTCCAACCTGTGCCTCTCATGACTAACCCAGGGTCCCTGACCATGGGATTTGCCGGGGTACATCCCCGTCACTTACAGAACTTTGTGAGTTATTTAAGATTTCAGGTTTGACAAGAGATGCAGTCATGAGGAAATTATTTGCCTTGTCACTGAAAGGAAAAGCATTGGAATGGCATAGGCTACTAGACGATTCTCACCTGCTGGATGGGGAAAAGAGATACAGTCTCTCTTTTACTCCAAGTTTTATCCTCTTCATGAAGTCCATGAGAATAGAAATTATGTTTATAATTTCTATCCTCATGACGGAGAGAGCATATCTCAAGCTTGGGGGAGACTGAAAACTTTAATGCTAAAATGTCCTAACCATGGGCTCCCCAAAGATATCATTATTACTAATTTTATGCAAGGCTCTCTCGACAGGATAAAGACTTGCTTGATGCTTCCTCTATGGGTTCTTTCACAAACGAGAAGATTGATGCTAAATGGGAACTCCGTGAAATAATTCAACGCAACACTGAAGATTGGGAGATCGACAAAGTTAAAGAGCAGGTATAATTTATGAGTATGATTGCATTAAGTCCTTTGTTGAAACTGCAAGTTTTAATAAGTTTAGTGCTAAGTTTGGGCTTGATTCTCAACTCCTTGTTGATTCCCTCAAATCTTTTTCTTCGCATCTTAATATGCCTAAGGAGGACTGGATCAAGCATCATGAACCTTTTAAATAGATTTGCAAAGAAAATAAATTTGTTCATGATGATTGCAACATGCATGATCCAATTCCTGAAAAATGAAGTTTTATATAAGCATGTTAATTTTTGTGGAGCGGATAGACCTTGTGAAAGGCCTATGATTGAAGAAGAGAAGTATTGTAAGCAACATAAGCATGAAAGAACAATCACTTGGATCAAAGATTTTAATGAAATTGCTAGAGAATGGTGTGACCTTTATCCTTTTACTTGTGAACTTTGTGGTATAGAGGGTCACTTTAATTTTCAATGCATGAAGTTTCAAAACGTAACTGTTAACCAGTTGTGTGATAACATGATCACCCCTGATCTTTATGATGAACTTATGTTATTTTTTATGTGTGAAGAGTTATCAGAAAAGACTTCTTGGCTAGATGTTAATGCATTTGGAATAAACAACAATTTTCAAAATTTCCATCTCTATTGTGTTGTTAATTTCCATGAAAATGATTACATAAGTAAGATTAGAAAGGAGGGAACTTTAAAAAAATATAAAAATGTCGCTTATATTTCTACTAATAAAAAGGAGAGTTTCTCCCAAGTTTCCCCTATTGTTTCTAATGATAAACCAGGATATATGGAGAAAATTCATCTCCAACCACTCCCTCCTAAGGTGAATAAGAAGAAAAAGAAGAGGAGGAGGAAGAAGAGCAAGAAGGAAGAAGAATGGGTATCAACCTGGCCTGAGCATATTCCTCCCATCAATTTTTATCCTCACAGATATAAATTTATGGAGGATGGTGAGCTTGATTACATCCATTATTATCCTGATGTTAAGTCCATAGGCACTATTGAAGATGATTTTGATTATGATATGCATGTTACTTATTGTGATTGGGAAGATAATGATAATGCCACTTATGATCTTGAAAATCTTTTTGGTGCCAACTCTGAAAATGATGATATAGAAAGCTCTAAGCTTTGGGATGATAGGATTTCAAGTCCGTTACCCATTACTGATGTGGTAATTGATAATTCTTTTGCTAGTAAGAATAAAGACAACATGTTTACAAATATAGTTGCTAGAAATCATAATGCTCTTCTCTACTATGATGATGTTATAACTCCTATCTATAGTGATTGTAAAGGTACCTATGACATAAGGAGAAATTATCCTTATGAAACTTGTCATAATCATGGAGGGGATTACTCCCTTGCTGAACACCATCTTCATAATACGCAATTAATCTATAGTGTTCAAGTTGTGTATGATAGTCCTACTCCCACTATTACCAATCAGAAAGATTATGCTTATGTGGAGAGTAAGAGTACATTTTTGCATGTGGATCATGGTAACAATGCTTTATGTGATACTTATATTGTTGAGTTTATTCATGATCCCATTGGAAATTATTATGAGAAGGGAACACATGCTTATAGATATTTCAATAATATCAAGTTCCCTCTCTTTATGTTAAAGGTTTTGAAGCTGCACTTGTTTTTCCTTCCTATGCTTATTGCTTTGTGCTTCAATGAATTATTCTATTGCAATATTCCTATGCATAGGAAGCATGTTAGGCTTAAATGTGTTTCGTATTTGCTTCTTGATGCTCTCTTTTGTTCTTCAACTCATATTCCTGCGAGAGCATCATTAAAGTCTTAAGCCTATCTTTATGGCTATAAAGAAAGAGCTCTAGGGAGACAACCCTTGTTATCTTTACTTTCCGTTTGTTCTTTTAGTTTTTAGTGGTCTTGATGTTTGTTACTACTGTAGCAACATCATTTTATCTTTATTTTTCAGCTTTGTGCCAAGTTTAGCCTCTGATTGCAAGAAAGTTCAAAAGTTGTGACATGTTGTCCAGAAAACAGATTCTGTCCTTGGACAGAAAAATTCGAATAAAATCACCAGATCATATTTTTGACCTGATTTTTTTGAAAGCGTGCTCTATACAATTGGCTTTCGAGCGTCTGTTCTGATGTTTTTGATTTGAGTTGCATAAGTGCCCCAAAAAAATTATTTACTACCTGCTGGTCTGTTTTTCATAGATTCTGCCCTGTTTTGCCTTTTCTTCATTTTGCAAACCTTAAGCATGCTTTTTCTTTGAAAAAACTTTTGGCAATCTTGAGAAACAGTACCCCTTCAATAATATCTTTGTTTCCAGTAGAGAAAAATTATTTTATTGTGGGTACTAACCTCTCTAATCAGATTATGATGAGTTATGTATGAAGGGAGTTTTCAAGTGTGCGAGGGAAGATGATAAAAGAAGATTCAGGAGTGTCAAACGCTCAAGCTTAGGGATGCCCCCATGCACCCCCAAGAAATATCCAAGGAGACTCAAGCATCTAAGCTTGGGGATGCCCCCGTGCATCCCCTTCTCCATCAACAATTATCAGTTCGTCCTTCGTTCCACCATATTTTTATCACTTCATGCGTTATGTGCTATGCTTGGAGCGTCTTGCTCTTTTCTTTTTAGTTTATTTATTTTTTCTTGCTGTTCTTATCAAGTTGGATCCTAGCCTTCATTGTTTGGGAGAGAAACACGCTCCACTCTACCCTAGAACACAACATAGGATTTTCATGCTTATCTTTGCTGTGTGTGTTCTTTATCTTTTTCGTAGCTGCTGTCATGTTTAGCTCTTAGTTTTCATGCTTATATTTTTAAGAGCTTTTGTTTAGTTTGTTGCTGGAACTCTCTTGAGTTTTCATGTTTATCTTGTTTAGAGAGTTTTCCTGTTGCACCGAGTTTTGTGTCTTGACCTGAAGTAGGTAATTGAGGTTGCTATTCAGTTCTAGTAGGAACTTGCAATAGTTTTGAGGTATTGCCATGAGTAATGTTTGAACTTTTGGTGTCAAGAGCTTTAGCCTATTAGTGATAGATGTCGTATTTTCGGCAATTGATACGTCCAAAACGTATCTATAATTTCTGCTTGCTCCATGCCTCTTTTGTGTGATATTGCTATGATATTGATGAACTTCCATACACTTTTGATCATATTTGGACTAACCTATTAACTCAGTGCACCCCAGTGCCAGTTCCTGTTTTCTGCTATTTTTCTATTTCAGGTTTCCCCCTTATTAAAAGTACCAGAAAAATTCCGGGAAAAATATAGGAAAAATCTGCGTACCGGAAGCTTCACGAAGACCCCGAGAGGGGCAAGAGGGGAGCCAGGGGGGACCCAGGCGGCCAGAGGGCGTGGCCAGGCCCCTGGCCGCGCCAGGGGGGGCGCCTGGAGCCCCTGGCCCACCTCTGGCTACCCCCTTTCGCCTATTTATTCCCCGTGACGAGAAACCCACGGGGACGGAACCCTTTTTCACGATCTCTCCTCTGTTCCGCCGCCGCCGCGCTTCCAAGATCGGGAGCACCACAAGACTTCTTCCCGGCACCCTGCCGGAGGGAGGTATCACCTCTGGGAGCATCTCCACCACCATGGATACTTCTCGGATGAACTGTGAGTAGTCCACCTTGGACCATGGGTCCATGATCAGTAGCTATGTGATGTTCTCCTCCCCTCTTTGTTCTTCATGCATTGGACCTCGTGAGCTGCCCTACATGATCGAGGCACATATGTAATCTTTCTGCTGTTGCTATGCTGAGTCTGCTGGGATCCGATGGATTATGAGATTATGTTCAGATTGTGATTGAGTTATATATTTGATTCTCTTCTTTTATATTTATGTTCTTGAGTAACTCTTGCATGTTCTCCGTTGCTGTTTATTGCTTTGGCCAAGTAGTAGGTAGTGACTCCAAGAGTGAGCGTTTTGCATGATTGTGGGTTCATGCCCCCCGATGACCAGCTTGAGTGACAGAAAAATGAGTCTAGGGGATGTGCTGTTTCCACAAGGGGGAAAACAACAGTGCTTGTACTTGCGGGTGCAAGGATTGTTTACTTTACGCAAAGTTCTTTAATGCAGTTGTCTGTTGCTTTGAGTTTACACTTTGGGTGGGATTCGCAACTTAATACCAGCGAGATTTTCTGGATAGATATCTCAAGGTGGATGATTAGTGGGTAGATGCAGATGGATTTCGGTCTACTTGTCTTGGCGTACCGCCCGTGCTTTTGAGCCTCTTCCTTTCAGTTTTGCATAATTAGCATTGGTTTCGCACATAATCCTGTCAATTGCCCACCTGTAATTTGTTTACCTCGCATGGCTATTTTATCATCTTTTGGGAGAGAGACATCACTAGTGAACATCATGGGACCCCGGTCCATATTACCAATACTGTTTACACCTTCAATTTACTTTCAGTATTTACTTTTCCGTAGCTATCACTATCATTATTATCCCGTGCCTTTTATCCTTTGTAAACAACAAGGCCGGAGGAATTGAAAACTCCTCTGTACTCGTTGGGAGCAAAGCTATCTGTTGTGTGTGCAGGTCCAGGTGAAGTAAGAAACCTTAGGTTGTAAACGACGCCATTGTTCACTTCACCACCTACTTGTATCTGTTGGAGTCCTCCTGGAGGATACTCAACCTTAGCATTTTTGCTAAGGGAAATTTGCCGCTATCTACATCTCACCTTCCACGTGGGGTAACCAACGGGGGCGAGAAGTTATCTCGTGTATCAAGCAAATTTCTAGCGCCGTTGCCGAGGACTCCACTCTTCAAGATAGGGGAGTTGCACACTATCTTTTATCTTTTCTTTTTAGTCTTGTTTGTTTACCTTTCAGTTTTTATCTTTGTGTCCTTTATAAAAAAACCCAAAAATATAGTATGTCTAGTTCCTTAGTAGCCAATCAATGTCTGACTTCTTTGAAACTAGATCTTATTGGCATGGAGGATTTACCGAGTATCAACAAAAGTGGTACAAGGAACACCGCTTGTCTCAAAAGGGGATACACTTATGGAAACAAATACATCAGTTGTATGAGTATGCTAGAAAATTGTTCTCAATATATAATATATCTTTCTGCAGGGATGGATCTTGTTGCTTTATGAGGCACAAACACCTTTCTTTCTAATGTGAGTACAATGATGATGAAACCTTAGCTTCTTATGCTAAGATAAACTATGATTTTTATGATGCAGAGGAAATAGAAGAATTTGTTTCTTATAAGGGTGCCTATGAAATTACTTCTCTTCTTAAAAATATTGATGATGCCCCTTACAAATCTGAGAGTCTTGCTATACTTAACTATTTTTTTGGAAAATTACGATGCAAATTATTACATTACTGATCATCTTGAGAGAATCTCTCCCCCAAAGGAAGAGACTAATGATTTGAAGGAATCTATGGAAGAAGAAATTTATGAACCTGAAAGCTGCTTGGATGAAAAAGAGGAGGAGAGTGACGAACTAAAGGAGGAAAAATCGAGCCATCCATGTCTACCTTCTAATGAGAGTAACTCTTTGAATCTTACCTTATATGAGTATTATGATCCTATGGATTCTTTTGAAATATCCCTTTTTGATGAAGTTGATGCCTTCTATGCTTATGGCCGTGATGCCACTATGGATGATGCTTATAGAGATGAACTTTCTATAGTTTCTCATGTTAAGCGCGAAATTTTTTCTATCGCACCCACACTTGAGTGTCCTATTATCCTCTTAAAATCTTCAAATCCGGATAATTTTCCTCTTATCAAAGCTCAATGTGATGGGGTTGCATTTATCTTATGATCCTAAAAACCGTGTTGAAAACAATACACGTGTGCTTGTGGGTCATGAACAATATGATTTATATGATAGTTATATTCTTTATGTTGTTCATGATACTACTGAAAATTACTTTGAGAGAGGAAAGTTTGGTTATAGAAACTTTCATCTGAACAAAACACCTCTCTCTAAACTGAAACTTTCGAAGTTGTTCTTGTTCCACCTTCCTATGCATGTCACTTTGTGCTTCTTTGATTTATTTTATTACGAGATGCCTATGCATAGGAAGTGGGTTAGTATTAAATGTGTTTAATATTTGCTTCTTGATGCTCTCTTTTGCTTCAAAATTCTTATGCTTGTGAGAGCATCTTCTATAATCTTTAAGCCTAGCTAATGGCTTTAGAGAAGCGCTTTCGGGAGGCAGCCCGCAACGAATTTAGATTTTCCTTTTTTGTTTTTCTTCTGTTTTTAGCGGTCTTGATGATTGTTACTACTGTAGCAAAATCATTGTATCTTTACTTTTCAAGCTTTGTGCCTTTTATAGCCTCATACGGCAAGGGAAGTGAAAGTTGTGACATGCTGTCCAAAAAACAGATTATGTCCTCGCGACTAGAAAAATCAGAGAAAAATCCTAGTTCATCTTTTTGAGCTGAATTTTTTTTTACCCAGCGTGCTCTATACAATTACGAAAATTTTGTATGTTCTGACTTTTTTGATTTGAGTTGCAGAAGTATCCTTAAAAAATTCTTTACTACCTGCTGGTCTGTTTTTCACAGATTCTGTCCTGTTTTGCCTTTTCTTCGTTTTGCAAACCTTAAGCTTGCTTTTTCTTTGCAAAAACTTTTTGGAAATCTTGATAAACAGTAGCTCTTCAAGATTATCTTTATTTCCAGTAGAGAAAATATATTTTATTATGGGTACTAACCTCGCTAATCAGATTATGATGAGTTATATATGAAGGGAGTTTTCAAGTGTGCAAGGGAAGATGATGAAAGAAGATTAAGAAGTGTCAAGCGTTCAAGCTTGGGGATGCCCCCATGCATCCCCATGAAATATTCAAGTAGACTCAAGCGTCTAAGCTTTTGGATGCCCCCGTGCATCCCCTTCTCCATCGACAATTATCAGTTCGTCTCTCGTTTCACTAAATTTTTATCACTTCATGCGTTATGTGCTATTCGTGGAGCGTCTCGCTCTTAGGTTTTGTTTTTTGTTTTCTTTAGCTTTGCTTTCTAGTCATAACAAGTTAGAGCCCAACTTTCTTTGTGTGGGAGAGAAACACGCTCCACTTCCAAAATTTAGAACACAACATAGGCTTTTTCATGCTTATCTTTGCTGTGTTTGTTCTTTATCTTTTCGTAGCTACTGTCTTGTTTTGCTTTTAGCTTTCATGCTTATCTTTTCAAAGAGCTTTTGTTTAGTTTGTTGCTGGAACCCTCTTCAGTTTGCATGTTTATCTTGTTTAGAGAGTTTTCCTGTTGCACTGAGTTTTGTGTCTTGACTTGAAGTAGGTAATTGAGGTTGCTATTCTTTTGTAGTAGTAACTTGCAAAAGTTTTGAGGTATTGTTTTGAGTAATGTTTGGACTTTTGGTGTCAAGAGCTTTAACCTATTAGTGATAGATGTCGTATTTTGGGCAATCCATGTTTATTTTCAAAACCTACAAATTAGTTGAGAACTCTAGCTACTAGATGGATCACTACTCTTCTGAGGGGTCGAATATTAGAGTACACTCACGTACCTTGAGTCGAGGATGCGCAAGGATAACCAAAACCCCATACACTCCTCCTCGGGGTACTTGTCTCTTTGTGAAACCTCCTTATTAGATTGAGAGTTACGGATAAT
This sequence comes from Bromus sterilis, assembly GCA_950022295.1. Classification (NCBI taxonomy): domain Eukaryota; kingdom Viridiplantae; phylum Streptophyta; class Magnoliopsida; order Poales; family Poaceae; genus Bromus; species Bromus sterilis. The sequence continues at coordinate 189,037,630 of OX465599.1, read as the reverse complement.
AAGTGCATGAGTTCTTTGGACTAATGTGAGTATTCGAAAGTTGACACTTCCACCTTCCCATATTTTGCTAGCCTCTCCTGTGCCGTGCATTGCTTTCTTCTCACTCCGAGAGTTGGCGTACACCTTCGCCGGTACACCCAAACCATTGGCACGATACGCTCTGTCATCATAAGCCTCCTTATATACTTCCTGAAAACAGCCACCATACCTACCTATCAAGGCATTTTCATAGCCTTTCCGAGATATATTGCCATGGAACATCCATCTTCTCATGACTTGATCTTCATGTCATACATGCTACTTGCTTGATCGATGAGCCGCATGCTAGTTGGGCCTTGCCCTAATCATTTCTACATGACGCGCTAGCATCATTGCATATCCTGCTACACTGGCAGAGGCATACATTTGCATACATCATGATAGTTACATTTTCTTTATAATTCGAGTACTTTGTAAAGTGTGAAAGATCTTCTATACTTTTTGTAATATATAGAGTGTTGCCCCTAAAGTGAGGAAAAGATCCCAAAGAGGACAAATTAAAAGATCCCAAAGAGGACAAATGAGAGTTAAATAGAAAGAGCCATTGAGGCCACCAAAAAATACAAAAAAATAGAAAAAAAGAAGAAAAAAGAGAGAGAATGGGGCACACTACTATTCCTTTTGAGAGATCCACACTCGTACTCCTTCTTATATCTTGTACTCCATAGAGATTATCATTCATGCATATAGCTATGTGGGGACCTTCACAGTATAGAAATTGGCTTGTATATTCCAATGATGAGCCTCCTCAAATGAGATCTAGGTCTTCTTGAGCAAGCAAGTTGGATGCACCCCCACTAATTCCATTGGAGATATTTTAGCTCATATGTGCATCCGTTGCATGGCAATCCCTACTCCTCACATCATATCTATCATTTGGCTTTCTCTCGCCTATGATTGTCCTCATTGATGTGAGCCTTTCACACCTTTTTGTCTTCCTCCTCCACCATATTCTCTCTTTGCCATCCCAAGTGTCAACTTTCTTGCTTACGCTCATCCATTGCATTCAAAATGTCGAAAAGGGCTGGATCATTTTGAATTGTACCTGGCTAGTGGTCTGGGGATGAGTCAAGATAAGATTTCAAAGAAGACCAAGTGTGAAACTTTAGTAGATTGAGTTCTCAACATAAAAATACTTTTTCTCGTATATCCCTATCCCCTTTCTTGCACGCAAACACCATTTGGAGACATTCGAGTCACGGCAGCGAGAGCTCTTGCACCTTTATGTTCTTATGTTACTTGTTTCAATACGAGATATAGACTCTTGCCTGTTATGACTTGAATTGAATTGCACGCTTTGATTGCTTTACTTACAAAGTTCTTATATGGTTGTTAGCATGTCACCACAGAAATTATGCTTGTTATCATTTACCTACTCGAGGATGAGCAGGAATTAAGCTTGGGGATGTTGATACGTCCAAAACGTATCTATAATTTATGCTTGCTCCATGCCTCTTTTGTGTGATATTTCTATGATATTGATGAACTTCCATACAATTTTGATCATATTTGGACTAACCTATTAACTCAGTGCACCCCAGTGCCAGTTCCTGTTTTCTGTTGTTTTTCTATTTCAGGTTTCCCCCTTATTAAAAGTACCAAAAAAATTCCGGGAAAAATATAGGAAAAATCAGCGTACCGGAAGCTTCGCGAAGAGCCCGAGAGGGGCCAGAGGGGAGCCAGGGGGCGCCTGGAGCCCCTGGCCCACCTCTGGCTGCCCCCTTTCGACTATTTATTCCCCGTGAGGAGAAACCCTCGGGGAGGGAACCCTTTTTCGCGATCTCTCCTCTGTTCCGCCGCCGCCGCGCTTCCAAGTTTGGGAGCACCAGAAGACCTCTTCCCGGCACCCTACCGGAGGGAGGAATCACTTTCTTTCTTACGCTCATCCATTGCATGAGTGGTCAAAATATCGAAAGGGAGTGGATCATTTTGACTTGTACCTGGCTAGTGGTCTGGCGATGAGTCAAGATAAGATTCCAAAGAAGACCAAGTGTGAAACTTTAGTAGATTAAGTTCTCAACAATAAAAACTATGTTTTTCTCTCTCGTATATCCCTATCCCCTTTCTTGCACGCAAACACCATTTGGAGACATTCGAGTCACGGACAGCGAGAGCTCTTGCACCTTTATGTTCTTATGTTGCTTGTTTCAATGCTAATATAGACTCTTGCCAGTTATGACTTGAATTGAATTACATGCCTTGATTTCTTTACTTAAAAGTTCTTATATGATTGGTAGCATGTCACCACAGAAATTATGCTTGTTATCATTTACCTACTCGAGGACGAGCAGGAATTAAGCTTGGGGATGTTGATACATCCAAAACGTATCTATAATTTCTTCTTGCTCCATGCATCTTTTGTGTGATATTGCTATGATATTGATGCACTTCCATACACTTTTGATCATATTTGGACTAACCTATTAACTCAGTGCACCCCAGTGCCAGTTCCTGTTTTCTGCTTTTTTTGTATTTCAGGTTTTCCCATTGCTTAAAGTGCCAGAAAAATTTCGGGAAAAATATAGGAAAAATCAGCATACAGGAAGCTTCGGGAAGAGCCAAAGTGGGGCCAGAGGGGAGCCAAGGGTGGCCCAGGCGGCCACCTGGCGCGACCACCCCTTAGGCCACGCCAGGGGGCGCATGGGGCCCCTGGTCCACCTCTGGCCGCCCCCTTCGCCTATATATCTCTCTCGTCCCGAAACCCTCGAGGCCAGAACCCTTTTCTCCAGAAACAATTCCGATCTCTGCCGCCATCGCCACCAAGTTTCGGGGGACCAGAATTACTGTTCCGGCACCCTGCCGGGAAGGGGAAGTCCCCCCGGATTCATCTCCATCGACGTTGCTTCCTCCCTCCATGATGCGGGAGTAGTTCCTCCTCGGGGCTGAGGTTTCTACCAGTAGATATGTGGTCTTCTCTCTCTCCCATGATGTGATCTTCATTGTGATCATAGGCTATGTTAATCTAGGATGATCCCATGATGTTTCCCCTTCTTCTATGTATTGGATTGGTGTACACACTTGATCTTATCTAGTATAATCCCCGAGACCATGGTGACAGCGGTCTATTGGACATGGGTTAGAAAAATATTTTCATGAGTGATTTCCTCTTTTGTATGTGGATTGAAGATTGAGAGTCTCTTGGTGCTTGTCTTTGACTATCCTTTAGATATGTTGTGGTGATTGTGGTAATCTCTTTGGATGGCCGCGGTGACATTGGGAAATCCATAGATGAGAACTACGAACTCTGAGGTGTGCTTTTGTAGCCCTACACAATTCTCGTCCTCTCTTGACCACAAAGGAATGACCTCCGAGTATGTCTCCATTGCATGTTTTATGGGAAATATCATGTGATTAGACTATGTTAATGTTGTTGGGAGTTGCCACTAGTGAAAGTATGAAGCCTAGGACTTGTTTTCACCATGGCAATACCGTTTGTGCTCACTTTTGTCGCTTGCTACCTTGCTGTTTTTATATTTTCAGATTTATATTACCTTTCTTTGCCACCCCTATCAACCATATTTTACCATCTCTTCGGCGAACTAGTGCACCCATACAATTTGCCATTGTATTAGGTGTGTTGGGGACACAAGAGACTTCTTGTATCTTAATTGCAGGGTTGCTTGAGAGAGACCATCTTCAACCTCTACTTCCCTGAGTTCGATAAACTTTAGGTCATCCACTTGAGGGAAATTGTTGCTTTCCTACAAACCTCTGCGCTTGGAGGCCAAACATAGTCTACAAGAATAGAAGCGTGCGTAGACATCAGAGGACCGCACATAAGGTTCTCCAATCAGGTTTCTATTGGCCTACTCTCTTTAAAGATGCTAGAAATTATGTTTTATCTTGTAATAAGTGTCAGAGAGTTGGTAATATTAGTAGGAGGAATGAGATGCCTATGAATTACTCACTAGTGATTGAGCCTTTTGATTGCTGGGGTTTTGATTTTATGGGTCCTTTTCCTCCCTCAAACAAGTACACTCACATTTTAGTAGCTGTTGATTATGTGACCAAGTGGGTTGAAGCAATCCCAACTGAGAGTGTTGATCACAAGACATCTTTGAAAATTCTCAAAGATGTAATTTTCCCTAGGTTCGGTGTACCTAGGTATGTTATGACTAATGGAGGCTGACACTTCACACATGGAGCTTTTAGAAAAGCTCTAGAAAAGTATGCTGTCAATCATATAATTGCTTCACCGTACCATCCTCAAACTAGTTGGAAGGTGTAGCTCACCAATAGAGAGAGAAAGTTGATCTTGCAAAAGACAGTTAACAGTTCTAGGAAGGACTGGTCAAAGAAGCTAGGAGATGCTTTGTGGGCGTATAGAACTGCTTACAAAAACCCCATGGGCATGTCCCCCTATAAGATGGTCTATGACAAGGCTTGCCATTTTCCATTAGAATTAGAACATAAAGCTTTCTGGGCTGTGAGAGAGCTTAATGCTGACCCGAAGTTAGCCAGTGAAAAGCGTCTCATGAACTTGACTTCTCTAGATGAGTGGAGAAGTGAAGCTTACGAGAGCGCTAAAATGTTCAACGAAAAGGTAAAGAAGTGGCATGATAGAAGGATCCTGAAACATGAATTTAATGTTGGTGATAAAGTTTTATTGTTTAGATCCCGTTTCAGGTTTTCTCCAGGTAAATTACTTTCCAGATGGGAAAGGCCATTTCATATCGAAGAAGTCTACCAGTCAGATGCGATCAAAATAAACAATTTTGATGGCATCAAACCTCAAGTTGTGAATGGGCAAAGACTCAAGCATTACATGGCGGGAGATCCCGTCAACGGATGTAAATATAATACACATATCTAGTCATGAATAATATGTTGCAGCCCCGTTTCAGACTCCGGCAGAAGAAGAATATGAAAACGTATGTATTACGGTAAGGAAACATCGCAAACCTCCATAAAAGTTGCAGATTACGCATTTTTGCAAAATATAGAAAATTCAGAGCCTAATTGGAGCCAGAGAGGAGCTCCAGGGGGCCTAGGCGTCCCTCTGGCGCGGCCTACCTCCTGGTCGCGCCGGGAGGCCGCCTAGGTACGCTGGAGCCCGTCTCCGACTCCACTTTGGCTCGTCTCCTTCCTTACGTTGCAATTTTTTTGCTATATATTTGCCAGGATAGCCCCGGCACCGTATCTCTCGATTTCACGTGTTTTCTTCTTGATCTATTTCTGCCAGGAAATCTTTTAGCTAGACCTAGGTGCCATGTCTTCCCCAAGTTCCACCAAGGACAAGTTCGTCGTCAATGTCATCAACCCTTACCTCTCTCAGGTGAAGAACCATCCTCGAACCGTCTAGTTGGAGGACGGTGACCTTCACCAATAGGATCTGAAGGAACTTGTGAAGGAGAGGAGCATAGAGGCCAGGTTAGAAGAGATGGAGCATGAAGTCTTCAAGTACAAGAATATGGTTGAGCGCGGCATTGAAGCCAACTTCGACATCATCAACGAGATTAAGACATTCTAAAAGAAGGAGATGAGGGGGATTTGGTCAAGCATCACTGCCACAGAAGAAATAATTGATGACCTCCAAGGGCAGATCTATGATCTGCACAACCAGGACTGTGAGTATGAACTAAAGTTTATGCACATGGTTTCAGGTGCTGGAAGCAAGATCTTGGAGGCTGAAACCTCTCATGGGACCAGAGAACCTCTACCATGGAAGCGCTTCGTCCACGACTACATCAACAACAACCACAGCAAGAATGAGGAGTAAATCTCCTTGGGTAATGGCATTCCCCCAGCTTGTTCCAAGCTTGGGGGAGTGCCCGGAATCTTTATCTTTATCTTAGTCTTATTAGAGTCAAGTACAGTCGTATCATGTCTAGGGAAGTTATTATATGAAATAGGTGTTTTCATTGAGGTTTATCACTTCTTTTGTGGAGAGTTTGTATCCTTGAGTGTGGAGTTGTCTATATTTGAATATTAATGAGAAGTCTATTGGTTCCTTCGCTGCACTCGGTATTCTCTTCACGCAATCGACCTTATATGACGATTCTTATGGGGAGTATTGACCTTATATCAGGTATGGCTTTGAAAATTTTATTTAATTTTGGCAAACATAGCTTTGGTCTTGACAACATGCATGTTTTCTCAAGTAGCGACATAGCCAAAACCTTTATGTTATTATGCTTGAAGTGTTATGTTGACAAGGAAGACAACTTCATGTGTTATGCTTACCTTAATGTTTATGCTTTATATGTTTTGCATCTAAGTTAGCATCAATGGTCTGTTCTCTCAAAGCCTTTGCTAGCCAAAACTCCTTGCCTAGCAGATTTCTGCTTGTGCATCCATACCCTGAAACCATTAACTTCCATATGAGTCCACCATACCATTCTTTTCGTGGTATTTCCCAACCACTCTTATAAGTATAGAATTTATGTGTTATCCTTAAATGTATAAAATCTTCTGTTTTGTGCCTCTTGTTTAGCTCATGAGGAAGTAGTAGGTAATTCATGACCTTCTTAAGTTGGATATTTTTTACCCCGGGATTGCATGTCTAATCTGCAAACCCATAATACGAGGAGGAACTGGCATGAGTGCGCCCAACTCGAAAGATAATATAACAAACAAACCCTCCTTCACGCTTGGTATATGAGAAATCAGAAACTTTGGCAGTGATAAACAAAGTAGATTAAGGGGATGTGATCGTCCCCGCTTCGGAGACGTTCCTCGAAACTTGTCCATCTTGAGAAGTAATTGAGCTATCTATTAGCATTCGTTAACAAACTATGCACCTACCAAAATCTATTTTCATTCTGTTTGATTTAAGGATAGCACATGAGTTTTCCCTGCTTGGATTTAACGAGGGCCTTCTTTTACTTTTATGTTGAGTCACTTTTCCTACTTCTTTCCTTTCCCGAAGAGAACAAACACTTGATGCTGATGAGGATTCATCCATGTAATGCTGCATTAAGTTTTGCCATGCCATATCATCGTTGACATTATCTTTTGATAAGTAAGTTGTTTGCGAAAGCTTTTGCCGAGCAAACATCTTCCTTTGGGTTAGCATTTGCACTTCATGACAAATAACATGTTCTTTCAAAACCTTCAATTTGTTTCATCTTATTCAGAAAGAGCAAAAGTAAAAGTTATTAGTTGTCCTTTGACCAAGGATATGTTTGCCATAATTTGATGAGTTTTCTACGCCCTACTTTTGGATTATAATTTTTATTACTTTCTCATAAGGACCTTATGAGTTGAGGTTGCTGTTGAGGATGTTTGAGTTTGGTGAAGAAACTTTGATGCTTCTTGTCCGTATTCTATTTATCGACACTTCACTCTCTAAACTTGTGGACAGGTTTACCGAGCTCAGCATTCTCTTGGGGACAAGCGAGGTCTAAGCTTGGGGGAGTTGATACGTCCAAAATGCATCACTATTTTATATAGTAATTCTTTCATATTCATTGATATATTCATGTTATGATGCTGTTCTTATGTTTTTTTGGCCTATTTTACATAGTTTGCAACTTTCCGGTGCCGAACCAGCAGACACAGGAATCAACGGTAAAAAGTGGACGTTGAGTTGCTGAAGAAGAATACCTCCAAATTACCTGAAAATCGACGGAGGGCATTTTTCAGTAGAATAAGGAAGATACGCTGAAGAGGGGCCAGAGGGGGGGGGCACAGGGGGCCCAGGCGGCCACCTAGCGTGGCCCCCACCCTGGCCGCGTCGGGAGGGCGCCTGGGGCCCTCGGGCCACTCCCGGCTCCCCCCTTTGGCCTATATATCGCACACATATCAAAAACCCTAAAAGAGGGAGAGTTTCCGGAGTTCCGCCGCCGCTCCGTGGCGGAAACCTACAGAGAAGAAAAGACATCTCCGGCGGGCAGATTCCGCCGGGGAGACCACCTCCCGGAAGGGGAGATCATCACCATCGTCACGGGCGTCATCGAGATCATCATCAACATCATCCCCAACATCAGCACCATCTCCACCACCGTCCCATCTCACCTCACAAGTTTATATTGTGTTGTAATCCGTACTATCTATCCTCTCTACTCTACCGGTGTTGATTACTACCTTGTGATGAATTCTATTGATTTTTGTTGGAGAATTATCATTGTGTCCAGATTGTTTATCATATATTTATCCCCACTGATCATGATCTCTTTTATGTCTTGTGAGTAGTTACTTTAGTTCTTGAGGACATGGGAGAAGTCTAGTTGTTAGTAGTCATATGATGTTAAAGTAATATGTGTTATTTGATATTTAAGTTGTGTTGTTATTTTCCTAGTGGTGTTGTGTGAGTTGAACACTCAACACTTTGCCTTATTAAGGACCTAGGGGAATACATTGTGTACAAATAATGCTTACGATGGGTTGCCGGAGTGACAGAAACCTGAACCCCAGTTCGCACTCTTTTGCACAAGAGAACAATGGATCATCAATCGTATTGCTATGGTTAGGCTTTTTCCTTAATTACTATCTTGTATTTGCGGATGCTTGCAAGGTGTTTAATCATAAGAGTGCACTTATCTTAGTCTAGAGGGTGCACTAGCATAGATCCACCCACTCAACACTTATCAACACAACACATAGTACCGATACGGAATATGGAGAAAGCACATGACTATTTCTCCTGTGTGTCCTCGAGAATGCTTTAGACTTTTTAAGTTCAGTTGCTGGGCCTATCCTTTGATCAAAAGGATCGGGCCATTTGTCACTTCTCAGTGCTATTTACTTTACTTTCTTTTATCTTCTTGTTGCTTATACCGAAAACCCCTAAAATTTTATCTTTCAGTTCCTGCAGCTACTTCTTTACGAAAGTCACTTACCAATACCTTTTGCTCCTCTTTGGGTTCGACACTCTTATTTATCGAAAACGCTACAAACGATCCCCTACAGTTGAGGGTCATCAGTTACTACTAAAATTAAGTAACAACCTCAATTACCTACTCTCAAGACAAGACACAACTCAGTGCAACAACAAAATCTCTTAACAATATAAACATGAAAACTAAAGAGAGTTCCAGCACCAAACTAAAAAAGCCAAAGCTCTTGCTAAATAAAAAAACTAAAACTAAAACTAAAACATGGCAGTAGCTACGAAAAGATAAAGAACACACAACATTAGAAAGATAAGCATGAAAAATCCTATGATGTGTTCTAGATTGGAGTGGAGCGTGTTTCTCTCCCACACAAAGTAAGATGGGGTCTAACTTTTTATGAACAACAAGAAAAACTAAACAAAACAAAAAAGTAAACCTAAGAGTGAGACGCTCCAAGCATAGCACATGACGCATGAAGTGATAAATATATAGTGAGACGAAGGACGAACTGATGATTGTTGATGGAGAAGGGGATGCACGGGGCATCCCCAAGCTTAGATGCTTGAATAACCTAGAATATTTATTGGGGATGCATGGGGTCATCCCCAAGCTTGAGCGCTTGACACTCCTGGATCTTCTTTCATCATCTTCCATCGCACACTTGAAAACTCCCTTCATACATAACTCATCATAAGTTGATTAGAGAGGTTAGTACCCTTAATAAAATAATTTTTCCCCACTGGATATAAAGATATTCTTGAAGATATATTGTTTCTCAAGATTTCCAAAAGGTTTTTGCAAAGAAAAAGTGAGCTTAAGGTTTTCAAAAGTAAGGAGAGATAAAACATGGTAGAATTTGTGAAAAACTGAACAGCAGGTAATAGAGAATTTTTCGGGGTACTTCTGCAACTCAAATAGAAAAACTCAGAACATACAAAAGTTTCACAATTGGATAGAGCATGCGATGTAAAAAATTCAGCTCAAAAAGATGAATTGGTGATTTTTTCCGATTTTTTCCGTCAAGAAGACATAATCTGTTTTCTGGACAGCATGTCACAACTTTTGCTTCCCTTGTGGTAAGAGGCTATAACTTGGCACAAATCTTGAAAATAAAGATAAAATGATGTTGCTACAGTAGTAACACTCATAAAGACTACTAAAAACATAAGTAAAAACATCAAAGTAAAGATAACAAGGGTTGTCTCCCCAGAGCTCTTCCTTTATAGCCATAAAGATAGGCTTAAGGTTTTAATGATGCTCTCGTAGGAATAAGAGTTGAAGAACAAAAAAGAGCATCAAGAAGCAAATACCAAACATATTTAAGTATATAATGCTTCCTATGCATAGGAATATTGCAATAGAATGATTCATTGAAGAACAAAGCAATAAGCATAGGAAGGCAAAACAAGTGCAACTTCAAAACCTTCAACATAAAGAGAGGGTACTTGATATTATTGAAATATCTATAAGCATATGTCCCCCTCTCATAATAATTTCAGTGGGATCATGAATAAACTCAACAATATAAGTATTACATAAAACTTTATTATCATGATCCACAAGCATAGAAAATTTATTACTCTCCACATAAGAAAAATCCTTCTCATTAGTAATAGTGGGAGCAAACTCAAGAAAATAGTTATCATCAACTCCTAGTTGTCATGATACACTTGCAAAAATTTATTCTTTATAGCATAAGTGTCATCACAATAATCATCATAGATAGGAGGCAAAGTATCATCAAAATAAATTTCCTCATCAAAACTTGGGGGGCTAAAAAGATCAACTTCATCAAACGTAGCATCCCCAAGCTTATAACTTTGCATATAATTAGCATCAAAGGTATTCAAAGAAGACATACTAGTAACATTGCAATCATGAAGAGTATGCAAATAAATTTCCATAGGTTTTTTGATTTTCTCTTCAAACACTTCATGACCCAATTCAAGGTAGAGCTCATAAAGCTGTCTCATTTTTTGTGGTTTTCCATAAGACTAACTAGTGAAAATAAAAAAAAGAAACAAAAAGAATTAATTGAAAAATCTGAAGATATACCTTCAATGCTTACTTCCCCGGCAACGGCGCCAGAAATAGCTTGATGTCTACGCATGCTTCTATTCTTGTAGACTATGTTGGGCGTCCAAGCGCAGAGGTTTGTAGGACAGTATCAATTTCCCTCAAGTGGATGACCTAAGGTTTATCGAACTCAGGGAAGTGGAGGTTGAAGATGGTCTCTCTCAAGCAACCTTGCAATTAATATACAAGAAGTCTCTTGTGTCCCCAACACACCTAATACAACGAGGAGTTGTATAGATGCACTAGTTCGGCGAAGAGATGGTAAAATATGGGTGCTAGGTGTGGTAAATCAAAGTAATATAAATCTGTAATAAAAAGTGCAGCAAGCAAACATGTGACAAAAGTGAGCACAAACGGTGTAACAATGGTGATAAACAAGGCATAGGCTTCATACTTTCACTAGTGGCAACTCCCAACAGCATTAACATAGTCTAATCACATGATATTTCTCATAAAACTTGCAATGGAGACGTACTCGGAGGTCATTCCTTTGTGGTCAAGAGAGGAAGAGAATTATGTAGGGCTAAAAAATCACACCTCAGAGTTCGTAGTTCTCAATCTATGGATTTCCCAATGTCACCGCGGCCATCCAAAGAGAGTACCACAATCACCACAACATATCTCAAGGATAGTCAAAGACAAGCACCAAGAGACTCTCAATCTTCAATCAACACACAAAAGAGGAAATCACTCATGAAAATATACTTCTAATCCATGTCCAATAGACCGCTGTCACCTTGGTCTTGGGGACTATACTAGATAAAGACAAGTGAGTACATCAAATCCAATACATAGAAGAAGGGGAAACATCATGGGATCATCCTAGATTAACATAGCCTATGATCACAACGAAGATGACATCATGGGAGAGAGAATTGACCACATAGCTACTGGTAGAAACCTCAGCCCCGAGGAGGGACTACTCCCGAATCATGAAGGGAGGAAGAAACGTCAAGGGAGATGAATCCGGGGGCAGTTCCCCGTCCCGGCAGGGTGCCGACACAGGAATTCTGGTCCCCCGCAGCTTGTTGGCGATGGCGGCGGAGATCGGAATTGTCGGGACCCGAGGTTTACATATGTAATTCCAGTCACAACTCAATCATATGGAGAGCCGAGAGCCGTACCCACTTGTCTAAGAAGACAAGGCCAAGCACATAACACTCTCGGAAAGCATCGAGCGTGAGGGGGCATCCCATCCAGGCCGATGATGAAATGAGATGGGTCCTCATCGTCCGCTCACAAGTCTAAATGATTATGGGTGGTGAAATCCCATACTCATAGACAAGTCGCCTCAACCATATTATCGATTGAATCATAACACTTACATAAACAGACTCCATCCCGATCACTTAGTCGTGGTCTCGGGCGGGCTCGATCATACCACAAAGTGTGCCACGCGACAGAGTCATGAGCAATCGCATCGCGATGCCCCAAGCTGCGCACATCTAAGGGCCACTTGGTGTATCAACGACCGCCGACAAGAACTCTACTAAGTTATCGAACCCCACGCTAAGACATGCACATTATAATCATACACGCAACATACATGTCTAGTGTAAAAAGCAGGTAACACAACATGAACTATACAAACTCATAATTTTATTGCATCTGCTAAACAGAGCAGATATAGTAGTGTTACAAGCAGAGATCACCTGACTGTGACCCAACATTACATCATACAACAACGGAAGCAAATTATGTCTTAGTAAAGACAAGGTTAACAAATGGCTTAAGAAGCCTTTAAGAAAACACAACGACCCTCCAGAGGGACCAGGCTGCTGTCTGGGACTACATTACTTCGTTGACGTCGAGCTTGAGGGGGAGGCCACCATCAGGTTCAGTGGTCTCATATCTAAAACATAGATTAAGAAAATGTGAGTACAAAGTCGTACTCAGCAAGAGTTATGTCAGAACTATACTACTCATGCTCAGGTATCAAGGTAAAGGCAAGTGGGGTTGTAATGCAGAAAGCTTTGACTTGGCTATCCTGTACTACGACTACATAGAGTTGAGATGAGAGGCGCACACGAGTCCATCTAATCTTGATCACCACATCAATACACCACCATGGATTCCTCCTCGACTTCCCAAGAGGAAGCAACCCAAAGCACTCACACTTATCTTGCGATTTTCAGAGTATCCATTTGAGTTGCCTAATAATCAAGTAAAGGTCTCCAAGTAGTACATAACCGCGGACACGGCTATTCGAATAGTTCATTAACCCTACAGGGGTATACTTCTTCACATACATAGCTACCACTTACCGTATAGAACTCGTCACCTTCAAGCAGTGTCGGCGAGGATAGTACCACGACACTTACCTCACGGTTCCAACTCTAGACCAGCGGATCGCCTATCTCACTATGTACCCCAATCGGGAATCCAGCCGGGGTTTCTGTTCAGGACCCAGACGATGTATGGACGGTCCTACAAGCCCACCTCGACGGATGGTGCTGTGCTTGCCTAAAACCGTGCTACAATATGATATCAAATCGAAGAAACAATAACCCATGCGAATCCTGGACCATAGTCGGGGTGAGTTAATAGGTCGAGAGGGGTCAATGAGACCAACATGTGGTAGTAATCTATGTCTTGGATCACAACACAAGAACTCGGGGCCTAGGGTAGTCTAAATGAGACAACCCACCGTGTACTCCTACACAGACTCTCATTGTTCACCTTTGTTAGGGTGACTTCACCAACACATTACCATTACATTGCATTGTTCTCTACCATCCCAATACATCACCCAGATGGACCATCTTCATTGCAAACAACTCTAGCATGGCATAGTATAACATGGATGAAGGGCCACATGATAAACACAAACAATCTTGTATCTACTAGGTTGAGGTTTGCTTAATACTATGGCAACAATGATAGGTCATGCAAAGGATGGGTTCAACTAGCGGTAGAACGGTAACATGTGAATCACCTAATCATGCATAAGAGAACAAGAGGGAAATGGGTTTATATAGATATGATCAATGGGGTTTTCTTGCCTTTTTGACGATCACGAGGTGCCACTCTTCAAAGTAGTCGGAAACTACGTCCGGCGATGAATCTACCGAGAAGAGGCAAACACCGAGACAACAAAGTATAAACATCACATTGCAATGCACAATCAAGATGCATAATATAGCATGGCATGGTACTGATGTGCTCTATGTTCATGTTTCAACATGTTAATTGAAGTATATTTGGAAAAGAATTCCAAATTCAAACTCCGAATGATTATTCAAAAATGCCCAAATTTCATTTGCTACTGTTTGATCTTTGTAAACTATTTTGTCATGCATGAAAGTTGCATATTTGAATTCCTTATATTTTTCTGATAATTTTTCATATATTATTTGTTTGATTTGGAGTTATGGTTTAAAAGTTATTGAATTTACAAGATTTAATCATTTTCTAGAATTTTCTAGATTATCTATAAGTTGAAAAAGGCTTTACTGCGTCATGCCTACGTCATGCTGACGCGATGGGGGGGGCTGACATGTGGGCCAGCACTGTCAGTGTCACAGTGTTAATCCCTCTGTTTAATTAAAACTTAACAGAAGATTTTGGGGGCTGGCCCCACCTGTCAGTGGCTTAGGGCCAAACTAATCAGAGGGTTATCCCCCTAATTAATCAAGCCGGCCGGCGTTTAGCCGCCGGTGGCCACGAGAGGCGGCGGCGCCTCGCTGGAGTGGCGCTCCCGGGCACGGCTTGGAACGGGGAGAGCACTGGAGGGTTCTCCTCGCTCGTGCGCGTCTCATAGAGCACGCGGGGAACCTCGAGGAGGCCCCGGGCCACGGCGGCGACGAAGCCCGCGGCGGCCGGAGCTACTGCTCGAAGAGGACGACAATCGGGGCGGTTAAAACGAGTGCTGAGTGAGGGGTTCGACGCGGCAGCTCACCAGGAGCACGTTGGAGAGGTCGGGAGAGGAGAAGGAGCGACGGAGGCGGAGCAATTCCTCGCCGGAGATGGATGTCCGTGGCGGAGGAGTTCGTTGCGGGCGTCGCCGGAGTTACTCCTGGGCTCAAATTGAGTGCGCACGGAGACGAGGACGAAGGCGGCGCACATCTTGGACAGCTTGGTGGGGCGGTTGAAGGCCAGTGGCCGCGGTGGCATGAGCCGGCGAACTCGGGGCGCTCGGGATCCTTGCGGGTTCGCCGGAGAGAGAGAGGAGAGGAGGGTTCCAGGCGAGGGGGAAAAGGAAGGGGGGCTGCACGGGGCGTCCACGGCGCCGGATAGGGACGAGGGGGCAAGCAAGAGGTGGCCTGCGGCGTCGGCATGCTCGCCACGCAGCGGCCTTCCTGCCTGTCCCGGGGAAGAAGACGTCCCTGCCCTTGGGCTGGGCCGCTTCGGCTAGTCAGGCCCAGGTAAGTGGGCTCTGTTCTTTTTTTCTTTTCCTTTTATTGCTTTCTGTTTTTATTTGTTTTGCTGTGGAAAAAAATACCAAAGCATTTTTGTAAAATACCCAAATATTTTATTTGGACTTATGTGACATATAGCTAGTCACTCCCAATATTTGAAGATTTTTGAAATTCAAAACATTTGAATTTAAATTCAAATAGCATTTAAATTTAATTCCCAAGCCTCTATTTGAAT
This sequence comes from Bromus sterilis, assembly GCA_950022295.1. Taxonomy (NCBI): domain Eukaryota; kingdom Viridiplantae; phylum Streptophyta; class Magnoliopsida; order Poales; family Poaceae; genus Bromus; species Bromus sterilis. The sequence goes on along the minus strand of OX465599.1, from coordinate 189,022,148 downwards.
TTTTGAAAATTCCTTGGGCATGTGGTTGGAACCACAACACTTGAAATGTGATCATGACCAATTATAGGGATTTTCAAAATCATCAGAAGAATTTTGGAAAAAGATTTTTATCTGGTCTTGTATTTCAATTCTTTTTGAGGCTTTTCCAGATCCCCACTTATTAAATAAAAGAAAATTAAACATGATGCCTTATTCTAGTAATAAAAGGACATACACAAACTAGGGTTGTGACAACTTGCCCCTACTCAAAAAAATCTCGTCCCGAGATTCAGAAGTCGTCGGAAAGAGGGTGGGGTATTCGATTCGAAGATGGTCTTCTCGTTCCTAGGTGGCTTATTTCTCAAAATGGTTGGACCACTGCACTTTGAGGAACTTGATCTTCTGACGTCGGGTGGTGCGCTCAGCTTCATCGTGGATACGGACAGGATACTCTCGATATGACAGGTTTTCTTGGAGGTCAAGCGTTTCGTGGTCTACTTCGCGGATTGGGTCCTTGAAGCAACGCCTGAGTTGAGATACGTGGAAGACATCGTGAACCTGAGAAAGATGCGGGGGTAGTTCAAGTTGGTAGGAAACTTCTCCACGTTTAGCTAGAATGCGAAAGGGGCCTATGTAACGTGGGGCCAATTTTCCTTTGATACCGAAGCGATGGGTTCCATTCAGAGGAGTAACCCGGAGGTAAGCCTTCTCGTTTAGCTCATAGCTTTCTGGCCTATGATGTCGATCATAGTAGCTTTTCTGTCGAGACTGAGCTGTTTTCAAATGCTCACGAACAATGCGAACCTTCTCTTCTGCTTCCTGGATCAAATCCGGTCCAAAGAATTGTCTTTCACCGGCTTCTGACCAGTTCAACGGTGTTCGACATTTTCATCCATAGAGAAATTCAAAGGGTGCCATGCCCAAGCTAGATTGGAAGATGTTGTTATAAGCAAACTCGGTGAATGGAAGAGATTTCTCCCAACTCATTCCGAATGAGATAACACAGGCTCTGAGCATGTCTTCGAGAACTTGATTGACTCTTTCTACTTGACCACTTGACTGGGGATTAAAGGCAGTGCTAAAGGAGAGATGGGTTCCCATAGCATTTTGAAAACTTTACCAAAAGAGAGAGGTGAAAAGACTTCCACGGTCTGAGTTTATTTCCAAAGGAACACCATGGAGAGAAACGATCCGGGAGACATATAATTCCGCTAACTGGATAGCAGTTATACTCTTGCGAACAGGGAGAAAATGGGCAACTTTGGAAACACGGTCAATGACCACGAAGATGGCATTGTTTCCCTTTTGAGACTTTGGAAAGCCAGTGATGAAATCCATACTGACTTTATCCCATTTCCACTCAGGGATGGCTAAAGGTTGAAGAGTACCAGCAGGTCTTTGATGATCTGATTTCACACGACGACAAATATCGCACTCATCAACATATCGAGCGATTTCTTGCTTCATCCTAGTCCACCATAATCTCTGGCGTAGATCTTGATACATCTTAGTACTACCATGATGAATCGAGAGAGGGGTGTCATGAGATTCCTTAAGGATCTGCTGCCTTAGATTCCTATTCTTCGGAACTACTATCCTATTCTCGAATTACACAGTACCCTCATTTTCTAGGGTAAAACATTTGGCCTTACTGCTAGCAATGTTTTGTTTGATATAACGGATACCTCGAGCACGTTGTTGAATAGCTTTGATTTGATTCTCAAGGGTTGGTTTCACAATCAAGGTGGAAAGGAATCCATGAGGAACAGTCTCGAGATTGAGCTTTCGAAATTCCTCATAGAGAAGTGGTTGATACTATTGTAAAATGAGGTTGTTACAATACGACATACGACTTAGTGCATCAGCCATGACATTGGATTTGCCCGGGTTGTAAGAAATTCCTAAGTCATAATATTTTATCAACTCAATCCAGTGTCTTTGCCTGAGGTTAAGATCTGGCTGGGTGAATATGTATTTGAGGCTTTGGTGATCGGATAGATTTCACAATGATTACCAAGGAGGTAATGTCGCCAAGTCTTCAGGGCATGAACTACACAGCGAGTTCAAGATCATAGGTAGGATAGTTCTCTTCATGTGGACGCAACTGGCGTGAAGCATATGCTACCACATGTCGATCTTGCATAAGTATGCCTCCTAACCCTTGCCGTGAAGCATCACAATAGATTTCGAAATCCCTTTTGGTGTCTGGAGGCGCAAGTACGGGTGCGGAAGTCAATGTTCTTTTCAGCTCTTGGAAGCATTCCTCGAACTTGGGGGTCCATTCGAATTTCTTATCTTTCTTGAGGAGTTCAGTTAGAGGATTTGCAACTTTTTAGAAGTTCTGAACGAAGCGGCGATAATAGTTTTCTAGGCCAACGAAACTCCTAACTTGCTTAACCAATTCAGGTGGAGTCCAATCAAGGACGGCCTGAACTCTCTCGGGATTCACAACAATGCCTTTTGCAGAAATCACGTGGCCTAGATAGTTCACTTCTGAAAGCCAGAATTCGCATTTGGAAAACTTAGCATAAAGGCGATGTTCTCTAAGTTTCATCGATACCAGCCTAAGATGTGCTGCGTGCTCTTCTTCGTTCTTCGAGTAGATGAGAATGTCATCAAGATAAACTACAAAATTTTTATCCAAGTACTCCATGAAGATCGAATTCATCAAGCGCGAAAAACTGGCTAGGGCATTGGTTAAACCAAAGGACATGACGGTGTACTCATAAAGACCATAACGAGTAGTGAAGCCGTTTTGGGAATGTCCTCGTTTCTGATTTTGATTTGATGATAACCTAATCTCAAATCCATCTTGGAGAAGACAGAGGATCCAGCAAGTTGATCATAAAGATCATTGATCCTGGGAAGTGGGTACTTGTTCTTTATCGTCGCTAGATTTAGCGGGCGATAGTCTACGCACATCCTTTCTGTTCCATCTTTCTTCGTTACGAACAGAACGGGGCAACCCCATGGCGATGAGCTAGGGCGGATGAAGCCTTTTTCCAATGAAGCTTCAAGTTGGATTTTAAGCTCAACTAACTCATGTGGGGCCATTCTATATGGGTGTCTGGAAATTGGGGCGGTTCCTGGGGTAAGATCTACAATGAATTCTACACATCTGTCAGGAGGCATTCCTGTCAGCTCTTCTGGAAAGACATCCGGAAAGTCACAAACTATCGGAATTTCTTCAAGGTTAGGAAGGGGATGTTCATTCAACGAATATAGCTGGGTTTCTCAACCTTGAGGTACGAAATGGACTATCTTGCCGGAAGGATGAGTGAGTTGAACATATTTAGTGGCACAATCAATCTTGGCACAGTGTTTTGACAACTAATCCATGCCTAAGATGATATCGATATCTGAAGATTTGAGGGGTATGAGAGAAGCAAGGAATACAACATCCTCAACAACAATCTCATTGTCATGACTTACCCTACTGGTACGCCATGTGGATCCTGGAGTTTTAATCATGAAATGGGTAGGCAACTCCTCGAATGAAATGTCAGGCAGGAGTGCGAACTTTTCAGACATAAAGGAATGAGAGGCTCCAGAATCAAATAGAACAGAAGCGGGTTTGGAGTTCACAGGAAGTGTACCGAGTACAACCTTAGTACCCTCTTGGGATTCTTTGATGGTGGCATGGTTCACACGTCCGTATTCAACAATAGCGGACTTGGCTTTGGAAGAATTTGGTGGTTTAGCTTTGGCTTTAAGTTTTGGACGAGGAGGAACATTCTCATGCAATAAACACTGTCGTGCAATGTGGCCAGGATTAACACACTTGTAGCACAAACGGGTGTTAGGTTGTGGAGTTTGTATGGCATGATCTCTACTATATTTCTGGGTTTTCTTGCTTTGTGGGGATGGTCTTGAAATCAAGTGCGAAGGAATAGCACTAGTTGGGATCCAAATTCGACGTTTCTGAGAACCCGAACTAGAAGAGGAAGCAAGATCACGATCACGCTTGCGAGACTCTTCAAAGACCTCATTTCCATGCTCAGCTCTGAATGATCTATTGACCAAATCCTCGAAGTTGACAAATTCAAGGAGATTGAGATCATGACGAAGGATAGGGCTAAGTCCCTTGCGGAACCTTGCCTGCTTCTTGGCATCGGTTGATATCTTCTCAGGGGCATAACGAGAAAGACGATTGAACTCAGTCCTATACTGATGAACATTCATATTTCCCTAAGATAGGTTGCAGAACTCTTCCCTCTTTCTTTCCATCAACTCATCCAGAATGTGGTACCCTTGGAAGGCATCACGGAACTCCTGCCAAGTCACTACGCGACCTTTAGGCTGCATTGCAACAAAACTTTCCCACCATTCACCAGCAGCACCTTCCAGGAAGTATGCCGCGAACATCACACGATCTTATGGAGAAGCATGCGCCGTCTCAAGCTTACGCTCGATGGACCGGAGCCAATCATCGGTATCAAGGGGCTCAGATGAACATCGGAATACCGGCGTATTCAAAAGGATAAAATCCTGGATGGATATTACCGCATCTCGCTGAAGAGAAGTATTCTTCTCAATGAGCTTCAAAAGGCGTGTTTGATCACATCGATTTCGCTCAGCCTCCATCATGATTTCCGCCGCAGAAGGCGGTGAAGGAGGATCATCATCACCAATTTGATTACCGTGACCAGATTCAACACATCTAGTCCCACCTGACATCCCGTGTGATAAAAATCAACAATCAGAGTAGGATTTATGATGGGATCAAAGCAAAGATGACATAATTTAAGAGCGAACAAGATGGTAATGCAAAAGCATTGGAATCACTGGAAACACGGGACATATCGAACAGCATAACGGCTGTACCGGGGTGAAAAAATGAATCAATCTGCAAGAATGATCAGAACCTTCTCAAAAGGATCGATGGAATGGTGACTCTAGACAACCAAAACATTCCTACAACTATGGAGAGTCAAAAAATGAGATATTCTAGTATAAACATAGATGAGCCTAGTCCTATCTTCCCGTAGAAAAGATGAGGGTGACTCAGAACTAAGATCGATGAGGGTAAGGAGAAAAATGAAGCCTTACGTTGTTCCCTTATACCCAAAGTAACTATATAACTATAGAATGCTAGACTCGACTTCGGCTAAGGTTTAGTAATCCTACAGGCAGTCCTGCTCTGATACCAAGTCTGTCGGGACCCGGGGTTTGCATATGTAATTCCAGTCACAACTCAATCATATGGAGAGCCGAGAGCCGTACCCACTTGTCTAAGCAGACAAGGCCAAGCACAGAACACTCTCGGAAAGCATCGAACGTGAGGGGCATCCCATCCAGGCCGGATGATCAACTGAGATAGGTCCTCATCGTCCGCTCACAAGTCTAAATGATTATGGGTGGTGAAATCCCATACTCATAGACAAGTCACCTCAACCATATTATCAATTGAATCATAACACTTACATAAACAGACTCCAGCCCGATCACTTAGTCGTGGTCTCGGGCGGGCTCGATCATACCAAAAAGTGTGCCACGTGACAGGGTCACGAGCAATCTCCTAGCGATGCCCCAAGCTGCGCACATCTAAGGGCCACTTGGTCTATAAAAGACCGCCGACAAGAACTCAACTAAGCGATCGAACCCTGTAACACCCTCACTGTCATTAACAGTAATCACCTTGCTAATCCAGGATTACTGTTGCTAATCACTATTGATAAATACTGTTGCTAAAAATGGCCTTGATCAAAATTTTGCTTTGATCAACTTGGGTCATTTCACATTCAATTCTCCTTTTGATGTTGTTGATAGCAATATGGCCATGGGCCTTGATCATCATAAGTCACAACAAGTCCAACCCCTCTACATTGAAATAAAATCAAAGCTATATTAAAAGTGCCTTTTATTGTATTAAAAATAATGTGGCAAAATAAACTTTGTTTAAAAATTGTGCATTCACTTTTATTAAATCCCAAATATTCATTGGTCCATGGAAAAGCAATTTGAGGATTTTGTTTAACTATAAAATAAATGCAATAAATCGAACAGTAGGCTAAAAACCCCAAATTAATCATTTATTAATTAAAAGAAATATTAAATGAAATTCTTTGGCACATAAATTTATTGTGGCACTCATATATTGTTTAAAAATATTATTGGTGCTAGTTACCCATTTTTGTAAAATCGTAATGCTAGCTAATTTAAATAAAATAGAAAAATAAAAAGGAAATTAAAAAAAGCGGATTGGAGAAAACCTAATCTACCCCAGCCCAACCCCCTTCCCTCTATTGGGCCCGGCCCATTGGCCCCCCTAGACCTAGACGGTCGAACCGGCCTCCCTCCCCCCGATCCCTCTCTCCCCACGATCCCCATTCCCCAACCCCCCGGTCCCATCTACTCTGGATCCCCCGACCCCCGACCCCCCAGCAACCGCCGGCGGCGGCTCCGGCCACCGGTGCCCCCTGCGCCCCCACCTCGAGACGCCGCAACCCTCCGCCGCCGAATCACCATCGCCTCCCCCTCGCACGAGCCCATCGAACCCTAGCCCGCCGCGACCTGCACTGCTCGACGTCGCCGTGGCGTGGATGCGTGGCTGCGCCGCCGTGGCTCCGGCGTACCCCCGGTGGTCGCCATCGTCGCCTCCCCAAGCCCAAGCCGCGACGCCTCCCCCCACCGTGAGCTCCCCCTCCGCTGTTGTGGTGATGAACCTAACAATAGATATAGGGGTAGTAACGGAGCTATGAAGATCTGTACGCAAAGATGGTGACACCGGGAGGAATTATACAGTTTAGGCCTCTCCTCAGAGATAACAACCTTACTCCTGTCCCAAGTGTCTTGGGGTGTTTTTCTCGTATTGTTCTTTCTCAGCCCCCCCTTACTGGGGTGAAAGGATGGGCTTATATAGAGTGCGCCACGTCCCTTCACTGTCCGGTAATGGGTTTTGATTACAGGGTTAATGATAGCTATTATTACAATGAGAAACGTCTCCCCATTATTGTCATTCAAGTAGGGGTAACGCCTGAGGGTTTAATGTCTTGTACCTCCAGCTTCTCTTCTTCCTATCCGAATATCATGCAGCTCGGCCTTTCCTGCTTCCAAGTAGCCAGCTTACTCGGATAGTAACGCCTTGCTCCGAGTGACGTCTTACTCGAGAAGTGACCTTGTCCGAATAAGGTTCCTCCCGTAGTGGTGTTGTCTTCCGAGTAAGCTAACCACTCGGAAGGGTTCGAATTCATCCGAGTAGTTCCTTACTCGGAAGGAAAAGAGGGGAAGGAATTCCATGTTTTTATTTTATGAGTATTTTCCATGAGGTGGTAGACCTAAGGATACCCCCTGATATAAGGCGCATGAGGGTATGCCTTAGGTATTACCACGACAGTAGCCCCAAGTGCTTCCGGGTGCTCGCGTGAATTCATGAGGTATGTGGAGATCAAATTCGATGAGAGGCCCGGAAGGACTTTATCGATGTTTGCACTATCCCCTCGAATATATGTAGGGTGAGTCGTTTTTTGGAAGGATTCGGCGACACTCAAGCGTCTCTCGGAAGAGGTGGACTGAGGCCTCGAAAGGCGTGTCTTGGGGTAAAAGGCCTTAAACCCCAAATGTAACCGAATCCATAAAGTCTGATATTTAAAGCATCATCTGGCGAGCTTTAAACCGTGTCCCATAGGATATCAATTCTTTAACCCTCACACCAGATCATGCGGATAACCTGGCAATCTACGTCAGAGACGGATTATCAGCGTATTAGTTATTGGGAACTTCCGCTGTAATGCTTGCCGAATGAATCAGAAAACACGACGATCTCGTCCGAGTTAGGGCTTACTCGGAGAAGTTGTTCGTTTGAACTGTCTTCCGAGTTAAGGTTTTACTCGGAGAAATTGTTGAGGGCATTTTTACTTCCGAGTTGTACTAACTCGGGGAAATTTTGCATGCTCTTCTAAGGGCGCGAATCTTTCTCCTGTCAGGGGATCTTTTCTGTCAGAGCGGCCCCTTGATTCCCGCGACAGTCAGTTACTTTATAATAACTGCGCGCCTTTTAAGGAGGCTGGATTTGGGGGACCGTAACGGACGCCCTCATTAATTGCCTTGATAACCGTATGAACCGCCCCGTGTACCTATAAATATAGCTTCCCCTTCTTCTCTTTCTTTTAAGCACAGCGTTTGCTCCTTCCTCTTCTCCGCCAGCGTCTCTCTAGATCGCGGATCCCTTCTCCCATTGGTGATCTTCGGGGCGCTCTTCGTGCCCGCGGGGTTCCTATCCATTCATCCTCTGGGCCTCATGTCTGCGGGGGAATGGGCAAGATGAGGGGATACTCCCTCGCCATGTCTGCCGTCTTTCAGGCCCAGGTGAGGTCGAACCTCACCCTAGGGATGACGAGCGGGTTCTGCTTCTTTTCCATGTGGATATGGGGTTATCTCTTACTCCTCATCCTTTCTTGCTTGATTTTCTTGCCTTCACGGGATCTCAATTGCATCACATCGTTCCTAATTCCATCACGCTTCTGTCTAGCTTTTTTTCTTTGTGTAAGGGTTTCCTTGGTATCGATCCTCATTGGAATCTTTTCCGCACCATTTACGCCATAAAGTCCCAGAAGATAAAGAATTCTGGGGAGGCAGAGATAAATCATCTTTGCGGGGGGTTGTTTTTGGCGAAGAGGTAGGGCATTCAGTATTTTTCTTCTAGCTTGCCTGATTCTGTGAAGAATTGGCAAAATAGCTGGTTTTACTGTAAGGTAGAGACTGCTCCTGGTACTCGGACATTACTCCCTTACTCGGATGTCCGGCTGGCCGACTCCCGTGGTTGGAATCCCCGGTTGCTCGCTTCTGAGAAACAGCGGGTTCTACCACTGATGAGGGAAGTAGTGAGGATGAAGAAAGCGGGATTGGACGCCATGGATCTTATTGCTCTTTTTGTCACTCGGAGAATTCAGCCCCTGCAAGCCCGAGCTAGGAGGATGTGGGAGTATACGGGAGTTGATGATAGGACCCGCTATAATAACTCGGCGATGTGTCAGAAGGAATTTGAGCAACTCATGAAGATTATTACCAGCGTGACTCATGGCGCGCAGATGGCTGGCCGAGTCAGACCCCTTGATATTAACCATCCTCCGAGTCTGGTGATTTGCTTTTATTTGGCCAGTCTTTTGAATGCTGCACTAGGTCCTGAATTTTAACTTGGTTATTCTTTTGTCTGTTCTTCAGACAAACGTTGCTCCATCCCCGATTCCATTGGTGCCGCGAAATCCTGAAGACGAGGACGAGGACAGCAACAACGACGCAGGACTCGAGATCGAAGATGACGAAGAGACTGAATCTGATGCAGTGCTACCCCGTACCACTGCCGAGCAGCGCTCCAAGAACAATCAGGATCGAGAGGCAGCTCGGGAGGGGTCCGTGCGGGCGACTAAGCGTCCCATGTCTCCGAGTAAAGGGGAGAATAGCAGCAAAGCCGCCGCACTTAGCCCAAGCCATGGGAGGGTAGCTCCCATGAAGCAGCGGAAGACGCTTTCGACTCTTGGCGGGAGGAAAGTTAGTGCTCCGACAGATGCTGCCAAAACCCCCAAGAAGGCTTCCGAGTCAGGATCCTCTCAGGCTGCTCCTGCTGTTGCGCCCCCAAGACGAGCTCTTAAGATGGCTCGGAAGTAAGATCCGAAAACTTTTCTATTTTCCTTAGTAATTTTGCTGATTTAACATCCTTTATGTTGCAGTGTCCGTCCGAGTGGTTCCGAGTCACTTCCCGGTGTTGAGGTTCCTGATACTGCGGCTTATGAAGATGTTAGCAACTGTATTGTAACTGATTTTCAGGTGTTGGATTCTATTCCTGAACAAACTCCAATCGATGGTGAGTATATATCTTCTTGGTTTTAACTTTCATTTTTGCTCGAGGCTTTGCTTACAGATTTTCTTTTGTTAGACATGGATATTGATCGTGACGCAGATCCGAGCCCAGCTGTAAATGAGACGGTTCTTTCTGCTCCCGACACACAGACTGCTCCGGGCACGCAGACTGCTCCGGAAGGCTTGACCGATCAGGAGGTCACTATTCCTGCCGCGACGATTCCTCCTACTTCCTCGGGGGTGAAGCAAGCTGAGAAGAGTTCCACCATCTCTGTTGCTGACCCCGGAGAAGCTCGGGCCCCTCCTCCTTCAATCACGGTTGATACCTTGCTTAAGGATACCGTTCTGGATGGATTGAAGGGGTCTTTGGTGAAAGCTTCTGAAATCGAGCTGCGGCTACGTGAGATGACTTCTGATGCGGCCGCGATAAAGGACAAAATGCATGTAAGCAAATGTGCGAATTTTCCACTCACTGGGTGGATGTATTTCCGAGTTGTAGCCCCCAAGGCTCCGAGTAACTTCTTGGAGTTACTCGGAGTCTTATGCTGTAGGGACTATGAATTTGGAAATCTTCCAGTGGGGGCACTTCGTAGTGCACCCACTTGGTGTAGCCCCCAAGGCTTCGAGTAACTTCTTGGAGTTACTCGGAGTCCTATGCTGTAGGGACTATGAATTTGGAAATCTTCCAGTGGGGGCACTTCGTAGTGCACCCACTTGGTGTAGCCCCCAAGGCTTCGAGTAACTTCTTGGAGTTACTCGAAGTCTTATGCTGTAGGGACTATGAATCTGGAGATCTTCCAGTGGGGGCACTTCTTAGTGCACCCACTGGGTGTAGCCCCCAAGGCTCCGAGTAACTTCATGGAGTTACTCAGAGTCTTATGCTGTAGGGACTATGAATTTGGAGATCTTGCAGTGGGGGAACTTCTTAGTGCACCCACTAGGTGTAGCCCCCAAGGCTCCGAGTAACTTCTTGGAGTTACTCGGAGTCTTATGCTGTAGAGACTTGGTCTTAAATAACTTTTCTTGTGTCAGGAGGCTTGCGAACTAGGCGCTGCATTTGTGAAACTACAGGGAGAGCATTAGGCATTGAAGAACAAACATGCTGAGGATAATGGTGAGGCTCCGCTTCTTGTATCTTGAGAAGAAATTCGAGATTTTACATCATATGAGTACTTCTGATTATTGAATTTATAGAAGCTGCGAAGAAAGCGTTTGATGCGAAGGTAAAAGAGAATGAAGAATTTGTGAACAAGATGAAGAAGGAGATTGAACAAGCCGAGAAACGTGCAAAGCAAATGGCTAGCCACAAGAAGGCTCTTGAGGAGGAGACTGCTATCTCCAAGCTTCAGTCCGATCTGCAGAAACTTTCCGAGCTGCAGGCCAGAGATAAGGAGGAGCATGATGCTGCGTTGGCTGCAGCTCGGGATTCCGTAAGAAGTGCTGAAGAGTATTGCACTGGGAGGTTTGCTGTGTTTAGCGAGATGCTGTCCAGTAAGACGCTGCTCTTTTTTGTGAATCTGACTTGTTTCTGCCTTGTGAATTTGATTTAATCTGTGCACCGTTGTTGTCTTTACAGTCTATTCTACCGATCGTGAAGCGGAAAAGACGCGTATGGACCAGTTTGCCGAGTTGATGCAGAAGGATAATTATACGCCCAAGACGACGGAATTTGCCTTATCCAGAGGTCTGCTGACCATGAGGTGCGCCAAAGTGAAGAAATACGCTGAAGAGACCATGGGTGCTGCCTTAGGGTTGAAGAATTACCTCTCGCCTGCTGAAGAAAGTCGCATGCATCTGGATACGGTTGTTCCTGTGCTTCAGGGTGCTCCGCAACAGATTGCTCGTTGGAAGAGGTCTTCAGCACGGAGTGGTGCAAATTATGCTCTGGCACTGACTAAGGCTCATTTTTCTGAAAAAGTTCATAATCTGGAACGAGTCGGAGAAGGTGATCCTGAGCATGGTTCGAGCTGTACAACTTTGTTATCCCGGTATGCTGAGACCGCAAGTCGGATTGCGAAGATCCCAGATCTTGATTTCTTCGTGGAATCTGCTGGAGTTACCAGTGAGTCTGATGAGGCGAGTGATGCCTGATCGAGTTAAGGGAGAAACAGTTAAATTTGCCTCGGGATGCCGAGTGATTTTGTAATAAACAGTTTAAGTCCTGTTGCTGTGCCCTGGGTGCACAGTTTGTCTTAAAACTGTTGCCTTTTATTAAAAATGCCTGACTCTTATGCGTGGATTTTTTTTTGGTTCAGCTAGTTATCTGCAAGGATATAGACCTATGTTTCTGACATCATCGTTTTTCATGTTGTTGAAGTGCTTGGGGAGCCACTTAGACTTTCGTCCGGGCTTCGTGCCGCTTGAGAAAAACTTGAATTTTTCGTAACGTTAAGTAGCCCCCAAGTTGCTGAAGAGCGTGCAGCTCGGATGAAGAACTTGATTTTATCACAACGTTAAGTAGCCCCCAAGTTTTGATGAAGCTTGGTAGATCACTTAGTTGAAAATTAGCTTAAGCTCTCGTCCGAGCTGCGTGCAGCTCGAATGAAGAACTTGATTTTATCACAACGTTAAGTAGCCCCCAAGTTTCGATGAAGCTTGGTAGATCACTTAGTTGAAAATTAGCTTAAGCTCTCGTCCGAGCTGCGTGCAGCTCGGATGAAGAACTTGATTTTATCACAACGTTAAGTAGCCCCCAAGTGTCGATGAAGCTTGGTGGATCACTTAGTTTAAGATTAGCTTAAGCTCTCATCCGAGTTGCGTGCAGCTCAGATGAAGAACTTGATTTTATCACAACGTTAAGTAGCCCCCAAGTTTTGATGAAGCTTTGTGGATCATTTAGTTTAAAATTAGCTTAAGCTCTCGTCTGAGCTGCGTGCAGCTCGGATGAAGAACTTGATTTTATCACAACGTTAAGTAGCCCCCCAGTGTCGATGAAGCTTGTTGGATCACTTAGTTTAAAATTAGCTTAAGCTCTCATCCGAGCTGCGTGCAGCTCGGATGAAGAAATTGATTTTATCTTTTCTGAGTGAAAAATACTGGGAATGTAAAGGATGGAGGTAAAGACTCTTTATTGAATTCATCTTGTAAGAATCTCATGCATAAAAGCGCCGCAACATTTGGGCGTTCCAGGCATGTGGCTCTTCTATATTATTCGTTACATCATATAACCGATAAGCTCCATTGCCTAAAACTCGGGTTATAATATAAGGACCCTCCCAGGGGGGGCTAGCTTGTGATCAGAGGCTTGTCTGACACGCAAAACCATGTCACCTTCCTGAAAGGAGCGAGCTCGGATATGCCGCTCGTGATATCGCCGAAGGTCTTGCTGATAAAATGCTGAGCGTGTTAGGGCTAAGTTTCTTTCTTCTTCTAGGAGGTCAACACCGTCCTGCCGAGCTGTTTCGGCTTCTTCTTCAGTGTACTGGGTTATTCGGGGGGCGTTGTGCTTGAGGACACTTGGGAGGACAGCCTCTGACCCGTACACCAGAAAAAAGGGAGTTGCTCGAGTTGATCGGTTTGGAGTTGTTCTCAGTCCCCATAATACTGAGGGGAGCTCTTGGACCCATGCTCCGGCTGCTTCCTTCAACTCCCGCATGAGACGCCGTTTGATTCCTTTCAAGATTAACCCATTTGCTCGTTCCACCTGTCCATTGGATTGAGGGTGTGCTACTGAGGCGAAGTTTACTCTGGTGCCCATGTTCCAGCAAAACTGCTTGAATCCGGCCGAATTGAAATTCGACCCGTTGTCGGTGATGATGTCATGAGGGACGCCAAAACGATGCACAATGCCTCGAATGAAGTTGACCGCTGTGGCTGAGTTCAAACTTTTTATTGGTTTTGCCTCTATCCATATTGTAAACTTGTCCACGGCTACTAGGATATGCGTGAACCCGGATGTGCCTGTTTTCAGGGGCCCTATCATGTCCAACCCCCATGTAGCGAAAGGCCAAGCTAAGGGTATTGTTTTCAATTCGGAAGCTGGCTTGTGCGGCTGATTTGCATAGAACTGGCACCCCCTGCAATGATCAACGATGTTCTTGGCATATCTTAAAGCACTCGGCCAGAAGAATCCGGCTCGGAAGGATTTGGCTACGAGTGTCCGACTTGACGCTTGGTGACCGCATTCACCGGAGTGTATGTCTTGTAAGATGAGTCGACCTTCTTCTTCCGAGATGCATCGCTGGGGGAGCTTTGTGACACTATTTCTGTACAACTCGTTGTTTATCACCAAGTAAGATTTTGGTTTTCGCACTACTTGCTTGGCTTGCACTTCATCCTCGGGCAGCTCCTGCTTTTGCAAGTATCTCAAAATGGGCAAGGACCACTCGGGAGGAATTACTTCTATGTCAAAGACAACATCCACCACTGCAGGAATATCTTCTTTGTCTGGAATGTTCCCGTCTGGTAGCATGCTTGGATCAACTTCCGAGTAAGGGTCTTCCTTTACGGTTGGTGCATGTACGCATTCCAGATAGATTCCTGAGGGGATTTGACCCCGAGTGGATCCTAGCTTGGCTAGGTCGTCCGCTGCTTGGTTTTGGGACCTTGGGATGTGATGGAGCTCCAGCGCATCAAATTTTTTCTCCAGTTTTCTGACTGCTACACAGTAGGTTGTCATTGCTGCGCTTCGTATATCCCATTCTTTCATGACCTGGTTAATCTCTAGGTCGGAATCTCCAAAAATCATCAACCTTCTGATTCCGAGCGAAATGGCCATCCGTAATCCATATAAAAGGGCCTCATACTCGGCTTCATTATTTGTTGCGGGGAAATCTATTTGGAGGACAAATCTCATTTCATCCTTTCTTGGGGATACCAACACTACTCCTCCTCCTACCCCATTTAACATCTTTGATCTATCAAAAAACATAGTCCAGTGCTCAGGGATTGGTTGAGGGATGCTCTGTGCTTCTGTCCACTCGGCCAAAAAATCTACCAGAGCCTGTGATTTGATGGCTTTCTTGGGCTGGTACTGGATATCATAAGGTAAGAGGTCTAGTCCCCATTTTGCAATTCTGCCCGTGGCATATCTATTGTTCATTATCTCGGCCAAAGGAGCTTCTGAGACTACTGTGACCGAGTGGTCTTCAAAGTAATGAGCCAGCTTTTGTGATGCCATATGAATTCCCATTGCCAACTTCTGGTAATGAGGATATCGTTGTTTGGATGGCGTGAGGACCTCGGAGATGAAATACACAGGCCTTTGAACCTTCTGTGCTTTTCCTTCCTCTTCTCTTTCCACCACTATAGCTATGCTAACGACTTGGCTTGTGGCGGCGATGTATAACAAGAGTGGCTCCTTATCCTTCGGTGCTGCGAGAACTGGCCGAGTTGACAGCTGTTTTTTCAATCCTTCGAAGGCCACTTGAGCTTCTTCAGTCCACTTGAAGTTTGTCGATTTTTTCATTAGCTGATAGAGGGGGAGTGCTTTCTCTCCAAGTCGGGAAATGAATTGACTGAGTGCTGCAAGACACCCTGTCAATTTTTGGACATCTCAGAGTTTCTGAGGGGGTTTCATGTTTTGAATCGCTGCTATCTTTTCAGGATTAGTTTCGATTCCTCTTTCAGAGACCATGAATCCGAGTAGTTTTCCTGCTGGTACACCAAATACACACTTTTCTGGATTCAATTTGATGCTATAAGATCGCAGACTCTGAAAGGTTTCAACCAGATCGGCCAACAAGCTATTTCCTTCAGCTGACTTGATTTCGATGTCATCAACATATACCTCAACATTTTTGCCAATCTGCCAAATCAAACAATTCTGCATCATGCATTGATATGTCGCTCCTGCATTTTTAAGTCCGAATGGCATGGTGACATAGCAAAAACAGCCAAAAGGAGTTATAAATGCAGTTAGTATTTCGTCTCGTTCATATAATCGGATTTGATGATAGCCCGAGTATGCATCGAGGAAACATAGTCTTTCACATCCAGATGTGGAATCCACAATCTGATCAATGCGAGGAAGAGGAAAGTGATCCTTTGGACAAACTTTGTTGAGATGACGGAAATCAACACAAGTTCTCCAAGTTTTATCTTTCTTTGGAACCATCACGGGATTTGCTAACCACTCGGAATGAAACACTTCCCTGATGAATCCAGCTGCTAGCAATCTTGCTATTTCTTGTCCGATAGCTTTTCTTTTTTCCGATGAAAAACGCCTAAGGGACTCTTTTACTGGTCTTGCCTTTGGATCAACCCGTAATTTGTGCTCAGCCAACTCCCTTGGGACTCCGGGCATGTCAGATGGCTTCCACGCAAAAATATCCCAATTCTCACGGAGGAAGTTGATGAGCTCGAGTTCCTATTTAGGGTCCAAATCGGTGGCGATGTTGGTGTATTTTCTGTCATCAGAAGGATGTATCCGCACTTTTTTGGTCTCCCCTGCCGACTCAAATGAAGATGATTTCTTAGGCTGTAACAGCTCGGATGTGTTAACTGTTTTCTTCAACTCGGCAAACTCAACCTCTGCCATTTGTTGGTCGGCTATAAGTGATCCTTTCTGCAACAGTTCTTCTGCTTGTTTATAGTTTCCAGATATAGTGATCACACCTTTAGGACCGGGCATCTTCAGCTTCAAATAGACATAACAAGGAATTGCCATGAACTTTTCATAAGCGGGACGTCCGAGTAGCGCATGATAAGCGCTCGGAAAGTCGACAACTTCAAAGGTAATCCTTTCTTTCCGAAAATTATCGGGTGTACCGAAAACTACATTCAGAGTAATCATCCCTAGTGAAAATGCTTTCTTTCCTGGGATGATCCCATGAAATTCCAAGTAACTGTTACTGAGTTTGGACATTGGAATGTTCATATTTCTTAAGGTACTAGCATATAAAAGATTTATGCCACTGCCTCCGTCCATTAAGACATTCCTTAGCCTAAAATTACCTTTTCCTGTTTCCACCAAGGGATCAACTATCAAAGCATGTCTTCCAGGATGAGGGATATGAGGAGGGTGATCCGATTGATCAAATGTAATCGGAGTGTTTGTCCATTTCATATAACTCGGAACAGCGGGAGCCATTGCGTTAACCTCTCTAAACCTCAATTTTTCAATTCTTTTTGATTCTCGTCCTGCAAAAATTACCAATACTCCGTCTTCCCGAGGAAAACCTTCACTATCTAAATCTGGGCTTCTTACCTTTTTCTTTCCTTTGTCCTGCTGGGACCCGGTCTTTGCATTTTGTGCGGCTCTCTTGATTAGTCGGCATTGCCTAGCCGTGTGCTTTGGGAGAACTGTCTTTCCTTCAGCATCTTGGGTGGTATGAAGAGGACAATGCTGATTCAGGATGTCATCATCATTTGAAGGCTTCTTTTGACGAGGTTGCCACTCCTTCCTTGGCTGATTTTTGCTGTGGATGCCTACTGTATTTGTGGCTGCCACCAACTCGGCATCTGTCGGAGCCCCTTCTGCCTTTCGCTTACCGGTTCCACCTCCATTCTTTTGCTTGGGGTTGGAGGCCGAATTGGTATTTCGATACTGCTGGGATTTTTGCCGAATTTCTTCTTCCCCATTAGCATACTTGTTTGCGATTTCCATCAATCTGCCCAGTGAAGTGACATCGGGAGACCTCGCCAGCTTCAAGCTTAACTCTTTGTACTTGACACCTTGCTTAAAGGCATGAATAGCCTGGAACTCGGAGACTCCTTCCACCGAATTGTGGAGGGTGATCCATCTCTGAATGTATTCTCGAGTAGGCTCGTTATGACCTTGGATGCACAACTGTAATTCGGTCAACCCTCCTGGTCTCTTGTAGGTTCCTTCAAAGTTCTTGACGAAAACCCTGACTAAGTCCTCCCATGTCCAAATGCTGTTTGGTGGGAGCTAGTTTAGCCACGTTCGAGCTGAGCCTGCCAGCATCAGAGGAAGGTGCATCATGGCTATCTCGTCTCCACCACCTCCTATCTGGACTGCTATTCTGTAGTCATCCAACCACGTTTGTGGTTTGGCATCACCCCGGTATTTTTCCACTCCTTGCGCTATCCTGAAGCGAGGAGGGATTGAGGTTGATCTGATTCTCTCGCTGAAACAGACAGGGCCTGTAGCCATCGGATAACTAACTTGGTCTCGGCGATACATCCTCGCGCGATCTACTCGATTCTGTACCAGATAGCTTCGGGCGTCGTCTTCAATGTCTCGATATCTTTCCTCTCGGTGATCCATTCGGTGCTGCTCTTGGTCTCTCCTCCGAGCCGTGTACTCATTACCCCTCCTCCGAGCTGCGAACTCTTCATCTCTTCTCCGAGCCGTGTACTCATCACCTCTTCTCCGAGCTGCGAACTCTTCATCTCTTCCCCGAGCTGTGTACTCATCACCTCTTCGGAACTCCGGATTGTGAAACTGCTCATGGAGATATTCATCATTAGGATTTCCCTTGTTCTGAGGTGAATGATTTCTTTTTTCCGAGGGGTATAAACGGATTGAGAGGTGCCTGTGAGGGGCGGCTGAGAGTGAACTCGCTGTAGTGATTGACTGACTTCAGCGTTCTGCTCCACTGCTTTTTGCAACAAGAATGCTAAATGTTCTATTCCTTCAGCTGCTGAGCCGCTCGGCTGCAAGGAGTTTGCGATCCGAGTAGCTGCTATTAGATTCTCCATTGGGGTATCCAGAGCTCGGAAGGGTTGATTTTCACCGATCCCCCGTAGTTGCCGACTGGTTCTACTCTGCATAAGACGAGCTACTTCACGAGCCTGGTGCTCCAATGTATTCTGTAACTCGGATAAACGTTGTCGCTCAGCTAAATTGGTTAACCTAGCCGCTTCCAAATGCTGCCCTTCCGGAGTTGAGGTATCTATAGGGGTTTTCAACACTCGCTCTGCTGCCTCGGCCGTGCCTTGTTCTTCCCGAGTAAGGGGCCGCCGACTCGAACCTCCGAGCTCTAGACGTCTGAAAGCAGATGTTCGTCGACGTTCTCTTTCTCCGAGTGGAATCTCTTCATTGCCCCGAGCTGCTTCATTGGTCCTATCTCCCCCCTCTCTGGCCGGCGACGCCTGAGGTGGTGGAGTTCCGGCCATACAAACTTCTGCCATGATAACGGGAGTACCATTGCTCCCTTCTTGTTCGCCTTCTGGTTCCGAATCTGACATCAGAAGGCCTTCATCGTCTCCAGAGTTGAAGATGTGCATTAGGGACGCCGTCGGGCCCTCCTTCGCGATCAGCTCACTGATGGCCTGCTGCGCCGACTCCACTGAGTCGATGACTGCCACCTGCTGGATCGGACGGGGCTTGTTTCGATAGGGAACACGCGGGAGGCCTGACCTCTTCTTCTTGCGATGAACAGGCAACATGGCTTGGGCTTGAGGAAAACCTGGTAACTGGAGGCGAAGAGTTCCCGATTCATCGGCTCGAAAGTGCACGCTACCTCTTAAAGGCAACAACTGTGCTTGGAGTGGCGCATCCGCCAGCCAAGCAGAATCGTCAGCCACAAAGGCTAACGATCCAAAAGAAAACTTCTCACCGCAGACGAGTTGAGGACCGCAGGATGACGAAGAAGACGAAAAGAATCCCATCTTTGCAGTTGCTGATCAACTCAGCCCCACGGTGGGCGCCAATTGTTGTGGTGATGAACCTAACAATAGATATAGGGGTAGTAACGGAGCTATGAAGATCTGTACGCAAAGATGGTGACACCGGGAGGAATTATACAGGTTAGGCCTCTCCTCAGAGATAACAACCTTACTCCTGTCCCAAGTGTCTTGGGGTGTTTTTCTCGTATTGTTCTTTCTCAGACCCCCCTTACTGGGGTGAAGGGATGGGCTTATATAGAGTGCGCCACGTCCCTTCACTGTCCGGTAATGGGTTTTGATTACAGGGTTAATGATAGCTATTATTACAATGAGAAACGTCTCCCCATTATTGTCATTCAAGTAGGGGTAACGCCTGTGGGTTTAATGTCTTGTAACTCCAGCTTCTCTTCTTCCTGTCCAAATATCATGCAGCTCGGCCTTTCCTGCTTCCGAGTAGCCAGCTTACTCGGATAGTAACGCCTTGCTCCGAGTGACGTCTTACTCGAGAAGTGACCTTGTCCGAATAAGGTTCCTCCCGTAGTGGTGTTGTCTTCTGAGTAAGCTAACCACTCGGAAGGGTTCGAATTCATCCGAGTAGTTCCTTACTCGGAAGGAAAAGAGGGGAAGGAATTCCATGTTTTTATTTTATGAGTATTTTCCAAGAGGTGGTAGACCTAAGGATACCCCCTGATATAAGGCGCATGAGGGTATGCCTTAGGTATTACCACGACAGTAGCCCCAAATGCTTCCGGGTGCTCGCCTGAATTCATGAGGTAGGCGGAGATCAAATTCGATGAGAGGCCCGGAAGGACTTTATCGATGTTTGTACTATCCCCTCGATTATATGTAGGGTGAGTCGTTTTTTGGAAGGATTCGGCGACACTCAAGCGTCTCTCGGAAGAGGTGGACTGAGGCCTCGGAAGGCGTGTCTTGGGGTAAAAGGCCTTAAACCCCATATGTAACCAAATCCGTAAAGTCTGATATTTAAAGCATCATCTGGCGAGCTTTAAACCGTGTCCCATAGGATATCAATTCTTTACCCCTCACACCAGATCATGCGGATAACCTGGCAATCTACGTCAGAGACGGATTATCAGCGTATTAGTTATTGGGAACTTCCTTTGTAATGCTTGCCGAATGAATCAGAAAACACGACGATCTCGTCCGAGTTAGGGCTTACTCGGAGAAGTTGTTCGTTTGAACTGTCTTCCGAGTTAAGGTTTTACTCGGAGAAATTGTTGAGGGCATTTTTACTTCCGAGTTGTACTAACTCGGGGAAATTTTGCATGCTCTTCTAAGGGTGCGAATCTTTTTCCTGTCAGGGGATCTTTTCTGTCAGAGCGGCCCCTTGATTCCCGCGACAGTCAGTTACTTTATCATTAACTGCGCGCCTTTTAAGGAGGCTGGATTTGGGGGACCGTAACGGACGCCCTCATTAATTGCCTTGATAACCGTATGAACCGCCCCCCTGTACCTATAAATATAGCTTCCCCTTCTTCTCTTTCTTTTAAGCATAGCGTTTGCTCCTTCCTCTTCTCCGCCGGCGTCTCTCTAGATCGCGGATCCCTTCTCCCATTGGTGATCTTCGGGGCGCTCTTCGTGCCCGCGGGGTTCCTGTCCATTCATCCTCTGGGCCTCATGTCTGCGGGGGAATGGTTACCCTCTGTCGTCACGGCGGAGAACCTCCGGCGCTACCAAGACGAGGGGTTACTCCCTCGCAATGGCTGCCGTCTTCCAGGCCCAGGTGAGGTCGAACCTCACCCTAGGGATGAAGAGCGGGTGCTGCTTCTTTCCCATGTGGATAGGGGGTTTTCTCTTCCTCCTCATCCTTTCTTGCTTGATTTTCTTGCCTTCACGGGATCTCAATTGCATCACATCGTTCCTAATTCCATCACGCTTCTGTCTAGCTTTTTTTCTTTGTGTGAGGGTTTCCTTGGTATCGATCCTCATTGGAATCTTTTCCGCACCATTTACGCCATAAAGCCCCAGAAGATAAAGAATTCATGGGAGGCAGAGATAAATCATCTTTGCGGGGGGTTGTTTTTGGCGAAGAGGCAGGGCATTCAGTATTTTGCTTCTAGCTTGCCTGATTCTTTGAAGAATTGGCAAAATAGCTGGTTTTACTGTAAGGTAGAGACTGCTCCTGGTACTCGGAAATTACCCCCTTACTCGGATGTCCGGCTGGCCGACTCCCGTGGTTGGAATCCCCGGTTGCTCGCTTCTGAGAAACAGCGGGTTCTACCACTGATGAGGGAAGTAGTGAGGATGAAGAAAGCGGGATTGGACGCCATGGATCTTATTGCTCTTTTCGTCACTCGGAGAATTCAGCCCCTGCAAGCCCGAGCTAGGAGGATGTGGGAGTATACGGGAGTTGATGATAGGACCCTCTATAATAACTCGGCGATGTGTCAGAAGGAATTTGAGCAACTCATGAAGATTATTACCAGCGTGACTCATGGCGCGCAGATGGCTGGCCGAGTCAGACCCCTTGATATTAACCGTCCTCCGACTCTGGTGATTTGCTTTTATTTGGCCAGTCTTTTGAATGCTGCACTAGGTCCTGAATTTTAACTTGGTTATTCTTTTGTCTGTTCTTAAGAAAAACGTCGCTCCATCCCCGATTCCTTTGGTGCCGCGAAATCCTGAAGACGAGGACGAGGACAGCAACAACGACATAGGACTCGAGATCGAAGATGACGAAGAGACTGAATCTGATGTAGTGCTACCCCGTACCACTGCCGAGCAGCGCTCCAAGAACAATCAGGATCGAGAGGCAGCTCGGGAGGGGTCCGTGCGGGGGACTAAGCGTCCCATGTCTCCGAGTAAAGCGGAGAATAGCAGCAAAGCCGCCGCACTTAGCCCAAGCCATGGGAGGGTAGCTCCCATGAAGCAGCGGAAGACGCTTTCGACTCTTGGCGGGAGGAAAGTTAGTGCTCCGACAGATGCTGCCAAAACCCCCAAGAAGGCTTCCGAGTCAGGATCCTCTCAGGCTGCTCCTGCTGTTGCTCCCCCAAGACGAGCTCTTAAGATGGCTCGGAAGTAAGATCCGACAACTTTTCTATTTTCCTTAGTAATTTTGCTGATTTAACATCCTTTATGTTGCAGTGTCCGTCCGAGTGGTTCCGAGTCACTTCCCGGTGTTGAGGTTCCTGATACTGCGGCTTATGAAGATGTTAGCAACTGTGTTGTAACTGATTTTCAGGTGTTGGACTCTATTCCTGAACAAACTCCAATCGATGGTGAGTATATATCTTCTTGGTTTTAACTTTCATTTTTGCTCGAGGCTTTGCTTACAGATTTTCTTTTGTTAGACATGGATATTGATCGTGACGCAGATCTGAGCCCAGCTGTAAATGAGATGGTTCTTTCTGCTCCCGACACACAGACTGCTCCGGGCATGCAGACTGCTCCGGAAGGCTTGACCGATCAGGAGGTCACTATTCCTGCCGCGACGATTCCTCCTACTTCCTCGGGGGTGAAGCAAGCTGAGAAGAGTTCCACCATCTCTGTTGCTGACCCCGGAGAAGCTCGGCCCCCTCCTCCTTCAATCACGGTTGATACCTTGCTTAAGGATACCGTTCTGGATGGATTGAAGGGGTCTTTGGTGAAAGCTTCAGAAATCGAGCTGCGGCTACGTGAGATGACTTCTGATGCGGCCGCGATAAAGGCCAAAATGCATGTAAGCAAATGTGCGAATTTTCCACTCACTGGGTGGATGTATTTCCGAGTTGTAGCCCCCAAGGCTCCGAGTAACTTCTTGGAGTTACTCGGAGTCTTATGCTGTAGGGACTATGAATTTGGAAATCTTCTAGTGGGGGCACTTCTTAGTGCACCCACTTGGTGTAGCCCCCAAGGCTTCGAGTAACTTCTTGGAGTTACTCGAAGTCTTATGCTGTAGGGACTATGAATCTGGAGATCTTCCAGTGGGGGCACTTCTTAGTGCACCCACTGGGTGTAGCCCCCAAGGCTCCGAGTAACTTCTTGGAGTTACTCGGAGTCTTATGCTGTAGGCACTATGAATTTGGAGATCTTGCAGTGGGGGAACTTCTTAGTGCACCCACTAGGTGTAGCCCCCAAGGCTCCGAGTAACTTCTTGGAGTTACTCGGAGTCTTATGCTGTAGAGACTTGGTCTTAAATAACTTTTCTTGTGTCAGGAGGCTTGCGAACTAGGCGCTGCATTTGTGAAACTACAGGGAGAGCATTAGGCATTGAAGAACAAACATGCTGAGGATAATGGTGAGGCTCCGCTTCTTGTATCTTGAGAAGAAATTCGAGATTTTACATCATATGAGTACTTCTGATTATTGAATTTATAGAAGCTGCGAAGAAAGCGTTTGATGCGAAGGTAAAAGAGAATGAAGAATTTGTGAACAAGAAAGCCTCCATCATGATTTCCGCCGCAGAAGGCGGTGAAGGAGGATCATCATCACCACTTTGATTACCGTGACCAGATTCAACACATCTAGTCCCACCTGACATCCCGTGTGATAAAAATCAACAATCAGAGTAGGATTTATGATGGGATCAAAGCAAAGATGACATAATTTAAGAGCGGACAAGATGGTAATGCAAAAGCATTGGAATCACTGGAAACACGGGACATATCGAACAGCATAACGGCTGTACCGGGGTGAAAAAATGAATCAATATGCAAGAATGATCAGAACCTTCTCAAAAGGCTCGATGGAATGGTGACTCTAGACAAACAAAACATTCCTACAACTATGGAGAGTAAAAAAATGAGATATTCTAGTATAAACATAGATGAGCCTAGTCCTATCTTCCCGTAGAAAAGATGAGGGTGACTCAGAACTCAGATCGATGAGGGTAAGGAGAAAAATGAAGCCTTACGTTGTTCCCTTATACCCAAAGTAACTATATAACTATAGAATGCTAGACTCGACTTCGGCTAAGGTTTAGTAATCCTACAGGCAGTCCTGCTCTGATACCAAGTCTATCGGGACCCGGGGTTTGCATATGCAATTCCAGTCACAACTCAATCATATGGAGAGCCGAGAGCCGTACCCACTTGTCTAAGCAGACAAGGCCAAGCACAGAACACTCTCGGAAAGCATCGAACGTGAGGGGCATCCCATCCAGGCCGGATGATCAACTGAGATGGGTCCTCATCGTCCGCTCACAAGTGTAAATGATTATGGGTGGTGAAATCCCATACTCATAGACAAGTCGCCTCAACCATATTATCAATTGAATCATAACACTTACATAAACAGACTCCAGCCCGATCACTTAGTCGTGGTCTCGGGCGGGCTCGATCATACCAAAAAGTGTGCCACGTGACAGGGTCACGAGCAATCTCCTAGCGATGCCCCAAGCTGCGCACATCTAAGGGCCACTTGGTGTATAAAAGACCGCCACCAAGAACTCAACTAAGCGATCGAACCCTGTAACACCCTCACTGTCATGAACAGTAATCACCTTGCTAATCCAGGATTACTGTTGCTAATCACTGTTGATAAATACTGTTGCTAAAAATGGCCTTGATCAAAATTTTTCTTTGATCAACTTGGGTCATTTCACATTCAATTCTCCTTTTGATGTTGTTGATAGCAATATGGCCATGGGCCTTGATCATCATAAGTCACAACAAGTCCAACCCCTCTACATTGAAATCAAATCAAAGCTATATTAAAAGTGCCTTTTATTGGTATTAAAAATAATGTGGCAAAATAAACTTTGTTTAAAAATTGTGCATTCACTTTTATTAAATCCCAAATATTCATTGGTCCATGGAAAACCAATTTGAGGATTTTGTTTAACTATAAAATAAATGCAATAAATCGAACAGTAGGCTAAAAACCCCAATTTAATCATTTATTAATTAAAAGAAATATTAAATGAAATTCTTTGGCACCTAAAATTTTTGTGGCACTCATATATTGTTTAAAAATATTATTGGTGCTAGTTAGCCATTTTTGTAAAATCGTAATGCTAGCTAATTTAAATAAAATAGAAAAATAAAAAGGAAATAAAAAAAAACGGATTGGAGAAAACCTAATCTACCCCAGCCCAACCCCCTTCCCTCTATTGGGCCCGGCCCGCTGGCCCCTCTAGACCTAGACGGTCGAACCGGCCTCCCTCCCCCCGATCCCTCTCTCCCCACGATCCCCATTCCCCAACCCCCCGGTCCCATCTACTCTGGATCCCCCGACCCCCCGACCCCCCCAGCAACCGCCGGCGGCGGCTCCGTCCACCGGTGCCCCCTGCGCCCCCACCTCGAGACGCCGCAACCCTCCGCCGCCGAATCACCATCGCCTCCCCCTCGCACGAGCCCATCGAACCCTAGCCCGCCGCGACCTGCACTGCTCGACGTCGCCGTGGCGTGGATGCGTGGCTACGCCGCCGTGGCTCCGGCGTACCCCCGGTGGTCGCCATCGTCGCCTCCCCAAGCCCCAGCCGCGACGCCTCCCCCCACCGTGAGCTCCCCCTCCGCTGTTGTGGTGATGAACCTAACAATAGATATAGGGGTAGTAACGGAGCTATGAAGATCTGTACACAAAGATGGTGACACTGGGAGGAATTATACAGGTTAGGCCTCTCCTCAGAGATAACAACCTTACTCCTGTCCCAAGTGTCTTGGGGTGTTTTTCTCGTATTGTTCTTTCTCAGACCCCCCTTACTGGGGTGAAGGGATGGGCTTATATAGAGTGCGCCACGTCCCGTCACTGTCCGGTAATGGGTTTTGATTACAGGGTTAATGATAGCTATTATTACAACGAGAAACGTCTCCCCATTATTGTCATTCAAGTAGGGGTAACACCTGTGGGTTTAATGTCTTGTAACTCCAGCTTCTGTTCTTCCTGTCCAAATATCATGCAGCTCGGCCTTTCCTGCTTCCGAGTAGCCAGCTTACTCGGATAGTAACGCCTTGCTCCGAGTGACGTCTTACTCGAGAAGTGACCTTGTCCGAATAAGGTTCCTCCCGTAGTAGTGTTGTCTTCCGAGTAAGCTAACCACTCGGAAGGGTTCGAATTCATCCGAGTAGTTCCTTACTCGGAACGAAAAGAGGGGAAGGAATTCCATGTTTTTACTTTATGAGTATTTTCCAAGAGATGGTAGACCTAAGGATACCCTCTGATATAAGGCGCATGAGGGTATGCCTTAGGTATTACCACGACATCCGCCACCCCTCGCCCCTTGGACGCCTAGCCGCCGTAGCCCAATCCCCCTGTCGACGTCGCGGTCACGGCCACTATGGACGGCTCCCTTGCGCGTCCGTGCGGGGCTGCTCGTGGCGTGCCGCATCTGCCGGCCGCCCTTGCCGCACGTGGCCACCCCGTGTTGCTGCAGCCTCTACTCTGTTGGAGATGTTGCCGCTGCTACCCTACCGCCATAGCCACTGTGGTCTACTACTGCTGCTTGTGTTGCTGCTACTCAACCTGAGAAGAAAAATGCCAAGTGGTGAAAACCGATGTTAGATACTACCTTGGAAAACCCCAAAACAATAGCAAACAAGTTTTAATGTGCACAAAAATAATATGAAGTAATAGTATACATGAGCAACTTTGATTTTTTTCATTGGAGCAAATTCTAAATGTGCAAGGATTAAATCCTAGAAAATTCATAAAATGTGAATTTATGTTGACAAAAGAAAAAGAAAGACAGAAGAACAGTTAGTGACATAACTACTCTAGAGCTCTAGATGAACAAGCTATAAGGTTTTGGCAAGCCATCTAATGGCATGGCATGGTTATACACGTGTTATAGCGCCAAACACGTACTGGAGGTCACCCCATTCGAGCTATCGTTCAATGGCAATCGTCGGACGAACTTTGCATCCTTTTTAGCAATTCCGAGAACTAGCGTCGGGCAACACTTTTCCGGCAACGTTTTAATTAAGAAAATGAAATTGAATGAATTTTCCATCCGTACCGGTTTCGAGATCACTGACCACTGATGAAATATGATGTTGGGAAGAATTTCATCGGAGCAGTGGAACCCAAAACCGTAGCCCTCCGAAAATGCTAGTGGATGTTAAAACCGGAGTTTTCCTACTTAGCCAAATTTCAGAGCAATCTGGGAACATGGCTATGACATGTGGGACCCTCTTGTCAGGGTTGACCAGTCAAAAACTATTCTGGATAATGTTATATTAAATAATTAAAGAAATCCAGAAATGATTAAAATGATTAAACCTTTGAAAATTAATATCTTTTAAACAGTAAATCAGATGAAAATATTTTATACATCAAAATTGATCAAAAAAATACAACGAATAAGCTATCCATATACCAATCACACCCCTCTAACATACCGCACACGAGACATTCCCCTTTCGATTGCACTGTCCGGTAATCCCCCGGTGCCGGTAAAACTTACCAGATGAATTTATTCTGAACACGAAAGTTGTTCAGAATGCATCAACTAACACGGATACGCCTTTCACATGTTTGTCGGATGTGCACGACACCTCCGGCATGATCCCTTCCCCCTTCGGACACCCTGTCCGGTAATCACCCGGAGCTGGTTGTTCATCCCCGGATGAATTCCCGCTCCGAGCATATTGCTTCGTACTACGTTAGAGCACCGATAACATTTCATCTGTCATGTCATACATTGATTGCTATATCTGCTTTATATTTACTATTTCTCCCCCCTTATTCTCCGATAAACCCCGCTGCTGGCGCCGACTACACCGTCGCCGAGTACGACTACTTCGTCGACGACCCTACCCCTACCGTCGAGCTTCCAGGCAAGCAGAGCCATTCTCTTCCCCAGATATCGCCTACCTTTCCGTACTTTCTTGCACTAGGCATTGTTACGGCTGCTTCTACGTTACAATCCTATTCAATTGCATAGCCTGATTTTGTCGCCCCTTGTTTTACCTTCCTTATCCTATGATGCCTGCTATATCTATATATTTATTCAGCAGTTAACCCTGCGCATTGTTAGCTAGGTTTAGAATAGCGGCTCGTGATCACTGTGCACTCTGCTGAGTGAACGTGGATTACAAAATATTATAACTACAACAGGTACGAATCAATGTAGACGCCCTAGGGAACCTACAAGAGCGAGACTCTGCCGAGTCGCTTCGAGTTTGACTTCCTAGTGGACAGACTCATATTTCACTCTCGTCAGCTCAGTAGCGTAGCATCACTGGGATGATACGAGGGTATTTCTCTTTAGTTCATTCCGCTGGTGTCTCGGCACCACCGGGGTGATATGAGAATATTCCTCTTTAGTTCATTCCGCTGATGTCTTTGTCGAACCTCTTTAAGTGTACCATCGAGGGTGATACCTCCTGGTTTCACTTAATGGTAGGCACTTGAATCAATTGGTGTCCTTAAAGGTAAGAAGTCGGGTGACCCAATGGTGCCCGCGCAGGGTATCTTAGCGGAACGACAGGTCAGGTGTATTCCACCGGTGTGCGGCGGGCCTGGTACTGTTCGTGGCCGACAGATATCTTGTTGTACGAAAGCCGAGCTCTTCGGAGCAAACGTGAGACAAGGTAAGGAGACGGTTCACCTTGTTGGTAATCGCACAAGTTGGTGGGACGTCAGGCCAGGCACCGATGTTACTGGTGGACCTGGCTGTTGTCGTTGTCCGCGACTCACCCGGATAGGGGCAACGATAACGGTTGTCCCGACAGATAATAATTAAATGCTAAATGGTTCGTTGGATGACTTGGGAGGCCCGTTGGTTTGTACGCACTACCTTCACGTGGGATAAGTAGTTATGGGCTCCCCTACGTCATAGTTTGTACAAAAGCTCTTCAGACGTCAGAAGTATCGCGGTCTGATTGCCGGGAAGCGGTGTGTCTTCTTCGCTCGAGCGGAGGATTTGTATTTTCTTTTACTGTTGGGAATGTGCCCTAGAGGCAAATAAAATATGTTTTATCGAGCATATTCCATTAGTTCATAATACGTTTGATACTATGCTAGAACTGTATTAAGCGGAAACATTAATACAGGTGTGGTATACAAACAACCAGGTCCCTAGTTAACCCTAGTATACTAGTCCATTGGGCGATTGATGATCAAGGTTTCCTGATCATGAGACAATGGCGTCTGTTGACAATGGAGTCGTATCATTGGATAATGATATGATGGACATACCCCACCAGAAGTGTTGTGATGTGATCAAGTCACATAGTTCGACATTGCGATAACTATAACGTAGTGACCAGATCCTTTGACCGTAATGATCATACGTAATCACGATCTATTAGGATGCTTTGATTTGTATCCCACCGCCTGACTGAAATATGCTGGCCATAACGGTGCACTTTGGGTATTCCAAAATAGATGGTTGATGAGTATGCAAATAGATCAAAGCGGGATTTGTCCATCCGTGTGACGGATAGGTACTCTGGGCCCACTCGGTGATGTTACATCATAAAGTTTGCAAACGTGTGACTAGGTCACGGAGTTGTAATATCACGGCAACGAGTAAACTTGTTTGTTGAGAACGAGGACGAACTAGGTATAGTGGATACCGATGATCAAACCTCGGACAAGCAAAGTACCATGGGACAAAGGGAACAGGCACACGGTTAACGGATCCAACAGCGATTGAAGTTCATTCGATGGAAGCGCAGGGGCTATCAAGGATTGTAACCAGGTCCAATTGATTAGTCATTGATCAATGAG
Source organism: Bromus sterilis (assembly GCA_950022295.1). Classification (NCBI taxonomy): domain Eukaryota; kingdom Viridiplantae; phylum Streptophyta; class Magnoliopsida; order Poales; family Poaceae; genus Bromus; species Bromus sterilis. The sequence goes on along the minus strand of OX465599.1, from coordinate 188,992,247 downwards.
AATTTTCTCGATCATGTCTGCTGTTTCCCGGACCGTAGGGTGTTACACTTAAGGGTACTCGACGCAGTAAGGATTGATTCGGGATCACCGGAGAAATTGGAGAGAACACCGGAATTGTTCCGGTGATGACCGGAATTGTTCCGATGAAGGCCGGAAGTTGTTCTGGGTATTTTGAAAGGTTCAAAATATATTTAATAATGTTTAATATATGTTTTATTATTTAATTATCTGAATTAAATATTAAAATGTATTTAAATATAATTAAAAATGAATTAAAAGGCATATGGGCCTCATAGGGCCCATTAGGGGGAGAGGGAGTCCTCCCCCATGGGCCATGGCGCCATGAGGGGGCCCACCCCCCTTGTTGGTGCGCCACCCCCTCCCTTGGGATTAGTCCCACCCCGGAAGGGGAAGGGGGAGGTGTCACCCCTCCTTGACCTATATAAGGAGGGGTAGGGGTGCCCTTTTAATCATGAATTTTTTGAGAAAAGTTTCTCATCTCTCTCCCTCCTTTCTCCTTCCTATGAGTGGACTCCCCTTGTTTGGAGGCTGCTCTGGGTTGGGGATTTCTCCACTATACGCACGCCGTCGTGCTGCTGGAATCGGGATCCGAATCCATCTTCTTTCCGCTGCTCTACTGGTTCGGAGCCCGGAGGGACGTCGGGTATACTGTATGTGTATAATCCCGCGAGGCACTACACTTGTGGTGCTACTTCATCGTCGTGGTCGTATCGCGAGTTCTTCAGCAGCAACGTTCCGACGGGGACGTAATCCCGTCATCGGTCTGCAAGGATCGGGTGGCTACAGGAGTCATCGTGGATCTGCGCGGCATCGGGGATTGCCGGTACGACTACACCAACCACGTTCATGTGGGAACGTTTCCCGCTTAACGGACTACATACTGGTATGTGATCTATTTTTGTCCGTTACTTGCATCAGCATAACATAGGTCTTGGGATTGGGTATCGTAGGTCAAGGAAAAATTTGTGTTTTCTGCCCCGAACCCCAACAGTGGTATCAGAGCAAGGCTATGCGTAGAGGTATTGTACGGATAGAACACATCTAGTATGTGGGCATAAATTCTCAATTGTTACCCTCTCACGTGTACTCATTTAGCGTTGCGGCAATGTTTGATGAAGCGGCCCCCGACCGACCTTACGCGTTTACGCGAGACTGGTTCCACGCTTGACATATGGCTTGTACCATATAAAGTGGCTGGGGGGGGTGTCTGTCTCTCTGCATTAGCGATGCGAAGATGTTTGCAACGGAGGGCCCCGACAGGGGTGTAATAGAGACAATTGCGGGATTGGTGTTGTGGCTTGTTTTCGCAGGATAGAAAGCGGTTCTTTTCTCGAAACCCCTAGCAGCCACGTAAAACTTGCAAAAGATAAAGTAGAAAGGCGTTTTCAACTTTAATTTGCATGTCGGGGGGAATCATAGCATGTATGATTTATGTTGCATCCTGTTTTGCTAATATGTTAGATATACGACGGTAGCATAATAGGATGATCCCTCACTAATCCAACAAAGTGTCCTTCCTTAGTGAAGCACCATCTGGAAAGTTCTTCATTATGGAGGCATCACGTGTCACACGGGTGTCAAACATTTTTACGTTCACAAGAGATGGGTGGAGCAAGCCTAGCATGTCCAGAAACATGGCCTTGCATACGCAGCATATACTCACTAAGGTTATTGTGGCGAGCCTGGCATGTGGAGACATGGCCTCGGGACACAAGAGACCAAAAGGTCGAGCATGAGTCACATGGATGATGTGATTGGCATGATGGCCTACCTTGAACAACATACTGATGGTCGTGTCACACGGGGGAGGTATGTTCTTCAAGGATCGTGTAATCACTTAGAATAAACTATGAGGGATGTTTGTCTGAGTGGGAGTTCCAGAATTGTTTTTGAAACATGAACTCCATATTATGAACTTAATCTTCATGTCTTTGCAAATATCATTGTAGATAACGTCATACCAATGTTTAGAACTATGGCTCTTTTAGTATGATAGAACTTAAGGTAAATGGGTCTTACTTCATTGATGTGTACCAACACCATTAGAGACATACTCGTTAGTAATGACTTGTTAAACATAATACGAAGAACTGCTAGGAGATACACCTGATAACTCCGTATTCAAGGAAGATGATGATGAGTATCGTACTCACCGTCACTTATGAATGACTGTCCAATACACCATACTTCATTCTATGAGTCTGAATTGTGAATGCATGTTAACCAACACGTATGACGTGCTAGGTGAACTTGAAAGCACTTGGTCACAAATCAGAGAAATGGAATATGAGTATATGGACGGGGTTTCTTTCAACTATGGTGGAAGGAACAACCTGCTGAGAAAGTCACTTGGAAAATGTATAAGATACATGGAACACCTTGTGTATAACTTGGACTACTGAATGACTGGTTACTTTGCGATAACTGGGGAGTTGCATCCGCTTCCTCCCGGTTACAAAGACCATGTCTGGACTATGTCATGAAGGAGAATCGTTCACCTGTCATGAGGTCATGGTTAAAGTTAAGAACTTTAAGAGTAGAACCAATGCAGGAATGGTCATTGACGGAGAAGGTATATTTGATATACGAGTTATAAATGTCTTTCCCACGAAACACTAATTGCGGTTGATTAAGTATTCGATGCTTGAACTTACTGCTTGAGTGTGGCTTGGAAGGGATGAGGTGACAATGTATGCTGACGGTAATCAAGATAGTTGATGGTCGACAACACTCTCCCTCTACATCTATCAATTGATTAATATATGAATAAATTTTATGATCGTTTGAATGAGGACTTTATTAGTGTGTCTTGCATCTCGCGAAGACAATTATTCATATTAGTGAGAAACAAGTCAGTTGTTCTCCTTTTATGAATGATATCTATTATGGTCACATTACGATTATGAATGAGTTATTCTTATATTGATGATAGTTGTTTGATCATTTATAAGAAATATTCTAAATGCCAAGAAATATCCAGGCTTGATAATGACACTACAGTTTAAGTCATGAATGGTATGATGATGTCTTAAGATACTTGATCTCTTGACATATACAAACCATGCCTTTGAGGTGAGATGACTAAAACCTCGCATTCTGGTAAAACAGATTATGTACTGATTGTTGAGTATCATACATTGTGATGTATCGTATGTCAGCATGTGGTGAATTTCATTATTTTCGTGAACTTCGTATGTGGACTTAGATGAATATTTGTATTCACTAATGAAACATGAGTCTGAAATAATTTGATATGATCAAAAGGGATTTCAGAGTAAAGATGGATATTAAATTAACAAAAAAGACAAGTCTCTACGATTTGATCAAAGTGACAAATGTTTTGAGTTAGTCTTGGGCATAAAGACTTGTGTGAAAGTTGTTCCACAAATTGCAATGTCTTGAGACACTTCAATATGATTGACGTGCCTGAACATTGTGATCATATTCTATGAAAAAAGTGTATGGTCTAAGTTATCTCTTACCAAGTTACGTTATTATTGTTTAGAGTTATTAATTTAATATGCAAACTCTCACTTCAGCATAGGGAACCATCTGAGTTCGTGGAAACCAACACTATATATGTCATGGTGTATTGTGGCTTCTAGGAAGCTTGATTTATGTAAGATAAATTATCTTTGTAGTGTATCCTTAGACAACTATGGATGCATCTTCCACAACTAGAACCAAAAGGAGCAAAACTTGTATTGCTATGTTTGGTGTTTGTCAAGAATTGTTCTTGATAAATGTGGTAATGGAAGAAAAGTGAAAGTTCAACCAAGGTAATTGACCTTGCCTCCAAATGTCAGAGTAGTGCAACGGAATATGTTCCGGAAGCAAGGCTCTACAATAAGAGGAGAAACTAATGATGAAGATCATGATGTTTTGAAGGGAGCTTTTACTGAGAAAGGTAGGATTCAAGAATGTATATTTGCCCATGGTGCAAAATGATATTCATGATTCACTTGTCATGTTAATGGAACAAGACATTCCTACGAACTACAAAGAAGCGATGGTGGACCTAAGTACGAGATATGACTATGAGTCATGAAATCCTATGTTGAGTTACATTTAAGATTTCTTGAATCTTATCAAGTAAGGAGGTTACTTGATATTCACAATAACTTCAGAGTTATGAGGAATAAATGTGAACATCAAAGGGACGTCAAGATTGGTTTGTCACAAAGATTGTTTCTGACAAATTCAATGGGTTGACTACAATGTGTAGCAATGCTTGAGTCAAAGGGATATTCACTACGATTGATCCAGGATTGTTATCAATACCGTGACTTCCTCAAATCCTGTATTTGAAGAAGTGTTGTAATTGGTACAACCAGAAGGTTTTGGAAAAACATATGGATACTAGTGTCCCGTAAACTGAATTCTCGATTTGATGAATGATCAAAGGATTTTGGACTTAGCCAAAATATCGAGGAAACATGCATTTGCATGAAACTGAGTGGGAGCTGAATAGTTTCCTAAAACTTGATATATGTAGACGACATATTTTGAGTGGGAGCTATGGGAGTATTATCCTAGCCTTATATGTAAATGACATATTTGAGTAGGAGCCATTTGGTTAGTATCCTGAACTTAATATGTGTCTGACATATCTAAGTGGGAGCCATGTGGATGTTATCCTTGTCTTATATGTGGCTGACATATTTGAGTGGGAGCAATATGAGTGTTATCCAATAACTTAATATGTGCATGACATATTTGAGTGGGAGCATGATAACATTCTCATATATGGATAACATATTATGAATGGTGCAGTTTGTGTTAATGATTATTTGAATCTTTCATAAATGAAGATGAATAAAGTATTAAGCATTGAAGATCTATTAAGATAGATATGTGTTTAATAACATTGAGTCGTAATACTTTCCTGGATAAGATTCTGAAGGAGTTCAGAATGGGACAAGTCAAGAAGTGGTCCTTACTTGTATATCCATGAGAAGTGTTGAGTTAATCTCAGTACAAGAACAATGGTTAATGGTAAATGAAAGAAATGGATGTGTTGGATCCTCTATGCCTTTGTCATAGGTTCTTTCATATAAAAACCAGAGTTATGTACTCGACGTAATGTGACCCAAGTTCTTAGTAGTAAGAACATGTTGTGATATGATTTATGAGTAAATCATTGAACAAAGAGTTAAGTTTATCCTTCAGTGTCTGGAGAGAACTGAGGATACATCTCAAATTTGTAAAGGATAGTGGACTTGACCATAAATGTTATGCTGGTTCAAGTTTTGACACTAACCTAGAAAATTGAGATATCATACTAATGAATTCCTAAGTTGAAAGAAACATGGTTAGACATCAAAGTTGCATACAATGCACTAAGGATTTAATCTACATTGATGTGGCTGCTTTAGAAGTAGCAGGAGTTATATTATGGCTTAAGAAGTTTGACTTCTGATTGAGTGAGTTTCAAGTGTGCATGACTATGGGAAAGTCCGCGTGACCCACCGGATGTCATTGCTATGACACAGCAAACGAAGTCTCACTTCATCGCCAAATATATATACCTCATCATTATAGTGGATAATGAAGGAATGTCAAATTAGGTGACATTATGATTTGCAAAAGGACATACGGTTCTGAATGGTACCCAGACCGTTGATACAACCTCTTCCACGGGCAAGCATGATCAATAAGGAGTTATGATCCAGCGAAAATGCAACTAGATTATTTTTACTCTAGTGCAAGTGGGAGACTGTTGGGAATGTGCCCTAGAGGCAAATAAAATATGTTTTATCGAGCATATTCCATTAGTTCATAATACGTTTGATACTATGCTAGAACTGTATTAAGCGGAAACATTAATACAGGTGTGGTATACAAACAACTAGGTCCCTAGTTAACCCTAGTATACTAGTCCATTGGGCGATTGATGATCAAGGTTTCCTGATCATGAGACAATGGCGTCTGTTGACAATGGAGTCGTATCATTGGATAATGATATGATGGAAATACACCCACCAGAAGTGTTGCGATGTGATCAAGTCACATAGTTCGACATTGCGATAACTATGACGTAGTGACCAGATCCTTTGACCGTAATGATCATACGTAATCACGATCTATTAGGATGCTTTGATTTGTATCCCACCGCCTGACTGAAATATGCTGGCCATAACGGTGCACTTTGGGTATTCCGAAATAGATGGTTGATGAGTATGCAAATAGATCAAAGCGGGATTTGTCCATCCGTGTGACGGATAGGTACTCTGGGCCCACTCGGTGATGTTACATCATAAAGTTTGCAAACGTGTGACTAGGTCACGGAGTTGTAATATCACGGCAACGAGTAAACTTGTTTGTTGAGAACGAGGACGAACTAGGTATAGTGGATACCGATGATCAAACCTCGGACAAGCAAAGTACCATGGGACAAAGGGAACAGGCACACGGTTAACGGATCCAACAGCGATTGAAGTTCATTCGATGGAAGCGCAGGGGCTATCAAGGATTGTAACCAGGTCCAATTGATTAGTCATTGATCAATGAGAATTGTCTCGATCATGTCTGCTGTTTCCCGGACCGTAGGGTGTTACACTTAAGGGTACTCGACGCAGTAAGGATTGATTCGGGATCACCGGAGAAATTGGAGAGAACACCGGAATTGTTCCGGTGATGACCGGAATTGTTCCGATGAAGGCCGGAAGTTGTTCTGGGTATTTTGAAAGGTTCAAAATATATTTAATAATGTTTAATATATGTTTTATTATTTAATTATCTGAATTAAATATTAAAATGTATTTAAATATAATTAAAAATGAATTAAAAGGCATATGGGCCTCATAGGGCCCATTAGGGGGAGAGGGAGTCCTCCCCCATGGGCCATGGCGCCATGAGGGGGCCCACCCCCCTTGTTGGTGCGCCACCGCCCTCCCTTGGGATTAGTCCCACCCCGGAAGGGGAAGGGGGGGTGTCACCCCTCCTTGACCTATATAAGGAGGGGTAGGGGTGCCCTTTTAATCATGAATTTTTTGAGAAAAGTTTCTCATCTCTCTCCCTCCTTTCTCCTTCCTATGAGTGGACTCCCCTTGTTTGGAGGCTGCTCTGGGTTGGGGATTTCTCCACTATACGCACGCCGTCGTGCTGCTGGAATCGGGATCCGAATCCATCTTCTTTCCGCTGCTCTACTGGTTCGGAGCCCGGAGGGACGTCGGGTATACTGTATGTGTATAATCCCGCGAGGCACTACACTTGTGGTGCTACTTCATCGTCGTGGTCGTATCGCGAGGTCTTCATCAGCATTGTTCCGACGGGGACGTAATCCCGTCATCGGTCTGCAAGGATCGGGTGGCTACAGGAGTCATCGTGGATCTGCGCGGCATCGGGGATTGCCGGTACGACTACACCAACCACGTTCATGTGGGAACGTTTCCCGCTTAACGGACTACATACTGGTATGTGATCTATTTTTGTCCGTTACTTGCATCAGCATAGCATAGGTCTTGGGATTGGGTATCGTAGGTCAAGGAAAAATTTGTGTTTTCTGCCCCGAACCCCAACATTTACTTCACCGGCCAGCCTCGCACCGTGCAGGAGCGTGCAAGGGTGAGGGACCTAGACCCCTTGGCGCATAGGATATAGTCCGGCGGATGGCCTCTCTGTTGAGCCTAGGATGGTCTGCGTCGTGTCGGATAGCTTTGGTGGAGCGTTCCCTAACAAGGTGCCCGCCACCCTGGAGATCCGAGTGTGCAGGCTGAACAATAGTGCACCCCTACAGGGAGTTTAATCTATTCGAATAGCCGTGTCGACGGTAACAGGACGCTTTATGCTGAAGCTGGATCTTACCACTACAAACTAAAACTATTAAACTGTATGGTTCCGGGTTTTCTTCCTCGCGGGGATGTTGAGGAAGGGAACTCGGAGGCATTGCTAATTATGATTACAACTTATTATTATACAATGCTGCAGCAACTTCTGCTGCATTGTTACTTTATGCTTTATATAAACTGTTGGCTATTCTCTTCTCATGCTGCAAGACTCGTCAGAAGATGCTAGTCTTCAATAGGCCTAGCTCCTTATCCTTGTTCTGATTTCTACCTTGCAGTCCACTATATACAACCTGCCCTTTCCAATTGATACAAATGCATAAATGCTTAGTAGCGGACATAAGACTCGTGGGTATGCTAGATACTCACCTGCTTTATTTTCCCCTTTTATTGTTTTGCCTGATCGGCCGCTGCAGTCGACGTTGGAGCCTTGGAGTCCAGGAGCAGGAGATCCCCGATGCCGACCACCGCAACATGAAGATCCCCGATGCCTTCTACGACGTCGATATTCCCCTTTGACCAGGAGTAGTTTGGAGGTTCCCAGGCAGGAGGCCTTGCCTTTTTGATCGAGTGTGGATTTTGTGCTAGCCTTCTTAAGGCAACCTTGTACCCTTGTGTCTGTACTCAGATACTATTGCTTCCGCTGACTTTGTGCTCTCGAGCTGTTGTATTCGAGCCCTCGTGGCCCCTGGCTTGTATTAAACAGCTTGTAATATTTTATTTGTAGAGTTGTATTGTGATATCTCACCGTGAGTCCTTGATCTCGATCGTGTACCTTGCGTGCATGATTACTGTACACGCTCTGATTTTTGGGGCGTCACAAACCCCACACTAAGACATGCACGTTAAAATCATACATGCATCATACATGTCTAGTGTAAACAGCAGGTAACACAACATGAACTATACAAACTCATAATTTTATTGCATCTGCTAAACAGAGTAGATATAGTAGTGTTACAAGAAGAGATCACATGACTGTGACCCAACATTACATCATACAACAACGGAAGCAAATTACGTCTTAATAAAGACAATGTTAACAAATGGCTTAAGAAGCCTTTAAGAAAACACAACGACCCTCCAGAGGGACCAGGCTGCTGTCTGGGACTACATTACTTCGTCGACGTTGAGCTTGAGGGGGAGGCCACCATCAGGTTTAGTGGTCTCGTCTCTAAAACATAGATTAAGCAAACGTGAGTACAAAGTCGTACTCAGCAAGACTTACGTCAGAACTATACTACTCATGCTTAGGTATCAAGGTAAAGGCAAGTGGGGTTGTAATGCAGAAATCTTTGACTTGGCTATCCTGTACTACGACTACATAGAATTGAGATGAGAGGCGCACACGAGTCCATCTAATGTTGATCACCACATCAATACACCACCATGGATTCCTCCTCGACTTCCCACGAGGAAGAAACCCAAAGCACTCACACTTATCTTGCGATTTTTATAGTATCCATTTGAGTTGTCTAATAATCAAGTAAAGGTCTCCAAGTAGTCCATAACCGCGGACACAGCTATTCGAATAGTTCATTAACCCTGCAGGGGTATACTTCTTCACATACGTAGCTACCACTTACCGCCTAGAACTCGTCACCTTCAAGCGGTGTCGGCGGGGATAGTACCACGACACTTACCTCACGGCTCCAAATCTAGTCCAGGGGATCGCCTATCTGAGTATGTACCCTAATCGGGAATCCGGTCGGGGTTTCCGTTCAGGACCCAGACGATGTATGTACGGTCCGACAAGCCCACCTCGACGGATGGTGCTGCGCTTGCCTAAAACCGTGCTACAATATGAAGTCAAATCAAAGAAACAATAACCCATGCGAATTCTGGACCATAGTCGGGGTGAGTTAATAGGTAGAGAGGGGTCAATGAGCCCAACATGTGGTAGTAATCTATGTCTTCGATCACAACACAAGAACTTGGGGCCTAGGGAAATGTAAATGAGACAACCCACTGTGTACTCGTACACAACCTCTCATTGTTCACCTTTGTTAGGGTGACTTCACCAACACATTACCATTACATTGCATTGTTCTCTACCATCCCGATACATCACCCAGATGGATCATCTTCATTGCAAAAAACTCTAGCATGGCATAGTATAACATGGATGAAGGGCCACATGATGAACACAAACAATCTTGTATCTGCTAGGTTGAGGTTTTCTTAATACTGTGGCAGCAATGATAGGTCATGCAAAGGATGGGTTCAACTAGCGGTAGAACGGTAACATGTGAATCACCTAACCATGCATAAGAGAACCAGAGGGAAATGGGTTTATATAGATAGGATCAATGGGGTTTGCTTGCCTTGTTGACGATCACGAGGTGCCACTCTTCAAAGTAGTCGGAAACTACGTCCGACGATGAATCTATCGAGAAGAGGCAAACACCGAGGCAACAAAGTATAAACATCACATTGCAATGCACAATCAAGATGCATAATATAGCATGGCATGGTACTGATGTGCTCTATGTTCATGTTTCAACATGTTAATTGAAGTATATTTGGAAAACAATTCCAAATTCAAACTCCAAATGATTATTCAAAAATGCCCAAATTGCATTTGCTACTGTTTGATATTTGTAAATTATTTTTCATGCATGAAATTTGCATATTTGGATTCCTTGTATTTTTCTGATAATTTTTCATATATTATTTATTTGATTTGGAGTTATGGTTTAAAAGTTATTGAATTTACAAGATTTAATCATTTTCTGGAATTCTCTGGATTATCTGTAAATTGAAAAAGGATTTACTGCGTCATGCCTACATCATGCTGACGCGAGGGGGGGGGGCTGACATGTGGGCCAGCACTGTCAGTGCAACAGTGTTAATACCTCTGTTTAATTAAATCTTAACAGAAGATTAGGGGGGCTGGCCGCACCTATCAGTGGCTTAGGGCCAAACTAATCAGGGGGTTAGCCCCCTAATTAATTCAGCCGGCCGGCGTTTAGCTGTCGGCGACCACGGGAGGCGGCGGCGCCTCGCGGGAGTGGTGCACCCGGCCACGGCTTGGAACGGGGAGAGCACTGGAGGGTTCCCCTCGCTCGTGCGCGTCTCATAGAGCACGCGGGGAACCTCGAGGAGGCCCCGGGCCACGGCGGCGAAGAAGCCCGCGGCGGCCGGAGCTACTGCTCGAAGAGGACGACGACCGGGGCGGCTAAAACGAGCGAGGGGTGAGGGGTTCGACGCGGCAGCTCACCAGGAGCACGTTGGACAGGTCGGGAGAGGCGGAGGAGCGACGGAGGCAGAGCAATTCCTCGCAGGAGATGGATGGCCGTGGCGGAGGAGTTCGGTGCGGGCGTCGCCGGAGTTGCTCCTCGGCTCGAATTGAGCGTGCACGGCGACGAGGGCGAAGGCGGCGCACGTCTTGGACAGCTTGGTGCGGAGGTTGAAGGCCAGTGGCCGTGGTGGCACGAGCCGACGAACTCGGGGCGCTCGGGATCCTTGCGGTTCCAGGCAAGGGGGAAAAGGAAGGGGGGCTGCACGGGGCCTCCACGGCGCCGGATAGGGACGAGGGGGAAAGCAGGAGGTGGCCTGCGCCGTTGGCATGGTCGCCACGCAGCGGCCTGTCTGCCTGTCCCGGGGAAGTAGACGTCCCTGCCCTTGGGCTGGGCCGCTTCGGCTAGTCAGGCCCAGGTAAGTGGGCTCTGTTTTTTTTTCTTTTCCTTTTATTGCTTTCTATTTTTATTTGTTTTGCTCTGGAAAAAAAATACCAAAGCATTTTTGTAAACTCCCCAAATATTTTATTTGGACTTATGTGACATATAGCTAGTCACTCCCAATATTTGAGGATTTTTGAAATTCAAAACATTTGAATTTCAATTCAAATAGCATTTAAATTTAATTTCCAAGCCTCTATTTGAAATTTTGAAAATTCCTTCGGCATGTGGTTGGAACCACAACACTTGAAATGTGATCATGACCAATTATATGGATTTTCAAAATCATCAGAAGAATTTTGGAAAAAGATTTTTCTTTGGCCTTTTATTTGAATTCTTTTTGAGACTTTTCCAGATCCCCACTTATTAAATAAAGGAAAATTAAACATGATGCCTTATTCTAGTAATAAAAGCACATACCAAAACTAGGGTTGTGACAACTCGCCCCCACTCAAAAGAATCTCGTCCTGAGATTCAGAAGTCGTCGAAAAGAGGGTGGGGTATTCGACTCGAAGACGGTCTTCTCGTTTGCAGGTCGCTTCTTTCTCAGAATGGTTGGACCACTGCATTTTGAGGAACTTGATATTCTGACGTCGGGTGGTGCGCTCAGCTTCATCGAGGATACGGACAGGATACTCTCGATATGACAGGTTTTCATGGAGGTCAAGCGTTTCGTGGTCTACTTCGCGGATGGGGTCCTTGAAGCAACGCCTGAGTTGAGATACGTGGAAGACATCGTGAACCTGAGAAAGATGCGGGGGTACTTCAAGTTGGTAGGAAACTTCTCCTCGTTTAGCTAGAATGTGAAAGGGGCCTATGTAACGTGGGGCCAATATGCCTTTGATACCGAAGCGATGGGTTCCCTTCAGAGGAGTAACCCGGAGGTAAGCCTTCTTGTTTAGCTCATAGCTTTCTGGCCTATGATGACGATCATAGTACCTTTTCTGACGAGACTGTGCTGTTTTCAATTTCTCACGAACAATGCGAACCTTCTCTTCTTCTTCCTGGATCATATCCGGTCCAAAGAATTGTCTTTCACCGGCTTCTGACCAGTTCAACGGTGTTCGACATTTTCGTCCATAGAGAAATTCAAAGGGTGCCATATCCAAGCTAGATTGGAAGCTGTTGTTAGAAGCAAACTCGGCGAATGGAAGAGATTTCTCCCAACTCATTCCGAATGAGATAACACAGGCTCTGAGCATGTCTTCGAGAACTTGATTGACTCTTTCTACTTGACCACTTTATTGGGGATGAAAGGCAGTGCTAAAGGAGATATGGGTTCCCATAGCATTTTGAAAACTTTCCCAAAATCGAGAGGTGAAAAGACTTCCACGGTCTGAATTGATTACCAAAGGCACACCATATTATACTCTCGCGAACAGGAAGAAAATGGGCAACTTTGGAAAGACGGTCAATGACCACGAAGATGACATTGTTTCCCTTTTGAGACTTTGGAAAGCCAGTGATGAAATCCATACTGACTTTATCCCATTTCCACTCAGGGATGGCTAAAGGTTGAAGAGTACCAGTCAGTCTTTGATGCTCTGCTTTCACACGACGACAAATATCGCACTCAACAACATATCGAGCGATTTCTCGCTTCATCCTAGTCCACCAAAATCTCTGGCGTAGATCTTGATAGATCTTAGTACTACCAGGATGAATCGAGAGAGGGGTGTCATGAGCTTCCTTAAGTATCTGCTGCCTTATATTCCTATTCTTCGGAACTACTATCATATTCTCGAAGTACACAGTACCCTCATTGTTTAATGTAAAACATTTGGCCTTACCACTAGCAATGTTTTTTTTGATATATCGGATACCTCGAGCACATTGTTGAACAACTCTGATTTGATCCTCAAGGGTTGGTTTCACAATCAAGGTGGAAAGGAATCCGTGAGGAACAATCTCGAGATTGAGCTTTCGAAATTCCTCATAGAGAAGTGGTTGATACGGTTGTAACATGAGGTTGTTACAATACGACTTACGACTTAGTGCATCAGCCATGACATTGGCTTTGCCTAGGGTGTAAGAAATTCCTAAGTCATAATATTTTATCAACTCAATCCAGTGTCTTTGCCTGAGGTTAAGATCTGGCTGGGTGAATATGTATTTGAGGCTTTGGTGATCGGTATATATTTCACAACGATTACCAAGGAGGTAATGTCGCCAAGTCTTCAGGGCATGAACTACGGCAGCGAGTTCAAGATCATGGGTAGGATAGTTCTCTTCATGTGGAAGCAACTGGCGTGAAGCGTATGCTACCACATGTCGATCTTGCATAAGTATGCCTCCTAACCCTTGCCGTGAAGCATCACAATAGATTTCGAAATCCCTTTTGGTGTCTGGAGGCACAAGTACGGGTGCAGAAGTCAATCTTCTTTTCAGCTCTTGGAAGCTTTCCTCGCACTTGGGGGTCCATTCGAATTTCTTATCTTTCTTGAGGAGTTCAGTTAGTGGCTTTGAAACTTTGGAGAAGTTCTCAACGAAGCGGCGACAATAGCTTGCTAGGCCAAGAAAACTCCTAACTTGCTTATCCGATTCAGGTGGAGTCCAATCAAGGACGGCCTGAACTCTCTCGGGATTCACAACAATTCCTTTTGCAGAAATCACGTGGCCTAGATAGGTCACTTATGGAAGCCAGAATTCGCATTTGGAAAACTTAGCATAAAGGCGATGCTCTCTAAGTTTCATCAATAGCAGCCTAAGATGTTCTGCGTGCTCTTCTTCGTTCTTTGAGTAGATGAGAATGTCATAAAGATAAACTACAACAAATTTATCCAAGTACTCCATGAAGATCGAATTCATCAAGCGCGAAAAAGTGACGGTGTACTCTTAAACACCATAACGAGTAGTGAAAGCCGTTTTGGGAATGTCCTCGTTTCTGATTTTTATTTGATGATAAACTAATCTCAAATCCATCTTGGAGAAGACAGAGGATCCAGCAAGTTGATCATAAAGATCATTGATCCTGGGAAGTGGGTACTTGTTCTTTATCGTCGCTAGATTTAGCAGGCGATAGTCTATGCACATCGTTTCTGTTCCATCTTTCTTCATTACGAACAGAACGGGGAAACCCCATGGCGATGAGCTAGGGAGGATGAAGCCTTTTTCCAATGAAGCTTCAAGTTGGATTTTAAGCTCAGCTAACTCATGTGGGGCCATTCTATATGGGCGTCTGGAAATTGGGGAGGTTCCTGGGATAAGATCTACAATGAATTCTACACATCTGTCAGGAGGCATTCTTGGCAGCTCTTCTGGAAAGACATCCGGAAAGTCACAAACTATCGGAATATCTTCAAGGTTAGGAAGGGGATGTTCATTCAACGAATATAGCTGGGTTTCTGAACCTTGAGATACAAAATGGACTATCTTGCCGGAAGGATGAGTGAGTTGAACAGATTTAGTGGCACAATCAATCTTGGCACAGTGTTTTGACAACCAATCCATGCCTAAGATGATATCGATATCTGAAGATTTGAGTGCTATGAGAGAATCAAGGAATACAACATCCTCAACAGCAATCTCGTTGTCATGACTTACCCTACTGGTACGCCATGTGGATCCTGGAGTTTTAATCATCAAAGGCGTAGGCAACTCCTCGAATGAAATGCCATGAAGGAGTGCAAACTTTTCAGATAAAAAGGAATGAGAGGCTCCAGAATCAAATAGAACAGAAGCGGGTTTGGAGTTCACAGGAAGTGTACCGAGTACAACCTTAGTATCCTCTTGGGATTCTTTGATGGTGGCATGGTTCACATGTCCGTATTCAACAATAGCGGACTTGGCTTTGGAAGACTTTGGTTGTTTAGCTTTGGCTTTAAGTTTTGGACGAGGAGGAACATTCTCATGCAATGAACACTGTCGTGCAATGTGGCCAGGATTACCACACTTGTAGCACAAACGAGTGTTAGGTTGTGGAGTTTGTATGGCATGCTCTCTACTATATTTCTGGGTTTTCTTTCTTTGTGGAGATGGTCTTGAAATCAAGTGCGAAGGAATGGCACTAGTTGGGATCCAAATTCGACGTTTCTGAGAACCCGAACTAGAAGAGGAAGCAAGATCACGATCACGCTTGCGAGACTCTTCAAAGACCTCATTTCCATGCTCAGATCTGAATGATCTATTGACCAAATCCTCGAAGTTGACAAATTCAAGGAGATTGGGATCATAACAAAGGATAGGGCTAAGTCCCTTGCGGAACCTTTCATGCTTCTTGGCATCGGTTGATATCTTCTCAGGGGCATAACGAGAAAGATGATTGAACTCAGTCCTATACTGATGAATATTCATATTTCCAAGAGATAGGTTGCAGAACTCTTGCCTCTTTCTTTCCATCAACTCATCCAGAATGTGGTACCCTTGGAAGGCATCACAGAACTCCTGCCATGTCACTACGCGACCTTCAGGCTGCATTGCAACAAAACTTTCCCACCATTCACCAGCAGCACTTCCAGGAAGTATGCCGCGAACATCACACGATCTTCTGGAGAAACATGCGCCGTCTCAAGCTTACGCTCGATGGAACGGAACCAATCATCAACATCAAGGGGCACAGATGAACATCGGAATACCGGCGGATTCAAAAGGATAAAATCCTGGATGGATATTACCGCATCTCGCTGAAGAGAAGTATTTTTATCAATGAGCTTCAAAAGGCGTGTTTGATCACGTCGATTTCGCTCAGCCTCCATCATGATTTCCGCCGCAGAAGGAGGTGAAGGAGGATCATCATCACCACTTTGATTACCGTGACCAGATTCAACACATCTAGTCCCACCTGACATCCTGTGTGATAAAAATCAACAATCAGAGTAGGATTTATGATGGAATCAAAGCAAAGATGAAATAATTTAAGAGCAGACAAGATGGTAATGCAAAAGCATTGGAATCACTGGAAACACGGGACACATCGAACAACATAACGGCTATACCGGGGTGAAAAAATGAAAAAAACTGCAAGAATGATAAGAACCTTCTCGAAAGGCTCGATGGAATGGTGACTCTAGACAACCAAAACATTCCTACAGCTATGGAGAGTCAAACAACGAGATGTTCTAGTATAGACATAGATGAGCCTAGTCCTATCTTCCGGTAGAAAAGATGAGGGTGACTCAGAACTCAGATCGATGAGGGTAAGGAGAAAATGAAGCCTTACGTTGTTCCGTTATACCCAAAGTAACTATATAACTACAGAATGCAAGACTCGACTTCGGCCAAGGTTTAGTAATCCTACAGGAAGTCCTTCTCTGATACCAAGTCTGTCGGGACCCGGGGTTTTCATATGTAATTCCAGTCACAACTCAATCATATGGAGAGCCGAGAGCCGTACCCACTTGTCTAAGCAGACAAGGCCAAGAACATAACACTCTCGGAAAGCATCGAACGTGAGGGGGCATCCCATCCAGGCCGGATGATCAACTGAGATGGGTCCTTATCTTCCTCTCACAAGTCTAAATGATTATGGGTGGTGAAATCCCATACTCATAGACAAGTCACCTCAACAATATTATCGATTGAATCATAACACTTACATAAACAGACTCCAGCTCGATCACTTAGTCGTGGTCTCGGGCGGGCTCGATCATACCACAAAGTGTGCCACGTGACAGAGTCACGAGCAATCGCATCGCGATGCCCAAGCTGCGCACATGTAAGGGCCACTTGGTGTATAAAAGACCACCAGCAAGAACTCAACTAAGCTATCGAACCCCACACTAAGACATGCACGTTATAATCATACACGCAGCATACATGTCTAGTGTAAACAGCAGGTAACACAACATGAACTATACAAACTCATAATTTTATTGCATCTGCTAAACAGAGAAGATATAGTAGTGTTACAAGCAGAGATCACATGACTATGACCCAACATTACATCATACAACAACGGAAGCAAATTATGTCTTAGTAAAGACAAGGTTAACAAATGGCTTAAGAAGCCTTTAAGAAAACACAACGACCCTCCAGAGGGACCAGGCTGCTGTCTGGGACTACATTACTTCGTCGACGTCGAGCTTGAGGGGGAGGCCACCATCAGGTTCAGTGGTCTCAAATCTAAAACATAGATTAAGCAAACGTGAGTACAAAGTCGTACTCAGCAAGACTTACGTCAGAACTATACTACTCATGCTCAGGTATCAAGGTAAAGGCAAGTGGGCTTGTAATGTAGAAAGCTTTGACTTGGCTACATCCCCGTTTTTTCTCTCGCGCGCGCGGTCTTTACGTTTCTGACCGCCGGGGGTCCGCAGGACCTCCGATTCGGGTAAAACTTCGAACTGCGCGATCAACGCGTCGAGCCGGCGGCGTTCACCTCGCGCTAGAACCGTTCCGAGGACAGTTTCTGGCGCGCTATAAAAATATCTTGTTTAACTATTAAACGGGGTTTTCGTTCCGTTGGCTGCGGCTGGTCTTGTGCTGTTTTCGCGACGGTGATCGGGCGAAACCCGGTGTCGCAAATTTCGAGTGTCAGGGTGGCAAGGGTCGGTCTCCGTCCGATACGAGATAAGAGGGGTAAAAATAATCGCCGATCGATAAATCGGGGATGCAAACACGGCAAACAAATCAGACAATCAAACAATTCACACCGATTTTTTTTTTAATTTTTGTGAAATCTGGGCTGTTACAAAGTTGGCCCAATCCCCACTAGTTCCATTGGAGAGCTTTCATAGCTCATTTATGCATCTGTTGCATGGCAATACCTACTCCTCAAATCATATATATCATTTGGCTTTCTCTCGCCTCTGATTGTCCTCATTGTTGTGAGACTTTCACACTTTTTTTTGTCTTCCTTCCCCATCATTTATTCTCTTCGCCATACTAAGTGCCAACTAATCTTGCTCAAAGTCAAAAGGGAGAGGATCGAATTGACTTGTACCTGGATAGTTGTAACACCCCGGGTGTCAGGCTACAGTAATCCTCATTATTAAGATAATTCATTTTGAATTATAGTGCCTGATCACATTGGATCCTATCTCAATTCAAATTCAACCCAATTAAAAATTCCAATAAAAAGTGGCAGTTAATGTTCAACCAAAAATTGTGCAAACAATTTTATTAAAAGCCTAAAAGTCGGTAGATCATGATAAAATAGAAATGGAAATTTATTAAAGTGTTTTAGTAATTTAAACAATTCAAATGGTGCTAAATAATCCCATTTAATTCCTATTAAAATAAAACAAAAATGCAAACAATTTTATAAAATGTCAAAAATCATTAGGCCATATTAAAATACAAATGGTATTTTATTACAATGTTTAAATATTTTAAACAAATCTGGCAGTAAGCAAAACAACTACCTTTGTTCCATTTTAAATAAATCAAGAATACAAATGAATTTATTTTGCAAACAAACTTTTTGTGATGGTGTTATAATGTATAAGACCAATATTGGAACAAGTGCCACATTTTACAAAAGTCAAGCTGTAGCCAAACAAAAATAAAACAGAAATGAAGAGCTAAATAGAAAACCAAAAATGGAAAACCTTTAACCTTCGCCTTGGGCAACTTCAATCATGGCCCAGCCCACTCCACCTCTTTTCTCCTACCTCTTTACAGAGAGGAGGTAGGGGCAGGGCGTGGCAGCCATCCGGCCGCCATGGCCGCGCCTTGGCCTAGTGTCGGCCATCCCTTGCACCCCCCTTGGCGTAGAAGGACTACCTCGGCCCCGAGAGCAACCCTAACCCCCAGTACTCTCCTTCTCGCCCTCTTCTCGATCTGAGGCCAAGGCCGTCGCCGCCCCTTGACCCTGCCGCGACCACTGACCTCTTTGGAGCTCGGGAAGGCGTCCCGTAGATGCGCCATGTACGGAACCTGCTGGATGGACACCTAGTTCGCCTCGGGGGGCACTGCATCTTTCGTGAGCTCGACTTCCTCTTTTCTAGCTGCCGTGCACCTCGGCGACCATGGCCGCAACGACAAGCCTCTTCGAGCCCGCTGTCGTCCCCCTACAACTCGCCGTGAGCTTCCACCTTGCCCCCCTCCGCCATTGTCCTGAGTACTACACCGTAGGCCGCCGGTGAGCACATCCTCGCCGTGCTCTGCCTCGCGTATGGCTACGCCCGGTGCGTCATGGCCGTGCACCGCTCTCCCGCGCTCCGCGCGTCCTTTGCGAGTGGCTTCTCCCCCCCGCGCGCCTGTCGCTCATGGTCACGATCCCGCCTGCGCTGGCCACGGCCATGGCCGTGGTGTGTGTGGCGTGTGTGCATGCTGGTACTTCTGCTGCTACCATTGTTGCGGCTGCTGGTGCTGCTCTATTTGTTGTTTTTGGTAATTGATGCTAATTGATCTGGTGCTCTCTTGACAGCCTGCAAAACAACATCAAACCAAGTTGAAAATGAGTAAATGTTATAGATAAGGAAACTAGGCATATCAAGGATGATTTAGTTCCATTGGACCAACTCCAAACTGTGCCTAGAATGCTCACAATAAATTTTGCAAAAAACTATCTTCTAATAAAGCAAAGATGACCCAGACTTAGCAAATTTATGCTAAGTCACCAACATTTTATTAAGCACTTCATATGCCCAAAACCTTGTGTTAATGATTTTTGTAAATTATGCAAATGGCCTGAGCATGTTCTACACTTAGCCAAGTTCAATTAATGTAATTGGTGTATATTTGTGTGAGGCTTAATTAGTTAGTTATTAAATTTGCAAAAGGGTTAAACAATAACAGTATTTTCAGACTTAGCCAATTTTAGAGTAATCCACAAGGGGTCTATGACATGTGGGACCCACTGGTCAGTTTGACCGGTCAAAGGCCTAGCCTATGACATGTGGGGTCCCCTTTTTCAGGGTTGACTAAGTCAACCAACACTATTATGGATAAATGTTCTATTTTAATAATAAAGAATTCCGGAAAATGTTTAAATGATTTAAAACTTTAAAATTGAATATCGTTTAAACCGTAAATCAGATCGAAATATTTTATACATCAAAGTTGCTCAGAAAAATACAGCGAATACGGATACGCACCCCTCTAACATACCGAACCCGAGACTTTCCCCCTCCGGATCACCTGTCCGGTAATTACCCAGTACCGGTAAAACTTTCCGGATGGAAATGTTCTGAACATAAAAGTTGTTCGGAATGCATCAACGATCACGGATACACTATCCACATGTCTATCAGATATTCACGACACTACAGACATGGAACATTCCCCTCCGGGCCGCCTGTCGATAATCACCCGGAGCCGTCATTTCATCCCCGGATGAATTCCCGCTCCGAGCTTAATACATAGTACTGCGTTAGAGCACCGATATCATTGCATATGTCTTGTCATGCATCGTTTTGTTATGCTTGCTCTATATTCACTGTTTCTCCCCCTTTATTCTTCGGTAGACCCCGTTTCTGTTGTCGACTACACCGCTACTGAGTACGACTACTTCGTAGACGACCGTACCCCTACCGTCGAGCTTCCAGGCAAACAGAGCCATTTTCCTTCCCCAGATATCACCTATATTTTTCGTACATTTCTTGCACTAGGCATTGTTACTGCTGCTGCTACGTTGCTTACCTATTCAATTGCATAGCATGTCATTGTCGCCCCTTGAGGTACCTTCCTTTATCCTATGCTTCCTCAAAATATATATATGATATTCAACAGTGAGCCCTGTGCTTTGCTAGTCAACTAGGATTAGATAGCGGGCCCTGATCACTCAGGGGAGTGACCCGAATACAAAATATATATAACTACACACGTACGGTACAATGCAGACACCGCCTAAGGCCCCTACCTCGGTTCTGCCGAGCCACATCAAGTGTGTGCTATCGAGGAGTAATCCTCGTACTCCACTCGATGATGACTCTGTATAGACGCCCTAGGATCCTGAACCACGGTTATCCATAAGGTAAGAAGTCGGGAGACCGAACGGTGCCCGCGAGCGGTATTGCGTCGGGAACGACAGGGAGGGTAGGACCGCCATTACTGGCGTTCTTGGCCCCTGCTCGTATCTCGCGAGAGTTACCAAACCACGAAAATTCAAGCTCTACCAAGAGCACACACGAGAAAAGGTAAGAAGACGGTTCACCTTGTTGGTAACCGCATGCTTTAACGGGACGATAGGGCAGTCCCCGACGTACTGGTGGTCCTTGTTGCTGTTCGTTGTCCATTGTGTTGTTAGTCAAACAGCGATAATGGTTGTTTGCGAGATAATATTAAAATGCTAAATGGATTGGTGGATGACTTGAGAGGCCCGTTGGTCTGTACGCACTACCTACACGTGGGATTATGGTGTGGGCCCTCCGCGTCGTAGTTTCGTCCAATAGCTCTTCAGACGTCAGCAGTACCATGAGCTGATTGCGGGGAAGCGGTGTTGTCTTCCTTGATGCAGCAGGTCTATTTGGATTTGCTTTTGCTTCACCGACCAGTCTCGTACCGTGCAGGAGCGTGGAAGGGTGAGGGACCTAGACCCCTGAGCACATAGGATATAGTCCGGCGGATGGCCTCTCTCCTGAGCCTACGATGGGTTGCGATGTGTCGGATAGCCTCAGTGGGGCATTCACTAACAAGGTGTAAGCCACCCTGGAGATCCGAGCGTGCAGGCTGAACAGTAGTGCACCCCTGGAGAGAGTATAATCTATTCGAATAGCCATGTCCATGGTAACATGACGCTTTATGCTGAAGCCGGATCCTATTACTACAAACTACTACTATTAGACTGTTGGTTTCGGGTTTTCTTCCTCGCAGGGAAGTCGAGGAGGGGAACTGAGAGGCATTTATTATTGTTAATTATTACAACTTACTATTATACAATGCTGCAGCAACTTCTGCTGCATTGTTACTTTATGATTTATATGAACTGTTGGTTGTTCTTTTCTTGTGCTGCAAGACTCCTCATAAGATGCTAGTCTTCGGTAGGCCCAGATTCTCTTCCTTATTCTGGTTTTCTACCTTGCAGTCCACTATATACAACGTGCCCTTCCTTTTGATACAAATGCATAAATGCTTAGTAGAGGCCGTAAGACTCGCGGGTATGCTAGATACCCACCCTTGCTTTATTTTCCCTCTTTGTTTTGCCAGATCGGCCGCTGTAGTCGACGTTTGAGCCTTGGAGTCCAGGAGAAGGAGTTCCCCGATGCCGACCACCGCAACATGAAGATCCCCGAGGACTTCTAGGACGTCGAGTTCCCCGTTGACCAGGAGTAGTTTGGAGGTTCCCAGGCAGGAGGCCTTGCCTTTTCAATCTGTTGTTATTTGTGCTTGCCTTCTTAAGGAAACCTTGTATTCTTGTGTCTGTACTCAGATACTATTGATTCCGCTAACTTTGTGCTCTCGAGCTGTTGTATTCGAGCCCTCGTGGCCCCTGGCTTGTATTAAACATCTTGTATTATTTTATTTGTTGAGTTGTGTTGTTATAGATTACCGTGAGTCCCTGATTTCGATCGTGTACCTTGCGTGTATGATTACTGTACATGGATTGATTTTAGGGGCGTCACAAGTTGGTATCAGAGCCGACTATCTGTAGGACACCCCCTTCCAACTCCTTGGTCGAAGTCGGGTCTAGTCTTTGCAAAACTACTTTACTCACCATGTCGTGTGGCTTATCGGCCCACGTCGCAAAATTGGTGGTATTAGGATCTTTTTCTCTGTACCCTTACTCTGGGACTCTAATATCTATTCTCTTTCGGGTTATAGATTTTGATAACTCTAACATTAGGTTCTCGTGACTACTTCCTCCCAGAGAGACCCTCATTACAGATGATCGCTTGCTTCATGAGAAGATTCCGAATATTACTCTCCGATAAAATACCCGAGACCATATGTGCCGATCACCTTTACAATTCCCTTCCACCGATAAGTCCGTATGTATAACCATTTACACCTTCCGTTCATCCATTCAATCCCAGTTGCTCTTGTGTTCACAAGATGCATCGAAATACTTTCGGTTGTTTCAGGAACCTTTGAGCCTACTGCCTTGCAGCTTCTTTTCACCCTTCGGATAATTCCTCACATTTATCGACGATCCGTTCATCCTAACTGGTTCCTGTGATTCCCAAAATACTTTGAAATACTATTCGATCTCGCGACAATCCTTGACAGCCTACTGCTTTGGAGATTCTGCTAACCTGCTGGCATTATGTTTAATTCCATATGTCTAATAGTCCTCGTTGACGACCCTTGTCATTGACATTTTGATCCTAATAATTCAATGTGTGCGAATGCACGCGGTCATCGGTTAACCCTCTGAATTCATTCTTTCGGCTCAGACGTCATTCTGTACATTTGCTGGATCTCGGTGAATCAAACCTTCCTTGATTGTCCGTCTTTTGGACATCGTAATTCCTTTGTACTCCAGCGTCGAACTATTCAGATGCTTCTATCTCCGATGCTTATGCGTTCTTTCTTCTTATGGTTTAGTACCGATACTCGCACCAGACTCTCTGTACGCCGACTGACCTTTTTGGTGGATTACTACCTGCTGTACCCTTGTGTCCTAAATCATTGACGAGGTTCCCCTGATACGAAATGCTTTTGGCAAACAATATCATATGGTCCGTGTCATCAGCCTTCTGCTTTCAAACTTGTATCTTTTGTTCCTATTGTTTGTCATATAGATTCGTAAAATGTCCCTATGGGTTGGACATATGCTTCATCCATCTGTGTGAACCCATGAACTTCTACGGGTCTTACTCTACTGGTGTTATGCCAAATAAATTTTTGAACGCTACAAATTGATCGACAACGAGAAGTGAGTGAAAGGCTATGCATTAAAGAAGTGGGAGTCGACCCTGAACCTTGTGTTCATGCCCATGGATATGATGTAGAACTTATCATGAAATCTTCTCGTAAAGACAATTAACCCCCTTGGTATAAATTCTTCTTCATCTATGATCCACCGTTCTACCTTCGAGTATTACCTCTGGTATCTCGAGGATATCAGGCTGTCACACTACATCTAATGAATTTTGAAGAAACAATACCTTTCCCTGTCATAACCACTCCATGGCTTCTGGGTTGTCATCAACCGAGAACAACGAATACCACCGTCACTATTCGATGACATCCTTTGAAACCTCTCGACATATTGTGTCGTGGTCCTCATCAAAATTTTCACTATTTTTCCCAAGTGTTAATTGGATTCCTCGTGAGAATTACCATCCTTTCCCTCGATGATTCGTATTATCATCGGCAACCTCCTTTGACTCCCTGCCAATACAAATTTGGTAATGTATATCTTACTCTCATTTCCCTTAGGAAAGATATACACCTGATACTTGTGTATTATCACATTTCCTTTCCATTGGTCTGTTTCACCTTTCTGTAATATAACTTATCTGAGCAGTGATAATACACTGCTTATGTAAACACTTCGGTGTACTACCTTGTTCGTACAACCTGTTACTATTACTGATGACTTTTCGGTGACCACCGATGGACAAGAACTTTGCCAATTGGTTTGCCACGTCTTAACGAGCAGGAAAATGGTTCTCTTCGTCCCTCGCCCTTGGTACCAACGTTGTTGCCAACATAGCTAACAAGATGTTCTCTGACTTACCTTGCAACTTGATCGCATTGTTTGTCACCACCCTTCTTATTCAATGTGAGCCCATAACCCACAGTTCCACAGGATCGAAACCTGACTCTCTTGTACCTATCTGTTCTTGAGGTTATTCCTATTGCTTGACCTCGTATGCAACTCACAAGTCCTCTACCTTGTAATATTCAGTTCGATATCAGACTCAGTGCTTATGCCTGATGCTCTGGACCCCTTTTCATCCTCCGTTTTCATCGTCGAATGCTTGCATATCCACTTGAAAACTTCTCATGCCTTCTTTTGTTTCTCTCGATGTATCTCCTTGAGTTTAACTCGTGAGATACTTTGTACCCCATTCCCTTGGACAACATTGGTTGATTAACCTTCTACCGATCCGCCCCCCTTAAATTTTATCTCCTAGCCTATTCGTAAGTACGATGAAGCCCCAAAAGAAGGATGACAACTCATCGAGATGCACTAATGTAGAGAAATGAAGACGTTAACGAGAAGGATCAAATTCTTCGCGGAGGATAACAAGCACCAAAAGAATCGTTAGAATATGTAACCCAAACTTTAGCCCTTCCATTACTTTTAATTTTCGGGATGAGAATTCTTTGTAGTTGGGGAGATTTGTAACACCCAAGGTGTCAGGCTACAGTAATCCTCATGATTAAGATAAGTCATTTTGAATTACAATGCCTGATCACATTGGATCCTATCTCAATTCAAATTCAACCCAATTAAAAATTCCAAAACAAAGTGGCAGTTAATGTTCAACCAAAAATTGTGCAACCAATTTTATTAAAAGCCTAAAAGTCAGTAGGTCATTATGAAATAGAAAAGGAAATTTATTAAAGTGTTTTAGTAATTCAAACAATTCAAACGGTGCTAAATAACCCCATTTAATCCCTATTAAAATAAAACAAAAATGCAAATAAAATGTCAAAAAAATCATTAGGCCATATTAAAATACAAATAATATTTTATTACAATGTTTAAATATTTTAAACAAATCTAGCAGTAAGCAAAACAACCACCTTTGTTCCATTTTAAATAAATCAAAAATACAAATGAATTTATTTAGCAACCAAACTTTTTGTGGTGGTGTTACAATGTATAAGAGCAATATTGGAACAAGTGCCACATTTTACAAAAGTCAAGTTGTAGACAAACCAAAATTAAACAGAAATGAAGAGCTAAATAGAAAACCAAAAATGGAAAACCTTTAACCTTCGCCCTGGGCAACTTCAATCATGGCCCAACCCACTCCCCCTATTTTCCCCTACCTTTGTACAGAGGGGAGGCAGGGGCAGGGCATGGCAGCCATCCAGCCGCCATGGCCGCGCCTTGGCCCCGTGTCGGCCATCCCCTGGACCCCCCTTGGCGTAGAAGGACTACCTAGGTCCCGAGCCCAACCCTAACCCCCCAGTACTCTCCTTCTCGCCCTCTTCTCGATCTGGGGCTCCTCCTCGGACAAGGCCGTCGACGCCCCTTGACCCCACCGCAGCAAATGACCTCCATGGCGCTCAGCAAGGCGTACCGTAAATGCGCCGTGGCCGGCACCTGCTAGATGGACCCCTGTTTCGCGTCGGGGGGGGGGGGGCGTTGCATCTTCCGTGAGATCGACTTCCTCTTCTCCAGCCTCCATGCACCTCGGTAACCATGGCCGCAACCACAAGCCTCTTCGAGCCCGCTGTCGTCCCCCTACAACTCGCTGTGATCTTCCAACTTATCCCCCTCCGCAGTTGTCCCGAGTACTACGCCGTAGGCCGCCGGTGAGAACGTGCTCGCCGTGCTTTGCCTTGCGCACGGCTGCGCCCGGTGCATCGTGGCCGCGCACTGCGCTCCCGCGCGTCCGCGCGTGGCTTCTCCCCCACGCGCTCCCGACTGCGCTGGCTATGGCCATGGCCTTGGTGTGTGTGGTGTGTGTGCATGCTGGTACCTCTGCTCCTACCATTATTGCGGCTGTTGCTGCTGTATTTGTTGTTTTTGGTAATTGATGCTAATTGATCTGGTGCTCTCTTGACAGCCTGCAAAACAACATCAAACAAAGTTTAAAATGAGTAAACGTTATAGATCCGAAAACTAAGCATGTCAAGGATGATTTAGTTCCATTGGACCAACTCCAAAATGTGCCCAGAATGCTCACAATAAATTTTGCAAAAAGCTATCTGCTAATAAAGCAAAGATCACCCAGACTTAGAAAATTTATGCTAAGTCACGAACATTTTATTAAGCACTTCATATGCCCAAAACCTTTTGTTAATGATTTTCTGTAAATAAGGCAAATGGACTGAGCATGTTGTACACTTAGCCAAGATCAATTAATGTAATTGGTGTATATTTGTTTGAGGCTTAATTAGTTAGTTATTAAATTCGCAAAAGTGTTAAACAATAACTATATTTTTAGACTTAGCCAATGACATGTGGGACCCACTGGTCAGTTTGACCAGTCAAAGGCCTAGCCTATGACATATGGGGTCCCATTTTTCAGGGTTGACTAAGTCAACCAACACTATTATGGATAAATGTTCTATTTTAATAATAAAGAATTCCGGAAAATATTTAAATGATTTAAAACTTTAAAATTGAATATCGTTTAAACCGTAAATCAGATCAAAATATTTTATACATCAAAGTTTCTCAAAAAAATACAACGAATATGGATACTCCACCCGCATACCCACCACACCCCTCTAACATACCGAACCCGAGACATTCCCTCTCCGGATCGTTTGTCCGGTAATTACCCCGTACCGGTAAAACTTTCCAGATGGAAATGTTCTGAACATAAAAGTTGTTCGGAATGCATCAACGATCACGGATACACTATCCAGATGTCTGACAGATATTCACGACACTACAGACATGGAACATTCCCCCTCTGGGCTATCTGTCAATAATCATACGGAGCCGGTATTTCATCCCCGGATGAATTCTCGCTCCGAGCATAATACATTGTACGACGTTAGAGCACCAATATCAATGCATATGTCTTGTCATGAATGTATTTTTATGCTTGCTCTGTGTTCACTGTTTCTCCCCCCCGCTTTATTCTCCGGTAGACCCCGCTGTTGTTGTCGACTACACCGCTACTGAGTACGACTACTTCGTCGACGACCGTACCCCTACCGCCGAGCTTCCAAGCAAGCAGAGACATTTTCCTTCCCCAGATATCACCTATATTTTCCGTACATTTCTTGCACTAGGCATTGTTACTGCTGCTGCTACGTTGCTTGCCTAGTCAATTGCATAACCTATCATTATCGCCCCTTGATGTACCTTCCTTTATCCTATGCTTCCTATACATACATACATATATATATATATATATATATATTATATGATATTCAGCAGCGAGCCTTGCGCTTTGTTAGTCAACTAGGATTAGATAGCGGGCCGTGATCACTCAGGGGAGTGACGCGGATACAAAATATATATAACTGCACAAGTACGGTAGAATGCAGACACCGCCTAAGGCTCCTACCTCGGTTCTGCCGAGCCACATCAAGTGTTTGCTATCGAGGAGTAATCCTCGTACTCCACTCGATGCTGACTCTGTATAGCCTCCCTAGGGTCCTGAACCACGATCGTCCTTAAGGTAAGATGTCGGGCGACCCAATGTTGTCCGCGAGCGGTATTGCGTCGGGAACGACATGGAGGGTACGACCGACGTTACTAGCGTGCCTGGCCTCTGCTCGTATCTCGTGAGAGTTAACAAACCATGAAAAGTCGATCTCTACAAAGAGCACACGCGAGACAAGGTAAGGAGACGGTTCAACTTGTTGGTAACTGCGTGCTTTCACGGGACGACAGGGCAGGCCCCGAAGTACTGGTGGTCCTTGTTGCTGTTCGTTGTCCGTTCTGTTGTTAGTCAGACAGCGATAACAGTTGTATGCGAGATAATATTAAAATGCTAAATTGTTCGGTGGATGACTTGAGAGGCCCGTTGGTCTGTACGCACTACCTACACGTGGGATTACGATGTGGGCCCTCCGTGTCATAGTTTCATCCGAAAGATATTCAGACGTCAGTAGTACCACAGGCTGATTGCAGGGAAGTGGTGTTGTCTTCTTTGCTGCAGCAGGTGTATTTGGATTTGCTTTTGCTTCACCGGCCAGTCTCGCACCATGCAGGAGCGTGGAGGGTGAGGGACCTAAACCCCTGAGCGCATAGGATATAGTCCGGCGGATGGCCTCTCTGCTGAGCCTTGGATGGGCTGCGATGTGTCGGATAGCCTCGGTGGGGCATTCTCTAACAAGGTGCACGACATCCTGGAGATCCGAGCGTGCAGGCTGAACAGTAGTGCACCCCTGCAGGGAGTTTAATCTATTTGAATAGCCGTCTCCACGGTAACATGGAGCTTTATGCTGAAGCCGGATCCTGCTACTACAAACTACTACTATTAAACTGTTTGTTCCAGGTTTTCTTCCTCGCAGGGAAGTCGAGGAGGGGAACTCGGAGGCATTTATTAATGTTAATTATTACAACTTACTATTATACAATGCTGCAACAAATTCTGCTGCATTGTTACTTTATGATTTATACGAACTGTTGACTGTTCTCTTCTTGTGCTCCAAGACTCATCGGAAGATGCTAGCCTTCGATAGGCCTAGATTCTCTTCCTTATTCTAGTTTTCTACCTTGAAGTCCACTATATACAGCTTCCCCTTTCCATTTGATAAAAATGCATAAATGCTTAGTAGCGGACGTAAGACTCGCGGGTATGCTAGATACTCACCCTTGCTTTATTTCCCCTTTTTGTTTTGCCTGATCGGCCGCTGCAGTCGACGTTGGAGCCTTGGAGTTCAGGAGCAGAAGATCCCCGATGCCGACCACCGCAACGTCAAGATCCCCCAGGCCTTCTACGACGTCGAGTTCCTCGTTGACCATGAGTAGTTTGGATGTTCCTAGGCAGGAGGCCATGCCTTTTCGATCTGTTGTTATTTGTGCTAGCCTTCTTAAGGCAACCTTGTATTCTTGTGTCTGTACTCAGATACTATTGCTTCCGCTAACTTTGTGCTCTCGAGCTGTTGTATTCGAGCCCTCGTGGCCCCTGGCTTGTATTATTTTATTTTTAGAGTTGTGTTTTGATAAGTTACCGTGAGTCCTTGATTTCGATCGTGTACTTGCGTGTATGATTACGGTACACGAATTGATTTTAGGGGTGTCACACTAGTGGTATGGGGACGAGTCATAATAAGATTCCAAAGGAGACTAAGTGTGAAGTTTTAGTAGATTGAGTTCTCAACAACTATTCGATAATTTAATGCTCTGAACCCATCTCTCACTTTCTTCACGGGAACATCGATTGGAGACATTAGAGTCACGGACAGCGGGAGCTTCTTTCACCCTTATGTTCTTACTTTGATAGTTTCAATACTAGATATATACTCTTGCTTGTTATTGTCTTGACTTGAATTGCATATCTTACTTGCTGTACTTTAAAGGTTCAAATCTTTTTTGGTAGCCTGTCACCAAAGAAATTATATTTGTTGTCATTTACCTACTCGAGGACAAACATGAATTAAGCTTGGGGATGTTGATACGTCCCAAACGTATCTATAATTTCTTCTTGCTGCATGCTTATTTTGGTGATATTGCTATATGTTTTGATGCACTTTCATATCATTTAGAACATATTTTAGACTAAACTACTAATTCAGTGCCCAGTTCTAGTTTCTGTCTATTATTGTCCGTGTATTCCAGGAAAATGTCAAAAATAAAAGTGCTTGAAAATTCCAGAAAAATCATATAAAAAATATTCAAGAAAAAAGACTATGGTAGCCCGAAGGGGGCCCCGAGGGGGGCTACTCCTAGCCAAGAGATCACCTGGCGCGGCCAGGGGGGGGGGGGGGTGGCCACGCCTCTTGCTCGCCTGGGACGGGAGGCCACTCCTCAGGCCCCCTTTGGCCTATCTTTACCTCTCTCTCTGAAAACCCTAAGGAGCAACCCCGTTACGCGATTTCGTCCACTATTCTGCCACCGCCGCGGTTCCGATTGTGGGATCGCTAGGAGAAGCTGTCTCGGCACCCTGCCGGAGGGAGGATTGACTTCCAGAGGCCTCTTCGTCACCATGATTGCCTCCAGGATGCGCCATGAGTAGTTCCCCTTCAACCATGGGTCCATGACCAGTAGCTATGTGGTGTCTTCTCTCCAATCTTGTGCTTCAATGTTTAGCCCTTGTGAGCTGCCTATCATGATCAATGCACCCATATTAGTTCCTGTTTTACTATGCTGTGTTTGCCGAGATCCGATGGATTCTGAAATTATGTTTAGTTTGTGATGAGTAATATATTTGGTTTACCTTTATATTTTAGTTCTTGAGTGTGCTTGCATGTTCCCCGTTACGTTTGTTGCTTTGGCCAAGTAGTAGATTGTAACTCCAAGAGGGAGCGTCATGCATGATTTTGGGTTCATGCCCCCGATGTCTAGCTTGAGTGGTAGAATCATGAGACTAAGGGATGTGATGTTGCCACATGGTTTGTTAATGCAGTTGTCTGTTGCTTTGAGCCTATAATTTGGTTGTGGTTCACAACTTAATACCAGAGAGATGTTCTGGATAGATATCTCAAGGTGGATGATTAGTGAGTAGATGCTGATGGATAAACGGTCTACTTGTTTTGGTGTAACCATACGATTGATCCTCTTTACTTTCTAGTAGCATAATTAGCATTGTTTTGCGGTTATAATTATGTCAGTTTCCTAGCTGTAATTTGTTCACCTCGGTCCAAATTTCCACAATAGTTTACACCGTTCACTTTTACTGCGGTTAATTTCCTTTCAGTTGCACCCTCTAATGTTTCAACCCTTGTGTTTGATCCTTCGCAAACAGCAAGGCCGGAGAGATTGAAAGCCTCTCTGTACTCGTCGGGAGAAAAGTTATTTGCGTCTGTGTGCAGGTCCACGTCTTCTGTCAGCACCAGAGCAGCAGAAACCTTCTTGTTGCGCTTGGAGTCCTACTAGATTGATAACCTTGGTATCTTCGCTGAGTGAAATTTGCCTTTGGGGTAAATCCCACTCTGTGTTACATTTTGGACCAGGGAAAACAACCGCACCGAGGATATCACTTTCGACGTGGCGTCCATTGGTTTGCATAAATAATGAAATCCTAGGGTATCCATCCCTGTCCAAAATCATGGCAGTGACCCATCATGCCTACCACACGGTCAAGCTGTCTGGGTGAAGCGGAACCATCACCATCCGCGGTGTGGAAAGGGATGCCCTCCAGTCTCTTGAGGAGGCCTACAAGGCTACTTCTGCCGCACACCTTGTGAACGAGGACGCCGCAGAGACTCCTGAGGCCCTGCTCCCCAACAGGAAGACTCGACCCGAAGTGATTCAGTGGAAAGGGAAAGAGAAACTGCAGATCACAACAGCAACTCATGAGGGAATCATGCCTCCTGCGGGGCGCCTCCTCTCCCAATAGAGGGTGGCACCGTACACTACGCGACTCCGGAATAGTCCACACCGACTGGAGCCGCATCAAGGTGGCCCGTCGCCTAATCCGTAGAGCATTACCCCAAAGCCCCCCCATGATACATGATATCCATTGGCACAGGAAGAAGTCCACTACATGCTAGTCGGAGCCTTTAGAAAGTACCCCCTTGATACAAGATATCCATCGGCACGGGAAAAAACCAGTTGTATCCTCATCGTACACGCTTATGAGCCTTGTTAAAAGTGCTCTATGCCCATCACCGGTGGAAGCCCCGTGCTCATCGCTGTCAAAAATCTTTCCTTGGGGGGCCAACGGGTCATCCCCGAGGAGCCTTGAGCATTGCTCGACAAACATCATTTGGCTTTTCATTCAAAGTTTTCTTGGGTGTGTTAAATCCTTTGCAATGATTTTCAGAAATAAAATAAAAACTGTCTGGCCAGACTAAATTTTCAAAAAGTTTGTTTTGGTGTCTTTGCGTTCGTGCACCAACCCTCGTGCATGTTTTGTGTGACTTGGCTATGTTTTATATACACTTTCATACACTTTTGATCATATTTGGACTAACCTATTAACTCAGTGCACCCCAGTGCCAGTCCCTGTTTTATGTAGTTTTTCTATTTCTGGTTTCCCCCATATTAAAAATGGTCCAAAAATTACGGGAAAATACAATAAAAAAATCAGTGCATCGGAAGCTTCCGGAGGAGCCAAAGTGGGGTCAGAGGGCCACCACTAGGGGCCCAGGCGCCCTGGTGGCGCGCCCTAGGAGGAGGCCGCGCCAAGGGGCCGCCGGGACCCCTGGTAACCCCCCTGACTGCCCCCCTTCGCCTATATATTCTCCGTCACGGGCAACTTCCGAGAGGACAACCATTTTTCGTGATCTCGCCTCTGGTCTCCCACCACCGCGCTTCCAAGATCGGGAGCGCCATCAGATCTCTTCCCGGTAGCCTGCTGGAGGGATGATTGACCTCCGGGAGCTTCTCCTCCACCATGGAAGCTTCTCGGATGATCCGTGAGTAGTCTACCTTGGACCATGGGTCCATGATCAGTAGCTATGTGATGTTCTCCACCCCTCTTTGTTCTTCATGGATTAGGCCTTGTCAGCTGCCCTACATGATCAAGGCACATATGTCATTCTTTCTGCTGTTTCTATGCTAAGTTTGCTCTGATCTGATGGATTATGAGACCATGTTCAGATTGTGATTGAATAATATATTTGGTTCTTATCTTTTATATTTTTGTTCTTTAGTAATTCTTGCATGTTCTCCGTTGCTGTTTATTGGTTCGGCCAAGTAGTAGGTAGTGACTCCAAGAGGGAGCGTTATGCTTGATTGTGGGTTCATGCCCCCTGATGACTAGCTTGAGTGACAAAAACATGAGTCTAGGGGATGTGTTGTTGCCACAAGGGGGAAAACAATGGTGCTTGTAACCGCGGTTGCAAGGATTGTTTAATTTACGCAAAGTTCTTTTAATGCAGTTTTCTGTTGCTTTTGGTTTACACTTTGGGTGGGGCTCGCAACTTCATACCAGCGAGATGTTCTGGATAGACATCTCAAGGTGGATGATTAGTAGTAGATGCAGATGGATTTCGGTCTACTTATTTTGGTTTACTGCCCATGCGTTTGAGCCTCTTCCTTTCTTTGTAGCATAGTTAGCATTGATTTGCGCCCCTAATCCTGTCAATTTCCCAGCTATGATTTGTTTACCTCGCATAGCAGTTTTATCGTCTTGTGACCCCGGTCCATCTTGGGACCCCGGTCCATATTCTCATCACTGTTTACACGCTCAATTTATTTCTTGCTTTTATTTTCCAGTTGCAATTATCACTACCTTTTATCTGTTGCGTTGATCCTTTGTAAACAGCAAGGCCTGAGAGATTGATAACCTCTCTATACTCGATGGGATCAAAGTTACTTGTTGTGTGTGCAGGTCCAGGTTAAGGGAGTAATATCTCAAACGACGTGTTGCTCGCTTCACCACCTACTTGTAGTTATCGGAGTCCTACGGGAGACACTCCAAACCTTGGTATCTTTGCCAAGGGAAATTTTCCAAACGTATGTATAATTTCTTCTTGCTCCATGCATGTTTTGTGTGATATTGCTATGTTTTATATACACTTTCATACACTTTTGATCATATTTGGACTAACCTATTAACTCAGTGCACCCCAGTGCCAGTTCCTGTTTTCTTCTGTTTTTCTATTTCAGGTTTCCCCCGTGTTAATAATGCTCCAAAAATTCAGGGAAAATAAAATAAAAAATGAGCGCATCGGAAGTTCCGGAAGAGCCAAAGTGGGGCTAGAGGGCCACCACCAGGGGCCCAGGCGCCCTTGTGGCGCGCCCGAGGAGGAGGTCGCGCCAAGGAGCCTCCTGGACCCCTGGTGGCCCCCCTGGCTGCCCCCCTTCTCCTATATATTCTCCGTCACGGAAAACTTCCGAGGGGAGAACCCCTTTTCGCGATCTCACCAATGTTCTGCCGCCGTCGCGCTTACAAGATTGGGAGTGCCATCAGACCTCTTCCCGACACCCTGCCGGAGGGACGATTGACCTCCGGGAGCTTCTCCTCCACCATGGACGCTCCCCGGATGATCCGTGAGTAGTCTACCTTGGACCATGGGTCCATGATCAGTAGCTATGTGATGTTCTCCTCCCCTCTTTGTTCTTCATGGATTAGACCTTGTGAGCTTCCCTACATGATCAAGGAACATATGTAATTCTTTCTGCTGTTGCTATGCTGAGTTTGCTGGGATCTGATGGATTATTAGACTATGTTCAGATTGTGGGTTTATGCCCCCTGATAACTAGCTTGAGTGACAGAAAGATGAGTCTAGGGGATGTTCTGTAGCCACAAGGGGGAAAAACCGGTGCTTGTAACCGCGGTTGCAAGGATTGTTTACTTTACGCAAAGTTCTTTCAATGCAGTTGTCTGTTGATTTGGGTTTACACTTTGGGTGGGGCTCACAACTTACTACCATGGAGATGTTCTGGATAGATATCTCAAGGTGGATGATTAGTAGTAGATGCAGATGGATTTTGGTCTACTTATTTTGGCGTACTGCCCATTCTTTTGAGCCTCTTCCTTTCTTTGTAGCATAGTTAGCATTAGTTTGCGCCCGTAATCCTGTTAATTTCCCAGGTGTGATTTTTTTTACCTCTCATAGCAGTTTAATCGTATTTTGGGAGAGAGACATCACTAGTGAACATCATGGGACCCTGGTCCATATTCTCATCACTGTTTACACGCTCAATCTATTTCTTGCTTTTACTTTCCAGTTGCAATGATCACTACCTATTATCCATTGCGTTGATCCTTTGTATACAACAAGGCCGGTGAGATTGATAACCTCTCTATAATCGTTGGGAGCAATGTTACTTGTTGTGTGTGCAGGTCCAGGTTAAGGGAGTAATATCTCAAACGGCGCGTTGCTCGCTTCACCACCTACTTTTGGTTATAGGAGTCCTACGGGAGACGCACCAAACCTTGGTATCTTTGCCAAGGGAAATTTTCCGCTATACTACATCTAACCTTCCACTTAGGGTAACCACGAGGAGTGAGTATCAGGGCTACATACGGCTGCATGTGCTTGTGGCCAGTCCCAGCAGTTTCGAGAAAAAGCAAATCTCGAAGCGCTGAGGTCGTCTCGCGAGCCTGCTCTCATGCATTACGCCTCGCGAAGGACCTCTCGCACCCAAAAAAGAAAAGCCCGGCACCGCTGAGGTAGTCTCACGAGCCTGCTCTCGTGGACAACACCTTAAGAAGGCCCTCCGGCGACCGAAAAAGAAAATATCGGAGGCGCTGAGGTCGTCGCGCGAGCCTTCTCTCGTGCATGACGCCTCACGAAGGCCCTACAGCAGCCGAAAAAGAAAAGCCTGGTGGCGCTGAGGTCGTTGATACACCCCAAACGTATCTATAATTTCTGCTTGTTCCATGCTCATTTGGGTGACATTGCTATGTGTTTTTCTACACTTTCATACCTTTTTACACATATTTGGACTAACCTACTAACTCATGCACCCAGTGCTAGTTTCTCTCTGCTGATATCTATAAATTGCAGGTTTTTACTCATATTTACAGTGCCCAATAAATTCCAAGAAAAATATATAAAAAATCAGCGTGACGGAAGCTTCCAGAACACCGAAGGGCAGTCGGAGAGGGGCCACCCCCTCCTAGGTGGCCACCTGGCGCGGACAGGGGTGGGGTCGCGCCCATAGGCCGGCTGAGAGGTGAGGCCCTCCCGTGGCACCCTTCGGCCTATATTACCTCCTTGATGCAGAAACTCTAAATAGAGCCCCCGCATCGCGATTTTCACCACTGTTCCTCCACCGCCGCGATCCCGAGATCGAGACCGCCAGAAGACCTCGTCCCAGCACCTTTCCGGAGGGATAATTGATCTCTGAGAGCCACTCCTCCACCATGAACTCCTCCCGGATGTTTCGTGAGTAGTCCCCCATGGACCATGGGTCCATGACCAGTAGCAATGTGATGTCTCCTCTCCAATCTTTTGCTTCAATTCTTAGACCTTGTGAGCTTCCCTACATGATCAAGGCAGTTATGTAATCTTTCTGTTGTTGCTATGTTCTGTTTGCTGGGATCCGATGGATTATGAGATTATATTCAGATCGTGATGAGTTATATATTTGGTTCTCCTTTTATATTTTGTTCTTGAGTAATTGTTGCATGTTCTCTGTTGCTTTTTATTGCTTTGTCCAAGTAGTAGATAGTCATTCCAAGAGGGAGCGTTTATGCTCGATAGTGGATTCATGACCCCCGATGTCTAGCTTGAGTGACAGAAACATGAGACTAGGGGATTCGATGTTGCCACAAGGGAGAAAACAATGGTGCTTGTAACCGCGGTTGCAAGGATTGTTTACCTTACGCAAAGTTTGTTAATGTAGTTGTCTGTTGCTTTGGGTTTACACTTTGGGTGGGACTCGCAAATTAATACCAGCGAGATGTTCTGGATAGGTATCTCAAGGTGGATGGTTAGTAAGTAGATGATGATTAATAAACGGTCAACTTGTTTTGGCGTACTTCCCATACTTTTGAGCCTCTAACTTTCTTGTGGCATAATTAGCATCGCCATCTCTCTGCGGACAGTTTTCTCGATAGAAGTTCGACGTCCACATGGAGCAGAGTCCTTTGTTGGTGGTGTTGAAGATCGTCGACTCTCTTTTCTCTTCCCCCTCTCCCTCGGATCGTCACGGATCTCGGGACGAGATCCCTTGTTGGTGGTGTTGTATTGTAACAACCCAGGTTTAACAAAAATTAAAAAAAAATGTTTTCGGTGTGAATTGCTTGATTGTCTGATTTGTTTGCGGTGTTTGCATCCCTGATTAATCGATCGGCGATTATTTCCCCCCTCTTATCTCGTACCGGAAGGAGACCGACCCTTGCCACCCTGACACTCGACCTTTGCGACACCAGGTTTCACCCGAGCACCGTCGCGAAAACCGCACGAGACCATCCACAGCCAACGGAACGAAAAACCCGTTTAATAAGTAAACGGGATATTTTATAGCGCGCCGGAAAGTGTTCTCGAAATGGTTCCAGTGCAAGGTAAATGCCGCCGGCTCGACACGCTGATCGCGCTGTTCGAAGTTTTACCCGAATCGGAGGTCCTGGGGACCCCCAACGGTCAGAAACGTAAACACTGCGCGCGCGAGAGAAAAACCGGGGATGTTTTTGCAAACTGCCATCCACCTGGGCTATATAAAGACTACCACTCTCCCACCCCTTTCTATTGTTTCCCTAAGCCAAAATTGCAACCACCCCCCTCCACTTTGCCCCAAAATTACCCCATTTTTGCAATTTAGCCATTTATTCCCGAAACCCTAGCCAGATGCAAATCTGAGCCGTTGGATCGGCCGATCCAACGGCCCAGATCAGCCCAACCTCTCCAACCACCTCCCTCCTCTCTCTCACCCGCTGCCGGCCCGAGAGGATCTCGCCGCGCCTCCCTCCGGCCAGCCGGGCCGCCGCCCGCCGCCGGCACCACGCCTCCTCCTCCCTCACGCCTTCTCCTCACCTCCTCTGCCTCCCTCCCGCAGGAGCCCATGCAGGACGCCGTCGCGCCAAGGCCGCCATGGACGCCCGCCTGTAGAGCCCGAGCTGCACCACCGCCCCGGGACGTCGTGCCGCCGCCGTCCAGTCTCGGATCCGGCGGGATCCGACAGATTTGTGCCTCCCGTTCTCGTTCCCAGCCGCCCTGCATGAGCTCCGGCGAGGACCAGTGGCCGCTGGCGTCGTCAACTCCTCCAGCCTCGTCCTGGAGGGGATGAAGAGCTCGTCCCTCCCGCTTGCGCCCGGCTGGGCCACCTCCAGCCACGTGGGCCGGAGCAGCCCCACGGCTCAAATCCCAACACCACCAGCCGCGCGGCCCAGCTCCTCTCCAGGCCCAAGTCGGCCGAACCGCTAGCCAGGCCAGATGGGCCGAAAATCGGCCCATGGGCGAGGGCCCGTCTTTTTTTCTTTCCTAGCTCCTGTGAAATTTCACTAAGTCCCTGGTATTATTGATGCTGAATCAATTTTGCGCTGTAATATGTGAATAAACCGTAGGCCGAATGACGTTGCGCCCAAAAGGAAAATTGTTTAGCTATGTGTGTACTTTAGTTCATATTTTGTGAGAATTTTGATTTGAGGCCATCTTGATGATGTTCATCTGTGTTGAAGTGGGTATCATGCTGTTAACAACTACTAATTTCTGTCATGTGTTGCTGCTGTTATTTTATTGCAAGTTTGATTGATGATTGTGACACATCCATGAGTCCTATGCTATTAATTCTTTTTGCATACTATTAAGCATCATGTCTACTCCCATTATATGTATTGGATTGTCATGTTTAAATTCCTGGTCATAGTTATTTTTAGCTCCAAATTTGCTATGCCACTGTTTTTGACAGCCACCTCTATTTTTCACTAAGTCTGTAACTTTCCGTTGCCATGTTGCATGCTTAATATCTTTTGATCTGTTATGCATATGACCTTTATTCTTGTTTGTACCTGATCACCATCATGTCTAGTTCATGCTCATATATTGCTATGTCATGTTGCTGCACATTTTCATATAGTTTTGTTCATGTTTATACAACATGATTATAACAGTTTCTGTCCTGTTTTCCTGATTTTCACTAAGTCCTTGACGAGTAATATTTTATTGCATTTTGCATGCGCTATAATTAGTTGTTCATGATGCCTTTTTGCATGATTCCTTTTGCCATGCCTTCCCTACCATGTCTACTTTAGTTGCATATCATTTGTGAGCATGTTTGCATTCATTATCCTATTTATGCATTGCTCTAAAGTGCTCTTCCTGATGTTGGCAGATTGTGTTCCAAACTTGTTTGGCTTGTATCTTTTTAACCGTAACTCCGTTTGGAGTGTTCTTTATATGTAACTTGATTAGTTTTTCGTTTACTTTGTGTTTATGTTATTGTGTGATGTTTTTAACCAACATAAAATATGGTTTAGGGCAGAACAGTACCAAGCACTTAATTTATCGTGGAGCACTTATTGGAATGCCATGTTTAGTTTGTGCCTCACTTAAATTGACTAGCATAGATAGTTTAATTTATGCTTTACCTCTTTCCATGTTTGTGTGCTATGCTATGCTTGCTTGAGTTTCCATGTTAACAACCTTTTTTGATCACCTGTAGCTAAACAACTTGAACCATCGTAAACGTGCGGTATCGTTGTGTGTGACGAGTACTCCACTTAACATCTTAGCAACCGCTCTCGACGGTAGGTACGATTTCTCGTGTTGCCTTCTTGTTGATGCTTGCTCGTGTTTGCTTCGTAGTAATAGATGCTTGCTCATTGATAGCTTTCCAGTGTTTACCGTCTTGTGTGCTTCCGCGGGTACATTCGGAGACGATGCGAGCTTGCGATCAACTACACCTTCAGAACCCGATTTATCAACAGGCAAGGACTATACATTACTTATGATCCATTCTATTTCAACCAGAGGTTTGCATGCTAGTCTAGGATAGGTTCGATGTTTGATCCTACCACATGTTTACAACCTCTTTCAAACCGATACAACCATGTCTCCTCCCAGAAAACCTTGTACTGCTATGTTACTATTGCTCGTTTCTCAGCCCCTGCTTAGTATGCATGCTTAGGATGCTACGAGGTTAACTCCTGTTACTCCCTGGTTTGGGCTATCACATTATTATATTGTTGTTGATGATATGATTATTATAAATGTTGACTATGTTCGACGAAGGATGAAAGGTCTAGGCTATCCCGCCCTGACGCTTTGTTCCATTCGAGTCACCTAGGATCTGAGTTCCGGGTATTGGTTTTAAGACTGCGCGTGCCTAACCGCGTGTGGGATTTCATGGGGTCCCCTTTTCTTACCTATCTAGCTTCAAACATTTCTAGAAGTGGTCCAAGCCAATTTACCATTTGCAAACCATGCACATATGTCTGTCGGGTCGCTCCTAGCAGATATCTTTTAAAACAACTTAGGCCAGTGGAGACATGGTTTCTTTGTTGGTCCACCCGAGAATTACCGGCAATCCGACCTGCGTCAGCCGGAACCATCCGATTCGAGAGTGCGGACGGATTTTGGATTGGGTGTCGACTCCCCGGGGGGCCACCCGGATTTCTTCGTTGTTAGCTAGAGGGACCTGTCGTTTCAGATCTCTTGGAACTAAATAATAAAA
The DNA here is from genome assembly GCA_950022295.1 of Bromus sterilis. Classification (NCBI taxonomy): domain Eukaryota; kingdom Viridiplantae; phylum Streptophyta; class Magnoliopsida; order Poales; family Poaceae; genus Bromus; species Bromus sterilis. The sequence goes on along the minus strand of OX465599.1, from coordinate 188,951,175 downwards.
TGTTGCCCGTGATGGGTAGCAACTGAGAGAGATGGGCGTGCGTGTGGAGCCTTGTAATGGGCAGTTGGTATACCCCTGCAGGGTTAAATCTTTTCGAGAAGCCGTGTCCACGGTTATGGACGACTTGAGACCTACTCCTTGTTCATAGACAACAACAACTGAGATAATCTTAATATAACTTGATCAACGTGTGTGTGTGTGCCTTGACTGCTTCTTCTTCGTCGGGATGCGAAGAGGAGGACAAGGATAGGATAGGTGTTATGCTTGCTTAAGTAGGTGGACAACAGACTTGTTGGAGGCGATTCCTCATCGAATGCTTGGCTTCTTATCTTACTCTCTAGATCGTTAGCCACTTCATAAATGCTAGTGCGGCAGCAGCCTCACCAGTTACCCCATCCTTACCGTAAACTACTAGTTGTCCTAGAATGACGAGTGATGAAGTCCTTGCTGGGTCAGTTGACCACTACAGTAGGATGCTGAGTATTTCTGTACTCATGATACTAGCCCCAAACTCTTTTCAGGGTTCTTGATCGGCAACAGGTATGGTGATCGACGTTTCACGTGGAGAATCGACGACGAGTAGTTAGGCGGATCCCGACGGAGGGCCTGGACCCGTGTGGTTATGGGGATCGATGATTTTCTCTCTGCCACTATCCAATTGATTGTAGTCTGTACTCAGACATGTATCTTCCGCTGATGTATTGTATCAAGGCAGTTGTATGCTGATTGTATGAGATGTTGTATCCTTGTATCTGTAATGTTGTGATATCATGTTGGAAATCCGGGGCATATGGCATTGTCAAATGTCGCGGTGGGACCGATATGTGCTTCGTCCCCGGATCTGGATGGAAACATCTAGATCTGGAACAGTACCGCATATCGGGCCTTACACTGGCCCACTCAAGGCACCGACGTAGGAGTCCGCGACCAACATGGAAGTCAAGACTTGGCGTCCAAGGCAAAGCTAGACTAATCATCCCTGTAACCTGAGTCAGACTCCCCGAGACCCAGCCTAGTATATAGAGGTTTGGAGGGGTGACGGCTCAGGGCATGCAATCTCCAATCACCACCTCCGGTGTTGAGGGAACTCTCCTAGACCGCCACTATAATCACCTCCCGCATAATACAATCGAGCAGGAAGTACTGTCTCCTGTTAGCCGACGAGTATCGCCAACCTTCTCTTCCTCTGTACGATTTAATCCAAGGTCCCTGACCATGGGATTTGCCGAGGTCAATCCTCGTCAGGCAGGAAACCATTATCAACACTCTTTTAATCAAGCGAATTTCTGGCACCGTTGCCGGGGACTTCGAGTGCTAAGATAGGGGAGTTTCCCACTACCTTTTACATTTGCTTTGTAGTCTTGTCAGTTTACCTTTCCAATTTTTCTTTTTTTCTTTTGTGTCTTTATGAAAAACCAAAAAAATAGTTGCTACCTTTTTTCTTTGCCTTTGTCTGCCTACTGATGCTATCTTTGCCATGGGTGCTGAACCACCCAAATATGGTAGGATGGTTCACTTGGGTCGTATTCGATCAATTTGTGCTCGCGCTAAAAACCCAACCGACTTGGTTGAGGGAAAAACATTGGATGAGCATGCTCATTATATGCGGCACTGCCTATCTCTAAAAGGGAAACACTTATGGGATCAAATACATGTTTCTTATTGCCATGCTGAATTTTTGTGCCACATTTATGATTTTACTTGCTGCTCTAATATAGATCATAAACAACTTCCTTTCCAATGTGAGTTTAATGAAAATGAGATCTTATCTTATTATGCTAAAGGTGTTTATGATTACTTTGATGTTGAAAAGATTGAAGAGTTTGTTTCTTCTAAGGGTGCTTATGAGATTGCTTCTTTGATTGAAAAGTATTATGATATAATCACAAGTCCGAAAACTTTGCAGTTCTTGCTTATTGCTTCAAGAATAATACTTCAAATTCTTATATCGAGGATGTAAAAAACAAAATGTTTGCTGCCCAAGAAGAGGCCAATGATTGCTTTGAGGAGTAATCCCATGATTCTGAGGACTCACTTGAAATATCCCTTTCTTAAAATCTTGATACTTTCTTTGTTGATGGCCAAGATGCCACTATGGATGATGCTGACAAAGATGAACTCTCTATAGTTCCTTACGTTAAGCATGAAATTATTGCTATTGCACCCACACTTGATTTTCCTATTATCCCTTTGAAATCTCCAACAAATATTCTGGAGAACTGTGCTTTTATTAAGGCTCAATGTGATGGGATGCATTTATCTTATGTTCCTAAAGACCGTGTTGAAAACTATACACGTGTGCTTGTAGGTTATGAACAATATGATTTATGTGATAGTTATATTCTTGATGTTGTTCATGATACTACTGAAAATTACTTTGAGAGAGGAAAGTTTGGTTGTAGAAACTTCCATGTTATAGAAACACCTCTCTTCATACTGAAAGTTTTGAAGTTGTTCTTGTTCCACTTTCCTATGCTTGTCTCTTTGTGCTTATTTAATTTATTTTCTTACAAGATTCCTAGGCATAGGAAGTGGGTTAGGCTTAAACGTGTTTCATATTTTTCTTCTTGATGCTCTCTTTTGCTTCAAATCCTTATTTTTATGAGAGCATCTTTTATAATCTTCGTGCCTAGCTTAAAGGCGTAAAAGAAAGCACTTGTTGGGAGGCAACCCAAGATGTTTTTACTTCTGTTTTTAGTGGTCTTGATTATTTTTACTACTGTAGCAACATCATTGTATCTTTATTTTCAAGATTTGTGCCAAGTTATAGCCTCTTATTATAAGGGAAGCAAAAGTTATGACATGCTATCCAGAAAACAGATTCTGTCTTCTTGGCGGAAAAAATCGAAACAAATGACCAGTTCATCTTATTGAGCTGAAGTTTTTACACAACATGCTCTATACAATTGAGAGAATTTCGTATGTTCTGAGTTTTTTGATTTGAGTTGCAGAAGTGCCCCAAAAAAATTCTCTACTACCTATTGTTCTGTTTTTCACAGATTCTGCCACGTTTTCCCCTTCCTTACTTTTGCAAACCTTAATCTTTCTTTTTCTTTTCAAAAACTTTTTGGCAATCTTGAGAAATATAGCTCTTCAAGAATATCTTTATATGCAGTGGGATTTTTTTTATTACGGGTACTAACCTCTATAATCAGCTTATGATGACTTATGTATGAAGGGAGTTTTCAAGTGTCAAGCGCTCAAGCTTGGGGATGCCCCCATGCATCCCCAATAATTATTCAAGGAGAATCAAGCGTTTAAGCTTGGGGATGCCCCCGTGCAGCCCCTTCTTCATCAACAATCATCAGTTCGTCCTTCGTCTCACTATATTTTTATCACTTCATGCGTTATGTGCTATGCTTGGAGTGTCTTGCTCTTAGGTTTACTTTTTATTTTCTTTAGCTTTGCTTGATGTTCATAACAAGTTAGACCCCAGCTTACTTTGTGTGGGAGAGAAACACGCTCCGCTCTAATTTAGAACACATCATATGATTTTTCATGCTTATCTTTCTGCTGTTGTGTGTTCTTTATCTTTTCGTAGCTACTGCCATGTTTAGTTTTAGTCTTAGTTTGTCTTTAGGAAGAGCCTTGGCTTTTGTTTAGTTTGTTGCTGGAACTCTCTTTAGTTTTCATGTTTATCTTGTTAAGAGAGTTGGTTGTTGCACTGAGTTGCGTCTTGTCTTGAAAGTAGGTAATTGAGGTTGCTATTTAATTTTTGTAGTAACTTGCAATAGTTTTGAGGTATTGTTATGAGTAATGTTTGAACTTTTGGTGTCAAGAGCTCTAGCTTATTAGTGATAGGTGTCGTATTTTGGGCAATCCGTGTTTATTTTCAAAACCTACAAAACTAGTTGAGAACTCTAGCTACTAGATGGACCGCTAATCTTTTGAGGGATCGGATATTAGAGTACACTGACATACCATGAGTCGGGGGGCGCAAGGATAACCAAACCCCCATACACTCCTCCTCGGGGTACTTGTCTCTTTGTGAACCTCCTCATTAGATTGAGAGTTACCGACAATAAGTGCATGAGTTCTTCGGTACCGTGCATTGCCTTCTTCTCACTCCAAGAGTTAGCGTCCACCTTCGCCGGTACATCCAAACCCTTGGCATGATATGCTCTGTCATCATAAACCTCCCTATATCTTTCAACAAAACAACCACCATACCTACCTATCAAGGCATTTACATAGCCTTTCGGAGATATATTGCCATGCAACTTCCACCTCTTCATGACTTGATATTCATGTCACACATGTTCCTGCTACACTGGCAGAGGAATACATTGCATACATCATGATAGCTACATCTTCTTTATTATTGAGTACCTTGTAAAGTGCGAAATATTTTCTATACCCTCTTGTAAATTAGAGTGTTTCCCTTAAGTGAGGAAAAGATCCCAAAGTGGAAAAAATAAAAGATCCCAAAGAGGACAAATGAAAGTTAAATAGAAAGAGCCATTGAGGCCACCAAAAAATACAAAATAATAGAAAAAGGAGAAAAAAGAAAATAAAAAGAGAGAAAGGGGCAACACTACTATCCTTTTGAAAGATCCACACTAGTACTCCCTCTTATCCTTGTACTCCATAGAGATGATTATTCATGCATATAGCTATGTGGGGACCTTCACACTATAGAACTTGGCTTGCATATTCCAAGGATGAGCTTCCTCAAATGAGCTCTAGGTCTTCATGAGCGAGCAAGTTGGATGCACCCCCACTAGTTCCATTGGAGAGCTTTTCTTAGCTCATATCATATCTATCATTTTCTCGCCAATGATTTTCCTCATTGATGTGAGCCTTTCTCACCCTTTTTATCTTCCTCCTCCACCATATTTCCCTCTTTGCCATCCTAAGTGTCAACTCTCGTTCTTACGCTCATCCATTGCATGAGTGCTCAAAATATCGAAAATGAATGGATCAAATTGAATTGTACCTGGCTAGTGGTCTGGGACGAGTCAAGATAATATTCCAAACAAGACCAAGTGTGAAAATTTAGTAGATTGAGTTCTCAACAAAAATACTTTTTTCTTGCACGCAAACACCATTTTGAGACATTCGAGTCACGGAAAGCGAGAGCTCTTGCACCTAATGTTCTTTTGTTACTTGTTTCAATGCTAATATAGACTTTCATACACTTTTGATCATATTTGGACTAACCTATTAACTCAGTGCACCCCACTGCCAGTTTGAGTTTTCTGCTGTTTTTCTATTTCAGTTTTCCCCCATATTAAAAGTGCTCCAAAAATCCGTGAAAAATCAGACAAAAAATCAGCACAACGGAAGCTTCCAGAGTCCCGAAGGAGAGCCGGAGGAGTCCACCTGGTGCCCAGGCGTCTAGGTGGCACGGCCTAGGGTGGGGCCGCGTTGGGTGGCCGCCTGTACACCTGGTGCCCCCTGGCTTCCCCCCTTCGCCTATTTAATCTCTGTGACGCGAAACCCCCAAAGACATAACCCTTTTTCACGATCTCGCTTGCCGGAGGGAGGATCGACCTCCGGGAGCTTCCCCTCCACCATGGACGCTTCCCGGATGTGCCGTGAGTAGTTTTCTTTGGGCCATGGGTCCGTGATCAGTAGATATGTGATGTTCTCCTCCCCTCTTTGTTCTTCATGGTTTAGTCCTCGTGAGCTTCCCTACATGATCGAGGCACATAAGTAATATTTCTGCTGTTGCTATGCTGAGTGTGCTGGGATTTGATGGATTATGAGATTATGTTCAGATTGTGATAGAGTAATATATTTGGTTCTTATCTTTTATATTTGTGTTCCTAAGTAATTCTTGCATGTTCTCCATTGCTGTTTAGTGCTTTGGTCAAGTAGTAGGTAGTAACTCCAAGAGGGAACGTTATGCTCGATTATGGTTTCATGCCCCCCGATGACACGCTTGAGTGACAGAAACATGAGTCTAGGGGATGTGTTGTTGCCACAAGGGGGAAAACAACGGTGCTTGTAACCGCGGTTGCAAGGATTGTTTACTTTACGCAAAGTGATTTTTAATGTAGTTTTCTGTTGATTAGGGTTTACACTTTGGGTGGGGCTCGCAAATTAATACCAGCGAGATGTTCTGGATAGATATCTCAAGGTGGATGATTAGTAGTAGATGCAGTTGGATTTTGGTCTACTTATTTTTGCGTACTGCCCATGATTTTGATCCTCTTCCTTTCTTGGTAGCATAGTTAGCATTGCGTGCGTTTATACTCATGTCAATTTCCCAGCTGTAATTTGTTTACCTCGCATAGCAGTTTTATCTTCTTTTGGGAGAGAGAAATCACTAGTGAACATCATGGGACCCCGGTCCATATTCTCATCATTGTTTACACGCTCATTTACTTTCTTGCTTTTACTTTCCAGCTGTATCATTATCATTATCCCTTGCGTTTGATCCTTTGTAAACAACAAGACCGGAGAGATTGACAACCTCTCTGAACTTCGTAGGGAGCAAAGTTACTTGTTTTGTGTGCAGGTTCAGGTCAAGGAAGCAACCCACGGTGCCATTGTTTCCTTGATACCTACTTATCATTATCGGAGTCCTACTGGATTGAATTCAACTTAGGTATCTTAACCAAGGGAAATTTCCTGCTATCCTACATCTCAGCGGGTAACCAACGAAGGGAGAGAAACCATTATCAACTCTCTTGTCATCAAGAACTAGTGCTTCAATTTTATGCAACTCTTTATGTCTCAGGAAATCCCAAGGACATCAACTCTTGGGTTCTGGAATGGATGACTGAGCATCAGCATTACACTTCCTCAGTGCCTGAGATCATGGAGATTCTTCAGCTGCCTGTCTCTGATGCTTCTGTTCCAAGCACTTATGGCTCCACACTTCTGTGTGATGATCTGATGAACATGCTCATGAAGACTCAAGCCCCTGAAGCTCCTCCGTGCACAAAGTTTCTCGTAATTGAGCTTCAGTATCTTCCGAGCACCTTGTACAGAATCCTCGACAAGTCCTTTTGCCCGATCAAAGGGTATGAATCCACTGTTGAGGAGGTCGTTGGCATCATGAAGAATATCCTCTACAACCTTTGCATGTCTGCGCCTATCAACGTCTCCGACTTCTTCTTCAGGACAATGGTTGACGCTGCTCAGAATCCTCATATCCTGAAGCCTTATGCACCGTGGATCATGAAATTGATCTGTGCCAAGACAGGTATCAATTTTCAGCCTGATCAGCCTAATCACCCCACATATTTGCCTCAGGTCGAAGTGCTTCAGCACACCATTGCCTCAACTGCAAAGGGTAAAGATGTGTTCTATGAGGAAGTGCTACCCACAAATTCCCTCGATGGAAACATCAGGCATCCTCAGTCTCGTACCACTGAGCAAACTGCCACACATGTCTCAACTGAGGACATAACTCAGGCTCGAGTAATGACCGACAGGGACCTCCTTGATACGTCCAAAACGTATCTATAAGTTCTGCTTGCTCCATGCCTCTTTTGTGTGATATCGCTATGATATTGATGAACTTCCATACACTTTTGATCATATTTCGACTAACCTATTAACTCAGTGCACCCCAGTGCCAGTTTCTGTTTTCTGTTGTTTTTGTATTTTAGGTTTTCCCATTATTTAAAGTTCTAGAAAAATTCCGGGAAAAATATAGGAAAAACCAGCGTACGGGAACCTTCCAGAAGAGCCCAAGTGGGGCCAGAGGGGGGCCAGGGGTGGCCCAGGCGGCCACCTGGCGCTGCCACCCCCTAGGCCGCGCCAGGGGGGCTCCTGGGGCCCCTGGTCCACCTCTGGCTGCCTCCCTTCGCCTATTTATTCCCCATGACGAGAAACCCTCGGGGACAGAACCTTTTTTCGCGATCTCTCCTCTGTTCCGCTGTCAGAACCCCAACTAGGGTAAGTGCTAGGGCTTGTTTGATCCATTTTCATCATGAAGAAAATTTCAAAAGAAATTCAAAAATGGGGAAAAGAAAATTCCTGAGAAATTAAATCAAATGGCCAGATAAAAATATTTTTCCAAAAATCATTTAAACATTTGGAAAATTCCTATAAATGATGGTAATCATTTCAAAAGTGGTTTGGGTTCATTCCCATGCTCATGGCATTTTCTAAAATTCAAAATGTGCCCTGGAAATTAAATTTGACCCCTATTGGAATTGAAATTCAAATTAATTGAATTTCAAAAGTGCCAAAATTTTAAAAGTGACTTGCTTCTGGTCACCTAGGATTTATAAAAATATTTGGGTATTTTACTAAAATGCCTAGCTATTTAATTCTAGGCACAACAAAAATTACCGAAAAAGAAAAGAAGAAGAAAAAGAAAGAGGGAAACCCCCTGGCCATCTGGCCCAACTAGTTACCCCCCTGCCCAGTAACCAGCCTAGGCCCACCCTCTTCTTGTCTCTTCCTCCCCGCAGCTCCAAGCACCTCGCTGGAGGCAGGGGAGCAAGCCGGCGAGTGCCACCGCGACGCCGAGAAGGCTCCAAGGACCCCTGTGCCTCATCTCCTCGCCACCGAGACGCCCAGAGTCCCCTGTCTCCTTCCCCTCACTCTCCACCCTCTCTCTCGCCCTCCTCTCGCCGATTTCACCCTGGCCCGAGAGCTTGCCGGAGCGCGCCGCCGTGTCCCGGGTGGCCAACGAGCTCGTCTCGCCGCGCCAGCTTGTCCAGGAGGAGCGACGTCTTCGCCTACGTCCTCCAGTGCACTCAATCGAGCCGCGGAGACCCTGGAACTGACGCTAGCTTCACCTCCTCGCCGTCGGCTGCAGAAGAATCCGGCGAGCGATTCCGGCGCCACCAGCCCGTCTCCGGCTTCCCCGACCTCACCTTTATGCTAGGGGTGAGCTAACCGTTCTTCCCCCTCACCTATCGCTCGCCCCCGTGACCCGCAACGCCACCTCACCGTGGCCAGTACCACGTCCGCCGCGCCACCTCGACGCCGTCGTGCTCCGCGGCTATCCCCGTGACAACTGCGTGCACTGGGCGATGCGCGGGAGCACGGGCATTGTTTTGGTGCCCTTTGCAACCCAGCCCGTGGCCGGGAAGCCATTCCGACGAGGGCACCGCCGCGTCTGGTGACATCGGCGATGAGCCGGCGACGTGCCCCGGGTTAATTAACCCCTAACCCCCCTAATGCAATCGCTGACAGGTGGGCCCTTACCCCTTAACAGTCTGTTTAATTTAATTAAACAGGGATTAAACCCAGAGAAACTGACAGAAGGGGCCCACTGGTCAGAGGCGCCCCCTACGTCATCATGATGTCATGCTGATGCAGTAAAGGGTTTTTCTAATTAAAAGAATTCAGAATATTACAGAAATTACATTAAACTTTGGAAATTCATAGAATATACATATTAACTCCAAATTGGACAAATAATATATGAAAAATGATCAGCATAAAATGCTCTATCCAAATATCTAACTTTCAACCATGTTTGAGTTGATCTTAAATTGGGACCAGTAGCTTTTGCTATTTGGTTTAATTGAAATTAATTCAAATAAAATGCAAATGCTCTTCCAACTTTAACCATTGGAATGCAAACATCATCACTTGAACATCAGAGGCATATCATACACATGTCAAGATGGTTTACATAGATCAAACAATAGCAAATGCAACTTGGCTAATTTGAACAACATTTGGAGTTTGAATTTGAATTAACTTTTCAAATAAACTTCAATTAACATGTTGCAACTTGAACTTAGAGCACATCAGTACCATGCCATGCTACATTATGCATCTTGATTGTGCATTGCAATGTAATGTTTATATTGTTGTTGTTCCGGTGTTTGCTTTGTTTGCTTGATATAAGTGGAACCGGAACCGGAGGCCCTTCGTTGAAGACACCGTACCGAACCTCGTCAGCAAGGCAAGCAAACCCCATTGATCATGTCTATAAAATCCTACTTCCCTCTCAGTCTCACTTATGCATGTTTAGGAGATCACTGAGACACGTTCTTTCGCATAGTTGAAGCCATTCCGATGCATGACCTATCATTTTGCCACCTTATTAAGCAAACCACAATCCTAGCAGATATAGGAGTTGAATGATGAGCATGTGGCCCCTGCAAGTGTTACTGCTTATTGCTGCTTAGTGATACAATGAGGTTACATTGTTTGTGAGTCGGGATGAATATTCATAATGGTGCTGATGATAACGTGTTGGTGAATCCACCCTAAACAAAGGTGAACGATTAGAGGCTGTGTAGGAGTACACAGTGGGTTGTCTCGTTGAACACTGCCCTAGGCCCCGAGTTCCTGTTTTGTGATGCAATACAAAGAGTAAGACCACATGTAGGGTTTATGGGAGCCTCGTTTGGCCTCTTTACGTACCCGATCCGGTCCAGGAGTCACACTAGATTCGAGCTTTCCATTTGACTTATGCATAGATATGTGGGTGGACCTGTGAGGCAGCGAAACCATTTGTCAAAGGTGGCGTCTCGGTCCCTTGCATTATCTGAGTCCATTTGGTTGAACCGGCCGGACTCTCGAGCGGTGACAAAATCAGGTAGTCGACTCCTGGATTAGAGATGGTGATGTGAGGGTAGTGCCTTGGTTTCATCCACATCCGACACCCGCTGGAAGGGTGACAAGAATGAGGCGATAAGTGATAACACGCGTGTGAAGATGTACACCCCTGCAGGGTTAATAAACTATTCGAATAGCCATGTCCGCGGTTATGGACTGCTTGGAGACCTCTACTTGATCATTAGACAACTTGAATTGATACTTATAAAACTCACAAGATAAGCGTGAGTGCTATGGTGGGCTTTCTCGTGGGGAAGTCAAGGAAGTATCCACAGTGTTGTATTGGTTGGAGACTTGGTAGTGGACTCGTGTACGCTTCTTACCTCAAGTCTGGTACTCGTAGTACAGGACTAGCCAAGTCAAAGATGGCACCTCTGCATGTTGAAACCCCACCTCCCTTTACCTTGAAACTTGAGCATAAGTAGTTTAGTTCTGATGTAAGTCTTGGTGAGTACTCACGTTTGCTTATTCTATGTTTTAGATGGAAACCCAGACCCCGATGGAGTCACCTTCCTGAAGCTCGACGTTTACTAAGCAAGTATAGTTCCAGACAGCAGTCTGGTCCCTCGTGGAAGGGCATGTTTGTTGAACAAGGCTTCTCTAAGCCATTTGTTAAACTTGTCTGTACTCAGACCTAATTTGCTTCCATTGTATGATGTAATGTTGATCCCAGACATGTGATCTTTGTATGCTCTATGTGTAAGTCAATAAAGAAGTACTTTGTATAGTTATGTGATGATACCTGCTGTTCATACTAGACATGTGTGCTGCGTGTATGATTATAACATGCATGTCGTAGTATGGGTTTTCGATAACTTAGTTGTGTTCTTGCCGGCGGTCTCTTATACACCAAGTGGCCCTTAGATGTGCGCAGCTTGGCGCATCACGATGCGATTTCTTGTGACTCTGTCACGTGCACACTTTGTTGTATGATCGAGCCCTCCCTAGATCCCGACTAAGTGATCGGGCTGGAGTAAGTCTATGTAAGAGTTAGGATTCAATCGATAACATGGTTGAGGCGACTTGTCTATGAGTATGGGATTCACCACCCATAAGCATTTAGACTTGTGAGGGGACGTTGAGGACCCATCTCAGTTAATCATCCGGCCTGGATGGGATGCCCCTCATGTTCGATGCTTTCTGAGAGTGTTCTGTGCTTGGCCTTGTCTGCCTAGACAAGTGGGTACGGCTCACGGCTCTCCATGTGATTGCATCGTGACTAGAATTACATACGCTAACCTCGGGTCCCGACAGACTTGGTATCAGAGCAGCACTGTCTGTAGGATTATCAAACCCTTGGTCAAAGTCGAGTCTAGCCTTCTATAGTTATATAGTTACTCTAGGTATATAAAGGGAACAACGTAAGGCTTCTTTTTCCTCCTTACCCTCATCGATCTGAGTTCTGAGTCAGCCTTATCTTTTCTACGGGATGGTAGGACTAGGCTCATCAGTGTCTTACTAGAACATCTCGTTGATTGCTTCCTTGTAGCCGTAGGATTGTTGTGGTCGTCGAGAGTCTATGTATTTTGAGTTCCTTGAAGAAGTTCTGTCCAATCTCTTCAAGGTTGTTTCATTTTCCATCCCGGTGTAGACGTTATGCTGCCCGATTTATCCCGTGTTTCTATGAATAATTGCCGTTGCATTATGATCTTTTCTGCCGAAATCACGTCCTCTTATCTTTGATTCCATCGTACAACCTGTTCTGATTATTGATTTTTATCACACAGGATGTCAGGTGGAACTCGTAGTGATGTTCGTCGCAATCGAGACTGTGATCGGAATCGAAATGATGATGCACCTCCACCACCGCCTTCCGCGGCGGAAATCATGATGGAAGCTGAGAAGAATCGACGTGATCAAACATGCCTTCTGGAGCTCATCGAGCAGAATACCTCACGTCATTGCAATGTGGTTGTGAGCATTCAGGACTTCATCCTCCTCAAACCACCGGTATTCCGATGTTCTTCTGAGCCCCTTGAAGCCGATGATTGGCTCCGTTCCATCGAACGTAAGCATGACACGTCACATGTTGCTCCCAATGATCGAGTTATATTCGCGGCATACTTTCTGGAAGATGCTGCTACTGAATGGTGGGAGAACTGTGTTGCGATGCAACCTGGTGGTCACATAGTGACTTGGCAGAAGTTCCGTGATGCCTTTCGAGGGTACCACTGTAACAGCCCAGATTTCACAAAAATTAAAAAATTTGTTTTCGGTGTGAATTGTTTGATTGTCTGAATTGTTTGCGGTGTTTGCATCCCCGATTTATCGGTCGGTGATTTTTCCCCCTCTTATCTCGTATCGGACGGAGACCGACCCTTGCCACCCTGACACTCGACATTTGCGACACCGGGTTTCACCCGACCACCGTCGCGAAAACCGCACGAGACCAGCCGCAGCCAACGGAACGAAAACCTTTTTTATAGCGCGCCGGAAAGTGTTTTCGAAATGGTTCTAGCGCGAGGTGAACGCCGCCGGCTCGACGCGCTGATCGCGCAGTTCGAAGTTTTACCCGAATCGGAGGTACTGCGGACCCCCGGCGGTCAGAAAAATAAACACAGCGCGCGCGAGAGAAAAACCAGGGATGTTTTTGCAAACTGCCAGCCACCTGGGCTATATAAAGAGCACCACACTCCCACACATTTTTAGGGTTTCCCTAGCCTAAATTTTGCAGCCACCCCCTCCTAACTCCCAGATTTTCTCCAAAATAGCCCCAGATCCGAAAAACCCTAGCCAGATCTGATCTCCACCGTCAGGTCTGGGCACCAATGGCCCAGATCGGGCCATGTCAGCCCCACAAACCCAGCCTCACCTCCTCTCTCCTCCTGCCTGTGGAGCAGCCGCCGCCAGCCCGCGAGGACGCCGCCGTCGTGTCCAACTCCGGCCACCGCGCGCCCCCGCCGGCCCCTCTCTCCCGTGCCTCTCCTTCCTCATCCCTCTCCCTTCTCCTTTGCCTCCCCTCACCCTCCTTCTCTCCCACAAGAGCCGCCACGAGTCTCCACCATTGGAGCCGTCGGGGAGCTTCGTCGCCGCCGCCCGAGCACGCCCCGCTCCGCCCACTGGACCATGCCTCCTCCGCCTCCCTCACCGGACCCGTGGCGCCGCCTCGCCCCTGCACCGCTCCGCCCGCCGCCGGTGGCCGGCCGGCGAGCTCCAACCTGCGCCGCCGCCGACGGGATCGGGAGACCGAGCGGCTCGCTCTTCGTGCCCCCGTCGTCCCCTGGGCCGGCCTGCCAGCAGCCCAGCGGCCATGGCCCAGCACGCCCAGCCGGCCTAGTCCGCCTCCAGCGCATGGGCCTCGGCCCAAGGTGAGCTGGCCGCCCCCTTTTTAATTTTTGTTGCTGCTGGGCTCGGCCCGTTAGAGAGACTGCTATTTAGCGCCCGAGGCGAGAGATAGTTATCCAGCGCGCGGTCGGTTAGGCCCAGTAGCTTTAGTTTCGGCCCAGTAATGTTTTTTTTTGTTTTCCCGAGCTTATTTAAATTGCAGATTATTGTTATATTTTGCGATGCCCGTATCTTTTCACCGGTAGCTCGGATCGCAACGCGTAAAACATGAAAGTTGCTTAGTTTTTTGTGTAGATTAATAAAATGTGCTCTTTTTCCATGTTTTACTTTGTTTACATGTTGTTTACCTTATAATTACAACTACTTGGCACTTTAAACTGTAATAGTCATAACTTTTTAACCGTTGCTCCCATTAAAATGTTTCTTATATGTAACTTGACTAGAATTCAATGTAGATTATGTTTATGATGCTATTGCTTGCTAATAAAAATAATAAAATATTTTTAGGGGAAGAATGGTAACAAATGCAATGAATATCGTGGGGTCCGTAATAGTTGCCATGTATAGGTTTTACCCCCCACTGAAATTGACTAGATTAGATAGTTTATTTATGCTTCACCTCTTGCCATGTTTGAGTGCTATGACATGTTAACAACCTTTGTTGATAACCTGTAGCTAAACAACTTGAACCCTTATAATCGTGTGGTATCGTCGTGTGTGACGAGTACTCCACTTAAATTGTTAGTAACCACTCTCGACGTTAGGTGCGATGTCTCGTGTTGCCTTCTTGTTGATGCTTGCTCGTGTTTGCCTCGTAGTAATATATGCTTGCTCGTTGATTGCTTTCCAGTGTTTACCGTCTTGTGTGCTTCCACGGGTACCTCTCGGAGACGATGCGAGCTTGCGATCCTCTACACCTTCGGAACCCGACTTATCAACAGGCAAGGACTATACATTACTTATGATCCATTCTATTTCAACCACCGGTTTTCATGCTAGTATAGGATAGGTTCGATGTTTGATCCTACCACATGTTTACAGCCTCTTTCAAACCGATACAGCCATGTTCCTTCCCAGCAAGCCTTGTACTGCTATGTTACTATTGCTCGTTGCTCAGCCCCTGCTTAGTATGCATGCTTAGGATGCTACGATGTTACCTTGCTACTCCTTGGTTTGGGCTATCACATTATTATTATATTGTTGTTGATGATATGATTATTATAAATGTTGACGATACTCGACGAAGGATGGAAGGTCTAGGCTATCCCGCCCCGACGCTTTGTTCCATTCGAGTCACCTAGGACCCGAGTTCCGGGTATTGGTTTTAAGACTTAGCGTGCCTAACCACGTGTGGGATTTTATGGGGTCCCCTTTTCTTACCTACCTAGCTTAAAACATTTCTAGAGGTGGCCCAAGCTGGTTTTACCATTTGAAAACCGTGTGTGTGACTGGTGAGCTCCCAGCAGATTTTCAAACAACTCGGGCCAGCGGAGACAGAGTTCCTTTGTTGGTCCAAACCTGGAAGCTCGAGGGCTACCCACAATGATGGGTTAGTTACCCCGACCTCGTCCAGCCAGAAGAGTCCGATCCGATAGCGCGACCAGCCTTTGGATTGGGTGTTGACTCCCCGGGGGCCACCCGGATTTGTTCGTTGTTAGTTAGAGGGTCATGTCGTTCCGGATATCTTGGGACTAAATCATAAAATGGTTTCCTATCATGGGTAGAAACTGAGAGTGATGGGCGTGCGTGCGGAGCCTTATAATGGGCAGTTGGTACACCCCTGCAAGGTTAAATCTTGTCGAGAAGTCGTGTCCACGGTTATGGACGACTTGAGACCTACTCCTTGTTCATAGACAACAACAACTGAGATAATCTTAATATAACTTGATCAATGTGTGTGTGCCTTGACTGCTTCTTCTTCGTCGGGATGCGAAGAGGAGGACAAGGATAGGATAGGTGTTATGTTTGCGTAAGAAGTTGATAGCAAGACTTGTTGGAGGCGATTCCTCATCGAATGCTTGGCTTCTTACCTTACTCTCTAGATCGTTAGCCACTTCATAAATGCTAGTGCGGCAGCAACCTCACCACTTACCCCATTCTTACCGTAAACTACTAGTTGTCCTAGAATGACGAGTGATGAAGTCCTTGCTGGGTCAGTTGACCAATACAGTTGGATGCTGAGTACTTCTGTACTCATGATACTACCCCCAAACTCTTTTCAGGGTTCTGATCGACAACAAGTATGGTGACTGACGTTTCACGTGGAGACTCGACGACTAATAGTTAGGCGGATCCCAGCGGAGGGCCTGGACCCGTGTGGTTATGGGGATCGATGTTTTTCTCTTTGCCACTAGGCATTTGCTTGTAGTCTGTACTCAGACATGTATCTTCCGCTGATGTATTGTATTTAGGAAGTTGTATGCCGATTGTATGAGAGGTTGTATCCTTGTATCTGTAATGTTGTGATATCATGTTGGAAATCCGGGGCATATGACTTCGTCATATGTCGCGGTGGGACCGATATGTGCTTCGTCCCCGGATCTGGATGGAAACATCTAGATCTAGAACAGTACCGCATATTGGGCCTTACAACTTGGTATCAGAGCCTTACCGACCGTAGGATCCCTTCTCTGGCCGAAGTCGAGTTTAGTCAAAAACTATTTTGTAGTTACTAAGTTAGTTATCGGAGAGTAGGAATCTTTTTACTCCTTACCTTTGCTCTGGTTAGGACAAGTGTCGTAAGTGTTTAATTCTCGTCTTATCCCTCTCAAACTCTAGGATCTCGAGTGTGTGGAGTTCGGAATAGTTACAATGCCTTGCTTGCAGCGGATGGTCTCGATTCCGATCTTAGGTTGGGAAACCCGGTAGTACCTTTAGTTCTCCCGACTCTGGGTAAAAATCTTGGTCATTTGTTGACTTCAGTCCTCTTGTCCAGTATCCTCACGGTTTTAGTGAGAATACTTCCCTTGATCGTCTCTTTGAGCTATCGTTCTTCCTCTTGATCTCCGATGGTTTCGTTTTCCGACGTTGTCGTCTCTCTGCGGAAAGTTTTCTCGACAGAAGTTCGACGTCGACATGGAGCAGAGTCCCTTGTTGGTGGTGTTGAAGATCGTCAACTCTCTTTTCTCTCCCCCTTCCCCTCTCCCCCGGATCGCCCTGGATCTCGGGACGAGATCCCTTGTTGGTGGTGTTGTATTGTAAGAGCCTAGATTTCATAAAAATTAAATTTTTTGTTTTCGGTGTGAATTATTCGATTGTCTGAACTGTTTGCGGTGTTTGCATCCCCGATTTATTGATCGGCTATGTTCCCCCGTCTTATCTCGTATCGGACGGAGGCCGACCCTTGCCACCCTGACACTCGACCTTTGCGACACCAGGTTACACCCGATCACCGTCGCAAAAACCGCACGAGACCAGCCACAGCCAACGGAACGAAAACCTTTTTTATAGCGCGCCGGAAAGTTTTTTCGGAACGGTTCCAGCGCGAGGTGAACGCCACCGGCTCGACGCGCTGTTCGCGCAGTTCGAAGTTTTACCCGTATCGGAGGTACTGCGGACCCCCGGCGGTCAGAAATGTAAACACCACGCGCGCGTGAGAAAAACCGGGGATGTTTTTGCAAACTGCCAGCCACCTGGGCTATATAAAGAGCACCACACTCCCACCCATTTCTACGGTTTCCCTAGCCTAAATTTTGCAGCCACCCCCTCCTAACTCCCAGATTTGCTCAAAAATAGCCCCAGATCCGAAAACCCTAGCCTGATCTGATCTCCACCGTCAGATCTGGGCACCAATGGCCCAGATCGTGCCACGTCAGCCCAACCAACCCAGCCTCACCTCCTCTATCCTCCTTCCCGTGGAGCAGCCGCCGCCAGCCCGCGAGGACGCCACCGCCGCGTCCAATTCCGGCCACCGCGCGCCCCCGCCGGCCCCTCTCTCCCGTGCCTCTCCTTCCTCATCCCTCTCCCTGCTCCTCTGCCTCCCCTCACCCTCCTTCTCTCCCACAGGAGCCGCCGCGAGTCTCCGCCATTGGAGCCGACGGGGAGCTTTGTCGCCGCCGCCCGAGCACGCCCCGCTCCGCCACCTGGACCGCGCCTCCTCCGCCTCCCTCACCGGACCCGTGGCGCCGCCTCGCCCCTGCACCGCTCCGCCCGCCGCCGGTGGTCGGCCGGCGAGCTCCAACCAGCGCCGCCGCCGACGGGATCGGGAGACCGAGCGGCTCGCTCGTCGTGTCCCCGTCGTCCCCTTGGCCGGCCTGCCAGCAGCCCAGCGGCCACGGCCCAGCACGCCCAGCCGGCCTAGTCAGCCTCCAGCGCATGGGCCTCGGCCCAAGGTGAGCTGGCCGCCCCCTTTTTTTATTTTTGTTGCTGCTGGGCTCGGCCTGTTAGAGAGACTTCTATTTAGCGCCCGAGGCGAGAGATAGTTATCCTGTGCGCGGTCGGTTAGGCCCAGTAGCTTTAGTTTCGGCCAAGTAATGTTTTTTTTGTGTTCCTGAGCTTATTTAAATTGCAGATTATTGTAATATTTTGCGGTGCCCGTATATTTTCACCGGTAGCTCGGATCGCAATGCGTAAAACATGAAAGTTTCTTAGTTTTCTGTGTAGATTAATAAAATGTGCTCTTTTTCCATGTTTGACTTTGTTTACATGTTGTTTACCTGCTAATTACAACTGCTTGGCACTGTAAACTGTAATAGTCATAACTTTTTAACCGTTGCTCCGATTAAAATGTTCCTTATATGTAACTTGACTAGAATTGCATGTAGATTGTGTTTATGCTGCTCTTGCTTTATAATAAAAATAGAAAAATATATTTAGGGGCAGAACAGTACCAAATGCAATAAATATCGTGGGGTCCGTAATAGTTGCCATGTATAGGTTTTACCCCCCACTTAAATTGACTAAATTAGATAGTTTATTTATGCTTCACCTCTTGCCATGTTTGATTGCTATGCCATGTTAACAACCTTTGTTGATAACCTGTAGCTAAACAACTTGAACCCTTATAATCGTGCGGTATCGTCGTGTGTGACGAGTACTCCACTTAAATTGTTAGTAACCGCTCTCGACAGTAGGTGTGATGTGTCGTGTTTCCTTCTTGTTGATGCTTGCTCGTGTTTGATTCGTAGTAATAGATGCTTGCTCGTTGATTGCTTTCCAGTGTTTACCGTCTTGTGTGCTTCCACGGGTACCTCTCGGAGACGATGCGAGCTTGCGATCCACTACACCTTCGGAACCCGACTTATCAACAAGCAAGGACTATACATTACTTATGATCCATTCTATTTCAACCAGAGGTTTGCATGCTAGTATAGGATAGGTTCGATGTTTGATCCTACCACATGTTTACAGCCTCTTTCAAACCGATACAGCCATGTCCCTTCCCAGCAAACCTTGTACTGCTATGTTACTATTGCTCGTTGCTCATCCCCTGCTTAGTATGCATGCTTAGGATGCTACGATGTTATCCTGCTACTCCTTGGTTTGGGCTATCACATTATTATTATATTGTTGTTGATGATATGATTATTATAAATGTTGACTATACTCGATGAAGGATCAATGGTCTAGGCTATCCCGCCCCGACG
Organism: Bromus sterilis; assembly: GCA_950022295.1. NCBI lineage: Eukaryota > Viridiplantae > Streptophyta > Magnoliopsida > Poales > Poaceae > Bromus > Bromus sterilis. The sequence goes on along the minus strand of OX465599.1, from coordinate 188,931,823 downwards.
CTTTGTTCCATTCGAGTCACCTAGGACCCGAGTTCCGGGTATTGGTTTTAAGACTGAGCGTGCCTAACCGCGTGTGGGATTTTATGGGGTCCCCTTTTCTTACCTACCTAGCTTCAAACATTTCTAGAGGTGGCCCAAGCTGGTTTTACCATTTGAAAACCGTGTGTGTGACTGGTGAGCTCCCAGCAGATTTTCAAACACCTCGGGCCAGCGGAGACAGAGTTCCTTTGTTGGTCCAAACCTGGAAGCTCAAGGGCTACCCACTGTGATGGGTTAGTTATCCCGACCTCTTCCAGCCGGCAGAGTCCGATCCGATAGCGCGGCCGGCCTTTGGATTGGGTGTCGAATCCTCGGGGGCCACCCGGATTTGTTCGTTGTTAGTTAGAGGGACCTTTCGTTCCGGATCTCTTGGGAAAAAATCATAAAATGGTTGCCTATCATGGGTAGAAATTGAGAGTGATGGGCGTGCGTGCGGAGCCTTGTAATGGGCAGTTGGTACACCCCTGCAGGGTTAAATCTTTTCGAGAAACCGTGTCCAAGTGAGACCTACTCCTTGTTCATAGACAACAACAACTGAGATAATCTTAATATAACTTGATCAACGTGTGTGTGCCTTGACTGCTTCTTCTTCGTTGGGATGCGAAGAGGAGGACAAGGATAGGATAGGTGTTATGTTTGCGTAAGAATTTGATAGCAAGACTTGTTCGAGGCGATTCCTCATCGAATGCTTGGCTTCTTACCTTACTCTCTAGATCGTTAGCCACTTCATAAATTCTAGTGCGGGAGCAACCTCACCACTTACCCCATCCTTACCGTAAACTACTAATTGTCCTAGAATGAGGAGTGATGAAGTCGTTGCTGGGTCAGTTGACCACTACAGTTGGATGCTGATTACTTCTGTACTCATGATACTACCCCAAACTCTTTTCAGGGTTCTGATCGACAACAGGGATGGTGACTGAAGTTTCACGTGGAGACTCGACGACTAATAGTTAGGCGGATCCCAGCGGAGGGCCTGGACCCATGTGGTTATGGGGATTGATGTTTTTCTCTTTGCCACTAGGCATTTGCCTGTAGTCTGTACTCAAACATGTATCTTCCGCTGATGTATTGTATTTAGGCATTTGTATACCGATTGTATGAGATGTTGTATCCTTGTATCTGTAATGTTGTGATATCATATTGGAAATCCGGGGCATATGACTTCGTCATATGTCGCGGTGGGACCGATATGTGCTTCGTCTACGGATCTTGATGGAAACATCAATATCCGGAACAGTACCGCATATTGGGCCTTACAACTTGGTATCAGAGCCTTACCGACCGTAAGATCCCTTCTCTGGCCGAAGTGGAGTCTAGATAAAAACTATTTTGTACTTACTAAGTTAGTTATCGGAGAGTAGGAATCTTTTTACTCCTTACCTTTGCTCTGGTCAGGACAAGTGTCGTAAGTGTTTAATTCTCGTCTTATCCCTTTCAAACTCTAGGATCTCGAGTGTGTGGAGTTCGGAATAGTTACAATGCCTTACTTGCAGCGTATGGTCTCGATTCCGATCTCAGGTTGGGAAACCCGGTAGTACCTTTAGTTCTCCCAACTCTGGGTAAAAATCTTGGTCATCTGTTGACTTCAGTCCTCTTGTCCAGTATCCTCACGATTTCAGTGAGAATACTTCCCTTGATCGTCGCTTTGAGCTATCGTTCTTCCTCTTGATCTCCCGATGGTTTCGTTTTCCGACGTTGTCGTCGCTCTGCGGAAAGTTTTCTCGACAGAAGTTCGACGTCGACATGGAGCAGAGTCCCTTGTTGGTGGTGTTGAAGATCGTCGACTCTCTTTTCTCTCCCCCTTCCCCTCTCCCCCGGATCGCCCTGGATCTCGGGACGAGATCCCTTGTTGGTGGTGTTGTATTGTAACAGCCTAGATTTCACAAAAAATAAAAATTTTGTTTTCGGGGTGAATTGTTTGATTGTCTGAATTGTTTGCGGTGTTTGCATCCCCGATTTATCGATCGGCTATTTCCCCCCTCTTATCTCGTATCGAACGGAGGCCGACCCTTGCCACCCTGACAGTCGACCTTTGCGACACCGGGTTTCACCCGATCACCGTCGCGAAAACCGCACGAGACCAGCCGCAGCCAACGGAACGAAAACATTTTTTTATAGCGCGCCGTAATGTGTTTTCGGAACGATTCCCGCACAAGGTGAACGCCGCTGGTTCAACGCGCTGATCGCGCAGTTCGAAGTTTTACCCGAATCGGAGGTACTGCGGACCCCCGGCGGTCAGAAACGTAAACACCGCGCGCGAGAGAGAAAAACCGGGGATGTTTTTGCAAACTGCCAGCCACCTGGGCTATATAAAGAGCACCACACTCCCACCCACTTCTAGTGTTTCCCTAGCCTATATTTTGCAGCCACCCCCCTCGTAACTCCCAGATTTGCTCGAAAATAGCCCTAGATCCGAAAAACCCTAGCCCGATCAGATCTCCACCGTCAGATCTGGGCACCAATGGCCCAGATCGTGCCACGTCAGCCCCACCAACCCAGCCTCACCTCCTCTCTCCTCCTGCCCGTGGAGCAGCCGCCGCCAGCCCGCGAGGACGCCGCCGCCGCGTCCAACTCCGGCCACCGCGCGCCCCCGCCGGCCCCTCTCTCCCGTGCCTCTCTTTCTTCATCCCTCTCCCTTCTCCTTTGCCTCCCCTCACCCTCGTTCTCTCCCACAGGAGCCGCCGCGAGTCTCCGCCATTGGAGCCGACGGGGAGCTTCGTCGCCGCCGCCCGAGCACGCCCCGCTCAGCCGCCTGGACCGCGCCTCCTCCGCCTCCCTCACCGGACCCGTGGCGCCGCCTCGCCCCTGCACCGCTTCGCCCGCCGCCGGTGGCCGGCCGACGAGCTCCAACCAGCGCCGCCGCCGACGGGATCGGGAGACCGAGCGGCTCGCTCGTCGTGTCCCCGTCGTCCCCTGGGCCGGCCTGCCAGTATCCCAGCCGGCCTAGTCCGCCTCTAGCGCATGGGCGTCGGCCCAAGGTGAGCTGGCCGCCGCCTTTTTTATTTTTGTTGCTGCTGGGCTCGGCCTGTTAGAGAGACTGCTATTTAGCGCCTGAGGCGATAGATAGTTATCCAGCGCGCGGTCGGTTAGGCCCAGTAGCTTTAGTTTCGGCCCAGTAATGTTTTTTTTCCTGAGCTTATTTAAATTGCAGATTATTGTTATATTTTGCAGTGCCCGTATCTTTTCACCGGTAGCTCGGATCGCAATGCGTAAAACATGAAAGTTGCTTAGTTTTCTGTGTAGATTAATAAAATGTGCACTTTTTCCATGTTTTACTTTTCTGTGTAATAGATTGTGTTTATGCTGTTCTTTCATGCTAATAAAAATAATAAAATATGTTTAGGGGCCGAACAGTACCAAATGCAATAAATATCGTGGGGTCCGTAATAGTTGCCATGTATAGGTTTTACCCCCCACTTAAATTGACTAGATTAGATAGTTTATTTATGCTTCACCTCTTGCCATGTTTGATTGCTATGCCATGTTAACAACCTTTGTTGATAACCTGTAGCTAAACAACTTGATCCCTTATAGTCGTGCAGTATCGTCGTGTGTGACGAGTACTCCACTTAAATTGTTAGTAACCTCTCTCGACGGTAGGTGCGATGTCTCGTGTTGCCTTCTTGTTGAAGCTTGCTCGTGTTTGCCTCGTAGTAATAGATGCTTGATCGTTGATTGCTTTCCAGTGTTTACCGTATTGTGTGCTTCCACGGGTACCTCTCGGAGATGATGCGAGCTTGCGATCCACTACACCTTCGGAACCCGACTTATCAACAGGCAAGGACTATACATTACTTATGATCCATTCTATTTCAACCAGCGGTTTGCATGCTAGTATAGGATAGGTTCGATGTTTGATCCTACCACATGTTTATAGCCTCTTTCAAACCGATACAGCCATGTCCCTTCCCAGCAAACCTTGTACTGCTATGTTACTATTGCTCGTTGCTCATCCCCTGCTTAGTATGCATGCTTAGGATGCTACGATGTTATCCTGCTACTCCTTGGTTTGGGCTATCACATTATTATTATATTGTTGTTGATGATATGATTATTATAAATGTTGACTATACTCGACGAAGGATCAATGGTCTAGGCTATCCCGCCCCGACGCTTTGTTCCATTCGAGTCACCTAGGACCCGAGTTCCGGGTATTGGTTTTAAGACTGAGCGTGCCTAACCGCGTGTGGGATTTTATGGGGTCCCCTTTTCTTACCTACCTAGATTCAAACATTTCTAGAGGTGGCCCAAGCTGGTTTTACCATTTGAAAACCGTGTGTGTGACTGGTGAGCTCCCAGCAGATTTTCAAACAACTCGGGCCAGCGGAGACAGAGTTCCTTTGTTGGTCCAAACCTGGAAGCTCAAGGGCTACCCACTGTGATGGGTTAGTTACCCCGACCTCTTCCAGCCGGCAGAGTCCGATCCGATAGCGCGGCCGGCCTTTGGATTGGGTGTCGAATCCTCGGGGGCCACCCGGATTTGTTCGTTGTTAGTTAGAGGGACCTGTCGTTCCGGATCTCTTGGGAAAAAATCATAAAATGGTTGCCTATCATGGGTAGAAATTGAGAGTGATGGGCGTGCGTGCGGAGCCTTGTAATGGGAAGTTGGTACACCCCTGCAGGGTTAAATATTTTCGAGAAACCGTGTCCAAGTGAGACCTACTCCTTGTTCATAGACAACAACAACTGAGATAATCTTAATATAACTTAATCAATGTGTGTGTGCCTTGAATGCTTCTTCTTCGTCGGCATGGGAAGAGTAGGACAAGGATATGATAGGTGTTATGTTTGCGTAAGCAGTTGATAGCAAGACTTGTTGGAGGCGATTCCTCATCGAATGCTTGGCTTCTTACCTTATTCTCTAGATCGTTAGCCACTTCATAAATGCTAGTGAGGCGGCAACCTCACCACTTACCCCTTCCTTACCGTAAACTACTAGTTGTCCTAGAATGACGAGTGATGAAGTCCTTGCTGGGTAAGATGACCACTACAGTTGGATGCTGAGTACCTCTGTACTCATGATACTACCCCCAAACTCTTTTCAGGGTTCTTGATCGACAACAGGTACGGAGATCGACGTTTCACGTGGAGACTCAACGACGACTAGTTAGGCGGATCCCGGCGGAGGGCCTAGACCCGTGTGGTTATGGGATCAATGTTTTTCTCTTTGCCACTAGGAATTTTCTTGTAGTTTGTACTCAGACATGTATCTTCCGCTGATGTATTGTATTTAGGCAGTTGTATGCCGATTGTATGAGATGTTGTATCCTTGTATCTGTAATGTTGTGATATCGTGTTGGAAATCTGGGGCATATGACTTCGTCATATGTCGCGGTGGGACCGATATGTGCTTCATCCCTGGATCTGGATGGAAACATCTAGATCTGGAACAGTACCGCATATTGGGCCTTACAACCACCTTCTAGATGAGTTAATGGATCGCAAGAAGGAAGAGTTGTGCAATCTGACTCAAGGAGAGATGTCCATTCATGAGTATGTGAGAGAGTTCAACTGTCTTGCTCGTTATTCCCAAGATGAGATCACCATCGATGCCAGAAAGCAGACAAGGTTCCGTAAGGGACTTAGCCCTATCCTTCGCCATGATCTCAACCTCCTTGAATTTTCCTCCTTTAAGGATTTAGTCAACAGATCCTTAAGAGCTAAGCATGGCAATGAAGTGTTCAAAGAGTCTCGCAAGCATGCTCTTGAGTTTTCCCCTTCTTCTAGTTGAGGCCCTCAGAAAAGCAGAATATGGATTCCAACTGGTGCCATACCTCAAAACTTTCTTCAGAGACTACCGCCCAATATATTCCATCCACCTCAACACATTGTTCCTCCCAGGAATGATGGTGTGCAATCAAGTAATCCTGCACCCAGCAATTCAGGCAGCATGTGTTGCACGTGTGGTCTGAGAGGCCATTAGTTCCGACAATGCCCCATAGTGCTCGTGGCACCACGTAGACCTAGTCATAAGCCTTCAAAGAAATCCACCACCAAAACCATCCCAGCAAAGCTTTCAGTCACAGGTACTGGATATGTGAACCAAATCTCAGTTGAGGAAACCACTGCTACTTCTGACGTCATCCTTGGTACGCTCCCAGTCAATCATATTCCTGCCTCCGTTCTTTTCGATCCAGGAGTTTCTCATTCATTCATTCATGTCGGAGAGCTATGCACTTCGTCATGAATTTCCTTTTGAAGAAATGTTTTCTCCAATGATCATTCAAACTCTTGGTTCCAAATGGCAAACTAATAGAGTAAGCCATGGCAATAAAATTGCAATTGAGGGTTTAGTATTCCTTGCTTCTCTTATAGCCCTCAAGTCTTAAGACATTGATGTCATCCTCGGCATGGATTGGTTATCAAGACAGAATGTTGTCCTTGATTGTAAAGCCAAGTCAGTTAAACTCACCGATCCTTCAGGCCAGACAATTGACTACACATCAGCCAGCTCTATAATCCAGATGCATACTTTGAATGTGCTTCCCCTTCCCGACCTTGAAGATATTTCGGTGGTTCGTGACTTTCCGGATGTCTTTCCTGAAGAATTGCCGGGCATGCCACCCGACAGATGTGTAGAATTCATAGTGGATCTTATACCAAGCACAACCCCAATTTCCAGACGCCCATATAGAATGGCCCCACATGAGTTAGCTGAGCTAAAAACCCAACTTGATGCTTCCTTGGCAAAAGGATTCATCCGCCCTAGCTCATCGCCATGGGGTTGCCCCGTTCTGTTTGTAACGAAGAAAGATGGAACAGAAAGGATGTACGTAGACTATCGTCCACTAAACCTAGCGACGATAAAGAACAAGTACCCACTGCCCCGGATCAATGATCTTTATGATCAACTTGCTGGATCCTCTGTCTTCTCCAAGATGGATTTGAGATTAGGCTATCATCAAATCAAAATCCGAAACGAGGACGTTCCCAAGACGGCTTTCACTACTCGTTATGGTCTTTACGAGTTCACCGTCATGTCCTTCGGTCTAACCAATGCCCTCGCCACATTCTCGCTCTTGATGAATTCGATCTTCATGGAGTACCTAGATAAATTTGTTATGGTTTATCTTGATGACATTCTCATTTACTCGAAGAACGAAGAAGAGCACGCAGAACATCTTAGGTTGGTATTGATGAAACTTCGAGAGCATCGCCTTTATGCCAAGTTCTCCAAGTGTGAATTTTGGCTACCAGAAGTGACCTATTTAGGCCACGTGATTTCTGCAAAAGGCATTGCTGTCAATCCCGAGAGAGTTCAGGCCGTCCTTGACTGGACTCCACCTGAATCGGTTAAGCAAGTTAGTAGTTTTCTTGGCTTAGCAAGCTATTGCCGCCGCTTCGTTCAGAACTTCTCCAAAGTTTCAAAGACTCTTACTGAACTCCTCAAGAAAGATAAGAAATTCCAATGGACCCCCAAGTGCGAGGAAAGCCTTCAAGAGCTAAAGAGAAGATTGACTTCTGCACCCGTACTTGCACCTCCAGACACCAAAAGGGCTTTCAAGATCTATTGTGACGCTTCACAGCAAGGGCTAGGATGCATACTTATGCAAGATCGAAATGTGGTAGCATACGCTTCACGCCAGTTGCGTCCACATGAAGAGAACTATCCTACCCATGATCTTGAACTCGCTGCCGTAGTTCATGCCCTGAAGAATTGGCGACATTACCTCCTTGGTAATCGTTGTGAGATCTATCCTGATCACCAAATCCTCAAATACATATTCACCCAGCCAGATCTTAATCTCAGGCAAAGACGCTGGATTGAGTTGATAAAAGATTATGACTTAGGAATTTCTTACACCCCAGGAAAAGCCAATGTCATGGCTGATGCACTAAGTCATAAGTCATATTGTAACAACCTCATGTTACAACATTATCAACCACTTATTCATGAGGAATTTCGCAAGCTCAATCTTGAGATAGTTCCTCATGGTTTTCTTTCTACCTTGGAGGCGAAACCAAACCTTGAGGATCAAATCATAGCCGCCCAGAAACAAGATAGTGGTATTAGAGAGATCAAGGAGAACATTGCTAGCAAAGATGCTAAATGTTTCTCTACAAATGATCAAGGAACGATATTTTTTGAAAATCGTTTAGTAGTCCCTGAGAATCACGACCTAAGGCAGATGATCCTTAAGGAAGCTCATGGAACTCCCCTCTCAATTCATCCCGGTAGCACAAAAATGTACCGAGATCTACACCAGAGATTTTGTTGGACCCGGATGAAGAGAGACATTGCTCAATTTGTTGCCGAATGTGATGTTTGTCGTCGCATTAAGGCAGGACATCAAAGACCTGCTGGTACTCTTCAACCATTGTCTATTCCCAAGTGGAAATGGGACAAGATCGGTATGAACTTCATCACCGGCTTTCCAAAAACCCAGAAAGGAAATGATGCCATCTTCGTGGTCATTGACCGACTCTCAAAAGTTGCTCACTTCCTTCCTGTTCGCGAGTCTATAACTGCTAGTCAGTTGGCCAACTTGTTTGTCTCTAGAATTGTGTCTCTTCACGGTGTTCCTTTGGAAATCAATTCTGATCGTGGTAGCCTTTTCACCTCTAGATTCTGGGAAAGTTTTCAAAATGCTTTGGGAACTCATCTCTCCTTTAGTACAACTTTCCATCCTCAATCTAGCGGTCAAGTTGAAAGGGTTAATCAAATCTTGGAAGACATGCGCAGAGCTTGTGTTATCTCTTTCAGAAAGAATTGGGAGAAATCTCTTCCATTTGCCGAATTTGCTTATAACAATAGCTATCAATCTAGTCTGAACATGGCTCCCTTTGAATTCCTCTACGGCCGACGATGTCGAACACCCCTAAACTGGCCAGAAACCGGTGAAAGACAACTCTTTGGACCGGATATGATCAAGGAAGCAGAAGAGCAAGTTCGCATTGTTCGTGATCGTTTGAAAGCCGCTCAGTCTCGTCAAAAGAGCTACTATGATCGTCATCATAGGGAGGAGAGCTACCATATTTATGAGAAGGCTTACCTTCGGGTTACTCCTCTGAAGGGAACCCAAAGATTCGGTATCAGGCAAGTTGGCCCCACGTTACATCGGACCTTTCCGCATTCTTGCTAAATGTGGAGAAGTTGCCTACCAACTTGAACTACCCCCGCACGTTTCCCGAGTACATGATGTATTCCACGTGTCACAACTCAGGCGTTGCTTCAAGGACCCCATCCGCGAAGTCAACCATGTAATGCTTGATCTCCAAGATGACCTTTCTTATCGAGAATACCCCGTTCGTATTCTTGGTTCAGAAGAGCGTGTCACTCGCCGTCAGAAGATCAGGTTTCTGAAAGTGCAATGGTCACATCACTCCGAGAAAGAAGCTACGTGGGAAAGAAAAGACCGCCTTCGTGCCGAGTACCCCTCCTTCCTCCCGACGAATTCTGAATCTCGGGACGAGATTCTTTTGAGTGGGGGCGAGTTGTCAGAACCCCAACTAGGGTAAGTGCTAGGGCTTGTTTGATCCCTTTGCATCATGAAGAAAATTTCAAAAGAAATAAAAAAATGGGGAACAGAAAAGCCCTGAGAAATTAAATCAAATGGCCATATAAAATCTTTTTCCAAAAATCATTTAAACATTTGGAAAATTCCTATAAATGATGGTGATCATTTAAAAAGTGGTTTGGGTTCATTCCCATGCCCATGGTATTTTCTAAAATTCACAATGTGCCCTGGAAATTAAATTTGACCCCTATTTGAATTGAATTTCAAAAGTGCCCAAATTCTAAAAGTGACTTCCTTCTGGTCACCTAGGATTTATAAAAATATTTGGGCATTTTACTAAAATGCCTAGCTATTTAATTCTAGGCACGACAAAAATTACAGAAAAAGAAAAGAAGAAGAAAAAGAAAGAGGGAAACCCCCTGGCCATCTGGCCCAACTAGTTCCCCCCAGCCCAGTAACAAGCCCAGGCCCACCCTCTTCTTGTCTCTTCCTCCCCGCAGCTCCAAGAACCTCGCTGGAGGCAGGGGAGCGAGCAGGCGAGTGCCACCGCGACGCTGAGAAGGGTCCAAGGACCCCTGTGCCTCATCTCCTCGCCATCGAGACGCCCAGAGTCCCCTGTCCCCTTCCCTCACTCGCCACCCTCTCTCTCTCCCTCCTCTCACCAATTTCACAACGCCCTGAGAGCTTGCCAGAGCGTGCCGCCGTGTCCCGCGTGGCCAACGAGCTCGTCTCGCCGCTCCAGCTTGTCTAGGAGGAGCGCCGTCTTCGCCTACGTCCTCCAGTGCACTCAATCGAGCCGCAGAGACCCTGGAACCGAGGCCAGCTTCACCTCCTCGCCGCCGGCTGCAGAAGAATCCGGCGAGCGATTCCGGCGCCACCAGCCCGTCTCCGGCCTCCCCGACCTTACCTTTACGCTTAGGTTGAGCTAACCGTTCTTCCCCCTCACCTCTCGCTCGCCCCCGTGACCCGCATCGCCACCTCGCTGTGGCCAGTACCACGGCCGCCGCGCCACCTCGACGCCGTCGTGCTCCGCGTCCATCCCTGTGACAACTGCGTGTACTGGGCGATGCGCGGGAGCACGGGCATCGTTTTTGTGCCCTTTGCAACCCAGCATGTGGCCGGGAAGCCACTCCGGCGAGGGCACCTCCGCTTCTGGTGACACCGACGATGAGCCAGCGACATGCCCCGGGTTAATTAACCCCTAATCCCCCTAATGCACTCGCTGACAGGTGGGCCCTGTCCCCTTAACACTCTGTTTAATTTAACTAAAAAGGGATTAAACCCCAGAGAGACTGACAGAAGGGTCCCACTGGTCAGAGGCCCCCCCTATGTCATCATGATGTCATGCTGACGTAGTAAAGGGTTTTTCTAATTAAAAGAATTCAGAATATTACATAAATTACATTAAACTTTGGAAATTCATAGAATATTCATATTAACTCCAAATTGGACAAATAATATATGAAAAATGATCAGCAAAAAATGCTCTATCCAAATATCCAACTTTCAACCATGTTTGAGTTGATCTTAAATTGGGACCAGTAGCTTTTGCTATTTGGTTTAATTGAAATTAATTCAAATAAAATGCAAATGCTATTCCAACTTTAACCATTGCAATGCAAACATCATTACTTAAACATCAGAGGCATATCATACACATTTCAAGATGGTTTACAAAGATCAAACAATAGAAAATGCAACTTGGCTAATTTGAACAACATTTGGAGTTTGAATTTGAATTAACTTTTCAAATCAACTTCAATTAACATGTTGCAACTTGAACTTAGAGCACGTTAGTACCATGCCATGCTACATTATGCATCTTGATTGTGCATTGCAATGTAATGTTTATATTGTTGTTGTTCCGGTGTTTGCTTTGTTTGCTTGATAGAAGTGGAACCGGAACCGGAGGCCCTTCGTTGAAGACACCGTACCGAACCTCGTCAGCAAGGCAATCAAACCCCATTGATCATGTCTATAAAATCCTACTTCCCTCTCAGTCTCACTTATGCATGTTTAGGAGATCACCGAGACACGTTCTTTCGCATAGTTGAACCCATTCCGATGCATGACCTATCATTTTGCCACCTTATTAAGCAAACCACAATCCTAGCAGATATAGGAGTTGAATGATGAGCATGTGGCCCCTGCAAGTGTTACTGCTTATTGCTGCTTAGTGATACAATGAGGTTACATTGTTTGTGAGTCGGGATGAATATTCATAATGGTGCTGATGATAACGTGTTGGTGAATCCACCCTAAACAAAGGTGAATGATTAGAGGCTGTGTAGGAGTACACAGTGGGTTGTCTCGTTGAACACTGCCCTAGGCCCCGAGTTCCTGTTTTGTGATGCAATACAAAGAGTATGACCACATGTAGGGTTTATGGGAGCCTCGTTTGGCCTCTTTACGTACCCGATCCGGTCCAGGAGTCACACTAGATTCGAGCTTTCCATTTGACTTATGCATAGATATGTGGGTGGACCTGTGAGGCAGCGAAACCATTTGTCAAAGGTGGCGTCTCGGTCCCTTGCATTATCTGAGTCCATTTGGTTGAACCGGCCGGACTCTCGAGCGGTGACAAAATCAGGTAGTCGACTCCTGGATCAGAGATGGTGATGTGAGGGTAGTGCCTTGGTTTCATCCACATCCGACACCCGCTGGAAGGGTGACAAGAATGAGGCGATAAGTGATAACACGCGTGTGAAGATGTAAACCCCTGCAGGGTTAATAAACTATTCGAATAGCCATGTCCGCGGTTATGGACTGCTTGGAGACCTCTACTTGATCATTAGACAACTTGAATTGATACTTATAAAACTCACAAGATAAGCGTGAGTGCTATGGTGGGCTTTCTCGTGGGGAAGTCAAGGAAGTATCCACAGTGTTGTATTGGTTGGAGACTTGGTAGTGGACTCGTGTACGCTTCTTACCTCAAGTCTGGTACTCGTAGTACAGGACTAGCCAAGTCAAAGATGGCACCTCTGCATGTTGAAACCCCACCTCCCTTTACCTTGAAACTTGAGCATAAGTAGTGTAGTTCTGATGTAAGTATTGCTGAGTGCGACTTTGTACTCACGTTTGCTTATTTTATGTTTTAGATGGAAACCCAGACCCCGATGGAGTCACCTTCCTGAAGCTCGACGTTGACTAAGCTAGTATAGTTCCAGACAGCAGTATGGTCCCTCGTGGAAGGGAATGTTTGTTGAACAAGGCTTCTCTAAGCCATTTGTTAAACTTGTCTGTACTCATACCTAATTTGCTTCCGTTGTATGATGTAATGTTGATCACAGACATGTGATCTTTGTATGCTCTATGTGTAAGTCAATAAAGAAATACATTGTAGAGTTATGTCATGATACCTGCTGTTCATACTAGACATGTGTGTTGCGTGTATGATTATAACATGCATGTCTTAGTATGGGTTTTCGATAACTTAGTTGTGTTCTTGCCGGCTGTCTTTTATACACCAAGTGGCCCGTAGATGTGCGCAGCTTGGGGCATCGCGATGGGATTGCTCGTGACTCTGTCACGTGCACACTTTGTTGTATGATCGAGCCCGCCCTAGACCCCGACTAAGTGATCGGGATGGAGTAAGTCTATGTAAGAGTTAGGATTCAATCAATAACATGGTTGAGGCGACTTGTCTATGAGTATGGGATTCACCACCCATAAGCATTTAGACTTGTGAGCGGACGTTGAGGACCCATCTCAGTTGATCATCCTCCTGGATGGGATGCTCCTCACATTCGATGCTTTCTGAGAGTGTTCTGTGCTTGGCCTTGTCTGCTTAGACAAGTGGGTACGGCTGCCGGCTCTCCATGTGATTGCGTCGTGACTGGAATTACATACGCTAACCCCGGGTCCCGACATCCGCCGCCGCCACGCTTCCAAGATCGGGAGCACCAGGAGACCTCTTCCCGGCACCCTGCCGGAGGGAGGAACCACCTCCGGGAGCTTCTCCACCACCATGGATTCTTCCCGGATGAACCGTGAGTAGTCCACCTTGGACAATGGGTCTATGATTAGTAGCTATGTGATGTTCTCCTCCCGTCTTTGTTCTTCATGTTTTAGATTGTGAGACTGATGGATTATTAGACCTCGTGAGCTGCCTTACATGATCGAGGCACATATATAATCTTTCTGCTATTGCTATGCTGAGTTTGCTGGGATCTGATGGATTATGAGACTATGTTCAGATTGTGTTTGAGTAATATATTTGATTCTCCTCTTTTATATTTATGTTCTTGAGTAATTCTTGCATGTTCTCCATTGCTGTTTATTGCTTTGTCCAAGTAGTAGGTAGTTACTCTGTAAGGCCCGATATGCGGTACTGTTCCAGATCTAGATGTTTCCATCCAGATCCGGTGACGAAGCACATATCGGTCCCACCGCGACATATGCCGAAGTCATATGCTTCGGATTTCCAACATGATATCACAACATTACAGATACAAGGATACAACATCTCATACAATCGGCATACACTGCCTTAATACAATACAACTGCGGAAGATACATGTCTGGGTACAGACTACAATCAAATGCCTAATGGCAAAGAGAAAAACATCGATACCATAACCACACGGGTCTAGGCCCTCCGCCGGGATCCGCCTAACTAGTCGTCGTCGAGTCTCCACGGGATCCGATGGATTATTAGACCTCGTGAGCTGTTTTTACATGATCGAGGCACATATATAATCTTTCTGCTATTGCTATGCTGAGTTTGCTGGGATCTGATGGATTATTAGACTATGTTCAGATTGTGTTTGAGTAATATATTTGATTCTCCTCTTTTATATTTATGTTCTTGAGTAATTCTTGCATGTTCTCCATTGTTGTTTATTGCTTTGGCCAAGTAGTAGGTAGTTACTCTGTCAGGCCCGATATGCGGTACTGTTCCAGATCTAGATGTTTCCATCCAGATCCGGTGACGAAGCACATATCGGTCCCACCGCAACATATGACGAAGTCATATGCTCCGGATTTCCAACATGATATCACAACATTACAGATACAAGGATACAACATCTCATACAATCGGCATACACTGCCTTAATAAAATACAACAGCGGAAGATACATGTATGGGTACAGACTACAATCAAATGCCTAATGGCAAAGAGAAAAACATCGATCCCATAACCACACGGGTCTAGGCCCTCCGCCGGGATCCGCCTAACTATTCGTCGTCGAGTCTCCACGTGAAACGTCGATCTCCGTACCTGTTGTCGATCAAGAACCCTGAAAAGAGTTTGGGGGTAGTATCATGAGTACAGAGGTACTCAGCATCCAACTGTAGTGGTCATCTTACCCAGCAAGGACTTCATCACTCGTCATTCTAGGACAACTAGTAGTTTATGGTAAGGAAGGGGTAAGTGGTGAGGTTGCTGCCGCACTAGCATTTATGAAGTGGCTAACGATCTAGAGATTAAGATAAGAAGCCAAGCATTCGATGAGGAATCGCCTCCAACAAGTCTTGCTATCAACTACTACGCAAACATAACACCTATCCTATCCTTGTCCTCCTCTTCGCATCCCGACGAAGAAGAAGCAGTCAAGACACACGCACACGTTGATCAAATTATATTAAGATTATCTCAGTTGTTGTTGTCTATGAACAAGGAGTAGGTCTCAAGTCGTCCATAACCGTGAACACGGCTTCTCAAAAAGATTTAACCCTGTAGGGGTGTACCAACTGCCCATTACGAGGCGTCGCATGCTCGCCCATCTCTCTCAGTTGCTACCCATTATAGGCAACCATTTTATGATTTAGTTCCAAGAGATCCGAAACGACAGGTCCCTCTAACTAACAACGCACAAATCCGGGTGGCCCCCGGGGAGTCGACACCCAATCCAAAAGCCGGCAACGCTCTCGGATCGGACTCTTCCGTATGGCTAAGGTCGGGAAATCACACCTGACATCATGGGACCCCTAGCTCACCAAGTGTGGACCAACAGAGGAACTAAGTCTCCGCTGGCCCGAGTTGTTTGAAAACTACTGGCAGCTGACCAGCACACACACGGTTTCAAATGGTAAATCAGCTTGGGCCACCTCTAGAAATGTTTGATGCTAGGTAGGTAAGAAGAGGGGACCCCATAAAATCCCACACGTGATTAGGCACGCTCAGTCTTAAAACCAATACCCGGAACTCGGGTCCTAGGTGACTCGAATGGAACAAAGCGTCGGGGCGGGATAGCCTAGACCTTCCATCCTTCGTCGAATATAGTCAACATTATAATAATCATATCATCAAAAACAATATAATAATGTGATATCCCAAACCAAGGAGTAACAGGGTAACATCGTAGCATCCTAAGCATGCATACGAAGCAAGGGCTGAGCAACGAGCAATAGTAACATAGCAGTACAAGGTTTGCTGGGAAGGGACATGGCTGTATCGATTTGAAAGAGGCTGTAAACATGTGGTAGGATCAAACATCGAACCTAACCTATACTAGCATGCAAACCGCTGGTTGAAATAGAATGGATCATAAGTAATGTATAGTCCTTGCCTGTTGAAAAGTCGGGTTCCGAAGGTGTAGTTGATCGCAAGCTCGCATCGTCTCCGAAGGTACCCGCGGGAGCACACAAGACGATACACACTGGAAAGAAATCAACGAGCAAGAATCTATTACTACGAGGCAAACACAAGCAAGCATCAACAAGAAGCAACACGATACATCGCACCTACCGTCGAGAGCGGTTACTAACAATTTAAGTGGAGTACTCGTCACACACGACGATACCGCACATTTAGAAAGGTTCAAGTTGTTTATCTACAGATGATCAACAAAGTTTGTTAACATGGCAACTCAAGCAAGCATGGCATAGCACACAAACATGTGAAGAGGTGAAGCACAAAGGAAACTATCTATGCTAGTCAATTTAAGTGAGGCACAACCTAAACATGGCATACACTAAGTGCCGCACGACAATTAAAGGATTTGGTACTGTTCTGCCCTAAACCATATTTTAGGTTGGTTAACCACATAAAGCAATATCATAAACACAAATCACACGAAAAAAATAATCAAGTTACATATAAGGCACACTCCAAACGGAATTACGGTTAAAAAGATATAAGCAAAACAAGTTACGGTCACAATCTGCCAACATCACAAAGCACACTTTAGAGAAATGCATAAACAACAGAATGGATGCAAACATGCTCACAAATGATATGAAATTAAGCTAGACATGACAAGGAAGGCCTGGCAAAAAGAATCATGCAAAAAGACATCATAGATCAAAAGATATTAAGCAAACAACATGGCATCGGAACATTACAGACTTAGAGAAAAACAGAGGTGGCTGTCAAAAATAGCAGCATCGCAACTTTGGAGCTAAATAACTATATTACCAGCAAGCATATCATGGAAATGCAATACATGTAATGAAAGTAGACATGATGCTTAACAATATGCAATTGGAATCACTCAATTCCGATAAACGGTCGCGACACACTCGTCGACCGAAGTTGCAACAAAATAACAGTTTTCAGCACAACAACACATTAACATCAGGATCACCACTTTGGAGCAAGATTTAATATAGCTAGAGCACCCAAATATGACAAGTTAAAGCATGGAAATGAATTACACATGATGCTTAACACATAGGAGAAAGAATCAATGCGATAGGCCTCATGGATGAGTCACAATCATCATGCAAAGTTGCAACAAAATAATAACAGCAGCACTTAACAGGAAAAAGTAGCAGTTTAACGGCCTGATGCCCACTTTAGCACACAATTACACAATAAAGATGACCTCAAATGCAAAAACTTTCTACATACGAATGCTAGAGCACGCAAAACTGAGCAACTTTCATTTTGGGGGCACGTTCATCGGAGCTACGGAACAACAGGAAAAAACAACGCGAAACTGAAACAACAGCAGTTAATTCCAGACTTAGCAGAAATTAGGAAAATAAAAGCACCAGGGGAAGAAAAAAAACGGGCGGCCTGGGCCTCACCACGGGCCAAGCCCAAGAGGCCGCTCGAGGTGAACTGGGCCTTGGACGGCGGCGCGTTTGCTGGGCCGTCCCACCTAGCGGTGGCGGCCGCCTAGCTCGCCGGATCGAGGCGTCGGCCTTGGCCTCGACGCGATCTCGCCGGCGGCGAGCGGAGGGTCCGTAGGTGGCGCGCTGGAGCACTGGGACAACGCGGCGGCGGGCGGTTCGCCGGATCCAAGCGTGGGAGGAGGAGATCCGGCCGGAGAGGACTTGGGGAGCGCGGCGGCGAGCATGGCGTCCAGGGGACCTCGGCCCCGAGATCCATGGCGCGACGGCCCTTGGCCCCGTCGGCCTTTGAGGGGACCTGCGAGGGTGAGGGGAAGGGAGGTTAGGGGAGGAGAAGGGGGCGCGGCAGGGGGAAGGAGAGGTGAGAGGAGGGGACCGGCTGGCCGGCCGGAGTTGGGCTGCGGCGGCGGCTCCATGGGTGGGGGATGCGGCTTGGAGAGAGAGAGAGGAGAGAGAGAAATGTGGGTGGCTGGGAGCTCCCTGGGCCGTCGGATCGCGAGATCTGACGGTCCAGGATTGATCTGGCTAGGTTTTGCTACAAAAATGGGCAAATTGCGAAAATGGGGGCTATTGTGAGGGGGGTGGCTGCAATTTGTGGCTAGAGAAACCCTAGAAAAGGGGTGGGAGTGTGGTGGTATTTATATAGCCCCAGTGGCTGGCAGTTTGCAAAAACATCCCCGGTTTTTCTCTCGCGCGCGCGGTGCTCACGTTTCTGACCGCCGGGGGTCCGCAGTACCTCCGATTCGGGTAAAACTTCGAACTGCGCGATTAGTGCGTCGAGCCGGCGGCGTTCACCTCGCGCTGGAACCGTTCTGAAAACACTTTCCGGCGCGCTATAAAATATCCCGTTTACTTATTAAACGGGTTTTTTTCATTCCGTTGGCTGCGGCTGGTCTCGTGCGGTTTTTGCGACGGTGATCGGGTGAAACCCGGTGTCGCAAAGGTCGAGTGTCAGGGTGGCAAGGGTCGGTCTCCGTCCGGTACGAGATAAGAGGGGGAAAATAATCGCCGATCGATAAATCGGGGATGCATACACCGCAAACAAATCAGACAATCAATAAATTCACACCGAAAACAAATTTTTTAATTTTTTTGAAAACTGGGCTGTTACAATACAACACCACCAACAAGGGATCTCGTCCCGAGATGCAGGACGATCCGGGGGAGAGGGGGGGGAGAGAAAAGAGAGACGACGATCTTCAACACCACCAACAAGGGACTCTGCTCCATGTCGAACGACGAACTTCTGTCGAGATAAATTACCGCCGAGAGATGACATCGTCGGAAAAACGAAACCATCAGTGTCAAGAGGAGGAACGATCGCGAAAACCAGATCAAGGGATAGTGATTTTCGACGCAAGTCGTAAAAACACCGGTAAAAGGAGGGATGGCAATGGATGACCCAGATGATATCCAGAATCGGAGAAGCTAAAGGTACTACAGGAATTCCCACCTAAGCTCAGAATCGAGACAATACGCTGCAAGCAAGGCATTGTAACGGTTCCGATACTCCACACACTCGAGATCCTAGAGTTTGAAAGGGGATAAGTTGAGAATAAAACACTCACGACACTTGTCCTCACCAGAGCAAGGTTAAGGAGTAAAAAGATTCCTACTCTCCGATAACTAATTTATTAACTACAAAATAGTTTTTGTCTAGCCTCGACTTCGGCCAGAGAAGGGATCCTACGCTCGGTAAGGCTCTGATACCAAGTTTTAAGGCCTGATATGCGGTACTGTTCCAGATCTAGATGTTTCCATCCATATCCGGTGACGAAGCACATATCGGTCCCACCGCGACATATGACGAAGTCATATGCTCCGGATTTCCAACATGATATCACAACATTACAGATACAAGGATACAACATCTCATACAATCGGCATACACTGCCTTAATACAATACAACAGCGGAAGATACATGTCTGAGTACAGACTACAATCAAATGCCTAATGGAAAAGAGAAAAAAATCGATCCCATAACCACACGGGTCCAGGCCCTACGCCGGGATCCGCCTAACTAGTCGTCGTCGAGTCTCCACGTGAAACGTCGATCACCGTACCTGTTGTCGATCAAGAACCCTGAAAAGAGTTTGGGGGTAGTATCATGAGTACAGAGGTACTCAGCATCCAACTATAGTGGTCATCTGACCCAGCAAGGACTTCATCACTCGTCATTCTAGGACAACTAGTAGTTTACGGTAAGGAAGGGGTAAGTGGTGAGGTTGCTGCCGCACTAGCATTTATGAAGTGGCTAACGATCTAGAGAGTAAGATAAGAAGCCAAGCATTCGATGAGGAATCTCCTCCAACAAGTCTTGCTATCAACTACTACGCAAACATAACACCTATCCTATCCTTGTCCTCCTCTTCGCATCCCGACGAAGAAGAAGCAGTCAAGGCACACACACACGTTGATCAAATTATATTAAGATTATCTCAGTTGTTGTTGTCTATGAACAAGGAGTAGGTCTCAAGTCGTCCATAACCGTGGACACGGCTTCTCGAAATAATTTAACCCTGCAACAGTGTACCAACTTCCCATTACGAGGCGTCGCATGCTCGCCCATCTCTCTCAGTTGCTACCCATTATAGGCAACCATTTTATGATTTAGTTCCGAGAGATCCGAAACGACAGGTCCCTCTAACTAACAACGCACAAATCCGGGTGGCCCCCGGGGAGTCGACACCCAATCCAAAAGCCGGCCACGCTCTCGGATCGGACTCTTCCGTACGGCTAAGGTCGGGAAATCACACCTGACATCAGGGGACCCCTAGCTCACCAAGTGTGGACCAACAGAGGAACTAAGTCTCCGCTGGCCCGAGTTGTTTGAAAACTACTAGCAGCTGACCAGCACACACACGGTTTCAAATGGTAAATCAGCTTGGGCCACCTCTAGAAATGTTTGAATCTAGGTAGGTAAGAAGAGGGGACCCCATGAAATCCCACACGCGATTAGGCACACTCAGTCTTAAAACCAATACCCGGAACTCGGGTCCTAGGTGACTCGAATGGAACAAAGCGTCGGGGCGGGATAGCCTAAACCTTCCATCCTTCGTCGAATAGAGTCAACATTATAATAATCATATCATCAACAACAAAATAATAATGTGATATCCCAAACCAAGGAATAACAGGGTAATATCGTAGCATCCTAAGCATGCATACGAAGCAAGGGCTGAGCAACGAGCAATAGTAACATAGTAGTACAAGGTTTGTTGGGAAGGGACATGGCTGTATCGATTTGAAAGAGGCTGTAAACATGTGGTAGGATCAAACATCAAACGTAACCTATAATATCATGCAAACCGCTGGTTGAAATAGAATGGATCATAAGTAATGTATAGTCCTTGCCTGTTGAAAAGTCGGGTTCCGAAGGTGTAGTTGATCGCAAGCTCGCATCGTCTCCGAAGGTACCCGCGGGAGCACACAAGACGATACACACTGGAAAGCAATCAACGAGCAAGCATCTATTACTACGAGGAAAACACGAGCAAGCATCAACAAGAAGCAACACGATACATCACACCTACCGTCGAGAGAGGTTACTAACAATTTAAGTGGAGTACTCGTCACACACGACGATACCGCACATTTAGAAAGGTTCAAGTTGCTTAGCTACAGGTGATCAACAAAGTTTGTTAACATGGCAACTCAAGCAAGCATGGAATAGCACACAAACATGTGAAGAGGTGAAGCACAAAGGAAACTATCTATGCTAGTCAATTTAAGTGAGGCACAACCTAAACATGGCATACACTAAGTGCCGCACAACAATTAAAGGATTTGGTACTGTTCTGCCCTAAACAATATTTTAGGTTGGTTAACAACAGCAAGCAATATCATAAACACAAAGCACACGAAAAACTAATCAAGTTAAATATAAGGCACTCTCCAAACGGAGTTACGGTTAGAAAGATATAAGAAAAACAAGTTACGGGCACAATCTGCCAACATCACGAAGCACAATTTAGAGCAATGCATAAACAACAGAATGGATGCAAACATGCTCACAAATGATATGAACTTAAACTAGACATGACAAGGAAAGCATGGAAAAAAGAATCATGCAAAAAGACATCATAGATCAAAAGATATTAAGCAAACAACATGGCATCGGAACATTACAGACTTAGAGAAAAACAGAGGTGGCTGTCAAAAACAGCAGCATAGCAACTTTGAAGCTAAATAACTATATGACCAGCAAGCATATAATGGAAATGCAATACATGTAATGAAAGTAGACATGATGCTTAACAATATGCAATTGGAATCACTCAATTCCGATAAACGGTCGCCACACACTCCTCGATCGAAGTTGCAACAAAATAACAGTTTTCAGCACAACAACACATTAACATCAGGATCACCACTTTGGAGCAAGATTTAATATAGCTAGAGCACGCAAATATGACAAGTTAAAGCATGGAAATGAATTACACATGATGCTTAACACATAGGAGAAAGAATCAATGCAATAGGCCTCATGGATGAGTCACAATCATCATGCAAAGTTGCAACAAAATAATAACAGCAGCACTTAACGGGAAAAAGTAGCAGTTTAACGGCCTGATGCCCACTTTAGCACACAATTACACAATCAAGATGACCTCAGATGCAAAAACTTTCTACATACGAATGCTAGAGCACGCAAAACTGAGCAACTTTCGTTTTGGGGGCACGTTCATCGGAGCTACGGATCAACGGGAAAAAACAACGCGCAACGGAAATAACAACAGTTAATTCCAGACTTAGCAGAAATTAGGAAAATAAAAGCACCGGGGGAAGAAAAAAAACGGCGGCCTGGGCCTCACCACGGGCCAAGCCCAAGAGGCCGCTCGAGGTGAACTGAGCCTTGGACGGCGGCGCGGTTGCTGGGCCGTCCCACCTAGCGGTGGCGGCCGCCTGGCTCGCCGGATCGAGGCGTCGGCCTCGGCCTCGACGCCATCTCGTCGGCGGCGAGCGGAGGGTCCGTAGGTGGCGCGCTGGAGCACTGGGACGACACGGCGGCGGGCGGTTCTCCGGATCCATGCGTGGGAGGAGGAGATCCGGCCGGAGAGGACTTGGGGAGCGCGGCGGCGAGCATGGCATCCAGGGGACCTCGGCCCCGAGATCCATGGCGCGGTGGCCCTTGGCCCCGTCGGCCTTTGAGGCGACCTGCGAGGGTGAGGGGAAGGGTGGTTAGGGGAGGAGAAGGGGGCGCGGCAGGGGGAAGGAGAGGTGAGAGGAGGGGAGCGGCTGGCCGGCCGGAGTTGGGCTGCGGCGGCGGCTCCATGGGTGGGGGATGCGGCTTGGAGAGAGAGAGAGGAGAGAGAGAAAGGTGGGTGGCTGGGAGCTCCCTGGGCCGTCGGATCGCGAGATCTGACGGTCCAAGATTGATCTGGGTAGGTTTTGCTACAAAAATGGGAGAATTGCGAAAATGGGGGCTATTGTGAGGGGGGTGGATGCAATTTGTGGCTAGAGAAACCCTAGAAAAGGGGTGGGAGTGTGGTGGTCTTTATATAGCCCCGGTGGCTGGCAGTTTGCAAAAACATCCCCGGTTTTTCTCTCGCGCGCGCGGTGCTCACGTTTCTGACCGCCGGGGTCCGCAGTACCTCCGATTCGGGTAAAACTTCGAACTGCGCGATCAGTGCATCGAGCCAGCGGCGTTCACATCGCGCTGGAACCGTTCCGAAAACACTTTCCGGCGCGCTATAAAATATCCCGTTTACTTATTAAACGGGGTTTTTCGTTCCGTTGGCTGCGGCTGGTCTCGTGCGGTTTTCGCGACGGTGATCGGGTGAAACCCGGTGTCGCAAAGGTCGAGTGTCAGGGTGGCAAGGGTCGGTCTCCGTCCGGTACGAGATAAGAGGGTGAAAATAATCTCCGATCAATAAATCGGGGATGCATACACCGCAAACAAATCAGACAATCAAACAATAGAACACCAAAAACAAAATTTTTAATTTTTGTGAAAACTGAGCTGTTACAGACTCCAAGAGGGAGCTTTATGCATGATTGTGGGTTCATGCCCCGCGATGACTAGCTTGAGTGACAAAAACATGAGTCTAGGGGATGTGTTGTTTCCACAAGGGAGAAAACAACAGTTCTTGTACTTGCGGGTGCAAGGATTGTTTACTTTACGCAAAGTTCTTTAATGTAGTTGTCTGTTGCTTTGAGTTTACACTTTGGGTGGGATTCGCAACTTAATACCAGCGAGATGTTCTGGATAGATAGATTATTAGTAGGTAGATGCAGATGGATTTCGGTCTACTTGTCTTGGCGTACCGCCCATGCTTTTGAGCCTCTTCCTTTCTTTATAGCATAGTTAGCATTGGTTTGTGCACATAATCCTTTCAATTGCCCAGCTGTAATTTGTTTACCTCGCATGGCTATTTTATCGTCTTTTGGGAGAGAAACATCACTAGTGAACATCATGGGAC
The DNA here is from genome assembly GCA_950022295.1 of Bromus sterilis. Lineage (NCBI taxonomy): Eukaryota > Viridiplantae > Streptophyta > Magnoliopsida > Poales > Poaceae > Bromus > Bromus sterilis. Next base: position 188,907,878 of record OX465599.1, on the reverse strand, counting down.
CCCGGTCTATATTTCCAATACTATTTACACCCACTATTTATTTTCTTCTTTATTTACTTTTCCGTTGCTATCACTATCATTATTATCCCGTGAGTTTGATCCTTTGTAAACAACAAGGCCGGAGGGATTGACAACCTCTCTGAACTCGTTGGGAGCAAAGTTATCTGTTGTGTGTGTAGGTCCACGTCAACCGCCTAACTTCTGGCGCCGTTGTCACCTTCTTGTCGTTGCTGGAGTCCTACTGGAGACAAACCTTGGTATCTTCACCGAGGGAAATTTGCTATTGTCTATATCTCAACCTTCCACTTTGGGTAACCAACGAGGGGAGAGAAGCGTTGTTTCCGGGAACGCAAGAAAATCTATACCCGTCAACTCTCGCACCATCAAAAGCAATTTCTGGCGCCGTTGCCGGGGACTCCGCTCTTCAAGATAGGGGAGTTGCACACTATCTTTTATCTTTTATTTTTAGTCTTGTTAGTTTACTTTTCAGTTTTTACTTTAGTGTCCTTTATCAAAAAAAATAGTTACCTTTCTAGTAGTTGTCATTATGTCTGGTCCTTTTTCTTTTGGTGAAGCAGAAGTGCTCACCTTTAAACAAAGAGGTGGTGAAAGTCTGAAAGATGCTTGGTATAAATTAATGATTCTCAAGAAAGGGCCACCAAGAAGAAATCCACTAATATCCTTCTTAGAAACTTTATGTTGGAATTACTTCTTGGAATAGGTTTATTCTAGATACTATTATCAATGGGAATTTCCTAGAAGTCCCAGTTTGGGAAGCTCTTAGTATTAGGGAAAATCTTGTTGGAAACCCCCCTGTTGCTAGCATTTAAGAGGACATTACCCTAGGTCACAGTATGAAAAAACATGAAAAGATAGAGTTAGAGATGCCAAGCATTAATTAGATAAGTGAGTTGGATCGTAATATTCAAGGGAATTTTAATAGACTCGATAGCTCCATGCATAAAATTTTCAAAACCTTGGAGACCATCAAATCCCATGACTTGGATCCTTCTAGGATAGATAAGATTGAGGAAATCATAGACACTCTAGGAACTACTTTCTCCTCAATCAAAACCAAAAAGGTAGAAACTCCGGCAAAGAAGGAACCTAGGTTCGTTTACGTTCCAAAGGCTCCTCGTTTCAAAAATAATCCATCTATTGCCAAAGGTGTTGAAACTGTGAAGACTTTGGAAGAGATACCTCTCTTTAATAGAATAAATGAAACTCTAATTGATATTCCACCTTTTGATTTTATTCCTAGAAGTATCTTTATTAGGCCTTTATTTTAAAGACCTCTTAAGAGTGGTTGTACTATTGAAGAGCTTTTTGACGATGTTGATGATGGTTCAATTAATAAGACTTCATCTTTTTGCATCATGCCTCGCTAATGGCTTTAAAGAAGCGCTTTCAGGAGGTAGCCTGCAACGAATTTAGGTTTTCCTTTTTGTTTTTCTCCTGTTTTTAGCACTGTTCAAAAAATCGTCCGAGTAGCCGATTATTAGTCCGATTAATCGCTACTCGCTCATCAACCGTACAGATTATCGTTAATCTTTACTGTGAATAGGTGAGGGGATTAATCAACGATTAATTGGTTATCAGACCGATTAATAGGTCTCAAATCGATTAATCCCCTATATGAAGTGGGCGTAGATTGCAAAATTTCACACCCTCTCATCTCAAACCAGTCCTCGTCCACCCCGATTATGTTTGCTCGAGGACCCAAGCTCGCTCTCACCCCCTCTCCTTATAATTCTTGTTAGCTTTTCTATTTTTCATACCAAAGAGATAGTGCATTGTAATTGGTTTCATATTTCATCGAAGGTTACACATATTTGTGTGGAGTTTTTTAGTATCAAAAATGGGAGTCTGAGTTTTATAACAAAATTGACCGACTAATGATCGACCGATTAATTCTGATTAATTGGCCGATTTCCGATTAATTTCTACTCTCCAGGTGACCGATCAGTCACCGAGTAAAGATTTCCTAAACATTGGTTTTTAGTGGTCTTGATGATTGTTACTACTGTAGCAACATCGTTGTATCTTTACTTTTCAAGATTTGTGCCATATATAGCCTCATATGACAAGGGAAGTGAAAGTTGTGACATGCTGTCCAGAAAACAGATTCTGTCCTCGTGACGGAAAAAATCATAGAAAAATACCAGTTCATCTTTTTGAGCTGAAATTTTTACATAGCGTGATCTATACAATCACGGAACTTTCGTATGTTCTGAGTTTTTTGATTTGAGTTGCATAAGTATCCCTAAAATATTTTTTACTACCTGCTGGTCTGTTTTTCACAGATTCTGTCCTGTTTTTCTTTTTCTTCATTTTGCAAACCTTAAGCTTGCTTTTTCTTTGCAAAAACTTTTTGGCAATCTTTATAAACAGTAAATATTCAAGAATATACTTATTTCCAATAGATAAAGATTATTTTATTGTGGGTACTAACCTCGCTAATCAGATTATGATGAGTTATGTATGAAGGGAGTTTTCAAGTGTGCGAGGGAAGATGATAAAAGAAGATTCAGGATTGTCAAACGCTCAAGCTTGGGGATGCCCCCATGCATCCCCAAGAAATATTCAAGGAGACTCAAGCGTCTAAGCTTGGGGATGCCCCCGTACATCCCATTCTCCATCAACAATTATCAGTTCGTCTTTCGTTCCACTATATTTTTATCCCTTCATGCGTTATGTGCTATGCTTGGAGCCTCTTGCTCTTTATTTCCTTTTTAGTTTCCTTTAGCTTTGCTTGCTTTTCATAACAAGTTAGAACCCAGCCTTCTTTGTGTGGGAGAGAAACACTCTCCACTTTCAAAATCTAGATCACAACATAGGCTTTTCATGCTTATCTTTGTTGTGTGTGTTCTTTATCTTTTTCATACCTGCTGTCATGTTTAGCTCTTAGTTTTCATGTATATCATTTTAAGAGCTTTTATTTAGTTTTTTGCTGGAACTCTCTAGAGTTTTCATGTTTATCTTGTTTAGAGAGTTTGCCTGTTGCACTGAGTTGTGTGTCTTGACTTGGAGTAGGTAATTGAGGTTGTTATTCTTTAATAGTAGTAACTTGCAATAGTTTTGAGGTATTGCTTTGAGTAATGTTTGAACTTTTGGTGTCAAGAGCTTTAGCCTATTAGTGATAGATGTCGTATTTTGGGCAATCCATGTTTATTTTCGAAAAACCTACAAAATTAGTTGAGAACTTTAGCTACTAGATGGATCACTACTCTTTGGAGGGATCGAATATTAGAGTACACTCACGTACCATGAGTCAAGGATGCGCAAGGATAAACAAACCCCCATACACTCCTCCTCGGGGTACTTGTCTCTTTGTGAACCTCCTTATTAGATTGAGAGTTACCGATAATAAGTGCATGAGTTCTTCAGACGAATGTGAGTATTCGAAAGTTGACACTTCCACCTTCCCATATTTTGCTAGCCTCTCCTGTACCGTGCATTGCCTCCTTCTCACTACGAGAGTTGGCGTCCACCTTCGCCGGTACATCAAAATTCTTGGAACGATACGCTCTGTCATCATAAACCCCCTTATATCCTTCCTCAAAACAACCACCACACCTATCTATCAAGGCATTTCCATAGCCTTTCCGAGATACATTGCCATGCAACATCCACCTTCTCTTGACTTGATCTTCATGTCATACATGCTTTTGCTTGATCGATATGCCGCATGCTAGTTTGGCCTTGCCCTAATTATTGCTACATGACGCGCTAGTATCATTGCATATCCTGCTACACTGGCAGAGGCATACATTTGCATACTTCATGATAGTTTCATTTTCTTTATGTTGAGTATTTTTGTAAAGTGTGAAAGATCTTCTATACTTCTTGTAATATATAGAGTGTTGCCCCTAAAGTGAGGAAAAGATCCCAAAGAGGACAAAATCAAAAGATCCCAAAGAGGACAAAATCAAAATATACCAAAGAGGACAAATGAGAGAAATAGAAAGAGCCATTGAGGCCACCAAAAAAATACAAAAAAATTGAAAAATGAGAAAAAGAAATAAAAAGAGAGAAGGGGCACACTACTATTCCTTTTGAGAGATCCACACTCGTACTCCATCCTATATCTTGTACTCCATAGAGATTATCATTCATGCATATAGCTATGTGGGGACCTTCACACTATAGAACTTGGTTTGTATAATCCAATGATGAGCCTCCTCAAATGAGCTCTAGGTCTTCTTGAGCAAGAAAGTTGGATGCACCCCCACTAGTTCCATTGGAGAGCTTACCTTAGCTCATATGTGCATCCATTGCATGGCAATCACTACTCCTCACATCATATCTATCATTTGGATTTCTCTAGCCTATGATTGTCCTATTTGATGTGAGCCTTTCACACCTTTTTGTCTTCCTCCTCCTTCATTTTTCTCTCTTTTCCATCCCAAGTGTCAACTTTCTTGCTTACGCTCATCCATTGCATGAGTGCTCAAAATACCGAAAAGGAGTGGATCATTTGACTTGTACCTGGCTAGTGGTCTAGGGATGAGTCAAGATAAGATTCCATGGAATAACAAGTGTGAAACTTTAGTAGATTGAGTTCTCAACACAAAAATACTTTTTCTCGTATATCCCTATCCCCTTTCTTGCACACAAACACCATTTGGAGACATTCGAGTCACGGACAGCGAGTGCTCTTGCACCTTTATGTTATTATGTTGCTTATTTTAAATGCTAATATAGACTCTTGCCTGTTATGACTTGAATCAAATTACATGCCTTGATTGCTTAACTTAAAATTTCTTATATGTTTGGTAGCATGTCACCACAAAAATTATGTTTGTTATCATTTACCTACTCGAGGACGAGCAGGAATTAAGCTTGGGGATGTTGATACGTAAAAAATGTATCTATAATTTCTGCTTGCTCCATGCCTCTTTTGTGTGATATTGCTATGATATTGAGGAACTTCCATACACTTTTGATCATATTTGGATTAACCTATTAACTCAATGCACCCTAGTGTCGATCCTGTTTTTTTGCTGTTTTTGTATTTCAGGTTTTCCCATTATTTAAAGTGCCAGGAAAATTCCGGGAAAAATATAGGAAAAATCAGCGCACGGGAACCCTCCAGAAGAGCCCAAGTGGGGCCAAAGGGGGGCCAGGGGTGGCCCAGACGGCCACCTGGCGCGGCCACCCCCTAGGCCACGCCAGGAGGGGGCCTAGGGCCCCTGGTCCACCTATGGCTGCCCCCCTTCGCCTATTTATTCCCCGTGACGAGAAACCCTCGGGGATAGAACCCTTTTTTGCGATCTCTCCTCTGTTCTGCCGCCGCCGTGCTTACAAGTTCGGGAGCACCAGGAGACCTCTTCCCGGCACCCTGCTGGAGGGAGGAACCACCTCCGGGAGCTTCTCCGCCACCATGGATGCTTCCCGGATGAACCGTGAGTAGTCCACCTTGGACCATGGGTCTATGATCAGTAGCTATGTTATGTTCTCCTCCCCTCTTTGTTCTTCATGGTTTAGACCTCGTGAGATGCCCTACATGATCGAGGCACATATGTAATCTTTCTGCTGTTGCTATGCTGAGTTTGCTGGGATCCGATGGATTATGAGACTATGTTCAGATTGTGTTTGAGTAATATATTTGATTCTCCTCTTTTATATTTATGTTCTTGAGTAATTCTTGAATGTTCTCCGTTGTTGTTTATTTCTTTGGCCAAGTAGTAGGTAGTGACTCCAAGAGGGAGCGTTATGCATGATTGTGGGTTCGTGCCCCCCGATGACTATCTTGAGTGACAGAAACATGAGTCTAGGGGATGTGCTGTTGCGACAAGGGATAAAACAACCGTGCTTGTACTTGCGGGTGCAAGGATTGTTTACTTTACGCAAAGTTCTTTAATGCAGTTGTTTGTTGCTTTGAGTTTACATTTTGGGTTGGATTCGCAAATTAATACCAGCGAGATGTTCTGGATTGATATCTCAAGGTGGATGATTAGTAGGTAGATGCAGATGGATTTCGGTCTACTTGTCTTGGCGTACCGCCCATGCTTTTGAGCCTCTTCTTTTCTTTATAGCATAGTTAGCATTGGTTTGCGCACATAATCCTGTCAATTGGCCAGCTATAATTTTTTTACCTCGCATGGCTATTTTATCATCTTTTGGGAGAGAGACATCACTAGTGAACATCATTAGACCCCGGTCCATATTTCCAATACTGTTTACACCCACTATTTATTTTCTGCTTTATTTACTTTTCCGTTGCTATCACTATCATTATTATCCTGTGCGTTTGATCCTTTGTAAACAACAAGGCCGGAGGGATTGACAACCTCTCTGAACTCGTTGGGAGCAAAGTTATCTATTGTGTGTGCAGGTCCACATCAACCGCCTAACTTTTGGCGCCGTTGTCACCTTCCTGTTGTTGCTGGAGTCCTACTGGAGACAAACCTTGGTATCTTCACCGAGGGAAATTTTCTGCTGTCTACATCTCAACCTTCCACTTTGGGTAACCAACGAGGGGCGAGAAGCGCTATTGTCGGGAACGCAAGAAAAGCTATACCGGTCAACTCTCGCGCCATCACTCCTCATCATTCTTCATCAAAAAGTTGATCGCAACCATGACTGGACCAATCTTTAGATTGGTTACATCCTCATCTATATGGCCCAAATGCATACGTCTCAGAAAAAGGTTCACCAACATGCACACCACACATATGAACGACTTGATGCTCTCCTTACTAAAGTCATTATTCCTGAAGACCTTGCGAAACACAGCCTCAAGAAGACTCAAGCCTCCTCGTCAGTTCCGCAGAAGCAACACACCTCCTTTGGCGATGGAATCGTATTCTTCACACCAAGAGATATCGCATGAGGACACTAAAGACACTGTTGCATGTCCTCATACTGCGACTGCTTGCCTCAGACCTAACTCACCTCAACCTTGAAGCATTTCTATCGGGGAGTTAGTATCAGCTTCTCGCCTTTTTGCTCATTTATTGACAAAGGGGGAGAAATATGTTAGTCTTCTAGAGGGTCCTTATATGGGTTTCCTCTGTTACAACTCTCGTTCTTCAGACCATTTTTGTAATGAGTTGTCAACATATGATTTTGTGATAGTCTGATACTTTTGCGTTACCTCATGCTATTCCTTAAAGTTATTTAATACTCATGATATTCCTCAACAATCACTTTTCTCAGTGTTGAGTTTATTCCTCAAGATTTTATATACAACACTGTTGGATATGTGCCTAGAGGCATATTAATAAAGATATTTGCCACATATCCGTTTTGTTCATAATATTTTTATACTATGATAAAACTATATTACTTGGAAACACTAATACAGGTGTGGTATAAAACACAAGTCCCTAGTTTAACTCGGGTATACTAACTCATTGGGCAATTGATTGATCAAGGTTTCCTGATCATGTCGACACTTAAGTCCATTGACAATGAGGTCATATCATTGGGAGAATGATGTGACGGACACACACACACCTATGGCATTGTAATGTGATCGAGTCACATAGTTTAGCATTGCGATGACTTTGTAACATATGGCTTAGTCCTTAGACCGTAATGATCATACGTAATTGTCATCTATAAGGAGACTTTGATTTGCATCTACCGCCTGACTGAAATAGGCTGGCCATAACGATGTACTTTGGGTATTCCAAAATAGATGGTTGATGAGTATGTTAATAGATCAGAGCGGGATTTGTCATTCCAAGTGACGGACAGGTACTCTGGGCCCACTCGGTGATATTGCATCAATAGCTTGCAAGCAACTGACTAGGTCACAAGAGATGTAATAGGCACAGACGATTAAACTTGTTTATTGTGAACGAGATGTGAACTGGTATGTTGGATACCAACGATCAAACCTCAGACCAAACAAAGTACCGCGGCACAAAGGGATTATATCGTGTCGTTAACGGTTTCCAAAAGCGATTGAAGTTCATTCGATGGAAGCGCAGGGGCTGTCAAGGATTGTAACCAGGTCCAACTGACTAGTCATTGGTCAATGAGAATGTCTCGATCATGTCCGTTTTTTCCCGGACCGTAGAGTGTTACACTTAAGGTGCAATCGATGCATTGGGATAGATTCGGGATCATCGGTGAAATTGGAGATATCACCGGAATAGTTCCGGGGGAGAACAAAAGTTGTTCTGAATATTTTGATCGGTTCAAATAGAGTTTAATTGTTTTTAATAATGTTTTATTATTTAATTATCTGAATTGAATATTAAAATATATTTAAATAATTAAAAAAGTGGAAAAGCCATAATGGGCAATGTGGGCCCATTAGGGGAGGAGGGGGTTTCCGCCCCTTGGGCTTGGCGCCAAGGGGTGGGGCCCATCCCCTCCTTGGTCGGCGCACCTCCCCCCTTGGGGTTTTAGTCCAACCTCGAGGATGGGAGGAGGATGGCACCCACTTGGCCTATATAAGGAAGAGTACACCCCCTTTTCAAGACACAGAAATATCTCTCCCTCTCCTTCCCCTACCTAGAGAGTGGACTCCCCTTGCTTCGAGTCTGCACCTGTTTTAGGAATTCTCCACCATAAGGAGACCGTCGCTCTGCCAGAGTCGGGATCCGACTCCTTCATTCTTTCTCTACTCGCCTGGTTCGGGGCCCGGAGGCGACATCGATTGTATTGTACGTGTATAATCTCGTCGAGGCACTACACCTGTGGTGCTACTTCATCGCCGGAGGTCAACCGGGAGTCTCCATCGCCGATGGTGTTCAACACGACAGGGAGGTCGTAGTTCCAAGTCTACGCCAGCCACGTTTGCAAGAACGTTTCCCTCTTTCGGTCTTCAAAGGTATGATCTCCGATTCTCTCTATTACTTTACATCGCCATAGCATAGATCTTGGGTTCGGGTAACGTAGGGATGAAAAATTTGTGTTTTCTGCCCCGTATCCCAACAGTGGTATCAAGAGCTAGTTATGCATAGATGTATTGTACGGGTAGAACACATCTAGGATGTGGGCATCGAATCTTCATTCGTTACCCTCCCACGTGTACTCATTTAGCATTGCGGGAATGTCCTGGTGAAGCGGCCGCGATCGACCTTGCGCATTTACGCGAGACTAGTTCCACGCTTTACATATGGCTTGTACCATATAAGTGGCTGGGGGTGTCTATCTCTGTAACATTAGCGATGCGAAGATGTTTGCACCAGAGGGTCCCGACAGGGGTGTAATAGAGACAATTGGGGAATCGGTGTTGTGGCATGTTTTCGCAGGATAGAAACAGTTCTCTCACGTAACCCCTAGCATCCACGTAAAAACTTGCATAAGATAAAGTAGAAAGGCGTTTAACTTTGCTTTGCATAAAGGGGATCATAGCTTGTATGATTTACAGTTTTACTTCATGTATCTGCTACTATGCTAGATATATCGATGGTAGCATAAATAGGACCATCTCTCACAGTACCAACATTGTGTTCTCCCTTGGTGGGCACCGCCTGGAAGGATCTCCCATATGGCCGACATACCAAACAATGGGTGTCACACATATTAAACGGCGTTAACATGAGGTTGGATTCGGGAAGCCTGGCATATGCAGATATGGCCTTGCTGAAGAGTTACACCAAGGTTGGATTGGCAGGCTTGATGTATGTAGATGCTGGGCTGGAACATAGTAGATCGAAAGATCGAGCACGAGTCACATATCTGATGTGATTGGCATAGTGGCCTACCTGGACCACATACTGATGGCCGTGACGATCGGGGGAGGTATGCGGGTTTGGGATTGTGTAATCACTTAGTTAAGTTGAGAGGTGTTTATCTAAGTGGGAGCTTTCTAGATTTTTGAAGATTAAATTCAAAACTCCACATTATGAACATAAGTCTAAATATGTATCTTTTTGAATCACCATTGTAGATGGCAGCACCACGCCCCTCGTCCAACTTAGGGTCGTTCTTAGAGAAAGATAAATTGAAAACTGATGGGTCAAACTTCACCAATTGGTTATGCACTCTGAGGATTCTCCTCATTCCCCTCAAAATGGCATAAGTACTAGAGACTGCGTTAGGTGACGCACCAGTAGAAAATGCCAGTCAGGATGAGAAGAATGTCTATCTCTCCAAGACTGATGATTACAACCTTGTCCAGAGTGGCATGATCTACTCCAGGGAGGCTGAGCTGCAGAAGCGTTTTGAGAGGATGGGTGCATATGAGATTATCACCGACCTCAAGGCCGTCTTTGCACCTCAAGCCAAGGCTGAACGATACAAGGGTTCGGAAGCCTTCTTCTCGGCCAAGATGGACGAGCACAGCAGTGTGAGTGAGCACGTGGTCAAAATGTCTGGCTACGTTCAACACTTGAATGCTCTGGAATGTCAGATTCCAGACGAACTTGAAGTTGATAGGGTGTTGCAGTCGCTTCCTCCTAGACAAATGCTTTGTGCTGAACTACAATATGCAGGGGATGACTAAGACCCCTTCTGAGTTATTTTCCATGATGAAAAGTGCTGAGGTTGAGATCAAGAAGGAGCACGCTGTATTCATGGTCAAGAAGACCACTGAATTCATGAAGTCAAGTAGACGGGAGAAGGGAAAGAAAGGCAACCCCAAGAAGGATGGAAAGTCCGTTTTCATTCATCCTAAGGAACCTAAACCCAAGCCCGGAGTTGAGTCTTCTACATCAAGGGTGAAGGTCACTGGAAGCGCAACTGCCCCAAGTACCTAAAGGACAAGAAGGCTGACAAGGTTGCCAAGAGAGAAGAAGGTATATTTGATATACATATTGTTGATCTTTTCTTAACAAGCGCTGGGAACACATCCTGGATACTTTCTACAGGATTTGTCGCTCATATTTCTAATTCCATTCAGGGACTAAGGAATAAGAGATGCTTGCTGAGAGATGAAGTGATGACGCGTGTGGGAAACGGCTGTCAAGTTGTTGTATTGGCGGTCGACACGATGCATCTTAGTCTCCCTTTGGGATTAGTCTTGATTTTGAATAAATGCTACTATGTACCCGCATTGAGTGTGAACATCATTAGTGGATCTTACTTGAAGCGAGCCCGCTATTCTTTTAAGTCTGATACAATTGGTTGTTTGATTTATAAGGATGATGTGTTTTATGTTCATGCACCGGAGCAACGTGGTTTATTCGTACTTGATCTCGATGGTGATGTGTGTCACATCAACAATATAGAGGCCAAAAGATTAAAGTGTAGTGGCGAAGAGCACATGACGATGTGGCATTGTCGACTTGGTCATATTGGTATAAAGCGCATAGAGAAGCTCCATAAATATGGACTTCTTGATTCATTGGATTTTGGATCCCTTGATACATGTGAACCATGCCTCATGGGCAAAATGACAAGGACTCCATTCAATGGGATAATGGAGCGTGCAGATGACTTATTGGGGATCATACATACAGATGTATGTGGACCCATGAACATCTCCACACGGAATGGTCTTCGTTACTTCATGACCTTTACTAATCATTTGAGTAGATATGTGTATATTTACTTGATGAAGCACAAGTCTGAAACCTTTGAAAAGTTCAAGGAATTTAAGAGTGAGGTCGAGAATAACCTCGGGAAGAAAATCAAGCACCTACGATCTGATCGAGGCGGCGAGTATTTAAGTCACGAGTTTGGCAATCCTCTGATGTCTTGTGGCATCGTACCACAACTTATGCCGGCAGGCACACCACAAATAAATGGTGTGGCCGAATGACGTAATCGAGCCCTATTGGATAGTGTGCGATTGATGATGTCTCATACCGACTTACTTGTGTTATTCTGTGGGTATGCGTTAGAAACTGCTTCTTACGTTCTTAAGAGGGCACCATCCAAATTCGTGAAGACAACACCATTTAATGAAGGGCATGGCACATAAACGAAGTTGTATCACCTGAAGATTTGGGGTTGTGAGGCTTTTTTTAGGAAATTACAGCCAGACAAACTCGAATCAAAGGCGGATAAGTGCATCTTTGTAGGCTATCCAAAGGAAACTTGTGGATACACCTTCTACAATAAGTCTGAGTGCAAAACGTTTGTCACCAAGACTGGGCACTTTCTTGAGAAAGACTTTCTCTCTAAGAGTTGAGTGGAAGGAACATAGACCTCAATGAAGTGACTGACCAATCACTCCAAATGGAAGAACCGGCAACATAAATAGTTCTGGAACCATCTTCCACAGTGGGAGCTGACGAGAATGGCGAGGACGACATTCATAACGATCATGACATACATGATCATCATGATGAGAATGAAGAGGAACCTATTTTTCAATGTAGGTCATCAAGAATCCCTCAAGATCCTCAGTTTTACAGACAACTTGTGAATGCAGTCTCGGCTATTGAGCCGGATGAACCTACGAGTTACAAAGAGGCAATGGAGGGACCCGAGTCCGAGAAATGGCTAGAAGCCATGAAATTAGAAATAGACTCCATGAACACCAACAAAGTTTGGACTTTGGTGGATATTCCCGAGGAGTGCAAGGCTGTCGAGAATAAATGGATATTCAAGAAAGAGATTGACGCAGACGGAAACGTTTCTGTCTACAAGGCTCGACTTGTCGCGAAAGGGTTCCAACAAATTCTAGGTGTTTAATACAAGGAGACATTCTCTCCTATAGCAATGATCAAGTCTATTCGGATCCTACTAGGAATACCTGCATATCATGATGACGAGATATCGCAGATGGAACCGGAAGATTTCATTGATCCAAGGAATGCTGGTAAGGTGTGCAAGCTTCACCGGTCCGTCTATGGGTTGAAGCAAGCGTCTCGGAGCTGGAACCTTTAATTTGATGAGGTCATCAAAGCGTTTGGATTTGTCCAAAACTTCGAAGAGTTCTGCGTCTATAAGAAGCAGAGTGGGAGATCTATAGCATTCCTTGTGTTATATATAGATGGCATATTGCTGATAGGGAACAATAGAAAATTCTTAGAAGAAGTGAAGGAATATCTGAATGGACAATTTTCCATGAATGTCAGGACCCCAATTTAGGTAAGTGCTAGGGTTTTATTATGCCTTTGCATCATGCAAAAATTCAAAAGAAAATTCAAAAATGGGGAAAAGAAAAGCCCTGAGAAATTAAATCAAATGGCCAGATAAAAATCTTTTTCCAAAAATCATTTGAGTATTTGGAAAATTCCTATAAATGATGCTGATCATTTTAAAAGTGGTTTGGGTTCTTTACCATGCCCATGGAATATTCAAAAATTCTAAATGTGCTTTGGAAATTAAATAAACCCCTATTTGAATTAAAATTCAAATTATTTGAATATTAAAAATGCTCAAATTTTATAAGTGGCTAGCTCTATATTTAATGAGGCCATATAAAAATATTGGCATTTAATAAAATGCCTAGCTATTTTATTAGCTAGGTCAAACATATTGCAGAAAAAAATAAAAAGAAAAGGAAAGCAGAGACTCACCTTACGCTCAGGGGCGAGGCCTACCTTCCCTCTGCCCCGGCCCAGCCCACCCCAGACGCCTTGTCGTCTACCTCCCCGCAACTCCAAGCTGCTCGGTGGAGGCAGGGAGGCCACGACGACACCACGTCGACGCCCCAGGCCTTCTAGGCCCTCCCCTTCGCACCCAGGCATACCACGCAGTCGCCAGTAGCCCCGCACGCCCTTCCCCCCTCTTCTGGTCCTCCGTCTTCCTCCCCGGCGTGGAAATCGCGCAGCACCCGTAGCTTGGCCAGAACACGACGGCGCCCCGACGCGGCGACCAAGCTTCCCGAGCCGCACCAACTTGTCCATAGCGTCTGCAACCGCCGTCTACGTCGAGCCCCCGCCTCAATTTGAGCAGAAGACGCCCCAGGACGACGCGAGCTCCAATTCCTCCCCGCCGGCCGACGCGAATCCGACGACAAATTGAAGCCTCTCCGGTTCTTCTCCGACAACGCTGGCCATCCCAACTTCACCGGGGTGAGCTTCTGCCTCGATCCTCTCCTTCCGTTGCTTTTCCCACGCCCTGCAGCCCTTCCCCGACGAGCACAGAGGCTCCGGCCGCCGCCTCCTTGACGTAGCCGTGGCCAGAGGCCATGCCTTTGGGCCCCTCCTTCTCCTTCGTGTGCGGAAGCCCGCGAGGAGCACGTACGTGCCCTCCAGAACCCCTCCCGTGCCCAAAGCCCCTGCTCCGGCGAGACTTCGGCGAGTCCCAAGCCGCCGTCTCCATTAACCCCTCCCCTCTCTCACTGTCCCGTGGGCCCAAGGCCATTAGCCAGTTAATCCCCCCCGTTAGCCACTGACAGTGGGGCCCAGAACCCCCTAATCCCTGGTTAAGTTTAAAACTAACCGGGTTAGTTAACCAGTGGGACTGACCAGTGGGACCCCCCTGTCAGGCCAGCCCAAGACGTCAGCCTGGTGTCACTCTGACGCAGTAAAGCTTTTAAATCTTTTTTATAATTCCAGAAATTACAGAAAATGGCCAAAACTTCAATAAATCATAGAAAATTCATTTTAACTCCAAATTGGACAAATAATATGTCTAAAATTATCAGAAAAATACAAGGATTATGAATATGTAATTTGTTTTCATGTTTGACCATTTTAAAATGGGTGAACAGTAGCAAACATGCATATGGATCCTTTTCAAATTCAAATTTGGAGTGATTTTGCAAATGATTTTGCAACACCCTTATTTCCAATGGATTCATCCACACATCAGAAACATTACTTCAACTATACCACATCACTTCATGATCAAAATTTTTCAGATGAACTTTCATGCATTCAAATGCATTTGAAATTCATCAATAAATCAAATGGAGTTTGAATTTCCATTTCAAATGCAATATACTCCTTTTAAATGGAATGTTCAACACATCAGTACCATGAACATCACCATTACAAGCTTATTCATGTGATTGTGCATTGTACATTATGTTGTTCCTATGATTGTCATGTTGCTGATAGAAGTGGAGCCGGAGCTCGAGATCACCCCCTTCGTTGAAGACCCCGTGACTGAACCTCGTCAGCAAGGCAAGCAAACCCCCATTGATCATGTCTATAAAATCCCAATTCTCTCTCAGTCTCGCTTATGCATATTTAGGAGATCACTTTGTATCGATTCTACCGCATAGTTGAACCCATATCCGATGCATGACCTATATTCTTGTCGCAGTAGTAAGCAAACCACAATCCTAGCTGACATAGGAGTTGATTGATATCATGAGGCCCCTGCAACTGTTATTGCTTATTGCATGCTTAGTGGTACAACGAGGTTGCTTTTGATGTGAGTCGGGATGATGGTGAACATGGTGTTGATGAAAGTGAAATGTGTTGGTGAATCTACCCTAATACAAGGTGAACGATGAGATGTTGTGTAGGAGTACACAGTGGGTTGTCTCGTTGAACACCGCCTTAAGTCCAAGTTCTTGTGTGGTGATCCAAGAAGAAGAGTACAACCACACATTGGGCTCACTGACCCCTCTCATCCTAGTACCTCACCCCGTTCGAACCCCAAGAGTCGCAGTAGTTCAGAGTTCTGGTAGGGCTGTGGCACGGTCTGCGAAGTGGATGAACGGATTTTCAAGACCGGCTTGGGACCCTGCACACATCGTTTGAGGCTGTACTCCCTCAGATAGGCGACTCTCTGGACTAGAACGGAGCTGTGGGCGAAGTGTTGTGGTGGCATCCTCGCTGTCATCTCTTGAACGGTGACACGCAAAAGGCGGTACCTGATGACACGTGTGTGTAGCGGTACACCCCTGCAGGGTTATCAAAACTATTCGAATAGCCGCGTCCGCGGTTAAGGACTGCTTGGAAAGCTTAGCTTGATTATTAGACAACTTGAACTGGATACTTCTAAAATACACCAAGATAAGTGTGAGTGCTATGGTATGCTTCTCGTTGGGAAGTCGAGGAAGTAACCATAGTGGTGTATTGGTTGAAGAGATGTAGTGGACTCGTGTACGCTTCTTACCTCAAGTCTGGTACTCGTAGTTCAGGACTAGCCAAGTCAAAGCTGGCACTTCTGCAAGTGAAACCCCACCTCCCTTTACGTTGATACATGTGCATGAGTAGTATAGTTCCTACGTAAGTCTTGCTGAGTACGATTTTGTACTCAGTTTGCTTAATCTATGTTTTAGATGAACCCACCAACCCCGATGGTGACTTCTAACCGAAGCTTGAAGAATGAAGACTCAGACCAAGACCAAGCTAGTGTAGTCCCAGTCAGACGACTGGTTCCCTCGTGGAGGGCTTGTTTTTAGATAAGGCTTCTCTAAGCCATTTGTTAAACTTGTCTGTACTCAGACCTACTTTTCTTCCGCTTGTCTGTTGTAATGTTGGATCACATGCTTGTGATCTCTGTGTGCACTCTGTAAGAGTTATTAATAAAGATGTATACATTGTAGTGAATTGCAATGATACCTTCTGTTCATACTAGACATGTGTGCTGCGTGTATGTTTATAACATGCATGTCTTAGTATGGGTTTTCGAGACCTTAGTTGTGATCTGGCTGGCGGTCTTTTATACACCAAGTGGCCCTTAGATGTGTGCAGCTTGGGGCATCGCGATGCGATTGCTCGAGACTCCGTCTCGTGCACACTTTGATGTATGATCGAGCCCGCCCTAGACCCCGACTAAGTGATCGGGCTGGAGTAAGTCTATGTAAGGGTTATAATACAATCGATAGTATGGTTGAGGCGACTTGTCTATGAGTATGGGAGTTCACCACCCATATCATTTAGACTTGTGTGCGGACGATGAGGAGCCATTTCAGTTGATCATCCAGACTGGATGGGATGTCCCTCACGTTCGATGCTTTCCGAGAACGTTCTGTTCTTGGCCTTGTCTGCTGAGACAAGTGGGTATGTTTCTCGGCTCTTCATATGATTTTGTTGTAGCGAGGCTTGCATACGCTAACCCCGGGTCCCGACAATGAAGGACCTAGGTGAAGCTGCGTAGATATTAGGGATTAAGATCTATAGAGATAGACCTAATCGCCTATTGGCTTTGAGTCGAAGGACTTATATTGATAAGATATTGAAAAGTTTTAGTATGGATAACTACAAGAGAAGTCTCTTGCCAGTTATAAAAGGTATCAAATTAAGTGTGACTCAATGTCCAACAACAACAATAGAAAATGAGTCGATGTCCTCAAAGCCCTATGCCTCAGCCATAGGTTCTATCATGTATGCTATGTTGTGTACCCGCCCAGACTTAGCTCTGGCAATTAGTATGACTAATCTCTACCGAAGTACTCCAAGAATGATCCATTGGACCGCCGTAAAGAACATCCTGAAATATTTACGAAAAACGAACGACCTCTTTCTCATTTATGGAGGAGTTGATGAGGAGCTCACTGTAAAATGTTACGTTGACGGTAGCCTCGGCTCTGACCAAGATGACTCCAAATCCCAGACGGGATATGTGTTCATGTTGAACGGTGGCGCAATTAGCTGGAGGAGCGAAAAACAGTCAGTCGTCGCTCAATCTTCAATGGGGTCGGAGTATATTGGCACTTGCGAAGCGTCAAACAAAGCGCTATGGCTGAAGAAGTTCGTGATCGAGCTTGGTGTCTTTCCCAGCTGCACTGACCCCAGGTGTATCTTCTACGACAACACGGGTGCCATTGCTATCACGAGAGAACCAAGAACTCACTCTACAGTCAAGCACATTCTCCGAAAACTCCATGTGACGCGAGACTACGTCAGGGATGGTCATATTAGGATTCACAAAATACATACGGATCTGAATGCAACAAACCCGATGACTAAACCTCTTCCACAAGGCAAGTTTGCAGAACACCGAGAGACTATTTGTGTTAGATACATACCTGATGTAAACTAGTGTAATTTGTAATCTAGTGCAAGTGGGAGACTGTTGGATATGTGCCCTAGAGGCAAATTAATACATATATTTGTCACACATCCGTTTTGTTCATAATACATTTTATACTATGCTAAAATTGTATTACTTGGAAACACTAATATAGGTGTGGTATAAAACACAAGTCCCTAGTTTAACTCGGGTATACTAGCTCATTGGGAAATTTATTGATCAGGGTTTCTTGATCATGGCGACACTTAAGTCCATTGACAATGAGGTCATATCATTGGGAGAATAATGTGATGGACACACACCCACCTAAAGCATTGTAATGTGATCGAGTCACATAGTTCAGCATTGCGATGATTTTGTAACATATGGTTTAGTCCTTAGACCATAATGATCATACGTAATTGTCATCTATAAGGAGACTTTGATTTGCATCTACCGCCTGAAGGACATATGCTGGCCATAAAGATGTACTTTGGGTATTCCGAAATAAATGGTTGGTGAGTATGTTAATAGATTAGAGCGGGATTTGTCAGTCCAAGTGATGGACGGGTACTCTTGGCCCACTCGGTGATATTGCATTAATAGCTTGCAAGCAAGTCACTAGGTCACATGAGATGTAATAGGCACGAACGAGTAAATTTGTTTGTTGTGAACGAGATGTGAACCCGGTATGTTGGATACCGACGATCAAACCTCGGACAAACAAAGTACTACATCACAAAGGGATTATGTCGTATCGTTAACGGTTTCCACAAGCGATTGAAGTTCATTCGATGGAAGCGTAGGGGCTGTCAAGGATTTTAACCAGGTCCCAATGACTAGTCATTGTTCAATGAGAATGTCTCGATCATGTCTGCTGTTTCCCGGACCATAGGGTGTTAGACTTAATGTCGGGACCCGATGTTAGCGTATGTAATTCCAGTCACGATGCAATCACATGGAGAGCCGAGAGTCGTACCCACTTGTCTAAGCAGACAAGGTGTAAGGCCCCTGATGCGGCACTAACTCTAACTAGTCGCTTTCGCGTCCGGTCGGAGTTAGAAGCGCATCAAACGCCACCGGCGCACGACACTCGCACTCGTGTCGCTGCCGGATTCTCGACAACAGGTATATGAACATAACTCTATAAGAAAGGAAATACATATAGATAGATACATAAAGCAGGGCATACAACGCCACTGTCTAATAATATAACATCATCAAGAGTACATCTCATCAATACATCAATACATCAAGCGGAAGCATAGTAGGGACCGAGTACGGTCAAGATCCAAATTGCCCTAGAGAGGGCTACACATAATATCCGCCCGCGAGAACGTCTGAACCCAACTATAAGATCCTACTGGTCGGGGTACTCGTACTCGTCGTCATCCTCCGGGGGCACCTCCACGAAGTAACGTCCGGTGCTGGGGTGGAGGTAGTAGTCCACTGCAGCGGCCGATCAGGCAAAGCGGTAAAGACAGAAATGTAAACGGGGGTGAGAACATATCATTACGGAATAACTAACGCTACAGGTAAGGTAAAGACATAGACAGGTTGTAGCCGTACTAGCATATATGGTGGCTACTCGTTCTATCAGAATAGGGATGAGAACCAAGAAGTACGTTGACAACGTGTCATAAGTCGGCTATCCACCTACTTACGCAAACATAACACAACCTCGTTTCCTTCTCGGTCCCCCTGGATGAAGAAAGATAACCAAGGCACGCACACGGTTGTCAAGTTTTTATAGCATGAGTATATTGATGTTGTTCTATGAACAAGGAGTAGGTCTCAAGTAGTCCATAACCGCGGACACGGCTTTTCGAAAAGATTTACCTTGCAGGGGTGTACCAACTGTCCATTATAGACGTCGCATGTACGCCCGGTTTCCACTTGGCTAGGTAAGCGCCTGAAACTCCGGAACGTCAGAGTCCCTCTAACTAACAACGCACAACTCCGGGTGGCCCCCGGTGAGTCGACACCCAACTCAAAAGCTGGCCACGCTCTCGAATCGGTCTCTACCGTCTGGCTAAGGTCGGTAAGTCACACCTGAATATTCAGGGGACCCCTAGCTCGCCAAGTGTGGACCAACGAGAGAAACCATGTCTCCGCTGGCCCGGGTTGTTTCGAAAACAGCTGGGGTACCTACCAACACACACGCAGTTGCAAATGTAAATCAGCTCGGGCCACCACTAGAATTGTACGAAGCTAGGTAGGTAAGACAAGGGGGCCCCATAAAACCCCACACACGATTAGGCACGCTCGTCAAGAAACACAATACCCGGAACTCGGGTCCTAGGTGACTCAAATGGAACAAAGCACCAGACGGGAACAGTCCAGCCTTCCACCTTTTGTCAAATATAAATTAACATCATTTAACAACAATAAATATCAACCAACTTCTTATATAGGATGATATCCCAACCATAAAACATGGGGTAAGCAGCAAGTTTTCTATCCATACTACGCAATGGCTGAGCAGCGGTAACTTAGCAGTACAACGGTTTGCTGGGATGTGGGGATCATGGCTGTATGGGTTTAAAATATGGCATATAAGGTAGATAGGATCAAGCAACAACGTTCTAGATCTACAGCTAGGCATGAGCAGAAAGTTATAAAGTAATGACACAGATCTCCCCTTGCCTGGTAAGGTAGTCGAAGAAGCACCCACGGTACCCTCGGGCTCGGTGTCGGACAGCTCCACGTAAGTCTCCTCGTTAGTCTCGGGTGCTAACGTAAAGATACCGGCAAGGAAAACACACAAGTAAGCAACTGATGCAACTCAAACAAGGATGGCATGTTCAAGTTTCATTTACATGGTATGACCCTGTCTAGTCAAGTTTAAATGAAGGTGATGGAGACAAGTCATCAACTTCATATGCATTTATTTACATTGTAATGGCTTTGGTCTAAGCCTTAATTTAGGTGTAAGTAGCATGATAGCATGACATGATCAATCAAAGCATTACAAGGATTTAAATAACATAAGAGTAAAACAATGATTCCGGAGACGGAGTAGTGCCGGTGAACTTGACACAAGGAAGGATCAACAAAGGTTGGAGGCCAGCCACTAGGCATATGACAATATGCTAGGGGCTGACTTGAAGAAAGAAGATGACTTGGAACAGACTAGAAAAGATCAGATGGACAACATTTCAAATGCACTGAAGTTGAAATGTTGCAAGCAGAAAATCTGAATGCTTCTGGATCAGGTGATCACACCTAGCTTTCATGAGTTTCTCAAAACATCATGAAAACATCACTGCTGAAATCCTTGCAGAAAAGCACCCCCAAAAACATATATGATATGTCTCCATTTGAATTTGCAAGGACAGTTGCAAATTCAATTGAAGTTCAGGGGGCTGAGTGAAAAATTGCACTACATGAACTTTGAAAAAGGTTCAAATGACTTCATCATCATCACCATGCAACTCCTTGTGTAAAACTACCCAAAAACCATATATGGCATGGGCAATTTTAGAGTTTGAACCACCTGACAAAAACAAAGAAAGAAAAAGGGGCTATTTGTAAAATGGCCACACTTCAATTCTTGGAAGGGGTCAAATGCAAAAATGGACCTCACCATGTGGTTCAGTAGCTCAAGCTACCCCAGAAACATATAAGGCATGCCCATGAATGCAAAAGATGTTCAAAAACAGATTTGAATTTGGAGGCAATTCAAATTTGAATTTAAACAGAAAAGAAATCAAAGAAAAAAGAAAAGAAACAAAAAAAGAAAAAGAATCAGCCTCCATGGGCTGCTCTCGGGCGAAACCGGCCCAACCAACCTCTCTGGCCCGCAATGGGCTCAGCCCACACGGCCTGGGTCGCTGACAAGCGGGTCCTAGTCGTCAGCCTCAGATGAAAAATAAAAAATGGGGTGGCTCCGGCTGGACTCGAACTCGCGACGCGCTGCTCGCTCCACTGCTCGCTCCACGCGCTTCTCTGAACTTCGAACACCTGCAAGCTCTGAACCGTGACGGCGACGCTCTACTGCGGCGAACCGCGCGTTGTGTACAGGCAAGCTCCAGCCACCCCGCCATGGAACGAACCCGAGAGGGGACCTAGCTCTACACAACGACGCGCCCCACGGCTTCTAGCTCCATCTCTACTGCTTGCTATCTTCACCGGAACAGCACTGCTGTGGCGGCTCTGAACTGCAGCTTCAGACCACCCTGCTATGCAACCTTCAGGCGAACCGTGCGTCAAGCACACGACGCCTCTGGCCATGGGATTGCTTGCAATCGCGAGAGGGGAGTACCCCGATCATGTGGATGCCCTGGCCCAGTCCTGGATCTCACCGGAGGGGATGCTACACTCGTCTGAATCCAAGGAGGATCCGATTGACAGAGATGCGCAGAGTTCAGACGCGGCGAAGACCAGAGCAGCTACGCGGAAAGGGGGCTCCTTTGACGCCAACGACGCGCTCTGGGCACTCCCAGAGCACGCGTGAGGTCGTTCGAGACGCACCACGGGCACGGTGATCACGAATTCCTCGCCGGCGACGAGCTACGTGGCGGACGGCCTACCGCTACCGTGGACGGGCTGCTACGCAACGTTACGGGCGAAGGCGTGGCTGGTAGCTCACCTTGTGGGTCGCATCGTGCGTCCCGGCCTAGCCATAGAGGAGGGAGAGGTCTGCGGACGTCGTCGGGGACGAAGGGGGTCCGCGGCGGCTTGCTACTGTTGCGGAGGCGTCTCGCTGCTCCTTGCTTCGACCTGGCCACAGAAACGAAGCAAGTCATGCTCAAGGACCGTGCAGACGAGCGCTTGCTCAAGGAGGACGCAGAACGGCGGCGAATCGCGTTCGGCTCCGGCGGAACAGGGGAGGTCCTGGAGACGAACCCGATGGCGGCGGCGGAAATCTGGAGGGAGGAACGGGACCTAGGGTTCGCGAGGGGGCTGCTGGTGCCCTCTTTATAAAGGGGGAGGCTCCCTGGCCACGTCGACGGGCCTCGACGTCGATGCCGGCGTCGGCTGTGAGAGGAACTCCGGCGGGGACCTCTCCAGCGTGGAAAGGCGACGACGGAGGGACGCGCGATCAAGATCCGACGGCCAGGAAAGACCCCGTGTACCGCTTCGCTGGAAAGGCCTCCAGCCGGGCTGTGGCGCTGCGGGTTGCTGGGCTGGGCTTCCAGCAAGACTTGGAGAAGAAAAGCAAAAAAAAACCCGCTGGATCCCTTTTCCATTTATAAAAACAGAAAAGAGATACAGGATTAATCTGGATTAAATACAAGTGTAAAAATCACATAAAAATATGTAAAATTATCCTTGCATTATTCCTCAATTTCTAAAATGGTCTGGGTAGTTTTGGCAACAACAAAAGTGTGAGCTCATTTGAATTTCAAATTCACTTTGAACTAGAGCTTCTGTTTTTGATGAAGTCAAAAATACCTTGAGGATTCAAAAACTCTTGCAAAGGCAAAAGAAATGGCTAGGCCAAAATTGGGATCAAGAAGACTGAGCATGCAACAGGGAAAATTCCATCAATGCCCTTCTTGAACCACTTTGGATGCAAAAGAAAACAACCAATCATGACTCCAATCTCCAAGCCAATTTAAATCATCACATGGAATGGCATACACATCCACCATGCCAAGTTACAAGTCCAACAGAGGAAGTAAATTACATGGTGTTTGCTAACTTGTTACATGTGGGCTGTTACAGCTCTCCCCTACAAACATAGGATCTCGTCCCGAGATCTAAGAAAGAAAAAGCTCGGGATACTCAAAACGGAGATGATCTTCACACTCCCACGTTGCCTCCTTCTCCGAGTGATGTGCCCACTGCACCTTGAGGAACTTGACGGTCTTGTTGCGAGTCTTGCGCTCGGACGAATCAAGGACACGGACTGGACGCTCTGAGTAAGAGAGATCCGCACTGAGCTGGATCTCGCCCATGTCCACTGCCTTCTCTGGCTGCTTGAAACACTTCTTCAACTGAGACAAGTGGAACACATCATGCACCATAGCCAAGCTGTCTGGAAGCTCGAGGCGGAACGCGAGAGGTCCCCGAGTCTCGAGGATGCGGAACGGACCAACGAACCTGGGAGCCAACTTGCCTTTGATCCCAAAGCGGTGGGTGCCCCTAAGTGGAGAAACTTTTAGGTAAGCGAAGTCACCAACTTTGAAGTCAACACCACGGTGCTTCTTATCATAATAGGCCTTCTGCCTAGACTGTGCTGCCTTTAGGTTCTCTCGGACAATCTTCACTCTGTCCTCTGCCTCTTGGATCACATCTGGACCGAACAGCTGCCTCTCGCCTGTCTCGGACCAGTTCAAAGGTGTCCTGCACTTGCGACCATACAATACCTCAAACGGTGCTTCTTGCAGACTTGCCTGATAGCTGTTGTTGTAAGAGAACTCAGCATACGGCAAGCACTCTTCCCACTTCATGCCAAACGATATGACACATGCCCTCAACATGTACTCGAGAATTTGATTCACACGCTCAACCCGCCCACTGGTCTTAGGGTGATACGCGGTACTGAACAAAACTGTCGTACCAATCACCTTCTGGAAGGCCTGCCAGAACTTGGAGGTGAAAAGACTGCCTCGATCAGAACTGATCTTCTTGGGGATGCCATGCAAAGATACAACTCTTGCGGTGTACAAATCCGCCAACTGAGCTGCTGAAATGGAGTCCTTCACTAGGAAGAAGTGGGCAACTTTGGAGAGATTGTCAATGACAACAAAGATGGCGTTGTTCATCTTCTGCGACAATGGGAAACCCGTGATGAAATCCATCTCAATGTGATCCCATTTCCACTCTGGAATTTCAATTGGCTGAAGTAGTCCTGCAGGCTTCTGATGCCGTGCTTTCACTCTCCTGCACACATCACACTGGGAGACAAAACGGGCAACATCCCGCTTCATACGAGTCCACCAAAAGTTCTGCTTGAGGTCCTGATACATCTTGGTGCTACCAGGGTGGATAGACAGCTTTGAGTCATGGGCTTCTTTCAAGATGACCTCTCTGAGACCTCCATCTTTGGGAACAACAAATCTCTCCTCAAACATCACGGTGCCGTCATTATGCACTGAAAAGCAACCGTACTTCGGAACTGAGGCGGCAATACCCTGCTTGACTTTCTGAATCATCAAACTACCAGCCTGAGCTTCACGAATCTTCTCACGGATAGTGGGCTCTACCACAAGGTTGGCTAGATAGCCTGCTGGAACTAGCTCGAGATTGAGCCTTCGAAAGGACTCACACAAATCAGGGTGTATCTTCTGCACCTGGACACTGTTGCAATCACCCTTGCAGCTCAACGCATCAGCTATGACATTCGCCTTGCCAGGCGTATACTGAATATCCACGGAGTACTCAGTAATAGTCTCGAGCCATCTCCTTTGCCTCAAGTTCAGGTTAGGCTGCGTGAACAAGTACTTTAAGCTTTTGTGATCGGTGAACACATCAACCTTCCTCCCTAGGAGGAGGTGTCGCCATGTAACCAACGCATGGATCACTGCAGCCAGCTCAAGATCGTGGGTCGGATAATTCTTCTTAGCCTGCTTCAACTGTGTGGAGGTGTATGCCACAATACTCTTTCCCTGCATCAACACTCCGCCAAGGCCATGCAACGAGGCGTCACAGAAGACTTGAAACGGCTCGGACTCGTCTGGCGGTGTAAGGATCGGAGCTATGGTCAGTCTTAGCTTCAACTCATCCAAAGCTGCCTGGCAAGCCTGTGACCAAATGTACTTCTTTCCCTTGCACAACAACTCCGTCATCGGCTTTGCTATCTTGGAGAAATTCTCGACAAACTTCCTGCAATAGCTAGCAAGTCCGAGAAAACTCCTCAGCTGCTTGACATTTTTCGGCGGAGTCCAATCTTGAATCGTCCGGACTCTGTCTGGGTCAACGGCAATGCCCTCCGAGGAAATGACATGGCCAAGGAAGTTGACCTTATTCATCCAAAACTCGCACTTTGAGAACTTGGCATAAAACTGATGATCTCTCAACTTCTGCAACACCAATCTGAGATGTTCCTCATGCTCTGCCTCTGACTTGGAAAAGACAAGGATGTCGTCGAGGTAGAGGAGTACGAATACGTCTAGCCATTCTTGGAACAGATAGTTCATGGCCCTCATGAACGTCGGAGGTGCGTTAGAAAATCCAAACGTCATGACCGTAAACTCGTAGAGTCCATAACGAGTGCGGAAGGCTGTCTTGGGAATGTCCTCCTCACGGACACGAATCTGGTGGTACCCCATCTTTAGATCAAGCTTTGAAAACACCTTTGCCCCATGCAATTGCTCAAATAGGTCATTGATGTTGGGCAAAGGGTACTTCTTTTTAATCGTCTTCTTGTTGATACCACGGTAGTCTTGAACCAACCGGCTAGTACCATCTTTCTTCTTCACAAAAAGACACGGGGCACCCCAAGGGGAAGTGCTCGGGCGAATGAGCCCATCCTTCTCAAGCTTCACCAACTGCTCTTTCAACTCAATCAGCTCTTCTGGACACATCTTGTACGGCTGCCGAGATATCGGCTGTGTACCAGGTTCTAGCTCGATCACGAACTCAATAGCACACACGGGTGGAATACTTGGCAAATCCTCCGGAAAGACATCCGGGAACTCTCGAACAACTCTGACCTCCTCGATCAATGGAGCAACTCCAGCGTTCAGAGCGTACAACTGTGCTGCTCCTGATGCCGAGCGACAACTGTACCAAATCTCTGCGCCTGAATCGTGCGTCAGCAACACGGTCTTGGACGGACAATCAATCTTGGCCTTGTACTTGACAAGCCAATCCATGCCCAAAATGACATCAATGTCGGAACTTGGAAGCAAGATCAAAGATGCTGAGAAAAGAAGACCCTGAATCTGAATCTGCACATCAGGAACTCGGACAGCTGAGCTCATCTTGGAACCGGTGCAGAGATAGCCATAGGTGAAGGCATGACCTCTGACTGAAAGTCAAATCTCTGAGCAAAGGACTTGGACATGAAGGAATGAGAAGCTCCGGAATCAAACAAAACTGTCGCTGGAACTGAACACACAAGTAACCTACCAAGCACAATCTCGGATGACTGCTGAGCCTCTCTCACAGTCACGTTGTTCACACGGAGCGCTCGTGGCTGGGCCCACACCATCGCGTTGCTCGGTGTAGAGCGAGGTGGAGGCGGAGGCAGTCGGGCATAACGAGGGTCGATGCACTGCGGAGACTTGTGGCCCGGCTTGCCACACTTGAAGCACGTGATCTCTGGCCTGGGCTGGCCCTGTGGAGCAGGCGGCCTCGCGTGGGGTGGAGTAGAGCGAGGTCCGTGCTGCACTGGGACGGGAGGGCGGGAAAAAGTGCGGACAACTGCCCCCCTCGGCTGGAACTCCTGACGCTCCGGCTGAGTCTGTGGCTCTACAACCCAGGACTTGGCCTTCTTGTGGATCATCACTGCTGAACTGTGCTCTCTCTGCTTCCTCTTCTCTGCGGAACGCTCTGCCTCAGCTGACTCCTGTCTGATAGCCTGGTCGACGAACTCTGAGAACAGGCTTGGAGTGGACAAGGTGAGCGCATACTTGATGTCCGGGGCAAGACCGCCGCGGAACCTGGCAATGCGCTTGGCCTCTGACGAGACCTCCTCTGGAGCGTACCTGGCCAGCCTGACGAAGGCCAGGTTATACTCCTGCACAGACCTCTCCCCCTGCCTCAGAGCTAAGAACTCCTCGCGCTTCCTCTTGATCAGTCCACTGGGAATATGAGCAGCTCTGAAATCCCTGACGAAGTCCTCCCATGTGATCTCTGCATCACCCTTGTTGGCCTTGTACGTCGAGAACCAACTGCCTGCGGCACCCTGAAGCTGGAAGGAGGCGAAGGTGACGTAGTCGACGGTTCTGACGGCGTTGGCACTGAAGTTCTTCTTGATCTCAGCGATCCAGTCATCCGCCTCCAGCGGGTCTCGAGCCTCGGAGAACCTGGGGGGGCTGATCGCGAGGAACTGCTGCAGTGTGGTGTACTGTGGACGATCATTCCTCTGAGCACCCTGGTTCTGCAGCATCTGAAGGATCGCAGCTGTGCCCTGAGCCACTGCGGCTACAGCCTCCCCAAGGATAGGGTTCTCTGGCGGCGGCATGTTCGCTCTTGGCATCCTGTATACAGGAACACTTATGAGAACATGATCGAATCATGAAGTAACCAGAAGTTAAAGCAATATTGGCAAAAAAAACTTCCTCACGAGGTATGAGAAAGCCGAAAGCTGAAATTCCACCAAGGTTAACCCGGAAAGTCGACAGCTAGGTGCTACTGGAATTCCCAAACCAAGAACATCCGAATCCCAGATAATAATCTGCTAGCGAGCACACAACAATATATACGAGCGGTTGGAAACCTGACAATGAGACATCTGCCCTGAGCGGCCCGCCATCACGGTCGTCCATAGGGGAAAAAGACACCACATCCATATTACCATAGGATGCCCGCCAATCCTGTATGGACGTTTCACCTGGGGTACGCCGTAAGCGAGGTAGAGCAGTCAACCCCAAGTGGCGGCTCAGTGGTCTCAAAGACGCCAACACATCTCGTCGCTAGCAAAAAATTATAGAGGAATCGGAGCCTCATGTAAACGAGAACCTAGATTGTTTTGAAGGGGGATAAGTTGCAGAGACAAAACATCGTTTCACTTCCTCACGGAAAAAGGGGTGGGAGGGTGGGATAAGGAGAAAACAGAAAGAGGTCCTACTCTCCGAAATTTTTCCTATATAACTACCAAAATAGTTTCTAGACTCCACTTCGGCCAGTAAAGGGTCCTACAGTCAGTCCTGCTCTGATACCAAGTTGTAAGGCCCCTGATGCGGCACTAACTCTAACTAGTCGCTTTCGCGTCCGGTCGGAGTTAGAAGCGCATCAAACGCCACTTGCGCACGACACTCGCACTCGTGTCGCTGCCGGATTCTCGACACCAGGTATATGAACATAACTCTATAAGAAAGGAAATACATATAGATAGATACATAAAGCAGGGCATACAACGCCACTGTCTAATAATATAACATCATCAAGAGTACATCTCATCAATACATCAATACATCAAGCGGAAGCATAGTAGGGACCGAGTACGGTCAAGATCCAAATTGCCCTAGAGAGGGCTACACATAATATCCGCCCGCGAGAACGTCTGAACCCAACTATAAGATCCTACTGGTCGGGGTACTCGTACTCGTCGTCATCCTCCGGGGGCACCTCCACGAAGTAACGTCCGGTGCTGGGGTGGAGGTAGTAGTCCACTGCAGCGGCCGATCAGGCAAAGCGGTAAAGACAGAAATGTAAACGGGTGTGAGAACATATCATTACGGAATAACTAACGCTACAGGTAACGTAAAGACATAGACAGGTTGTAGCCGTACTAGCATATATGGTGGCTACTCGTTCTATCAGAATAGGGATGAGAACCAAGAAGTATGTTGACAACGTGTCATAAGTCGGCTATCCACCTACTTACGCAAACATAACACAACCTCGTTTCCTTCTCGGTCCCCCTGGACGAAGAAAGACAACCAAGGCACGCACACGGTTGTCAAGTTTTTATAGCATGAGTATATTGATGTTTTTCTATGAACAAGGAGTAGGTCTCAAGTAGTCCATAACCGCGGACACGGCTTTTTGAAAAGATTTACCCTGCAGGGGTGTACCAACTGTCCATTATAGACGTCGCATGTACGCCCGGTTTCCACTTCGCTAGGTAAGCGCCTGAAACTCCGGAACGTCAGAGTCCCTCTAACTAACAACGCACAACTCCGGGTGGCCCCCGGTGAGTCGACACCCAACTCAAAAGCTGGCCACGCTCTCGAATCGGTCTCTACCGTCTGGCTAAGGTCGGTAAGTCACACCTGAATATTCAGGGGACCCCTAGCTCGCCAAGTGTGGACCAACGAGAGAAACCATGTCTCCGCTGGCCTGGGTTGTTTCGAAAACAGCTGGGGTACCTACCAACACACACGCAGTTGCAAATGTAAATCAGCTCGGGCCACCACTAGAATTGTACGAAGCTAGGTAGGTAAGACAAGGGGGCCCCATAAAACCCCACACACGATTAGGCACGCTCGTCAAGAAACACAATACCCGGAATTCGGGTCCTAGGTGACTCAAATGGAACAAAGCACCAGACGGGAACAGTCCAGCCTTCCACCTTTTTCAAATATAAATTAACATCATTTAACAACAATAAATATCAACCAACTTCGTATATAGCATGATATCCCAACCATAAAACATGGGGTAAGCAGCAAGTTTTCTATCCATACTACGCAATGGCTGAGCAGCGGTAACTTAGCAGTACAACGGTTTGCTGGGATGTGGGGATCATGGCTGTATGGGTTTAAAATATGGCATATAAGGTAGATAGGATCAAGCAACAACGTTCTAGATCTACTGCTAGGCATGAGAAGAAAGTTATAAAGTAATGACACAGATCTCCCCTTGCCTAGTAAGGTAGTCGAAGCAGCACCCACGGTACCCTCGGGCTCGCTGTCGGACAGCTCCACGTAAGTCTCCTCGTCAGTCTCGGGTGCTAACGTAAAGATACCGGCAAGGAAAACACACAAGTAAGCAACTGATGCAACTCAAACAAGGATGACATGTTCAAGTTTCATTTACATGGTATGACCCTGTCTAGTCAAGTTTAAATGAAGGTGATGGCGACAAGTCATCAACTTCATATGCATTTATTTACATTGTAATGGCTTTGGTCTAAGCCTTAATTTAGGTGTAAGTAGCATGATAGCATGACATGATCAATCAAAGCATTACAAGGATTTAAATAACATCAGAGTAAAACAATGATTCCGGAGACGGAGTAATGCCGGTGAACTTGACACAAGGAAGGAGCAACAAAGGTTGGAGGCCAGCCACTAGGCATATGACAATATGCTAGGGGCTGACTTGAAGAAAGAAGATGACTTGGAACAGACTTGAAAAGATCAGATGGACAACATTTCAAATGAACTGAAGTTGAAATGTTGCAAGCAGAAAATCTGAATGCTTCTGGATCAGGTGATCACACCTAGCTTTCATGAGTTGCTCAAAACATCATGAAAACATCACTGTTGAAATCCTTGCAGAAAAGCACCCCCAAAAACATATATGATATGTCTCCATTTGAATTTGCAAGGACAGTTGCAAATTCAACTGAAGTTCAGGGGGCTGAGTGCAAAATTGCACTACATGAACTTTGAAAAAGGTTCAAATGACTTCATCATCATCACCATGCAACTCCTTGTGTAAAACTACCCAAAAACCATATATGGCATGGGCAATTTTAGAGTTTGAACCACCTGACAAAAACAAAGAAAGAAAAAGGGGCTATTTGCAAAATGGCCACACTTCAATTCTTGGAAGGGGTCAAATGCAAAAATGACCTCACCATGTGGTTCCGTAGCTCAAGCTACCCCAGAAACATATAAGGCATGCCCATGAATGCAAAAGATGTTCAAAAACAGATTTGAATTTGGAGGCAATTCAAATTTGAATTTAAACAGAAAAGAAATCAAAGAAAAAAGAAAAGAAACAAAAAAATAAAAAGAATCAGCCTCCATGGGCTGCTCTCGGGCGAAACCGGCCCAACCAACCTCTCTGGCCCGCAATGGGCTAAGCCCACGCGGCCTGGGTCGCTGACAAGCGGGTCCCAGTCGTCAGCCTCAGATGAAAAATCAAAAATGGGGTGGCTCCGGCTGGACTCGAACTCGCGACACTCTGCTCGCTCCACTGCTCGCTACCACTGCGCCACGAAGCGTTTTCTGAACATATACGCTACGCAGGCTAGGTAAGGTTCAGTATCCAGCTTCTCTGAACTTCGAACACCTGCAAGCTCTGAACCGTGACGGCGACGCTCTACTGCGGCGAACCACGCGTTGTGTACAGGCAAGCTCCAGCCACCCCGCCATGGAACGAACCCGAGAGGGGACCTAGCTCTACACAACGACGCGCCCCACGGCTTCTAGCTCCATCTCTACTGCTCGCTATCTTCACCGGAACAGCACTGCTGCGGCGGCTCTGAACTGCAGCTTCAGACCACCCTGCTATGCAACCTTCAGGCGAACCGTGCGTCAAGCACACGATGCCTCTGGCCATGGGATTGCTTGCAATCGCGAGAGGGGAGTACCCCGATCATGTGGATGCCCTGGCCCAGTCCTGGATCTCACCGGAGGGGATGCTACGCTCGTCTGAATCCAAGGCGGATCCGACTGACAGAGACGCGCAGAGTTCAGACGCGGCGAAGACCAGAGCAGCTACGCGGAAAGGGGGCTCCTTTGACGCCAACGACGCGCACTAGGCACTCCCAGAGCACGCGTGACGTCGTTCGAGACGCACCACGGGCACGGTGATCACGAATTCCTCGCCGGCGACGAGCTACGCGGCAGACGGCCTACCGCTACCGTGTACGGGCTGCTACGCAACGTTACGGGCGAAGGCGTGGTTGGTAGCTCACCTTGTGGGTAGCATCGTGCATCTCGGCCTAGCCGTAGAGGAGGGAGAGGTCTGCGGACGTCGTCGGGGACGAAGGGGGTCTGCGGCGGCTTGCTACTGCTGCGGAGGCGTCTCGCTGCTCCTTCCTTCGACCTGGCCACAGAAACGAACCAAGTCATGCTCAAGGACCGTGCAGATGAGCGCTTGCTCAAGGAGGACGCAGAACGGCGGCGAATCGCGTTCGGCTCCGGCGGAACAGGGGAGGTCCTGGAGACGAACCCGATGGCGGCGGCGGAAATCTGGAGGGAGGAACGGGACCTAGGGTTCACGAGGGGGCTGCTGGTGCCCTCTTTATAAAGGGGGAGGCTCCCTGGCCACGTCGACGGGCGTCGACGTCGATGCCGGCGTCGGCTGTGAGAGGAACTCCGGAGGGGACCTCTCCAGCGTGGAAAGGCGACGACGGAGGGACGCGCGATCAAGATCCGATGGCCAGGAAAGACCCCGCGTACCGCTTCGCTGGAAAGGCCTCCAGCCGGGCTGCGGCGTTGCGGGTTGCTGGGCTGGGCCTCCAGCAAGACTTGGAGAAGAAAAGGAAAAAAAAACCCGCTGGATCCCTTTTCCATTTATAAAAACAGAAAAGAGATACAGGATTAATCTGGATTAAATACAAGTGTAAAAATCACATAAAAATATGTAAAATTATCCTTGCATTATTCCTCAATTTCTAAAAATGGTCTGGGTATTTTTGGCAACAACAAAAGTGTGAGCTCATTTGAATTTCAAATTCACTTTGAACTAGAGCTTCTGTTTTTGATGAAGTCAAAAATACCTTGAGGATTCCAAAACTCTTGCAAAGGCAAAAGAAATGGCTAGGCCAAAATTGGGATCAAGAAGAGTGAGCATGCAACAGGGAAAATTCCATCAATGCCCTTCTTGAACCACTTTGGATGCAAAAGAAAACACCCAATCATTACTCCAATCTCCAAGCCAATTTAAATCATCACATGGAATGGCATACACATCCACCATGCCAAGTTACAAGTCCAACATAGGAAGTAAATTACATGGTGTTTGCTAACTTGTTACATGTGGGCTGTTACACAAGGGCAAGCATAGAACACTCTCGGAAAGCATCGTACGCGAGGGGTATCCCATCCAGGCCGGATGATCAACTGAGATGGTTCCTCATCGTCCGCTCACAAGTCTAAATGATTATGGGTGGTGAAATCCCATACTCATAGACAAGTCGCCTGAACCATATTCTCGATTGAATTATAACACATACATAAACAGACTCCAGCCCGATCACCTAGTCGGGATCTCGGGGGGGGGGGGGGCTCAATCATACAACAAAGTGTGCCACGTGAAAGAGTCATGAGAAATCGCATCGCGATGCCCCAAGCTGCGCACATCTAAGGGCCACTTGGTGTATAAAAGACCGCCGGCAAGAACACAACTAAGCTATCGAACCCCAAACTAAGACATGCACGTTATAATCATACACGCAACATACATGTCCAGTGTAAACAGCAGGTAATCACAACATGAACTCTAAAAACTCATAGTCTTTATAACTTCTGCTAAACAGAGCAGACATAATAGTTATATTACAAGAAGAGATCACATGACTGTGATCCAACATTACATCAAACATCAACGGAAGCAAATTATGTCTTAGTAAAGTCAAGTTTAACAAATGTCTTAACAAGCCAGAAAGAAAATACAACGACCCTCCAAAGGGCACAGGCTGCTGTCTGGAACTATACGACCTGGTCCACGTCAAGCTCGAGGTAGAAGCCACCATCAGGGTCAGTGGTCTCATCTCTAAAACATAGAATATGAAAACATGAGTACAAAGTCGTACTCAGCAAGACTTACATAGGAACTATACTACTCATGCTGAAGTATCAAGGAAAAGGGAGGTGGGGTTTCAATGCAACAGTGCCAGCTTTGACTTGGCTAGTCCTGTACTACGAATACTAGAATGAGGTAAGGAGCGTACACGAGTCCAAGTATCAAGTCTCCAACCAATACACCACTATGGATACTTCCTCGACTTCCCCACGAGGAAGCACACACAAGCACTCACCCTTATCTTGGCAAGTTTTAAGAGTAACCGTTGAAGTTGTCTATGATCAAGTAAAGGTCTCCAAGTAGTCCATAACCGCGGACACGGCTATTCGAATAGTTCATTAACCCTGAAGGGGTGTACTGCTACACACACACCTCATTAGTACCGCCTGGGGATGGACCCTTCAAGTGAGTACCGGTGAGGATGTTGCCACGACACTTCCCTCACGGCACCATCTCTAGTCCTAGGGAGTCGCCTATTTGAGTTTGGACCACGATCGAAATCCGGCCGATTATTCCGATGCGGACTCAAACGTTGTGTGACCGCCATCAAGCTCAACTCGATCATGATCACTTGATTAAACGTGCACACAACCTACGCCAACCACTTACCTTGGTTCCACCTGCTTGAGATCGTTAAAAGGCGAACTACTTGCGACTCCTGGACAGGTCCGGGGTGAGGTACTAGGCCGAGAGGGGTCAGTGAGCCCAATGTGTGGTCGTACTCTTAGTCTTGGATAACAACACAAGAACTCAGGCTTAAGGCGGTGTTCAACGAGATAACCCACTGTGTACTCCTACACAGCCTCTCATCGTTCACCTTGTTTAGTTCAAATTCACCAACACGTTACCACCATCATTCACATGATCACTACTATCCCGACTCACAACAAAGTAGCCTCATTGTAACCTCTAAGCATGCAATAAGCTGTAACAGTTGCAGGGGCCACATGATATCAAACAACTCCTAGATCTGCTAGGATTGTGGTTTGCTTACTACTGTGACAAAATGATAGGTCATGCAAAGGAATAGGTTCAACTAGCGGTAGAACGTATCATGGTGACATCCTAAACATGCATAAGCGAGAATGAGACGGAACTGGCATTTTATCGACATGATCACAGAGGGGGTGCTTGCTTTGCTGACGATCACGAGGTACTAGTCTTCTGTCGTGAAGTTAAACTCGTCTCCGAGATCAACTCTACCGAGAATATGCAATCACTGAAGCACTAGAAGTATAGTACAATCAAGATAATACAATGCTCAAGCAATATGCAAAACATAGCATGGGAAGGTACTGATGTGACCTATGTTTAATTTGCAACATGTTAATTGAAGTTGAATTGAAAATAAAATTCAAATTCAAACTCCAAATGTTATTCAAATTAGGTCAACTTGCATTTGCTAATTTTGGTCATGGTAAACCATGTTATCATGTGTGTGATATGCATCTGATGTGCAAGTGATAAAGTTTGTATTGCAATGGTTCAATTTGATTTGGTGTGGGCTTTTGATTTGAATTATGCCAAATATTCCATATAGAAAAATGCTACTGGTTTTTCAACATAATCAATTCAAACATAGTTGACAGTTGAAAATTTGGATATAGGATTTTCTGCTGATCATTTTTCATATATTACACGTCTCCAGCTGCAGGGATAAAGGAGGCGAGGGTTCTGCGTGGCCAGGAGGTGGAGGTGGCGGCCATGCCGTGAGCGCACGGCTGGTCTGTCCCTCCTTCTGGCAAGGGAAGAAGACAAGGGGGGATTTGGGCCGGGACAGGTGGGCTGTCGCCTAGGAGAAAGGTAAGTGTTTCCTCTGTTGTTTTCTTTTTATTGTTTTTGTTAATTTGTTTGCCCATCTAAAATAATAGCTAGGGCATTTATAAAAATTCCCAACTATTTTTATAAAACCTAGGTGACTTAGTATTAGTCAACCCCAAGTTTTGGGAATTTTTGAAATTCAAATTATTTGAATCTCAATTCAAATAGGCATTTGGTTTAATTTCCAAGCTATTGTTTGGTTTTTTGAAAAATCAATGAGCATGGGATTAATCCCAAATCACTTTTAAAATGATCACAGTCATTTTTAGGATTTTTTTAACATATCCAAAAGAATTTTGGAAAAAGATTTATTTTTGGCCTTTTATTTAATTCATTTAGGCCTTTTCTTTTCCCCATTTCTTTTTCTTTTGCAATTTTTTTTCAAGATGCTAAAATGGAACTAGGCTTAAGCACAAACCTAGGGTAGGGACTTGACTACTCGCCCCCACTCAAAAGAATCTCGTCCCAAGATTGAGAAGTCGTCGGAAAGAGTGTGGGGTACTCAGCTCGTAGACGATCCTCTCGTTCCCAGGTGGCTTCTTTCTCTGAATGATGTGACCACTGTACTTTGAAGAATCTGATCTTCTGACGTCTAGTGCTACGCTCGGCTTCATCAAGAATACGACCAGGGCACTCTCGATATGAAAGGTTATCTTGGAGATCAAGCGTTTCGTGGTCTACTTCGTGGATGGGGTCCTTGAAGCAACGCCTGAGTTGAGAGACGTGGAAGACATCATGAACCTGGGAGAGGTGAGGGGGTAGTTCCAATTGGTAGGCAACTTCTCCACGTTTAGCGAGAATGCGAAAGGGACCTATGTAACGTGGGGCCAACTTTCCTTTGATACCGAAGCGATGGGTACCTTTCAGAGGAGTAACCCGAAGGTAAGCCTTCTCACCCAGATTAAAGCTTTCTTCCCTATGATGATGATCATAATAGATTTTCTGACGAGACTGGGCTGTCTTCAATTTCTTAGGAACAATGCGAACTTGCTCTTCTGCATCCTGAATCAAATCTTGTCCAAAGAATTGTCTTTCACCGATTTTTGACCAGTTTAGGGGTGTTCGACATTTCGGTCCATAGAGAAATTCAAAAGGAGCCATGCCCAAGCTAGATTGGAAGCTATTGTTATACGCAAATTCGGCAAAAGGAAGAGAATTCTCCCATTTCTTTCTGAAAGAGAAAACACAAGCTATGAGCATGTCTTCAAGAATTTGATTTACCCTTTCTACTTGACCACTTGACTGTGGGTGATAAGCGGTGCTAAAGGAGAGGTGGGTTCCCATAGCATTCTGGAAACTTTCCAAAAATCGAGAAGTGAAAAGACTGCCACAGTCTGAATTGATTTCCAAAGGAACACCGTGAAGTGACACGATTCGGGAGACATACAAGTCCGCTAACTGGCTAGCAGTTATAGACTCGCGAATAGGAAGAAAGTGAGCAACTTTTGAAAGTCGATCAATGACAACGAAGATGGCATCATTTCCTTTCTGGGTTTTTGGAAAGCCAGTGATGAAGTCCATACTGACTTTATCCCATTTCCACTCGTGGATAGGCAAAGGTCTAAGAGTACCAGCAGGTCTTTGATGTTCTGCCTTAACGCGACGACAAACATCACATTCAGCAATGAACTGAGCAATTTCTCTCTTCATCCTAGTCCACCAAAATCTCTGGCGTAGATCTTGATACATTTTTGTACCACCGGGATGAATCGAGAGGGGAGATTCATGGGCTTCTTTAAGGATCAGCTGTCTAAGGTTCTTATTGTTCGGTACTACTATCATGTTCTCAAAGTATACAACACCTTCATTGTCTAGGGTAAAACATTTAGCCTTACCACTAGCAATGTTTTCTTTGAAGTATCGGATACCTCGAGCATGTTTCTGTGCAGCTTTGATTTGATCCTCAAGAGTTGGTTTCACTACTAAGGTGGAAAGGAATCCATAAGGAACAATCTGAATATTAAGCTTTCGTAGTTCCTCATAGAGAAGTGGTTGATACTGTTGTAACATGAGGTTGTTACAATACGACTTACGACTTAGTGCCTCAACCATGACATTGGCTTTGCCTGGGGTGTAAGAAATTCCTAAGTCATAATCGTTTATCAACTCAATCCAGCGTCTTTGCCTGAGATTAAGATCTAGCTGGGTGAATATGTATTTGAGGCTTTGGTGGTCGGAATAGATCTCACAACGATTACCAAGGAGGTAATGTCGCCAAGTTGTCAGGGCATGAACTACGGCAGCGAGTTCAAGATCATGGGTAGGATAGTTCTCTTCATGTGGACGCAACTGGCGTGAAGCATATGCTACCACATGTCTGTCTTGCATAATTATGCATCCTAACCCTTGCCGTGAGGCATCAAAAAAGATCTCGAAATCCTTTTTGGTGTCTGGAGGCGCAAGTACGGGTGCAGAAGTCAATCTTCTTTTTAGCTCTTGAAAGCTTTCCTCCCACTTGGGAGTCCATGGGAATTTCTTATATTTCTTGAGGAGTTCAGTTAGAGGCTTTGCAACTTTGGAGAAGTTCTCAACGAAGCGGCGACAATAGCTTTCTAGGCCAAGAAAACTCCTAACGTGCTTAACCGATTCAGGTGGAGTCCACTCAAGGACGGCTTGAACTCTCTCGGGATTGACAGCAATGCCTTTGGCAGAAATCACGTGGCCTAAATAGGTCACTTCTGGTATCCAGAATTCACACTTTGAGAATTTGGCATATAGGCGATGCTCTCGAAGTTTCATCAATACCAGCCTAAGATGCTCAGCATGTTCTTCTTCGTTCTTCGAGTATATAAGGATGTCATCGAGATAAACTACAACAAATTTATCAAAGTACTCCATGAAGATCGAATTCATCAAGCGCGAAAAAGTGGCTGGGGCATTGGTTAAACCGAAGGACATAATGGTGTACTCATAAAGACCATAATGAGTAGTGAAATCCGTTTTGGGAATGTCCTCGTTTCTGATTTTGATTTGATGATAGCCTAATCTCAAATCCATTTTGGAGAAGACAAAGGATCCAGCAAGTTGATCATAAAGATCATTGATCCTGGGCAGTGGGTACTTGTTCTTTATCGTCGCTAGATTTAGCGGGTGATAGTCTACGCACATCATTTCTGTTCCATGTTTCTTCGTTACGAACAGAACGGGGC
Source organism: Bromus sterilis (assembly GCA_950022295.1). NCBI lineage: Eukaryota > Viridiplantae > Streptophyta > Magnoliopsida > Poales > Poaceae > Bromus > Bromus sterilis. The sequence continues at coordinate 188,868,936 of OX465599.1, read as the reverse complement.
AATCCCATGGCGATGAACTAGGGCGGATGAAGCCTTTTGCCAACGAAGCTTCAAGTTGGATTTTGAGCTCAGCTAACTCACGTGGGGCCATTCTATATGGGCGTTTGGATATTGGGGCGGTTCCTGGGATAAGATCTACCACAAACTCTACAGATCTGTCAGGTGGTATGCCTGGCAGCTCTTCTGGAAAGACATCCGGGAAGTCACGAACCACCGAAATATCTTCAATGTCAAGAAGGGGAAGCACATTCAAAGAATGCAGCTGGGTTCTAGAGCTCGGTGAGGTGTAAACGATTGTCTGGCCTGAAGGATGGGTGAGTTTAACTGACTTGGCTTTACAATCAAGGACAACATTCTGCCTTGATAACCAATCCATTCCTAGGATGACATCAATGTCTGAAGACTTGAGGGCTATAAGTGAAGCAAGGAATACTAAACCCTCAATTGCAACTTCATTTTCATGACTCACCATTGTGGTGTGCCACCTAGATCCAGGGGCTTGCACAACTAAGGGTGGGGATAACATCGGAAAAGAGATGTCATGTGACGGTGCAAAATCCTGGGATATGAATGAGTGAGATGCTCCTGGGTCGAAAAGAACTGAAGCTAGGGTGGAATTGACAAGAAGGGTTCCAAGTACAACATCGGTTGACTTATGAGAATCCAGAATCGGTACGTGATTCACATAACCATATTCATTGGCAGGAGGCTTGACATTGGAAGTTTTGGGTGGTGGCTTACCACGACGAATGGCTTGCTTTGGTTTAGGGGTGGTGGCTACATGATTGTAGGGACACTCTCGAACATTGTGGCCAGATTGTCCGCATTAGAAACAAACACCACGTGGAATGAAAGAAACATGAGCACTGGATTGTCCAACAATATTCCAAGGAGGAAGATTTGGTTGAGGTGGACGATATATGGTGGTTGATGGTCTGGAAGCACTTTCAGCATGACTGACGTCACTGAAGGGAATCCATAAACATAGTTTCCGAGAAACTAGGCCAGAATATTGTGCAAACTCACGATCACGCTTGCGAGACTCTTCATACAACTCATTTCCATACTCGGCCTTGAAGGATTTCTCGACCAAGTCTCTGAAGTTGACGAACTCATGCAGATTCAGGTCATGACGAAGGACGGGGCTAAGTCCCTTGCGGAACCTTGCCTGTTTCTTGGTATCGGTGGATACTTCTTCTTGGGCATAACATGCTAGACGAGTGAACTCAGTCCGATACTCATGAACAGACATCTTTCCTTGGGTCAGATTGCAAAATTGTTTTTCTCTTGCGCTCCATCAGCTGACCCGGAATATGATACCCTTGGAATTCATCACAAAACTCTTGCCAAGTCACCACGTGACCTATAGGCTGCATTGCTACAAAATTCTCCCACCACTGAAGAGCAGCACCTTCCAGAAAGTATGTCGCGAATAGCACACGATCACCGGGAGCAACATGGGCTGTCACAAGCTTACGATCGAGGGAACGAAGCCAATCATCGGCATCAAGGGGCTCAGAAGAACACCGGAATACTGCAGGGTTGAGGAGAATGAAGTCATGGATGGTAACAACACTATGATGCTGACGAGAAGTGTTCTGCTCAATATGCTCGAGGAGACGTGTCTGATCACGACGATTCTACTCAGCCTCCATCATGATTTCTGCCGTTGAGGTTGGTGGTGGAGGTTCTTCATCATCTATGTTACCGGAACTAGGATCAACACCTTGATTTGCACCTGACATTCTGTGTGATAAGAATCAACAATAAGAATAGGATTTAGGACACAATTCTATGCTAAGATAACAAAACCATAATGCAATAGCATCAAAGTCACAAACGGACAGCATAACGGCTGCACCGGGATGGAAATTGAGACAACCTACAGGATGACAGACATCACTTCCACAGAAACACTATGGAATGATGGCTCAGAAAGACCACAACACCCGTACAGCTACAAAGAAGCAATCAGAGAGATGTGCTAATCAGACATAGAAGAGCCTAGTCCTAACTTCCTGTAGAACAAGATGAGGGTGACTCAGAACTCAGATCGATGAGGGTAAGGAGAAAAAGAAGTCTTACGTTGTTCCCATATAACCAAAGTAACTATATAACTATAGAATGCTAGACTCGGCATCGGCCAAGGGTTTGATAACCCTACAAACAGTGCTACTCTGATACCAAGTCTGTCGGGACCCTGGGTTTGCGTATGTAATTCCAGTCACAACTCAACCATGTGGAGAGTCGAGAGTCGTACCCACTTGTTTAAGAAGACAAGGCCAAGCACAGAACACTCTCGGAAAGCATCGTACGTGAGGGGTATCCCATCCAGGCCGGATGATCAACTCAGATGGGTCCTCATCGTCCGCTCACAAGTCTAAATGATTATGGGTGGTGAAATCCCATACTCATAGACAAGTCGCCTAAACCATATTCTCGATTGAATTATAACACTTACATAAACAGACTCCAGCCCGATCACCTAGTCGGGATCTCGGGCGGGCTCAATCATACAACAAAGTGTGCCACGTGACAGAGTCACGAGCAATCGCATCGCGATGCCCCAAGCTGCGCACATCTAAGGGCCACTTGGTGTATAAAAGACCGCCGGCAAGAACACAACTAAGCTATCGAACCCCACACTAAGACATGCACGTTATAATCATACAGGCAGCATACATGTCTAGTGTAAACAGCAGGTAATCACAACATGAACTCTACAAACTCATAGTCTTTATAACTTCTGCTAAACAGAGCAGACATAGTAGTTGTATTACAAGCAGAGATCACATGACTGTGATCCAACATTACATCAAACATCAACAGAAGCAAATTATCTCTTAGAAAAGACAAGTTTAACAAATGTCTTAAGAAGCCTGAAAGAAAATACAACGACCCTCCAAAGGGCACAGGCTGCTGTCAGGAACTATACGACCTGGTCCACGTCGACCTCGAGGTAGAGGCCACCATCAGGGTAAGTGGTCTCGTCTCTAAAACATAGAATAAGAAAACGTGAGTACAAAGTCGTACTTAGCAAGATTTACATAGGAACTATACTACTCATGCTCAAGTATCAAGGCAGAGGGAGGTGGGGTTTCAATGCAGAAGTGCCAGCTTTGACTTGGCTAGTCCTATACTACGAATACCAGAATGAGGTAAGGAGCGTACACGAGTCCAAGTATCAAGTCTCCAACTAATACACCACTATGGATAATTCCTCGACTTCCCCACGAGGAAGCACACCACAACACTCACACTTATCTTGGCAAGGTTTAAGAGTAACCATTGAAGTTGTCTATGATCAAGTAAAGGTCTGCAAGTAGTCCATAACCGCGGACACGACTATTCGAATAGTTCATTAACCCTGCAGGGGTGTACTGCTACACACACGCCTCATCAGTTACCGCCTGGGGATGGACCCTTCAAGTGAGTACCGGCGAGGATGTTGCCACGACACTTCACTCACTGCACCATCTCTAGTCCTAGGGAGTCTCCTATTTGAGTTTGGACCACGATCGAAATCCGGCCGATTTTTCAGATGCGGACTCAAACGTTGTGTGAGCGCCATCAAGCTCAACTCGATCATGATCACTTGATTAAACGTGCCCACAACCTACGCCTACCACATACCTTGGTTCCACCTGCTTGAGATTGTTAAAGGGCGAACTACTTGCGACTCCTGGACAGGTCCGGGGTGAGGTACTAGGCCGAGAGGGGTCAGTGAGCCCAATGTGTTGTCGTACTCTTAGTCTTGGATAACAACACAAGAACTCGGGCTTAAGGCGGTGTTCAACAGGACAACCCACTGTGTACTCCTACACAACCTCTCATCGTTCAACTGGTTTAGGTCAAATTCACGAACAAGTTACCACCATCATTCATATGATCACTACCATCCTGACTCACAACAAAGTAGCCTCGTTGTAACCTCTAAGCATGCAATAAGCTGTAACAGTTGCAGGAGCCACATGATATTAAACAACTCCGAGATCTGCTAGGATTGTGGTTTGCTTACTACTGTGACAAAATGATAGGGCATGCAAAGGAATAGGTTCAACTAGCGGTAGAACGTATCATGGTGACATCCTAAACATGCATAAGCGAGAATGAGAGGGAACTAGTCTTCTGTCGAGAAGTTAAACTCGTCGCCGAGATCAACTCTACCGAGATGATGCAATCACCGAAGCACTGGAAGTAAAGTACAATCAAGATAATACAATGCTCAAGAAATATGCAAAACATAGCATGGCAAGGTACTGATATGACCTATGTTTAATTTGCAACATGTTAATTGAAGTTGAATTGAAAAGTACATTCAAATTCACACTCCAAATGTTATTCAAATTAGGTCAACTTGCATTTTCTAATGTTTGGTCATGGTAAACCATGTTATCATGCGTGTGATATGCCTCTGATGTGCAACCGATAAAGTTTGCATTGCAATGGTTCAATTTGAATTGGTGTGGGCTTTTGATTTGAATTACGCCAAATATTCCATATATAAAAATTCTACTGGTTCTTCAACATAATCAATTCAAACATAGCTAAAAGTTGAAAATTTGGATAGAGGATTTTATGCTGATCATTTTCATATATTACACTTTGCATTTGGAATTATAGTTTAAAAGATATTTAATTTCAAAGTTTAACTTATTTTCTGTCTTTTCTGGATTTAAGCTTCCGGTTGACGGCGGCCAGCGGCAAATCGAAGAGACGGGCGACGCCTAGGGAGCTCCTTGGGTTCTATTCGTCTTGCAGCTCGAAGGAGTCGAGGGCGCTGGACCTTCGGGACAAGGTGGCGGGGCAGGAGAAGGCCGGTGGCCACGCGCGGGGACGACGGCGGCGAGGTGGTGTCTCGGGTGTGCGCTCGAACTCGCGCGAGAGAGAGAGAGAGGTGAGCCTGCCAGAGGGGGAAAGGAGAGGGGCGACTTGCAGACGTCTCCAGCTGCGGGGATAGAGTAGGGGTGGGTTCTGCGTGGCCAGGAGGTGGAGGTGGCGGCCATGCCGTGAGCGCACGACTGGTCTGTCCCTCCTTCTGGCAAGGGAAGAATACAAGGGGGGATTTGGGCCGGGCCAGGTGGGCTGTCGCCTAGGAGAAAGGTAAGTGTTTCCTCTGTTCTTTTCTTTTTATTGTTTTTGTTAATTTGTTTGCCCATTTAAAATAATAGCTAGGGCATTTATAAAAATTCCCAACTATTTTTATGAAACCTAGGTGACTTAGTATTAGTCAACCCCAAGTTTTGGGAAATTTTGAAATTCAAATTATTTGAATCTCAATTCAAATAGGCATTTGATTTAATTTCCAAGATACTGTTTGGATTTTTGAAAAATCAATGAGCATGGGATTAATCCCAAATCACTTTTAAAATGATCACACTCATTTTTAGGATTTTTCAACATATCCAAAAGAGTTTTGGAAAAATATTTATTTCTGGCCTTTTATTTAATTCATTTAGGGCTTTTCTTTTCCCCATTTCTTTTTCTTTTGCAATTTTTTTAAGATGCTAAAATGAAACTAGGCTTAAGCACAAACCTATGGTAGGGTCTTGACACTTCACTTATTCGACTAAAGGTGGTTTCTATCGTGCCTACAGTTGACTTCTATTTGTTTTAAACACAATATTCATATTTACCAATTCTTCCATTTTTCACAAACTCAACCTCATAATATTGACATCTTCATACTATTCAACATAAAATAATATAGCATATTACAAAAGTATCCACCCAACGATAAAGTCACCTAATCTTGGGGCCTTACACAAATTACTACCTCTGGAGAACATCCTGTGGCGGTAATAACAATTCCCCCCCCTCCTCGCCACCCACGTCCCTTCCGAGAGCGGTAGTCGTTGAGTTTCCGGTAGTTTACTCCCCACTGGTGACCGTCAGGGAAAAAACCTTAGGAGCCGGCATTAAACGTTTTTTGTTGTTTTGATCATAACGAGGCTCAAACAGTTCTAGTGTCATTTCATCAGCGATCTTGGTGGCATGATGACACACTCCCTTCGCGACCTCATAATAATCACTTGGCTGACACTTTGAGCCGTCAACCTTGAGCTCGGGAAAACCATGGGTTAACCTGCTCGGGTCCACATTAGGGTGACAAACTGTGCAAAGGGTAAGGGCTTGTATCACACCTTTCTGGGAAGCCGACCTTTTTACTCTCTCAACCGATTTAGGAGTCGTCGACAGCTCCTATAAGAAGTTGTTGGCCAAAGCTGGATATTGGGAATGCCCTGTACCATCTTGTTATATGAGAGAGGCTTGTCTCCGTTCCTCCTTTTGAAACGTCATCGGGTCTCAACCTTTGTCGACACCTCTCCATCTCCGGAATTGATAGTTTAATTTCACGTTGCAATTTCATATTTGATTATGTTGATCATGCCATGTCATGTTAACCATGTCTCCTACACTAAAGTTAAGGCCAAGACCAAGGCCATTAAAATTAATAAATGCATATGGATCATCGTTGACGTGTCGTCACGATCTCCATTTAAACTTGACTAGTTAGGGTCACATGCCTAATAATTAAACTTGACCATATTATATTCATGTGCATCCTTGTTATCCCGATTCTTATTTGTGGTGTTTCTCTTTGCCGGTACCGTACGTTAGAGCATGAGCTTGCAGAGGAGACTTACGTGGAGCTGTCCGGCACCGAGCCGAAGGGCCCTGCTACGTCTGCTCCGTCGACTACTTACCCAGGCAAGGGGGGAACTATATCATTCTTTATAGCTTTTAGCTCGCTTGCCTAGCTGTACTTAGAATGGTTGTTTGATCCCACCACCCTATATAATGTGCCTTTCAAATAAATCCAAACAGCCATGATCCCCACATCCTAGAAAACCTTGTTTGGCCATGTACCTTGCTTGCTTAACCATTTCTTAGTTTGTGTAGATCCTTACCTGCTGCTTATACCCATTGTTACTTGGTGGATTATCATGCTATTATTATGATGTTAACTTATATTTGAAAAAGGATGAAAGACCGGGCTATTACCGCCAGGTGTTTTGTTTCATTCGAGTCACCTAGGATCCGAGTTCCGGGTATCGGTTATTTGTTTGAGCGTGCCTAATCGTGTGTTGGATTCTATGGGTCGCCTTATCTTACCTACCTAGCTTCAAACAGTTCTAGTGGTTGCCCGAGATGATTTACTATTTGCAACCGTGTGTGTGCTTGGTTGGTACCCCAGCAGTTTTCAAAACAAACCGGGCCAGCGGGGGCATGGTTCCATTGTTGGTCCACCTGATCAGCTAGGACCTGGCCTCATGTGAGAATTTATCGGTAATCCGACCTGCGTCATACGGAAGAGTCCGATCCGAGAGTGTTGCCGGTTCTTGGGTTGGGTGTCGACTCCTCGGTGGCCACCCGAAATTGTGCGAGGTTAGTTAGAGGGACTCTGACGTTCAGGAGTTTCAGGCGTTTACCCAGCCAAGTAGAAACCGAGTGTACATGTGAAGCCTATAATGGGCAGTTGGTACACCCCTGTAGGATTAAATCTTTTAGAAAAGCCGTGTCCGTGGTTATGGATGACTCAGAACCTACGTTTGGTTCATAGAATAATATCAACTTAATCTTTCTTGAAAATTGCCAATATGTGAGTTGCCTTGATTGCTCTTCTTATGTCTGGGGTGACAAAGAGGGGACAAGGTTGTGTTATGTTTTGCGTAAGTAGGTGAATAGAGCCTTATTTATGCGATCCACAACGCATTCTTGGATCTTCCCTTACTCTAAATATAGATCGTTAGCCACTCATATATGCTAGTGCGGCTGCAACCTCAACCACTACCTTTCCTTACCGTGAGAAGTTAGTTATACTGTATTGATATATTCTCACCCCTTGCGTCTTTCTTTCACGTTACGTACAAACGATTGGGTCTTCAGACTACTACTTCGACACGAGCACCAGCAAGTACTTCGTGGAGGTTCCATCGGAGGAGGACGATGATGACTTTGCTCAGTAGGCCTACAGTTGGGTTTCAACGATCCGCGGGTCGTCGACCTATTCATTTGTAGCCCTCTCTAGGGCAATTTGCATCTTGTCCGTACTCGGACGTGTGTGTCTTTTGAGATGATGTTGTGATGTACTGTTGGACCATGAGGTCTCTGAATGATGTAATAATACCATTGGAAACTATATGCCTTGGATCTATATATTTATGTCTTAGTTTATGTTCATGCACTTATTACTTGTTGTCGAGAATCTGGCAGCGAAACGAGTGCTAGTTTCGTACGCCGGTGGCTAGTTATGCGCTCCCATCTCAAGCCGGGTGTGAAAGCGTCTAACTCAAGATGGTACCGCATTGCGGGCCTTACAATACCATCGGCTTCTTGATCTCCTGAGGAGTAGAGTGAGCATGGTGATATATCCCAAACGTATCTATAATTTCTGCTTGCTCCATGCATGTTTTGTGTGATATTGTTATGCTTTTGATACTCTTTCATACATTTTTGATCATATTTGATACTAACCTATTAACTCAGTGCACCTATTATGCTGTTTTTGTATTTTAGGTTTTCCCCTTTTATAAAGTGCCCAAACAATTCCAGCAAAAATATATAAAAAATCAGCATTCCAGAAGACTCCATACGCCCGAAGCAGAGCTGGAGGGGGTCACCTGTCACCCAGGCGGCCACCCAGCGCGGCCTAGGGGGAGGCCCCGCCCACAGGCCGCCTAGGTGACTTGGACCAACACCTGTGCCCCCCTTTGGATCTTATTTATATTCGCGTCGCGAAAACCATGATTCCGGAACCCTGTTCTCCAGAGGAAATTCGGATCTCCGCCGCCATCGCCAACAAGCTTCGGGGGACCAGAATTCCTATGTCGGCACCCTGCCGGGACGGGCAAGCACCCCCGGATTCATCTCCATCGACGTTGCTTCTTCCCTTTATGATGCGGGAGAAGTTCCTTGTCAGAACCCTCTGTTAGGTATGTGCTAGGGTTAGCTAGTGCCTTTGCATCATGTCAAAATTTCAAAAAGAAATCTTGGAAATCAAATTCAAAATCAAAATGGGAGAAGGAACACCCCCCAGATGAATTAATTCAAAAGGCCAGATAAAAATATTTTCCAAAAATTCATGTTAGAGTTTTGAAAAGTCTTATAAATGAGTGTGATTTTTTTATGAAATACCCCTTTTTGATTTAAAATTCAAATCATTTGAATTTTAAAAATGTTGAAAGTTTATGAGTGGCTAGTTGATTTTTTTATGAGGCCACATAAAAGTTTTCAGCATTTAATAAAATGTTTAGCTATTTATTTTAGCTAAACAGAACAAATTACAGAAAAACATAAAGGAAAGATTAAACAGAAAAGGGAAAAACCTTCCCTGGCGCCCAGGCGAAGTCGGCCCACCCCAGCCCAGCCGGCCCAAAGGGGCACGGGGGTCTTCTTCCCCCTCCCGCGCCTCCAAGCTGCTCGGTGGAATGCCACCGAGCTAGCTGGTGGCGACACGTCGTCGTCGACGAGCTTCCACCCCTCCTCGTGGCCCCTTCTCGCACCTGGACGCGCCCTGGAGAACGACGCGTCCATTCCCCCCCTCCAGAGCTTCCTCCTCCTCCTCCCGTGATCGTTTCCATCGCCACCCGAGAGCGCCGCCGCTCGCCGTCGCAAGAACTCGTGGCCATCGACGTCAAGGAGTCAAGCCAAGGTGTCCAATTGCTTCGCCGTCGTCGTCCTCGTCGAACTGAAGCAGGAATCGAACTCGGAGCCGTCGAAGTCGCCGGATTCTTCCTCGAGCTTCTGCCGGCCGCCGTGGAAGACTTCGTCGATTACGCCGCCGTTGAGCCACCCCAGACCTCGCCACCACCTCTGCTGGATTCAGGGTGAGCTTGCGAGTGATACCCCTCTCTTCTTCCCCTGGTTTGCTCGCTCTAGCCGGATCCGCCATGGATGCCGAAGCTTGTCGCCGCCATGGATGAGCTCGAGGTCGCCCCTGTGCCCCTTCGTCTCAGCCAGAGCGTGAGTTTGGCTCCTGAGCATGCTAGCTTTCGAACGCGAGCGAGTTCAGCCCGAACCGTGCACGGTAGCGTCGTCTACGACCTCGCCGTGGTTCTGCTTCCGCCGGAGTCGTCGCCGTCGTCGATTCCGAGCACCCCGCAAACCCTTGTTGCCCCCAGAAGACGCGGACGACCTCCAGGAGCAAGATGGTGTCCTCCCCGTGGCTTCCCGTGGCCCCTAGCTCATTCCGGCGAGTCGCCGCCGTGGCTCCAGTCGCCGGCGGCAAGCCGCCGGTGGGTTAGCCACTAATCACCCAGTTAGTGACCCCCTGGGTCACTGACCAGTGGGCCCAGTGGCTTAATTAAGCCACTGGATTAATTTAACCCACGGGTTAAGTTAACCCAGCCACTGACAGGGTGGCCCCACATGTCAGCCCCACCCCTGACGCCAGCCTGACGTCAGCCTGACGCAGTAAATCATTTAATTGAATTTCCAGAAAAGCTAAATGGTATAAATAATTCCAGAAAATCCAGAAAATACCCCAAATTTGGAAATTCATAGAAAATTCATATTAACTCCAAATTGGACAAATAATATATGAAAAATGATCAGGAGAAAATTATCTTTCCAAATATGCAACTTTTCAACTCTGTTTGACTTGAATTTAAAATTTGATCAGTAGAATTTGCTATTTGATTTAAATGGAATTAAATCAAATTTAATTCAAATATTTTGGCAACTTGAACCATGGCAACATGCTACATTTCACTTACACCTCAGAGGCATATCATACACATTTGAAGATAATTAAAAATGATCAAACCATATCACATATTACTTGGATAATGTTGAATTCAAATGTGGAGTTTGAATTTGCATTTTAAATGCAATATATTCCACTTAAATGGAATTGCGTCACACATCAAAACTTATACTTCAAGCTTTAACATTCAATCTTGTGCTTGAGCATTGCATTCATATTGATTGCTACTTCGTGCTTTGTTTGTCGAGTAGAGGTGGAACCGGAGCAAGAGGTCACCCCCTTCGCTGAAGATCCAGAACCCGAACCTCGTCAGCAAGGCAAGCAAAACCCCATTGATCATGTCGATAAAATCCCACTTCCCTCTCATGTCTCGCTTATGCATTGTTTAGGATGATCACCATGCTTCGTTTCTACTGCATAGATGAACCCATTCCTTTGCATGACCTATCATTTTGTCACAGTAGTAAGCAAACCACAATCCTAGCAACTATAGGAGTTGTTTGATATCATGTGGCCCCTACAATTGTTATCGCTTATTGCATGCTTAGTATGATACCATGTTGTTACTGTGATGTGAGTCGGGATGGGAATGATCATGTTGTTGATGGTAGAAAAGTGTTGGTGAATCGACCCTAATACAAGGTGAACGATGAGAGGCTGTGTAGGAGTACACGGTGGGTTGTCTCGTTGAACACCGCCCTAAGTCCGAGTTCTTGTGTGGTGATCCAAGATGAAGAGTACAACCACACATTGGGCTCACTGACCCCTCTCAACCTATTAACTCATCCCTTTCGATGTCCAGATGTCGCAGTAGTTCGGAGTTCTGGTAGGCTTGTGGCCTGGATGCTAAGTGAGAGAACGGCTCATCCGAGACCGGCTTATGCACCACGCACACATCGCTTGGGTCCACTTCGGTAAACCGGCCGGGTTCACGATTGTGGTAACCAACCCAAGTAGGCGGCTTTCTTGGACTAGATAGGCTATGAGGTAACAGTTGTGGTGAGCATCCTCGCTGGCACCCCTTAAATGGTGTCGAGATCAAAGGCGGTAAATGATGGTCATGTGTGTGTAGCGGTACACCCTTGCAAGGTTGACAAAACTATTCGAATAGCCGCGTCCGTGGTTATGGACTGCTTGGAAAGCTTAGCTTGATTATTAGATAACTTGAACCGGATACTTCTAAAATACACCAAGATAAGTGTGAGTGCTATGGCGTCCTTTCTCGTGGGAAGTCGAGGAAGGCACCATAGTGGTGTATTGGTTGGTGAAAGTAGTGGACTCGTGTACGCTTCTTACCTCAAGTCTGGTACTCGTAGTTCAGGATTAGCCAAGTCAAAGCTGGCATTTCTGCAAGTGAACCCCACCTCCTTTTACCTTGACACCTGGGCATGAGTAGTATAGCTCCTATGTAAGTCTTGCTGAGTACGCCTTTGTACTCACGTTTGCTTAATCTATGTTTTAGATGACGCCACTGACCCCGAAGGAGGCTTCTTCATCGAGTTGGACGACTGAAGTTAAGCTAGTCTAGTCCCAGTCAGCAGACTGGTTCCCTCGTGGAGGGATTTATGTTGAATAAGGCTTCTTAAGCCAATTTGTTAAACTTGTCTGTACTCAGACATAATTTGCTTCCGCTTTATGTTGTAATGTTGGATCACATGTTTGTGATCTCTGTGTGTACTCTATAAGAGTTATATATAAAATGTACACTTTGTAGAGAATTGCAATGGTACCTACTGTTCATGCAAGGCATGTGTGCTGCGTGTATGGTTATAACATGCATTTCTTTGTATGGGTTTTCGAGACCTTAGTTGTGTTCTGGCTGGCGGTCTTTCATACACCAAGTGGCCCTTAGATGTGCGCAGCTTGGGGCATCACGATGCGATTGCTCGAGACTCCGTCTCGTGCACACTTTGTGGTATGATCGAGCCCGCCCTAGACCCCGACTAAGTGATCGGGCTGGAGTAAGTCTATGTAAGAGTTTTGAGATAGTCAGTAGTATGGTGGAGGCGACTTGTCTTTGAATATGGGAGTTCACCACCCATACCATTAGACTTGTGTGCGGACGATGAGGACCCATCACAGTTGATCATCCGGCCTGGATGGGATGCCCCTCACGTACGATGCTTTCCGAGAATGTTCAGTGCTTGGCCTTGTCTGCTTAGACAAGTGGGTGCGGTTCTCGGCTCTCCATATGACTATGTCTTAACTGTACTTGCATACGCTAACCCCGGGTCCCGACAGACTTGGTATCAGAGCAGGACTGACTGTAGGACTAGTAGCCTTAGCCGAAATTGAGTCTAGCTTGCTATAGTTATATAGTTACTCTGGGTATATATGGGAACAACGTAAGGCTTCATTTTTCTCCTTACCACCTTCGTTCTGAGTTCTGAGTCACCCTTATCTTATTCTACGGGAAGGTAGGACTAGTCTCTCCTCTGTCTGTTTAGTACATCTCGTTGATTGCTTCCTTATAGCCGTAGGAAAGTTGTGTCAGGTTTTACTAGCATTGTTATAATGCTGATTTCTTACATCGTATTGTGTAAGTGCTGTTTTTCATGATTGAAAGAAATTGTCATTTCTTACAATTACAGCCGTTATGCTGTCCGAGTCATTCCAGGTTTATCTCATAATCTGATGCATTTGCAAACTCCTTTCTGTTTCAGATGGCAGATCTTCCCCCTCGGCAGATTGTTCGTTTGACCAGGTGCCTCGGTGTGCGTGGCCATCCCGCCACGTTGATCGAGATGATGTCCTATGTGGGATATCGATGGTACCCTGAGTACACCATCGAGGAGCAGTTCCACGACTTCAACCAGACGCAGTTACACTGCATTGGCCGGATCTACCCGAACCACGTTGGAGTCACCCAGCCTATCCACTTTGGACATGGCATCGGCGTTACCGAGAACATGGCTGTGCAGGATGCTGCATATTCATGTATTACACTGCTGAGAGAGGAGCACACCCTACTGAGAGAGACTTCATTCCGCTATATCCCTGCTGCACTTCCAGGAGAAGAGGGATATTACACCGGACTCTACTCAGATCACTCTGCAGAGGATCCAGCACTCCAGGTGACTGCTAGGTTTGCTAGTGACAGAGATCGTGATGCACGTGCTCTCCGTTTTGAGCTCCACGCTACTCGAGTTCGTTTGTACTGAGCACTGACGCTCTTGGCACCCTTTGTGAGCGTGGGATCAGTGGAGTACGATGCGATCTATCCAGTGAGGACCCAGATGCCTTCTCGAGTTGCTTGGCCCGAGATTGGAGGAATTTTTCCACCCCGTGGTCCTTTGCTTCCACCCTACACTGGACCTAGGCCCCATCCTTGCCCAAATGGATATCAGGGTCCACAAGCCTCCGTGTTTTCCGATGGTCACCTCCAGCTACCGGGATACGCGGGTAACTTTTACAAGGATTACTATGGAGATGGAGACGAGTGAGACCGCCTGTGGTCTTACTTAGTGAGGATGTAGTAGTATCCTAGTATATTGTAAGCAAGGTGTCTAAGTTCCAGAGGCTTAGATGAATAATGTATAGGAAGTCAGAGTGCCTCTGAAGGATGTATCATCTTCATCACGTTTGTATTAGCTTAGTGCTTGTACTAAAACGATGTATGGTTTGTATGACAGCTTGTGAATATATGGCTTGTATGCTTTATCACCATGTTGTCAAGATGATTACTTCCTTTGCTCTGTAATCCTTCCAGTACTTCAATACCTTGATTAGACTCTTGAAATCAACTCTGTTTGACTTTGGTTTTTCACCTTCAGGATGTCTCAAGGAACACGTGGCCAGATTGGTCGTAACCAAGGTCGTGCGAATGACCAGGTGGAAGGTAACCTTCCACCCCCACCCACGATGACCCAAGTTCTGATGGAGGTCGAGAGGAACCGCCGTGACTCTCACCACCTGTTGGAAGTCATCGCACGCAACACCACTCAGCAGCGCAATGAGCTGGTGTCCCTGAACGACTTCATCCGGCTTCATCCCCCGGTTTTTAGTTACTCCACCGAGCCCCTTGACGCCGATGACTGGCTTCGCAGCATCGAGAGGAAGCTCCAAGCCGGCCATGTTGCAGATGGCGACAAGGTCAACTATGCCACCTATCACCTTGAAGGTGCAGCAAGATCTTGGTGGGAGAATTTTCTGAATATGCGTCCCGTTGGACCACCTGCATCTTGGGAGGAATTCTGTACTTCTTTCCGCGAGCACCACATTCCCAAGGGTCTCATGGACCGCAAGTGTGAGGAATTCTGTAACCTCACTCAAGGCAGAAGAACCGTGGATGAGTTTAGTCGCGAGTTCAACCGACTGGCTCGTTACGCTACCGAAGAAGTTTCCACCGACTCCAAGAAACAAGAGAGGTTCCGTCATGGCCTCAACAGTGGACTCCGTCGCGAGCTCAACCTTCATGACTTTGCCACATTCCAGGTCCTTGTCAACAAGGCCATCAAAGCAGAGGACATGAACACCCCCAACGATTTTCGCAAACACCCTAGAGATGACAGTTCATCCAGTTCTGGCCCCCAGAAGCGCAAGATTTGGATCCCCAATAGCATGTTCCGCCAGAACAACCCACCGAGGCCATCCTATGTGGCGCCTCGTCCACCCACCCAGTTCCACCCAGCTCCACCAAACAACCCAGCTCCACGCACTATTTTCGGAGCTTGCTACAAGTGTGGTCAGGCAGGCCACTACTCTCGCGAGTGCGCCCAGAAAAAGTCCAGAACCAAAGTGCTCCACCACGTGCCGGAGGCAACAACAACAATAACAATGGTCGTGGCAAGCCACCCCAGAAGGTCTACACCGCCAAACCCGCTCCTCCCGCCACTCGTGGACGTCTGAACCAGGTTGCCGCTGAAGAGACTGACGACACCACTGACGTCATTCTTGGTACGCTCCCAGTCAATTTTGTTCCTACTTCAGTTCTTTTCGACCCAGGAGCATCTCATTCATTCATGTCGGAAAGTTATGCACTTCTTCATGAGTTACCCTTTGTTGAATTGTCCACCCCGATGGTTATTCAAACTCCAGGGTCAAGATGGCAAACTAATAGAGTGAGCCATGGTAATCAAATAGAAATTGAGGGTTTAGTATTCCTTGCTTCACTCATAGCCCTCAAGTCTTCAGACATTGATGTCATCCTTGGCATGGATTGGCTATCAAGACAAAATGCCTATCTGGATTGCAAAGGCAAATCCGTGAAACTCACCCACCCTTCGGGCAAAACCATCAACTATACCTCACCCAGAACAAGAACCCAAGTGCATTCTTTGAATGTACTCCCCCTTCCCGAACTTGAAGATATTCCGGTGGTTCGTGACTTCCCGGATGTCTTTCCTAAAGAACTGCCGGGCATGCCACCCGACAGATGTGTAGAATTTATAGTGGATCTTGTTCCAGGAACCGCACCAATTTCCAAACGCCCTTATAAAATGGCCCCACATGAGTTAGCTGAACTAAAAACCCAACTTGATGCTTCGTTGGCAAAAGGCTTCATCCGCCCTAGCTCATCGCCATGGGGTTGCCCCGTTCTGTTCGTAAAGAAGAAAGATGGAACAGAAAGGATGTGCGTAGACTATCGCCCGCTAAATTTAGCGACGATAAAGAACAAATACCCACTGCCCAGGATCAATGATCTTTATGATCAACTTGCAGGATCCTCCGTATTCTCCAAGATGGATTTGAGATTAGGTTATCATCATATCAGAATCCGAAACGAGGACATTCCCAAAACGGCTTTTACTACTCGTTATGGTCTTTACGAGTACACCGTCATGTCCTTTGGTTTAACCAATGCCCCCGCCACCTTCTCACGCTTGATGAATTCGATCTTCATGGAGTACCTAGATAAATTTGTTGTGGTTTCTCTCGATGACATTCTCATCTACTCGAAGAACGAAGAAGATCATGCCGAACACTTAAGGATGGTATTGATGAATCTTAGAGAGCATCGCCTGTACGCTAAATTCTCCAAGTGTGAATTTTGGCTACCAGAAGTGACCTACTTAGGCCACGTGATTTCTGCAAAAGGCATTGCTGTGAATCCCGAGAGAGTTCAGGCCGTCCTTGACTGGACTCCACCTGAATCGGTTAAGCAAGTTAGAACTTTTCTTGGCCTAGCCATTTATTGCCGTCGCTTCGTCGAGAACTTTTCTAAAGTTGCAAAGCCTCTAACTAAACTCCTCAAGAAAGATAAGAAATTCTTATGGACTCCCAAGTGCGAGGAAAGCTTTCAAGAGCTAAAAAGAAGATTGACTTCCGCACCCGTACTTGCACCTCCAGACACAAAAAGGGATTTCGAGATCTATTGTGACGCATCACGGCAAGGGTTAGGATGCATACTTCTGCAAGATCGACATGTGGTAGCTTATGCTTCACGCCAATTGCGGCCACATGAAGAGAATTATCCTACCCATGACCTTGAACTCGCTGCCGTAGTTCATGCCCTAACAACTTGGCGACATTACCTCCTTGGTAATCGTTGTGAGATTTATTCCGACCACCAAAGCCTCAAATATATTTTCACCCAGCCAGATCTTAATCTCAGGCAAAGACGCTGGATTGAGTTGATAAAAGATTAAGACGTAGGAATTTCTTACACCCCAGGCAAAGCCAATGTAATGGCTGATGCACTAAGTCGTAAGTCGTACTGTAACAACCTCATGTTACAGCAGTATCAACCACTTCTTCATGAGAACTTTCGCAAGCTCAATCTTGAAATTGTTCCTCATGGCTATCTTTCAACCTTGGTGGCGAAACCAACTCTTGAGGATCAAATTATAGTTTCCCAAAGGCGTGCACGAGGTGTTCGCCGGATCAAGGAGAACATTGCTAGCGGATTTGCTAAATGTTTCTCCACAGATAGCAAAGGAACGGTATTCTTTGAAAATCGTTTGGTAGTACCTAAGAATAAGGAACTAAGGCAACTCATCCTCAAAGAAGCCCATGACACACCCCTCTCAATTCATCCCGGTAGCACGAAAATGTACCGAGATCTACGCCAGAGATTTTGGTGGACTAGGATGAAGAGAGACATTGCTCAATTTGTTGCCGAATGTGATGTTTATCGTTGCATTAAGGCAGAACATCAAAGACCTGCTGGTACACTTCAACCTTTGTCCATTCCTGAGTGGAAATGGGACAAAGTCGGTATGGACTTCATCACCGGCTTTCCAAGAACCCAGAAAGGAAACAATGCCATCTTCGTTGTCATAGATAGGCTTTCCAAAGTTGCTCACTTCCTTCCGGTTCGCGAGTCTATAACTGCTAGTCAGTTAGCGGACTTGTACATCTCCAGAATTGTATCCCTTCATGGTGTTCCTTTGGAAATCAATTCTGATCGCGGTAGCCTTTTCACCTCTAGATTTTGGGGAAGCTTCCAACGTGCTATGGGAACTCATCTCTCCTTTAGTACGGCTTTCCATCCTCAGTCTAGCGGTCAAGTCGAAAGGGTTGACCAGATTCTTGAAGACATGCTTAGAGCTTGTGTTATCTCATTCGGAAAGAACTGGGAGAATTCTCTTCCATTTGCCGAATTTGCTTATAACAATAGTTTTCAATCTAGTCTGAACATGGCTCCTTTTGAACTCCTTTATGGACGACGATGTCGAACACCACTAAACTGGTCTGAAACCGGTGAAAGACAATTCTTTGGACCGGACATGATCAAGGAAGCAGAAGAGCAAGTTCGCATTGTTTGTGATCAATTGAAAGCAGCCCAGTCTCGTCAGAAAACCTACTATGATCGTCATCATAGGCAAGAGAGCTACAATCTGGATAAGAAGGCTTAGCTCCGGGTTACTCCTCTGAAGGGAACCCAACGTTTCGGTATCAAAGGCAAGTTGGCCCCACGTTACATCGGACCTTTCCGCATTATTGCTAAACGTGGAGAAGTTGCCTACCAACTTGAACTACCTCCGCACCTCTCCCGAGTACATGATGTATTCCATGGGTCCCAACTCAGGCGTTGCTTCAAGGACCCCATCCGCGAAGTCGACCATGAAACGCTTGATCTCCAAGATGACCTTTCTTATCGAGAATACCCCGTTCGTATTCTTGATTCCGCAGAGCGTGTCACTCGTCGTCAGAAGATTAGGCTTCTGAAAGTGCAATGGCCACACCACTCTGAAAGAGAAGCTACGTGGGAGAGAGAAGACCGTCTCATTGCCGAGTACCCCTCCTTCCTCCCGCAGACTTCTGAATCTCGGGACGAGATTCTTTTGAGTGGGGGCGAGTTGTCAGAACCCTCTGTTAGGTATGTGCTAGGGTTAGCTAGTGCCTTTGCATCATGTCAAAATTTCAAAAAGAAATCTTGGAAATCAAATTCAAAATCAAAATGGGAGAAGGAACACCCCCCACATGAATTAATTCAAAAGGCCAGATAAAAATATTTTCCAAAAATTCATGTTAGAGTTTTGAAAAGTCTTATAAATGAGTGTGATCACATATCAAGTGATGTGGGACCCATCCCATGCTCATAGATTTTTCAAATATTCATACAGTACCTTGGAATTAATGAAATACCCCTTTTTGATTTAAAATTCAAATCATTTGAATTTTAAAAATGTTGAAAGTTTATGAGTGGCAAGTTGATTTTTTTATGAGGCCACATAAAAGTTTTCAGCATTTAATAAAATGTTTAGCTATTTATTTTAGCTAAACATAAGAAATTACAGAAAAACAGAAAGGAAAGATTAAACAGAAAAGGGAAAAACCTTACTTGGCGCCCCGGCGAAGTCGGCCCACCCCAGCCCAGCCGGCCCAAAGGGGCACGGGGGTCTTCTTCCCCCTCCCGCGCCTCCAAGCTGCTCGGTGGAATGCCACCGAGCTAGCTGGTGGCGACACGTCGTCGTCGACGAGCTTCCACCCCTCCCCGTGGCCCCTTCTCGCACCTGGACGCGCCCTAGAGAACGACGCGTCCATTCCCCCCCTCCAGAGCTTCCTCCTCCTCCTCCCGTGATCGTTTCCATCGCCACCCGAGAGCGCCGCCGCTCGCCGTCGCAAGAACTCGTGGCCATCGACGTTAAGGAGTCAAGCCAAGGTGTCCAATTGCTTCGCCGTCGTCGTCCTCGTCGAACTGAAGCAGGAATCGAACTCGGAGTCGTCGAAGTCGCCGGATTCTTCCTCGAGCTTCTGCCGGCCGCCGTGGAAGACTTCGTCGATTACGCCGCCGTTGAGCCACCCCAGACCTCGCCACCACCTCTGCTGGATTCAGGGTGAGCTTGCGAGTGAAACCCCTCTCTTCTTCCCCTGGTTTGCTCGCTCTAGCCGGATCCGCCATGGATGTCGAAGCTTGTCTCCGCCATGGATGAGCTCGAGGTCGCCCCTGTGCCCCTTCGTCTCAGCCAGAGCGTGCGTTTGGCTCCTGAGCATGCTAGCTTTCGAACGCGAGCGAGTTCAGCCCGAACCGTGCACGGTAGCGGTGTGTACGACCTCGCCGTGGTTCTGCTTCCGCCGGAGTCGTCGCTGTCGTCGATTCCGAGCACCCCGCGAACCCTTGTTGCCTCCAGAAGACGCGGACGACCTCCAGGAGCAAGATGGTGTCCTCCCCGTGGCTTCCCGTGGCCCCTAGCTCATTCCGGAGAGTCGCCGCCGTGGCTCCAGTCGCCGGCGTCAAGCCGCCGGTGGGTTAGCCACTAATCACCCAGTTAGTGACCCCCTGGGTCACTGACCAGTGGGCCCAGTGGCTTAATTAAGCCACTGGATTAATTTAACCCACGGGTTAAGTTAACCCAGCCACTGACAGGGTGGCCCCACATGTCAGCCCCCCCCCCTGACGCCAGCCTGACGTCAGCCTGACGCAGTAAATCAGTTAATTGAATTTCCAGAAAAGCAAAATGGTTTAAATAATTCCAGAAAATCCAGAAAATACCCCAAACTTTGGAAATTCATAGAAAATTCATATTAACTCCAAATTGGACAAATAATATATGAAAAATGATCAGGAGAAAATTATCTTTCCAAATATGCAACTTTAAACTCTGTTTGAGTTGAATTTAAAATGTGATCAGTAGCATTTGCTATTTGATTTAAATGGAATTAAATCAAATTTAATTCAAATATTTTGGCAACTTGAACCATGGCAACATGCTACATTTCACTTACACCTCAGAGGCATATCATACACATTTGAAGATAATTCAAAATGATCAAACCATATCACATATTACTTGGATAATGTTGAATTCAAATGTGGAGTTTGAATTTGCATTTTAAATGCAATATATTCCACTTAAATGGAATTGCCTCACACATCAAAACTTATACTTCAAGATTTAACATTCAATCATGTGCTTGAGCATTGCATTCATATTGATTGCTACTTCGTGCTTTGTTTGTCGAGTAGAGGTGGAACCGGAGCAAGAGGTCACCCCCTTCGCTGAAGATCCAGAACCCGAACCTCGTCAGCAAGGCAAGCAAAACCCCATTGATCATGTCGATAAAATCCCACTTCCCTCTCATGTCTCGCTTATGCATTGTTTAGGATGATCACCATGCTTCGTTTCTATCGCATAGATGAACCCATTCCTTTGCATGACCTATCATTTTGTCACAGTAGTAAGCAAACCACAATCCTAGCAACTGTAGGAGTTGTTTGATATCATGTGGCCCCTACAATTGTTATCGCTTATTGCATGCTTAGTATGATACCATGTTGTTACTGTGATGTGAGTCGGGATGGGAATGATCATGTTGTTGATGGTAGAAAAGTGTTGGTGAATCGACCCTAATACAAGGTGAACGATGAGAGGCTGTGTAGGAGTACATGGTGGGTTGTCTCGTTGAACACCGCCCTAAGTCCGAGTTCTTGTGTGGTGATCCAAGATGAAGAGTACAACCACACATTGGGCTCACTGACCCCTCTCAACCTATTAACTCATCCCTTTCGATGTCCAGATGTCGCAGTAGTTCGGAGTTCTGGTAGGCTTGTCGCCTGGATGCTAAGTGAGAGAACGGCTCATCCAAGACCGGCTCATCCGAGACCGGCTTATGCACCACGCACACATCGCTTGGCTCCACTTCGGTAAACCGGCCGGGTTCACGATTGTGGTAACCAACCCAAGTAGGCGGCTTTCTTGGACTAGATAGGCTATGAGGTAACCGTTGTGGTGAGCATCCTCGCTGGCACCCCTTAAATGGTGTCGAGATCAAAGGCGGTAAATGATGGTCATGTGTGTGTAGCGGTACACCCTTGCAAGGTTAGCAAAACTATTCGAATAGCCGTGTCCGCGGTTATGGACTGCTTGGAAAGCTTAGCTTGATTATTAGATAACTTGAACCGGATACTTCTAAAATACACCAAGATAAGTGTGAGTGCTATGGCGTCCTTTCTCGTGGGAAGTCGAGGAAGGCACCATAGTGGTGTATTGGTTGGTGAAAGTAGTGGACTCGTGTACGCTTCTTACCTCAAGTCTGGTACTCGTAGTTCAGGATTAGCCAAGTCAAAGTTGGCATTTCTGCAAGTGAACCCCACCTCCTTTTACCTTGACACCTGGGCATGAGTAGTATAGCTCCTATGTAAGTCTTGCTGAGTACGCCTTTGTACTCACGTTTGCTTAATCTATGTTTTAGATGACGCCACTGACCCCGAAGGTGGCTTCTTCATCGAGCTGGACGACTAAAGTTAAGCTAGTCTAGTCCCAGTCAGCAGACTGGTTCCCTCGTGGAGGGCTTTATGTTGAATAAGGCTTCTTCCGCTTTATGTTGTAATGTTGGATCACATGTTTGTGATCTCTGTGTGTACTCTATAAGAGTTATATATAAAATGTACACTTTGTAGAGAATTGCAATGGTACCTACTGTTCATGCAAGGCATGTGTGCTGCGTGTATGGTTATAACATGCATGTCTTTGTATGGGTTTTCGAGACCTTAGTTGTGTTCTGGCTGGCGGTCTTTCATACACCAAGTGGCCCTTAGATGTGCGCAGCTTGGGGCATCGCGATGCGATTGCTCGAGACTCCGTCTCGTGCACACTTTGTGGTATGATCGAGCCCGCCCTAGACCCCGACTAAGTGATCGGGCTGGAGTAAGTCTATGTAAGAGTTTTGAGATAGTCGGTAGTATGGTGGAGGCGACTTGTCTTTGAATATGGGAGTTCACCACCCATACCATTAGACTTGTGTGCGGACGATGAGGACCCATCACAGTTGATCATCCGGCCTGGATGGGATGCCCCTCACGTACGATGCTTTCCGAGAATGTTCAGTACTTGGCCTTGTCTGCTTAGACAAGTGGGTGCGGTTCTCGGCTCTCCATATGACTATGTCTTAACTGTACTTGCATACGCTAACCCCGGGTCCCGACATTCCTCCTCAGGGTTGAGGTTTCTACATTAGCTATGTGGTCAATTCTCTCTCCCATGATGCGATCTTCGTTGTGATCATAGGCTATGTTAATCTAGGGTTAGCCCATGATATTTCCCTTCCTCTATTTATTGGATTGATGTACTCACTTGGTCTTATCTAGTATAATCCCGAGACCAACATAGTCTACAAGAATAGAGAGTCTCTTGGTACTTGTATTGATTGAAGATTGGTTAGAATAATATTTTAATGAGTGATTTCCTCTTTTGTGAATGGATTGAAGATTGAGAGTCTCTTGGTACTTGTACTTGACTATCATTGAGATCTGTTGTGGTGACTGTGGTACTCTCTTTGGATGGCCACGGTGACATTGGGAAATTTGTAGATGAGAACTATGAACTCTAAGGTGTGCTTTTGTATCCCTACACAATTCTCGTCCTCTCTTGACCACGAAGGAATGACCTCCGAGTACGTCTCCAATGCATGTTTTAGTGGAAATATCATGTGATTAAACTATGTTAGTGTTGTTGGGAGTTGCCACTAGTGAAAGTATGAAGCCTAGGCCTTCTTTCCACCTTTGCAATACCATTTGTGCTCACGTTTACTACTTTCTACCTTGCTGCACTTTTTATTATAGATGTATATTACCTTTCTTCGCCACACCTATCACCCATATTTTTCCATCTCCTCGCCGAACTAGTGCTCCTATACAACTCCTAGTTGTATTATGTGTGTTGGGGACACAAGAGACTTCTTGTATCTTAATTGCAGGGTTGCTTGAGGGAGACCATCTTCAACCTCTACTTCCCTGAGTTCGATAAAACTTAGGTCATCCACTTGAGGGAAATTTCTCCTTTCCTACAAACCTTTGCGCTTGGATGCCCAACATAGTCTACAAGAATAGAAGCGTGTGTTGACATCAAGATATTTCTGGCGCCGTTGCCAGAGAGGTATGGTTTGAAGGTATATCTTTAGATCTTACAATTAAATCTATTTGTTTCTTTTTTCACGAGTTAGGCTTTATGGAAAACAACAAAAAAATTATGAGAGAGCTTTATGAGCTCTATCTTGAGTTAGGACATGAAGTGTTTGACGAGGAGATCAAAAAGCCTATGGAACTTTATTATTTGCATAACACTCATGTTAGTAGAAATGTTATTAGTATGTAATTTTTGAATAATTGTGATGCTAATGATATGCAAAGCTATAAGCTTGGGGATGCTACGTTTGATGAAATTGATCTTTTTAGCCCCCCAAGTTTTGATGAAGAAATTTATTTTCATGATACTTTGCCTCCTATATATGATGATTATTGTGATTACACTTATGATATAAAGAATAAAATTTTGCAAGTGGATCATGATAAGACTGATTCATATGATAGCTAGTTTGTTGAGTTTGCTCCCACTACTAATGAGAACGATCTTGCTTATGTGGGAAGTAATAAATTTTCTATGATTTTGGATCATGATAAGGAAGTTCTATGTGCTACTTATATTGTTGAGTTTATTCGTGATCCCACTGAAAATTATTATGATAAGGGAACATATGCTTATAGATATTTCAATAATATCAAGTTCCCTCTCTTTATGTTGAAGGTTTTGAAGTTCCACTTGTTTTGCCTTCCTATGCTAATATCTTTATGCTTTAATGAGTTATTTCTCTACAAGATCCCTTTTCATAGGAAGCATGTTAGACTTAGATGTGTTTGTTATTTGCTTATTGATGCTCTCCTTTGTTCCTCAACTCTTATTCCTACGAGAGCATCATTAAAATCTTAAGCCTATCTTTATGGCTATAAAGAAAGAGCTCTAGGGATACAACCCTTGTTATCTTTACTTTCAGTTTGTTCTTTCAGTTTTTAGTGGTCTTGATGTTTGTTACTACTGTAGCAACATCATTGTATCTTTATTTTCAAGCTTTGTGCCAAGTTTAGCCTCCAATTGCAAGAAGTTCAAAAGTTGTGACATGCTGTCCAGAAAACAGATTCTCTCCTTGGACGGAAAAATTCGCCTAAAATCACCAGATCATATTTTTGATCTGAATTCTTTTGACAGTGTGCTCTATACAATTGGTTTTCGAGTGTCTGTTCTGAGTATTTATTTATTTTAGTTGCAGAAGTACCCCGAAAAAATTACTTACTACCTGCTGGTCTGTTTTTCACAGATTCTGCCACGTTTTTCCTTTCCTCAATTTGACAAACCTTAAGCTTGCTTTTTCTTTGCAAAAACTTTTTGGCAATCTTGAGAAACATTATCCCTTCAAGAAAATATTTATTTCCAGTACAGGAAAATTGTTTTATTGTGGGTACTAACCTCTCTAATCAGCTTATGATGAGTTACGTATGAAGGGAGTTTTCAAGTGTGCGAGGGAAGATGACGAAAGAAGATCCGGGAGTGTCAAATTCTCAAGCTTGGGGATGCCCCCATGCATCCCCAATAAATATTCAAGGAGATTCAAGCGTCTATGCTTGGGGATGCCCCCGTGCATCCCGTTCTCCATCGACAATCACCAGTTCGTCATTCGTCTCACTATATTTTTCTCACTTCATGCGTTATGTGCTATACTTGGAGCATCTTGCTCCCTAGTTTACTTTTTAGTTTTCTCTTTCTGTTCATAACAAGTTAGAACCCAGCTTTCTTTATGTGGGAGAGAAACACGCTCCACTTCAAACTAGAACACATCATAGGATTTTCATGCTTATCTTTCTTTTGTTGTGTGTTCTTTATCTTTTCGTAGTTGTTGTCATGTTTAGCTCTTAGTTTTCATGTTTATCTTTTTCAAGAGATTTTGTTTAGTTTGTTGTTGGAACTCTCTTTAGTTTTCATATTTATCTTGTTTAGAGAATTGGCTTGTTAAACTAAGTTGTGTCTTGACTTGAAGTGGGTAATTGAGGTTGCTATTCAATTGTAGTAGTAACTTGCAAGAATTTTGAGGTATTGTCTTGAGTAATGTTTGAACTTTTGGTGTCAAGAGCTTTAGCCTATTAGTGATAGGTGTCGTATTTTAGGCAATCCATGTTTATTTTCAAAAACTACAAAAAAATAGTTGAGAACTCTAGCGACTAGATTGATCACTCATCTTTGGAGGGATCGGATATTAGAGTGCAGTCACGTACCAGGAGTCGAGGATGCGCAAGGATAACCAAACCCCCATACACTTCTCCTCGGGGTACTTGTCTCTCTGAGAACCTCCTCATTAGATTGTGAGTTACCGATAATAAGTGCATGAGTTCTTCGGAATAATGTAAGTATTGAAAGTTGACACTTCCACCAGCTCATATTTGCTAGCCTCTTCGGTACCGCGCATTTCCCTCTTCTCACTCTGAGAGTTGGCGTCCACCTCGCCGGTGCATCCAAACCCTTGTCATGATACGCTCTGTCATCATCAACCTCCATATATCTTTCCTCAAAACAGCCACCATACCTACCTATCAAGGCATTTCCATAGCCTTTCCGAGATACATTGCCATGCAACATCCACCTTCTCATGACTTCTTCATGTCATACATATTCCTGCTACACTGGCAGAGGCATACATTTGCATACATCATGATAGCTACATCTTCTTTATGTTGAGTACCTTGTAAAGTGTGAAAGATCTTCTATACTTCTTGTAAAATAGAGTGTTGCCCTTAAGTGAGGAAAAGACCCCAAAGAGGACAAATTTAAAAGATCCCAAAGAGTACAAATGAGAGTTCAATAGAAAGAGCCATTGAGGCCACCAAAAAATACAAAAAATAGAAAAAAGAGAAAAATAAAATAAAAAGAGAGAAGGGGGGCAACACTACTATTCCTTTTGAAAGATCCACACTCGTACTCCCTCTTATATCTTGTACTCCATAGAGAAGATCATATATGCATATAGCTATGTGGGGACCTTCACACTATAGTACTTGGCTTGTATATTCCAATGATGAGCCTCCTCAAACGAGATCTAGGTCTTCTTGAGCGAGCAAGTTGGATGCACCCCCACTATTTCCATTGGAGAGCTTTTCTTAGCTCGTGTGTGCATCCGTTGCATGGCAATCCCTACTCCTCACATCATATATATCATTTGGCCTTCTCTCGCCTATGATTGTCCTCACTGATGTGACCCTTTCACACCTTTTTTGTCTTCATCATCCACCATATCTCTCTTTGCCATCCTAAGTGTTAAATCTCGTGCTTACGCTCATCCAGTGCATGAGTGCTCAAAATATCGAAAGGGAGTGGATCAATTTGACTTGTACGTGGCTAGTGGTCTGGGGACAAGTCAAGATAAGATTCCAAAGAACACTAGGTGTGAAACTTTAGAAGATTGAGTTCGAAAAAAATAAATATTTCTCTCTCTCGTATTCCCATCCCCCACTTCTTGCACGCAAACACCATCTGGAGACATTCGAGTCACGGCCAACAAGAGCTCATGCACCTTTATGTTCTGATGTTTCTTGTTTCAATGCTAATATAGACTCTTGCTTGTTATGACTTGTATTGAATTACATGCCATGATTGCTTTACTTACAAAGTTCTTATATGATTGGTAGCATGTCACCACAGAAATTATGCTTGTTATCATTTACCTACTCGAGGATGAGCAGGAATTAAGCTTGGGGATGTTGATACGTCCCAAACATATCTATAATTTTTGCTTGCTCCATGCATGTTTTGGGTGTTATTGCTATTCTTTTGATACTCTTTCATAAATTTTTATCATATTTGGACTACCCTATTAACTCAGTGCACCATAGTGCCAGTTCCTATTTTCTGATGTTTTTGTATTTCAGGTTTTCCCCTTTTATAAAGTGCCCAAACAATTCCGGGGAAATATACAAAAAATAAGCGTTCCAGAAGACTCCATACGCCCGAGGGAGAGCCGAAGGGGGGCCACCTGTCACCCAGGCGCCCACCCGACGCGGCCTAGGGGGAGGCCACGCCCACAGGCCGCATAGCGGACTGGTACCACCCCCGGTGCCCCCCTTTGGCTCTTATTTATACTCACGTCGCGAAAACCCTGATTCCGGAACCCTTTTCTCCAGAAGAAATTCCTATCTCCGCCGCCATGGCCAACAAGCTTCGGGGGACCAGAATTCCTATCCCGACACCCTGCTGGGATGGGGAAGTGCCCCTGGATTCATCTCCATCGATGTTGCTTCCTCCCTCCATGATGCGGGAGTAGTTCCTCCTTGGGTCTGAGGTTTCTACAATAGCTATGCGGTCAATTCTCTCTCCCATGATGTGATCTTCGTTGTGATCATAGGCTATGTTAATCTAGGGTGATCCCATGATATTTCCCCTTCCTCTATGTATTGGATTGAGGTACTCACTTGATCTTATCTAGTACAATCCCCGAGACCATGGTGACAGCGGTCTATTGGACATTGGTTAGAAGAATATTTTAATGAGTAATTTCCTCTTTTGTGATTGATTGAAGATTGAGAGTCTCTTGGTTCTTGTCATTTACTATACTTGAGATATGCTGTGGTGATTGTGGTACTCTCTTTGGATGGCCGCGGTGAAATTGGGAAATTCGTAGATGAGAACTATGAACTTTAAGGTGTGCTTTTCTAGTCCTACACAATTCCCGTCCTGTATTGACCACAAAGGAATGACCTCCGAGTACGTCTCCAATGCATGTTTTAGTGGAAATATCATGTTCTTAGACTATGTTAATGGTGTTGGGAGTTGCCACTTGTGAAAGTATGAAGCCTAGGCCTTGTTTCCACCTTTGTAATACCATTTGTGCTAACGTTTACTACTTGCTACCTTGCTGCACTTTTTATTACAGATTTATATTATCTTGCTTTGCCACCCCTATCACCCATATTTTACCATCTCTTTGGCGAACTAGTGCACCTATACAACTCCTAGTTGTATTAGGTGTGTTGGGGACACAAGACACTTCTTGTATCTTAATTGCAGGGTTGCTTGAGAGAGACCATCTTCAACCTCTACTTCCCTGAGTTCGATAAACCTTAGGTCTTCCACTTGAGTGAAATTGCTGCTGTCCTACAAACTTCTGCGCTTGGAGGCCCAACATAGTCTACAAGAATAGAAGCGTGTGTAGACATCACATGGTCACTATAATACAAGACATGGCAATAAAAGGAAAAAAGTAAAGGACATACCTTGTCCGACTCCTCCCTCTTCGTCTTCTTCAACTCCCTCGGTCATCTTCTCCAGCTCCCTCGGTGTGATTCGAAGAACGACCCATCGACCACCACGGATCAACAACCTACGGAGTAGGAGAATCATTAATGATGTCGCATTTCTAGTAAAGACAGAAACATGAAAATATATACCTGAGTAGCCCGGTTGCGCTTCCAAAAAGGGTTTAAACCCACTTGAGTGATCACACTGATCAACTCCCCAAGGATCCTCTTCGTTGACCGAATTACTTCATCCGGATCCAAATTGACTTGAGAAAATCTCATGTCATCTGCAGGACCGGATTATTCACACATAATCCAGGGATGAATGCTCAGTGGTTGGATTTGCCATCCGACCCAGCACTTCAGTAGATCGATAACACTTAGACCATGAAATAAAAGAGCTCTAACCCGGTGGAGAACCGGCTCAAGTTTATTCTTGTCATCTTTTCTTGGTTAGGAGTTTAGGACTGGGGAGTATACAAGTCGATCCTCGCACAAACTGGGCAACGACGGCTCACCCTCTGGACTGGTCTCCTTACAGTAGAAGTAGGATTTTTGCCATACCTTGGCATGGATATGAAGTTTCATCTTGGGAAAATCGTGACGAGCTCGCCGCAGTATGGCGACGGCTCCGCACTCTACATGACTTCCCCCGCTTTTCTCTGTTTCTTTGTTTCCATAGAAAAATTCTTGGAACAGAGGAATGGACGGCTCCATCTGAAGATAGAACTCGTAGAAGATGGTGAAGTTGCTGATATTTAGAACAGAATTAGCCAACGGGTCTTGAGGGTGTAACCCAAGGAATTCCAGGAGACCTCTGAAAAAGCGAGACCCAGGAGGGCGAAACCCGCGGGTGACATGGTCTGCACATACCATGACCTCATCTATCTCAGGTTGAGGTCAGAACTCGTTAAGAGGAGAACTTCATCCGATGGATTCCTACAATGGGAGTAGTGTTGTGGGAAAATCACGCCAGATGTCCTCATGGAGGAGTTGACTGCGGCGAATTTGCTACGAGTGTGCACGAGGAGGGAGAGTCTATCGGCTGAGAGTCGGAACGATGATCAAGAAAAGAGAGACACAGGGATTTACCTAGGTTTGGCCCCTCGATGAGGTAAAAAACTACTTTCTGCCTTTGTTGTATTATACGTAAAACTTGATTACAAGGGCGCTGAAGTGACCGGTGTCTCAAGAACTAGACTAGATTGATTTCCCTTGAAATGTCCCCAGGCCTTGGCTTATATACACGCCGAGTCCTAGGGTTTTCAATGAGAACGACTATCAAACGAGGTGGAGTCCTATTCTATCTCTTCGATGACTTGTCTTGTTCTTCAAGGTAGCTTGAACTCCTTTCTTCTGGCGTCGGCCTTCATCTTTGTAAGTCGATCGGATCATAGGTCGAACCTTCTCCTGGGCCTTCCTGTTGACGAGTCGTCCCATAAGCCGACTCTTTCTTCATCTTGATTATGGAGGCCTTCTTGCTAACATCTCCGGGTATGTGAAGCATTCCCTCGACAGTAGCCCCCAAGATTGGCATAAAGCCGACTTTAGGGCAATATTTTCCTTGAGAATTAAACGTTGCATAGATCTGGTAAAATGAGTCAAGGGACCCTCCGGGAGTACATGTGTCATCTGATTCCTAACGGTGATATCCATAAAATCTTGCGTGCAATCCTTTTCCTCACACAAAAATTGAGGCTCCGCCCTCACTGCCCTATCTTATCATGCACGAGGATCGACGAACCCCTATTTATTCATAATGCAGGATTTTTGCACTTTTAGTTGAATCAAGGTCCTCATAAATAGGATCTAACCACATCAAAGTTTTACGAAGGTGCAAAAAGAAGTGTGGCTTGCCTTTTACCAATAAGGTGTGAAGAAACTCCTGGTCTTCAACACAATTAAACTCCTAAAGATATATTTTTAAATAGCCACAGAAAATGTCACGTAAAAGGTTTTCTTTAACTAGCAAAAATCAATAGAACATCATGGCATGAAACCTATGCAAAAATTAAGAGGAGTTCAAGAAAAAACTAGGGAAGAAGTTGCATATCATTTGGACTTGTGGATCAAAAGATATAGGTGGTCAAAGATTTGGTCAAAAGATATAGGTGGTCGAAGGCGGGTTTTGGAAGTGCGCCTTCACTTAAAACGGTTCGGGCTGGGCTAGGGTCACTAGCAGGTGGGCCAAGGTGTCGGGTGGGAGAGAAACAGAGGGGGAAGAAGATCAAGGGCTCACCGGCGGCGAGAACTCCGACGAGAGGGCACGGCTGGGGGCGGCGAGCGCGCAGGGAGGTCGGGACCACGTCGGTGATCACGCCTGTACCAGTGGCCCAGCGGGAGGTGACCGGAAGACGAGGCTAGCTTCATCTTCGCCGACTGTAGGCGGCGAGGGTCGCCGGGGTTCAGCCCCTCGTCGATTCCGGTAGCCAATCGGGAAGGGGCAGGTGGGGAAGTGATACGTCCCAAACGTATCTATAATTTCTTCTTGTTCCATGCATGTTTTGTGTGACTTTTCCATGTTTTTCTTGAACTTTCATACACTTTTGAACCTATTTGGACAAACCTATTAACTCAGTGCACCCAGTTGCTAGTTTCTGTTTTCTGCTGTTTTTGTACTTCAGGTTTTCCAGCCATTAAAAGTGCTCCAAAAATTCCGGGAAAAATATAAAAAAAATCTGCGCAACAGAAGCTTCCGTAATCACCAAGAGAGGGAAGGGGGCCACCACCAGGCAGCCAGGAGGGCAGGTGGCGCGGCCCCACCCTGGGCTGCGCCAGGGACACTCCTGACTGCCTCGTGGGTCCCCTCGACGCCCCCTTCGCCTATATTTACCCCTCGGGGTGGAAACCCCTAATACAGACTCCTTTTTCGCGATCTCGCCTCTGTTCCGCCGCCGCCGCCGTTTCTAGATCGGGGCTGCCTGGAGAAGCTGCTCCGGCACCCTGCCGGTAGAAGCTACCCCCTCCGGGAGACCCTCCATAGCCATGGACGCCTCCCGTATGTACCGCGAGTAGTTTCCCTTGGACCATGGGTCCGTCACTAGTAGCTATGTGATCTATCTCTCCCCCTTTTGTGCTTCCACTTTAGAGTCCTCGTGAGCTGCGTCACATGCTCGAGGCATCTATGTAATTTCTGCTGTTGCTATGCTGAGTTTGTTGGGATCTGATGGATTATGAGACTATGTTCAGATTGTGATGAGTAATATATTTGGTTCTTCTCTTTTATATTTTGTTCTTGAGTAAATTCTTGCATGTTCTCCGTTGCGGTATTTGCTTTGGCCAAGTATTTTATTTGCAACTCCAAGAGAGAGCGTTATGCTCGATTGTGGGTTCAGCCCCTTGATGTCTATCTTGAGTGACAGAAACATGAGACTAGGGGATGTGTTGTTGCCACCAGGGATAAAACAACGGTTCTTGTACCTGCGGGTGCAAGGATTGTTTACTTTACGAATAGTTCTTTTAATGCAGTTGTCTGTTGCTTTGAGTTTACAGTTTGGGTGGGATTCGCAACTTAATACCAGCGAGATGTTCTGGATAGATATCTCAAGGTGGATGATTCGTAGTAGATGCAGATGGATTTCGGTCTACTTACTTTGGCGTACTGCCCATTGCTTTTGAGCCCTTCCTTTATTTGTAGCATAGTTAGCATTGCGGTGCCTTCATAATCCTGTCAATTGCCCAACTGTGATTTGTTTACCTCGCTAGCACTTTTATCGTCTTTTGGGAGAGAGACATCACTAGTGAAAATCACGGGACCCCGGTCCATCTTCATATCACTATTTACACCCTTATTACTTTCAGTCTTTACTTTCAGTTGCCCCTATTATTATCTCTTGCGTTGATCCTTTGTAAACAGCAAGGCCGAAGGAATTGACAACTCCTTTGTACTCGTTGGGAGCAAAGTTATTTGTATCTGTGTGCAGGTCCAGGTGAAGCTAGCAACCTTGGCGCCATTGTTCACTTTACCACCTTCTTGTATCCTTCGGAGTCCTACGGGAGACAAACCTTGGTATCTTTGCCAAGGGAAAACTTGCCGCTGCACTATATCTCACTCTGCATTTGGGGTAACCAACGAGGCTTGAAGAGTATTAACACTCTCTTGCCATCAGCAAGTTTTCTGGCGCCGTTGCCGGGGACTCCAGTCTACAAGATAGGGGAGTTGCACACTATCTTTTATCTTTGCTTTTTAGTCTTGTTAGTTTACCTTTCAGTTTTTACTTTTGTTTCCTTAATCAAAAATACCAAAAACACATGTTACCTTTTCAGTAGTTACCACTATGGCTCGTCCTTTTGCCTTTGGTGAGGCAGAAGTGCTTACCTTTACTCAAAGAGGTGGTGAAAGTTTGAAAGATGCTTGGTATAGAATTAATGATTGTCAAAAAAGAGCCACCAAGAAGCAATCCACTACTGTCCTGCTTAGAAATTTTTATGTTGGGATTACTTCTTGGAATAGGTTTCTCTTAGACACTGCTATCAATGGGAACCTCATAGAGGCCCCAGTTTGGGAAGCCCTTAATGTTATTGAAAATCTTGTTGGAATTATCCCCATTGTTAGTATTAAGGAGGACATTACTTTAGCTCACATTATGAGAAAACTTGAAAAGATAGAGCTAGAGACGCCAAGTATCGATAGGGTGAATGAGTTGGATCGTAAGATTCAAGGGAATTTGAATAGGCTAGATAATTCCATGCAGAAAATTGTCAAAACTTTGGAGACTATCAAATCCCTTGATGAAAAGTCTTCTAGGATAGAAAAGATTGAGGAAGTTATTGAAACTTTAGGAACTACCTTTTCCTCAATCAAAACCAAAAAGGATGAAACTCCAGCAAAGAAGGAACCTAAGTCCGTTTACGTTACCAACATTCTCCAAGAAGAATTTTCATTCGTCCTTTATTTGAGAAACCCATTCAGACTAGTTGTACTATTTAAGAGATTTTTGATGATCATGATGATGGTTCAATAGATGCAACTTGATCTTCTGCTTTAAGCCTAGCTAATGGGTCTAAAAAAGCGGTTTCGGGAGGCAGCCCGCAACGAATTTAGGTTTTTCTTTTTGCTTTTGTTCTATTCATAGTGGTCTTGATGATTGTTACTACTATAGCGACATCATTGTATCTTTACTTTTCAATCTTTGTGCCAAGTTTAGCCTCATACGGCAAGGGAATTAAAAGTTGTGACATGCTGTCCAGAAAAGAGATTCTGTCCTCGTGACTAGAAAAATCAGAGAAAAATCCCAGTTCATCTTTTTGAGCTGAATTTTTTACACAGCGTGCTCTATAAAATCACGAAACTTCCTTATGTTCTGAGTTTTTTGATTTGAGTTGCAAAAGTACCTCTAA
The DNA here is from genome assembly GCA_950022295.1 of Bromus sterilis. Lineage (NCBI taxonomy): Eukaryota > Viridiplantae > Streptophyta > Magnoliopsida > Poales > Poaceae > Bromus > Bromus sterilis. Next base: position 188,834,449 of record OX465599.1, on the reverse strand, counting down.
AAAATTCGTTTCTATCTGCTGTTCAGTTTTTCACAGATTCTGCCACGTTTTGTCTCTCTTCACTTTTGCAAACTTTAAGCTTGCTTTTTATTTGCAAAAAACCTTTTGGAAATCTTGGGAAACAGTAGCTCTTCCTGGAAATCTTTATTTGCAGTAGAGGAAAATTATTTTATTAGGGTACTAACCTCTCTAATCAGCCTACAATGAGTTATGTATGAAGGGAGTTTTCAAGTGCGCGATGGAGGATGATGAAAGAAGATTCAGGAGGGTCAAACGCTCAAGCTTGGGGATGCCCATGTGCACCCCCAATAAATATTCAAGGAGACTCAAGCGTCTAAGCTTGGGGATGCCCCCGTGAATCCCCTTCTTCATCAACAATTAGCAGTTCGTCTCTCGTTGCACTATATTTTTATCACTTCATGCGTTATGTGCTTTTCTTGGAGCATCTCGCTCTTAGGTTTTGTTTTTAGTTTTCTTTTGCTTTGTTTTCTGTAGTAACAAGTTATACCCCAACTTAATCTTTTGTGTGGGAGAGATTCACGCTCCGCTTGAACTAGAACTCCTCATAGGATTTGCATGCTTATTTTGTTTAGCTGTGAGCTGTTCTTTTTCTTTTCTTAGCTGTTGTTCTGTTTAGTTGTAGTGCTTTAGTTTTTCTAGAGATTTTCTTTTGTCTTAGGTTGAACTTTCTATAGGTTGCATGTTTTATCTTGTTAGAGAGTTTGCCTGTTGCACTGAGTTCTGTGTCTTGACTGAAAGTAGGTAGTTAAAGTTGCTATTCTCTTTGTAGTAGTAACTTGCAATAGTTTTGAGGTATTGACTAGAGTAATGTTTGAACTTATGGTGTCAAGAGCTCTTGCCTATTAGTGATAGATGTCGTATTTTGGGCAATCCGTGTGTTTTTCGAAAACCAAAAACCCCTTTTGAGAACTCTAGCTACTAGATGGATCACTAACCTCTGGAGGGTTCGAATATTAGAGTACACTCACATACCATGAGTCAAGGATGCGCAAGGATAGCCAAACCCCCATACACTCCTCCTCGGGTTACCTGTCTCTTTGTGAATCTCCTGATTAGATTGAGAGTTACCGATAATAAGTGCATGAGTTCTTCGTACTAATGTGAGTATTCGAAAGTTGACACTTCCAGCCACCTATACTTTTTCTAGCCTCTTCGGTGCCGTGCATTGCCCTTTCTCACCTCGAGAGTTGGCGCATACTTCGCCGGTGCATCCAAACCCTTGGCACGATACGCTCTGTGATCATAAGCCTCCTTATATCTTTCCTCAAAAAAGCCACCATACCTACCTACAAGGCATTTCCATAGCCTTTCCAAGATACATTGCCATGCAACATCCACCTTCTCATGACTTGATCTTCATGTCATACATGCTACTTGCTTGATCGATGAGCCACATGCTAGTTGGGCCATGCCCTAATCATTGCTACATGACGCGCTAGTATCATTGCATATCCTGCTATCCTGGCAGAAGCATACATTTGCATCATGATAGTTACATTTTCTTTATGTGAGTACCTTTGTAAAGTGTGAAAGATCTCATATATTCTTGTAAAATATAGAGTATTGTCCCTAAAGTGAGGAAAAGATCCCAAAGAGGACAACATGAAAAGATCCCAAAGAGGACAAATGAGAGTTAAATAGAAAGAGCCATGAGGCCACCAAAAAATAAAGAGAAAAAGAGAAAAGAAATAAAAAGAGAGAAGGGGGCATACTACTATTCCTTTTGAGAGATCCACACTAGTACTTCATGTTCTATCCCTTGTACTCCATAGCGATCATCATCATGCATATAGCTATGTGGGGACCCTTCACACTATATAACTTGGCTTGTATATTCCAATGATGAGCCTACTCAAACGAGCTCTAGGTCTTCTTGAGCAAGAAAGTTAGATGCACCCCCACTAGTTCCCTTGGAGAGCTTTTAGCTCACATGTGCATCCGTTGTATGGCAATCACTACTCCTCGCATCATATCTATCATACGGCCTTCTCTCGCCTATGATTGTCCTCATTGATGTGAGCCTTTCACACCTTTTTGTCTTCCTCCTCCACCTTCTTTCTTTTTCGCCTTTTAGGTGTCAACTTTCTTGCTCACGCTCATCCATTGCATGAGTGCTCAAAATATTGAAAGGGAGTGGATCAGTTTGACTTGTACCTGGCTAGTGGTCTGGGGACGAGTCCAGATAAGAATCCAAAGGAGACCAAGTGTGAAACTTTAGTAGATAGTTGATCTCAACAACCTTATTTTTTCTCTCGTATTTCCCTATCCCTTGCTTGCACGCAAACACCATCTGGAGACATTCGAGTCACGGACAGCGAGAGCTCTTGCAACTTTTGTTCTTTCGTTGCTTGTGTCAATGCTAATATAGACTCTTGCTTGTTAAGACTTGAATTGAATTGCGTGCTTTGATTTCTTTACATAAAAGTCCTTTTATGGTTGTTATCATTATGCTTGTTATCATTTACCTACTTGAGGACGAGCAGGAATTAAGCTTGGGGATGTTGATATGTCCCAAACGTATCTATAATTTCTACTTGTTCCATGCATGTTTTGTGTGACTTTGCCATGTTTTGCTTGAACTTTCATAAACTTTTGAACCTATTTGGACTAACCTATTAACTCAGTGCACCCAGTTCCCAGTTTCTGTTTTCTGCTGTTTTTGTATTTCAGGTTTTCCGGCCATTAAAAGTGCTCCAAAAATGCCGGGAAAAATATAAAAAAAATCAGCGCAATAGAAGCTTCTGGAATCACCAAGAGAGGGAAGGGGGGCCACCACCAGGAAGCCAGGAGGGCAGGTGGCGCGGCCCCACCCTGGGACGCGCCAGGGACCCTCCGGACTGCCTCGTGGGTCCCCTCGATGCCCCCCTTCGCCTATATTTACCCCTCGGGGTGGAAACCCCTAATACAGACTCCTTTTTCGTGATCTCGCCTCTGTTCCGCCGCCGCCGCCGTTTCTAGATCAGGGCTGCCCGGAGAAGTTGCTCTGGGACCCTACCGGGAGAATCTACCCCCTCCGAGAGACCCTCCATAGCCATGGACGCCTCCCGTATGTACCGTGAGTAGTTTCCCTTGGACCATGGGTCCGTGACCAGTAGCTATGTGATCTATCTCTCCCCCTTTTCTGCTTCCACTTTTGAGTCCTCGTGAGCTGCCTCACATGATCGAGGCATCTATGTAATTTCTGCTATTGCTATGCTGAGTTTGTTGGGATCTGATGGTTTATGAGAGTATGTTCAGATTGTGATGAGTAATATATTTGGTTCTTCTCTTTTATATTTTGTTCTTGAATAAATTCTTGCATGTTATCCATTGCGGTATTTTCTTTGGCCAAGTATTTTAGTTGCAACTCCAAGAGAGAGCGTTATGCTCGATTGTGGGTTTAGCCCCTTGATGTCTATCTTGAGTGACAGAAACATGAGACTAGGGGATGTGTTGTTGCCACCAGGGATAAAACAACGGTGCTTGTACCTGCGGGTGCAAGGATTGTTTACTTTACGCATAGTTCTTTTAATGCAGTTGTCTGTTGCTTTGAGTTTACACTTTGGGTGGGATTCGCAACTTAATACCAGCGAGATGTTCTGGATAGATATCTCAAGGTGGATGATTCGTAGTAGATGCAGATGGATTTCGGTCTACTTACTTTTGCGTACTTCCCATTGCTTTTGAGCCCTTCCTTGCTTTGCAGCATAGTTACCATTGCGGTGCGTTCATAATCCTGTCAATTGCCCAACTGTGATTTGTTTACCTCACTAGCACTTTTATCGTCTTTTGGGAGAGAGACATCGCTAGTGAAAATCACAGGACCCCGGTCCATCTTCATATTAATGTTTACACCCTTATTACTTTCAGTCTTTACTTTCAGTTGCCACTATTATTATCTCTTGCGTTGATCCTTTGTAAACAGCAAGGCCGGAGGAATTGAAAAATCCTCTGTACTCGTTGAGAGCAAAGTTATTTGTATCTGTGTGCAGGTCGAGGCGAAGCTAGCAACCTCGGCGCCATTGTTCACTTTAGCACCTTCTTGTATCCTTCGGAGTCCTACGGGAGACAAACCTTGGTATCTTTGCCAAGGGAAACTTGCCGCTGCACTATATCTCACTCTGCACTTGGGTAACCAACGAGGCTTGAAAAGTATTAAGACTCTCTTGTCATCAGGAAGGTGCAGGGGGTCGAGGGGAGCTCGATGGAGGTGGTGGAAAGGCTAGGGGGTCACCGGTGCAGCCAGAATTTGACTGTAACCGACGGGGGAGCTCACGGCCGTAGACGGGGAAGGCTAGCTCCCCGGCTTTGATTGCAAGAGCTAGGGGGCAATTAGGAGGTGGAGGAGTTGGCTGGTGTAGAGAAGCAGGAGTGGAGACCTCCTTCTATAGGGGGGAGGTGGAATCCGAGCTCGGGTTCCGCCGAGCAGAAGCTGCCATGGCGAGGCGGCGTGCTGGATCGCTCGGGTGAGTTCGAGAGCGTTATGGAGGTCTCGGGGGAGGTGGCGGGGGAGAAGAGCACGCCAGGAGTCAATGGGGCGACCATGGCGACGTCGACTGGTCGGGTCACTGTACTCGTCACGATGCGCATGGAGACGGGCGGCTGGCGCGATTCCGGCGAGGCTAGGGGGTGCAGGGGGCAAGCGGTCTTGCTAAAGCCGTGCGACGCGGTGAGACACGCGGAAGACGACGGGAGGGCACTGCGGCGTGTGGTGCACGCGTCTGGCAACGTCGTGCGTGGCCAGAGCGCGCCAGTGGCACGACATGGGCGTGTCCACCACGGCACTGGTGTGTACAGGGGGGTTTTCGTGTGTCCAAATGTGTCTAGTAGCTTCTCCTTTCTTTGCTGATCACTTAGGTGCATGAAGGTGGTCAAGGGAAGCAATGTGTTGGTGTTGGCTTGACTGCAAAGTTTGCAGCAGGAGTCTTGGAGAGGAAGAAGTGGTCAAAGGATGAACAGGGGGGTGTGGTGTTTTCAACTAGCTTCAGGGTTGGAAGGACTAGCTGTCTTTGGATTTTGAGCTCATTTGGAAGTGGTTTGCATCTACTTCCTTTGTAAGTGCCCAAATGGACCAGAAACTTGTGTTGAAGCTAGCATCTCGTAGGCTCAGTGAAATTGGCTGAAATTTGGTGTAGGTTAGTCATTTGGTGGTGTTCATATGTGTGCAAAATTTCAGGGCTAGGGGAAGCTTCTAGCTAGTACTTGCTTCACAAGGTACTTGGCTGTCCAGAAACTTGATCTTGGTGCTCCTCTCACTTGGGTGATGGGGTTTGGCTAAAACATGGTTTAGTTGAGTCATTTGGGTGTGGGCTCATGAAAAAAAAGTTTCAAGGCAAATGGGTTCCCCTATCATGCACTTCCTTCACAATGCCCCCTGGCTGCATACCAACTTTGGGAATTTTGGTATGGAGTTTGGCTTGTCCCCGTAGGCTGAAACTTGGCATAGCCTCATGATATGATCACAAGAGTATGCAAAAAAAAGTTCACCAGGAATGGATAAGGATAAATAACACTTGCTTAACAAAGTGTCATTCTGCCCCCATAGACAAATGAATTCTTCCGGAGGAAAATCCACTTGGGCCATGCAATGTTTTTGGAGATTTGGGATGTATATGGTGTCAAGAATATGAGGGAATTATTTGGGGATTTATGGAGCACTATAAATAGGGGTTGCTTCACAATCCTCAAATAACAGGGAATATTCCTTCTATTGGAAAAGGAATATATGGCTTGAACAAAAATGGGGCTTGGATGGGGTGGATCAAGGGATGATCATTGGGAAGGGCTAGGTAAATCATGGGCCACTTGAGAAAGGAAATGAAATATTCTCAAGATTCGAGTCCAAAGATTTTCTCAAAATCAAACCAAATGGAAAATCACGAAATAAATCAGGAAAGATTTTGGAAAAGGAAAGTTCCAAAATCCAGGGTGTCACAAACATACCCCCCTTAGAAAAATCTCGTCCTCGAGATTTGGTTGCTCAGGGACCCATTGAAAACATACCACACTAGGGGAAACATATTGCATCTTGGTTTCCCTTTTACCGCATGGAGTTCCCTTGGTAGCATGCAAGATATTTTGGCTCAGGGGGTTTACTTCACCCAGTCCATATGTCGGACTGAATATTTGTCCCTTATGTATTAGATCCTTTCCTGCTGACCTCCATTCTCATACGGCTGCCAAATAACACTACTAGGATAATGGCCATACAAGAATGGACGTTCGCAGCGCGGGGTTCAGAGTCTGCGCTGCAAAAAAAACGTTTGCAGCGCACCTTGATTGCACTGCGCTTTAGATATGTAGTAATTAGCAGCGCGTGCAGAGAAGCCCGCGCTGCTAAATAGTTGTCCCACACGTGGCCTCCATGCCGTGATACTTTAGAAGTGTGGGTCGACGTGCCCGCGCTGTAGATGTTTTTGTCATTTACAGCGCGGGCCGCCACACACGCGCTGCTAATGTAGCTAGCCCTGGCCCAGTTTTGGTGGTCCCACCTACCAGCAGCGCTCGTCGTCTACCCCACGCTGTAGATTGCTAGGTTAGTTGCGGCGCGCCTTCGTGCCCTGCGCTGCTCATTGTGCACTGGGAGCATTAAATGCTCTCTCTTTCCCTCTCTTTTACTCCCTTTCCTCCTCACACTCTCTTCTTCCTCCCCTTCCTCCTCACACCACTCTTCTTTGCTCTCCACCATCTCCATTAAACATGGCTCCCCTCACTCTTTCCTTTGCTCCTCTTTCTCACTCCTACATATGTGATGTAGTTAGCTCTCTTTTACTCTCTTGCATTGCATTCTCTCCCACCAACTATATCCCACACTCTCATTTCCTCTCTTCATCATCTTTCCTCCCAACTAGCTAGCAAGGAGATCATCTTTCAAGATAGTCGCTGAAGAGATAGAATAGGACCCCATATCGTGTTACGGTCGGACTTCATTGTAAAACCCTAGGACCCGACGTGTATATAAGCCGAGGTCCTAGGATGTCCTAAAGGCGAATCACCTTAGACTAGTTCTTGAGACACCCGCGACTTCAACGCCCTTGTAATCTAGATCTCCATATGTAGTACAAGAAAGGTAGGAACTAGGTCTTTACCTCATATAGGGGCCGAACCTGGGTAAATCCCTCTCTCTCTCTTTCTTTTACCGACTCATCGCTGATCGACTCCTCCTTCTCGTATCCACTCGTAGCAAAGGCCCCGCTTAAGTTCTTCTATGAGGACATCTGGCGTGTTGTAACACCCCCAGAGTCAGTAGTAGTAATCACTACAGTGATCCCTTTGTTAAGGATCATTACTGTTACTAATCAAGCCATGATCACCTTGATCATAGCTCTGTCAGATTCCCAACCTGATAAATTTTTCCAATTTTTGTGGACTATAGATTTGCTCCAAGAATTGTGATAGAATATTAATCATCTTGCAAATAACTAAACCAAGTCAACTCTTAGTCCTTGGAATAATCCAAATGCAATAATAAATATGAAACCCATAAGTTTGGATTATTAAAATTGGCCTGGAAATTAAAAATGAAAATGAAAATCATTGTTAAACCAAAATTGTGAAAAACCTATTAATACAATTGCCTAGCAATCATAGACCATGATAAAATAGCAATGCATATTTTATCAAAGTGATTAGTGATGTTACGAAATAAAACAATAGTTTAGAAATTATTAAATGGCCATGGTAATTTTAATAAACAAGTAGGAATTTTAAATAAACTAAAAAATTGTGAATGCAATTTTTCAAAATGCCTAAATATCAGTGCATCATTTCCATATAGTTTGGGGAATTTATTGTGATGTAAAATAATTACAAACAAGAAAAAACAGTAGCTCCAATAGCCACTTTAATCATTTATCACTTAAATAAAATGTTAGATGATTTTAGAAAATCACAAAACTTTTTGTGGCACTAGCCAATAGTGCAACCTTAATTGTGGACTACCTTTCATATTGTGCAAAATTGTAAAAGTGCAAAAGGAAAACATACAAAAAATTAAGACAGAAAAAGAAATAAAAAAGAAATACAAAGAGCAGAGAGAGAAGACCTAACTACCCCCCTGGCCCATTCCATTCCCCTATCCCCACTGGGCCAACCAGCCCAGCAAGCTCAACCAGCCCACCCCGGCCCCTCTCCCGCTCCCCTTCCTATTCACGACAGGGAGTGGCGTCCATCCCATGGCGCCACGGTCAACGTCATCGCCGTGGCGAGCATCAGCGACCCCCCGGCGGCCTACAAGGCGCGGCCGAGCGCCCCCGCACGCGTTGCCCTAACCCTACCACCCCCTGCACCCTGGATCTCTCTCCCCCTCGCCCGCGTCTCCATTTTCGCGAGCCCGACGCTCGCCGTCGGCCCCCACCTCATTGTTGCCGTGGCCAGCAGCCACCCTGGAGACCCCTCCGTGTCCCAGCTCCTCCCCGGGGACGCCTACATCGAACCCCCCGGCCAATCGTGTTCGGGACGTCGCCAAGCCGACGTTACCAGCGCCGTTTTCCTCCAGCCACCGTGGGACTCCGGCGACGAATTCCTCGCCGTCCGTGCTTCCCCGAGCCAGAGGCCAGCCCTACGCGCTCCATGTGAGCCTCCTCATCGTTTTCCCCCACACCCCCTGCGATTTGTCCACCGGAGCACCGATCCCGTGCTCGGCCGCCGCCGATGTCCGCCATGGACGCGCGTTTGTGCTGCGGCTTCCTGGGCGCGTCCCGAGCGCGCTCCCGCACGCCTGTGCGTGTGCTCACCCCGCGTATGGCCTCCACGCGTGCCCCTTTCCCTGCTGTTCGCCGCCCTGTCTGCTCCCCACCGTGGCCTCGCCGCCGGCGTGCCTCTGCCCACGGCTGGGTTAAGCCACGGGGCTAATCGCCACTAACGTGTGGGGCCCCACCCCCTAACCCCTCCCTAATTATCTGCTAAGGAAATAAAATAGAAAACATCCCCCTCCCACTGACTTACATGTGGACCCCCTCGTCCTGTTAATTAAATTAGAAAATTAATTAAATTGCTAAACCCATGACATGTGGGTCCCTGTGCCCTTTAATTTAATTAAATAGTTTAATTGGCACCTCAGTGAATGACACGTGGGCCACCCCCTGTTAATTAAGTAAACTTATTAATTTGTTTAATTAGACACTGACCAGTGGGACCCACTGGTCAGTATAAAATTATTATTGTCGGGACCCGGAATATGCGTATGTAATTCCAGTCACGATACAATCACATGGAGAGCCGAGAACCGTACCCACTTGTCTAAGTAGACAAGGCGAAGCACAGAACGTTCTTGGTAAGCATCGAACGTGAGGGGCATCCCATCTAGGCCGGATGATCATCTGAGATGGGTCCTCATCGTCCGTTCACAAGTCTAAATACTTATGGGTGGTGAATCCAATAGTCATAGACAAGTCGCCTCAACCATGTTATCGATTGAATCCTAACTCTTACATAGACTTAATCCAGCCTGATCACTTAGTCGGGGTCTAGGGCGGGCTCGATCATACAGAAAAGTGTGCACGTGACAGAGTCACGAGCAATCGCCTCGCGATGCCCCAAGCTGCGCACATCTAAGGGCCACTTGGTGTATAAAGGACCGCCAGCCAGATCACAACTAAGGTCTCGAAAACCCATAATAAGTCATGCATGTTATAAACATACACGCAGCACACATGCCTAGTATGAACAACAGGTATCATCACATAACTCTACAAAGTACTTCTTTATTTACTTATACATATAGCATACAAAGATCACATATCTGTGATCAACATTACATCATACAACGGAAGCAAATTAGGTCTGAGTACATACAAGTTTAACAAATGGCTTAGAGAAGCCTTGTAAACATACATGCCCTTCCACGAGGGACCAGACTGCTGTCTGGAACTATGCTAACTTAGTCAACGTCGAGCTTCAGGTGGGTGACTCCATCGGGGTCCAGTTTCTCAGCTAGAACATAGAATAAGCAAACGTGAGTACAAAGTCGTACTCAGCAAGACTTACATCAGAACTACACTACTCATGATCAAGTATCAAGGTAAAGGAGCTGGGGTTCAACATGCAGAAGTGCCAGCTTTGACTTGGCTAGTCCTGTACTACGAGTACCAGACTTGAGGTAAGAAGCGTACACGAGTCCACTACCAAGCCTCACAGATCCGCCCACATATCTATAGTTAGGTGAAATGGAAAGCCCGAATCTAGTGTGACTCCTCGACTGGATCGGGTACGTAAAGAGGCCAAACGGGGCTCCCATAAAACCCTACATGTGGTCATACTTTTTGTCTTGGATCACAAAACAGGAACTCGGGGCCTAGGGTATTGTTCAACGAGACAACCCACTGTGTACTCCTACACAGCCTCTCATCGTTCACCTTTGTTTAGGGTGGATTCACCAACACGCTATCATCAGCACCACTGTGTTCATTCCATCCCGACTCACAAACATAATATCCTCATTGTATCATTAAGCAGCAATAAGCAGTAACAGTTGCAGGGGCCACATGCTCATCATTCAACTCCTAAATCTGCTAGGATTGTGGTTTGCTTAATACGGTTACAAAATGATAGGTCATGCATCGGAATGGGTTCAACTATGCGAAAGAACGTGTCTCGATGATCTCCTAAACATGCATAAGCGAGACTGAGAGGGAAGTAGGATTTTATAGACATGATCAATGGGGTTTTCTTGCCTTGCTGACGGTACACGAGTCTTAACGATGGTCTTCTTCTTCGGGGGTGATCACCGTCTCGGAACGTCTGTCATCGGAACAATCATCAACAAGGGGGGACAACTTCGGAAGTAAAAATGCACATACACATGATAAGGTTGTCCATGATGTGAATGGTACTGGTTTGTAGCATATTCATCTTAATTGAAGTTTATTGCATTTGAAATGCAAATTCAAACTCCAAATTCAAGTTCAAAGCCATATGCATGTTTTCTACTGTTCACCCATTTTAAAATGGTTAAACATAAAAAAAAATCGCATATTCATAATCTTTGCATTTTTCTGATAATTTTTCATATATTATATGTCGAATTTGGAGTTAATATGAATTAGTTATGATTTTCTAAAGTTTAATTGGTTTTCTGGATTTTTCTGGATTATTTTAATTCTCTAGAAATTGGTTTATTGCGTCATCATGACGTGGGGGTGATGTCACAGGGGGGGATGACCAGTGGGGCCAGAAGCCATGGGGTGTTTCCCCCTTTTATTTTCTTCTTCTTTTTTTCTTTTTTGTTATTTTGTTTTGCCTAGAAATATATAGCTAGGCAATTTTGTAAAATGCCCAAACATTTTTATAAATCCTAGGTGACCAGTAGCAAGTCACTTGTATAATTTGAGCATTTTTGAAATTCAATCAATTTAAATTTCAATTCAAATAGGGGTCAAATTTAATTTCCAGGCCACCTTTTGAATTTTTGAATATTCCATGGGCATGGGAAAGAACCCAAACCACTTTTAAAATGATCACCATCATTTATAGGAATTTTACAAATACTCAAATGATTTTTGGAAAAAGATTTTTATCTGGCCATTTGAATTAATTTCTCAGGGCTTTCTGCTTCCCCATTTTTGAATTTCATTTGAATTTTTGCATGATGCAAAGGCACAAACAAACCCTAGCACTTACCCTAGTTGGGGTTCTGACAACTCGCCGCCACTCAAAAGAATCTCGTCCCGAGATTCAGAAGTCGTCGGGAGCAAGGTGGGGTACTCGGCACGGAGGCGGTCTTCTCTTTCCCACGTTGCTTCTTTCTCAGAGTGATGTGACCACTGCACTTTGAGGAACTTGATCTTCTGACGACGAGTGACACGCTCTGCTGAATCAAGAATACGAACGGGGTATCTCGATAAGAAAGGTCATCTTGGAGTTCAAGCGTTTCATGGTCGACTTCGCGGATGGGGTCCTTGAAGCAACGCCTGAGTTGTGACACATGGAATACATCATGTACTCGGGAAAGGTGCGGGGGTAGTTCAAGTTGGTAGGCAACTTCTCCACGTTTAGCTAGAATGCGGAAAGGTCCGATGTAACGTGGGGCCAACTTGCCTTTGATACCGAATTGTTGGGTTCCCTTTAGAGGAGTAACCCGAAGGTAAGCCTTCTCATCAAGATTATAGCTCTCTTCTCTATGATGACGATCATAGTAGTTTTTTTGACGACATTGAGCGTATTTCAAACGATCACGAACAATGCAAACTTGCTCTTCTGCTTCCTTGATCATATCCGGTCCAAAGAGTTGTCTTTCACCGGTTTCTGACCAGTTTAGGGGTGTTCGACATCGTCGGCCATAGAGGAATTCAAAGGGAGCCATGTTCAGACTAGATTGATAGCTATTGTTATAAGAAAATTCGGCGAAGGGAAGGGATTTCTCCCAATTCCTTCCGAATGAGATAACACAAGCTCTGAGCATGTCTTCCAAGATTTGATTAACCCTTTCAACTTGACCGCTAGATTGAGGGTGGAAAGCTGTACTAAAGGAGAGATGAGTTCCCATAGCATTTTGAAAACTTTCCCAAAATCTAGAGGTGAAAAGGCTACCACGATCAGAATTGATTTCCAAAGGAACACCATGAAGAGACACAATTCTAGAGACATACAAGTCCGCTAACTGGCTGGCAGTTATAGACTCGCGAACTGGAAGGAAGTGAGCAACTTTTGAGAGTCGGTCAATGACAACGAAGATGGCATCATTTCCTTTCTGGGTTTTTGGAAAGCCGATGATGAAGTCCATACCGACCTTGTCCCATTTCCACTCGGGAATAGACAATGGTTGAAGAGTACCAGCAGGTCTTTGGTGTTCTGCCTTAATGCGACGACAAACTTCACATTCGGCAACAAATTGTGCAATGTCTCTCTTCATCCGGGTCCACCAAAATCTCTGGCGTAGATGTCGGTACATTTTTGTGCTACCGGGATGAATGGAGATGGGAGTGTCATGAGCTTCCTTAAGGATCAGCTGCTTTAGGTCTTCATTCTCAGGAACTACTAAAACATTTTCAAAGAATATCGTTCCTTGATCATTTGCAGAGAAACATTTGGCAACTCCGCCAACAATGTTCTGCTTGATCTCTTGAATACTACTATCTTGTTTCTGGGCGGCTATGATTTGATCCTCAAGGGTTGGTTTCGCCACCAGGGTAGAAAGAAATCCCTGAGGAACTATCTCAACATTGAGCTTGCAAAATTCCTCATGAAGAAGTGGTTGATACTGTTGTAACATGAGGTTGTTACAATACGACTTACGACTTAGTGCATCAGCCATGACATTGGCTTTTCCTGGGGTATAAGAAATTCCTAAGTCATAATCTTTTATCAACTCTATCCAGCGTCTTTGCCTGAGATTAAGATCTGGCTGGGTGAATATGTATTTGAGGCTTTGGTGGTCGTAAATTCAGTTTTCCCCCATATAAAAAAGTGCCAGAAAAATTTGGGAAAATTCTGATAAAAAATCAGCGTGAAGGAAGCTTCGAGAAGAGCCCGGGAGGGGCCAGAGGGGAGCCAGGGGGGCCCAGGCGGCCACCCGACACGGCCCCACCCATGGCTGCTCCAGGGTGGCGCCTGGGGCCCCTGGCCCACCTCTGGCTGCCCCCTTTCGCCTATTTATCCCCCGTCACGGGAAAACTCCAGAGGGCAGAACCCTATTCCGCGAACTCGCCTCTGTTCCGCCACCGCCGCGCTTCCGAAGATCGGGAGCACCAGAAGACCTCTTCTCGGCACCCTGTCGGAGGGAGGATTGACCTCCGGGAGTCTCCTCTGCACCATGGATGTTCCCCGGATGTCTCGTGAGTAGTTTTCCTTGGACCATGGGTCCGTGATCAGTATCTATGTGATGTTCTCCTCCCCTCTTTGATCTTCATTGTTTAGACCTCGTGAGCTGCCCAACATGATCGAGGCACCTTTGTAATATTTCTGCTATTTCTATGTTGAGTTTGATAGGATCTGATGGATTATGAGATTATGTTCAGATTGTGATTGAGTAATATATTTGGTTTTTATCTCTTATATTTTTGTTCCTAAGTAATTCTTGTATGTTCCGCGTTGCTGTTTATTGCTTTGGCCAAGTAGTAGGTAGTGACTCCAAGAGGGAGCGTTGTACTAGATTGTGGGTTCATGCCCCCGGATGACACGCTTGAGTGACAGAAACATGAGTCTAGGGGATGTGTTGTTTCCATAAGGGGGAAAACAACGGTGCTTGTAACCGGGGTTACAAGGATTGTTTACTTTACGCAGAGTTTTTTTTAATGCAGTTGTCTGTTGCTTTGGGTTTACAGTTTGGGTGGGGCTCGCAACTTAATACCAGCGAGATGTTCTGGATAGATATCTCAAGGTGGATGATTAGTAGTAGATGCAGATGGATTTCGGTCTACTTACCTTGCCGTACTGCCTGTGCTTTTGAACCTCTTCCTTTCTTTTGTAGCATAGTTAGCATTGCGGTGCGTTCATAATCCTGTCAACTGCCTTTCTGTAATTTGTTTACCTCGCATAGAAATTTTATCGTCTTTTGGGAGAGAGACATCACTAGCGAACATCACGTATCCCGGTCCATATCCTTATCACTGTTTCCATGCTTTATTTACTTTTCTTCATTTACTTTCAAGTTGCTATTATTATCCCTTGCGTTTTATCCTTTGTAAACAACAAGACCGGAGAGATTGACAACCTCTCTGAACTTCATTGGGAACAAAGTTATCTGTGTCTGTGTGCAGGTCCGCGTCAGTTGCGCCGCTGACACCTACTTATCATCTCTGGAGTCCTGCTGGAGACAAACCTTGGTATCTTCACCGAGGGAAAACTGCTGCTGCACTGCATCTCAACCCTCCACTTGGGGTAACTAACGAAGGGGCGAGAAGCCATCAAGCAAAGTTTTCTGGCGCCGTTGCCGGGGACTCCATGTGCTAAGATAAGGGAGTTGCACACTACCCTTTACCTTTCTTTTTTTTAGTCTTGTTAGTTTATCTTTCAGTTTTTATCTTTGTGTCTTTTATCAAAAACTACAAAACAATCTTCCACACTTGCTGCTACTATGGGTTCCACTGAAAACACCAAGTTGTGTGACTTCACTAGTCACAACAACCAAGACTTTATCTGCACTCCCATTGCCACACCTTCCACTTCAGCTACCTCTTATGAAATTGAACCTGCTTTGCTAAACCTTGTTATGAGAGATCAATTCTCTGGTGCTGGAGATGATGCTGCTTTACACTTGAATAATTTTGTTGAATTATGTGATATGCAAAAGTATAAATAAGTAGAAGGTGATGTTGTTAAGCTCAAGCTCTTTCCTTTCTCTTTAAGGGGAGATGCAAAAATCTGGTTTCAATCTTTGCCTAGGAATAGCATAGATTCCAGGGATAAGTGCAAAGATGCTTTTATAGGAAAGTACTACCCTCCTGCTAAGATTATCCAATTGAGGAGTAATATTATGAATTTTAAGAAATTGGATAATGAACACGTTGCCCAAGCTTGGGAACGAATGAAATCTCTTGTTAAGAAATTCCCTACACATGGTTTGACTACCTGGATGGTTATCCAGACTTTTTATGCAGGCTTGAACTTTACCTCGCGGAACCTGTTAGATTCGGCTGTGGGAGGAACCTTTATGTAAACTACACTTGGTGCTGCCACAAAGCTTCTCGATGAAATGATGACCAATTATTCCCAATGGCACACCGAACGCGCACCAACAGGTAGGAAGGTAAATTCTGTCGAGGAAATTACCTCCCTCAATGAAAAAGTTGATTTAGTTATGTCTCTACTTACCAAGCAACCCTCTATTGATCCTCATGATGTTCCTTTAAATTCTTTGGTTGCTCAAGAACAAGTAGATGTGAACTTCATTGCTAGAAACAACTTCAACAACAATGCTTATAGGGGAAATTTTGCTTGCAATCTTAGGCCGTTTCCATCCAACTATGGGAACAACAACACCTACCCTAGCAACAAGAACCCCTCTTCTGAATTAGAAAACATGCTTAGAGACTTTATCACTACCCAAAAATCCTTCAACAAAAATGTAGAAGAGAAATTATCTAAAATAGATAATCTCTCTTTGAAGGTAGAAAGCTTAGCCCTTGATATTGAGATGCTCAAAATTAGAACCTCCCCCCTTGAGGAGAATAAGGCCACTCCTATTAATGCTATCCAGTTACAAATCAATGAAAACATTAGGATGATGGCTAAACTTAAAGAAAGATGGGCTAGAGAAAAAGAGGAAGAGGATAGAATTAAGAGCCTTCCTACACACCACACAGTTACCACTATCCAAATTGTTGAGGATACTCAAACTATTAACACCCAATGCACTCCTAGTCCCGTTGGACCTATTAATGGTGATGCTAATACCTCAACCATAGATAAAGAAACTCCTATGAACATAGAGCGTTTCAAACAAGTGAGCCTAGATGACACTACTACCACTTTTGATAGTAGTGATATTGATTTTGATAGTTGTACCCTCTCAGAAGTTATCGGTTTACTACACAAAATGTCTAGAGGCCCCCACACTAGCACACTTAATCTTGCCTTCACGGAGCATATCACAAATGCTCTCATCAAAGCTAGGGAGGAGAAGATTAGAGTAGAAGCCTCCATAACTAGGAAGCTAGAGGATGATTGGGACCCTATGATCAAAATAAAATTCAATAACTTCTCTTTCTATGCTTTATGTGATGTTGGAGCTAGTACCTCCATTATGCCCTAAAGAATATTTGATATGTTTGAATTGAAACCTTTTGAGCCTTGTTCTTCTGGTGTTCGTCTTGTTGATTCTTCCGTAAAGAAACCTTTAGGGAAGATCGACGATGTTCTTATCATTGTCAATGACAACTATGTTCCCGTTGATTTTATTGTTATGGATATAGAGTGTGAACCTTTATGTCCAATTATTTTGGGACGTCCTTTTCTTCGCACTGTTGGTGCGGTTATTGACATGAAAGAAGGGAATATTAAATTCCAATTCCCATTTAAAAAGGGGATGGAACACTTCCCTAGAAAGAAAATCAAGTTACCTTTTGAGTCCGTTACTCGGGCTAGTTATTCTCTTTCTCTTGATAAACCTTGATTCTTCTTTTGCATTAAGCCTAGCTAATGGCTTTAAAGAAGCGCTTTTGGGAGGCAGCCCGCAACGAATTTATGTTTTTCTTTTTGCTTTTGTTGTGTCTTGATGATTGTTACTTCTGTAGAAACATCATTTTATCTTTATTTTTCAACTTTGTACCAAGTTATAGCCTCTTACGGCAAGGGAAGTAAAACTTGTGACATGCTGTCCAGAAAACAGATTCTGTCCTCGTGACCAGAAAAATTCCAGAAAAATCCCAATTCATCTTTTTGAGCTGAAATTTTTACACAGTATGCTCTATACAATTACGAAACTTCTGAGTTTTTTGATTTGAGTTGCAGAAGTACCCCTAAAAAATTCTTTACTATTTGTTGTTCTGTTTTTCACAGATTCTATCACGTTTTGTCTCTCCTAACTTTTGCAAACATTAAGCTTGCTTTTTCTTTGCAAAAACTTTTTGGCACTCTTGAGAAACAGTAGCTCTTCAAGAATATCTTTATATACAGTGGAGAAAAATTATTTATTAAGGGTACTAACCTCTCTAATCAGCTTATGATGAGTTATGTATGAAGGAAGTTTTCAAGTGTGCGATGGAAGATGATGAAATAAGATCCCGGAGTGTCAAGCGCTCAAGCTTGGGGATGCCCCCATGCATCCCCAATAAATATTCAAGGAGACTCAAGCGTCTAAGCTTGGGGATGGCCCCGTGCATCCCCTTCTCCATCAACAATCCTCAGTTCGTCCTTCGTCTCACTATATTTTTATCACTTCATGCGTTATGTGCTATGCTTGGAGCGTCTCGCTCTTAGGTTTTATTTTTTGTTTCTTTAGCTTTGCTTTATGTTCATAACAAGTTATGTCCTTTCTTACTTTGTGTGGGAGAGAAACACGCTCCACTTTCAAAATCTAGAACACATCATAGGATTCTTCATGCCTATCTTTTTGTTGTTGTGTGTTCTTTATCTTTTCATAGCTACTGCCATGTTTAGTCTTAGTTTTAGTTTGTCTTTAGAAAGAGCCTTGGATTTTGTTTAGTTTGTTGCTGGAACTCTCTTTAGTTTTCATGTTTATCTTGTTAAGAGAGTTGGTTGTTGCACTGAGTTGTGTCTTGTCTTGAAAGTAGGTAATTGAGGTTGCTATTTAAGTTTAGTAGTAGCTTGCAATAGTTTTGAAGTATTGATGTGAGTAATGTTTGAACTTTTGTTGTCAAGAGCTCTTGCCTATTAGTGATAGGTGTCGTATTTTGGGAAATCCGTGTTTATTTTCAAAACCTACAAAACTAGTTGAGTCGAGGATGCGCAAGGATAACCAAACCCCCATACACTCCTCCTCGGGGTACTTGTCTGTTTGTGAACCTCCTTATTAGATTGAGAGTTACCGATAATAAGTGCATGAGTTCTTCGGACTAATTTAAGTATTGAGAGTTGGCACTTCCACCTTCCCATATTTTGCTAGCCTTTCCCGTTCCGTGCATTGCCTTCTTCTCACTCCGAGAGTTGGTGTCCACCTTCGCCGATACATCCAAACCCTTGGCATGATACTCTCTGTCATCATAAGCCTCCTTATATCTTTCCTCAAAACAGCCACCATACCTACCTATCAAGGCATTTCCATAGCCTTTCCGAGTTACATTTCCATGCAACTTCCACCTCTTCATGACTTGATCTTCATGTCATACATGTTCCTGCTACACTGGCAGCGGCATACCTTGCATACATCATGATAGTTACATCTTCTTTATGATTTTGAGTACCTTGTAAAGTGTGAAAGATCTCCTTTACTTTCTTGTAAATTAGAGTGTTTCCCTTAAGTGAGGAAAAGATCCCAAAGTGGTCACATTAAAAGATCCCAAAGAGTACAAATGAGAGTTAAATAGAAAGAGCCATTGAGGCCACCAAAAAATACAAAAAATAGAAAAAAGAGAAAAAGAAATAAAAAGAGAGAAAGGGGCAACACTACTATCCTTTTGAGAGATCCACACTAGTACTCCATTTATATCCTTGTACTCCATAGAGATGATCTTCATGCATATAGCTATGTGGGGACCTTCACACTATAGAACTTGGCTTGCATATTCCAAGGATGAGCCTCCTCAAAAGAGCTCTAGGTCTTCATGAGCGAGCAAGTTAGATGCACCCCCACTAGTTCCATTGGAGAGCTTCCTATCTCGTATGTGCATCCGTTGCATGGCAATCCCTACTCCTCACATCATATCTATCATTTGGCATCTCTTGCCTATGATTTTCCTCATTGATGTGAGCCTTTCTCATCCTTTTTGTCTTCCTCCTCCACCATATTTCTCTCTTTTCCATCCTAAGTGTCAACTCTCGTGCTTACGCTCATCCATTGCATGAGTGCTCAAAATATCGAAAAGGAGTGGATCAAATTGACTTGTACCTCGCTAGTGGTCTGGGGACGAGTCAAGATAAGATTCCATAGAAGACCAAGTGTGAAACTTTAGTAGATTGAGTTCTCAACACAAAAATACTTTTTTCTCGTATTCCGTATACCCCTTCTTGCACGCAAACACCATTTGGAGACATTCGAGTCATGGACAGCAAGAGCTCTTGCACCTAATGTTCTTTTTTTACTTGTTTCAATGCTAATATAGACTCTTGCATGTTATGACTTGAATTGAATTTCTAACCTTGATTGCTTTACTTTTCAAAGTTCTTATATGGTTGCTAGCATGTCACCACAGAAATTATGTTGTTATCATTTACCTACTCGAGGACGAGCAGGAATTAAGCTTGGAGATGTTGATACGTCCAAAACGTATCTATAATTTCTGCTTGCTCCATGCATGTTTTGTGTGATATTGCTATGACATAGATACACTTTCATACATTTTTGATCATATTTGGACTAACCTATTAACTCAGTGCACCCCGGTGCCAGTTCCTGTTTTCTGCTGTTTTTCTATTTCAGTTTTCCCCCATATAAAAAGTGCCAAAAAAATTCGGGAAAATTCAGATAAAAAATCAACGTGACGGAAGCTTCGAGAAGAGCCTGGGAGGGGCCAGAGGGGAGCCAGGGGGCCCAGACGGCCACTCGGTGCGGCCCCACCCTTGGCCGCGCCAGGGGGGCGCTTGGGGCCCCTGGCCCACCTCTGGCTGCCCCCTTTCGCCTATTTATCCCCCGTCACGGGAAAACTTCAGAGGGCAGAACCCTATTCCGCGAACTCGCCTATGTTCCGCCGCCGCCGCGCTTCCGAAGATCGGGAGCACCAGAAGACCTCTTCCCGGCACCCTGCCGGAGGGACGATTGACCTCTGGGAGTCTCCTCTCCACCATGGATGTTCCCCGGATGTCTCGTGATTAGTTTTCCTTCGACCATGGGTCCGTGATCAGTAGCTATGTGATGTTCTCCTCCCCTCTTTGATCTTCATTGTTTAGACCTCGTGAGCTGCCCAACATGATCGAGGCACCTTTGTAATATTTCTGCTATTGCTATGTTGAGTTTGATAGGATCTGATGGATTATGAGATTATGTTCAGATTGTGATTGAGTAATATATTTGGTTTTTATCTCTTATATTTTTGTTCCTAAGTAATTCTTGCATGTTCCCTGTTGCTGTTTATTGCTTTGGCCAAGTAGTAGGTAGTGACTCCAAGAGGGAGCGTTGTGCTAGATTGTGGGTTCATGCCCCCCGATGACACGCTTGAGTGACAGAAACATGAGTCTACGGGATGTGTTGTTGCCACAAGGGGGAAAACAACGATGCTTGTAAACGCGGTTACAAGGATTGTTTACTTTACGCAGAGTTCTTTTTAATGCAGTTGTTTGTTGCTTTGGGTTTATCTATTAGCATTCGTTGACAAATCATGCACCTCTCAAAACTTTTTTTCATTCTGTTTGATTTAAGGATAGCACTTGAGTTTTCCCTACTTCCCTAGAGCAATGTCTATCTTTTAGTTTTAGGCTGAGTCAGTTATTCCTACTTCTTTCTATTCTTAAAGAGAGTAGACACTTGATGTGACAAGGATTCATTCATATAAAGCTGCATTAAGATCTGTCATACCGCATCCTTGTTGACATTATCATTTGATAAGTAAGTTGTTTGTTAAGCCTGGCTGAAGCAAACATCTTCCTTTGTGTTAACATTTTCACTTCTTGCCTAACAACATGTTCTTTCAAAAGCTTCATTTGATCTCACCAAAATACAAAAAGAAACAGCAAAAGTAAAAGCTATTAGTTGTTCTTTGACCAAAGGACATGTTTTCCATGATTTGATGAGTTTCCTTAGCCCTACTGTTGATTATAATTGTTATTATTCTTTCGTAAGGGCCCTATGAGTTGAAGATTTCTGTTGAGGATGTTTTAGTTTGGTGAAGAAATCATGTGTCTTCTTGTCCGTATTCTATTTATCGACACTTCCCTCTCTAAACTTGTGGACAGGTTTAACGAGCTCAGTTTTCGCTTGGGACAAGCGAGGTCTAAGCTTGGCGGAGTTCATACGTCCAAAATGCATCACTATTTTATATCATAATTCTTCCTTATTCATTGATATATTTCACATTACGATGATGTTCTTACGTTGTTTTGGCTTGTTTTACATAGTTTGCAACTTTCCGGTGCCGAAGCAGCAGACGCAGGATTCAGTGGTAAAAAGTGGATGCTGAGTTACTGAAGAAGAACACCTCCAAATTACCTGAAATCGACGGGGGGGGTGTTTTTGAGAGGATTGACGAAGACACGCAGAAAAGGGACCAGAGGGGGCCACAGGGTGCCCAGGCGGCCACCTGGTGCGGCCCCCACCCTGCCCGCGCCGGGAGGGCGCCTGGAGCCCTGGGACCACCCAGGATCCCCCCTCTGGCCTATATACTCTTCGTCACACGAAAACCCTAAAAAGAGGAGTTTTTACGGAGTTCCACCGCCGCTCGGTGGCGGAAACCTACAGAGAAGAAAAGGGCTCTCCGGCGGGAAGATTCCGCCGAGGAGATCACCTCCCGAAAGGGGAGATCATCACCATCGTCATCACCATCGTCACGGGCATCATCGAGATCATCATCGACATCATCCCCAACATCAGCACTATCTTCATCTTAATCCAATCTCATCTCACAATTGCAACTTGCATTGTAACTCGTATTATCTATCCTCTCTACTCTACCGGTGTTTATTACTACTTTGTGGTTGATGGCTTCTCGCCCCTCGTTGGTTACCCAAAGTGGAAGGTTGAGATGTAGAAAACAACAAATTTCCCTCGGTGAAGATACCAAGGTTTGTATCCAGTAGGACTCCAGCAATGACAGGAAGGTGACAACAGCGCCAGAAGTTAGGCGGTTGACGTGGACCTGCACACACAACAAATAACTTGCTCCCAACGAGTTCAGAGAGTTCGTAAATCCCTCCGGCCTTGTTGTTCACAAAGGATCAAACGCATGGGATTATAATGATAGTGATAGCAACAGAAAAGTAAATAAAGCAGTAAATAAATAGTGGGTGAAAACAGTGTTGGAAATATGGAGCGGGATCCCATAATGTTCACTAGTGATGTCTCTCTCCCAAAAGACGATAAAATAGCCATGCGAGGTAAACAAATTACAGCTGGGAAATTGACAGGATTATGTGCAAAAACCAATGCTAACTATGCTATAAAGAAAGAAAGAGGCTAAAAAGCATGGGCGGTACGCAAGAAAAGTAGACCGAAATCTATCTGCATCTACCTACTAATCATCCACCTTGAGATATCTATTGAGAACATCTCGCTGGTATTAAGTTGCGAATCCCACCCAAAGTGTAAACTCAAAGCAACAAACAACTGCATTAAAGAACTTTGCGTAAAGTAAAAAATCCTTGCACCCGCAAGTACAAGCAATGTTGTTTTCTCCCTTGTGGCAACAACACATCCCCTAGACTCATGTTTCTGTCACTCAAGCTAGTCATCGGGGTGCATGAACCCACAATCATGCATAATGCTCCCTCTTGGAGTCACTACCTACTACTGGGCCAAAGCAATAAACAGCAACGGAGAACATGCAAGAATTTCTCAAGAACATAAATATAAAAGAGGAGAATCAAATATATTACTCAAACACAATCCGAACATAGTCTCATAATCCATCCGATCCCAGCAAACTCAGCATAGCAACAGCAGAAAGATTACATATGTGCCTCGATCATGTAGGGCAGCTAACGAGGTCTAAACCATGAAGAACAAATAGGGGAGGATAACATCACATAGCTACTGATCATAGACCCATGGTCCAAGGTGGACTACTCATGGTTCATCCGGTAAGCATACATGGTGGTGGAGAAGCTCCCAGAGTTAGTTCCTCCCTCCGGCAGGGTGCCGAGAAGAGGTCTCCTCGTGATCCCGATCTTGGAAGCGCGGAGGTGGAGGAACAGAGGAGAGATCGCGAAAAACGGTTCTGTCCCCGAGGGTTTCTCGTCACGGGGAATAAGTAGGCGAAGGGGGGCAGCCAGAGGCGGACCAGGGCCCCCAGGCGCCCCCTGGCATGGCCTAAGGGGTGGTCGCGCCAGGTGGCTGCCTGGGCCACCCCTGGCTCCCCTCTGGCCCCACTAGGGCTCTTCTGGAAGGTTCCCGTATGCTAAATTTTCCTATATTTTTCCCAGAATTTTTCTGGCACTTTAAATAATGGGAAAACCTGAAATACAAAAATAGTAGAAAACAGGAACTTGCACTTGGGTGCACTGAGTTAATAGGTTAGTCCAAATATGATCAAAAGTGTATGGAAGTTCATCAATATCATAGCAATATCACACAAAAGAGGCATGGAGCAAGCAGAAATTATAGATACGTTTTGGACGTATCAACATCCCCAAGCTTAATTCCTGCTCGTCCTCGAGTAGGTAAATGGTAACAAACATAATTTCTGTGGTGACATGCTACCAACCATATAAGAAATTTTAAGTAAATCAATCAAGGCATGTAATTCAATTCAAGTCATAACAGGCAAGAGTCTATATTAGCATTGAAACAAGAAACATAAGAACATAAAGGTGCAAGAACTCTCGCTGTCCGTGAATCGAATTTCTCAAAATGGTGTTTGCGTGCAAGAAAGAGGATATGGATATATGAGAAAAAGGTATTTTTGTGTTGAAAACTCAATATACTAAAGTTTCACACTTGGTCTTCTTTGGAATCTTATCTTGACTCATCCCTAGACCACTCGCCAGGTACAAGTCAAAATGATCCACTCCTTTTTGATAATTTGAGCACTCATGCAATGGATGAGCGTAAGCAAGAAAGTTGACACTTAGGATAGCAAAGAGAGAGAAATGATGGAGGAGGAAGATAAAAAAGGTGTGAAGGGCTCACATCAAAGAGGACAATCATACGCGAGAGAAAGCCAAATGATAGATATGATGTGAGGAGTAGGGATTGCCATGCAACAGATGCACATATGAGCTAAGGTAAGCTCTCCAATGGAACTAGTGGGGGTGCATCCAACTTGCTTTCTCAAGAAGACCTAGAGGTCATTTGAGGAGGCTCATCATTGGAATATACATGCCAAGTTCTATTGTGTGAGGGTCCCCTCATAGCTATATGCATGAATGATAATCTCTATGGAGTACAAGATATAAGAGGGAGTACGAGTGTGGATCTCACAAAAGGAATAGTAGTGTGCCGCCTTCTCTCTTTTTATTTCTTTTTCTCTTTTTCTATTTTTTTGTATTTTTTTGGTGGCCTCAATGGCTCTCTCTATTTCTCTCATTTGTCCTCTTTGGCATCTTTTGATTTTGTCCTCTTTGGGATCTTTTCCTCACTTTAGGGGCAACACTCTATATATTACAAGAAGTATAGAAGATCTTTCACACTTTACAAAAGTACACAACATAAAGAAAATGAAACTATCATGAAGTATACAAATGTATGCCTCTGCCAGTGTAGCAGGATATGCAATGATACTAGCGCGTCATGTGGCAATGATTAGGGCAAGGCCCAACAAGCATGTGGCTCATTGATCAAGCAAAAACATGTATGACATGAAGATCAAGTCATGAGAAGGTGGATGTTGCATGGCAATGTATCTCGGAAAAGCTATGGAAATGCCTTGATAGGTAGGTATGTTGGCTGTTTTGAGGAAGCATATAAGGGGGTTTATGATGATAGAGCGTATCATGCCAAGGGTTTGGATGTACCGGCGAAGTTGGACGCCAACTCGGAGTGAGAAGGAGGCAATGCACGGTACAGAAGAGGCTAGCACTACTAGGAGAAAGGCTAGTAGTAGCGCTCCATTTTGGCTTATTAGTAGCTCCCCGCAGCGCGCTACTGATAGCACGCTACAACTAACTTGTAGAAGAAGCGTGCACTGGCAACCTCTACTGCTACGTAGGGTTAGCAGTAGCGCCTCATGGATTGGGCGCTACTAATAGATATAGCTGCAGAACCTGCCTCTGTGAGGTGCTACTAGTAATATTTTTTCATTTTTTTCCTTTTCTTCCTATTTTCTCATATTTGTTTGTAAATGTTTCATAGTATAATGCACACAATAGTATCACCAATTTATAGAAATACACACCTCAATATCTCATACACAGACAATAGTCTAAATCGATCATCTCATATATATTATCACATGATCATAATATCCAACACAAAGGTTAATATCGAACACAACGGTCAACTTTTCCTAGTTTAACTTCGCTAATATCCAACAACATAATGTTTAACAACAACTACGAACCAACCTACGGATCACGACCACAAGGTCAAATGAAAAAAAAAGACACCCCACATTGCATTATGTAATATGGAGAACAACTTGTCTCCATGTTTGATGTTCATCCCATTCACTATCCTTTTCCATTCTCTTATTCTTACGCAGCCATCATCTCTAGCTTCAGTGGAGTAGACAGTGCTGAAGAGGACATTCCATGCCCGTGTAGAAACAATTGTAAGCTCGCCTTGAGGAGGCATCCACTTAGGCGTACATGCTGTCGGGATTCTCTGTTGAAAACATACGAGTAAAATACTTAGTAATACATTATACTTAATGTTAGGTCAAAATATTTCTAAAAATGGACTAGTGTGATAGAATAGTAAAAACTCTTACCATGATATTATCTTTTACATGTCCTGGAAACAACTTGACAACAAATGGAACATATGGTGTATAAGGTTAGCCAATATTATTTTGTCGGGACCCGGGGTATGCGTATGTAATTCCAGTCACGATACAATCACATGGACAGCCGAGAGCCGTACCCACTTGTCTAAGCAGACAAGGCCAAGCACAGAACACTCTCGGAAAGCATCGAACATGAGGGGCATCCCATTCAGGCCGGATGATCAACTGAGATGGGTCCTCATCGTTCGCTCACGAGTCTAAATGCTTATGGTTGGTGAATCCCATATTCATAGACAAGTCGCCTCAACCATGTTATCGATTGAATCCTAACTCTTACATAGACTTACTCTAGCCCGATAACTTAGTCGGGGTCTAGGGTGGGCTCGATCATACAACAAAGTGTGCACGTGATAGAGTCACGAGCAAGCGCATCACGATGCCCCAAGCTGCGCACATCCCAGGGCCATTTGGTGTATAAAATACCGCCAGCCAGATCACAACTAAGGTCTCTAAAACCCATACTAAGACATGCATGTTATAAACATACACGCAGCACACATGCCTAGTATGAACAGCAGGTATCATCACATAACTCTACAAAGTGTATCTTTATTGATTTACACATAGATCATACAAAGATCACATGTTTGTGATCATCATTACATCATACAACGGAAGCAAATTAGGTCTGAGTACAGACAAGTTTAACAAATGGCTTAGAGAAGCCTTGTGCAACAAACATGCCCTTCCACGAGGGACCAGACTGCTGTCTGGGACTATGCTACCAAGGTCAACGTCGGGCTTCACGAAGGTGACTCCATTGGGGGGTCCGGGTTCTCATCTAAAACATAGAATAAGCAAACGTGAGTACAAAATCATACTCAGCAAGACTTACATCAGAACTACACTACTCATGCTCAAGTATCAAGGTAAAGGGAGGTGGGGTTCAACATGCAGAAATGCCAGCTTTGACTTGGCTAGTCCTGTACTACGAGTACAATACTTGAGGTAAGAAGCGTACACGAGTCCACTACCAAGTCTCCAACCAATACACCACTATGGTTACTTCCTCGACTTCCCCACGAGGAAGCACACGATAGCACTCACGCTTATCTTGCGAGTTTTAGAAGAATCCATTCAAGTTGTCTAATAATCAAGCACAGCTTTCCAAGTAGTCCATGACCGCGGACGCGGCTATTCGAATAGTTTTGTTAACCTTGCAAGGGTGTAAATTACACACACATGACCATCGGTTACCGCCAAGTCTCGCCACCGTTCAAGAGGTGACAGCGAGGATGTTCACCACGACACTTCTCCCACAGCTCCGTTCTAGTCCAAGGAGTCAACTGTCTGAGTTTCAAACCTAACTGGAGTTCCGGCCGAGCTTCTAGCCAGGACTCAAACCATGTAGGCACGACTGACAAGCCCACCTCGACGGATAGTTCTCCGCTTGACAAGCCATGTTCCACAAGCCCTACCATGAATGCCACATTTCATTTCCTTTATCTTTCTATGCATATGCCGAATGGAAAATCCGAACTAGGTGTGACTCCTGGACTTGGATCGGGGTGAGTTACTAGGTCGAGAGGGGTCAGTGAGCCCAATGTGTGATTGTACTCTTTATCTCGGGTTACCATACAAGAACTTGGGCTTAAGGCGGTGTTCAACGAGACAACCCACTGTGTACTCCTACACAGCCTCTCATCGTTCACCTTGTATTAGGGTGGATTCACCAACACAGTTTCACTTTCATCAACACCATGTTCACTATCATCCCGACTCACATCAAAAGCAACCTCATTGTACCACTAAGCACGCAATAAGCAGTAACAATTGTAGGGGCCACATGATATCAATCAACTCCTATGTCAGCTAGGATTGTGGTTTTCTTACTACTGTGACAAGATGATAGGTCATGCATCGGATATGGGTTCAACTACGCGGTAGAATCGATACAAGGTGATCTCCTAAACATGCATAAGCGAGACTGAGAGGGAATTGGGATTTTATATACATGATCAATGGGGTTTGCTTGCCTTGCTGACCATACACGGGGTTTAACGGTGGTCTTCTTCTTCGGAGGTGATCACCGTCTCGGAACGTCTGTCATCGGAGGCAATCATCAACAAGGGGGGACAACATCGAAAGTAGAATGCACATACACATGATAAGGTTGTCCATGATGTGAATGGTACTGGTTTGTTGACAATTCAATTTAATTGAAGTGTATTGCAAAGGATTTGCAAATTCAAACTCCAAATTCAAATTCAAATTAAGTCATATGCATGTTTGCTACTGTTCAGCCATTTTAAAATGGTCAAACATAATTTTTTTTTTCATATTCTTAATCCTTGCATTTTTCTGATAATTTTTCATATATCATTTGTCCAATTTGGAGTTAATATGAATTTTCTATGATTTATTGAAGTTTTGGCTATTTTCTGGATTTTTCTGGAATTTCCTGAATTATCTTTAATTCTTTTAAATTGTTTTTTGTTTATTGCGTCAGCCATGCATCAGCATGACGTCAGCAGGGGTCTGACGTGTGGGGCCAGGAGGTCAGTGGCAGTGGGAGTTAACCCCTGTTAGTTTAATTAACAGAGGGGGTTAGTTTAGCGGTAGGGCCTACTGTCAGTGGGGTGGGGGTTAGTTTAGGGGGGTGGTTAAGGGGGGATTGGGCCTAAGTGGCCGGCGGCTAGCCGCCGGTGCCACTAGGCACGGCGGAGCTGCACGGTTTAGGGGTTTCCGGGCACCGTTCGCAGCACTGAGACCACGAGCGTGTAGCCCGTGCCCGCGTGCAACTACTGGAGGGGTTCGAGGCGGCGGCTCACCCTGGATCGAATGGTGAGGACGGCGGAGTCGGGGGAAGCAGTACGGCGGCGCAATCGTCGACGGGCTCCACTGCGGCCGGCGGCGTCTCGTCGTCGAATTCAACATCTTGGGGGCGTTTCGGCTCGTGATCTCCTTCGGGGTGCCGAAGTAGACGGGGTCGAGCTCACTGGACTGGTCGGTGCGGCTCCTCGTCGCCGTTGGCCGCATGGGCTCGTCGGCGTGTTCCGGGGTGCTCTCGGGCGCACGCGGGAGAGACGATGCAGAGGCGTGGGGAGGGACCGCGAGTGGAGGGGAAGGTGAGAGGAGGGTCTGGGCGTCTCTGTGGCGCCTTGGGAGAGAAGAGGGGGCTCCAAAGAGGCCTCGGTGGCGTCGGCGCGCCCACGGCTCGCCACCGAGCAGCTTGGAAGCGAGGGGAGGAAGAAGACCAGCCCCAGGTGGGCTTGGGCTGGGATTTGGATAGCTGGGCCTGTGGCCTGTGGGGTGGGCTGGGGATTTTCTTTTCCGTTTTCTTCTTTTATTTCTTTTTTGTTTTCTTTTTCTTCTTTTGTGTTGCTCTGGTAAAAATACCAAAGCATTTTATAAAAATTCCCAACTAATTTTATAAATACTAGGTGACCAGTAGCTAGTCACTTTTAGGATTTGGGAATTTTTGAAATTCAATACATTTGAATTTCAAGTCTAATAGGGGTCAAATTTAATTTCCAAGCCCTATTTGGAATTTTTGGCAAATCTTGGTGCATGCAGTAGGACCCACTTCACTTTATATGTGATCATGCATATTTACAAGACTTTTCAAAAAATACCAGAGGAATTTTTGGAAGCAATTTTTGTCTGGCCATTTAATTATGTTCTCTAGGGCTTTTCTTTTCCCCATTTTTGAATTTCTTTTGAAATTTTCATATGATGCAAAGGACTCAAGAAACCCTAGCACTTACCCTAGTTGGGGTTCTGAAAACTCGCCCAACTCAAAAGAATCTCGTCCCGAGATTCAGAAGTCGTCGGGAGGAAGGTGGGGTACTCGGCACAGAGGCGGTCTTCTCTTTCCCATGTTGCTTCTTTCTCAGAGTGATGTGACCATTGCACTTTGAGAAACTTGATCTGCTGACGAAGAGTGACACGCTCTGCGGAATCAAGAATACGAACCGGGTACTCTCGATAAGAAAGGTCATCTTGGTGATCAAGCGTTTCATGGTCGTCTTCGCGGATGGGGTCCTTGAAGCAACGCCTGAGTTGTGACACATGGAATACATCATGTACTCGGGAAAGGTGCGGGGGTAGTTCAAGTTGGTAGGCAACTTCTCCACGTTTAGCTAGAATGCGGAAAGGTCCGATGTAACGTGGGGCCAACTTGCCTTTGATACCGAATCGTTGGGTTCCCTTCAGAGGAGTAACCCGAAGGTAAGCCTTCTCATCCAGATTGTAGCTTTCTTGCCTATGATGACGATCATAGTAGCTTTTCTGACGAGACTAGGCGGCTTTCAATCGATCACGAACAATGAGAACTTGCTCTTCTGCTTCCTTGATCATATCTGGTCCAAAGAATTGTCTTTCACCGGTTTCTGACCAGTTCAAGGGTGTTCGACATCGTCGTCCATAGAGGAGTTCAAAAGGAGCCATGTTCAGACTAGATTGGAAACTGTTGATACAAGAAAATTCGGCAAATGGAAGAGACTTCTCCCAATTCTTTCTGAATGAGTTAACACACGCTCTGAGCATGTCTTCCATGATTTGATTAACCCTTTCAACTTGACTGCTAGACTGAGGATGGAAAGCTGTACTAAAGGATAGATGAGTTCCCATAGCATTCTGAAAGCTTCCCCAGAATCTAGAGGTGAAAAGGCTACCTCGATCAGAATTGATTACCAAAGGAACACCGTGAAGAGACACAATTCTAGAGACGTACAAGTCCGCCAACTGACTAGCAGTTATAGACTCGCGAACGGGAAGGAAGTGAGCAACTTTGGAAAGCCTGTCTTTGACAACGAAGATGCATCATTTCCTTTCTGGGTTTTTGGAAAGCCGATGATGAAGTCCATACCGACTTTGTCCCATTTCCACTCGGGAATAGGCAAAGGTTGAAGTGTACCAGCAGGTCTTTGGTGTTCTGCCTTAATGCGACGACAAACATCACATTCAGCAACAAATCGAGCAATGTCTCTCTTCATCCTAGTCCACCAAAATCTCTGGCGTAGATCTCGGTACATTTTTGTGCTACCGGGATGAATCGAGAGGGGTGTGTCATGGGCTTCTTTGAGGATGAGTTGCCTTAGATCTCTATTCTTAGGTACTACCAAACGATTTTCAAAGAATACCGTTCCTTTGCTATCTGTGCAGAAACATTTAGCAACTCCGCTAGCAATGTTCTCCTTGATCCGGCGTACACCTCGTGCACGTCTTTGGTCCTCATGAAGAAGTGGTTGATACTGTTGTAAGATGAGGTTGTTACAATACGACTTACGACTTAGTGCATCAGCCATGACAATGGCTTTGCCTGGGTGTAAGAAATTCCTAAGTCATAATCTTTTATCAACTCTATCCAGCGTCTTTGCCTGAGATTAAGATCTAGCTGGGTGAAAATATATTTGAGGCTTTGGTGGTCGGAATAGATCTCACAACGATTACCAAGGAGGTAATGTCGCCAAGTTGTCAGGGCATGAACTACGACAGCGAGTTCAAGATCATGGGTAGGATAGTTCTCTTCATGTGGACGTAACTGGCGTGAAGCATAAGCTACCACATGTCTATCTTGCATAAGTATGCATCCTAACCCTTGCCGTGAAGCATCACAAAAGATCTCGAAATCCTTCTTGGTGTCTGGAGGCGCAAGTACGGGTGCAGAAGTCAATCTTCTTTTTAGCGCGTGAAAGCTTTCCTCGCACTTGGGGGTCCATTCGAATTTCTTATCTTTCTTGAGGAGTTCAGTCAGGGGCTTTGCAACTTTAGAAAAGTTCTCGACGAAGCGGCGGCAATATCTTGCTAAGACAAGAAAACTCCTAACTTGCTTAACCGATTCAGGTGGAGTCCAGCCAAGGACGGCCTGAACTCTCTCAGGATTGACAGCAATGCCTTTTGCGGAAATCACGTGGCCTAAGTAGGTCACTTCTGGTAGCCAAAATTCACACTTGGAGAATTTAGCATACAGGCGATGCTCTCTAAGTTTCACCAATACCAGCCTTAGATGCTCGGCATGTTCTTCTTCGTTCTTCGATTATATAAGGATGTCATCGAGGTAAAACACGACGAACTTGTCCAAATACTCCAAAGATCGAGTTCATCATGCGTGAAAAAGTGGCGGGGGCATTGGTTAGACCGAAGGACATGACGGTGAACTCGTAAAGACCATAACGAGTAGTGAAAGCCGTCTTTGGAATGTCCTCGTTTCGGATCTTGATTTGATGATAGCCTAATCTCAAATCCATCTTAGAGAAGACAGAGGATCCAGCAAGTTGATCATAAAGATCATTGATCCTGGGCAGTGGGTACTTGTTCTTTATCGTCGCTAGATTTACCGGGCGATAGTCTACGCACATCCTTTTTGTTCCATCTTTCTTCGTTACGAACAGAACGGGGCAACCCCATGGCGATGAGCTAGGGCGGATGAAGCCTTTTGCCAACAAAGCTTCGAGTTGGATATTCAGCTCAGCTAACTCACGTGGGGCCATTTTGTATGGGCGTCTAGAAATTCGGGCGGTTCCTGGGGCAAGATCTACAATGAATTCTACACATCTGTCGGGTGGGATACCCGGCAGCTCTTCAGGAAAGACATCCGGGAAATCACGAACCACCGGAATATCTTCAAGGTCAGGAAGGGGAAGCACATTCAAAGTATGCATCTCGATTCTAGAACTGGGTGATGTGTAGTCAATGGTCTGGCCTGAAGGGTGGGTGATTTTAACTGATTTGGCTTTACAATCAAGGACATCATTCTGTCTTGATAACCAATCCATGCCTAGGATGACATCAATGTCTGAATACTTGAGGGCTATAAGAGAAGCAAGGAATACTAAACCCTCAATTGCAATTTGATTACCATGGCTTACTCTATTAGTTTGCCACCTTGAACCAGGAGTTTGAATGATCATTGGAGAAAACATTTCTTCAAAGGAGAACTCATGACGAAGTGCATAACTCTCCGACATGAATGAATGAGAAGCTCCTGGATCGAAAAGAACAGAGGCGGGAACACGATTGACTGGGAGCGTACCATGGATGACGTCAGAAGTATCAATAGCTTCCTCAACTGAGATTTGGTTCACATAACCACCAACAGTGGCTAAGGACTTTTCTTGCAAGGAGTTGGAGGTTGATTTCTGTGAAGACTTAGCTTTGGAAGGCTTGGGTGGGGTGGCATCATGTCTTGGACGAGGATCAACTTTCACCGACAATGAACATTTCCGTGCAACGTGGCCAGGATGACCACACTTGTAGCAAACTCTGGTGTCAGTGGGTGGATGTAACACCCTCAGAATCAGTAACAGTAATCACTACAGTGATTCCACTGTTAGTGATCATTACTGTTGACGATCAAGCCATGATCACCTTTGATCATAGCTCTGTCAATTTCCAAACCGGATAAAATTTTCAAATTGGGTAAATTATAAATTCTCTCCAAGACTTGTGGATTCCTGTCCCTCATTTGATCATGGTTAAACCAAATCCAACTAGCCATGTGAATAACCACAAGTCAATGCTAATGATGGAACCAATGTTGTGGGGTTATCAAAATTGTTTTGAAAATTTAAATGAAAATGGAAACCTTAGTTAAACCAAAGTTAATGAAACATATTAAATAAAATGCCTAGCAATCTTAGGCCATGATAATATAGCAATGGTTGTTTTATTAAAATGGTATAGTATTATGAAATAAAAATAAATGTTTGGGAATTATTAAATGGCTATGGTAAATTTAATAAACAAGTGGGAATTTTAAATGCACTAAAAATTGTGAAACCAATTTTATTAAATACCTAAAAATTAGTAGGTCTTATAAATATTGGAATATGAATTTATTAAGTTATTTAAATAATGCAATTAAGTGATAACGGTAGCAAAACAATGCCAAAAATCCTTTTAAAATAAATAACAATATTTATTTCATGTTTATTAATGCCCAAACTTTTTGTGGCACTTAACTATGATGCAGCCATAATTTTGGAACAAATTTTATGTGGTAGAAAAATAAAAAAAATACATTAAACTAATTACAAACAGAACTAACAGAAAAAAAAACAAAGAAAAATAAAAAAAAAACCCTAAGACTCGCCTCAGGCGAGGCCCACTCCTCCCCCATCCTGGCCCACCCCGGCCAGCCCACCCCTCTCTTCTCCCTCCCTCCCACCAACCCCCTGCCCCCATCCCCCCCTGTAGCCATGGACGGCGGCCATGCGCCATGGCCCCCTCCCCTACCTGCTCCCCCCTCCCTCACCTTCTTCCCCCCTCTCCCCTCTGGATAAGACCGAGCCCTCCCCGTGTGCTCTCCCTCGCCATAACCCCCCCTTCCCCCGCGCCATTTTTCCTCCTGTCCCCTCCGCTCGTCCTCGCCCGAGAAGCGATGGCCACGGCTCGCGAGCTCGCGTGGCCACTGGCCTCCTCATGCCGCGCCTCCATGTCTAGGAGCTCCGGCGTGGAGGTCTTCGCCTCCCCGCGCGTTCAATTGAGCCAGGGCGCCGCCGGGCCGATGCCATTTTCAACGTTTACCTCCGGCCACCCCGGAGCTTCACAGACGAAATCCGACCGCCTCTCGCCCTCCTCCGAGCCCACTGCCCTCCCCTTCAAGCTCCTGGTGAGCTCCGCCTCCGAATGCACCCTTCCCCACCTCAATTCGTCGCCGTAGTGGCCGCCCCATGCTCGGCCTCCATTGCCACCGGAGCCCGAGCTCTGCTCGCCGCGCCACGACCGTGCTCGCTGCGCCCAGGGACCGCCTTGTGCGCACTCCCGGCCCACCTTGGTCGCGCACTGGCACCCCCGTCCACGCCCCGCACTCGCCCGCACAGCCACCTCCTGCGCTCGCCGCCGGCGTGGGCTGGTCCAAGCCGTGGACTAAACAACCGGTGGGGCTAATCCCCTGTTAACCAACTCCTAACCCCACCCCTCCTAACACTTACATGTGGGACCAGCCCATTAAAATAACCTTTGGGTTAATATAACTGTACATTTAACAATGTCTCAATGACACCTGGGCCCACTGTTAGTTAGTAATTAAAATGATTTTAGTTTAAATGTTAGTATGACATGTGGGCCACCACACTGTTTTGATTAATAAAAATGTTTTAATTACCAGAGGCTGACATGTGGGACCCACATGTCAGTTGACTGGTCAACCAATACTGTTCTGGCTAATGTCTATTTAATATTAAAAGGAATTCCAGAAAATGATTTAAATGATTTAAAACTTTGAAATTCAATATCTTTTAAACCGTAACTCGGATTCAAAAACTTTATACATCAAAATTGATCAGAAAAATATAAAGAATACGAATACGCTATTCGTATGTCTACCTCACCCCTCTAACACAACGAACATCGAACATTCCCCCTCCGGACCATCTGTCCGATAAATTGTCCGGTACTGGTAGAGTGCCCGGATGAATTTATTCCGAACACGAATGTTGTTCGGAATAGGTCAAATAGCACGGATACACCGCCCTTATGTTTGTCCGGTAACGACGACACCTCCGGCTTGATCCTTCCCCCTCCGGACACTCTGTCCGATAATCGCCCGGAGCCGGTAATTCATCCCCGGATGAATTCCCGCTCAGAGCAACGTGCATCGTACTGCATTAGAACCCCGTTTACAATTCATCTGTTATGTCTTGCATTTGTATTGCTATTATTGTTGTGTATTTATTGTTTCTTCCCCTAATTAACCTCCGGTAGACCCCGCTGCTGCCGTCGGCTACACCGATGCTGAGTACGACTACTTCATCGACGACCCTGCCTCTATTGCCGAGCTTCCAGGCAAGCAGAGCCATTCTCTTCCCCAGATATCGCCTATCTTTCCGTACTTTTCTTGCACTAGGCATTGTTACTGCTGCTGCTACGATTACAATCCTATTCAACTGCATAGCCTGATTCTGTCGCCCCTTGATGTGCCTTCCTTTATCCTATGCTGCCTATTATTATTATTATGCATTATTAAGCAGTGAGCCCTGCGAATGGTTAGCTAGGATTAGGTAGAGGGCCGTGATCACTCAGGGGAGTCAACGCGGATACAAATATTATAACTGCACATGTACGGTACAATGTAGACACCGTCTAAGGCCCCTACCTGGGTTATTCCTAGTCACCTCAAGTGTGAGCTATCAAGGAGTAATCCTTGTACTCCACTCGAGGCTGACTTTGTCTTCCCGCCATAGGGTCCTGAACGGCGATTGTCCTTCAGGTGAGAAGTCGGGCGACCCAACGGTGCCTGCGAGAGGTATTGCGACGGGACGACAGGGAGGGTACGACCAGTGTACCGGTGTGCTTGGCCCCTGGTCGTTGGCCGCGAGAGTTACCAAACCACAAAAGTCGAGCTTCTCTAGGAGCACACGCGAGACAAGGTAAGGAGACAGTTCACCTTGTTGGTAACCGCAGTGACTTGGTGGGACGACGGGGCAGGCACCGATGTACTGGTAGTCCTGGCTGCTGTCGTTGTCCGTGGGTCGGTTAAGTCGAGGAAACGATAACGGTTGTCACGCAGGTTAATTAAAATGCTAAATGGTTCAGTGAATGTCTTGAGTTGGCTATATTCCATGTACGCACTACCTACCCGTGGGAATTACGAGTTATGGGCTCCTCTGCTTCGTAGTGTCGTCCGAGGACTCTTCAGACGTCAGCAGTACCGCGGCCTGCGCCGGGAAGTGGTGTTGTCTTATTTGCTCGCGCGGTGGTGTCTTATTTGGATTTGCTTTAACTTCACCGGCCAGCCATGCACCGTGCAGGAGTACGTTCGGGTTGGGGTCAAAGGCTCGGCGTACTTAGGATTTAGACCGGCGGATGACCTCTCTGTTGAGTTTGAAAGATGGGCTATGAAGTGTCGGATAGCCTCGATGGAGCGTTCCCTAACAAGGTTCCCGCCACACTGGAGATCCGTGCGTGTAGCGTAACACAAGTGCACCTCTGCAGGGAAGATTAATCTATTCGAATAGCCGTGTCCACGGTAACAGGACGCTTTATGCTGAAGCTGGATCTTAGCACTAGAAACTATTATTATTAAACTGTATGGTTCCGGGTTCTCTTCCTCGCGGGGATGTCGAGGAGGTGAACTCGGAGGCATTGTTAATTATTACAACTTATTATTATACAATGTTGCAGCAACATCTGCTGCATTGTTACTTTATGCTTTATATAAACTGTTGGCTGATTCTTACCTCATGCTGCAAGACATCGTCGGAAGATTCTAGTCTTCGTTAGGCCTAGCTTCTTATCCTTGCTCTGGATTTCTGTCTTTCAGTCCACTATATACAGCCTCTTCTTTCCGTTGATACAATGCATAATGCTTAGTAGCGGACGTAAGACTCGCGTGTATACTAGATACTCACCTGCTTTATTTCCTTTACTGTTTTGCCTGATCGGCCGCTGCAGTCGACGTTGGAGTCCAGGAGTAGGAGATCCCCGATGCCGACCAACGCAACATGAAGATCCCCGATGCCTTCTACGACATCGAGTTCCCCGTTGACCAGGAGTAGCTTGGAGTTTCCCAGGCAGGAGGCCTCGCCTTTTCGATCTGTTGTTATTTGTGCTAGCCTTCTTAAGGCAACCTTGTATTTTGTGTTTGTACTCAGATACTATTGCTTCCGCTGACTTGTGCTCTCGAGCTGTTATATTCGAGCCCTCGTGGCCCCTGGCTTGTATTAAACAGCTTGTATTATTTTATTTGTAGAGTTGTGTTGTGATATCTCACCGTGAGTCCCTAATCTCGATCGTGTACCTTGCGTGTATGATTACTGTACACGGCTTGATTTTGGGGGCGTCACAAGTTGGTATCAGAGACGACTGCCTGTAGGACACCCCCTTCCAACTCCTTGGTCGAAGTCGAGTCTAGTATTTTCGAAACTACTTGCTAACTTAATGTTTGGCTTACGGGCCCACATCAATGTCACTACGTGTGATATCTATGGTATTAGGATCTTTTTCTCCGTACCTATGCTCTGGGACTCTGCTCTCTTATCCTTGCTGGTAAAGTTTTAATAACTCTGACTTAGGTTCACGTACCTCCTTCCTCCAGGAGAGCTCTGCATTCTCGTTGATCGCCTGATCCACCTGAAGATTTTGACGATTACTCTCTGATCAATTCCCGAGATTCTACGTGTTCATCGCCTTTGCAATCCCATGCAACCGATAAGTCCGTGTGGATAATTACATCCACCTCCCGATCTGAATTCATAATTCCCTTGTACTTAAGCATCGAATTATTCCGATGCTTCCATCATCTGATGCCTTTGCAATCTTTCTCCTTCTGGTTGAGTGCCGATACTCACACAAGATTCTTTGCGAACCCCCGACCTTTGGTGGATTATTATTCGAATAATCTTACATGGCTTCTTCCATGTGTCAATTGGATTCATCGTGTGAAATACCCTCCATGCCCCTCGATGATTTGCGTTATCGTCGACAACGTACCTTGTCTCCGTGCCAATACAACTTGGTCGTGTACATCGTGCTCTGCTATCCCTTGGGAAAGATATACACCTGATGCTTGTGTATCATCACCTTTTCCTTTCCATTGGTCTGTTTAACCTTTCTTGTAATGTATCTTATCTAAGC
The DNA here is from genome assembly GCA_950022295.1 of Bromus sterilis. NCBI lineage: Eukaryota > Viridiplantae > Streptophyta > Magnoliopsida > Poales > Poaceae > Bromus > Bromus sterilis. The sequence continues at coordinate 188,795,786 of OX465599.1, read as the reverse complement.
AGTGAAATTCCCTGCTTATGTAAACACTTTGGTGTGCTACATTGTCTGTACAACCAGTTACGATTGTTGATGACTTTTCGGTGACCACCGATGGACGAGAACTTTGCCAATTGGTCCGCCTCGTCTTAACGAGCAGGAAGATGGTTCTCTTCGTCCCTCTCCCTTGACACTGATGATGTTGCCAACATAGTTGACAAGTTGTTCTCTGACAAACATTGCATCGTGCTCGCATGGAGTGTCGCCACCCTTCTTACCTTTTGTGGGCCCATAACCCACAGTTCCACAGGACCGAAACCTGACTCTTGTCCTCTACCTTGTGATATTTCGTCCGATATCAGACTCAGTGCTCGTGTCTGATGATCGGGGCCCTTTTCCCATCTTCTGTCATCGGCATCGAATACGTGCCTATCCGCTTAAAACTTCTCACGATGTACTTCCCTGAGCTTAAACTCGGAAGGACTTTGTACCCCATACCCTTGAACAACCCCATTTGATGGATCTTGTATCGATCCAACCCCCTTAAGCTTTACCTCTTAACCTGTTCGTAAGTGCGATGAAGCCCCGAGGAAAGGATGAAACCCCATCGAGATGCACCGATGTCGTGCCGTGAAGGCCTCAACGTGAAGGATTAATTTCTTCGAGTAGAACAACAGGAACTAGAAGATTTGTTAGTAGGCGAAACCAAAACTTTACCCCTTACACCACTTTTAATTCTCGGGACGAGAATTCTTTGTAGTGGTGGAGAATTGTAACACCCTCAGAATCAGTAACAGTAATCACTACAGTGATTCCACTGTTAGTGATCATTACTGTTGACGATCAAGCCATGATCACCTTTGATCATAGCTCTGTCAATTTCCAACCCGGATAAAATTTTCAAATTGGGTAAATTATAAATTCTCTCCAAGACTTGTGGATTCCTGTCCCTCATTTGATCATGGTTAAACCAAATCCAACTAGCCATGTGAATAACCACAAGTCAATGCTAATGATGGAACCAATGTTGTGGGGTTATCAAAATTGTTTTGAAAATTTAAATGAAAATGGAAACCTTAGTTAAACCAAAGTTAATGAAACATATTAAATAAAATGCCTAGCAATCTTAGGCCATGATAATATAGCAATGGTTGTTTTATTAAAATGGTATAGTATTATGAAATAAAAATAAATGTTTGGGAATTATTAAATGGCTATGGTAAATTTAATAAACAAGTGGGAATTTTAAATGCACTAAAAATTGTGAAACCAATTTTATTAAATACCTAAAAATCAGTAGGTCTTATAAATATTGGAATATGAATTTATTAAGTTATTTAAATAATGAAATTAAGTGATAACAGTAGCAAAAAAATGCCAAAAAGCCTTTTAAAATAAATAACAATATTTATTTGATGTTTATTAATGCCCAAACTTGTTGTGGCACTTAACTATGATGCAGACATAATTTTGGAACAAATTTTATGTGGTAGAAAAATAAAAAAAAGACATTAAACTAATTACAAACAGAACTAACAGAAAAAAAACAAAGAAAAAAAAAAAAAAAACCCTAAGCCTCGCCTCAGGCGAGGCCCACTCCTCCCCCATCCTGGCCCACCCCGGCCAGCCCACCCCTCTCTTCTCTCTCCCTCCCACCAACCCCCTGCCCCCATCCCCCCCTGTAGCCATGGACGGCGGCCATGCGCCATGGCCCCCTCCCCTACCTGCTCCCCCCTCCCTCACCTGCTTCCCCCCTCTCCCCTCTGGATAAGACCGAGCCCTCCCCGTGTGCTCGCCCTCGCCATAACCCCCCCTTCCCCCGCGCCATTTTTCCTCATGTCCCCTCCGCTCGTCCTCGCCCGAGAAGCCATGGCCACGGCTCGCGAGCTCGCGTGGCCACTGGCCTCCTCATGCCCCGCCTCCATGTCTAGGAGCTCCGGCGTGGAGGTCTTCGCCTCCCCGCGCGTTCAATTGAGCCGATGCCATTTTCACCGTTTACCTCCGGCCACCCCGGAGCTTCACAGACGAAATCCGACCGCCTCACGCCCTCCTCCGAGCCCACTTCCCTCCCCTTCAAGCTCCTTGTGAGCTCCGCCTCCGATTGCGCCCTTTCCCCACCTCAATTCGTCGACGTAGTGGCCGCCCCGTGCTCGGCCTCCATTGCCACCGGAGCCCGAGCTCTGCTCGCCGCGCCACGACAGTGCTCGCTGCGCGCAGGGACCGCCTTGTGCGCGCTCCCGGCCCACCTTGGTCGCGCACTGGCACCCCCGTCCACGCCCCGCACTCGCCCGCACGGCCACCTCCTGCGCTCGCCGCCGGCGTGGGCTGGTCCAAGCCGTGGACTAAACAACCGGTGGGGCTAATCCCCTGTTAACCAACTCCTAACCCCACCCCTCCTAACACTTACATGTGGGACCAGCCCATTAAAATAACCTTTGGGTTAATATAACTGTAAATTTAACAATGTCTCAATGACACCTGGGCCCCGCTGTTAGTTAGTAATTAAAATGATTTTAGTTTAAATGTTAGTATGACATGTGGGCCACCACACTGTTTTGATTAATAAAAATGTTTTATAATTACCAGAGGCTGACATGTGGGACGCACATGTCAGTTGACTGGTCAACCAGTACTGTTCTGGATAATGTCTATTTAATATTAAAAGGAATTCCAGAAAATGATTTAAATGATTTAAAACTTTGAAATTCAATATCTTCTAAACCGTAACTCGGATTCAAAAACTTTATACATCAAAATTGATCAGAAAAATATAACGAATAAGGATACGCTATTCGTATGTCTACCACACCCCTCTAACACAACGAACATCGAACATTCCCCCTCCGGACCGTTTGTCCGATAAATTGTCCGGTACTGTTAGAGTGCCCGGATGAATTTATTCCGAACATGAATGTTGTTCGGAATAGGTCAAATAGCACGGATACACCCCCCTTATGTTTGTCCGGTAACCACGACACCTCCGGCTTGATCCTTCCCCCTTCGGACACCCTGTCCGATAATCGCCCGGAGCCGGTAATTCATCCCCGGATGAATTCCCGCTCAGAGCAACGTGCATCGTACTGCGTTAGAACCCCGTTTACAATTCATCTGTTATGTATTGCATTTGTATTGCTATTATTGTTGTGTATTTATTGTTTTTTCCCTCCCTTAATCTCTGGTAGACCACGCTGCTGCCGTCGGCTACACCGATGCTGAGTACGATTACTTCGTCGACGACCCTGCCTCTACTGCCGAGCTTCCAGGCAAGCAGAGCCATTCTCTTCCCCAGATATCGCCTATCTTTCCGTACTTTTCTTGCACTAGGCATTGTTACTGCTGCTGCTACGATTACAATCCTATTCAACTGCATAGCCTGATCCTGTCGCCCCTTGATGTGCCTTCCTTTATCCTATGCTGCCTATTATTATTATTTTGCATTATTCAGAAGTGAGCCCTGCGCATGGTTAGCTAGGATTAGGTAGAGGGCCGTGATCACTCAGGGGAGTGAACGCGGATACAAATATTATAACTGCACAGGTACGGTACAATGCAGACACCGTCTAAGGCCCCTACCTGGGTTATGCCTAGTCACCTCAAGTGTGAGCTATCAAGGAGTAATCCTTGTACTCCACTCGAGGCTGACTTTGTCTTACCGCCATAGGGTCCTGAACGGCGATTGTCCTTCAGGTGAGAAGTCGGGCGACCCAACGGTGCCCGCGAGAGGTATTGCGACGGGACGACAGGGAGGGTACGACCAGTGTACCAGCGTGCTTGGCCCCTGGTCGTTGGCCGCGAGAGTTACCAAACCACGAAAGTCGAGCTTCTCTAGGAGCACACGCGAGACAAGGTAAGGAGACGGTTCACCTTGTTGGTAACCGCAGTGACTTGGTGGGACGACGGGGCAGGCACCGATGTACTGGTGGTCCTGGCTGCTGTCGTTGTCCGCGGGTCGGTTAAGTCGAGGCAATGATAACGGTTGTCACGCAGGTTAATTAAAATGCTAAATGGTTCTGTGAATGTCTTGAGTTGGCTATATGCCATGTACGCACTACCTACCCGTGGGAATTACGAGTTATGGGCTCCTCTGCTTCGTAGTGTCTTCCGAGGACTCTTCAGACGTCATCATTACCGCGGCCTGCGCCGGGAAGTGGTGTTGTCTTATTTGCTCGCGCGGTGGTGTCTTATTTGGATTTTCTTTAACTTCACCGGCCAGCCACGCACCGTGCAGGACTACGTTCGGGTTGGGGTCCAAGGCTCGGCGTACTTAGGATTTAGACCGGCGGATGACCTCTCTGTTGAGTTTGAAAGATGGGCTATGAAGTGTCGGATAGCCTCGGTGGAGCGTTCCCTAACAAGGTTCCCGCCACCCTGGAGATCCGTGCATGTAGCGTAACACAAGTGCACGCCTGCAGGGAAGATTAATCTATTCGAATAGCCGTGTCCACGGTAACAGGACGCTTTATGCTGAAGCTGGATCTTACCACTAGAAACTATTATTATTAAATTGTATGGTTCCGGGTTCTCTTCCTTGCGGGGATGTCGAGGAGGTGAACTCGGAGGCATTGTTAATTATTACAACTTATTATTATACAATGCTGCAGCAACTTCTGCTGCATTGTTACTTTATGCTTTATATAAACTGTTGGCTGATTCTTACCTCATGCTGCAAGACATCGTCGGAAGATGCTAGTCTTCGTTAGGCCTAGCTTCTTATCCTTGCTCTGGATTTCTGCCTTTCAGTCCACTATAGATAGCCTCTTCTTTCCGTTGATACAATGCATAATGCTTAGTAGCGGACGTAAGACTCGTGGGTATACTAGATACTCACCTGCTTTATTTCCTTTACTGTTTTGCCTGATCGGCCGCTGCAGTCGACGTTGGAGTCCAGGAGTAGGAGATCCCCGATGCCGACCAACGGAACATGAAGATCCCCGATGCCTTCTACGACGTCGAGTTCCCCGTTGACCAGGAGTAGCTTGGAGTTTCCCACGCAGGAGGCCTCGCCTTTTCGATCTGTTGTTATTTGTGCTACCCTTCTTAAGGCAACCTTGTATTTTGTGTCTGTACTCAGATACTATTGCTTCCGCTGACTTGTGCTCTCGAGCTGTTATATTCGAGCCCTCGTGGCCCCTGGCTTGTATTAAACAGCTTGTATTATTTTATTTGTAGAGTTGTGTTGTGATATCTCACCGTGAGTCCCTAATCTCGATCGTGTACCTTGCGTGTATGATTACTGTACACGGCTTGATTTTGGGGGCGTCACAGTGGAGCAAGGATGGAAGGTTCACTACCATAGTTGTTGGGATTCATGTTTGGTGGACGAGGTTGAGGTACCATATAGGATGGCCTTGCAAAAAGGTGTGAAGGAATGGCACTAGTTGGAATCCAAATCCGGCGTTTCTGAGGGGCCGAACTAGAAGATGGAGCAAACTCACGAGCATGCTTGCGAGACTCTTCGAACACCTCATTTCCATACTCAGCTCTGAAGGATCTATTGACTAAATCCTCAAAGTTGACAAACTCATGAAGATTGAGATCATGACGTATAACAGGGTTAAGTCCCTTGCGGAAACTTGCTTGCTTCCTGGCATCAGTGGATATCTCCTCTTGGGCATAACGAGCAAGATGGTTGAACTCGTTCATATACTCGTGGATGGATCTATCTCCCTGAGTAAGATTGCAAAACTCTTCCTTCTTTCTTTCCATCATCTCATCCAGAATGTGGTACCCTCGGAAGGCATCACGGAATTGCTGCCAAGTCACTACGTGACCATCAGGTTGCATTGCAACATAGTTCTCCCACCATTCAACAACAGCACCTTCCAGGAAGTATACCGCAAACATCACACGATCATTGGGAGCAACATGCGCCGTCTCAAGCTTACGCTCGATGGAACGGAGCCAATCATCAGCTTCAAGGGGCTCGGAGGAACATCGAAAAATCGGTGGCTTGAGCAGGATGAAATCCTGAATGCTGACAACCACATTGCGCAGACGAGCGGTATTCTGCTCGATGAGCTCCAGAAGGCGTGTTTGATCACGTCTATTCTTCTCAGCTTCCATCATGATTTCCGCCGCAGAAGGCGGTGGTGGAGGTTCTCATTACTTCGATTCCGGTCACGGTCTCGATTGCGAAGAACAGCACTAGGAGTTCCACCTGACATCCTGTGTGATAAAAATCAACAATCAGAACCGGTTTTACGATGGAAACAAAGATAAGAGGACATGACTAGGAGGAAAAGATTGTAATGCAAAGGCAAAGATTCCTAGAAACACGGAATAAATCAGGCAGCATGACGGCTACACCGGGATGGAAAACAAGAAAACCACGAGAAGATGGGACAAAACTTCTTCAAGGAACTCAAATACACGAAGACTCTGGACAACCACAACTGTCCTACGGCTACAACGAAGCAATCAATGAGATGTTCTAGTAAGATATAGATGAGCCTACTCCTATCATCCCGTAGAAAAGATAAGGGTGACTCATAACTCAGATCGATGAGGGTAAGGAGAAAAAGAAGCCTTATGTTGTTCCCTTTATACCCAAGTAACTATATAACTATAGAATGCTAGACTCGACTTCGACCAAGGGTTTGATAAGCCTACAGACAGTCCTGCTCTGATACCAAGTCTGTCGGGACCCGGGGTATGCGTATGTAATTCCAGTCACGATACAATCACATGGAGAGCCGAGAGCCGTACCCACTTGTCTATACAGACAAGGCCAAGCACAGAACACTCTCGGAAAGCATCGAACGTGAGGGGCATCCCATTTAGGCCGGATGATCAACTAAGATGGGTCCTCATCGTCCTCTCACGAGTCTAAATGCTTATGGGTGGTGAATCCCATATTCATAGCCAAGTCGCCTCAACCATGTTATCGATTGAATCCTAACTCTTACATAGACTTACTCCAGCCCGATCACTTAGTCGGGGTCTAGGGCGGGCTCGATCATACAAAAAAGTGTGCACGTGATAGAGTCACGAGCAATCGCATCATGATGCCCCAAGCTGCGCACATGTAAGGGCCACTTGGTGTATAAAAGACCGCCAGCCAGATCACAACTAAGGTCTCGAAAACCCATACTTAGACATGCATGTTATAAACATACACGCAGCACACATGCCTAGTATGAACAGCAGGTATCATCACATAACTCTACAAAGTGTATCTTTATTGACTTACACATAGATCATACAAAGATCACATGTCTGTGATCATCATTACATCATACAACGGAAGCAAATTAGGTCTGAGTACAGACAAGTTTAACAAATGGCTTAGAGAAGCCTTGTGCAACAAACATGCCCTTCCACGAGGGACCAGACTGCTGCCTGGGACTATGCTACAAAGGTCAACGTCGGGCTTCACGAAGGACTCCATCAGGGGGTCCGGGTTCTCATCTAAAACATAGAATAAGCAAACGTGAGTACAAAATCGTACTCAGCAAGACTTACATTAGAACTACATGTGGTTAGGAGCCGGTTATGTGCGGCCCATAGCAGCAGCGCCCCCCAAGAGAGAGGCGCTGCTGGTATATGCGGACAGTTCTTTCCACATTAACAGCAGCGGGCGATAGGAGGGGGCGCTACTGCTACGGAACTAGCAGTAGCGCGCTTTGCAGGAAGGCGTTACTACTGCAACTTGTCAGCTGGGTTTGGTTGCGACCACCTTCAGTAGTAGCGGGCGCCCATTAAATTCGCTACTGATAAAGGCTTAGCAGTAGCGGGCCCCTATAAGAGGCTCTACTGCGCCCTCAGGAGAGGGGCGCTACTGTTAAGCCTCTACCTATAAACTTTTTCCTTGTAGTGTAGAAAAATATGGGAAGGTGGAAGTGTCAACTTTCGAATATTCACATTAGTGCGAAGAACTCATGCACTTATTATAGGTAACTCTCAATCTAATTTAGGACGTTCACAAAGAGACAAGTACCCCGAGGAGGAGTGTATGGGGTTTTGGTTATCCTTGCGCATCCTAACGATCTAGAGAGTAAGGTAAGAAGCCAAGAATTTGATGAGGAGTCGCCTCCAACAAGTCTGCTATCCACCTACTTCGCAAACATAACACCTATCCTATCCTTGTCCTCCTCTTCGCATCCCGACGAACAAGAAGAAATCAAGTCACACACACGTTGATCAAGTTATATTAAGATTATCTCAGCTGATGTTGTCTATGAACAAGGAGTAGGTCTCAAGTCGTCCATAACCGTGGACACGGCTTCTCGAAAAGATTTAACCCTGCAGGGGTGTACCAACTGCCCATTACGAGGCGTCGCATGCTCGCCCATCTCTCTCAGTTGCTACCCATCACAGGCAACCATTTTATGATTTAGTTTCAAGAGATCCGAAACGACAGGTCCCTCTAATTAACTAACAACGAACAAATCCGGCTAGCCCCCGGGGAGTCAACACCCAATCCAAAAGCTGGCCACGCTCTCGGATCAGACTCTTCCGTATGGCCAAGGTAGGATTTAGTCTCACCTATATAACAGGGGACTTCCCTAGCTCACCAGTGTGGACCAACAAAGAAACTAAGTCTCTGCTGGCCCGAGTTGTTTTAAAACCACTGGCTGCAGACCAGTTATGCATGCGGTTTCAATTGGTAAATCAGCTTGGGCCACCTCTAGAAATGTTTGAAGCTAGGTAGGTAAGAAGAGGGGACCCCATAAAATCCAACACGCGATTAGGCACGCTCAGTCTTAAAACCAATACCCGGAACTCGGATCCTAGGTGACTCGAATGGAACAAAGCGTCGGGGCGGGTTAGCCTAGACCTTCCATCCTTCGTCGAATATAGTCAACATTTATAATAATCATATCATCAATAACAATAATAATAATGTGATATCCCAAACCAAGGAGTAACAGGGTAACATCGTAGCATCCTAAGCATGCATACTAAGAAGGGGCTGAGCAACGGGCAATAGTAACATAGCAGTACAAGGTTTGCTGGGAGGGGACATGGCTTTATCGGTTTGAAAGAGGCTGTAACATGTGGTAGGATCAAACATTGAACCTAACCTAGACTAGCATGCAAACCGCTGGTTGAAATAGAATGGATCATAAGTAATGTATAGTCCTTGCCTGTTGAGGGTCGGGTTCCGAAGGTGTAGTCGATCGCAAGCTCGCATCGTCTCCGAGAGGTACCCGCGGGAGCACACAAGACGATAAACACTGGAAAGCAATCAACGGTGCACCACTATTACTACGGAGAAATACAAGATCAAAGAGGCAACACAAGGCACGGCAACGCGATACGGATCTATCATCGAGAACGGTTACGAACAATTTAAGTGGAGTACTCGTCACACACGACGATACCGCACATTTAGAATTGGTTCAAGTTGATTAGCTACAAGTAATCAACCAACGGTTGTTATTATGGCAAGGCACCCAAGAATGGCATAGCACACAAACATGGCAAAAGGTGAAGCACAAAGTAAACTATCTATGCTAGTCAATTTAACTGAGGCACAACCTAAACATGGCATAACACTAAGTGTCGCACGATGATTAAAGGATTTGGCACTGTTCTGCCCTAAACCATATTTTAGGTTGGTTAACAGCAGCAAACAATAGCATAGACACAAAGTACACGAATAACTAATCAAGATACATATAAGGCACACTCCAAGCGGAGTTACGGTTAAAAAGATACAAGCAAAACAAGTTACGGGCACAAACTGCCAACATCAGGAAGCACACTTTAGAGCAATGCATAAACAGGATAATGAGTGCAAACATGCTGAGAAATTACATGAAATTAAAGTAGACATGGCAGGGAAGGCATGGAAAAAAGAATCATGCAAAAAGGCATCACGGATCAAAAGATATTAAGCAAACAACATGGCAGAAACTATTATTTTTCTGATTTATAAACAGGGGTATAACTATATGCAAAAGTGCAGCAACATGACATAGCAATACATGGGCATGAAGTAGACATGATGCTTAACAATATGCATTTGGAATCACTCAATTCTGATAACCGGTCGCGACACACTCATCGACCGAAGTGGCAATAAAATATAAACAGCAGCACACTAACAACATGATAGCTACTTTGGAGCAAGAAACAATCAACATGAAGCAAGAAAATATGACATGTGAATGCATGTAACTGAAGTAGAAAAAATTCTTAACAGGATGCAAAAGGAATCAATCAATTCCGACGAACGGTTGCGAAGCAATTGTCGCCCGAAGTTGCAATAAAATAACAGTTACAGCAACTTAGCAGCGGTTAACGACAGGTAGCCCTGTTTGAACAGCAATAACTACATCTAAACAACCTCAAAACAATTAACTCTCAATATATGAAATCTAGAGCACGCAATTCTAAACAATTCATCTTTTGGGCGCGAAGTCATCTGGGCTACAGATCTACCACAAAACGCATCGCGAAACTGAATACAGCAGCAAAAATACAACACTGAGAAACAAAATACAAAAAAAAAGGAAAAGGGCTCTCACCCAGCTGGGCCGAGCCCATGATGGCGGCTGGCTAGGAGAGGCCATGGGCCAGGGGCGCGCGCTGGGCCAGATCTGGAGGTGGGCCGCGCCGGGGCCCACGTGGCAGGAACGCTGGAGGGAGGCGACCGGATCGGGGCTCCTCCCGATCCCGATCGGACGGGCGCGACGACGGCCTTCTGGTGGCTGCGCCGGCCACCGTCAGCGAGGGCGAGGGGGAAGGGCGGCGCAGGGCGAAGGGGAGGGGCGGATCCGGCCGGCGGCGGGGTTACAGGGCGGCGCAGCAAGCTCGGGCCACGGGATCGTGGCGGCGCCCATGGTGGTTCTCGACGGCAAGGAGCTTCAAGGAAGCCATGGCGCGGCGGCGCTCTTCCTACTGACCTGCGGGGGAGGAGGAGAGGCTAGGTGAGGGGGACGGGAGGAGAAGGGACGCGGGAGGAGGAAAGGAGGAGGCTCGCGGCTGGGGTTGCCGGAGTTGGGCGGAGGCGAGGCGTCGCCGGCGTGGTGGCGGGGGTGCTCGGGCGTTCGGGCAGCGCCAGATGGGCTTGGCGGGCCCGTGACGGCGTTTCCAGGGCCCTGCGGGGCCCGGTTCGGGGCTTGCTTGAGGTGGGAGAAGGTGGAGGCAACGTGGCTCAGATCTGACGGCTCATATCTTAGGGGAGGCTAGGGTTTCGAAATTGGAGGGCTAGGGGGCAGATTTCGGGGATTTTCTGGGGGTGTGGCTGCATATTTGCCATGGGGGAAACCCTAGAAGGCCTAGGGGAGTGTGGTGGTCTTTATATAGGCAGGTTGGCTGGCCAGTTGACGCAAATGCCCTCGGTACCCCTCTCGCGTGTCCGGTGATCGTGTTCGTGACCACCGAGACTCCGTACGAACTCCGATTCCGATGAAATCTCGATCTACGCGCTCAGCGCGTCGAGCCCGCCGATCGTACCTCACTGCGATGATATTCTGACAAAAATTTTAGGCGCCCCATAAAATAATCCGTTTATTAAATAAACGGGGTTTTCGTTCCGGTGGCGATGGCTGGACTTGTGCGGTTGCGACGGTGCTCGGGTGAAATCCCGGTGTCGCAAAGTCGTGTGCCGTGGTGGAAAAGGGGTCGGTCACGCATCCGATATGAGAATAAGGGGGAGAAAAATAATCGCCGATCGATAAATCGGGGATGCCAACACCGCAAAAAAATCAGACAATCAAACAATTCACACCGAATTTTTTTTTTAATTTTTGCAAAAACTGGGCTGTTACAGTACGTGAGTGTACTCTAATATTCGATCCCTCCAAAGAGTAGTGATCCATCTAGTAGCTAAAGTTCTGAACTATTTTTTGTAGGTTTTAAAAAATTAACATGAATTTCCCAAAATACGACATCTATCACTAATAGGCTAAAGCTCTTGACACGAAAATTCCAAACATTACTCATAGCAATACCTCAAAATATTGCAAGTTACTACTACAAAAGAATAGCAACCTCAATTACCTACTTCAAGTCAAGACACAAAAATCAGTGCAACAGGCAAACTCTCTAAACAAGATAAACATGAAAACTCAAGAGAGTTCCAGCAACAAACTAAAAAAAGCTCTTTAAAAAGATAAGCATGAAAACTAAGAGCTAAACATGACATCAGCTATAAAAAAGATAAAGAACACACACAGCAAAGATAAGCATGAAGAATCCTATGTTCTGTTCTAGATTATGAAAGTGGAGCGTGTTTCTCTCCCACACATAGAAAGCTGGTTTCTAACTTTTTATGAACATCAATCAAAGCTAAAGAAAACTAAAAAGGAAATAAATAGCAAGACGCTCAAAGCATAGCACATAATGCATGAAGTGATAAAAATATAGTTGAACGGAAGACGAACTGATATTTGTTGATGGAGAAGGGGATGCATGGGGGCATCCCCAAGCTTGAGCGTTTGACCCTCCTGAATCTTCTTTCATCATCTTCCCTCGCACACTCGAAAACTCCCTTCATACATAACTCATCATAATCTGATTAGCGAGGTTAGTACCCATAATAAAATAATTTTTCTCTACTGGAAATAAGGATATTCTTGAAGGCTACTGTTTCTCAAGATTGCAAAAAAGTTTTTGCAAAGAAAAATCAAGCTTAAGGTTTGCAAAACGAAGAAAAGGCAAAACAGAACAGAATCTGTGAAAAACAGAGCAACAGGTAGTAAAGAATTTTTTAGGGATACTTCTGCAACTCAAATCAAAAAACTCAGAACATATGAAAGTTCCGTGATTGTATAGACCACGCTGTGCAAACATTTCATCTCAAAAAGCTGAACTGGGATTTTTCTATGATTTTTCCCTTCACGAGGACATAATTTGTTTTCTGGAAAGCATGTCACAACTTTCACTTCCCTTGTCATATGAGGCTATAAATGACACAAAGCTTGAAAAGTAAAGATACAATGATGTTGCTAAAGTAGTAACAATCATCAAGACTACTAAAAACAGAAGAAAAACAAAAAGAAAAACCTAAATTCGTTGCGGTCTTTCTCCCGAAAGCGCTTCTTTATAGCCATTAGCTAGGCTTAATGCAAAAAGAATCAAGCCTTATCAAGAAAATAACTAGCCCGTGTGACGGACTCAAAAGGCATCTTAATCTTTTTTCTAGGGAAATGTTCCAAACCTTTCTTGAGAGGGAATTGGAATTTTATAATCCCTTCTTTCATATCAATAACAGCACCTACGGTGCGAAGAAAAGGACGTCCCAAAATAATTGGACAAGAAGGTTCAAATTCAATGTCCATAATAGTAAAATCAACGGGAACGTAATTGCCATTGACAATGATAAGAACATCATCGATCTTCCCCAAAGGTTTATTTACGGAAGAGTCAACAAGACGAACACCAAAAGAACAAGGATCGAAAGGTTTCAATTCAAATATATCATACATTCTTTTGGGCATAATGGAGGTACTAGCTCCAACATCACATAAAGCATAGAAAGAGAAGTTATTCAACTTAATTTTAATCATAGGATCCCAACCATCTTCTAGCTTTCTAGGTATGGAGGCTTCTACCCTAAGCTTCTCCTCCCTAGCTTTAATGAGAGCATTAGTGATATGCTCCGTGAAGGCAAGATTAAGTGTGCTAGTGTGGGAGTCTCTAGAAATCTTGTGAAGGAAATGAATAACTTCAGAAAGGTTGCAATTATCAAAATCAAGGTCACTACTATCAAGGAAAGTGGTAGTGGTGTCCTTTAGGCTCACTTTTTTGGTAGCTTATATAGTCATAGGAGTTTCTTCTTCTACGGTTGAGGTCATAGCATCACCATTAGTAGGTCCTATGGGACTAGGGGTGCATTGGGTGCTAAGAGTTTGGATATCCTCAACAACTTGGATAGTAGCAATGGTATGGTGTATAGGAAGGCTCTTAATTCTATCTTCTTCCTTCTTTTCTCTAGCCCATCTCTCTTTAAGTTTAGCCATCATCCTAATGTTTTCATTAATTTGCACTTGAATAGCGTTCATAGGAGTGACCTTCATCTCCTCAAGAGGAGAAGTTCTAATTTTAAGCAATTCTACTTCATGGGCTAAATTGTCTACCTTCGACGAGAGATTATCTAATTTTTCTAGTTTTTCCTCTACACTCTTGTTGAAGGATTTTTGGGTAGTGATGAAGTATTTAAGCATACTGTCTAATTCAGAAGTGGAGTTCTTGGTGCTAGGATAGGTGTTGTTGTTCCCGTAGTTGTTGGTGTGGAATGGTTTAGGATTGCTACAAAAATTACTCCTATAAGCATTGTTATTGAAGTTTTTTCTAGAGATAAAGTTCACATCTACTTGATCTTGAACAATCAAAGAATTTAAAGGAACATCATTGGGATCAATAGGAGATAGCTTGATAAGTAGAGACATACTCAAGTCAACTTTTTCATTTAGGGAGGAGATCTCCTCGACAGAGTTTACCTTCCTACCTGTTGGAGCTCTTTCAGTGTGCCATTGGGAATAGTTGGTCATCATCTCATCGAGTAGTTTTGTGGCAGCACGAAGCGCTGTTGACATAAAGGTTCCTCCCGCGGCCGAATCTAGCAAGTTCCGCGAGGTAAAGTTCAAGCTTGCATAAAAAGTTTGAATAACCATCCAAGTAGTCAAACCATGCGTAGGGCAATTCTGAACAAAAGATTTCATGCGTTCCCAAGCTTGGGCAACTTGTTCATTATCCAATTTATTAAAATTCATAATATTACTCCTCAATTGGATAATCTTAGCAGGGGAATAGTACTTCCCAATAAAAGCATCCTTGCACTTATCCCAAGAATCTATGCTATTCCTAGGCAAGGATTGACACCATATTTTAGCTCCTCCTCTCAAGGAGAAAGGAAAAATCTTAAGCTTAACAATATCACCATCTACTTTTTTGCACTTTTGCATATCACAGAGCTCAACTAAATTATTTAAGTGCAAAGAAGCATCATCTCCAGCACGGGAGAATTGATCTTTCATAAGAAGGTTCAGCAAAGTAGGTTTATGTGGGATATGTGCCCTAGAGACAAATTAATAAAGATATTTGTCACATATCCGTTTTGTTCATAATACGTTTTATACTGTGCTATAACTGTATTACCTGGAAATACTAATACAGGTGTAGTATAAAACATGGTCCGTAGTTTAACTCGGGTAAACTATCTCATTGGGCAATTGATTGATCAAGCTTTCCTGATCATGGCGACACTTAAGTCCATTAACAATGAGGTCATATCGTTAAGGGGAATGATGTGATGGACTTACACCCACCTAAAGTATTGCAATGTGATCGAGTCACATAGTTCAGCGTTGCTATGACTTTGTAATATATGGCTTAGTCCTTAGACCGTAACGATCATACATAATTGTCATCTATGAGGAGACTTTGATTTGTATCCCACCGCCTGACTAAAATATGCTGGCTATAATGGTGCACTTTGGGCATTCCGAAATAGATGGTTGATGAGTATGTTAATAGATCAGAGCGGGATTTGTCTGTCCTTGTGACAGGACAGGTACTCTGGGCCCACTCGATGATATTGCATCAACACCTTGCAAGGACGTGACTAGGTCACAAGAGATGCAATGATCATGGAAGAGAGAAGTTGTTTGTTGTGAACGAGATGTGAACACGGTATGTAGGATACCGATGACCAAACCTCGGACAAACAAAGTACCGCACCACAAAGGGACTATGTCGTATCGTTAACGGTTTCCAAAAGCGATCGAAGTTCATTCGATGGAAGCGCAGGGGCTGTCAAGGATTGTAACCAGGTCCAACTGTGTCAGAACCCCAACTAGGGTAAGTGCTAGGGTTTGTTTGTGCCCTTTGCATCATGCAAAATTTCCAATGAAATTCAAAAATGGGGAAAAGAAAAGCCCTGAGAAATTATTTCAAATGGCCAGATAAAAATCTTTTTCGAAAAATCATTTGAATATTTGGAAAATTCCTATAAATGATGCTGATCATTTGAAAAATGGTTTGGGATCAATCCCATGCTCATGGAATTTTCTAATTTTCAAACAGTGCCTTGGAAAATTAAATAAACCCCTATTTGATTTGAAATTCAAATAAGTTGAATTTGAAAAATGTCCAAATCCTAAATGTGACTAGCTACTGGTCACCTAGGATTTATAAAACTATTTGGACATTTATTAAAAATGCCTAACTAATTTATTTAGTGGGGCCAACCTATTTACAGAAATATACAAAGAAAAACAAGAAGGAAACACCTACCTGGCGTCCAGGGGCGAGGCCCACCTCTCCACTGCCTCGGCCCAGCCCACCAGGGCATCTTGTCTTCTTCCTCCCCCGCGGCTCCAAGCAGCTCGCTAGAGTCCAGGGGCACGCCGATGCCACGTCGACGGCGTGAGAGCCGTCTAGGCCTCCCCAGCCCCCCTGCGCACGCAACGCACACGCCAGAGCCGCCCCGCATCGCTTCCCTCCTCTCTCTGCTTCCTCTGGCTCCCTCTCCTCCAAAATCTCGCACACGCCCGAGCACCTGACCTCGCCGTCGTCTTCGGTTTGCGCGGCCACCGGCCGACCCAAGCATTGCCACCGTGTCCCTGACGTCCGCCGTGGAGCTCCACTTCACCTCGGCCCTTCAATTCGAGCATAGCGGCTTCGGAGACGACGGCCGCCTCAAGAACTCGCCGCCGGCCGCCGAGGACGCCGTCTTCAAATTCGTCGCAGCCACGGCTCCCCTGTCTCCGACGACTTCACCATCCAGTTCACGTTGAGGCTACGCTCCTTTTCCCCCATCTCCCGCTCCCTCCCGTGCCCTGTGCCGATAGTTCATCGGATCCAGCAGCCGGCCGTCGCGCCTATTGTCCTAGCCGTCGCCCTGGAGCTCGAGCTTGACCCCCTCCTACTCGGTTGACTTTGGAAGCCCGCGAGGAGCACGCACATACCACCCACACCCACCCCGTGCCCAAATTCGCAACTCCGGCAAAGTTCCGGTGGCTCGCCGGCGACTTGCTCCATTAGAGCCACTAACCCGAGCCCTAGCCCCCTAATCACTCGCTGACAGGTGGGCCCCCTGGCCCGCTAAACCCCTCTGTTAATTAAATAGAGAGGGGTTAACCCCCTGCGTCACTGAAAGTGGTGGCCCACTGGTCAGTCCCCTGTGACATCAGCATTGCATCATGCTGATGCAATAAATCAATTCCAGAAATTTAGAAATGATTTTAATAATTACAGAAAATCCAGAAAAATAGCCAAACTTCAATAATTCATAGAAAATTCATATTAACTCAAAATTAAACATATAATATATGAAAAATTATCCGAAAAATGCAAGGATTAAGAATATGCAATTTGTTTTTATGTTTGACCATTTTAAAATGGGTGAACAGAAGAAAATGTGTATATGACTTAATTTGAATTCAAATTTGAAGTTTGAATTTGCAATTCTTTTGCAATACACTTCAATTAAATGGAATTGTCAACAAACCAGTACCATTCACATCATGGACAACCTTATCATGTGTATGTGCATTTTTATTTCCGAAGTTGCCCCCCCCTTGTTGATGATTGCCTCCGATGACAGACGTTCCGAGACGATGATCACCCCCGAAGAAGAAGACCACCGTTAAGACCCGTGTATCGTCAGCAAGGCAAGCAAACCCCATTGATCATGTCTATAAAATCCTACTTCCCTCTCAGTCTCGCTTATGCATGTTTAGGAGATCATCGAGACACGTTCTTTCGCATAGTTGAACCCATTCCGATGCATGACCTGTCATTTTGTCACCGTATTAAGCAAACCACAATCCTAGAAGATTTAGGAGTTGAATGATGAGCATGTGGCCCCTGCAACTGTTACTGCTTTTGCTGATTAGTGATACAATGAGGATATTATGATTGTGAGTCGGGATGGATTGAACACAGTGATACTGATGATAAACGTGTTGGTGAATCCACCCTAAACAAAGGTGAACGATGAGAGGTTGTGTAGGAGTACACAGTGGGTTGTCTCGTTGAACACTGCCCTAGGCCCCGAGTTCCTGTGTTGTGATCCAAGACAAAGAGTATGACCACATGTAGGGTTTGATCGGAGCCCCGTTTGGCCTCTTTACGTACCCGATCCAGTCTAGGAGTCACACTAGATTCGGGCTTTCCATTTGATTTATGTATAGATATGTGGGTGGACCTGTGAAGCAGTGAAACCATCTGTCAAAGGTGGTGTCTCGGTCCCTTGCATTATCTGAGTCCGTTTCGTGGAACCGGCCGGACTCTCGAGCGGTGACAAACTCAGGTAGTCGACTCCTGGATTAGAGAAGGTGATGTGAGGGTAGTTACTTGGTTTCATCCACGTCCGACACCCGCTTGAAGGGTGACAAGAACGAGACGATAAGTGATGACACGTGTGTGAAGATTTACACCCCTGCAGGATTAATGAACTATTCGAATAGCCGTGTCCGCGGTTATGGACTACTTGGAAACCTCTACTTGATGATAGATAACTTGAATGGATACTTATAAAACTCGAAAGATAAGCGTGAGTGCTATGGTGTGCCTCCTCGTGGGGAAGTCGAGGAAGTAACCATAGTGGTGTATTGATTGGAGACTTGGTAGTGGACTCGTGTACGCTTCTTACCTCAAGTCTGGTACTCGTAGTTCAGGACTAGCCAAGTCAAAGCTGGCACTTATGCATGTTGAACCCCACCTCCTTTACCTTGATACTTGAGCATGAGTAGTGTAGTTCTGATGTAAGTCTTGCTGAGTACGACTTTGTACTCACGTTTGCTTATTCGATGTTTTAGATGAGAAACCGGACCCCGATGGAGTCACCGACCTGAAGCTCGACGTTGACTAAGTTAGCATAGTCCCAGACAGCAGTCTGGTCCCTCGTGGAAGGGCATGTTTGTTTACAAGGCTTCTCCAAGCCATTTGTTAAACTTGTCTGTACTCAGACCTAATTTGCTTCCGTTGTATGATGTAATGTTGATCACAGACATGTTATCTTTGTATGCTCTATGTGTATATCAATAAAGAGTACTTTGTAGAGTTATGTGATGATACCTGCTATTCATACTAGGCATGTGTGCTGCGTGTATGATTATAACATGCATGTCTTAGTATGGGTTTTCGAGACCTTAGTTGTGATCTGGCTGGCGGCCTTTTATACACCAAGTGGCCCTTAGATGTGCGCAGCTTGGGGCATCGCGATGCGATTGCTCGTGACTCTGTCACGTGCACACTTTGTTGTATGATCGAGCCCGCCCTAGCACTACTAGGTAAATAGCTATACATGGAAAGCCTATTAGTGGCGCATATGTAAAGCGATGCGCCACCACCTGTTATGGGTGGCGCACTGGAAAATAATGCGCCACCCATAAGACCTTATGGGTGGCGCATTATATTCCAGTGCGCCACCCCTAAGAGTGGGCCAGCCTGGATGATCTTATACGTGGCGCATCTAGCAGTATGTGCCACCCCTAAGGACCTTATAGGTGGCGCACATACAGAATGCGCCACCCCTAATAGCTTAGGGGTGGCGCATTCTGTATATGCGCCACCCATAAGGTCCTTAGGGGTGGCGCATTGTGGTACTGCGCCACCCATAAGAGCTTAGGTGTGGCGCATTGCACAGATGCGCCACCACTGACTTCCTATATGCGCCACTAAATGCCTAGAGCTTCCCTTATCTACTCCACCCCACCTACCACCTCTCATTCACTCCACACAATTCTCAAACTAGATCCACTCTTCTCACCCTAGATCTATTCGGTTTTCTCCTCCTCCCCATCTCATTTCTTCCATTTATCCATCGATACTTGGCATTACATCTATTTTTTTTCATATTGAAGTAAGTGGACCTCCTCCCAAACTCTTTTGTTCCATTTATGACCCATATACTTGCCTTTATTAGCTTGGGGTTTGTTGTATATGTGAATCTTGGGTTTGATGTATATGTGAAGCTTGTGGTGGTTTGATGTATGTGTGAAGCTTATGGTGGTTTGATGTATATTTGTATCTTGAGTGGCAAATGTTTTGCCGAAATGTCGATTCATTTCCGTTTTGGCAAATTTCTAGCGCACTCTCCGCATGCTCCCATGCATTATTAGGGAAGGTCATGCCGAATTTTTCCGGCGACGACTGTGATATATAATTGTGTTGCTCTCTCCGTGCACGCAGGTGATCGACCATGGTCCGCGAGATGCTGAGCGATATCACCGTGGCTAGGTGGATGCAATGTGCGACAAACGACATGCTAAGGAATAATAGGTCGGATATAAGATGTCCGTGTCGGAGATGCAAACTGCAGTGCGTGACCGAGCCTGATTCCGGAATATTGCAAAGACACCTGAAGCGTAATGGTTTGATGGATGGCTACACACGATGGATAAGTGATGAAGCTGGTGAGGAGGAGGACGTCAATGGTGGGGCGCCAGTAAATGAGGAAGGGCAACCAGAAAACATCGGCGGGCGAGATGACGAAGAGCATCCCGTACATGATCATGAAGAAGATGCCGAAGCGGATCATGTAGATCCAGATGCCGGACATGAAGATCAAGATGTCGGACATGATGATTCAAGCTGGGTGCGGGACCCTCATGTTCAAGAGCTTCTTGTCAAAGAGGCGTTGAACGCAAGAGGTGCAACTAGAGAGAAAGCCAAGATGGCGCAACTCGAGAAAGACACGATTACGAAGTTGTACGAAGGATGCAACAACGAGGATACCCGCTTGAATGTAACACTTGGGGCTATGGAGATGAAGGAAAAACACAAATGGACCGACGAAAGCTTCGATGATAACATGGAATTCTGGCACGATCGTCTTCCGAAGGGCAACACGTGCCCAACTAGTATCGCTAAGGCCAATAAAGTCCTTTGCCCTCTCGATCTTCCGCACGTTAAATACCACGTCTGCATAAATGATTGCATGATCTATCGGGGTGAGGACGAAGATAAAACCACATGTTCGGTGTGCGGTGTTAGTCGATACAAGAGAGTGAATAAAGTTCCTAGAAAAGTGGTATGGTACTTTCCGATCACTCCTCGTCTGCAGAGGTATTTCGTAGATCCCGAGGAAGCAAAGCTCATGACCTGGCACGCGGATAGAAAGAAGCTAAAAGAGGATGACCCGAACCCGGATCCGGAAAAGGAGGACATGCTGAGGCACCCTTCAGATGGTAGCCAATGGACTGCGTTGGACCTCGAATACCCAGATTTTGGGAAAGAACCAAGGAACCTCAGAATTGGTGTGAGCGCCGATGGAGTCAATCCGTTTGGCGGCCAGAGCAGCACACACAGTACCTGGCCCGTGTTTGTATGCATATACAACCTTCCCCCCTGGAAGTGCATGAAGAAAAAGTACATAACAATGTGTATGCTAGTTCAAGGGCCGAAACAACCGGGTACGGACCTCAATCTATATCTGCAGCTGTTGAAAGAGGAGCTAGAAACGTTATGGAAAGACGGAGTCAATACGTGGGACGCCGCGGCAAAAGAATATTTCCCAATGAAAGCCGCGGTGATCACGACGGTGCACGACTATCTCGGATACGGATATTTCTCAGGGCAGGTGGTCCAAGGATTCTGTGCATGCGTTAGGTGCATGGATAATACAACGTACCGACAGCTACCAAAAGATCCTGGATCTTCAAAAACCGTGTTCCAGGGGTCTCGGAGGTGGCTTCCCAAGAAACACGCTTGGAGAAAACAGGGACTTCTGTTCGATGGAAGCGAGGAGCTCCGAGCACCCCCAGCTCGAAGGAGCGGCAAAGAAATCGACAACTTGCTGAAAACTTGGAAAGAGTGCCCCGCGCCGGGAAAGAAAAAAAAGAAGACTCAGCCGTTGATGAGGGTATGGAAAGCGAGGTCTGTTTTCTTGGATTTGCAATACTGGAGTCTACTCCGCTGTCCTCATAGCCTTGATCTAATGCATATCACAAAGAACGTGTGCGAGAGCTTGTTTGGCACGCTGCTCAACATGCCGGAGAAGACCAAGGACGGGCCAAAAGCAAGGAATGACTTGAAATTTATGGGCATCAGGAGGGAACTTCACCCCCCTAGTGACGACGATGATGAGCCGGAGGAGGAAGAGGATACGGAAACGCAAAACTCTCGCAAACAAAAAAGGACGACCAAGAAGAAGACCGGTATTGATCACTGCCCCCCGGCATGCTTCACTCTGTGCGAGGAGGAGATCAAGCGGTTTATCCACTGCCTCATAGGAGTAAAATTTCCGAACGGCTACGTGGGGAAGATAAGCAGATACTATGCGAGCTTGAGATCTATTTCCCGCCCGCGTTCTTTGACATTATGGTGCATCTTCTGATCCACGTCGTGGAGGATATCGTCCAACTCGGGCCTGCGTTTCTGCGCAGCATGATGCCGTTCGAAAGGATGAATGGGCACATCAAAAAATACGTTCGTAACAGGTCCCGTCCAGATGCAAGCATAGCGAAGGGCTTTCTAACCGAAGAGTGCATCTCTTTTTGCACGAATTATCTCAACACCGAGAACCCTGTTGGTCTGGCCGTCAACAAGCACTTTGGCAGGACCGATGGGTGTGGTCACCACGAGGGAAGCCGCGCAATGAATGTCAACTTTGACGGTCGAGATATCGACTTTGAAATAGCAAGCCTAGTCGCGCTACAACACATCCAGCTGGTCGATCCTTGGATAGTAAAGCACAAGGATTTAATCAGGAAGAAGTACAGTGACCAGGGCCTGAAGATAACGGACCGAGATCCACGGCTAATCAAATAGCAGAACTCCCGGTTTCATGACTTGGTTCAGGGACGAGCTTCGTGCTAATCCCCCGCGAAGGAACGCTTCCGAGGACGAAAAGATCATATTCACCTTGTCACAGGGTGCCGCACGCAACCTGATGACCTATCAAGCGTATGATATCAACGGCTACACATTTTACACGGAGGAAAACGACAATAACTGCGATTACCAGAACTCAGGGGTAACGGGGATAGTCTACACCGATGACGTCAAGGAAAGATTCTATGGAAGGATCGAGGACATATAGGAGCTCGACTACTGTGGAGAGAAAGTGCCGATGTTCCGTGTGAGATGGGCCAAGAGCGTCGTAAAAGAAGACTGGTACTTCACCACCATGGTTATACCCGAAGCCAAATCCAAGTCTACGGGCGCAAACGTCACCGCGAAAAATGAGCCATGGGTACTGGCTAGCCAAGTGGACCAATGCTTCTTCATTACCGACCCATCAAAGCCGAGCCGCGTTGTAGTGAGGAGAGGCAAAAGAAACATCATCGGAATTGATGGAGTCGCCAACGAGCAAGACTTTGACAAGTACAGCGACCCAAAGATGGAGGATGACTACGCGGCTCAGGATACATACACCACAACCCTACCGAAGAAAGGTCTCCTCCCATTCAAGAGGAAAAGTGAAGGCGTCCCGGACCTAAATTATTCAACCACGACAAAGAAGGGCAAGAAGAAGATCGTGAGGAAACGATAGCTAGATAGCTAGCTCCAAATTTAAGAAAAATATTTTGTAATTCATGATCACTTTGTGTATGCATGGATTTAATATGACTTTGTTGTTGTTTGTTGGTGTTGCTGCTTGTGCTTTCTCCCCTCTCACATTACACCTAGTATTTTGTCAAAGATTTTCCTTGTTTGCATCCAATTAAAAAAATGAAATGGTTAAACTTTAATTAAAATAATGAAATGGTTAAAAAAATATAATGAAATGGTTAAACTTTAATTAAAAGAATGAAATGGTTAAACAAATGTAATGAAATGGTTAAACTTTAATTAAAAAATGAAATGGTTAAACAAATATAATGAAATGGTTAAACTTTAATTAAAAAATGAAATGGTGCTTAGGGCTGGCGCATTTAGCCTAAATGCGCCACTAAGTTCTCTTAGGGGTGGCGCACTCTGTAGAAATGCGCCACAAAGTGGATCCTTATGAGTGGCGCATGTGGTAGAAATGCGCCACGCATAAGGATCCACTTGGTGGCGCATTTCTACAAAGTGGGCCACCCCTAAGCCTTAACATAACCACCTACCCCCTCCCCTGCTCACACAGCAACCATCCCCACCACCTAGCCGTCGACTCGTCGGAGCCCTCACCCCTTCCCCTTGACGCTGGAGCCTCCCTCGACGCCACCGGACCCGCCATCCCGGAGCCCGCAGTCGCCGCCGCAGGTCGGTTAGAGCAAGTACTCCCTCTGTTTCTTTTTACTCCGCATATAAGATTTGGTCAAAGTCAATCTTAATAAAGTTTGACCACTTTTATAGAAAAATGTACTCCATAATTATTATTTTTAAATGGTTTCACTTTAATTAAAAAATAAATAATTGTTTAAACTTTAATTAAAAAATAAATAATTGTTTAAACTTTAATTAAAAAATAAATAATTGTTTAAACTTTAATTAAAAAATAAAAAAGCTTAGGGGTGGCGCATATTGTTGAGATGCGCCACTAAGTTCCCTTAGGGGTGGCGCATTTTGCCAGAATGCGCCACCAACAGGTTTCTTATGCGTGGCGCATTTTGCCGAGATGCGCCACGCATAAGTAACCTGTTGGTGGCGCATTCTGGCAAAATGCGCCACCCCTAAGCCTTAACCTCAACGGGGCCCTCCCCTTCCTCGCGCACAGTACCCATTCGAGCCTAGCGCGCCGCACCGGAGCCCTCGCCGCACCGGAGCCCTAGCCACCGCACCGGAGCCCCAGCCGCCGCACCGGAGCCGCCTCGCGCCACCGCCTCGCGCCACCGGAGTACCGACCGAGCCGGAGGAGCACCCCCCCAGACCCCGATTCCGCCTCCGGTCCAGAGGTGCGCGCGCGCCTCGCTCCTTCCCCTCCCTGGCCTGATTACCAGTACCATTTCAGCTGTTGCCTCGATTCTTTTCTTGCCTATCATATGATTTAGTCCTTTATTTTGTGTGTGTGAGTTCTTGTAGTTTCCTTGGGCACAAGCCTGTTACTTGCTGGATTATTACCCAATCTTCTTAGGAAACAAAAAAAAATTGTTCCCTGCTGCTGCTGCTGCTGGAGTGTAGTTTCAGTCGATCCATGGTCAAAATTCAGTGTAAACCGTTCGCTTTATTTTTCATCCATCCAAGACAGACAGAGAGCCCTAACACCTCTACGCCATTTGATTGGGATGTATACGTAGCAGACAGATTACAAATGATGCATATGAGCAACAATTGATTTGTTTGGTGGAGGGATGTACAAGTAGTAGCAGCTTGATCGATCAGCATCATATGATTCAGTTTGTGTACTGAAGATTAGATAAGAATGCAATAATCAATAACTCTGAATTTTGTAGATATATTTACTTGTACTCAAGTAGCCCATTTTAGTTGATCTCATTCAAAGGTTGAAATAATTCAGTTTAAATGCTAACTGTGTATAAAATATATTAGAATGCAGAGGTGGAGATTAGTGCTTAGTGCTTAAAGGACGCCTTTTGAAGTCTCAGTTGTAAATTTAAGTTTTGAACTGTGCAATTAGTGCTTAAAGTGAATATATATGCCATAGTTAGTCTAAAGTCTAAAAATTTACTTCATTTTAACTAAATAAACTGAACATTAATTATATTAAAAATAAAAACAGAATGTAGGCTATGTTCTAGTAGTACTCTGTACTAGGTTTGTAGTGGTAGCAATAGAGGTAGTAGTTGAAACAATAGTGGTAGCAATAGAGGTACTACTAGTGGTAGCAATGTAGGCTATGTTCATGTGTGTGTGTGTGTGTGATGTGTGTGTGCTACTGACCTTGACCATGTGAAGTTCATGCTTATTAAATATTTTTTTTGCTTGCTACCATTGCTTATCAAGTTCATTGCTTAACTTGTTGGTTGCTTGTTGCTATTAATGCTTATAAATTTCATTGGTTAATTATCAAGTTCATTGCTTGCTGCCATTGCTTATGAAGTTCATTGTTTGCTACTTGTGCCTACATACAAGGCATTTTCTTGTGCAGGTACAAATCATTATCCCCTTTCTCCCGAAATGTTGATTAACTTCCGTTTCGGTTGAGAATGGGGCACTCTCATGTTAAGAAAAAGAGCAAAGGTCATGCCGAATTTTTCCGTGAATTCGTGCATGACCTTTGCTATTTTTCTTAACATGAGAGTAGTTGCATTTATTTATTGTGCTAATTAATTAAGTAGTTGCATTTCTTAATATTGTACTAGTGCAAACATGTCGACCGGAGCCGACGCCGGTCCTTCTTCTCAGCCGGGAGAAAAAAGGAAGCAATTTTGGGAATACTCCCAGGAAGAGGTCGAGGAGCAGAGAAAAGTGGAAGTACCTCCGGGCGAGGAGGAGTATGAGGAGGAGATAGAGTCGGAGTCCGACTCATCGGATGATGACCTAGAGGAGGAGGCCGGTACGACAGACGGCGAGAGGATCATCGGCGAGGATGATGGGACCGGTGGCTCCAACACAGATGGTACTCAGTCGAAGAAGAGGAATCAGAAACCGACCAAGGTCGGCGTCATCAGGCAAGAGTTTACTGTTGTGACCGCTGTCGGGATTCCTAAAGAGCCCGAACGTTTTTCGGAAGGGTACGGCCGTCAAGTCGCGGCGATCCTCCGCAACACCGTGCCGATCACCACGATTAACCTCAGGAGTCGTGAGAATATTCATTATTGTCAGCTTCTTATCAACAAGCTGCACGGACGATACAAGTTTCCGGAACCGTACGATAACACCAAACTCAGAGGGAACAAAGTAAACACATGGGCCCTCAAGAAGATGAGCAAGGCCTTGTCCAGTTGGAAAACCCGGGTGAAGAGGGCAATTTTTTAAAAGAACAAAACCTGGGAGGAGCTCAAGGAGAAAGAGTCGTTGATCGACGACGCTACCTACAACCTTTTCAAGGCTAGGTGTGAGTCCGAGCAAGCCAAGGCCGCGAGTGCAAAGGGCAAGGCCATGCGGTTGCAGGTCATAGGTAACCATCGTCTCGGAGCCGGTGGTTACAAAAGTTCCAAGCCTAAATGGGACAAGGAGGATGCCGAGTACGCCGCCGTGGATTCAAGATTTTACGACTGCCGTGGTAAGGAGTTTACCACGCGACCTTGTCGATTGAATTCTCGAGTGAAGTTCACAATTTCTTAATGTTTCACATTCTTTTTGCAGCAAGCGGAAATGAAAATCGCCTCATCGCAGGAGTCGTCGGTTAAGCCGGCCGGCCCGTGGGACAACGCCTTCAACAGGGCGTTGAACAAGGTCAAGAAGGTTGACGACGTGACGGTGAAGCCATCGTCAGCCGGCCGTGTGGTCGGCTTTGGTGCGGACCTAAATTGGTCCGAATATTATGGAAAATCGGCGGAGCAGTCCGGTTCGAGGGGGCGCAAGGCGAGAAGGACCGAAGAAGATGCCACTTATGTTCGTGGACTAGAGGAGAAGGTGAACATGCTTCCGCAGCTTGTCCAGGACGAAATGGCGAAGACGATGAACGCTCTCCTTCCAGATATGATGCAGTCGCTCGCGAATTGGCAAGCTCGTGGTGGACAAGGGCCCATACCAGTCCCCAGCATGGTCGGCAGCAACTCGGGCCCCGCGGCGCCTGCAGTCCCGACTTCGGCCGTAGTGGTGGCTCCCGCACCGACTCCCGGCGTATTGGTGACTCCGGCCGCCAACACCGCGGCGGCGACGCCGGACGTGATGGTAACTCCTCCGGCCACGATCGAGCAACCCGGGCATAACAATAATGCACCCGGCGGCAGCACAAATAGGGGGACCGACGCCACGGGAGGCAGCGCGCCCTCCGTCTCTTGCATGCCCGCCGTCATCGGCGGGGTCTCTTCACTAGCCGACCTCGACGCCCTCAAGGTAACTATAAGCGTCTGCAACTCAAACGAGGACTTCATCTCCTTGCCTTTTTTAGTGGAATCTCTCTGATGCCGTACATGCATATATATATATCTCTTTCGCAGGAGGACACTCCATGCATTCTATTAAAAGTCGTGGACGGCGAGTTGAAGGATGTTGCCAAAGGTAAAATCATTCAACCACAAAATCGAATCATGCACAATATGCCGATGGCACCGGAGATGCATAGGGTTCAAATCTCTCTCGTGATTTCGGGCTACGAGAGAGTTGAACCTCCCATTCAACCCCCCGGATACGATGAGGATGAGCCGGCAGTCCTCAGTGACTGTTTCAACCAAATATGCCTATGGCCGAAGAGCCAAATGTGTTTAATGACGGGGGAAAGGGGCACCACACCTAGGACAACACCGCTAGTCATCGTGTCGGCGCCACATGATCCCATCGGAGCACAACAAGAAGACGATGATCTTGATGATGATATCAATGCCGACCAGTTCATCAATACTTTGTATGATGCTGATGACTTATTCATGCCTCCTGCTGAAGGAGCCTGTCAGCATGACGAGGAAGCTCGCGGTCCAGCTGATCCTACGGCGAAGTCTGCTTGCTCCACGCGTCTCTTCGCTGCTTCTCAGGACATGTCTCCAGCAGCTTGCGCCTTCACCGATCCTCAAGCAGATGCCACAAGATCTATTCTCAGCCCGTCCACACTCCATAAGGCGGCCACTGAGCAGATAAAGGCCGGTGACTGCTCAAAATCAGAAAAGAAGAAGGGACAGAAAAGAAAGAAGAGCATCACTTCTAGTAGCCAACCTTCGATGCCGATCCGGGCTCAGGACGGGCCACCAAGACCCAAGGATCTCTCGTTTGAAATCCATGTGGCTGGTAGGGCGATGCTACCTAAGGACATGCTGGACCTTGCAACTTCGGATATGCAGAGTGTGTATCATAGTATTATGGCATTAGAGAAGATTCTTCTTCGAGAAGAGAATCCCTCGTACCCGGTTTTCATGGCCAAGGTGCCACTCAACATGGGCTTCATCAACACTATCCCCGCGGATATGATAATCCTACGGTTTTCGGAGATCTTTAATTTGTACCATCTCAAGCTGCTGGACCATAGCCTTATCCGTCTGTTCTCGCTCAGCCTTTCTATGAGTATCAGGAGAGATAAGACCCCGAGCGTCGCGATATTGGACCCCTTCTACATGCGTGAAAGCATCTTGATGGACGACGGGGACGCGGCTGTCGCGGCGGGGTACATCACAGACTTCATGCTACGGAACGCCGACAAAGATTCATTTCTTATGACCTACTCTCCCAAGTAAGTCATTCGCTCGCCTCCGTAGCATATATGCTTTCTTAGATTTCCATTGTCCTCTTCCAAAATTCCTTTTGGATTGTTTTAATTATGCAGTGAGGATCAAGACTGCGTGCTCATCTGCTTTTCACCGCAACACTCGCATGCCGTGTATTTAGACTCGGGGAGTGTGAAAAAAAAAGATTACAAGTATATCATGAGAGTTTTGGATGATGCTCTCGTCGGCTACATAAAAGCCGGAGGCAAGATCATGAAGCACAAGTTCAGGAAAAATCAGCCTGGCGTGAACGTGTTCAACCACGTAATGCAGTTCCCGTGCGTCAAGAAGCCGGCTGGCAGTGTGAGGGATGCGTACTACGCCCTTCATCACATGAGGGCGATTGTACAGGAACAACGCAACCTTACGCTGCCAAGTCATCTCAGAGCGTGGGCTGAAAGGAAGGCGGAAATCGCCGATGCAAATCTGAAGGAGGAGTTCTTTCACATGCAAGCGCAGATGGCGACTGTCATCCGTCATGAAGTACAAATGAGGGGGTCGATCTTCCACTCCAACATTGCACCATCCAATGGGGAGATAGAAGTCCGCCTAAAGGCCCTGCGTGACACAAGGCCTTTCATGACGAAAGAAGGATGCCGCCCATTCCCCGAGCCGAGTCAAAACAATTAATTGAATGTAATCTTTGTGTAATTTGGATGTAATTTGGATGTACTCTTTGTGTACTAGATGGTAGTGTCAAATACTCTTGGTGCTCTTTGTGTATAAAGGTCACTGCATATGCATTTTTATGCATATGTGCATGCTTTTCACCATTCATCGACTTGCTTTAAGTTGTTGATAAGAATAGATGCTAGATTGCTTTGTTCTCCTTTGGTATGATGGACGTGACCTCTAAAGCTTTGTTTTGTGCAGGTTGAAGAGCAAACAAGTAGTGATGACGAAAGTAGCTTTCGGTTTTCAATAATTGTTGGACTCATTGTAATTTTGTGATGGAATGTAATCTTGTGAATCTTGTTGGCCTCTAAACCTTTGTAATAAAAATTATATTGCAATTCTTTTGTATCAATAATTGTTGGCCTCATTGTTATATTGTATTTTGCATTTCTGTAATATAATAAAAATATCTGTAATGCTTTTATTCTTTGATGTAATTCTTTTTTTTTCTGTAATTATTTAGTGGCGCGTATTGTCAGGACTTAGTGGCGCACTGCGAATGCGCCACCCATAAGGCCCTTAGGTGTGGCGCATACCAGAATGCGCCACCCCTAAGAGCTTAGAGGTGGCGCATTATGAGATGCGCCACGCCTAAGGGCCTTAGGGGTGGCGCATCCAGAATGCGCCACCTCTAAGCCCTTATTAGTGGCTTGTAGTTAGTGGCGCATCCCTAATGCGCCACTAAACTCAAAAACAGTGCGCCACTATAAGGCTATTCCCTAGTAGTGTAGACCCCGACTAAGTGATCGGGCTGGAGTAAGTCTATGTAAGAGTTAGGATCCCATCGACAACATGGTTGAGGCGACTTGTCTATGAATATGGGATTCACCACCCATAAGCATTTAGACTTGTGAGCGGACGTTGAGGACCCATCTCAGTTGATCAATCGGCCTGGATGGGATGCCCCTCACGTTTGATGCTTTCCGAGAGCGTTCTGTGCTTGGCCTTGTCTGCTTAGAAAAGTGGGTACGGCTCTCGGCTCTCCATGTGATTGTATCGTAACTGGAATTACATACGACTATTCCGGGTCCCGACAGACTTGGTATCAGAGTAGGACTGTCTGTAGGATTAGCAACCCTTGGTCGAAGTCGAGTCTAGCATTCTATAGTTATATAGTTACTCTGGGTATAAGGGAATAACATAAGGCTTCCTTTTCTCCTTATCCTCATCGATCTGAGTTCTGAGTCACCCTTATCTTTTCTACGAGATGATAGGACTAGGCTCATCTATGTCTGACTAGAACATCTCGTTGAGTGCTTCCTTTTAGCCGTAGGATTGGTGTGGTCGTCCAGAGTCTCCGTGTTTTGAGTTCCTTGAGGAAGTTCTGTCCAATCTCCTCAAGGTTGTTTCATTTTCCATCCCGGTGTAGCCGTTATGCTGCCGGATTTGTTCCAAGTTTCTGTGGATCATTGCCTTCACATTATAATCCTTTCCGCCTTCATCATGTCTTGTTATCTTTGAATCCATCATTCAACCTGTTCTGATTGTTGATTTTTATCACACAGGATGTCAGGTGGAACTCGTAGTGCTGTTCGTCGAAATCGAGACCGTGTTCGGAATCGAAATGATGATGAACCTCTACCACCGCCTTCTGCGGCGGAAATCATGATGGAAGCTGAGAAGAATCAACGTGACCAAACACGCCTTCTGGACCTCATCGAGCAGAATACCACCCGTCATTGCAATGTGGTTGTGAGCATTCAGGACTTCATCCTCCTCAAGCCACCGGTATTCCGATGTTCTTCTGAGCCCCTTGAAGCTGATGATTGGCTCCGTTCCATCGAGCGTAAGCTTGACACTGCACATGTTGCTCCCGACGACCGAGTTATTTTCGCGGTATACTTTCTGGAAGGTGCTGCTCTTCAATGGTGGGAGAACTATGTTGCTATGGAGCCAGATGGTCACCTAGTGACTTGGAAGGAGTTCTGTGTTGCCTTTCGAGGGTACCACATTATGGATGAGTTGATGGAGCGCAAGAAGGAAGAGTTCTGCAATTTGACTCAAGGAGAGATGTCCATGCATGAGTATGTGAGAGAGTTCAACCGTATTGCTCGGTATGCCCAAGATGGGATCACCACCGATGCCAGAAAGCAGGAAAGGTTCCATAAGGGACTTAGCCCTATCCTTCGCCATGATCTCAACCTCATCGAATTTTCCACCTTTGAGGATTTAGTCAACAGATCCTTTAGAGCTGAGCATGGCAATGAAGTGTTCGAAGAGTCTCGCAAGCATGCTCTTGAGCTTGCTCCTTCTTCAAGTTCAGCCCCTCAGAAACGCTGAATTTGGATTCCAACCAGAGCCATACCTCAAAACTTTCTGCAGAGACCAACCTCCAATATATGCCATCCACCCCAACACATTATTCCACCCCGGAATGATGGTGTGCAACCAAGTAATCCCACTCCCAGCAATTCAGACAGGGTATGCTTTAAGTGTGGTCTTCCAGGCCATTACTATCGTCAATGCCCTCAGGTCTTGATGGCACCACGTCATTCTCGACCCAAGCCTCCAAAGAAATCAACCACCAAAGCCTTTCTAGCAAAGCCTTCAGCCACAAGTAGTGGATATGTGAACCAAATCTCAGTTGAGGAAACCACTGTTGCTTCTGACGCCATCCTTGGTACACTCCCAGTCAATCATGTTCCCGCCTCCGTTCTTTTCGATCCAGGAGCTTCTCATTCATTCATGTCGGAGAGTTATGCACTTCGGCATGGATTTTCTTTTGAAGAAATGTTTTCTCCAATGATCATTCAAACTCCTATTTCAAAGTGGAAAACTAATAGAGTAATCCATGGCAATCAAATTGAAATTGAGGGTTTAGTATTCCTTGCCTCTCTTATAGCCCTCAAGTCTTCGGAAATTGATGTCATCCTAGGCATGGATTGGTTATCAAGGCAGAATGCTTTCTTTGATTGTAAAGCAGAATCAGTCAAACTCACCCATCCTTCAGGCCAGATCATTGACTACACATCACCAAGATCTAGAATCCAGATGCATACTTTGAATGTGCTTCCCCTTCCAGACCTTGAAGATATTCCGGTGGTTCGTGACTTTCCGGATGTCTTTACTGAAGAGCTTCCGGGCATGCCACCCGACAGGTGTGTAGAATTCATAGTGGATATTATAGCAGGCACAACCCCAATTTCCAGACGCCCATATAGAATGGCCCCACATGAGTTAGCTGAGCTAAAAACCAAACTTGATGCTTCGTTGGAAAAAGGCGTCATCCGCCCTAGCTCATCGCCATGGGGTTGCCCCGTTCTGTTCGTAACGAAGAAAGATGGAACAGAAAGGATGTGCGTAGACTATCGCCCGCTAAATCTAGCGACGATAAAGAACAAGTACCCACTGCCCAGGATCAATGATCTTTATGATCAACTTGCTGGATCCTCTGTCTTCTCCAAGATTGATTTGAGATTAGGCTATCATCAAATCAAAATCCGAAAAGAGGACATCCCCAAGACGGCTTTCACTACTCGTTATGGTCTTTACGAGTACACCGTCATGTCCTTCGGGTTAACCAATGCCCCCGCCACATTATCACGCTTAATGAATTCGATCTTCATGGAGTACTTAGATAAATTTGTTGTGGTTTATCTTGATGACATTCTCATCTACTCGAAGAACGAAGAAGAGCACGCAGAACATCTTAGGTTGGTACTGATGAAACTTAGAGAGCATCGCCTTTATGCCAAGTTCTCCAAGTGTGAATTTTGGCTACCAGAAGTGACCTACTTAGGCCACGTGATTTCTGCGAAAGGTGTTGCAGTCAATCCCGAGAGAGTTCAGGCCGTCCTTGACTGGACTCCACCTGAAACGGTTAAGCAAGTTAGGAGTTTTCTTGGCTTAGCAAGCTCTTGCCGTCGCTTCGTAGAGAACTTCTCCAAAGTTGCAATGCCTCTTACTGAACTCCTCAAGAAAGATAAGAAGTTCCAATGGACCCCCAAGTGCGAGGAAAGCTTTCAAGAGCTAAAAAGAAGATTGACTTCTGCACCCGTACTTGCACCCCCAGACACCAAAAGGGATTTCGAGATCTATTGTGATGCTTCACGGCAAGGGTTAGGATGCATACTTATGCAAGATAGACATGTGGTAGCTTATGCTTCACGCCAATTGCGGCCACATGAAGAAAACTATCGTACCCATGATCTTGAACTCGCTGCCGTAGTTCATGCCTTGAAGACTTGGCGACATTACCTCCTTGGTAATCGTTGTGAGATATATTCCGATTACCAAAGCCTCAAATACATATTCACCCAGCCAGATCTTAATCTCAGGCAAAGACGCTGGATAGAGTTGATAAAATATTATGACTTAGGAATTTCTTATACCCCAGGCAAAGCCAATGTCATGGTATTGTAACAACCTCATGTTACAACAGTATCAACCACTTCTTCATGAGGAATTTTGCAAGCTCAATCTTGAGATAGTTCCTCATGGATTTCTTTCTACCTTGCTGGCGAAACCAACCCTTGGGGATCAAATCATAGCCGCCCAGAAACAAGATAGTAGTATTCAAGAGATCAAGCAGAACATTGTTAGCGGAGTTGCTAAATGTTTCTCTGCAAATGATCAAGGGACGATATTCTTTGAAAACCGTTTAGTAGTTCCTGAGAATGACGAAATAAAGCAGCTGATCCTTAAGGAAGCTCATGACACTCCCCTCTCAATTCATCCCGGTAGCACAAAAATGTACCGAGATCTACGCCAGAGATTTTGGTGGACCCGGATGAAGAGAGACATTGCACAATTTGTTGCCGAATGTGATGTTTGTCATTGCATTAAGGCAGAACACCAAAGAACTGCTGGTACTCTTCAACCATTGTCTATTCCCGAGTGGAAATGGGACAAGGTCGGTACGGACTTCATCACCGGCTTTCCAAAAACCCAGAAAGGAAATGATGCCATCTTCGTGGTCATTGATAGACTTTCAAAAGTTGCTCACTTCCTTCCAGTTCGCGAGTCTATAACTGCTAGTCAGTTGGCGGACGTGTACGTCTCTAGAATTGTGTCTCTTCACGGTGTTCCTTTGGTGATCAATTCTGATCGTGGTAGCCTTTTCACCTCTAGATTTTGGGAAAGTTTTCAAAATGCTATGGGCACTCATCTTTCCTTTAGTACAGCTTTCCACCCTCAATCGAGCGGTCAAGTTGAAAGAGTTAATCAAATCTTGGAAGACATGCTCAGAGCTTGTGTTATCTCTTTCGAAAAGAATTGGGAGAAATCTCTTCCATTCGCCGAATTTGCTTATAACAATAGCTATCAATCTAGTCTGAACATGGCTCCCTTTGAATTCCTCTATGGCCGACGATGTCGAACACCCCTAAACTGGTCAGAAACCGGTGAAAGACAACTCTTTGGACCGGATATGATCAAGGAAGCAGAAGAGCAAGTTCGCATTGTTCGTGATCGATTGAAAGCCGCTCAGTCTCGTCAGAAGAGCTACTATGATCGTCATCATAGAGAGGAGAGTTACAATCTTGATGAGAAGGCTTACCTTCGGGTTACTCCTCTAAAGGGAACCCAAAGATTCGGTATCAAAGGCAAGTTGGCCCCGCGTTACATCGGAACTTTCCGCATTCTCGCTAAACGTGGAGAAGTTGCCTACCAACTTGAACTACCTCCGCACCTTTCCTGAGTACATGATGTATTCCATGTGTCACAACTCAGGCGTTGCTTCAAGGACCCCATCCGCGAAGTCGACCATGAAACGCTTGATCTCCAAGATGACCTTTCTTATCGAGAGTACCCTGTTCGTATTCTTGATTCAGCAGAACGTGTCACTCGTCGTCAGAAGATCAAGTTCCTCAAAGTGCAATGGTCACATCACTCCGAAAAAGAAGCAACGTGGGAAAGATAAGACCGCCTTCGTGCCGAGTACCCCACCTTTCTCCCGATGATTTCTGAATCTCGGGACGAGATTCTTTTGAGTGGGGGCGAGTTGTCAGAACCCCAACTAGGGTAAGTGCTAGGGTTTGTTTGTGCCCTTTGCATCATGCAAAATTTCAAATGAAATTCAAAAATGGGGAAAAGAAAAGCCTTGAGAAATTATTTCAAATGGCCAGATAAAAATCTTTTTCCAAAAATAATTTGAATATTTGGAAAATTCCTATAAATGATGCTGATCATTTTAAAAATGGTTTGGGATCAATCCCATGCTCATGGAATTTTCTAATTTTCAAACAGTGCCTTGGAAAATTAAATAAACCCCTATTTGATTTGAAATTCAAATAAGTTGAATTTCAAAACTGTCCAAATCCTAAATGTGACTAGCTACTGGTCACCTAGGATTTATAAAACTATTTGGACATTTATTAAAAATGCCTAACTAATTTATTTAGTGGGGCCAACCTATTTACAGAAATATACAAAGAAAAACAAGAAGGAAACACCTACCTGGCGCCTAGGGGCGAGGCCCACCTCTCCACTGCCTCGGCCCAGCCCACCAGGGCATCTTGTCTTCTTCCTCCCCCGCGGCTCCAAGCAGCTCGCTGGAGGCCAGGGGCACACCGACGCCACGTCGACGACGTGAGAGACGTCTAGGCCTCCCCAGCCCCCCTGCGCACGCCACACACACGCCAGAGCCGCCCCGCATCGCTTCCCTCCTCTCTCTGCTTCCTCTGGCTCCCTCTCCTCCAAAATCTCGCACACGCCCGAGCGCCTGACCTCGCCGCCGTCTTCGGTTTGCGCGGCCACCGGCCGACCCAAGCATCTCCACCGTGTCCCTGACGTCCGCCGTGGAGCTCCACTCCACCTCGGCCCTTCAATTCGAGCATAGCGGCCTCGGAGACGACGACCGCCTCAAGAACTCGCTGCCGGCCGCCGAGGACGCCGTCTTCAAATTCGTCGCAGCCACGGCTCCCCTGTCTCCGACGACTTCACCATCCAGTACACGGTGAGGCTACTCTCCTTTTCCCCCATCTCCCGCTCCCTCCCGTGCCCTGTGCCGATAGTTCATCGGAGCCAGCAGCCGGCCACCGCGCCTTTTGTCCTAGCCGTCGCCCTTGACCCCCTCCTACTCGGTTGACTTCGGAAGCCCGCGAGGAGCACGCACATACCACCCACACCCACCCCGTGCCCAAATTCGCAACTCCGGCGAAGTTCCGGTGGCTCGCCGGCGACTTGCTCCATTAGAGCCACTAACCCGAGCCCTAGCCCCCTAATCACTCGCTGACAGGTGGGCCCCCTGGCCCGCTAAACCCCTCTGTTAATTAAACAGAGAGGGGTTAACCCCCTCTGTCACTGACAGTGGTGGCCCACTGGTCAGTCCCCTGTGACATCAGGATTGCATCATGCTGATGCAATAAATCAATTCCAGAAATTTAGAAATGATTTTAATAATTACAGAAAATCCAGAAAAATAGCCAAACTTCAATAATTCATAGAAAATTCATATTAACTCCAAATTAAACATATAATATATGAAAAATTATCAGAAAAATGCAAGGATTAAGAATATGCAATTTGTTTTTATGTTTGAGCATTTTAAAATGGGTGAACAGAAGCAAATGTGTATATGACTTAATTTGAATTCAAATTTGAAGTTTGAATTTGCAATTCTTTTGCAATACACTTCAATTAAATGGAATTGTCAACAAACCAGTACCATTCACATCATGGACAACCTTATCATGTGTATGTGCATTTTTACTTCCGAAGTTGTCCCCCCCCCCGCCCTTGTTGATGATTGCCTCCGATGACAGACGTTCCGAGACGATGATCACCCTCGAAGAAGAAGACCACTGTTAAGACCCGTGTATCGTTAGCAATGCAAGAAAACCCCATTGATCATGTCTATAAAATCCTACTTCCCTCTCAGTCTCGCTTATGCATGTTTAGGAGATCATCGAGACACGTTCTTTCTCATAGTTGAACCGATTCCGATGCATGACCTATCATTTTGTGACCGTATTAAGAAAACCACAATCCTAGCAGATTTAGGAGTTGAATGATGAGCATGTGGCCCTGCAACTGTTACTGCTTTTGCTGCTTAGTGATACAATGAGGATGTTATGATTGTGAGTCGGGATGGATTGCACACAGTGATACTGATGATAAACGTGTTGGTGAATCCACCCTAAACAAATGTGAACGATGAGAGGCTGTGTAGGAGTACACAGTGGGTTGTCTCGTTGAACACTGCCCTAGGCCACGAGTTCCTGTTTTGTGGTCCAAGACAAAGAGTATGACCACATGTAGGGTTTTATGGGAGCCCCGTTTGGCCTCTTTACGTACCCGATCTAGTCTAGGAGTCACACTAGATTCGGGCTTTCCATTTGATTTATGTATAGATATGTGGGTGGACCTGTGAGGCAGTGAAACCATCTGTCAAAGGTGGCGTCTCGGTCCCTTGCATTATCTGAGTCCGTTTCGTGGAACCGGCCGGACTCTCGAGCGGTGACAAACTCAGGTAGTCGACTCCTGGATTAGAGAAGGTGATGTGAGTGTAGTGCCTTGGTTTCATCCACGTCCGACACCCGCTTGAAGGGTGAAAAGAACGAGACGATAAGTGATGACACGCGTGTGAAGATGTACACCCCTGCAGGGTTAATGAACTATTCGAATAGCCGTGTCCGCGGTTATGGACTACTTGTAAACATCTACTTGATCATAGATAACTTGAATGGATACTTATAAAACTCGCAAGAGAAGCGTGAGTGCTATGGTGTGCCTCCTCGTGGGGAAGTCGAGGAAGTAACCATAGTGGTGTATCGATTGGAGACTTGGTAGTGGACTCGTGTACGCTTCTTACCTCAAGTCTGGTACTCGTAGTTCAGGAGTAGCCAAGTCAAAGCTGGCACTTCTGCATGTTGAACCCCACCTCCTTTACCTTGATACTTGAGCATGAGTAGTGTAGTTCTGATGTAAGTCTTGCTGAGTACGACTTTGTACTCACGTTTGCTTATTCTATGTTTTAGATGAGAAACCGGACCCCGATGGAGTCACCGACCTGAAGCTCAACGTTGACTAAGTTAGCATAGTCCCAGACATCAGTCTGGTCCCTCGTGGAAGGGCATGTTTGTTTACAAGGCTTCTCTAAGCCATTTGTTAAACTTGTCTGTACTCAGACCTAATTTGCTTCCGTTGTATGATTTAATCTTGATCACAGACATGTGATCTTTGTATGCTCTATGTGTATATCAATAAAGAGTACTT
Organism: Bromus sterilis; assembly: GCA_950022295.1. Classification (NCBI taxonomy): domain Eukaryota; kingdom Viridiplantae; phylum Streptophyta; class Magnoliopsida; order Poales; family Poaceae; genus Bromus; species Bromus sterilis. Next base: position 188,756,892 of record OX465599.1, on the reverse strand, counting down.
TGTAGAGTTATTTTATGATACCTGCTGTTCATACTAGGCATGTGTGCTGCGTGTATGATTATAACATGCATGTCTTAGTATGGGTTTTCGAGACCTTAGTTGTGATCTGGCTGGCGGTCTTTTATACAGCAAGTGGCCCTTAGATGTGGGCAGCTTGGGGCATCGCGATGCGATTGCTCGTGACTCTGTCACGTGCACACTTTGTTGTATGATCGAGCCCGCCCTAGACCCCGACTAAGTGATCGGGCTGGAGTAAGTCTATGTAGGAGTTAGGATCCCATCGACAACATGGTTGAGGCAACTTGTCTATGAATACTGATGGGTGGTGAATCCCATAAGCATTTAGACTTGTGAGCGGACGTTGAGGACCCATCTCAGTTGATCATCCGGCCTGGATGGGATGCCCCTAACTTTTGATGCTTTCGGAGAGCGTTCTGTGCTTGGCCTTGTCTGCTTAGACAAGTGGGTACGGCTCTCGGCTCTCCATGTGATTGTATCGTAACTGGAATTACATACGCCTATTCCGGGTCCCGACAAACTGACTAGTCATTGGTCAATGAGAAGAGTCTCGACCATGTCTGATGTTTCTCGAACCGTTAGGGTGTTACACTTAAGGGCAATCGATGCATAGGACAGTTACGGGATCAATCAGTGGAATAGGAGGAATCACCGGAATAGTTCCGGAGGAGGACGGAATGGTTTCTGGAAATTTTGAATAGTTCAAAATAAAGTTTAATTGTTTTAATAATGTTTTATTATTTAATTATCTGAATTAAATATTTAAAACATATTAAATAAATTACAAAAATGGGAAAAGGCTAACTGGCCCATGGGGCCCATTAAGGGAGGAGGGGGTGTCCCCCCTTGGGCTTGGCGCCAAGGGTGGGGTCCACCACCCCGCTTGGTCGGCGCACTCCCCCCCTTTGGGAGTTTAGTCTCACATGGGGGAGGGGAGGAGGATGGCACCCCCGCTTGGCCTATATAAGGAGGGGTAGACCCCCCTTTGTCCAACACACCAATATCTCCTTCTTCCTCCTTCTCCTTCCCGGAAGTGGACTCTCCTTGTTTGGAGTCTGCACCTAGATTGGAGTTCTCCACCATAAGGCAGGCCGTCGTTCTGCTGGAGTCGGGATCCGTAGCCGTCTTTCTTCCACTGCTCGCCTGGTTCGGGGCCCGGGAGGAACATCGATTGTACCGTACATGTATAATCTCTTCGAGGAGCTACACCTGTGGTGCGACTTCGTCGCTGGAGGTTTACCGGGAGTCATCCTCGCCGGTGGTGGTCTTCTACACGACAGGAAGGTCGTAGTTCCGAGTCTACGCCAGCCACATTCGCAAGAACGTTTCCCTCTTTCGGTCTTCAAAGGGATGAACACCGATTCCCTCCGTTACTTTACATCGCCATAGCATAGATCTTGGGTTCGGGTACCGTAGGTATGAAAAATTTGTGTTTTCTGCCCCGTATCCCAACAGTGGTATGAGAGCTACCTATGCGTAGATGTATTGTACGGGTAGAACACATCTAGGATGTGGGCATCGAATCTTCATTCATTACCCTCCCACGTGTACTCATTTAGCGTTGCGGCAATGTTTGATGAAGCGGCCCACGACCGACCTTACGCGTTTACGCGAGAATGGTTCCACGCTTGACATATAGCTTGTACCATATAAAGTGGCCGGGGGGGTGTCTGTCTCTCTGCATTAGCGATGCGAAGATGTTTGCAACAGAGGGCCCCAACAGGGGTGTAATAGAGACGGATGGGAGACGGTGTTGTGGCATGTTTTTCGCAGGATAGAAACGGTTCTCTCTCTCGAAACCCCTAGCAGCCACGTAAAACTTGCACAAGCTAAAGTAGAAAGGCGTTTAACTTTGCTTTGCATGAAGTGGGGTCATAGGTTGCATGATTGACAGTTTTACTTCCTGTTTTATGCTAGTATGCTAGATATATCGACGGTAGCACGAAACAGGACCATCTCTCACAATACCAACATTGTGTTCTCCCTTGGTGGGCACCGCCTGGAAGGTTCCCCCATATGGCTTGATGCTCCGTACATACCGGAGTTGTCCAACATATTCAACGGAGTTCGCATGAGTTTGGGTTCGGCAAGCTTGGCATATGCAGATATGGCCTTGCTGAACAGCTAACATCAAGGTTCGATTGGCAGGCTTGACGTATGTAGATGCGGGCCTGGAACACAGGAGACCGAAAGGTCGAGTACGAGTCACACACCTGATGTGATTGGTTTAGAGGCCTACCTGGTTCGCATACTGATGGCCGTGACGATCGGGGGAGGTATGGGGGCTGGGATTGTGTAATCACTTAGTTAAATTGAGAGGTGTTTATCTAAGTGGGAGCTTTGTAGAATTTTGAGATTAAATTGAAACTCCACATTATGAACAAAAGTCTAAATATGTATCCTTGTGAATCAACCTTGGAGATGGCAGCACCTCGCCCCTCGTTCAACTTAGGATCATTCCTAGAGAAAGATAAGCTAAAAAAAGATGGGACAAACTTCACCAGCTGGTTCCGCACCCTGAGGATTCTCCTCGTTCCCCTCAAAATGGCATACGTACTAGAGGGCGCGTTAGGTGACGCACCAACAGATGATGCCAGTCAGGACGAGAAGAATGTTTATCTCTCCAGGACTGATGATTACAACCTTGTCCAGAGTGGCATGCTCTACTCCATGGAGGCTGAGCTGTAGAAACGCTTTGAGAGGATGGGTGCATATGAGATTATCATCGACCTCAAGGCGGTCTTTGCACCTGAAGCCAGGGCTGAACGGTACGAGGATTCTGAAGCCTTCTTCTCAGCAAAGGTGGACGAGCACGGCAGCGTGAGTGAGCACGTAGTCAAAATGTCTGGCTACGTTCAGCGCTTGAATGCTCTGGAATGCCAGATTCCAGATGAACTTGTTGTTGATAGGGTGTTGCAGTCGCTTCCCCCTAGCTACAAAGGCTTTGTGCTAAACTACAACATGCAGGGGATGACCAAAACCCTTCTGAGTTGTTCGCCATGCTGAGGACCACCGAGGTTGAGATCAAGAAGGAGCACGCCGTCTTCATGGTCAACAAGACCACTGACTTCAAGAAGTCAAGCAGGCGGGAGAAGGCCAAGAGAGGTGGCCCCAAGAGGGATGGCAAGTCAGTTGCCGCTCCTCCCAAGGCACCCAAGCCTAAACCCGGAGTGGAGTGCTTCTACTGCAAGGGTGAAGGTCACTGGATACGCAACTGTCCCAAGTACCTAAAGGACAAGAAGGATGGCAAGGTCGCCAAGAGAGACGAAGGTATATTTGATATACATATTGTTGATCTTCTCTTGACAAGCGCCGGGAACACATCCTGGATACTTGATACAGGATATGTCGCTCATATTTCTAATTCCATTCAGGGAATAAGGAATAGAAGACGCTTGCTCAAGGATGAAGTGACGATGCGCGTGGGGAATGGCTGTCAAATTGAAGTCTTGGAGGTCGGCACGAAGCATCTTAGTCTCCCTTCAGGACTGGTTTTAGTTCTGTATAATTTCTACTATGTACCCGCGTTGAGTGTGAACATCGTTAGTGGCTCTTTCTTGAAGCGAGACCGCTATTCTTTTAAGTCTGATACAATTGGTTGTTCGATTTATAAGGATGAAATGTTTTATGTTCACGCACTGGAGTTGCATGGTTTATTCGTACTTGATCTCGATGGTGACGTGTGTCACATTAACAATATTGAGGCCAAAAGATTGAAGAATGATGAAGATCACATGAAAATGTGGCATTGCCGACTTGTTCATATTGGTATAAAGCGCATGGAGAAGCTCCATAAGGATGGACTTCTTGAGTCATTGGATTTTGGATCCCTTGATACATGTGAACCATGCGTCATGGGAAAAATGACAAGGACTCCATTCAATGGGATAATGGTGCATGCGGAGGACTTGTTGGGGATCATACACACGGATGTATGTGGACCCATGAACGTCCCCACTCGCAAAGGTCTTCGTTACTTCGTGACCTTTACTGATGACTTGAGCAGATATGGGTATATTTACTTGATGAAGCACAAGTCTGAAACCTTTGAAAATTTCAAGGAATTTCAGAATGAGGTCGAAAATCAACTCGGAAAGAAAATCAAGCACCTTCGATCGGATCGAGGTGGCGAGTATTTGAGTCAAGAGTTTGGCAATCTTCTGAAGTCTTGTGGCATAGTACCATAGCTTACGACGGCAGGCACACCTCAGAGAAACGGTGTGGTTGAGCGACGTAATCGAACCCTATTGGATAGCGTATGATCGATGATGTCTCATACTGATTTACCTGTGTCATTCTGGGGGTATGCATTAGAAACTGCCGCTCATATTCTTAATAGGGCACCATCCAAATCCGTAAAGACAACACCATTTCAAGAATGGCATGGCACGAAACGTAAGTTGTCTCACCTGAAGATTTGGGGTTGTGAGGCTTATGTTAGGAAACTACAGCCTGACAAACTTGAATCCAAGGCGGATAAGTGCATCTTTGTGGGCTATCCCAAGGAAACTTGTGGATACACCTTCTACAACAAGTCTGACAGCAAAACGTTTGTTGCCAAGACGGGACACTTTCTTGAAAAGGAGTTTCTCGCAAAAGAGTTGAGTGGGAGGAAAATAGACCTCGATGAAGTGACTGACCAATCACTCCAATTGGAAGAAACGGCTACGGAAATTGTTCTGGAACCATCTTCCAAAGTGGGAGCTGAAGATAATGGCCAGAACGACATTCATAACGATCATGACATTGATGATGATCATGATGAGAATCAAGAGGAACCTTTTATGCCCCGTAGGTCATCAAGAGTCCGTCAACCTACTGAATTTTACGGACATCTTGTGAATGCAATCTCGGCTGATGAGTCGGATGAACCTACAAGTTACAAAGAAGCAATGGAGGGACCGGAGTCCGTGAAATGGCTTGAAGCCATGAAATCCGAAATAGACTCCATGTACACCAACAAAGTATGGACTTTGGTGGATATTCCCGAGGACCGCAAGGCCGTCGAGAATAAATGGATTTTCAAGAAAAAGACTGACGCAGACGGAAACGTATTTGTCTACAAAGCTCGACTTGTCGCGAAGGGGTTCCAAAAAATTCAAGGAGTTGACTACGAGGAGACGTTCTCTCCTGTAGCGATGATAAAGTCTATTCGGATCCTACTAGCAATAGCTGCATATCATGATTACGAGATATGGCAGATGGATGTGAAAACTGCATTCCTAAATGGCAACATTGAGGAAGAGTTGTATATGATGAAACCAGAGGGGTTTGTCGATCCAAGGAACGTTGGTAAGCTGTGCAAGCTTCAACGGTCCATCTATGGGTTGAAGCAAGCATCTCGGAGCTGGAATCTTCGATTTGATGAGGTCATTAAAGCTTTTGGATTTTTCCAAAACGTCGAAGAGTTCTGCGTCTATAAGAAACTGAGTGGGAGCTCTGTAGCATTCCTTGTGTTATATGTAGATGACATATTACTAATAGGGAACGATAAGAAAATTCTTAGAGGAAGTGAAGGAATATCTGAATGGACAATTTTCCATGAAGGACCTAGGTGAAGCTGCATACATATTGGGGATTAAGATCTATAGAGATAGACCTAATCGACGGTTGGCCTTGAGTCAGAGCACTTATATTGACAAGATATTGAAAATGTTCAGTATGGATAACTCCAAGAGAGGCCTCTTGCCAGTTATAAAAGGTGTCAAATTAAGTGTGACTCAATAACCCAACCACAGCAAAAGAGAAGGAGGAGATGTCCTCAAAGCCCTATGCCTCAGCCATAGGTTCTCTCATGTATGCTATGTTATGTACCAGACCGGATTTGGCGCTGGCTATTAGTATGACTAATCGCTACCAGAGTAACCCGGGAATGGCTCACTGGACAACAGTAAAGAACATCCTTAAGTACTTGAGAAGAACCAAGGATCTCTTTCTCGTTTATGGAGAAGTTGATGAGGAGCTCAGCGTAAAGGGTTACGTTGACGCAAGCCTCGGCTCAGATCTAGATAACTCGAAATCCCAGACGGGATATGTTTTCATGTTGAACGGTGGCGCAATTAGCTGGAGGAGCGGCAAACAGTCAGTCGTCGCCCAATCTACAATGGAGTCGGAGTATATTGCCGCTTGCGAAGCGTCTAACGAGGCGTTGTGGCTGAAGAAGTTCGTGATCGAGCTTGGCGTCTTTCCCAGCTGCACTGACCCCGTGGGAATCTTCTGCGACAACACGGTTGCCATTGCTAACGCGAAGGATCCAAGAACTCACTCTACAGCCAAGCACATCCTCTGAAAGTTCCATGTGACGTGAGACTACGTCAGGGATGGACACACTAGTATTCACAAGATACATACGGATTTTAACGCAGCAGAGCCGATGACTAAACCTCTTCCACATGGCAAGTTTGAAGAACACCGAGAGACCATTGGTGTTAGATACATACCTGATGTATACTAGTGTAATTTGTACTCTAGTGCAAGTGGGAGACTGTTGTATATGTGCCCTAGAGAGAAATTAATAAAGATATTTGTCACATATCTGTTTTGTTCATAATACTTTTTATACTGTGCTATAACTGTATTACTTGGAAATACTAATACAGGTGTAGTTTAAAACATGGTCCGTAGTTTAACTTGGGTAAACTATCTCATTGGGAAATTGATTGATCAAGCTTTCCTGATCATGGCGACACTTAAGTCCATTGACAATGAGGTCATATCGTTAAGGGGAATGATGTGATGGACGTACACCCACCTAAAGTATTGCAATGTGATCGAGTCACATAGTTCAGTGTTGCTATGACTTTGTAATGTATGGCTTAGCCCTTAGACCGTAACGATCATACGTAATTGTCATCTATGAGGAGACTTTGATTTGTATCCCACCGCCTGACTGAAATATGCTGGCTATAATGGTGCACTTTGGGTATTCCGAAATAGATGGTTGATGAGTATGTTAATAGATCAGAGCGGGATTTGTCAGTATTTGTGACAGGACAGGTACTCTTGGCCACTCGGTGATATTGCATCAACACCTTGCAAGGACGTGACTAGGTCACAAGAGATGCAATGATCATGGACGAGAGAAGTTGTTTGTTGTGAACGAGATGTGAACACGGTATGTAGGATAACGACGGTCAAACCTCGGACAAACAAAGTACCGCAGCACAAAGGGATTACGTCGTATCGTTAACGGTTTCCAAAAGCGATCGAAGTTCATTCGATGGAAGCGCAGGGGCTGTCAAGGATTGTAACAAGGTCCAACTAACTAGTCATTGGTCAATGGGAAGAGTCTCGACCATGTCTGCTGTTTCCCGGACCGTTAGGGTGTTACACTTAAGGGCAATCGATGCATAGGGCAGTTACGGGATCAATCGGTGAAATAGGAGGAATCACCAGAATAGTGCCGGAGGAGGACGGAATGGTTTCCGGACATTTTGAATTGTTCAAAATAAAGTTTTATTGTTTTAATAATTTTTTATTATTTAATTATCTGAATTAAATAATTAAAACATATTAAAAAAATTAAAAAAATGGGAAAAAGGCTAAATGGGCCCATGGGGCCCATTAAGGGAGGAGGGGGTCTCCCCCCTTGGGCACACTCCCCCCCTTTGGGAGTTTAGTCCCACATGGGGGGAGGGGAGGAGGATGGCACCGCCCCCCCCCCCCTTCTCCTTCTCGGAAGTGGACTCCCCTTGTTTGGAGTCTGCACCTGGATTGGAGTTCTCCACCATAAGGCAGGCCGTCGTTCTGCTGGAGTCGGGATCCGTAGCCGTCTTTCTTCCGCTGCTCGCCTGGTTCGGGGCCCGGGAGGAACATCGATTGTATCGTACGTGTATAAACTCTTCGAGGCACTACACCTGTGGTGCTACTTCGTCGCTGGAGGTTTACCGGGAGTCATCCTCGCCGGTGGTGGTCTTCTACACGACAGGGAGGTCGTAGTTCCAAGTCTACGCCAGCCACGTTCGCAAGAACGTTTCCCTCTTTCGGTCTTCAAAGGAATGAACACCGATTCCCTCCGTTACTTGGGTTCGGGTACCGTAGGTATGAAATTTTGTGTTTTCTGCCCCGTATCCCAACAGTTTAATCTCATAAGAAGGTGTTGAAGTGGAAGGTGGAGCAATAGGAGTGCAGATAAAGTCACTGTTGTTATGACTAGTGAATTCACACAACTTGGTGTTATCGGAGGAACCCATAGCAGCAGCAAGCAAGGTAACTATTTTTTTGATTTTTGATAAAGGACACTGAAGAAAAAACTGAAAGGTAAACTAACAAGACTAAAAAGCAAAGATAAAAGATAGTGTGCAAGTCCCCTATCTTGAAGAGCGGAGTCCCTGGCAACAGTGGCATAAATTAGATTTGATGGCTTCTCGCCCCTCGTTTGTTACCCAAAGTGGAAGGTTGAGATGTAGACAGCAGGAAATTTCCCTCGGTGATGATACCAAGGTTTGTCTCAAGTAGGACTCCAACAACGATAGGAAGGTGAAAACAGCGCCAGAAGTTAGGCGGTTGACGTGGATCTGAACACACAACAGATAACTTTTCTCCCAACGAGTTCAGAGAGGTTGTCAATCCCTCCGGCCTTGTTGTTCAGAAAGGATCGAACGCACGGGATAATAATGATAGTGATAGCAACAGAAAAGTAAATAAAGCAGTAAATAAATAGCGGGTGAAAACAGTGTTGGAAATATGGACCGGGGTCCCATGATGTTGACTAGTGATGTCTCTCTCCCAAAAGATGATAAAATAGCCATGCGAGGTAAAAAAATTACAGCTGGGCAATTGACAGGATTATGTGCGCAAACCAATGCTAACTATGCTATAAAGAAAGGAAGAGGCTCAAAATCATGGGCGGTACGCTAAGACATCTACCTACTAATCATCCAACTGGAGATATCTATCCAGAACATCTCGCTGGTATTAAGTTGCGAATCCCACCCAAAGTGTAAACTCAAAGCAACAGACAACTGCATTAAAGAACTTTGCGTAAAGTAAACAATCCTTGCACCCGCAAGTACAAGCACCGTTGTTTTCTCCCTTGTGGAAACAACACATCCCCTAGACTCATGTTTTTGTCACTCAAGCTAGTCATCGGGGGGCATGAACCCACAATCATGCATAACGCTCCCTCTTGGAGTCACTACCTACTACTTGGCCAAAGCAATAAACAGCAACAAAGAACATGCAAGAATTACTCAAGAACATAAATATAAAAGAGGAGAATCAAATATATTACTCAACCACAATCTGAACATAGTCTCATAAACCATCGGATCCCAGCAAACTCAGCATATCAACAGCAGAAAGATTACATATGTTCCTTGATCATGTAGGGAAGCTCACGAGGTCTACACCATGAAGAACAAAGAGGGGAGGAGAACATCACATAGCTACTAATCATAGACCCATGGTCCAAGGTGGACTACTCACGGTTAATCCGAGAAGCATCCATGGTGGTGGAGAAGCTCCCGGAGGTGGTTCCTCCCTCCGGCAGGGTTACGGGAAGAGGTCTTCTGGTGCTCCCGATCTTTGAAGCACGGCGGCGCCAGAACAGAGGAGAGATCGCGAAAAAGGGTTCTGTCCCCGAGGGTTTCTCATCACGGGGAATAAATAGGCGAAGGGGGGCAGCCAGAGGTGGACCAGGGGCCCCAGGCGCCCCCCTGGCGCGGCCTAGGGGGTGGCCGCACCAGGTGGCCGCCTGGGCTACCCCTGGCTCCCCTCTAGCCCCACTAGGGCTCTTCTTGAAGGTTCCCGTACGCTGATTTTTAGTATATTTTTTCCCGGAATTTTTCTGGCACTTTAAATAATGGGAAAACCTGAAATAAAAAAACAGTAGAAAACAGGAACTGGCACTAGCCTGCACTGAGTTAATAGGTTACTCCAAATATGATCAAAAGTTTGTGGAAGTTTGTCAATATCATAGCAATATCACACAAAAGAGGCATGGAGCAAGCAGAAATTATAGATACGTTTTGGACGTATCAGTGGTGAATGCTATTGAGTTTTGTTGGAGAAATATTTATGTCCAGATTGTTCACCACCTATTTATTACCTCTGATCATGATCTCTTTTATGTCTTGTGAGTATGACGGGGATCAACCCCGGCAAATCCCATGGTCAGGGACCCTGGGTTAGTCATGAGAGGCACAGGTTGGACGATAGCTCGTCGGCGAACAGGAGGAGACGTTCCTGCTCGATATTATTTCTTGGAGATGCGATTACAGGGAAGGCCAAGGCTAGTGCGCACAAGGCTAGGGTTACAGATTGTGTATGCGGCCGATCTCGACGTCTCCCCTCCCAGCCCTTATATACTAGGCTAGGTCCTCGGGGAACCCGTCTTGGATTACAGATGAGTTTTCCTAACCCTAATCTTGTACCGCACGGCACGTTTGCACCTTCCTTATGAGTCGCAGACTCTTATGTCGGTGCCATTAGTGGGCCAAGGCTGGGCCCGGGAGGCATCTTTGTGGGCCTTCTGTCTTCGGGTACACCGGGTAGGCCCATCCATAGGAGTCGTGGGGTCACCCCCTCGTCAGTAGCCCCCGAGTGCCTGGGGACTCGAAGAGTCGCGCAGGGACTCGAGTCCTTTCTTGCGTCGTTTTGATGTATGCACGGTCCATCCGCGGGTCGCTGGAAGTCTAGGGCCATGAGAAAACCTGTTTCGAGGGAATGCTAAGCTGAAAGGGCCCAAGGAGTCGACTGGTCGAGCCTTGGTGAATTGCGCTAGTGGCAAATACCAAAGTGGCCCAATCAAACTCACGTCCCTCGACATGAGCTTGGAACACTGGTGTCGAGAAAATTCATGCCGCTGCAGGTCTTACAGTGATCAATTGCCGCCAGTAAAGTTCGTTGCCTAGGAACGTCCGCTCGGCTTATTTATCATGCAAGTGCATGGAAAAGATTGGGAGTGAAATCGCTCTGCGGCAAGTCCTAGCCCGGCCGATCTACGCAGCATGGTCTTACCTACACGCTAAGCTTGCGTGGCATCTGGGCACAGTGTATCGTGTTCCAGGAATATGTATTTTTTATCGAGGCACGGAGCCTAGTTAGTAATGCACCCACTTGGAATAAAGAATAAATGAGCTGTTTTAGCGGTCTCTCGCGGAGCTTTGTCGAGCGCTCGGGCGAGGAGTAATGTAGAGGAGTACTTGCTCGGGAGGTCTTCGAGTGCTCGGATACTCAGAGTTCTACGAGTAATCACTCAAGTATCTCTTTCGCTCTCGGGGTGAGGGAGCACCCGATACTCTGGGACCGTACGATCTGGCGAGTTCAGGTCTTCTTATCTTGTGTCGTGGTGAGGAATCACCCGAAACTCTCATGGGTGCGAGTAATCACTCGAGCACGTCTTTTTCTTCTAGGTGAGGGAGCACCTGAGACTCTCATGGGTGGATACGCTCCCGATGGGAGTTAAATATATTTGAAAAATGTATTTGAATTAGTGAAAAACGATCCTCGCAAGCTGCACTTTCTTTTGTGTTGCCACTTTGATTTATCTCTTCTTGATAACGATCTCCTTGTTGAATGACCGTCAAAGATGCTCTGTCTGCGAACCGTCATGTCTTCATGACCGGTCATAATGATGGCTTTTGTGGCATGATGCAGCCTCCTGTTGAGTTACCGATGCGCGCATTGAAAACGCGCGAGATTTGATGCGTCCAGCGCACAGTGCCGCCCGTGTGAAAGAATCTTTGTTTCGGAATTCGAATCGCCCGGCACGCTCGGTCTTTGAATTAATTTTTGCCGTCGTCTGGGCTTCTGCGTGCCCATGGGTTTGCACTATAAATAGACCCCTCTTTTTCATCTAGCAGCAATGTTCGTCCTCTGCCCATCTTGCCCCTCTACTTCATCTTCCTCTTTCTTTTTCCCTTCTCATGGGGCCAAAGTGAGGTGTAGGTATGACTAGCCGCAGCCGGGTTCTCCGTGGCCGTGGTGGTCGTACTCCACGCTCTTCTCGCGGTGGCCGTCGTGGTGCAACGTTGATGCCTTCCTCCTCTTCCTCAGAGAAGGGTTTTTGGTGCTACGACTTTCTCCTACGCGTCCGTGGCCGGAACGCTGCTCGCATTCTTTTTCCTTCTGCATTTGTTGCCATTGTTTCTGAGCGTAGCTTGGATGAACTGCTTCTTCGTCTTCAGGGGTGCTCTCGGCCCCTTTCTTATGTTGAGTTGGAGACCGACAGTTCCCGCTTGATTTTTCTTGGTTTTGGCTGGAAGTCGTTTTCTCGGTGTTTGAACTTTCGTGATGGTGATACTCTTTGTTGCCGTTTTGATGGCGAAAATACTCTCACCATCCGCGCTTTTGAGCCGAGCGGCAATCGCATGGATGGGTACTGGCAGGAGACAAGCAGCGACAATTCCGACAGGTCGGGGAGTCCTTTGCCCATGTCTTCAACGGCTTCATCCTCTAGCGACTCCTCGGGTGGTGATGCTGTGCCCTCCAGCTCTGGAGAGGACCTCGACGTCAAGACACCGATCAAGCGGGCACGCCAGGAGACCTTGTAGAACTGGAGGCAGCGGTGTCATCTTCGCCGGCAGCTCGGGTGGAGCTGGAGAAGAAGCTGTGCAGCTAGAGAAGAAGTTGGTGGAGCTGGAGAAGAAGCTGGTGGAGCACGGCTTGGTGCTCCGCAAATAAGTCGAGCTTCACCTTTTGTTATGTCATTGACATCATGAGATGGCTGCTTCGACTCCTTCTTTGTCTGTGATGATGCTCGTCGTATTAGTGCCAATCACCCCAGCACGGGCACACATGTAAAAGTCGTAATTCCTTGGATGATTGGTGCTATAGTCTTGTCGGCTGCTTATGTCGTTGTGACTAGGTTAGTTCTCCATGTAACTAGGATTGACTTCTATCCAATGTACTCGAATCTTGGACTGTGTTCGACTCCTTTGCAATGTGACCTGTCTTCGAGTCCTTGTGGTATGAGCTGTTTGTGAATTCTTTCAACGAGAGCTGTCTTCGAGTCCATCAAGCCCTTGTACTATGGATTCTATCGGGTGCGCGACAGTGCTCCCGATGGGAGTAGCCCCCGAGGCTACGTTCGAGTTGTAGAGTCGAACGTAGACTGAGATTTTTTTCCTTTGTCGTTCTTCTGTTAACTGCCATCTTTTATCGGGTGCACGACAGCGCTCCCGGTGGGAGTAGCCCTCGAGTCTTCAGGTGATCGTTGGCGATCAGGTGAAGACTAAAGGATTGTCTTTGTCCTGTGCTCCATCCATATTTCTCCAAAGTACTTGGTGTTCCACTTGGTTGTAGTCGTGTCTTCCCTTTGATTCCAAGAGGTTTTCATCAAGTGGCGCCTATCGGGGGTTTTTGCTTGGACCCTTATTTTTAAGTTACGGGATGCGCGGGAGATGATACCGTTTCTTCGGGGGAGGTGTGCTCGAGCCCCGGGGCGTTTTAGGTAAAGATCGCGTGAGAAATGATAGCGTCTCTCGGGGGGAGTTGGTACTCGAGCCCCTGAGTGATTTAAGTAAAGATCGCGTGAGCGACGATAGCGTCTCTCGGGGGGAGTCTGTACTCGATCCCCCAAGTGCTTTGGGTAACGATCGCGTGAGCGACGATAGCGTCTCTCGGGGGGAGTTTGTACTCGAGCCGCCGAGTTCTTTGGGTAAAGATCGCATGAGTGACGATAGCGTCTCTCGAGGGGAATTCGTACTCGAGCCCCCGAGTGCTTTGGGTAAAGATCGCGTGAGCGACGATAGAGTCTCTCGGGGGGAGTTTGTACTCGAGCCCCCGAGTGCGGTGGGTAAAGATCGCGTGAGGGACGATAGCTTCTCTCGGGGGGAGTTTGTACTCGAGCCCCCGAGTGCTTTGGGTAAAGATCGCGTGAGGACGATAGCGTCTCTCGGGGGGAGTTTGTACTCGAGCCCCCGAGTGCTTTGGGGTGGTAGTGTTTGGGCAACATCATTTTATTGCGTCGAACGGTTACATGAGTTTCCAGTCGAGCATGACTGGTGGAGACTATGTGTAACAACCCAGATTTCACAAAAATTAAAAATTTTGTTTTCGGTATGAATTGTTTGATTGTCAGATTTGTTTGTTGTGTTTGCATCCCCGATTTATCGATCGACAATTATTGCCCCCCCTCTTATCTCATACCGGACGGAGACCGACCCTTGCCACCCTGACACTCGACCTTTGCGACACCAGGATTCACCCGAGCACCGTCGCAACCGGCATAGTACCAGCCATCGCCACAAGAACGAAAAACCCGTTTATTTAATAAACAGATTATTTTATTGGGGCGCCGAAAAGTGTTGTCGGAATGTCACCGCAGTGAGGAACGATCGATGGGCTCGACGCGCTGAGCGCGTAGGTCGAAGTTTCATCCGAATCAAAGTCTGTACGGAGTCCTGGCGGTCACGGACGCGATCACCGGACATGTGAGAGGGGTACCGAGGGCGTTTGCGTCAACTGGCCATCCAACCAGCCCTATATGAAGACCACCAGCCTCCCACCACCCAATTAGGGTTTACCCTAATGAAAAATTGCAGCCACCCCCCCTGAGATTTGCCTCAAAATTCTGCCCACATCCTCCTCTTCCCGAAACCCTAATTCCTAAGCAATTTCAGCCATCAGATCATCAGATCTGGGGCTCAGATTGAACCCAGCCAGCTCCCATCCGGTTTGGGCCCCGCAGGGCCCTCCCCAGCCCGCTTCGGCGCCACCCGGGCCCGATCTGGGTCTCGGAGCACGCAGAACCGCCGCCGCCCGTGGAAGCGCCGCCGCGCCGCCGCCGCCCGGTGAGACCTCCTCTTCCCGCGCCTCCCTCTCTCCCTCTCCTCACGACTCTCACCGCCTCGCAGGTCGCAGCGCGTTGCCGACGGGAGCCGCGCCATGGCCGGCGTGCCATGGAGCTCCGCCGAGCTCGGCTCGCGCCGCCGCGCCCGCACACCGCAGACGACCGCCCCGGCTTCCTCCAGTGCGTCCGCCGCCGGCTCCTCCAGCACCGTCCCGGCTGCCTGCCCCTCCGCCGCCTGCTTCGTCTCCCCTCGTCGGAGGCCGGCAGCCGCCCGGCCGGCGAGCCCGCCGCCGCGAGCCACCGCCCGTCCACGGCCTGGATCGGGACGGGAACGCAACCAGCCCGAGCCGGCCTCCTTCCAGCAGATGGGCCGAGCCCATGGGTGAGGCCCAGGCCGCCCCCTCCTCTTTTTTTTCCTAATGTTTTTCTAATTTTTCTGCTAAGTCCCGGATATTTTTCTAAGTCCTATAATTTATGCTGCTGTATCTATTTTGCGACTTAATTTGCGGTAAATCTGTAGCTCTGATCGCGTTGCGCCCAAAATGAAAATTTCTTAGAATTATGTGTACTTCAATCCATCTTTTGTGAGCTTTTTGATTTGAGGCCATCTTGATGTTGTTAAATACTTTTGAAGTGGGCATCAGGCCGTTAACTTCTATAAATTGCTGTTAATGTCCTGTTGTGCTGAAAACTGTTAATTTGTTGCAACTTCCGGTGACGGTTGCGTCGCAACCGTTTATCAGAATTGAGTGATTCCAATTGCATATTGTTAAGCATCATATGTACTTCAATTATATGTATTGCATTGTCATGATATGCTTGCTGGTCATATAGTTATTGAGCTCCAAAGTTGCAATTGGAATGCCATGTTTTTGACAGCCACCTCTGTTTTTCTCCAAGTGTGTAACGTTCTAATGCCATGTTGCATGCTTAATATCTTTTGATCTATGATGTCTTTTTGCATGATTATTCTTGCCATGACTTACCTGCCATGTCTACTTTAGTTTCATATCAATTGTGAGCATGTTTGCATTCATTATCATGTTTATGCATTGCTCTAAAGTGTGCTTCCCGATGTTGGCAGATTGTCCCCGTAACTTGTTTTCCTTGTATCTTTTTAACCGTAACTCCGTTTGGGTTGTTCTTTTTATGTAACTTGATTATTTTTTCGTGTACTTTGTGTTTATGCTATTGTTTCCTGTTGTTAACCAACCTAAAATATGGATTAGGACAGAACAGTACCAAATGTTTTCATCATCGTGCGACACTTAGTGTTATGTCATGTTTAGGTTGTGCCTCACTTAAATTGACTAGCATAGATAGTTTTCTTTATGCTTCACCTCTTGACATGTTTGTGTGCTATGCCATGCTTCTCTTCTTGCCATGTTAACAACTTTGTTGATCACCTGTAGCTAAACAACTTGAACCATTCAAAATGTGCGGTATCGTCGTGTGTGACGAGTACTCCACTTAACCTGTTAGTAACCGCTCTCGACGGTAGGTGCGATGTATCGTGTTGCCTTCTTGTTGATGCTTGCTCATGTTTGCTTTGTAGTAATAGATGCTTGTTCGTTGATTGCTTTCTAGTGTTTACCGTCTTGTGTGCTTCCGCGGGTACCTTCGGAGACGATGCGAGCTTGCGATCAACTACACCTTCGGAACCCGACTTATCAACAGGCAAGGAATATA
Source organism: Bromus sterilis (assembly GCA_950022295.1). Classification (NCBI taxonomy): domain Eukaryota; kingdom Viridiplantae; phylum Streptophyta; class Magnoliopsida; order Poales; family Poaceae; genus Bromus; species Bromus sterilis. The sequence goes on along the minus strand of OX465599.1, from coordinate 188,740,451 downwards.
CATTACTTATGATACATTCTATTTAGACCAACGATTTGCATGCTAGTCTAGGATAGGTTCGATGTTTGATCCTACCACATGTTTACAGCCTCTTTCAAACCGATACAGCCATGTCCCCTCCCAGCAAACCATGTACTGCTATGTTACTATTGCTCGTTGCTCAGCCCCTGCTTAGTATGCATGCTTAGGATGCTACGATGTTACCCTGTTACTCCTTGGGTTGGGATATCACAGACAAAGGATGGAAGGTCTAGGCTATCCCGCCCCGACGCTTTGTTCCATTCGAGTCACCTAGGACCCGAGTTCCGGGTATTGGTTTTGAGACTGAGCGTGCCTAACCGCGTGTGGGATACTATGGGGTCCCCTCTTCATACCTACCTAGCTTCAAACTTCTCCTGGGACTACTCTATGTAACACGGTGCTTGATTTTTTCCATACTGATCGTGGGATCAGCATCTTGTGTAGGGTGCTGACGAAGATTATGTTCATGCTGGTGCCTCCGTCCATGAAGATTCTGTCCATGTCGTACCCTCCAATTTGAGCATCGAGTACCAGGGGCGCGTGCCCCGGCCTTGGGACTGTAGGTGGGTGATCTCTCTGGGAGAACGTTATACTAGTTTCTGCGACGTGTAGCTGGTAGACTTGGACTGTGTTTAGGTTGTCCGCTGCTCTGGCTTGCAGGGTATAAGAGTCCTATTGAGCTTGCGATACCCTGCCTTCTTGGATCATGTACACCTGTCCTTGAGGCGGGTAGTAGAGTCTTTCGGGACTAGGAGTTGGCGACTGCTCGGTTCGTCGGGTGCGCTTGGCTTCTCACTGTTTTTCCTCCTTGAGGCTGTCGGCGAGTTCGTTGAACAGGCGGCAGTCTCCCAGAGTGTGACCCGATCTGATGTATCCCTAGTCGTCTTTGAAGCAGTGGATCGTGCAGGGTCCTTCTAGCTGCTCCATGATCGTGAGTTTGTTGGATCCGGCATGCCGTCTCCTCCTTGAGATTCGGAAGATCTGCGCGTGATTCGCCGGGTGCTCGTGGACTCGCGGGTCGATTTCGATCCCCTCGCTCAGATTCTGGTTCTTTATAACATTGGGGAATTCGTCTGGCCTTCGATCTGGGTCATAGTATTCGCCGGTCTGAGTCTCAGAGTCGCTGTCATGGCGGGCGACAGTTGTCCGCACAACGTCCGGTCGTCGAGTGGTCAGCGAGCGCGTAGCTGTATAGTGCGACTCGTCGAGTGGGGTCTCTTTGTAGAATCCTCGCACCTGTCTTCTAGGTCGTCAATTTCTTCTTCGTTGGCGATGATCTTGATGATCACTGATCTCGAGCTCGGAGTCGGTGTCTTGTTGTGCGGCGGGTGCTGGGTGGCGGTGGGTCGTCGAGTGGTCGGCAGGTCCTCTGCTTCGTGCTGTAGTTCGTCGATCGGGATCTCTGCGTAGAACCCTCGCACATTTCTTTTGGGTCGTAGATTTCTCCTTCGCTAGCGGTGGACTCGGTTGCCGCTATATTATTGGTCTTGGCACAGATGCAGGCCGAGCGATCTCGATGGGGCGGCAGAGATGTTTTCCGTGATCTTGAATTCTTCGGGTGGATTGGATCTGGTGCATTCTCTTGAGTTGTGGCTTGCTGAAGATGGAACCGCCGAGATCGTAATTCCAACATGTGTAGTTCCCACAGACGGCGCCAATTGACGGGGATCAACCCCGGCAAATCCCATGGTCAGGGACCCTGGGTTAGTCATGACAGGCACAGGTTGGACGATAGCTCGTCGGTTAACAGGAGGAGACGTTCCTGCTCGATATTTTTTTTTGAATTTAAGGACTGTGAAGCATGAGCTCCACACTATTTTATTTCCAGAAATTCCAGACCTGTGTAAATTCGCTCCCACAAGGAGTCGAACCCAGGACCTGGCGTGCTACTAGGTTTGCTGCAACCACTAGGCTACATGCCCGTTCGCGTTCCTGCTCGATATTATTGCTTGGAGATGCGATTCCAGGGAAGGCCAAGGCTAGTGCGCACAAGTCTAAGGTTACAGATTTTGTATCCGGCCGATCTCGACGTCTCCCCTCCCAGCCCTTATATACTAGGCTAGGTCTCGGGGAACCCGTCTTGGATTACATATGAGGTTTCCTAACCCTAATCTTCTACCGCACGACACGTTTGCACCTTCCTTATGAGTCGCGGACTCTTACGTCGGTGCCACTAGTGGGCCAAGGCTGGGCCCGGGCGGCATCTTTGTGGGCCTTCTGTCTTCGGGTACACCGGGTAGGCCCATCCATAGGAGTCGTGGGGTCACCCCCTCGTGAGAGTAGTTACTTTAGTTCTTGAGGACATGGGAGAAGTCTTGTTGTTAGTAGTCATATGATGCTGAAGTAATATGTGTTGTTAGATATATAAGTTGTGTTGTTATTTTCCTAGTGGTGTTGTGTGAGTAGAACACTCAACACTTCGCCTTATTAAGGACCTAGGGGATTACATTGTGTATAAAGAATGCTTACGGTGGGTTGCCGGAGTGATAGAAACCTGAACCCCAGTTTGCACACTTTTGGACAAGGGAATAATGGATCCTTGATCTTATTGTTGTGGTTAGGCTTTGCCTTAATTTCTATCTTGTATTTGCGGATGCTTGCAAGTTGTTTAATCATAAGAGTGCACTTATATTAGTTTAGACGGTATGCTAGCATAGATCCATCCACTCAACACTTATCGAAACAAAACATGCTATCAATGTGGAATATGGCGAAAGCACATGACTACCTCTCCATGTGTCCTCAAGAACTCTTTAGTCTTTATAAGTTCAGTTGCCAGGCTTATCCTTTGCTCAAAAGGATTGGGCCACTTGCTGCTCCTCAACACTACTTACTTTGCTTGCTTTTGTCTTATTGTTGCTTATACCGAAAACCCCTAAAAATTTATCTTTCAGTGCTTGCAGTTATTCCTTGTCCAAAATCACTCATCAATACTTTTCGCTCCTCTTTGGGTTAAACACTCTTACTTATCGAAAACGCTGCAATAGATCCCTTACGGTTGTGGGTCATCAAGCCCTAGATAAGGATTGAGGTCGTTTCCTGGTTGTTTCGGCCCTTCAATTAGCACACTCATGTGCATGTACTTCCTCTTCATGCACTCCTAGGGGGAGATGTTGTACATGCCCACAAACACTGGCCAGGTGCTATGTGTGCTCCTCTAGTTTCCGAAAGGATTGACTCCATCGGTGCTCGCGACCAACACTACGTTCCTTGGATCCTTCCCAAAGTCCTCCTCGAAGTTCAACGCCTCCCACTAGGTCCCGTCAGAAGGGTGACTCAACATCTTGTCTTTTTCTAGATCATTTCTTCATCTTCTTCCTTTTGCTGCTTACTTTCCGCATGCCAGCGCATGAGCTTAGCTTTCTTAGGGTCCATGAAATAATGGTGCAGACGAGGAATGATCGGAAAGTACCACACCATTTTTTGAGGAGCTTTCTTCTTCTTCCTGTATCGACTGGTGCCTCACTTCGGACATACGGTGGACTCCCCGTACTCATGCCGATAAATGATGCAATCGTTAACGCAAACATGGTATCTAACATGCGGTAAATCCAGAGGACACACAATTTCCTTCGCCTCATTGAAACTATTCGGGCATGTGTTCCCCTTGGGAAGACGTTTTTGCCAGAATGACATGTTTTCGTCGAAGCATGTGTCGGTCATTTTGTGTTTTACTTTCATCTCCAGAGCCATTAGAGCTACTTTCATACGGGTATCCTCGGGGTTGCATCCTTCATACAATGGAGTACCCGCGTCCATCTCAAGTTGATTTAGCTTGGCTTTCTCTCGGGCGGAAGCTCTTGCGTTATTACTCGTCTCATGTAGAAGCAACTCTTGAAGATGAGGGTCCTGCACCCAGTCCATCGACGATGGTCCATCGCAGTCTTCTCCGACATCTTAATCTTCATGATGATCATGCCCTTCGTCTTGATCTTCCTCTTGATCATTTCCGGCATCTTCTACATGATGATTGTGTCATGCATCGTGATCATGTCCGGGAGATTCTTTCTCTTCTCGAGCGTCCTCGGCGCTATTTCTGCTTACTGTTGCCTGGACACCGTGGACGAATTCATAATCTTCTTCATCACCTTGCCAACGATACTCATCAATGAAACCACGCGTGAGCAGGTGCCCCTTTATGGTTTTCGAATCCGGGTCCAAAAGGCACTTCAGCTTGCATCTTCGACACAGACATCTTATCTCCGTCTCGTTCTTTTGAATCATCTCGACCTTTGGGGAGCTCAAAAACCTATCCACTATGCCTTCGGTCATCTTGCGAACCATGGTCTCCTGCGGGCCATAGAATAAAACGATATTTTAGAAGCAAACAAAATTTTGGCATGACCTTTCCTAATTATTAGGACAAAAAAGAATGCAAAGTGTGCCAAATTTTTGCCGAAAGGGAAATGCATCAACATTCCGGAAATATATTGGCGACTATCGCATATGTGAGGTACCTGCAAACAACACATACATACATGCATATCCCGCCATGATCATCACACACCCATACATACATACCCCATGATCATCACATCACACCACAAATATACACTGACAAAAAGTGTGTTCGAGAGAGAGAGAGAACAAACTAGATCTACACAACAATAAAGAGATATACCTTACTTACCAATGAAAAAGGGAGATACAACTACTTATTTTGGGTAGATCTATGGTGTAAATAAGGTGAGGAGAGGGAAGGAACCGAGAGAAGCTAGTTGGAGGTGGAGGTTGACAAAGTGAGTGTGGTGTAGGCTGCCAAAACATCAATAGTTGCTCCCAGACTTAGTAATGGCGCACCTCCAAAAATATGCGCCATTACTAAGTATGGGAGCTAATGGCGCACCAACCAGGGGTGCGCCATTACTAACTCTGGGAGAGGGGGGCCAGGGCCAGAGAGGGGGGACCAGGACACTAATGGCGCACATTGCAGAAATGCACCATTCCTGTTCCCAACTTAGTAATGGCGCACCTCCACGACATGCTATTGCTGTGTCATCAGGACTGGCCCACCCCTTCCCTGACATAGAAATGGCGCACTTCTGAGAAGTGCGCCATTTCTAAGTCAGGAGAGGGGGGCTGGTCGAGGAGCGAATGGGCGGTGGCGCACTTCTGTTCAGGTGCGCTATTACTAGCAAGGGCACTAATGGCACACCAGGACTTGGTGCGCCATTGCTATTTAGTAATGGCACACTGGACATCTGGTGCGCCATTAGTTCCCATATTACATATAGTTGTTTTTCCAGTAGTGGATCTGGATCCGTAGGACGACGTTCCCGGTGTTTGCGAGCTAGGAGGTGTCCCAGCCAGTGTCCCTGTGGAGTGGAGTTAATTGTCGTCGTCGTTGTCCCGCTGCTAAGTTATATTCCGCTGCTAGAGAGTTAGTCTGCTGCTTGATGTAGATCCGTGGCAAGCTTGAGGAGCAAGCTTGTTCTTCGTCTCGCTCCGCCAGCGTTGAAATAAACCCCTTGTAATCGTATCATTGGTAATAGAAAGATGTTCAGTTCTATATCAAGCAGTGTCGTGTTTTAGAAGACTTGATCTCTGGGCTGGAGCACAGGGCGTTCCGGTCCTCTGAGCCGGGGTGCCACAACGCTTGGTATCAGAGCCGGATTGGCTGTAGGATGCCCTAGTCCGCGCGAACGTTAGAAGGACGTTAGAGCTAGAGTGTGTAGCTTGCTTGTGCGATGCATCTGATTGCTGCATTTGTTTGCTGCATATAGATAGTCTCCTTTTCTCTAACGGTCTGTTTTGCTGAGTGTAGATGGCAGCCGTCCCAACGGACCAACTGTCACCCTCCTCCCCACTTAGCTTTGCCTATCTCCTCGCCGATGTTTGGCGTTGTCTCTACCCAAGTGAAGAGATGCCAAGGTACCAAGTGTTCCAATCGCCGCTCGGAGGATCGGTGCTTGAGTACCATGCCGAGGTGTTCTTCGAAGCCAGCCTAACCCTTGGTAGATATGTCTACCGCTTCCGTGGTGGACACGCTGCTACCCCTGACCGTGCCATTCATCTCACTAGTTTGTCAGGCCTCACAGGTCTTCGGCACCAGGAAAGCATGATGCAGCAGGATCATGCCTTCCGCCTCTATCCTACCTTGGCCACCGCCCCTTGACGAACAAGGTTTCCTCGCCCTCCCACGGAAGCCGACGCAGAGGTGATCAGCCTATCCCGCTATGTGATCTCCGCGTACACCCTCGTCTTCGAGCTAGCCCATGATGCAAGGCAGGAAAGAAGAGCTCTTGCCGCAGCCTCGGCTTCAGAAACTCCGACGCCACCCCCATCACCTTCCGGCGGTCCGTCGATAGATCGTAGTGCCTAAGTTCCGCATAGTATTGCCGCATGAGTAGTAGTAGTGCATGTTCTTGTTGCATCTTGGTTAATGTTGGGATGTCAGTAATACATGATATATTTCCATGCAATCTTGCTGCACCTTCGGTGCTATTGATCTTTGCATCGTTGAATGTTCTCGTTGATCCAGTATTTGGTTCTTCAGTGTTTAACGACTGGGTTTTGCAGGTAGCACATGACTCGGACGAACCCTTGATCGTTTCTTTTGGAGCATCGGACCACACCTGGTTCCGAGCTGATTCGTTGTCGGCCGTCCGGGGTGGATGCCTATTTTACATTTCTCTTTTCAACAACCGACACGTGTTCTGAGATGATTTCTCGGCTGTCTCGGGCAGTTGTTGAGTTTCACTTAGCACTGGCGACAGTATGTTCTGAGCTGTTTTATCGGCCGTCTTTTGGGACCTCTGCATTCTTTTGATCAATGTTGTCTCATGCCCTAAGCTGATTCTTGGTCGGACGTCTTGAGAAGTGTTTGAGCTATTCCGGTAAACATCCCAGATCAGAGTTAAAAAACCGTTCTAGTGGCTACTGTGTTATTTGCCGGTTTTATGCAAGTGATTCAGACGGTCACCGACTACCGCTAAAACTTTTGAAGTAATTCTTCTTTCAATTGTTGTTGATCTTCGCTCCGTTGGATTGCTTCGTGGATTTTCATTCGGTCTTCGTTTGGCTCTTTGGTGTCACCTTACTCACCCTGATGGAACTTTCTCATAACCCCTGAATACCACGAAGAGTCAGTGATAGATCATAGAGCATTGTAAAATTTACGCGGGCAAGGAGTATCACACAAGATGCATTGGGAATATTCGATCCAGTTTGAGTTCCGCCCGAATGAATCATTCAGATTAAGTCTGCTTCAGTTTGTCCACCGTATGGCGATAAATATTCTATCATTGACGGACAACGACGAATTGGGAAGTCAACAAGTCAACCAGGGCTCATACACGACTACACTGAAAGTACGTGGCCCATGTATGAATGCTACCGAAGCCATCATTTGAAACAAGTCAACATCAACTACGCCAGGCGCGAAGACTCAAGCAAAGGAGAGTAAGATATTTGACCCATGTACATATATATCAAAGGCTCGATATACACCAAAGGAAATCTTACCCAATGCAAGTTATCCCAGAAGACAATCAGAGGGGATCATGAAGCCCATGTCTAGCAAAGGAATGGTTGGCAAAATGTTTCCCCTATAACAAACCAGTAGTTGGTAAAGTCGATCATTTTGTACTCATGCGACCATGGGAAAGTGTCGTCCATGAAGAACTTCATCGTTCCATGACAAGGCCTCCGGCCCAGCCGACACATACAGTGTACCAGCCTTCCTCAGTACGCCATCTGGTTATCTCCCTGGCCAAGATACTCAATCTTCTACCACAAGCCACCGAGTGAAGCTTATGGTGCAAGACGCTCAGTCGTGCTCCGTACGCCATGGTTGGATTCCAGCACAAGCTCCCAGCTGCCTATAGTGAGCAGCCGCAGAAACTTCCAGTGCAGGCAAACGGTATCTCCACATTGCGGAAAGGGAAACTTCCAAGGCAAGAAACTCAGTCTTCTTCAGCAAGCTACCGAGGAAGCTTCCCGTGAACGACACCCCGCCTTCCTGGATATGCCACCGGAGAAAGATTCTGAGGAACGACACCCCATCTTCCCCAGCAAGCTACCCCAGCCAAGCTTCGCAGACAAGCTACCCAGTCTTCCTCGACGCGTCATCATACCTGCAACGGTATTGTCAGGAATCCAGTTGTTCAAAAGAAGTAAAGGCTTCAGCATCATCAGGACCCGCACATTTTATGGGCAACCTCCTCAAGGATGCGAGCTACCCCGGTGTGGACACAACCATGCTCGTGATCAAGAAAGAGATATACTCATGAACAACGATGAGGAATCGCAACTCTCGGGGACACAACTTAGCAGAAAAATCAGATATACACCTTAGCCTGGAAGAAAGACTAACAAAGTCATCAAGAAACATACTGAGGAAAGAAAGCAATGAAGACTTAGATCTCGCCCCAATCAGGAGGGTCAGCTCCTCACATCCGACAAGGCCCCGAAGAAGGATAATCTTGAGGACCCATTCATTACAACCAAGACTATAATGGAGAGCCAAGAGACAAAAGGTGAAGGTAACCGTCTGTCTCAGAGGAAGATGCGAACCAGATAGTAAGCCGATATGCAAGAAGTACAAAGGAAAGAATTTTGACGAAAAGGTAAGCCAGTAAAAGGAGATGATTGTCGCAGTAGTAAGACCTAGAGCAGACAGACATGGCCTATGCCGAATCTCGCTGCAATATATGCTAAAGGGTGAGCATGCATCTTGCAAGCTGTCAAAAGTATGCAACTCTTGCGAGCCCGACAAGTGGGGCAAAAGTATAAATTTTATGGACCTCAGGGTCAAAGTTTCCTCGATCAAATGCAGCCATATGGACCACCATAGACACCTACAACAAAGAAATCTCACTCTATGGGAAAAGGACCGCGTACCCAGCCCATCAGCCCAAGCAATTACACAAGTCCGGGATTGTCCGTCTTGCCGGAATACCCCAGTCTGTTTCGGTGAAGATCACCTACCCAGCTCAGTATTTTGACTATAAGGACCGCGTCGGAGCGCAACACGGTCTATCACCACCATGGACATGATAGCATGAAAAATAAATCTCAGCGCGAGTAAAGGTGCAGAGTTTGCGCCCCGGCCAGGATTCATACTCAACCTGGATGGGCCAAAAGCCAAGCGATGCAACATCGGTACAGACATTCCAAGTCCCGCACAATAAACACCACGACGACAAGTATTCTGAGATAACAGCTATCTATGAAGGCCAAGCCTTTTGTCGAAGAGGCCAATACAAAGGATTCAAGACCGTGCAGCAGATAAAGCCCGAGATACCCCAAGAATAGCATGGGTATCGTCAGCATTCAGCCTGGGACAAGACATCCCGTTATCATATGAGTCAGCAGACGCGAGGATGAATGTATGAGGAAAGTATTTGAGATATCAAGGAAGAACATTCAGTCAGAGATATGGATTGGGTGAAGCAAGCCCCCTATGCCAAAGATATTGGATGCTATGGAGGGAATAGTATGCAGTAAAAAAGGGAAACTCGCGCAGCAACAAGTTCCCTAACGATGATAAATTTTCAGTGGTTCCCAGAGCAACCAAATCTCGAGGACGAGATTTTTTCCAAGGGGGGTAGGTTTGTGACACCCTCGATTTTAGAACTTTCTTTTTCCAAAAACTTTTCTGATTTATTTTCTGGATTTGCCACTTGGGTTGGATTTTGAGCAACTCTTTTGGCTTGAACTTGAGCATATTTGCTTTCGATGCTTAAGTGACCCTTGACCCCAAGCCTTTCCTATGCCACCCCATTGATCTATCTCATCCAAGCCACATTTTTATTCAAGCCATATATTCCTTTTTCCTATAAAAGGAATATTCCTATTATTTGAGGATTGTGAAGCAACCCCTATTTATATTGCTCCATAAATCCCCAAATAATTCCAACCTAGCCTTAAGGCCATATCTTGCCAAATTATCTAAAAACATTGCATGGCCCAAGTGGATTTTTCCTCTAGAAAAATTCATTTGTCTTTGGGGGTAGAATGGAGCATTGTGAAGGGAGTGCCATTTACCCTTATCCATTGCTGGTGAAACTTTTTGTGCATGCTGTTGTGATCATATCATCAGCCTCAACCAAATTCCACCACCATTTGCCTAGCCAAACTCCCACAATAAATTCCCAAGGTGTAGATGCAACAAGGGGGCATTGTGAAGCAAGTGCAAGCTAGGGGATCCCAATTGCCTTGAAACTTTTTGAGCATGATACCACCACAATATAACCCCACCAAACAAATTTGGGACAAATTCCATCCACCATATGAGTGCATCATCAATTTCAAGTTCCTGACCAGTGGGGTACCTTGTGAAGCAAAGGCTAGCTACGCAACTCCAATGGCCATGAAACATTGTACGCATGTGAACCATGCCAGATAACCCTGCCACACCAAAATACAGCTCAATACACCAAGCCAAAGTGAGGCTATCTTCATCAACAAGTTTCTGGTCCATTTGGCACTTTAAAAAGGAAGTATATTCTTCCTTGGTCCAATTGGTCTACAACTCTCCAGATAGCTAGTCCTTCCAACCACAAATACCAGTGACAACATGGCTCTAACCCAAGCATCACCATTTGATAACAATTAGCCCCCCCAAGGTTGCAATAGTGAACTTGTCAGTAAGGTTTTGATCACCCCAGTGCTCCCCTGGATCATCCAGTTGTACCACTAAACTCGGCACCAGAAGAACCCCACCCCAGACACATTTGGCCAAGGTGAAGCCTCCCCTAGATGCCCAGCACAGGGTGGCCACGCTCTCTGGCATGCACATGGCGTGCTCTCACCGCGCCTCGAGGCCACCCGAGCCATGCCCTTCGCGCTCCAGTGCCCACGTGTGCCCTCTCCCCTCGACTTTCCTTGCTGGAATCACGCCGGCAACCCGCCGCCAGCAGGAAACCAATGCCGCGCGTGCCCTGTCCAGTAGCCCTCACCTCTGCCTTGGCCCCTGCTTGCGTGTGCGCTCCTCGACCTCTCCCGAAGCCACGCGCACGCGCCAGAGGGACGCCACCTCACCTCGCCGCCGCATCCCCTCTGCTTGTCGTCGCCCGAACCCTCGATGCTCCTCCCCCCCTTTATAAAGAGCACCCCAGCCTCACAGCTTGCACCAGCAACATCCCCTCCCCCTCAATCACCCCCTTGTAGAAGGAATTGAACAGGGGAGGTCTTCTTCCTCTGATCCGGCCACCTTCACGGCGCTCGGACCTCGTCGTGCCCAGCTCGCTCCAGTAGCTCCCAGCCCACGCCTCGTCCACCGTTCAACTCGCTAACCTCCCCTGGTTCTCCTGTAGCTCTCCCTTGCCTGAGACCTCGCCGGAATTGACGCCGACGTCGACGCCCCTCCTCGGAGCAGTGCCCCGCGCCGCTCCAACCCTTCCCCCTTGGAAAACGTCCACGAATTTGGACTCTATGGGTACGGACCGACTCGCCGTGGTTCCCCGGTTCGATTCCCCCTGGTCCCAGCCGCCGCCTTGGTCTCCTCGCCTGATTTCATCGCCAGTGAGCCTCGCCCTCCTTTGTTTCCCCCTCCCCCTCAGCACATACGACAGACGGGCCGCAGCCGTCAGCCACTAATTTCTACCCGAAGGGGTACGTAAGTGGAAACGTACACCAGATGCCCGCCATCGACGTCACCCCCTCTGGTTGAATTTCCAAAAAATCATTTAAACCAATTTAAATCAATTATTTGACCAGAACTTTGACCACCCTTTTCTCCTAAACCACAGATCCAAATGCAGTGATTCTTTTTTCTTTGGTTTTCTCTTGCGCTCCTCTTTAATTTGGCATAGGTCTTGTTCCATGATTTGTTGTTGTTATTTGTTGGTCAAATAAAAGAGTATTTGACCTCTGTTCGCATTGTTTTATTTGGAATTGTTTTTTAGGGCTTTCTTGTTGAAGACCAGAAGCTTTCCTCCCTACCATGTTGGTGAAGGGAAGCCACAATTTATTTTGCACCTTCGCAAAGCTTTGACATGCTTAAAAAGTTGCCCAAACCTTCGGTGATATGACATTCTCGATATTCTGTGATCATACTCATGTGCTTGGACCATTTCGTTGATGTTGCATTGCCATGTTATAGATGATCATGTTGATACGTTCCATGCTTGAATCATGTTATTTATTGTAGGACATGCCATGTTCACAATATGCCTTGGTCATGTTCCATGGTATTGCTATCATCATAATATGACCAAGTCAACCAACTAAAATATGATTTGGAATCATGATGTGACTATAATTGTTTCTTGGTTTGTCCCACTAATATTGATATGCTATTAACTTAAATACTCATGTGCACCTGATGCTTGTGTTTTCTGTTGGAGACGTGCTCGTGCCAAGTTGATCAGGTGCCACCGAACCGGACTTACAAGTGCAGCCACGCTCGCCTGTATGGGAAGGCCTTGGCTCAGATTATCGGTGGGCTCATTTACTCGTATCACCCAAAGAGGGGAGGCTATGCGCGCGCGGTTACCATGGCCCGGTAAGCTGCGATAGTCTCGAGAGTCGTTTGTTGATATGGATCCAGTCCCCGTTAGGAACAAGTTTGCCACGACGGTGGCCGTTTTTCCACAAGGCGGTCGTTTGCCATGCGATGGCAGGTGTGTCGGGAGGACACGGGGCTACCCAAGATGGGATGTCGGGTGATACGGTAAGGGAGGCACGCCTTAGAACGGTCTTGTTGGAGAAGTCCTAGTCCACTCCTGTGGTACGAGTTCCGAGGTTCCTATGGGACAAGTTCCAAGGTACTGGATGGAGGAAGACCTCCATAGTTTGGGTAAATTGCATGACCTCTACAGAGGGTACAAATCTATTCGAATAGCCGAGTCCACGGTATTGGACACAGTTCATAGTAGGTCACACCAGGAGATCAATGATCTGGTTATGTGGTTGATGACCCGTTTGGTTATACGATGACCGGATTTGTTGGGTGATAACGCGATCACACCTAACCCGTGGTTTGGTCACGCGATGGCCCGTTTGGTCACGCAGTGACCCGTGCAGACTGTTTGGTCATGAGAATAAAATTTGGCATGTGGATCGCGATGAGAATGCTTTATGTGATATTTATATTGTAGATTTTACTCATGAATCCATTGCAAATTATTATGAGAGGGGAACTCGTGCTTATAGATATCTCAATTTTATCAAGATTTCCCTCTCTATGTTGGAAGTTTTGAAGTTGCACTTGTTTTGCCTCCCAATGCTAATATCATTATGCTTTAATGAGTTATTCCTCTACAAGACCCCTTTGCATAGGAAGTGGGGTAGACTTAAATGTGGTTGGTATTTTATTCTTGATGCTCTCTTTTGTGCTTCAACTCTTATTGTTACAAGGGCTTCATTAAAATTTAAGCCTATATTTATGGATATAAAGAAAGGTCACAAATTAATCATGAACAATGTAGTGGTGAGAAAAAAATTACCGAGGCATTATCTAGAGTCTTGGTAAAGAAAAGCAAAAATCACGGGTCATTTCTTCAGATAAACAAGATCAGTGGGGGAAGCTTAAACTAATCAAGATGCAAACAAAGCATTCCAAGATCAAAAGAAAAATAAGAGGTCACCTATGCGACGGAAGGGAACTTACGGATGCAAAGATTGACGAGATCCTCCATCGATCGGAAGTGGGGAAAATCATAGTCCAATCGAAAAGCTCGAAATTGTGAGTCCCTCTTATGGAGTCCTTGAGCGAGTGCGAGGAAGAAGAAGAAGAACGAGGCGAAAGGATAGAAAGCGGAAGGGGAAAATGGATCCTATTTATGATGACCCCGATTAAACCAATAGTACAAAAAACCCGCAGTACGAATAAATGAGAACTCCTTAATCCCTTCATATGACATGGCGGGACGACGCCGGCGGCGCCTTGATCTTGGTGAGGTAAGAGATTACATGCAAGATATGGATATAACCGATGGAACCTGGTGACACGTGGGCTCCTGAGGAATCACCAACTTATCTCTACCGGCTCCCTGGAAATGATTCATTCATAAAAAGAAGATTGCCCTAACGCCAGCTTTACGCCAATATTGGAGGCTACTGTTGGGGGATAATTCACAGACCCGGCAGGATCAACAAGAGAGCCTCCATATTAAAGATGATGAGAGTCGGTCATGGGCCAGCTCGTAGAAGGGAAGGGCCAGAATAAAGGTTCAGCCTATGAACCGACCGACTTACAAGATGAAGACCGATGCCAAAGGAAGGAGTCCAAGCCGCCTTGGAGGACAAGACAATGATCGAAGATATATAATAGGACTCTGCCTCGTGTCGTGGTCGTACTCATTGTAAAACCCTAGGACCCGGCGTGTATATAAGTCGAGGCCCTGGGACGTCCTAAGGGCGAATCAACTTAGATAGGTTCTTGACACACCGGCGACTTCTAACGCCCATGTAATCGAGATCTCCCACATATAATACAAGAATGGCAGGAAGTAGGTCTTTACCTCAACTAGGTGCCAAACCTGGGTAAATCTTTGTGTCTCCCTTGTGTCGACTCATCGTTGCTGACTCTCCCCGATCAACTCTCCCTCCTCGAAATCAATCATAGCAAAGGCCCCGCGTTAAGTTCTCAATGAGGACATCTGGCGTGGTTGTCCCACGATAGTGGGCACCCACCGTGGGGCCTATGCGCAAGGGTTTTGAGATCCAGGAAGCAGCTCGACACGGCATGGAAGGATTCGCCGCCGGCCAGATGATCCAAAGTTGGCGCTGGAAACTCTACATCATCTATTGGAGATGCTCCAACACGGTCAAGACTGACAAGGGATTGATTGAGGTGCACTTGTACTCTGTTGCCAAGAGAGTGTTCAAATTCTGTGGCCAAGAGGTCATGGTGCACATGTCTACAACCACCTCAGGAAGTGGATAACAAGATGGATCCAAGTGTCCACCCTGAGAGACCTTAGCGGAGCTCAATGGGACAAGGACACCTTCACAATCATCTTGCATGCAGAACACTACCAAGGCCACACCATAGTTAGGACACATTCACCACGATTGTTTTTATTTTAGCATTTCTAACATGACAGTCACTACTAACTAACTTTCTTTCTATGTTAGGACTACCCCAAGGATGTTGAGTTCCTCAACACTCATATCTAGATCTACTCCCAGATGCAACAGATCTTCTTCTACGGGTCTGCGATCGACAATCATGCCATGGGCTCTACTGAGCCCCACATTTCACCCATGCCTGGCTCATTAGTAGAGAAAAACTCGTCTATGGCGTGCCAAAAAGTTCCTTGCTAGTGATACGTCCAAAATGTATCACTATTTTGTATCATAATTTACCTCTATTCAATCATATATTTCATAATATGATGTTGTTCTTATAGTGTTTTGGCTTGTTTTGCACATTTTACAACTTTCCTGTGCCAAAATGGCAGACGCGGGAATCAACGGGAAAAACAGCACGCAGAGTGGGCATATCAGCACATCTCCAAATGACGTGAAATTTTTGGGGAAGAGTTTTATGAAGAAATCACGAAGACACGCAAAAGGGCACCCGGAGGAGGAACACCAGGCTTCCCGGTGGTATGGTGGCGCGGCCACCCCCTAGGTCGCGCCAGGTGGCCGCCTGGGAGGGGGGTCCCACTCACGGGGCTCTCCTTTGGCCTATATAATTCCCGTGACCTAAAAACACCAGAAGATAAGTTGGATTGGGAGTTCCGCGACCTAGATGAAGATTACTAATGATCTTTTTATCATCAAAACAACCCCAACACACTTTGGTTTCTGAAGTTTTTTAGAAATTCAAAATCAAATGTTTTTGAGGCATTTTCACGAACACCTACATGAAAGTTTTCTTGGGTATAAGGGAAGATCTTCACGGAGCACCCATGGAAGAGACAGAGCCGGAGATGGAGACGGAGATGGAGATGGACATGGGCAAAAAAGCCAAGAAGAAGAAAGAACATTATTGCCCCCTCTTGCTTCACCTTAAGTCAGAAGGAGATTGATTGATTTTTCAAGTGCCTTGTTGGAATCAAAGTTAGTTCCGGTTTCTGTGGAAAGATAAGCAGATATCCAGACATTTAGAAGAAAAGGTTTAGCGGGATGAAGTCTCATGACTGTCACATGATGATGACCCAAATACTCCCGGTTGCACTTAGAGGGATAATGGATAAGCACGTCCGCGATACACTTTTTGGTCTATGAAATTTTTTCGACACAATCTCTCGAAAGTTGATCAGTGTGAAGCAGCTCCAAAGGTTACAAGAAGAGATCATTGTCATATTATGTGAGCTTGAGATGTATTTCCCACCTGCATTCTTTGACATCATGGTGCATCTGTGTGTCCATATTGTCGACGACATCATCTACCTCGGCCCGACATTCCTGCACAGCATGATGCCATTCGAAAGGATGAATGGGTTCCTAAAAGGCTTCGTTTGTAACATGTCCCATCCGGATGCAAGAATCATGCAGGGCTATCTCACCCATGAGTGCATTTATTTCTGCGAGAGCTATCTAGGTGTCGAAAACCCTGTTCTTGGTTTGCCCGTCAAGAAGCACCTTGGCAGACTCGAAGGAGTAGGTCACATCACTAGCTCAAGGGAATTGCATGTGGACTATTCAGGCCGACGCACAGATTTTGACAGAGCAAACTTAGTAGTGCTACAACATCTACAACTGATAGATCCTTTCTTGGCACTTCACAAAGACATCATCGAAAAGTACCACCTTGACCTGGGGATAACTAAGACTGACGCCGAAGTTACTAGAGAGCACAACTCTTTTTTCTTGTGTTGGTTCAAAGAGCACGTTCTGGCTAATCCTCCGCAACAGGGTTGTACAGACGACGAAAGTCTGATATACGCCTTAGCACATGGCCCCGCGGTCAACCTCGCCACTTATTAGGCATATGACATCAACGGTTACACATTCTGCACTGAGGAGCAAGATAAAAAAAAGTGATTAACAGAACTCAGGGGTGACGATGGAATCCATGAACGACAATGGCATACTTGAAAGATTCTACGGAAGGCTAGAAGAGATCTGGGAGCTTGAGTACTCTGGAAAGTACAACGTGACGATGTTCCGTGTCCGATGGGCTAGGAGCGTCGAAAGAGAGAATCATGATTTCACCACCATTATTATACCTGACGCCAAGAATGGTACCATGAATGTCACCGCAAAAAATGAGCCATGGGTACATGCTAAGCACGTGACCCAATGCTTCTTCATAACCGACCCAAACAAGCCCAGCCGTGTTGTCGTGAGGAGAGGCAAAAGGAACATCGCCGGAATTGATGGAGTTGCCAATGAGGAGGACTATAACGAGTCCGGTGACCCGTTGAGGGAAGATGACGATGAACCATACGTCAAAAGAAGAAGCAAAACTACATTACCTAAGAAAGATCGTAATCCTTGGAAAAGGAAAAGTCACGATGAGGGTCTAAATTATTCGGCATCGAAAAAGAAAGGAAAGAAGATCACTACGAATAAACGTCGTCGACGCTGATCATCTCGGGACAAACTATCAATACCGAAAAAGTTTTTTGTATAACCACTTATTATTATATGATGTAATATTTATTGTATCACGTTGTATAAGCACTTAATTATATGTACCTATTTATATATGTTCTATCGCGTTGTGTACCACCTCGCTCCTCCTCGCTGTCGCCCCGTAGTCGCCGCACTCCTCCCTCGACGTCGTCCCGTCGTCACTGCTCCTCCTCGTCGTTGCCGTCGCCTAACCCTACTAACCTCCTAATCCAACCCCTAACCCTGCTAACACTAAAACTTAACCATAAACTTAATTAAAAAAATAGAGTAAACAAACAAAAATAAAAATAAAAAACATATCTACAGCGCGGGGTCTCGGGTGGGTTTCCTAGCCCGCGCTGCAGATGATAATACATCTACATCGCTGGTTACACTGGCCTGCGCTGCAGATTAGGTTGTACCGTTATGTTGAGTTCACCACGCATGTTTGGTGCAATCCACTCACAATCTCGATCTCTCCATCTCGTCGCCGTCGTCGTCGCCCGCTCCTCCACACCGCCGCCGTGCCCGCGCCCTCTCCTCGACACCGCTCCTCCACACTGCCGCCAGAGCCCGCGCCCTCCCACGACGCCGCTCCTCCTCACCGTCGCCGAAGCCCTCCTCCTCCCCCTCTGCCTCCTCCGTGCCCAGTTAGTCCCCCTACCCTCCCTATGCTGCCCGCTCTCCTTCACACCGTCGCCGTGCCCGAAGTTGTTTGTTGTTAGCTGCTACAAGAGAAGAAAATTGTTAGTTGTTATTAGAAAAATTGCAAATTAGAAAAAAAAATTGTTAGTCGTTAGTTATATAAAATGGGTTCACTTCTATATTTAATTAGCAATTAAAATTTGTTCAGTGGTATATTGAATTAGCATCTAGTGAATATGCTAGGTTTTTAATTATAATGTTTTAATTTGAATTAAAATTTGTATCTGTTCTTATTTTTTAATACCAAATGAGGAGCAACATAATATTTGTTCTTAGTGTTCTTTGGTCATTGTGATCAAAAGCAAAAGACCATTTATATGCTATATTGTTTACAGGGATTCGAGTGGCCTATGTTTTGCCGGAATGTTGATTCATTTCCATTTCGGAAAATTCCAGGCGCTCGCTATGTCCATTTTTTAGCAAAGGTCATGCCGAAATTTTTCGTGTATTTCGGCATGACTTGTGTTAGAAAAGTAGGACATATCGAGTGCCCGGGATTTGATGCAATGGGAATTAAACGACCTTCCGGCAAAACATAGGCCATTTTTATTATTACTTTATCGTTTTTTCACAATTAAATTGAATTCTATAGGGAACATGGCTTATAACGACAAAACCGGCCCTATTAAGCAACCCGAACAGCCTCAAGAATTTTTCGACTATATAACTAGTCAGGACTCCGGGCCGCAGGCCCAACAACCCCTTCGCATCATAGAGGGGGGAAACACCGAGACCACCGACATAGATGGTGCCAACCAGACCACGGATGGTGCCAACCAGACCACGGATGGTGGTAGGATGAAGAGGAAGCAGAAACCCCGGCCCCCAAACAGGCTCCGCCTCGGAAGACTTGATGTCCACGAGGTGCACCCTGGCACCTTCGACATCGTAAGTCCGACGGAGGTGTCGGCATGCTACGGCAACGACGTGGCGTGTATCCTTCGTGAGACCGTCAATATCAACCAAACAAACATTAGAGAAGTACCCGGAGGAGATTTGGAGAACCACCTCCTAGAAAAGATTCATGCGACATTCAAGTTCCCCGGCCGGAAAGAAAAAGTCCTTCTGTGGAAATATGATAATATGCAGGGGATAAATGGAAAAGCCCTCAAGAAGTGTAGCAAAGCCTTGAGAAACTGGAAACATATGGTGAAAGTAGAGATTGCTAAAGAAGGTTCATCGTACGAGACGATCAAGCATCACTTTCCCTCTATAAAGGAAGAAGACTACGAAAAATTCTAGGCTCATTGCGACGACCCTGAAACCCATCCGAGGTCGGAATATTTCAAGGTTCTTCAGAAGAAGAACGTCGGAATCCCAAGCCTCGAAAGCCGTGGTTACACCGGGAAGAGGCTAGTGTGGGATAAGGAGGACGAGGCACGTCCGGAAGGTCCGCAGGAGCCAGACCCGTGGGAGGAGTTCAAGGATCCACTCGCATGTGAATACTTTAGGGCTCGGTGCACAAGAGACCCGGTAACCAGGGAATGGACCACGGACACCCAGACGCTGAATGTCATGAAAGAAATGGTAATTTTTTTTATTTACCACCTTAATTGGATTCTAATGATCAAGTCGCTAACGGTTCACGTCGATCTTTTTGTAGAGGGAGCGTATACGGCTTGCATCAGAAAGCGAGTCATCGTCTCAGACGTCGAAGTACGTGTGGGACACCGCTTTCAACCAGGCGTTAAACAAAGTGAAGGGAAAGCCCTTGCACGACCCACCGGAGTATGGACGTGTGATGGCTTCTCGCACCTCGTTGGTTACCCAAAGTGTAAGGTTGACATGTAGACAGCAGCAAATTTCCCTCGGTGAAGATACCAAGGTTTGTCTCCAGTAGGACTCCGACAACGACAGGAAGGTGACAACAGAGCCAGCAATTAGGCGATTGACATGGACCTGCACACACAATGGATAACTTTGCTCCCAACGAGTTCATAGAGGTTGTCAATCCCTCTGGCCTTGTTGTTTACAAAGGATCAAACGCACGGGATAATAATGATAGTGATAGCAACAGAAAAGTAAATAAAGCATAAAATAAATAGTGGGTGTAAACAGTGTTGGAAATATGGACCGGGTTCCCATGAGGTTCACTAGTGTCGTGTCTCTCCCAAAAGACGATAAAATATCCATGCGAGGTAAACAAATTACAGCTGGGAAATTGACAGGATTATCAAGGGGGGCAGCCAGAGGTGGACCAGGGGCCCCAGGCGCCCCCATGGCGCGGCCTAGGGGGTGGCCGCACCAGGTGGCCTCCTGGGCCACCCCTGGCTCCCCTTTGGCCCCACTTGGGCTCTTCACTAAGCTTCCTGTACGGTGATTTTTCCTATATTTTTCCCGGAATTTTTCTGGCACTTTAAGTAATGGGAAAACCTGAAATACAAAAACAACAGAAAAACAGGAACTTGCACTGGGGTGCACTGAGTTAATAGGTTAGTCCAAATATGATCAAAAGTGTATGGAAGTGCATCAATATCATAGCAATATCACACAAAAGAAGCATGGAGCTGCCTCCCGAAAGCGCTTCTTTAAAGCCATTAGCTAGGCTTAAAGATTATAGAAGATGCTCTCACAAGAATAAGAATTTTGAAGCAAAAGAGAGCATCAAGAAGGAAATATGAAACACATTTAAGCCTAACCCACTTCCTATGCATAGGAATCTTGTAATAAAATAAATCAAAGAAGCACAAAGTGACATGCATAGGAAGGTCGAAAAAGAACAACTTCAAAACTTTCAACATGAAGAGAGGTGTTTTAGTAATATGGGAGTTTCTACAACCAAACTTCCCTCTCTCGAAATAATTTTCAGTAGTATCATGAACAACATCAAGAATATAACTATCACATAAATCATGTTGTTCTTGACCTACAAGCACACGTGTATAGTTTTCAACACGGTCTTTTGGATTATACGATAAATGCAACCCATCACATTGAGCCTTGATAAGGGAAAAATTCTCTGGAGTTGGAGGTTTCAAAAGGATAATATGGCAATCAAGTGTGAGCGCAATAGAAACAATTTCATGCTTAGCATAAGGAACTATAGCAAGTTCATCTTCGTAAGCGTCATCCATAGTGGCATCATGACCATCAACAAAGGAAGTATCAAAATCATCAGAAAGTAATGTATCAAGTGAGTCCTCGGAATCGTAGGATTACTCTTCATAGCAATCATTAGCCTCTTCTCGGGAAGGAAGCATTCTATTTTTAAAATCCTCAATATAAGCATTGGAAATATAATTCTCAAAGCAATAAGCAAGAACTGCTAAGTTTTCAGACTTGTGAATAGTATCATAGTACTTTTCAATCAAAGAAGCAATCTCATAAGCACCCTTAAAAGCAACAAACTCTTCAATCTTTTCAACATCAATGTAGTCATAAACACCTTTTGCATAAGAAGATAGGATCTCATTGTCATTAAACTGACATTGGAAAGGAAGGTGTTTACGATCTATATTAGAGCAGCAAGTAAAATCATAAATTTGGCATAAACACTCAACATAGCAGTAAGAAGTTTGTATTTGGTCCCATAAGTGTTTCCCTTTCTGAGATAGTCGGTGCCGCGTATAATGAGCATGCTCATCCAATGATTTTCCCTCAACCAAGTTAGTTGGGTTTTTAGCGCGAGCACAAATTGATCGAAGACGATCCAAGTGAAACATGTCCATCCTTCCATATTAGGGTGGTTCAGCACCAATGGTGAGGATAGCATCACTAGGCAAAGCAAATCAAAGGAAAAAGGTAGCAACTATTTTTGTGGTTTTTCATATAAGACACAAAGGCAAAAGAAAAAACTGGAAAGGTAAACTAACAAGACTAAAAAGCAAAGATAAAAGATAGTGTGCAACTCCCCTATCTTGAAGAATGGAGTCCCCGGCAACGGCGCCAGAAATTAGTTTTGATGGCTTCTCGCCCCTCGTTGGTTACCCAAAGTGGAAGGTTGAGATGTAGACGGCAGCAAATTTCCCTCGGTGAAGATACCAAGGTTTTTCTCCAGTAGGACTCCGACAACGACAGGAAGGTGACAACGGCGCCAGCAATTAGGCGGTTGGCGCGGACCTGCACACACAACAGATAACTTTTCTCCCAACAAGTTCAGAGAGCTTCTCAATCGCTTCGGCCTTGTTATTTACGAAGGATCAAACGCACGGGATAATAATGATAGTGATAGCAACAGAAAAGTAAATAAAGCAGAAAATAAATAGTGGATGTAAACAGTGTTGGAAATATGGACCGAGGTCCCATGATGTTCACTAGTGATAAAATAGCCATGCGAGGTAAACAAATTACAACTGGGCAATTGACAGGATTATGTGCGCAAACCAACTATGCTATAAAGAAAGGAAGAGGCTCAAAAGCATGGGCGGTACGCCAAGACAAGTAGACCGAAATCCATCTGCATATACCTACTAATCATCCACCTTGAGATATCTATCCAGAACATCTCGCTGGTATTAAGTTGTGAATCCCACCCAAAGTGTAAACTCAAAGCAACATACAACTTCATTAAAGAACTTTGCGTAAAGTAAACAATCTTTACACCCGCAAGTACAAGCAGCGTTGTTTTCTCCCTTGTGGCAACATCACATCCCCTAGACTCATGTTTTTGTCACTCAAGATAGTCATCAGGGGGCATGAACTCACAATCAAGCATAATGCTCCCTCTTCGAGTCACTACCTACTACTTGGCCAAAGAAATAAACAGCAACGGAGAACATACAAGAATTACTCAAGAACATAAATATAAAAGAGTATAATTAAATATATTACTCAAACTCAATCTGAACATAGTCTCATAATCCATCAGATCCCAGCAAACTTAGCATAGCAACAGCAGAAAGATTACATATGTGCCTTGATCATGTAGGGGAGCTCACGAGGTCTAAACCAGGAAGAACAAAGAGGGGAGGAGAGCATCACATAGCTACTGATCATAGACCCATGGTCCAAGGTGGACTACTCAAGGTTCATCCGGGAAGCATCCATGGTGGAGGAGAAGCTCCCAGAGGTGGTTCCTCCCTCCGGCAGGGTGCCGGGAAGAGGTCTCCTGGTTCTCCCAATCTTGGAAGTGCGGCGGCGGCAGAACAAAGGAGAGATCACGAAAAAGGGTTCCGTCCTCGAGGGTTTCGGGATGAGAGAGATATATAGGCGAAGGGGGCAGCCAGAGGTGAACCAGGGGCCCAAGCCCCTCCCCCCTGGTGCGGCCTAGGGGGTGGCCGCTCCAGGTGGCCGTCTGGGCCACCCCTGGCTCCCCTCTGGCCCCACTTGGTCTCTTCGCGAAGTTTCCTGTACGGTGATTTTTCCTATATTTTTAACGGAATATTTCTGGCATTTTAAGTAATGGGAAAACCTGAAATACAAAACAGAAGAAAACAGGAACTGGCACTGGGGTGCACTGAGTTAATAGGTTAGTCCAAATATGATCAAAAGTGTATGGAAGTGCATCAATATCATAGCAATATCACACAAAAGAAGCATTGAGCAAGCAGAAATTATAGATACGTTTTGGACGTATCAACGTGTCGCCATCGCCGGAGTCGGGGCCTCCTGGAACTACTACTACAAGGAGGATAACGAGACACGTAAGAAGAGAAGAAGGCTCAACAGAGTGACCCTTGATGTTGTGCACAAGGCGGTCGAGGAAGCCACGCGGAAGGCCAGAGAAGAGGCCAAGGCTGAGAAGGAACAGAACAAGGCTAACCTGGTCGCTGCAGCCGTAGTTGCAGCGAGAGAAGAGGTCAGGGAAGAGATTAAATCTCATTTTTTTGCCTTGGTGCCAGCTATGCAAAAGTACACGAAAGAAAATCCTAACGCGGATCATTTTCCCCTTCTTAGCTTCATCGGGAGTAACTCGGCGAACACCGGCTTCGCACCCGCACATGCAACCGGGCATGAACTCGTCGCGCCATCCACTGTCGCTCATAGCAGCCCCTCCCGCGGGTCTGGCTTGCCCCACGGTCCTTCCCCATTAGCTGAGCTCGAAGCTATCAAGATAACTATACGTCTCGCGCTCATCAACATATTCGATCTTCCATTTCTATGATAATCGATCTCTGACGCCGCACATCTCTTCACAGGGCAACGATACTCCATGCACCCTCCTATTGAACGTCGACATCCAGGTAGTGGCTGTTGCGAAGGCTTCACTCATGAATCCATTGGACCGGGTCTTCCACCACGCTGCCATGCCCGATGACGTCTTCAAAGCTATGGTGTCTCGTGTGCTATCAAACGAGTACTCTAAGTTGCGTCTTCCCGTTCTTGGTAGGGGAGAAGTACGACCGAATGATCTTGGAGGATCCAAGGGTTGGGTGATATTGTGCCCGAAGGTGCTTATCCGCGCGGAGCCTGCCTGTGCGACGCCAACCCAAGATAATGCCACTTTTACTCCACCTATGCAGTTCCCATCCTTTGGCTTGGGCTATCATGGCATCGGACGTGAAGGAGGTTCAACAGTCCCGGTGGCTCATCATGCCACCCCCGTGGATCCATCACCTGATAACATGGAGGATGCGAACCCTGACTAATAACTCAACCTCAACCATACCTATGATGACGCTCAACCTGATGATGATTTTGAGCTCAACCTTGAGGATATGGATCTTGAGGAAATGCACGAAATGCCCGACCAAACCCAAAAGGAACATGCTAGCCTTCAGTGCAAGAAGTCTTTGTTCGGAAAAGGCTTCCTGGAGGACACGCCTCCTGATGCCCAATACAAAGCAACCGAGCAGCCACCAATCATACTAAGCCCGAACACAATGCTAACGGGCATCCGTGCGGGTTTTGCTGAAACACAACATGCGCCTGGGACAAATAAGAAGACGAAGCATAGGACGAGAGGGAAGAAAGGCGGTAATGCTACTTCGATGAGCCATCCTCCACCGGTGACCCGGGTTAACGACGGTTTACCGGTTCGTGATGCGCCGGTGCTCCATATAGCGGGTAGGCCGATGCTACTTACGAATGCACTCAAGGGCTTATCGCCGGAGATTAGGAGACTGCATGACCATGTCTTGTCTGCGGAGCTAAATCTTCTTAGAGCCCCTACTGGCACAACAGGATACCCGCTTTACGTGGCTAAGGTGCCCTCAGGCTTAGACTTCAACCATATTAGCCCCGCTGACTTGATCTTTCTTCGGTTTGATTACATCTTCGAGATGTTACACATGAGACGGGTCGATTTTACCTTCGTCCACCTTTATGCGCTACATCCGAACTACCTGGTGAAGAAGGAGGAACTCTCACAAATAGCGGTAATGGACCCATACTACATGTCTGAGAGCTTCTTGAATCTGGGGGACGAGGAAAGCAAGGGAGCTAAGCAGTACATCACAAAATTCATGCTGGACAATAAGGACAAGGAGATTATTCTTCTGCCGTATCATCCCATGTAAGTGATTCGTAAGACACTTTATTAACGCATCCAACTATTACTTCGCACGTACGCATATGGATGCTAATTTTGTGTTAACTTATTTTTACGCAGTGAGCATTGCATCCTTATCGTAGTATTCCCGCAAGTATCGCATGCATTCTATTTGGACTCAACCAAGAACAAGAAGAAGAAAGACTATACCCACATCAAAAAAGTTCTTGATAGAGCTCTCTTCACCTTCGGAAACAAGGGTGGCTACATCAGATCCCACGAAAAGAAACAAGGTGTTGCATGTTTCGGCCATGATACTAACTACTGCTGCCTCCAGAAACCGACAACAAGTGAGAAGGATGAATTCTATATCATCCATCATCTGAATGAGTTCAAAAGGGATCAACAAATTCTTAGAATGAAAATTAGATCCGATAGACATGTCATCGACTGGGCCAATAACCTAGCAACCACGAAGGATGATGCCCTCAGACTTGAATTCTACCGCATCCAAAATTCACTCGCGACGATCATCATGATAGATGTCGTCGAGAAGGATGGCATGTTCTATGCGGGGCCACTGTCCCGTGAATCTGTCGACACTAGGTTGATGTGTCAGGGTCAAGACCCGACGCCTTTAACAGAGCTAGGTTGTGTCCTTCCGGATATTCAAAAGTGATGATTGACGATGATGAGATTGTCTCTTTTGTGTAGAGTGAAACTTTGAATTTCTCAACGATGAACTTTGTGATGTAATCGGTTATTTTAAACTTGTGTAGCGCTTTAGTTTGGTTACGGTGAACTTTGTTATTTTTTACTATGTGGTCGCTTGTATTTGATAACATTTTAACTCTTTTATTCATGTTGCTTTGTTATATTATATCATCGATATATTTTGAGTTTTTTTTCTGACATATAGATCGATGAAGAAGAAGTGGTATGTCGTGTACATTGGGAGGCGTCCGGAGTATACGATGAGTGGTCAGAGTGTCACGCCCAAGTCAACCGCTTCCGAGGTAGCAGCTACAAAGGGTTCCAAAGCAAAAGCGAGGCCGAAGCTAGATACTTGAGGTTCACGGTACTAGATGTAGAGAGTAATAAAGACGGGCTTAAATACTACCTCCTATTTTCTTTCTTTTTTATCGCGATGGGTTTTCTCTTGTATAGCAAAATATTGTAGTTTCGATCCATCGTGAAACATGCATGTAAGAATTGTATTGAAGACTTGTATATTTCATGATTGATGTGTTGGTCACTATGTTTATAATTGTAATATGTTGAATCACAACCAATGTGTGTGCTGCTACTTGTGTGATGTTACTTTATATGCGGAAATATATAAAAACTGTATAAATACAAAGAAAATAATCAAGATTAAACAATAAAAAAATATGAAAATATCAGCAGCGCGGGTCCTGAGACCAGTAGCAGCGCGGCTAGCCTGAACTAAAAATTAGAACTTACAGCACGGGATTGGAACGCGCGCTGCAAAAGGTGATATACACCCACAGCGCGGGTAACGGGAGGTGCACTGCTAACATAGGTCCAAGGGGAGTACTTCTAGTGGTGTTATGTGAACGTCAACTACATAACACTTTGCCTTTTTAAGGACCTAGGGGAGTACATTGTGTATAAAGGATGCTTACGGCGGGTTGCCAGAGTGACAAAAACATGAACCCGAGTTCACACACTTTTGCACGAGGGAGTGTTGGATCATAAAGTTTATTGCTATGGTTTGGCTTTGCCTTAAGTTCTCTTTTGTATTTGCGGATGCTTGCAAGAGGTTTAATCATAAGATTGTACTTGTCTTACTCTAGACGGTGCACTAGCATAGGTCCACCCACACAACACTTATCAACTCAAAACATAGTACTCGACGGAATATGGCGAAAGTAACTTGAGTACCTCTCTCGTGTGTCCTCGGGAACACTTTAGCTTTTATAAGTTTAATCCTTCGGCTTATACTTTGTGTTCAAAAGGATTGGGCCCCTTGATGCACCTCATCACGATTTAATTTTATTGCTTTTATTTTCTTGTTTTTTATACCAGAAAATCCATAAAAAGTTACCTTTCAATACTTGCAGTTATTCCTTTCTCAAGATCACTTGTCAGTACCTTCAACTCCTCGTTGGTTTCGACACTCTTACTTATCGAAAAGGCTACGATAGATCGCTGATACGTCTCAAAGGTATCAACTATTCCAAACACTTTTGCTACTGTTTTGACCTCATTCTTGCATGATTTGAATGAAACTAACCCGGACTGACGCTGTTTTCAGCAGAGTTTCCTGTATGGTTTTCTTGTGTGCAAGAAAATGGATTTTTAGGTGGCCCGTAAAATTTCTGTAAATAATAGAGAAAATCCACGCACCGGGAGGAGCCAGATGTCAAAAGAGGGGCCAGAGGGGGGCTGCCCCTAGCGCAGGCGGCCAGGCCCTTGGCCGTGCCAGGGGGCGCCTAAGTGGGTCTGACCCCCTCTGGTGCCTTACCTCGACTCCTATTTTTACCCGAGACGGAGAAACCTCAGAACAGAAGTCGTTTTGCCAATTCTCGTGGCGGAGCCGCCGCCACCCTCTGTTCTTCTCCGAGAGAGCTAATCTTGAGGCTGTTTTGGCCTTCGGTGAGGGGGAATCATCGCCATCGTCATCACCGCGACACTACGGCCTGTGGGGGCGACGTAGTGGCGGCGTGCGTGTCGGGCAGCCGCGGAGACGGCCTCGGGGCGAAGGCATGGACTGCGCGCTGCGACGCTGCGACCCATGGGGGCGACGCAGCGGAGGCACAGAAGTCGGGGCAGAGACGGGGAGAACCACGGGGGCGGTGCTGCGGCCCGAAGGGGCGACGCGGCTGCCGCCCGATGCTCGATCTGTGGATAGGCGCTTGTACTCGGGGGGCGTTCTTCACGGAATCCGGCGGAGGCGCACGCGGGCGACTGTACGGGTCGTCAACGCGGCGGAGGGGGCGATCGCGCGGGCGGGCGGGTGATCAATCCGATCGCCCGCGAGGTGGAGGAGCGCCGCTCGGCGTGCTAATGGCGACGGGGGGGGGGGGGGGCGAGCGAACCAGCAACGCCGGCGCGACGTCGCGGGTCCAGCCGGCGCACGCCCGATAGGCGCGGGGCCAATCGGAGTGACCCCACCTAGCGCGAGGCCAGCCGGGGGTGTCGGAGATGTCGCGGGGGCCGGGGCGGGATGTAGTCGGTGGCGACGATGGCGGTGGAGGACTCCGATCTGAAGCAGGGGCGGCGACGGCCGGCGTGGGCGAGGGTCGGGCTAACGCGCGGAAGGTGGCCACTACGGGTCGCCGCGTCGCGCAAAGCCGCCAAGGCGGCGCGCGAAGTCGCCGTGTCGGTGAAGAAGCCGTCAGTCGCGCCTGAGTCGAAGTAGAGGCGCAGTGGATCGACGACGGCAATGGCGACGCAAACCAATCTTAGGTTGGAAAACCAAAAAAGACGCCGATCAAGACGACAGGCAGAGAGAAAAAGCCCCGAGCAAGGGATCGGGAGAGAAGACTCTAGGGCAGCCGATCCAAGGGATCGGCAGACGAACCCTAGTTATGGGCGGCGCGGCCCCCAGCGCCGACGATCAGGGATCGACGCCGGGGGTGGCGCGGGCGGAAGCGATGGTGCGGCTAGGGTTTAGGACCGGTTAGGTGGAATCGATGTTTATTGCTTGAGTCTTGGAGGCATATATATATATATATATATATATATATATATATATATATAGGAGTACAATGATCTATTTGGAGTACAAGGCAAGGTAGAATAGAATCCTACTCTATCTCATATTTCCTAATATACGTTATACTCAACAACCTTGCCCGGAAGAGAAATCTTCAACAACCTTGCCCGGAAGAGAAATCTTCAACGCCCTTCACCACTGGCCTCGCCAGGCAGCACCTGCTACCCCTGCCCTCTAAGCACGCGCTTCCAAGGATGCCTACTGCATGATTGCACGCTCCCTGGCGAGCATCCCGATGCACGCCAGCGCTCCCTCTCCCCCCCTCGCCACCTCCCTTGACCAGCCCAGGAAACTGCTTTAGGAACCTAGGAGCAACTAAAACCATCGGTAAAACCACTCAGGATCCGTCCATCTGAGCCTTCCCCTCTCTATAAGCCAGCACCAGAAGCTTTCCCTCGTCCCCGCCCAGTGTATGGCGCCATGGTTTTGGCCCTAGCATTCCCGGTTTACTCCGCCATTGCCTGAGCTTTCCCGCCAACATACCCTCTCCCCGGCCTATAAAAGGGACCCCGAGCACCCCCTCACAACTCGCACCACACCACTCCACTCGCCCTCACCATAGCGCCCCTTAGACACCACCTCGCCCTTCAATTGCCCAGCCCGAGAGAAAGAAGAGAGAAACAGAAGGAAGAAGGAGGAGGAGGGAAGGAAGAAGGAAGTAAGAGGAAGGAGGAGGAAGAATAGGGAGAGGAAAACGGGGTGCCCGGAAACCCGCACCCCTACCACGCCCCGTCGTCGAAGCCACGGAGAGCACCAGAGCTACCGCCTCCTTCGTCAATGCCAGACCGAGCCGAGCCTCACCGAGCCGGCGACTAACACGATGATCTTGGCCGCCGTTCTGCACAAAAGTGGAACCCCCGCATCAAGACGCACCCGGGAGCCACTTTGAGGTGTCCGCCGTCGACGGGAAGCCCCTCCGGTGAGCCCCCTTCCCTGCCTTGGTCTCCATTAGACCGACTTCCCAGGTCAGGACCGTGCTGGCCACACACGTGAGGAAGATGGCCCCCAGCCATTGGATCTGACTCTATCCAACGGCCAGGGAGGCCCAATACCTCTTCGCCAAAAAAACAAAGAGAGAATAAAAAATAATGGGCAACGCACTGCACTTGGGCTTGGCCCGCAGGGAGATCTTGCCCATGGGCGAGATATAGCCTTGGGCCGGCGGCGTTTACTTTTTTTCCTTTTTATTAAATCGTCAACACGAAAATAATTTTAGAAACATATATATAAGTCATAAAAATGTAAAACAAATTTATAATTTTTCTAAAATGGTGTTTTATGTTTCTGCATGTTTTGAGTTTTGGTTTGCTAAAAAAAATTGTGACCTTTTCTTATCAATTTGTTTGTTAGATTAGTTTCAATAATTTGTTGTTAGGGTTATTAATTTGTTATAACTTTATTAAAATATCCTCTGGTCAGTAGATAATTGTGGTGCAATTATTTAATAAAAATAAAATAACTAAAAATATATTGTTGGAACAAAAGAAGGAATTGATATGAACTTTTGTTTTATGTGCATTATTATTCTTTAATCTTGTTGATTTCTCCACTTTAATAACCACGTTAACCTGCCCTAAAAGTAATAAATATTTAACATGTTGAGGCATGTATTAAATTATACATAAAGGAAAAACTCTAATAAAATTTGATGTTATCTTTGTTAAATGCTTGCTAAACCCATGTTAAACTAAATCATAATAAAAGAATTTATCCCTCTTACCAACTTGTGATATTTTGTCCGTTGGTAATTTTTCCTAGCTACACCGCCTTAAATAACTTGTTAATCATGCATTAGAAATTCTACTCTTGTGTTATGTTGAATCATTTATTAAGTTGTGTGATAAACTTTTGAGCATTATTATTGTGGTGAAATTATTGAGTGGAAATAAAATTAAATACAAATGGTGATATGATCCTAAGGCAAGTTAAAAATCTTTTTTACCTAAGGCTTTAATAAAATAAACACATTGACATAATTATGTATATTTTTATTAATTTGGTTGTTACTTGTTTGTTATGTTATCGGCTTAATAATCACATTGTTAAACCAAACCCGAATAAAATTGTTACCCTCATGTTAGGACAATGTTATGGTGCTATGGATATGTTTGAGTGGCAATTGTTTGCATATCTTGTTTGTTAATGCCTTGTTTGTAATCATGTGTTTATTTTTCTGCAACGTGTAGACAAGACGCTTGACGTTGCAGGTCAAGACTCCTCCCAAGCCGAAGACGTCGTACCAGGAGACGGCGCCGAGGAAGGCAAGGTCGGTATCATGTATATTGTATCATGCTAATATGTTCATATGGTTGGGAATATATAGTCATAGTAGGAAAGCTGCACATACCCCATAAGCCTACCTATTTGGGAGAACAAAATAGAACCCCAGTGATCCCGACCTTCTGTCGAGACCATCATTTAGCTCTAGTAATTAGCATTACAGAATAATCATGGAAAGTCATACTTCACTCTGTATGGTACGGCATACACCTAAGAAGGTGGTATGGCCGGGATTGTGGAACATCGTCGGACATGGCCAAAGTCTGGAGGGACTCTCTATAAGTTCCGCCAAAACCTAGCCTTATAGTACAACCACTATACTCTGGGATGGGATAGGGATAGTTGGAAGCTTGCGTATCTTAGTACGGGGATCTTCTAACTACATAATAAATAGAAGCTTCTAAGCCTACCG
This sequence comes from Bromus sterilis, assembly GCA_950022295.1. Taxonomy (NCBI): domain Eukaryota; kingdom Viridiplantae; phylum Streptophyta; class Magnoliopsida; order Poales; family Poaceae; genus Bromus; species Bromus sterilis. The sequence continues at coordinate 188,708,468 of OX465599.1, read as the reverse complement.
ATGCATTGGAGGTGAATACATGTGTCCAAGAGGAGCATGACCTTGCACGCGGACAGTTCAGGATGTGGGCATCAGGTAGATAACCTGTACAATGGAAGGCAAGGGGAAGACTATGGTCGATTATCTGAGACCCGCATACTGAGGTATGATGATCCATGGGGACACACGGCGGATGTATCGAATGTCGTGGGTAAAGTGTACAACCTCTGCAGAGTGAAAACTATTCGAGTAACCAGAGTCCACGGTCATGGACAACTAGTGAGGCCACACTTTGTGGGGAATAGATGAGAAAGCCCGGTACTGAGTTTATGGTTCGCGATGATGATGATGTTATTGTTGGAAAAAGGTTGGACTTGACTTATCCAAATTCATTAGTGGGAAATAAAACTTGCCAAGTTTAAAACTTTGCCAACATAATTATAAACTAGAGTAGATAGGAAATCCCTATGAGAAACTCCACCATATGGCCATCCTATTATTTTCGTATGCAAAACTTTGTTTCTTTATTGATGTGTTTTGCGAGTTCTTTGGATGTACTCACGACTTTGTCCCTAATTATTCAATCCGCCAGGCTTGGAGGAGCAGGTATTTGACAATGATGCTATCGACGGTTACTAGGACGTGCTATGCTCTGAACTTCCCTGTGGATTGTGCCGCTACTACTTATCCCGCTTTTCCTTATTCCGCTGCTATTTGAGCCCGATGAGGCCATCTAAGACTATGTTATTGTAATATTTGTATTCGGTATTGTATGAACATTGAGACTATGATATCCATGTTGAGTTGTGTGTCATGCGAACTGATCATGGGAGCATGATAGTATACACAGCTGGTCGCTTGAGACATATAGTCTGGGGTGCCCACAGACTTGGTATCAGAGCCTCTATTCAGACTGTAGCAACCTAGTTAGCATGGATGTTAGTTAGAATTTTTTTGGGAAAAACAATCTCTTATACCTCTTACCCCTTTCAAAATGTTATAAATCAAGCGAGACTGAAGACTAAGAGGGAATGGTGTCCCGAGACAGATGATAAATAGTGAAAGTTTTGCTTTAGTGTACCCTATCTGAATGTGTGATTTTAGTCTTATGTTAGAGTGACCCTGCCCCCCACTTATAATAAAACTAACCAATATGCTCTTAACCTGTGCAAATAACACTTCAGGATGTCATAATCAGTTAGTAGTCAGGAGATGCCCCAAAGGCCCTTCGCTAAAAGGACGATGTGTGACCCTGCCTCTCGGATAGCTGCAGAAGAACAAAGACTAGCAAACAAGTAACGAGGAAGTTTTCTTAGGAAGTCACGAAGAGCCATAGTAGCTGCAAAGTGATGGTACGAAATAAAGCCACCTCGTTGGTTACCCAAAGTGGAAGGTTTAGATGTAGACAGCAACAAGTTTCCCTTAGCGAAGATTCTAAGGTTTAGTATCGAACCAGTAGGACTCCAAGATCGACAAGTAGGTGGTTCGGCAAGTGATGAACCGTTTGATAATCACTTGCTTCTCCTGGACCTGCACACACAACAGATAGCTTTTCTCCCAACGAGTACAGAGAGGTTGTCAACCCCTCCGGCCTTGTTGTTTACAAAGGATAAAATGTACGGGATAATAATGATAGTGATAGCAACAGAAAAGTAAATAAAGCAGTAAATTGATAATGGGTGTAAACAGTATTGGAAATATGGACCGCGGTCCTATGTTGTTCACTAGTGATGTCTCTCTCCCAAAAGTCGATAAAATAGCCATGCGAGGTAAACAAATTACAGCTGGGAAATTGACAAGATTATTTGCGCAAACGAATGCTAATTATGCTATAAAGAAAGGAAGAGGCTCAAAAGCATGGGAGGTACGACAAGACAAGTAGACCAAAATCCATCTGCATCTACCTACTAATCATCCACCTTGAGATATCTATCCAGAACATCTCGCTAGTATTAAGTTGTGAATCCCACCCAAAGTGTAAACTCAAAGCAACGGACAACTGCATTAAAGAAATTTGCATAAAGTAAACAATCCTTGCACCCGCAAGTACAAGCACCGTTGTTTTCCCCCTTGTGGCAACAGCACATCCCCTAGACTCATGTTTCTGTCACTCAAGCTAGACATCGGGGGGCATGAACCCACAATCATGCATAACACTCCCTCTTGGAGTCACTACCTACTACTTGGCCCAAGCAATAAACAGCAACGGAGAACATGCAAGAATTACTCTAGAACATAAATATAAAAGAGGAGAATCAAAGATATTACTCAAACAAAATCTGAACATAATCTCATAATCCATCGGATTAAGCAAACTCAGCATAGCAACAACAGAAATATTACATATGTTCCTCGATCATGTAGGGCAGCTCACGAGGTCTAATCCATGAAGAACAAATAGGGGAGGAGAACATCACATAGCTACTGATCATAGACCCATGGTCCACGGTGGACTACTCACGGTTCATCCGGGAAGCATCCATGGTGGTGGAGAAGCTCTCGGAGGTGGTTCCTCCCTCCGGCAGGGTGCCGGGAAGAGGTCTTCTTGTGCTCCCGATCTTGGAAGCGCGGCGGCGGCGGAAAATAGGAGAGATCGCGAAAAAAGGTTCCCGTCACGGGGTTTGACGTTACGGGGATTATATGGGCGAATGGGGCAGACAGGGGGGCCACCAGGTGTCCAGGCGGCCCCCTGGCGCGGCCCCACCCTAGGGCGCGCCTGGAGGGCGCCTGGGGCCCTGGTGGGTCCCCTCTGCCCCCCCCCCCCCTCGGTGATTCCAGAAGCTTCTTATAGCCTGATTTTTTATTGGATTTTTCCTGAATTTTTGGAGCACTTTTAATATGGGGGAAACCTGAAATAGAAAAACAGCAGAAAACAGGAACTGGCACTGGGGTGCAATGAGTTAATAGGTTAGTCCAAATATGATCACAAGTGTATGGAAGTTCATCAATATCATAGCCATATCACACAAAGGAGGCATGGAGCAAGCAGAAATTATAGATACGTTTTGGACGTATCAACATCCCCAAACTTAATTCCTGCTCGTCCTCGAGTAGGTAAATAATAAAAGAATAATTTATGTGGTGACATGCTAACAACCATATAAGAACTTTTAAGTAAAGCAATCAAGTCATGTAACTCAATTCAAGTCATAACAGGCAAGAGTCTATATTTAGCATTGAAACAAGCAACATAAGAACATAAAGGTGCAAGAGCTCTCTCTGTCCGTGACTCGAATGTCTCCAAATGGTGTTTACGTGCAAGAAAGGGGATAGGGATATACGAGAAAAAGTATTTTTGTGTTGAGAACTCAATCTACTAAAGTTTCACACTTGGTCTTCTTTGCAATCTTATCTTGACTCATCCCCAGACCACTAGCCAGGTACAAGTCAAAATGATCCACTCCCTTTCGACATTTTGAGCACTCATGCAATGGATGAGCGTAAGCAAGAAAGTTGACACTTAGGATGGCAAAGAGAGAATATGGTGGAGGAGGAAGAAAAAAAGGTGTGAAAGGCTCACATCAATGAGGACAATCATAGGCGAGAGAAAGCTATATGATAGATATGATGTGAGGACTAGGGATTGCCATGCAACGGATGCACATATGAGCTAAGGTAAGCTATCCAATGGAACTAGTGGGGGGTGCATCCAAATTGCTTTCTCAAGAAGACCTAGAGCTCATTTGAGGAGGCTCATCATTGGAATATACAAGCCAAGTTCTATAGTGTGAAGGTCCCCACATAGCTAAATGCATAAATGATAATCTCGAATAAGAGGGAGTACGAGTGTGGATCTCTCAAAAGGAATAGTAGTGTGGCCCCTTCTCTCTTTTTATTTCTTTTTTCTCTTTTTTCTGTTTTTTTTGGTGGCCTCAATCGCTCTTACTATTTCTCTCATTTTTCCTCTTGGGGATCTTTTAATTTGTCCACTTTGGGATCTTTTAATTTTGTCCTCTTTGGGATCTTTTCCTCACTTTAGGGGCAACACTCTATATATTACAAAAAGTATAGAAGATCTTTCACACTTTACAAAAGTAGTCAAATCATAAAGAAAATGTAACTATCAAGATGTATGCAAATGTATGCCTCTGCCAGTGTAGCAGGATATGCAATGATACTAGCGCGTCATGTAGAAATGATTAGGGAAAGGCCCAACTAGCATGCCGCTCATCGATCAAGCAAGTAGCATATATGACATCAAGATCAAATCATGAGAAGATGGATGTTATATGGGAATATATCTCGGAAAGTCTATGGAAATGCCTTGATAGGTAGGTATGGTGGTTGTTTGAGTAAGGATATAAGGAGGTTTATGATGACAGAGCGTATCATGCCAAGGGTTTGGATGTATCGGTGAAGGTGGACACCCACTCTCGGAGTGAGAAGAAAGCAATGCACTGCACAGAAGAGGCTAGCAAAATATCGGAAGGTGGAAGTGTCAACTTTCGAATACTCAGATTCGTACGAAGAACTCATGCACTTATTATCGGTAACTATCAATATAATAAGGAAGTTTCACAAAGAGACAAGTACCCCGAGGAGGAGTGTATGGGGGTTTGGTTATCCTTGCACATCCTCGACTCATGGTACGTGAGTGTACTCTAATATTCAACCCCTCAGAAGAGTAGTGATCGATCTAGTAGCTAAAGTTCTCAACTAATTTTGTAAGTTTTGAAAATAAACACGGATTGCCCAAAATACGACATCTATCACTAATAGGCTAAAGCTCTTGACACCAAAATTCCAAACATTACTGAAAACAATACCTCAAAACTATTGCAAGTTACTACTATAAAAGAATAGCAACCTCAATTACCTACTTCAAGTCAAGACACAAAACTCAGTGCAACAGGCAAACTCTCTAAAGAAGATAAACATGAAAACTCCAGAGAGTTCCAGCAACAAACTAAACAAAAGCTCTTTGAAAAGATAAACATGAAAACTAAGAGAAAAACATGACAGTAGCTATAAAAAGATAAAGAACACACACAACAAAGATAAGCATGACAAATCCTATGTTGTGTTCTAGATTTTGGAAGTGGGGCGTGTTTCTCTCCCACACAAAGAAATCTGGGTTCTAACTTGTTATTTACAGTAAGCAAAGTTATATAAAACTAAAAATAAAACCTAAGAGCGAGACGCTCCAAGCATAGCACATAACGCATGAAGTGATAAAAATATAGTGAAACGAGAGATGAACTGATAATTGTTGATGAAGAAGGGGATGCACGGGGGCATCCCCAAGCTTAGACGCTTGAGACTCCTTGAATATTTCTTGGGGATGCATGGGGGCATCCCCAAGCTTGAGCGCTTGACACTCCTGAATCTTCTTACATCATCTTCCCTCGCACACTTGAAAACTCCCTTTATTCATAACTCATCATAATCTGATTAGCGAGGTTAGTACCCATAATAATATATTTTTTCCTCTACTGGAAATAAAGATATTCTTGAAGAGATACTATTTTTCAAGATTTCCAAAAAGTTTTTGCAAAGAAAAATCATGCTTAAGGTTTGCAAAACGAAGAAAAGGCAAAATAGGACAGAATCTGTGAAAAAAAGACTAGCATGTAGTAAAGAATTTTTTAGGGATACTTCTGCAACTCAAATCAATAAAACTCAGAACATACGAAAGTTCCGTAATTGTATAGAGCAAGCTGTGTAAAAAATTCAGCTCAAAAAGATGAACTGGGATTTTTCTGTGATCTTTCTGGATAGCATGTCACAACTTTCACTTCCCTTGTCATATGAGGCTATAAATGGCACAAAGCTTGAAAAGTAAAGATACAATGATGTTGCTACAGTAGTAAAAATCATCAAGACCACTAAAAACAAAAGAAAAAAAAGGGAAATCCTAAATTCGTTGCGGGCTTCCTCCCGAAAGCGGTTCTTTAAAGCCATTATCTAGGGTTAATGCAAATTGAAGGAATCAAAGATCATCATAATAATCGGAGTTGTAAATCGATTAAAATGGTTCCTCAATAAGTTCATCCTTGTTTCTTTTAGGAAAGGGTTAAATACCTTTTGCCTTCCTGCATAGGCGTATTTGTCCCTTACCTATATCAATGAAGCCTTTTACGGCCCGGAGGAAATCCCTCCCAAGCACTATGTTTCCTTGGTTTGGCTTCATGACGAAGAAATCAACCATTGCAATCCCTTTAAGGAATGTCACTGGTATATCTTTTATCCTTCCCTGGATCTCAGAAATATCTCTATTAGCATGTTCATGATAGAATGAAAAATTGTCCATGTTAAATATTAAAGAATCATAAACAACTTTTCGAATAGTAGAAACCATGGATCCAATGTCACAGAAGGCAAGGAAGTCTTGGTTAGAGATGCTAATTCTAACAAAGGGTTCCCAGTCACCATCTATCTCATAAACATCTTTCTTATTTGGCTGGGGTTTCTTTACTTTTCTCAAGTCTAGAGCATCCAATCTCTTTTCAATAGTAGCAAGTCTATCTATAACAGTATCAAAAATATGATCATAAACAAAGTAACTAGATATACCATGTATAATTTCAAGAGCTCTAGCTTCATCACAAGCTAAGAAATCTCCTTCGGCTATAATTTCAACAGAGTGTTTGTACCATCTAAAAAGACCATGGTAAAAATTTCTAAGCACAATTTTTATAGGTATCCAAGGCATAATTCTCCTATGTGCATCAGAAATTCTATCCCATGCCTTTTTCATATTTTCTCCATCCCTTTGATGGAAATCTAAGACTTCCGATTCCCTCAAGGCTCCAAATCCTAACATGCTGGACTAAATAGAAAGGATAACTAAAAGCAAGATAACTATTTTTGATTTTTGATAAAGGACACTAAAGCAAAAAATGAAAGGTAAACTAAAAAGACTAAAAAGAAAAGATAAGAGATAGTGTGCAACTCCCCTATCTTGAAGAGTGGAGTCCCCGGCAACGGCGCCAGAAATTTCTTTTGATGGTACGAAATAACGCCCCCTCGTTGGTTACCCAAAGTGGAAGGTTTAGATGTAGACAGCAGCAAGTTTCCCTTAGCGAAGATGCTAAGGTTTAGTATAGAACCAGTAGGACTCCAAGATCGACAAGTAGGTGGTTCGGCAAGTGATGCGCCGTTTGCTAATCACTTGCTTCTCCTGGACCGGCACACACAACAGATAGCTTTGCTCCCAACGAGTACAGAGAGGTTGTCAATCCCTCCGGCCTTGTTGTTTACAAAGGATAAATCGTACGGGATAATAATGATAGTGATTGCAACGGAAAAGTAAATAAAGCAGTAAATTGATAGTGGGTGTAAACAGTATTGGAAATATGGACCGGAGTCCTATGATGTTCACTAGTGATATCTCTCTCCCAAAAGACGATAAAATAGCCATGCGAGATAAACAGATTACAGCTGGTCAATTGACAGAATTATGTGCGCAAACCAATGCTAATTATGCTATAAAGAAAGGAAGAGGCTCAAAAGCATGGGCGGACACCAAGACAAGTAGACCGAAATCCATCTGCATCTACCTACTAATCATCCACCTTGAGATATCTATCCAGAACATCTCGCTGGTATTAAGTTGCGAATCCCACCCAAAGTGTAAACTCAAAGCAACGGACAACTGCATTAAAGAACTTTGTGTAAAGTAAAAAATCCTTGCACCCGCAAGTACAAGCACCGTTGTTTTCCCCCTTGTGGCAACAGCACATCCCGTAGACTCATGTTTCTGTCACTCAAGCTAGTCATCGGGGGGCATGAACTCACAATCATGCATAACGCTCACTCTTGGAGCCACTACCTACTACTTGGCCAAAGTAATAAACAACAACGGAGAACATGCAAGAATTACTCTAGAACATAAATATAAAAGAGGAGAATCAAATATATTAATCAAACACAATCTGAACATAATCTCATAATCCATCGGATCCCAGCAAACTCAGCATAGCAACAGCAAAAATATTACATATGTGCCTCGATCATGTAGGGCAGCTCACGAGGTCTAATCCATGATGAACAAAGAGGGGAGGATAACATCACATAGCTACTGATCATAGACCCATGGTCCAAGGTGGACTACTCACGTTCATCCGGGAAGCATCCATGGTGGTGGAGAAGCTCCCGGAGGTGGTTCCTCCCTCCGGCAGGGTGCCGGGAAGAGGTCTTTTGGTGCTCCCAATCTTGGAAGCGCGGCGGCGGCGGAACAAAGGAGAAATCGCGAAAAAGGGTTCCCGTCACGGGGGTTTCACATCACGGGGATTATATGGGCGAAGGGGGGCAGCCAGAGGGGCCACTAGTGGTCCAGGCGGCCCCCTTGCGCGGCCCCACCCTAGGGCGCGCCGGGAGGGCGCGTGGGGCCCTGGTGGGTCCCCTCTGCCCCCCCTTGGTGATTCCCAAAGCTTCTTATACGCTGATTTTTTATTGGATTTTCTCGAATTTTTGGAGCACTTTTAATACGGGGAAACCTGAAATAGAAACACAGCAGAAAACAGGAGCTGGCACTGGGGTGCACTGAGTTAATAGGTTAGTCCAAATATGATCAAAAGTGTATGGAAGTTCATCAATATCATAGCAATATCACACAAAAGAAGCATGGAGCAAGCAGAAATTATAGATACGTTTTGGACGTATCACAAAGCTAAATCCTGAAATGAATGATATGTGCAATATCATAATATTATGCGAGCAGTGCGGAGAGATAGGACATGAACACTTTCAATGTACCATTGAAAGGAAGACAAAGGAGCAGAAGAAGGAAGAGAGGAATAAGAGGAATGAGGAGAAAAGGAAGAGGAAGGCGAAGAAGAAGGACAAGATGATGACGAAGAAGTGAGCATGTCGTCGATGTGGTAAGAAGAGGCACTGAATCACTCACATCTCGGGGGACTGCCCAAATTGTGCCATGCGCCATTTCCCTGAGGAATGCCCCACCCTTAAATCCACATGTTTCCTTTGCGAAGGAGGGGATCATGTTGCAAGCCAATGCCCCATGAGTCCCCTTATTGATGCAAGTCTTGCAGCCTCTTGAAAAATCATTCGACACCGTGTCTAGAAGGTCCTACAAGGTTTCGTCGACTCCATCAACCTCAAACCTGCCACCTGCCGGAAAGTTGGACAACCTAGTAACTTTAATAACAGGAAGAAAAAGGAATCACATCCACACTCTAGGACCTCAGCATGCGCCAACAACCCTACCAAATTAGTAAAGTGTTTCCAATGTGGAGAAGGACACTATGTAAGGGATTGCCTCCAAAGGAAGCAGGGTGTGGTGTAAACTCAACCCCCCAAGTCCAAGAATTTCCCAGGAATTGAAGAAGAAGAAGAAGAAGAAGAAAAGGAAGTACGAGATCGACGCACCTAACGCATAGACATTCTTCGAGCATAGAAGACCAGGAGAGCCCCCACCCCCCTCAAGAATGAAGCCATCTAGAAGAACCCAGAAGTATCTATATTGTAGTCTTATAAAATCCTTGTAAACCCGCTAGGTAACTTTTAGAAGTAGCCTATGTTGGAACCAGAGTAAAACCATTTTGGAGAAGACTACATGGAAATTAGCCCATGGAATGCAAGGTGAAAATAAGTTAGACACTTGCTTTAATATGAGTTAGAAATTCATGTTAGCCATGGATTGTAGAACAAGAGGCTTATTCGAACAAAGTTCGTGATGTAGAAGGGTCTGCAATGCCCGAATGAAAGACCCCGTGTTAGAGCACCAGATTCACTAGAACATGTACAAGGTAATGATTTGAGTGCGACATGGATTGGCCCCCATGGCGACTACTCTTATTATTCGCCTTGCTATATGCAATAGTAAATCTATGCTAAGAAAACCCATGCCATCTAGGTAAGACCCTAGTAACATGTTGGCATACTCCTACGACTGCAATAATTGCATCGGAGCATGTGAAGTTGCAACTTCCCTACCCCTATGGGCGAAGTACGATGGACTCATAAACCTTAAGGTGTCAGCAACAAAGAATTTTATGAAGGTTTTCACTATCACGAGACACTCAATATCCGAACCACACTACATCCACTAATATTCGGGAGAGATCCAGATGTAGTGGAAGCCCCTACCGAAGGATCGGTACCAGCTACCAGAAGACACACTTGAAAGTTAAACGCCAACCAACTTAATCATCTACTCATGGACTTTTCAAAGAGTGTGAACCCCTCCTTGCCCTTAGATTAACCTACTCATATTAGAGGGAATAACGTCAAAGAGAATCCAAGAAGCCTGAAGACGTGAGTCGACCAAGATACTAAGTAACCCTTCCACTTGGATGGATGGAATTAAATACTTATGAATGGAAGTAGTTTCCCCAACTCTTCACCACCACACCCAACAACCCAGCCTGAACTACCCATTGATCCACGAGCATGCCATTAGTTAAGTCTTTGAACAAAGACTCAGATAAGAAGAATTTCTTGCGTAAAAGTAGCTTATAAACCCGTGAAAATCGATCCTTTACAAGGTTCAGGATCGTGAAGGAGAATTTTCCTACGAACTAGAGCTACCCTCGGAGTTGTCCAAAGTACACTACCTGCCCCAACACAGGAAGTGTTCGGAAGTGCCCTACAAATTTCATATTCTCGAAAACATATACCATAGTTCTGTAATTGGAAATAAGGACCTAACCTACCATAAGATAACCCCTTTTGCCTCGTAGGTAAAACAAACCTTTTCGCCCGATGACGTAACCCAATTACCTCAAGGACCAGTGGCGCAACCATTTCAATGAACGATCTACGTAGGAGCATGCAGATTAGCTTTGGAACGACTCTCCCTACTTCCTTATCTCTTTTCTTCGGAATCTCGGGGACGAGATTCTTTTTAAGGGGTGAAGGTCTGTCACACCCCTAAAATTATAGCATGTAACTTTACCCATTAGTAGATGACCACAAATTTAGGGCCAACAAAAAATTTTGTATTTCAGTGGTGTGATGATGATTGCATGTCTGATTGTGTGTGTTTATTAGTGTTGATCTTGATGTTGCATGTAGTTAAAGGAGGAACTTGTGTCATGATCATGTGTTGTAAACTTACCCGTGTTGAAGATTTACATATATATATATATGAGTATTTTATGTCAACACCACATATCTTGTTGATCATATTAACCTGGTCGTAAGCAAGATCAATATAAACCCTAGCACCTATGTAGCTAAAAGCTTCATATCATGTAGCACTTTTGCACTCTCACACTATATTCACTTACAATTTTTTTGGCTTATTTTTTGTTTAGCATTATGGAATTCTTGTGAGGCACTCAAGAATTCCAGTAAATGAAATTCTTTTAAGATGCTTTTAACCTCAACAAGTCACTAAAATAATAAAATGTGTGTATTAGAGATAAACAAGGAAACGTTTGGTTTGAACCTTTATAAACCTAGATGAAGATCACTAATGATCTTTTGATCATCAAAACAACCCCAACACACTTTGGTTTCTGAAAAATTTCAGAAATTCAAAATCAAATGTTTTTGAGGCATTTCACGAACACCTACATGATAGTTTTTTGTTATTGTTTAAAATTGAATAAAAACACACTTAAATAAAACTTAACAGGAAAAAAATAATCTGAACCTACCCTAACGTTCCTCCTAACCCCTAGATTCTCTCCACTCTCTCCTAGCCATGGTGGTTAATATCGTAGAGATATTTTTAAGAAGGAGAGACCGAACCCTCCCATATCTCTTCCTCTCTCTCGGTAAATCTTCTCTCTCCCTCTCGGTAAAACTCTCTCTCACCCGGTTCTCTCTCCCATGGATAAGCCCTCCCCAAGCTACACCTCCCTTGGGTGATATGCACGCCAGACACCCTTCCCTTCTCTTCCTTGCTAGCCCGATCACCTTGCCAGGAAGAGAAATCTTCAATGCCCTTCACCATTGGCCTCGCCAGGCAGCACCTGCTACCCCTGCCACCTGAGCACGTGCTTCCGAGGAGGCCTGCTGCACGCCAGCGCTCCCTCTCCCCCCCCCCTCGCCACCTCCCGTGACCAGCCCAGGAAACTGTTGTACGAACCTGGGAGCAACTAAAACCATAGGTAAAACCACTCTCGAGCTGTCCATCCGAGCCTCCTCCTCTCTAGAATCCAATACCAGAAGCTTTCCCTTGTCCCCGCCCAGGGTTTGGCACCCATGGTTTTGGCCCTAGCCTCCCCAGTTTACCCCGCCATTCCCTGAGCTTTCCCGCCAACGTACCCTCCCCCGGCCTATAAAAGGGACCCCGAGCACCCCCTCAAAAATCGCCCCACACCACTCCACTCGCCCTCACCATAGCTCCCCTTAGACACCACCTCGCCCTTCCATTGCCCATCCCGAGAGAAAGAAGAGAGAAACAGAAGAAAGAAGGAGGGGGAAAAGAAGAATGAAGGAAGACGAAGGAGGAGGAAGAATAGGGAGAGGAGGAGGGGATGGCCAGAAACCCGCGCCCGTGCCTCGCCCCGCCGGCGATGCTACGGCGAGCACTAGAGCTAACCCAAGCCACCGCCTTCGTCCATGCCACACCGAGCCGGTGACTAACACAACGATCCCGCATCAAGACGGACCCGGGCGCCACTTCGAGGTGTCTGCCGTCTCCAGGAAGCCCCTTCAGTGAGCCCCCTCTCCTGCCTTGGTCGCCATTAGACCAACCTCCCAGGTCAGGCCCGTGCTGTCCAGGCACATGAGGAAGAAGGCCCCCAGTCATTGGATCTGACTTGATCCAACGTTCAGGGAGGCCCAATACCGCTTCGCCAAGAAAACAAAGAGAGAAGAAAAAAAAGGGGCAACGCACTGCACTTGGGCTCGACCCGCAGGGAGATCTTGCCCATGTGAGAGATATAGCCTTGGGCCGGCGACGTTTACTATTTTCCTTTTTATTAAATCGGCAACACGAAAATAATTTTAGAAATATATATATATAAGTCATTAAAAAGTAAAACAAATTTTATACTTTTTCTAAAATGGTGCTTTATGTCTCTGCATGTTTTGAATTTTGGTTTGCTAAACAAAATTGTGACCTTTTCTTATTAATTTGTTTGTTAGATTAGTTTCCATTATTTTTCTGTTATTGTTATTAATTTCTTAGAACTTTATTAAAATATCCTCTTGTCAGTAGATAATTGTGGTGAAATTATTTAATAAAAATAAAATAACTAAAAAAATATTGTTGGAACAAAAGAAGGAATTGATATGAAATTTTCTTTTATGTGCATTATTATTCTTTAATATTGTTGATTTCTCCACTTTAATAACCACGTTAACCTGCCCTAAAAGTAATAAATATTTAACTTGTTGAGGCATGTATTAAATTCTACGTAAAGGAAAAACTCTAATAAAATTTGATGTTGTCTTTGTTAAATGCTTGCTAACCCCATGTTAAACTAAATCATAATAAAAGAATATATCCTTGTTAGCAACTTGTGATATTTTGTCCTTTGGTGCTATGGATATGTTTGAGTGGAAATTATCTGCATGTGTTGTTTGTTAATGCCTTGTTTGTAATCATGTGTTTATTTTTCTGTAACGTGTAGACGAGACGCTTGATATTGCAGGTGAAGACTCCTCCCAAGTCGAAGACGCCATACCAGGAGAAAGCGCCGAGGAAGGCAAGCTACCGTCAAAACCCAAACTATGCTTTACCCAATTTTTGCTTTCTTTTTCTATCATGTATATTGTATCATGCTAATATGTTCATATGATTGGTACTATATTAGTTATATTAGGAAAACTCCACACACCCCATAAGCCTACCTATTTGGGAGAACAAAATAGAACCCCGGTGATCCCGACGTTCTGTCGAGACCATCATTTAGATCTAGTAGTTATCATTACCTAATAATCATGGAAAGTGATACTTCACTCTGTATGGTACAACATACACCTAAGAAGGTGGTATGGCCGGGATTGTGGAACAACGTCGGACATGGAAAAAGTCTGGAGGGACTCTCTATAAGTGCCGCCAAAACCTAGCCTTACAGTACAACCACTATACTCTGGTATGGGACAGGGCTAGTTGGAAGCATTCGTGTCTTAGTATGGGGATGTTCTAACTACATAATACATAGAAGCCTGTAAGCCTACCGATGCGTCGGAGGTGAGGTCGCTGCCGAGGCAGCGGTGGCACGGAACTTGCCCGCAACTCTACTACGGTGAAGGCATGTGTCCAAGAGGAGCATGACCTTGCATGCGGACAGTTCAGGATGTGGGCATCGGGTAGATCACCTGTACTAGGGTAGGAAAGGGGAAGACTATGGTCGATTATTCGAGACCCACGTACTGAGGTATGACGATCCGTGGGGACACACGGCGGATGTACCGAATGTGGTGGGTAAAGTGTTCAACCTCTTCAGAGTGAAAACTATTCGAATAGCAGGAGTCCATGGTCATGGAAACCTACTGAGGCCACACATTGTGGGGAATAGATGAGAAATCCCGGTACTGAGTTTATGGGTCGCGATGATGATGATGTTATTGTTGGAAAAAGGTTGGATTTGACTTATCCAAATTCATTTGTGGGAAATAAAACTTGCCAAGTTTAAAACTTTGCCAACTTAATTATATACTTTAGTAGATAGTAACTATAAAATTAATTATAAACTTGAGTAGATAGGGAAACCCTATGAGAAACTCCACCATATAGCCATCCTATTATTTTCGTATGCAAAACTTTGTTTCTTTATTTAGGTGGTTTGCGAGTACTTTATATGTACTCAGGGCTTTGTCCCTGGTTATTCAATCAGCCAGGCTTGGAGGACCAGGTATTTGACGATGATGCTATCGACGTTTACAAGGACGTGCTATGCTCTGGACTGCCATGTGGATTGTGCCGCTACTACTTATCCTTCTTTTGCTTATTCCGCTGATATTTGAGCCCGATGAGGCCATGTAAGACTATGTTATTGTAAGATTTGCATTCGGTATTGTATTAACATTGAGACTATGATATCCATGTCGAGTTGTGTGTCATGCGAACTAATCATGGGAGCATGACAGTATACACAGCTGGCCGCTTTGGACATATAGTCTGGGGTGCCCACAAGGGTTGCTCCGTGTAGGCCGCCGCGCGCGGTATACAGCTGGGGCGACGGAGCTGCGCCGTGTTGTCCGTCGTGGTAGTTGTCGGCGTCGTCTACGCCGCAACGCTAGGAGGAGCAAGTGAGGGTTTGAACAACAAAAGGAGGATGTACGACACCATTTGGTGGTGGGTGGAGGGGGAAGGTTAGATATTTCATTACTGTTGGCAAAAAAATTCTCTTGTGGGGGGAGAGCACTGGCGGGATATGCTTATCGCAAATGGACATTAATGTTTACCCGAATGAGATGACACCAGAAACTTTCGGTCGGTGGGTTGCCACCAGTACATGGCAGATGATCACAAACGTTGATGAAATATAAATTGTTTGTAATATACTAGAATAAATATCCAACCAATCAAGTTGCATAACTAGCTTCTCGCGGATCATGGTAAGATCCAAGGATTATCGTTTGGCGCTACAGTTACATCCAACGACCATAGTTGTGCCCTCGGATTACGAGATATCCTCTAGGGTCTCGAGATAGTTCCATCAAGTCGCATAACCATCTTCTCGCGGATCGCGGAAAGATCCTACGACTATCGTTCGGTGCTACGGCTACATCCAGCGGCCATATTTGTGTGCTAGGATTACGAGATAACCTCCAGGGTTTTGAGATGGTCAACGGAGTTTTTCATTGTTTGACCATCATTCAACTAATGCGTTTTGTACAGAAAGCATATCTAATTTTGATGGTAATCCTCTCAAGTTTTTACCAGCTACCATGTATGTAAAATAACAACACCATGCCAAGTCTCATCCTTTTTTGAGGCCGTTTGAATTGATTATCAATGTAGGACTACTTTCATCAAAAATTAATCATTTAATGCGTTTAAATTGCCAAATAAGTCATAAACGTTTGAAATATCAGGATCTTAGTGTGAATGATTAGTGTTGTACACTTAAGAAGTTTAAATCATTTGGAAATAATGCGATGTCTTTGTAATTAGGTTGATTCCGATTGAATCCACGGTACTTGGAAAGGAATGTTCTAGTTTGTACACGAAGTGTATCTAATTTTGATGATAATCCTCTCAAAATTTTACCAGCTAATATGTATGTAAAATAATAACACCATGTCAAGTATCATCCTTTTTAGAGGCCGTTTGAATTGATTTTCAATGTAGGACCACTTTGATCAAAAATTAATCATTTAATGCGTTTAAATTTCCAAATGAATACAGAAACATTTGAAATTCCAGGATCTTAGTGTGAATGATTAGTGTTGTACACTTAAGAAGTTTGGGCTTTAAATGATTTAGATATAATGCGATGTCTTTGTAATTTGTTTGATTCCGATTGAATCCACGGTACTTGGAAAGAATGGTCTAGTTTGTACACGAAGCGTATCTAATTTTGATGATAATCCTCTCAAATTTTTACCAGCTACCGTGTATATAAAATAATGACACCATGACAAGTCTCATCCTTTTTAGAGGTTGTTTCAATTGATTTTAAATGTAGGGCCGTTTTGATCAAAAATTAATCATTTGATGCGTTTAAATTGCCAAATGAAGTCAGAAACATTTGAAATTTCAGGATCTTAGTGTGAATGATTAGTGTTGAACACATAGAAAGTTTGGGGTTTAAATGATTTAGAAATAATGTGATGTCATTGTAATTTGGTTGATTCCGATTGAATCCCCGATACTTGGATAGGAATGGTCTAGTTTGTACACGAAGCATATCTAATTTTGATGATAATCCTCTCAAAAAAAATTCAGCTACCATGTATGTAAAATAATGACACCATGCCAAGTATCATCCTTTTTAGAGGTTGTTCGAATTGATTTTCAATGTAGGGTCATTTTGATCAAAAATAAATCATTTGATGCGTTTAAATTGCCAAATGAAGTCAGAAACGTTTGAAATTTCAGGATCTTAGTGTGTATGATTAGTGTTGAACATATAAAAAGTATGGGGTTTAAACAATTTAGAAATAGCATGATGTCTTCATTCGTGAAGTAGGGGCGGACGAGAAAAGTATAGGATTATCCCGAACGAGCATTATTGTTTACCCGAATGAGATGATACGAGAAAATTTAGTTGGGGGATTGTCAGTACTTGTCAGATAATCACAAACGCTTATGCAATATAACCTGTTTGTAATATACTTGAATTAATATCCAATCAATCAGTCCACATAACCAGCTTCTCGCGGATCGTGGTAAGCTCCAGCGAGTATCGTTCGGCGCTACTGTTACATCCACCGGCCATAGTTGTGCGCTAGGGTTACGAGATATCCTCCAGGGTCTTGAGACGGCCCAATCAGGTCATATAACCAGCTTCTCGCGGATCGCGGGAAGATCCAACGACTATCGTTCGATGCTACGGTTACATCCAACGGCTATAATTGTACGCTAGTGTTACGAGATATCCTCCATGGTTATGAGACGGTCCAAACGATCACATATGATGAACTGTCTGCAATAAAAGCATGAACAAATTTTAATTTACACAACACATATGTGCTTCAGTTACATAAATGCATCCCTTACATATACTAAGGATGGAACTACTACACTTTCATACGTTCTGATCCCGGTTGGTCCAACCCTTGAAGTTTTTCAGCGGTGGCCCTATCCACATACGTTCTGACTGATCATTATTGTAGTAGCCTTTTAGATTTGGGTTCAAATCACAACCCAGCATAGGAGAGTCTTCCAACTAAAAACGACATATATCAGGTATGTTATCAAAGAGGGAATCGCGAGAACTAGTAAGGAATACACAACCAGGCTTAATGAACGTCCCTCTGTCATGGCCAGTGTGCTCCGGTGATATTTTCAGCAGGCGAAGATAACTACTATGGCCTAAAAAGATGGAGTGATCTCCTAAGTTGTTGATCGTCCGAAATTTTACTTCGAGGTCCTCTCGGGATGAACATACATCAACCCCGTAGACGTCGCAGACTGCATTTTTGAAATATCGAAATCTCCAGTTCAGTCGAATTTCAGATACGTTCCAGGAGGCTTCCTCGTCTACAGCAACACGCACGAGTAGCAATGTGTGTACTGAAAATTCTCCATTAGCAGGAACAAGGTACCATTCCACACCCCATTCATCTTCCCAATCGTCCATCCGGCTGTCAGAGTCCTCAAATTGATGCGTCCCTCGAATTAAAAGTGGGTGCTTCATCAAACCTGCAATTCAAACAATGCAACATTTGAATAAAGTATGAACCAACAATGAATCAAATAATATATATACGTAACAACATGTAACAAGTACCACGGTTTGTCACGGCGTAGTACTGACCCAAAAAAATGACATCTTCAAACTCCCAAGGACTGAGATGGGGTGTGCTGAGCATGTGCCATCTTAATTGGTCATCGGCACCCATGCCTCTGCCGGTGATGATAATCCTTTTGTCGAAGACGGCGATGAGATCATAGTCGTCTTCGGTGCCGCCACGATGGCATTGTGGATGTACAATAGCTACCTTCTTCATCAAAAGTTCTATGAGATCATAGATGAAACACCGTCTGAATCCACTGCCCCCAGCGTGATGAACACCAAGAGATGTGCATGGAGGCACATCGAATTTCATCCCATTGTACATGTTGTGCAACTGGATGTGTCCGTTACCTTGAAGCAAGGCCAGCCAGTCGCCATTCGCGCCAACCCAAGCCTTTCGTGTAGTTGGATCGTCAAAAAACTTGACAGGCTAAGAGAAATGAGTTTTTGTAAAGAAAGACGACGTACGTGAGATCACCTACCTGAGGGCGGGAGAGAATCGTCGTTAGAGGAGGATTGTTATCAAGAGGGGTGATGGTGCACTTGTCGCTCTGCGGCTGTTCCTGCTCCGATACCATATACAGATCATGTACTGCAGCTTGCTCTATTATGCAGGGAAGCCAGAGCACGGACTTCATCTCCTTAATTAACCTAGGACGAGGCGCATAACCCCCGGGCCACATGATGCAAACCTTGTGACGCTCAACATGTCTGCTCTAGTGTTGGAGACCAAGGTTGTAAGAGTATCGTCGTCGATTTCTTCCAGGCGTCGTCTTTGCGCCGGAGGGGAACCATTGATGTTCGTCACGGGGTTTCGCTTCCAGCCGGGTGGCTGACCTGGCGCCGTGAACGAAGAGGATGGAGCTGGCTCATCAGTGGCTGGAGGCTGGTCATCAGATTGGGGATTGTGTGTGGGGGGCGGGGGGTGGTCGAATACGCCATTTGGCAGGGCTGGATGTGGTGGAAGTGGCGGCCTGCCCTTGGCGCCGACGGTGGAGATGAAGGGGCATGAGGGAGTGCGCACCATCGTCAATTCTAGTGGGATTGTTAGATTTCAAGGGTTCGCTGGCAAACTGCGAGGAACCGATCATTATATTGAGCAATTGCCTAGTGTGGAATGGTGTGCACATGAACTGATTGGGTCACCGCCCCAGCCGAGGGTAATTGAATAAGGATGCGAGCAGGCAGACGGATCTGAGGTCGTCCATCATCCATCCGACGGTCCAAACAATGATTCCATACGGCCATGAAAGGGCCCAATCAGTGGCGGCGCGTCAAGCTATATGCGTGACACTTCGGAAGCGGCGCCGGCGGGGGGAGACTGGACGAGCTAGCGGAAGGGCTAATTAAAGCTTGGTCACCCGTCCATTCGAGTTAGCTAGTACCAAAGGAAGGATTTTCATAATCGTTCCTGAAAGTTTGCATCCCACACATTTGAGTAACAATGAACGATTGCGAAAAAGGGCTAGCGGTCCATTGTTTGCAACCGTTGGTTTTCAAAATCAGTACCAACGGAAGGATTTTCAGAATCGTGCCTGAAAGATTACATGCCACACATTTCATTAACAATAAACGATTGCAAAGAAGGGCTAGCGGTCCATTGTTTGCAACAGTGAGATTTCATCCTCAATATCATGGACGATTGTTTATCGGAACCGTCAGCCCTATATCGCCCATGAAATAATTTTTGTAATGGTGGTGGATGGCCAATGTTTCCCACAGGGTTCAGTTTCGGTCACACGATTTTTTATTTATACCATTTGCGTTGATAGCATCGCAAATAGTTTCGTACAAGGACGGGGAAAGGAGTATCGTGTTAGACCCTCTTTGCAGTAGTGTATAGATACATTTGGAACGTATCAATCATCAACGACGGTTGAACCCAAAGAGGAAAGATGTGGTGAGGACCGAAGTCATCAAGCTTCTAGCCGCATGTATCATCTATCCTATAGCTTATAGTAAATGGGTAAGTCCAGTACATTGTGTTCCTAAGAAAGGAGGTATGACTGTGGTTCCTAATAATAAGAATGAACTAATACATCAAAGAATTTTTATTGGATATAGAATGTGTATTGATTACATGAAGTTGAACAAGGCAACCAGGAAGGACCAGTACCTTCTGACTTTCATCGACAAAATTCTTCAAAGCTTATCCAAAAACACTCACTTTTGTTATATTGATGGATATTTCGGCTGCTATCAAATTCATGTTAACACTATTGATCAAGAGAAGACTACTTTTACTTGTCATTACGGTACTTATGCTTATAGACGTGTTCCTTTCATTTTATGCAATGCCCCTGCTACTTTTCAAAGGAGTATGTCTGCTATCTTTCATGGTTTTTGCAAAGATATTGTGGATGTCTTCATGGAAGATTTCTCCGTCTATGGAACCTCTTTTGACCATTGTCTCCACAATCTTAATAAAGTTTTGCAGAGATGTGAGGAGACAAACTTGGTACTCAACTGGGAGAAGTGCCACTTCATGGTCAACGAGGGAATTGTTTTTGGACACAAGATTTCGGAGAGGGGAATCGAAGTGGATAAGGCGAAGATCGAAGAAATTGAGAGGATGCCTTATCCAAAGGACATCAAAGGTATTCGTAGCTTCCTCGGTCATGCTGGTTCTATAGGAGATTTATTAAACAATTTTCTAAGACTTAGAGACCCCTAACTAATCTTCTTCAGAAGGATATTCCTTCTGTTTTTGATGAAGATTGTAAGGAAGCCTTTGAGGTTCCTAAGAAAGCCTTAACAAATGCTCCTATAGTTCAACCACCTGATTGGAGTTTACCTTTTGAAATCATGTGTGATGGTAGTGATTATACTGTTGGAGATGTTTTAGGACAAAGGGTTGATAAGAAATTGAATGTCATATATTATACCAGCAAGACCCTTGATAGTGCTTAGAATAATTATGCTACTGAGAAAGAATTTTTGGTAGTAGTGTTTGCTTGTGATAAGTTTATACCTTATATTGTTGATTCAAACGTTCTTATTCACAGTGACCATGATGCCATTAAGTATCTCATGGATAAGAAGGATGCTAAACCAAGGCTTGTCAGATGGGTACTTCTTCTTTAAGAATTTGACTTGCAGATTGTTGACAGGAAGGGAGCAGACAATCCTGTGGTGGACAACCTCTCCAGGATGGAGAACATACCACATGATCTTATTCCAGTCGATGATAGCTTTCCAGATGAACAACTAGCTCTTTTGAGGGTACAATCTAGATCGGATCCATGGTTTCCAGATTATGCTAACTTTATTGTTGAAAAGTTATTTCCTCCAGGTTTAACATTTCAGCAAAGGAAGAAATTCTTCTATGACTTGAGGCATTACTTTTGGGATGAACCATATCTTTATAGAGAAGGTGTGGATGGAATCGTGAGAAGATGTGTACCGGAGCACGAGCAGAAGGATATCTTGAGGGAATGTCACGGTTTTTATGGAGGAGATCATGCCGGTGACAGAACCGTACCCAAGGTTCTTCAATCATGTTTTTATTGGCCAGCTTTTTTTAAAGATGCTAGAAATTATGTCTTACCTTGTGATAAGTGTCAGAGAGTTGGTAACATTAGTAGGAGAAATGAGATGCCTATGAATTATTCTCTGGCCATTGAGCCTTTTGATTGCTGGGGTTTTGATTTTATGGGTCCTTTTCCTCCTTCACATAAGTACACTCACATTTTAGTAGATGTTGATTATGTGACCAAGTGGGTTGAAGCAATCCCGACTGAAAGTGTCGATCACAAGACACCTTTGAAAATGCTTAAAGATTTAATCTTCCCTAAATTTGGTGTACCCAGGTACCAGGACTGACGGGGGATCACATTTTACACATGGTGCTTTTAGAAAAGCTTTAGCCAAATATAATATGAAGTCAATCATAGGATTTCTTCACTCTACCATCTTCAAACAAGTGGGCAAGTTGAGCTAACTTATAGGGATATCAAGTTGATTTTACAAAAGACAGTGAACAGTTCTTGAAAGGACTGGTCCAAAAAGTTGAGATGCCTTGTGGGCATATAGAACTTCTTACAGAAACCCCATGGGCATATCTCCTTATAAGATGGTCTATGGCAAGGCTTGCCATTTACCTTTAGATTTAGAGCACAAGGATTTCTGGGCTCTTAGAGAGCTTAATGCTGACCCCAAACTTGCTGGTGAAAAGCGTCTCATGAACTTCACTTCTCTAGATGAATGGAGAAGTGAAGCTTACGAGAGCACATAAATGTTCAAAGAAAAGGTAAAGAAGTGGCATGGCAAGAGAATTTTCAGACGAGAATTTAATGTTGGTGATAAAATTTTGTTGTATAGATCTCGTTTCAGGTTTTCTCCAGGTAAATTGCTTTCCAAATGGGAAGGACCGTACCACATTGAAGAAGTCTATTGCTCCGGTGCAATCAAGATTAACAATTTTGAAGGAACCAAACCACAAGTCGTGAATGGGAAAAGACTCAAGCATTACATTGCAAGAGAACCTATCAATGTTGAGGTGGATGTGATATAGATAGCTACTCACGAAGAACATATTGCAACACATTGTCAGACACCAGCAGCAGCAGGAAACCAAGAAGTATGTAATACTGTAAGAAAACTTCGTAAAAATCCAAAATTTTTCCGTATTATCAGTTTTTGGAAAATAGGAAAAATTCCAAGAAGAAGTGGAGCCAGAGTGGAGCTCCCGGCGGCCCAGGCGGCTTGGTGGCGTGGGCCACCTCCTGGCCGCACCAGGTGGCCGCCAAGTCCACAAGGAGTCCATCTCCGGCCCCCCTTTGGCTTCTTACTTTCCTTCCGGTGCAGAAATTTTTGCTATATATTTTCCCCGATCGTCACGGCTTTGTATCTTGAAATTCCATGTGTTTCATTTTGATCTATTTTTTCTAGGATAAGAGGCTACATGGTTCGTCGACTTCATCATGTCCAGCAAGATGTTAACCAAGGGAAGGTCGTTGGATGGGCCACAGAGGAAGAAATTGCTGCAAGACAAGCTGAGATGGAGCGCTCTGTGTGAGAAGAAGTAAAGATGGTCACCATCCAACAAGAAGGAAATCCTTCAACAAGAGGAGAAAACTCCAGCAACCCTGTCTTGGTGGGGTTCATTAACCTACAACATGATCTTTCTCTTAAACTTTCAAGAACAGCCACTCCACGCGTGTCATCTACTATATCTGAAGCTCACCGAATCACTGCCCAATTCTGTGAAGACTTCCGTGTACTGAAAGTACACGTGTCCATATTGGAGGCTGGAAACGAAACCCTTCATTGGGTAATCCGAGTGCCCAGTATTTTTATATTTATCTTTTATCTTTCGAGGTCAAAAGTTTAGTGTCATATCATTTCTAGGGAAGTTATTTTATGAAATAGGTGTTTGCATTGAGGTCTATCACTCCTTTATGGAGAGTCTTGTATCCGTGAGCGTGTAGTTGTCTATGAAGGAATATCTATGAGAAGGATATTGGTTGTCTTTGTTGCACTTGGTATTCTCTTTACGCAATCGACCTTATATGCTGATTCTTATGGGAGTGTTGATTTTATATATCAGCCTTTGCTAGCCAAACCTTGTACTAAGCGGGAATGCATCTTCTGCACCCATACCTTGAAACCTCAACCTTCTAAAGAGTCCACCATACCTTTCCTATATGTGGTATTTCACCGCCACTCCTAAACTATATTATTCATGTGCTATCTTTAAACCTTCAAAATAGTATTACTCCTTGTTTTGTGCCCCTATTTTACCTCATGAGGAAGTAGTACACTAGTGCAGAACAAGCCTTTAGCACCGGTTCAAGAGGGGCTTTAGAACCGGTTCTGCGAACCAGTACTAAAAATTGGTACTAAAGGTCCAGACCTTTAGTACCGGTTCGCCTATAACCGATGCTAAAGTTTCTGCCTGTCTTCCACGTGGTGGCGAGCGTTGGGGGGGTATTTAGTACCGGTTTGTGATACAAACCGGTACTAAAAGTTTAGTGGTTTGAACATAATACATCGGAGTACTATAATTCTCCCTCTTGGAGTCACAATCTACTACTTGGACAGAGAAATAAATTACATCGGAGTAGACGCAAGAACACCCATGAACACAATATAAAAGAGACATAAAAATATTACTGCAAAATTTTGAACATAATCTCATATTCCATCTGATCCCAGCAAACACAGCATAACAACACAGAAACTATAACATATATGCCTTAGTCATGAGAGAAAGGTCAAACGGACTAAACATTGAAGCACAAGACTTGAGAGAATACAACAACTAGCTTGCTTCCTTGAACCCTAGGACCAAGGAGGAACTACTTACGAAGCATCTAAGAGGCAATCATGCTGAAGGAGGAGCCTCCGGAGATCAGTCCTCCCTCCGGCAGGATGCCAGGAAAGGAACTTTTGCTAATCCCGATCTCGGGATCGCAATGGCGGCGGAATAGTGGCAAAACGTGGGAAAGAAGTCCACCATCTGGGTTTAGGAATGAAGGGAATAAATAAAGGTTAAATAGGGAACTAGGGGTGGCCCCACCTGTCCAACAGGCCAAAGGGCGCGGCCGCGCCAGGCGGCCGCTTGGCCAGGTGGTGGATCCCCCCAGCAGAGGGAATCGCCAGTTCTATAAAAGTCACAAGATTTAACAGAGCCCAAGCTAGTAGCAACAAAGAAAACAAACTAAAGAAAGAAAGCAAACTAGAAACTTAGAAAACTATTTAATTTGGACTTTTTGATAAAGGACGAGCAAAAAAAAGTAAAGAATAAAAAGTAAACTAACAAGACTAAAAAGCAAAGGTAAAAGGTAGTGTGGCACTCCCCTATCTTGAAGCTTGGAATCCCAGGCAACGACGCCAGAAATTAGCTTGTTGGGTGTAGATAACACCTCCTCGTTTGTTACACCAAGTGGAAGGTTATGATGTAGATAGAAGCAAATTTCCCTCACACTGGAGCGTGTAGTTATCGAATCAGGAGGATTTCAAAGACGTCGAGTAGGTGTTTGCACCCGTCATTCCCGAACAAATGTGGACCTTCACACAAGAACACAAGTAACTTTTCTCCCATTGAGTCAGAGAGATTGTCAGTCTCTCCGGTCATCATGTTTACAAAGGATTAAATGCAAGAGATAATAAAAGGTGCAATTAAAAATAAAGGAAAACATGTAAATTGTAGTGCTATAAATATATGATTAGGATATGGACCGAGGCGTCATGGCGCTCCCTAGTGACTTCTCTCTCCCAAAAGACGATAAAAACTATGCTGGGTGAAGAAATTACAGCTGAGTAATTGACAGGATTATGGACACACCGCAATGATAATTATGCTAGTAGAGAGTGCAAGGTTCAATTTTATGGGCATTAAACCAAGACAAGTGGACCGATTCATCAGCATCTACTTACTAATCATCGACCTTGAGAGATCTAATCGAGAAAATCTCATTGGTATTAATTTGCAGTAACAAATATTGTTTCAACCTCAAAGTAATAGATAATTTCTTTAACACTCTATGCGTAATGTAAGCAAACCTTGTGACACGCAGTCAAAAGTGCAACTGTTTTACCCCTAATGTCAAGAACACATTCTCTAGTCCCATGTTTTTGTCACTTAAGCTGGACATCAGGAGGCATGAACCCACTATCTAGCATAACGCTCCTTCTTGGAGTCACAATCTACTACTTGGCCAAGGCACTAAATTACAAAGGAGAACACTCAAGAACACAATATAAAAAGATCTAAATATATTACTTCCACAATATGAACATAATCTCATAATCCAT
The DNA here is from genome assembly GCA_950022295.1 of Bromus sterilis. Taxonomy (NCBI): domain Eukaryota; kingdom Viridiplantae; phylum Streptophyta; class Magnoliopsida; order Poales; family Poaceae; genus Bromus; species Bromus sterilis. The sequence goes on along the minus strand of OX465599.1, from coordinate 188,682,462 downwards.
CTGAGTAAACATTGAATACATTAGTTATGTCTTGATCCTCATAGGAATCTCATAAGGAGTAAACATTGAATACATTAATTAGCTTGCTACCACGAACCCTAGGTCCAAGGAGGAACTACTAACGAAGCATCTCGGAGGAAATCATGGTGAAGGAGGAGCCTCCGGAGATCAATCCTCCCTACATCAGGTTGTCGAGCCAGGAACTTCTGCTGATACCGATCTCGGGATCACGGTGGCGGAGGAACAGTGGCAAAAACATGGGAAAAAAGCCCTCCCTCGAGGTTTTTTAAGAGAGGGGAATAAATAGAGGTGAAATAGGAACCACGGGGTGGCCCCACTTGGCCAAGTGGCCAGGTGGTTTTTGCGTTTAACCTTTGTAAATAGCAAGGCCGAAGAGATGACAACCTCTCTATACTCGTTGGGAGCAAAGCTTCTTGGGTCTTGTGTGCAGGTCTAGACTACCAAGTAATTTTGGAATCGTTGCTTGTTAGCCAACTAATTGTTGTCTCCGGAATCCTACGGAAGACATACCTTACGCTCTCATGTGTGAGGGAAATTCCCGCAATCTGCATCATAACCTTCCACTTGGGGTAACCAACGAGGGGGTATTATGCGCACCTATCGAGCTAACTGCCGGGGAAGAAAACCAAAGACTATACCTGTCAAGAATCTATCGAGAAATTTCTGGCGCCATTGCCGGGGATTCCAAGATTCAAGATAGGGGAGTTTCACACTACCTTTTACCTTTGCTTTTTAGTCTTGCTAGTTTATCTTCCATTTTTTATCTTTGCTTGTGTGTCTTATATCCAAAAAACAAAAAAAAATATTAACCTTGTTCTAGTTTGCTGGTGTTATTATGGGTTCCAGTGAAAATACCAAGCTTCGTGAATTCACAAGTCACAACAATAATGACTTTATTTGCACTCCTACTGCTTCCCCTGCCGCCTCGACAGTTTCCTACGAAATTAAACCTTCTCTTCTTAATCTAGTGATGAACGAACAATTTTCTGGAGTAGGAGAAGATGCTTCTTTACACTTAAATAATTTTCTTGAACTATGTGATATGCAAAGGTATAAAGAATTAGATGGTGATATTGTTAATCTTATGCTTTTTCCTTTTTCCTTGAGAGGAAGAGCTAAAGAGTGGCTTCAGTCCTTACCTGGGAATAACAAAGATTATTGGGATAAATGTAAGGATGCTTTTATTAGGAATTACTATCCCCATGCTAAAATTATTCAATTAAGGAGTAACATTATGAACTTTAGACAACTTGATAATGAACATGTTACTCAAGCTTGGGAAAGAATGAAGTGTCTTGTTAAGAATTGAACAACTCATAGATTGACTACTTGGATGGTTATCCAAACCTTTTATGCAGGATTAAACTTTGAATCGTGGAATCTGTTAGGCTCAGCCGCGGGAGGAACCATTATGTCCATTACACTTGCTGATGCTACAAAACTACTAGATGATATGATGACAAACTACTCTCAATGGCCCACCGAACGATCTCTAATGGGGAAAAAGGTAAACTGTGTTGAGGAGATCTCCACTTTAAATGAAAAGGTTGATATGATTATGTCCATGCTTACTAAGAAAGCTCCTACTGATCCTCGTGATGTTCCTTTAAATTTTGAGGTTGCTCAAGAAAGAGAGCAGGTTAATGTTAATTTTATTTCAAGGAACAACTTTAGTAACAATTCTTATAAGAGTAATTTTGGTAAAAACCATCCTAGACCGTTCCGTTCCAACAACTCTTCCGGGGACTCTTATAGCAACACCAATCCTAATACCAAAGCTCCATTTTTGAACTTGAAAGCATGCTTAAATATTTCATTACTTCTCAAGAAAAATTCAATATAAATGTAGAAGATAAATTAGAGAAGTTAGATAGTCTATCTCTCAAGGTAGATAATATTGCTCATGATACTGAGATGCTTAAGATTAGAACCTCGCCCTTATAGGATGATAACATTAAACATGTGAATGCTATTCAAGTTCAAATAAATGAGAACATTAGAATGCTAGACAAACTTAAGGATAAATGGGCTAGAGAGAAAGAAGAGGAAGAGAGAGTTAAGAACCTTTCCACACACACTACACTTGCTACAATACATGTTATTGAGGATTTAAGAACTTCCAAAACCCATCACACCCCAAGTCCTAGTAATGGACCATTCAGTGGGAATGTTGAAGCCTCAAATTTAGGACAAGAGAGTCCTACCAACTCGGAGAATGTCAAAGGTAAATTTAACCTAGAGAATAACACTTCCACTTTAATAAATGGTAGTGAACTTGACTTTCACAATTGCAATCTCTCCGAAGTTATCCAATTCCTAGAAAAGATCACCACACTAGTTCACTAAATATTGCCTTCACCGAGAATATCACTAATGCTCTTACCAAATCTATGGAAGAAAAACTTAGATTAGAAGTTTCTATCCCTAGAAAATTAGAATCTGGTTGGGACCCTATGATTAAAATTAAGATTATAATTTCACTTGCCATGCTTTATGTGATCTTGGAGCTAGTGCCTCCGGTATGCCAAAGAGATTGTATGATATGATTGAATTAAAACCTATTGATCCTTGCTCTTTGGTGTTCGTCTTGTCGATTCTTCCATTAAGAAAACTTTACGAAGAGTTGATGATGTTCTTATTTTGGTCAATGATAATTATGTCCCCGTTGATTTTCTTGTCATTTACATTGAATGTGATGCATCATGTCCAATTATTTTGGGAAGACGTTTTCTTCGCACCGTTGGTGCTATCATTGACATGAAAGAAGGGATTATAAGATTCCAATTTCCCCTCAAGAAGGGCATGGAACATTTTCCTAGAAAGCAGATGAAGGTACCTTTTGAGTTGGTTATTGGCTAGCTATGCCTTTGATATTGATAAACTTGATCCTTTCCTTCGAGCCTAGCTAAAAGGCATAAAAGAAAGCGCTTATTGGGAGGCCACCCAAAATGTTTTTACTTTAAGTTTTAGTGGGTCTTGTTGTTTGTTACTACTGTAGCAACATCATAGTATCTTTATTTTCAAGTTTTGTGCCAAGTTTTAGCCTCTAATGATAAGCGAGCCAAAAGTTGTGACATGATGTCTAGAAAAAAAATTATGTTTGCTTCATTGCACAAATCGTCAAAATCACCAGATCATGTGTTTGATATGAACTTTTTACACAACACGCTCCATATAATTGGTAAACTTTCATTAGTTTTGAGTTTTTTTATTTCAGCTACAGAAGTGCCTCCAATAATTCGAGTTTCACAGGCTATTCTATTTTCTCAGATTTCGACTTTGTTCTGCATTTTTATCTTTTGAGCACTTTGATCATGGTTTTCCTTCTCAAAAAACTTAAAAAAAGTTGGGGAACAGTAGCTAATGTTTAATTTGAGTGTTCTCTTGTGTTCCAACAGTACCCGAGTGAAACTTTATTATTTATTGGCACTAACCGCTTTAATCAGTTTATGAGAAGTTCCCTGGGAAGGAAGTTTTCAAGTGTTACGAAGGGAGATGATGAGAGAAGATCTAGGAGTGCCAGAAGCTTAAGGTTGGGGATGCCCCCAACACCCCCAAGAAATATTCCAGGAGACTCAAGCGTCTAAGCTTGGGGATGCCCCCGTGCATCCCTTTCTTCATCAACAATTATCAGTTCGTCCTTCTTAGCACTGTATTCTTGTTGCTTGACATGTTATGTGCTTTGCTGGTCGCGTCTTGCTCTTTACTTTTCAGTTTAGTTTTGTTTGCTGGTAATAAGAAGTTGGACCCTAGCATGCCTTTTTTGAGAAAGAAACACAATCCACTTTTGCCTAAAACTAGTAGAATGCCCGTGCTTTTCTATGGGCTTTTAAATATTTGATTAAAGTTATATATAGACATAATTCATGTTAAATTGAAATGTATAGAAAATATAATCAATAAGGGTAATATTCGAAATCTACTTCACTTGCAATATAAGTTGATAAAAATGACAATCAAAAAGAATATTCGTATTACAGTGAGCCTTTTTAGTTTCCATGAGTCACATCACACATCACCAGTACCAGCTCTATGTTGCACATATTGCAGCAATAATAAGGCATGTTAGAAATAGGAGCACTGAAGTACACACATCTAAATAATATATCACCTCCATTACAACTCAAATTTAGTTAATTTAGTATCAAATATAATTTAATTTGTATAAGATAAAACCTGAAAACCCAAGTCCATATTTATGACCAAAGTAAATTCTCATTTTATTCCCATTTTCTTATCATTGCATAGCTTGTTTCCACACCTGCAGAATATAAGGTTAATTAGGCTATTTTGGAAACATTAAAAAGGTATGCAAGTCAAATGGTTTAGAGTCATATATCATTACATTGCTCGCGAGACTTAATTCCTCTACAAAGAACAAGCAACTCACTAAGTTCACTGCTAGTACACATCACTTTCTACTATTTTCATTAGTTAGATTAATTAAAAAGATAAACTTGTAGACACATTAATAATTAAGAAAAATGCAAGTTAAACTCTTCTAAATTAGATACTAATTAAGTAATCTTAATAAAAATCAGTTTTTACCATGTCTCGGACCTGCTATCTACATCCCTTCAGAACAACTGGAAGGAAATGAAGAAAACCAATAAAAACATTATAATCAGAACCAAGTGAGGATAGATCAAAATACAATAAGCTATCAATTCAGTTTTATCAATGCTGGAGTGTGAACCCTCTAAAGTTGAGGGTCACTTCATTCCCAACTCTTTTCATGATGAAATTCTTGCAAATTAGGAACGGTTCTTTAGGAACAAATTCTTAATAAACAATGAAACTACAAACTTGGAAGGTTAACCATACTTGGTATCACAACAACGGCATAGCATTTTTAACTGGGATGTTTTACTTTAATTCTAAATAAAGAAGGACACCATGAGTTGTATTCTGGTGCTATACTTGTAACACATGTATATCACCAAAATACAGTTCATACGTGAACGGACTAAACTAACATTACTATTATTTTTGTATATTATGACAATAGACCACAATATACAAAGTAAAGTATAGCAAATATAATATTGCGAACCTCAGTGAGTAGCTAGCGCTACGGTGATATATCTACCGCTGCAGCGCTACTCCTCCCTAAGGGACATTGCTAAATTTGGCGACCCAAATGGACAAATGACGGACAAATTCGTGGTCCGTTTGGATCGGCCCGTTAGAGTTGTCCTGAGTATTGTCCTTAGAACACATATATACTATAATAATTTTTTGCGTTTCTACTGCAGTATTTTTGTACCTCAACAGACTATATGTCTTTACTGTAAAGAGGATAAACAGACTATATGGAGAATTGTAGATAAAATATAATACTACTCCACATTCTTGAATTCACCATTTCCCACGGAACTACATTATCATTCAAGTTACGTCCAATGCATGAAACAAGTTTTTTTTTGTTTTAAACTGGTGCATGAAACAAGTTGATAATGAGTCATGAAGAAAATTGGGTCGCTACACAGAAATGATTCAAACGTCATTGTAGACACTGATTCTGGCATTTCAGAAAGCTATCTAAATAGTACAGGGAAAAACCAAAGGAAAACAAGAAATAGAACAAGGCAATGAACATGCATCGGAACATAATTATAATCTAATAAATTTGTATAAATTTGTACAAAATGAATGCTAGCATGTTCTATTTGAAGATTACAGAAAATCAACACGCTTAGCCAGAAATATAGTGGACATGACCCACAAAAAGATCTCCAAACTGTTAGACTACTAGATCGACTAGGGTAGATGCAATCCGGGTGTTATCTCTGCTTATGAGTATCCATGTCCAGATCGAGATTGAGAGAGAGAGATGGAGGGGTTACCTTGACCCTTGCTTGACGAGGAGCTCGAGGAGTCGGCCATGGTGAGGACGACGACGGGACGGAGTGGGCAGTGGTGGCGGCGGCGGAGCTTCCCGTCACCGCTGCGAAACCTAGATCGGGTTTTGGGTGTGTCGGTGGGGTGTGCAGCGCAGGTGAACCTCGTACCTCGTGCAGCCGGCCCCCCACCTCTTTATATACGCAGTGTGACAGGGGCCCACCAACCATAAGGGGTTGGGCGCCCCCGATCAGGGCGCGAGTCAAGGATCCGTTCGGGTCGTTAGACCCTCACGGAAGAGATCAATCTAACATTCTCCCCCTTGATCTCAACTTTTCTTTTAACTTTATACTTTACTTGTTTCATCACAGATTAGTATATAGAGCATGTTTCATCGTCACAGCTCAATTGCCGATAGAATCAGACAGCTACGACATACCTCTCTATTTTGAAACAAATTTTGTTTCTTTTGGGCCTCTCATGATCCAGGAATCATAGGCTTTCCCTTAAACCCATGCCGGCTAAGTGTTCCTTGAACACATTGGGTGGTAAGCCTTTCGTAAGCGGATCCGCAAGCATATCCTTTGTCCTTATATGCTCGAGACTTATAGTGTGATTCTGGATTTTATCTTTCACAACATAATACTTTATTTCTATTGGTTTGGTAGCATTACTCGACTTGTTGTTGTGAGCATAGAATACTGCGGGCTGGTTGTCACAGTATAACTTTAGTGGTTTGTCAATACAATCTACCACTTTCAAGTCGGGTATAAATTTCTTTAACCATATCGCCTGCCCCGTGGCCTCATAACATGCTATAAATTCTGCATACATCGTGGACGATGCAACTATTGTCTGTTTGGAGCTTTTCCACGAAATAGCCCCTCCAGCGAGAGTAAAGACGTATCCTGACGTGGATTTTCTATCATCTTTATCCCCCGCAAAATCTGCGTCTGAATACCCCTTTATCTCTAGGGAATCAGAAGATTTGTATGTTAGCATGAGGTCTTTTGTGCCTTGCACATAACGCAAATCTTTCTTTACCATCTTCCAGTGTTCTATGCATGGATTTTCTTGATATCTACCGAGTACCCCGGTGACAAAAGCTAAGTCAGGGCGAGTGCACACTTATGCATACTGTAAGCTTCCAACAGCCGAAGCATATGGTTTATCTTTCATTTGATCGATCTCGTACTGGTTCTTGGGAGATTGAAATTTCCCAAAACTGTCGCCCTTGACTATAGGAGCAGGAGTGGCGTTACTCGTTTGCATATTATACTTTTTAAGAACCTTTTCTAAATATGCCTTCTGTGATAGTCCAAAAACTCCATTTTTCCTATCTCGGTGAATTTCTATGCCCAAAACATATGATGCTTCACCAAGATCTTTCATGTCAAAGTTTGAGGATAAGAACTTCTTTGTTTCTTGAAGTAGACTAACATCACTGCTTGCAAGCAAGATATCATCCACATACAAGATTAGGAAAATATATTTTCCATTCTTAAACTTTGCATAAACGCAATTATCCTCAACATTCTCTTTAAATCCAAATCTTTTAATGGTCTCATTAAACTTTAGATACCACTGTCTAGAGGCTTGCTTTAATCCATAAATGGATTTCTTTAGGCGGCATCCCATATCTTCCTTGCCTTTCATGATAAAACCCTTGGGTTGTTTCATGTAAACATTCTCCTCTAAATCCCCGTTTAGAAATGTCGTCTTTACATCCATTTGATGTAGCTCTAAATCAAAATGTGCAACTAGTGCCATTATGATTCTGAAGGAATCCTTACATGAGACTGGAGAAAATGTCTCATTGTAATCTATCCCTTCTCTTTGTGTAAATCCTTTTGCCACAAGTCGTGCTTTATACTTTTCTATATTCCCATTAGAGTCATATTTAGTTTTGTAGACCCATTTACAGCCTACTGTTTTGGCTCCTTTAGGAATACTTTCTGAATCCCAAACATCGTTGGAATTCATCGATTTCATCTCGTCTTCCATTGCCTCCTGCCACTGCGATGAGCGAGGGCTTCTCATGGCTTCTTCATATGAAGTGGGATCATTGTCCATATGAACTATTTCTGTATTATAAACTTTATAATCGGAGGAAATAGCTGACTTTTTAGGTCTTTTAGACCTTCTAAGAGCCTCATTCTCTGGCGCATCTTCTAAAGGTGGCTGTTGCACCTCCCTTTCATGCTCAACGATGGGTTCAGCCGGCTCCTGACGGATAGGTTCCGGATCTTCACCCATAGTTTGCACGGGTGGAGTTACAACAGGTGCTTGCACCACAACCTCGGGGATTGTCGATGCAGGTACAACAGGTAGTGAGAAAAATGACTCCTGAATCGTCGGATTAGGTGCTTGCACCCTCTTCTCCTCAAGATCAATTTTCCGAGCTACCATGCTCCCCCTCATCATTTCGTCCTCTAAGAAGATTGCATGCCTCGTTTCTATAAACTTTGTGTATCTGTCTGGACAATAGAAACGAAAACCTTTTGATCTATCAGGATAGCCAATGAAATGGCAACTCACTGTTTTTGGATCTAACTTTGCAATATTTGGATTAAAAACTTTGGCCTCAGCTGGGCTCCCCCACACCCTGAAGTGTTGTAGGGAGGGTACTCTTCCTGTCCACAACTCGTACGGTGTTTTGGGCATCGACTTTCTTGGTACTCTATTGAGAATGTGAATGGCGGTTTAAGCGCCTCCATCCATAATCCCAATGGTAACGTGGAGTAACTCATCATGCTGCGCACCATATCCATAAGTGTACAGTTGCGCCTTTCAGCTACTCCATTTTGCTGACGCTCGCCCGGCATCGAGTACTGGGCTACTATGCCAGTCTCCTGTAAAAACCTTGCAAAAGGTCCAGGGACTTGACCATATGGAGTGTGCCGACCGTAGTACTCCCCCCCACGGTCAGATCTGACTATCTTTATTCTTTTATCATGTTGATTTTCTACTTCATCTTTGAATATCTTAAATTTATCCAACGCCTCATTTCTTTCTTTGATTGGATAAATATAGCCATATCGGGAGTAGTCATCTGTGAATGTTATAAACGACTCATAACCATCCACACTTTTCACAGGAAATGGTCCACAAATATTAGTGTGAATTATTTCTAGTGTTGCTGTGCTTCGATTTGCACCCTTTTTGATTTGTTTTACATACTTTCCTTTAATGCAATCTATGCATTGTTCTAAGTTTGAGAACTCTAATGGAGGAAGAATTTCGTTTTTGACTAGTCTTTCTATTCTCCCCCTCGAAATATGGCCCAAACGACAGTGCCATAATTTCGATGAGTCGTGAGTTCTCTTTCTTTTCTTTTGTTCTTTGTTCGACGCGGAAGCATGCTCATTCACATTACACACAGAATGCACTTTTTCACATAGTGATAACAAATAAAGCTCATTGTGAAGGAAAGCAACACCCACATGAGAATTATTAAACCATATGGCACATTTGCCATGTCCAAAATAGCATTCATAGTGACATTTGTCCAAACGAGACACACTAATTAAGTTTCTATGCAAGGAAGGAACGTATAAAACATCTTTAAGCACAAGCTTGAAGCCATTAGCTAATTCTAGGGAGACGTCGCCGACAGCTTCAATGTCTGCTTGAACTCCATTCGCAACTTCAATGCGTCTTTCTCTTCTTTGAATAGTCCGCGTCGAATGGAATCCCTGTAATGAATTTGCAACATGAACAGTTGCACCTGAGTCAATCCACCAAGTAGATTTTGAAAACTGTGTATACAAGGATTCATTTACAAAGGAAACAATGTTGTTACCTTTCTTGGCCATTATGGACTTTAGCCAATCAGGGCAGTCTTTCTTGTAGTGCCCAGGCTTCTTACAGTGGAGACAACTGTCTTTGTCCACTGGGAAGGACTTCTGCTGATGCTGATAGGGAGCTTTTCCATGTGGTTTTGAGGGGAAACCATAGTTCTGGTTCTTTTTCTTATTTTCCTTCACATAGTTCAGAGAACCACCATATGAGGATTTTTTCTTTCCTCCTCTTGTACGCACATGGCTATGGTCTTTTCTATGTCCCACCGCTCTGGCTGGAAGTTGTAGTTTACAACAAAAGTTTCAAATTCTTTTGGCAATGAAGCCATGACCAGATGGACAATGAGTGCTGCCTTAAGTTCTAGGTCATCATCCATTGGCTTTAACTTTGCAGCCATATTGCTCATCCAAAGGATGTGCTCCCTTATTCTATGTCCACCCCCGGTGTACTTTTCAGACACCAGTTGCTTGACCAGCTGGGTGGCATAAATCTTTGAAGAACCAGTGAACTGGCTTTTTATCTTTTCAAGGAGCTCCCCTGCGGAAACACACTCTGGAATTGAACACACAATGTGTGAGTCAATTGTATTCTTTATAAATGCCATGCATTCTTATTGGCGGTGAGCCACTTTGTGTTCTCGAGAGTGTATGACATCTCGAACGGAGCATAGTCCCTTTTCTTTTTCTCCCATGTTACATCAGTGTCCTTAGCATCTCTGACTGGCTCTGTAGGTTTGACCGGCTGTGGGGTCTCCACTACCCAGTCAACCTCAGCACAGACAAATGCAAAGTCCACCTTCTTTCTCCACTCGGTGTAGTTATCACCACGGAGGGTTGGGACCTCTTTGATGCAACTCATCAAGTAGAACCCTCCTGAAACTACAATTAAGTGAGAACATAACAACAATTGCATGCAATAATCCAACGTTGGTCCAAATTAGGGCATACAACTATTGGTGCAATTAAAACTATATCACCGTTAGGCAAAAAAATAGAAATAAATGCACATTTTAACAATAATAAATTATGATTATGTTATTAACAACGTTGGTCATAAAATAACAGAACCATAATTATTTTCTATAATTACTTTAACATGCTCTTTTAAATAATTCAACTTTTATTCACTTTTACTCTTAAAGGAAAAAGAGCACTTTTATCTATTTGCAGCGGAAAAACATGAATTAAAAAATTCATAAACTTTATACTTTTTCAGAGTTATTACTTTTCTTTTCTATTCTCTAAAACAAAATTTTCGTTGGAAAATTTTGAATAGAAAAAACTCTATGCAATTTGCCCAAACAATGAACAAAAACTGATAGAAAAGCTTCTGTAAAAAAAAAACAGTGCTGGCCGAACCGGCCTGCGGCCTGGTCCACCGCTGTGCGGCCCACGGCCCAGTCGGCGCACAGCCTGTGCCCTTGCGCGCGCCTCTTTTTTTTTTGTTTTAAAGCCGGCTGCGGCCCATGAGGCCCATGGCCTGCTTCTCCTTTCGGCCTGATAGGCCCGCGTGGGGAGGCCGGGCGCGATCTGAGCCGTCCATCAGATCCGACGGCTCTCCGCGCCTCTCGCCAGGGCAAAACCGGCCCGGTCGCCTCCCCCCGTAACTCTAGCGGCATTCGCCCCCACCTGCTCGCCCCCGCGTGCCCCTCGCGCCGCTGCGCTCGCAGCTCGTCGGCCCGACGGAGCGCCCCGGGCGGCGGCGCAGCACGGCCGGCGGCGGACGGCGCCTCTCCCCATCCCCTTCTTTTCTTTCCATCCACCGCCGCGCCCTGCTCGCGTGAGAGAGAGAGGGAGCCGTGACGGCTCCCGCTGCTCCCCTGTGTGTTTCTTGCAGCAGAGACGAAGACAGCGGCGCCCCCTCTGTCCCCTTGCCGGCGTGCGCGAGCTCCTGAAAGAGAGCGCGCCGCCGTCAAGCGGCACAGCGGCGGTGACCTTTTCCGGCGTTCACCGGCGGCTGAGGATGGCTAGGTGAGCCGCCTCCCCCTCCTTTTTTTTTGCTCTTTTTCCCGTCGGATTCGAGGGATGGTTCTTCTTCTTGATGCCTCGGCTTGCCGATGCGCATCAAGATCGAGAGGAATAGCGCGGCACAATGGCGGCGCACTTTGCCCCCTTTGGGGTAACTCTATTGTGGGGATAGGAGAACTTTTCTTTGCTTTGTACCCGTGAAAAATCTACACCTTGTGGCTCTAATACCATTGTTAGACTACTAGATCGACTAGGGTAGATGCAATCCGGGTGTTATCTCTGCTTATGAGTATCCATGTCCAGATCGAGATTGAGAGAGAGAGATGGAGGGGTTACCTTGACCCTTGCTTGACGAGGAGCTCGAGGAGTCGGCCATGGTGAGGACGACGACGGGACGGAGTGGGCAGTGGTGGCGGCGGCGGAGCTTCCCGTCACTGCTGCGAAACCTAGATCGGGTTTTGGGTGTGTCGGTGGGGTGTGCGGCGCAGGTGAACCTGGTACCTCGTGCAGCCGGCCCCCCACCTCTTTATATACGCAGTGTGACAGGGGCCCACCAACCATAAGGGGTTGGGCGCCCCTGATCAGGGCGCGAGTCAAGGATCCGTTCGGGTCGTTAGACCCTCACGGAAGAGATCAATCTAACACAAACTTCTATCAGGTGTATACAACATTTTATTGCAAGTAATACCATTTTACACAAAGCATACTACCAGCGATACCAGGTACAAAACTTTTTTATGGAGGAAAGCATGAGAGGAAAGAATCCACCAGGGAAGTAAGAATATGTTAGAATATCAGCCCTCCGATTGCATTTCTGACTCAACATCTCCCAACTCAACTCCGAATCGTCCAAAGGTCCTATATAACTCAAACAAATATACCCATGCAGGTCCAACCGCCCCCAGTGACAAATACAAGCTCATGCCCCTCATGTTAGGGAATAACAGTAAATGATGACCTTGTAATGCCATCAATGGAGGTTACCCCTAATGAACCATCTATAAGGCCATCACAATAAGCAAGAGAGTAGGAATTTAATGCTTCCTGTAGAAACGTGGATCCTTCAATATTACATGTTAGTGGAATCAAGCTCCATAGTGTATCAATCATGGCACCCTATCATCCATCTTAATATCAAGTATATCTGAGGCCTAAAAAAATGAGGCATAAAAACTGTAATGAAATCATCTATGAGCAAGTAGTCTTTCCTCTATGTTGAAGAAGAGAAATATAAGTTTAATAAACTCTAATAACTATCAAGATATTTTATGAAATTAATATATCAATGTATCCTTGTTGCAACGCACGGTCAATTTCCTGGGAGCCAAACTTGTATCAGAAAATATATTTTATCAGTAAGTCCAAGAAAACATGGTTATGTGGAAATATTGATAATATCAAGACGAAAAGAATAAGTAACTCAGAGAAAGTTGAGGCAGAAACATAAACCTTGAGCAGTGAAATCAACGCCTTCTCCTTAAGTTCATCTACATGTGTAATCTTCAGAGCTGCTTCTTAACGAGCCGGATCCTCGTACTACATCCAAAACGAGTTTTAGCAGATAAGAACCAGAAAGAACCACAATATTAGGGCATGATTTGCAGTTGAAGAATATTACAATTACATACCTTTAGAACCTGGCGCATGTATGGATAACGTCTTTCCCTGAACAAACCTTTATCGACACTTTGTTTCATGTACTGTTGCAGTACAAGTGCCTCTTCTTCTGCTTAAGAAAAACTCAAATAAGCATAGCATAGCAAACAATTACCGGTTCATAGGTGATGGTTTTATTCCCTGTTGTTGCTGCAAGTACTTTGCCTATTAACAACACCAGCAAACAAGTTACATGATTAAATATACTATTAGCAGAGATGGTTCAGAATGAAGATAGCGTGATTCAGAAGGGGTTAGCAACCAACACCCAGTATGTAGAAACACAAACAAAAATCAGCAGCAACCATCATTAGAAGAGTGTCAGAAGGGATGGTGGAGGCGTCAGCCATGGTCTTGTGGAGGACTAGAGGTGGATCAGCAGGGGACTGGACGGCTGGAGAAGTAGAGCCTCCTGCTACTGGGGCGTTGAACTACTGGACCCAGGCACTCGTACAGTCGTACCTCTTCGTTTCTTCCTCACAGAAATGAAAAACTGCTCACCGCCGCTATTAAATCTTCGTGTCAAAGGAACCTGGCTAGCTGCCTAGCTGGGGGTAGCCGGAAGCCGGCAACGTCCAGAACAGCTCAACGTCCAGAACGGGGTGGAGGAAGCCAGGCTGGGGGCGCATTGCACGATCCATGAGTGGAAGCCCAGCGTCGAAGCAGAAGGGGAGGTCGGCGACGGATGCGTCTGGAGGCAGCATCGTGAATTGCGTTGTCTGGGTGCCGATTTGCAGGTGGTGGGGTCCGGGGCAGGCGACACTCCCTTTTCCCCGTTTTGGCGTTGGCCTCTTCTGCAGCCGCCCCATGGCGTCGGACAGGCCAGCAAGTGTCACCCGCGGCACAGTTGGCTCGCCGTCCTACAGCTTGCGAGAAGGCCACATGTAATTGCCGCCGCCTCGGCTCGCTTCACATGGATTTCGTCTCTCCAGTACAATCAAGGCGGCACTGCCGGCCCTGTAGGCCGCCGCCTCCGCGAGGTGGGAGGCGCCCTCTAGATCGAGGGCAGGGGATGAGAATTTAGGTATAGGGTTCGCGGAGGGTGTGAGAGACGAGCCGCCAAGTTTGTTCTGGCCATCGGTTTTTTCTAGTAACTACTCTCCCATGACTAATTTAGTAACTATAAAATAGTTTTTGTCTAGACTCAACTTCGACCAGTAAAGTAATCCTACAGTCGGTAAGGCTCTGATACCAAGTTGTAAGATCCGATATGCGGTACTGTTTCAGATCTAGACGTTTCTGTCCAGACCCGAGGACGAAGGACATATCGAACCCACCTCATCATATGGTAAAGTCATATGTCTCGGATTTCAACATGATATCACAACATTACAACTACAAGGATACAACATCTCATACAATCGGCATACACCTTCCTTAGTACAATACATCAGCAGAAGATATATGTCTGAGTACAAACTACAATCAAATGTCTAGTGTCAAAAGAGAAAAGATATCGCTCTCATAACCACACGGGTCCAGGCCCTCCGGGATTCGCGTAACTAGCCGTCGTCGGGTCTTCACGTGAAACGTCGATCACCATACCTTTTGTTGATCAAGAACCCTGAAAAGAGTTTGGGGGTAGTATCATGAGTACAGAAGTACTCAGCATCCAACTGTAGTGGTCAACTGACCCAGCAAGGACTTCATCACTCGTCATTCTAGGATATCTAGTAGTTCCCGGTAAGGAAGGGATAGTGGTGAGGTTGCTACCGCACTAGCATTTATGGAGTGGCTAACGATCTAGAGAGTAAGATAAGAATCCAAGCATTCGATGAGGAATCGGCTCCAACAAGTCTTGCTATCATCTACTTACGCAAACATAACACCTATCATATCCTTGTCCTCCTGTTTCGCATCCCAACGAAGAAGAAGCAGTCAAGGCACACACACGTTGAACAAATTTTAGGTATGATTCAATTGATGTTATCTATGAACAGGGAGTAGGTCTCAAGTTGTCTATAACCGTGGACACGGCTTCTCGAAAAGATTTAACCCTGCAGGGGTGAACTAATTTCCCATTATAGTCCCGTTAAAGACATTCATTGAAGAGTTATTCCGAGAGATCCAGACATCATAGTCCCTCTAACTAACAACGAATAAATCTGGGTGGCCCCCGGTAGAGTCGACACCCAACTCAAGAGTCGGCCGTCTCTCGAATTGGCCTCTTCCGTCTCACGTCGGGTTGGAATGACATCTACAAAGGAGGTAGACATCCCGCGCTCCGTAAAGTTTTGGACCAACAGGAACACTGTCCCACTGGCCCGCGTGAACCTATTCTGAGAACCTACGGGCCCCTGTCCGCCTCTCCTACGGTGCAAATGAAAAACCAGCTTTGGCCACCACTAGAAATGTTTGGAGCTAGGAAGGTAAAAAAAGGGGACCCCATAGAATCCCACATGCGGTTAGGCACGCTCGTCAAGAGACACAATACCCGGAACTCGGGGCCTAGGTGACTCGAATGGATCAAAGCATTAAGGCGGGATAGCCTGGACCTTCCTTCCTTCGTGGAATATAGTCAACATCATAATAATCATTTCATCCACAACAATATAATAATGTGATAAGCCAATCCAAGGAGTAACAGAGTAACATTCGTAGCATCCTAAGCATGCATACTAAGCAGGGGCTGAGCAACGAGCAATAGTAACATAGCAATACATGGTTTGCTGGCAGGGGACATGGTTGTTGTAACGACCCAATTCACATAGAATTGAAGTCTCTGTGCTCAAGTGCCAGTCCCTGGATCGAAGTCGCTGGTACACACAGTATCATAGATGTATATCAAGGTACAAGTGCATCATTATTACAACGTATGATCCAGAATAAAACAAATAACAAGTTGCATAGCTCAAGGCTAGCTTATTCAATATAAATATAGAGGAAGCAAAAGCAAGTAACGTGGAGTCCCACCGACAGCCACAAGCGAACATGCTGAGTGTAGACTTGCAACCCCTAAACGCACCTTACTGGTTGTCTGAAAAACCTGCAACACCGAAGGTTACAGCCCGACAACGGGTCAGTACATCTGATTTGTACGGCAAGTGACACGGAAAAGTTATATATAAAGGACCTACCACTACATGCAAGGTGAGTCAAAGGAAAGGCTTAGGGTTCTGTTTTGCGGAAAGCCAATTTTCTCCTGACTAAACTAGTCAAAATTTTAAGTTGAAATCTACCTGAAACACATAGCAACCCATGCTAATCTTTCCCACCAAATTATTATTAAGTGTTCATCTCTCAAGATCATTCATCAATAGTACTAACTAGTTGCTCAAAGTTCGCTCATAACCGTGGACACGGCTAATCATGATCAGTTTATACGCTCTGTAGAGGTTGTACATGTTCCCCACTAGACTCAACCCGAAGATTGAGACGAAGACTTTCCGAAGAGGTTTCCTCCACCCTTTGGTAGCCGGTACACCTAACACACATCTACATCAGCTAGCTACCAGGGCCAGGTTCCCCACAACGTACTCGTGCTAAGCCAGAGCCCATATAGCCAGTGGCTGTACATGAAAACTACTAGTAATATTGCCTGTCTGATCTTTTTGAGCCTGGACGGCGCCCACTGCGTTCAGAGGGTAGACACCATGTCGCGCCCGGTTCACCACCAAAACAACCATTGGGTGCATTTAACCCCGGCACTGTCCTTAGACAAGGCACATCCACCCGGATGCAACCCGCCCGTCCAGAAGTGATTTCTATTTATTATAAAGTTTCTACACAAGTTATTAAATATCTCACATGCACTCCATGAATTCTCACAACCCAAATCACGTCTATAAAGCATAGCAATAAAGTAACAACACGTGCTAGGTTGATCTACAAATACAAGTCAAGACATGTGGCTATCCTAACGGTTTTTGCAGCAACAGTAAAGTAAACTACCTATCATGCAATAGGGTGATATTCTTAACATAATGCATATAGAAAATATAGGTATGAGTATGGTCAAAGGATCACTTTCCTTCTTCCTATTCCTGACGATCATAATCCTCACAAAACGAGGCGGCGCACTCCGGACAATCTATACGAGCAAACATTCCACCAATCAACATATATTCAATACAATTATGCACAAACAATAATAAACATACAAAGAATAGTAGAAAAACTTTCCTAACAGAAGCTAAACTTAAATTACTTCTCAAAATAAAACAACGCAAAAAGAAACGGCGCAAACGGGCGCACCGTTAAAAAGATACGGCTACCGAAAGTTAAAATTTTGATCTGCTTGGGATTCAAATTTGAAAACTTCAAACTTCTATAAAACTTAGTCTACTGGCTAGAATTTTACGACACGGTCGCAACGGAACTGGAATCAATCAATTCCGAGCTACGGTTAAAAAGTACTCGCGAAAACGGTACCGGGTGAAATCGGGGTCTGTACTGCAAAAAGAACCGATACGTAAATAAAATAACTTGAAAAAAAGCGATCGGGTCCCTGCGCCGGATCTGGCCGTCGGCGGAGGCCATGGCCGGCGGCGCACGGCGAGGGGCGCGGCGGCCAGCGGCGGTGGGACGGCGGCGAGGAGGCGGGGCGGCGCGGCGACGTACCGGCGGCGGCGCTCCAGGCAGGTTCGGGTCGGCGGCGCGGATCGGGTGAAAAACCCTAATAGCCCGCGGGTCCGCGGGTTTTACAACCCGACTCGAAATTTTTTTAATCCGAAATAAAAACGAATTCCGCCAGGCGGGAAAAAAAACAAAACAGGCCCATTAGGCCCAAAATAATTTTAGAAAAATCACGGATAATTATTTTTAATTTACGTTTTCACCAACATTTTTAAAATAATAAAATTGAATTTTTGGCATTACCAAAATATTAAATAAAAATAAAAACTTTGCAACTTATTTTTAAATATTTTTAAATACTTTTTCGGCTATTTAAAAATACCGAAAAACTCCAAAAATGATTTTAAAACTTTTCCGGAGCATAAATAAATTCTTAAAATATTTTTAGAAATTATTTATAACCCCAAAGTAAATTTAAATGTCTCAAAAAAATATTTTAAACTATTTTCCAATGATTTAAAAATGGGGATAAGTCTTATTATATCCTCTCCAATAAATTGCCTTAAGTTAAAAAATGTTTAAGATATTCTTAAAACTCCAGAAAAATGCGGAAACATCATGAGATGCATCTGATGATCTATTAACATTCGAATTTAGAAAATTGGGATGTTACAGTTGTATCAATTTGAGAGAGGCTGTAAACATGTGGTAGGATCAAACAACGAAGCTAACCTATACTAGCATGCAAACCGTTGGTTATAATAGAATGGATCATAAGTAATGTATAGTCCTTGCATGTTGATAAGTCGAGTTCCTAAGGTGTAGTCAATCGCGAACTCGCAACGTCTCTGAGAGTACACGCGGGAGCACACAAGAAGTAAACACTGGAAAGGCAATCAACAGAGATATCACTATCACTACGGAGCAATCACGAGCAAGCAACGAACAGACAAGTATGATCAAGTATGATGCATGTCATTTTAATAGCATGGCATAAACATAAGAATAGGCAAGTTTAAATGAAGCATTGGGAAGAAACGGTGCAATGCTACTAGCAAACTTCATATGCATTTATGTAGGTGAATTACGGATCCGAAGGATCCTTACGTTGTAGTTATTATGATGCATGATCACGGCATATGCAAAAGACTAGAACATAATATGAACAAGAATTGCCCACACATGAAAATAAACCTCAAGACGGGATTCCTTAACATAAAATATATAAAAATGGCATGGCATATTATGATCCAACTAATGCAATCTATTGCAAGCAATCAAAAAAAGTGCAAGACTACGTTACCGACAAATATGGTCATCAGATCAGAACAACAAAGAAAAGGACTAAAGATTGCACCATGTGCATCATACGAAGGGTTATGTGCAAGATGCACCATCACCAAAAAATGATAGTTCAAATGGAATTATGAACAACACTATCTTATTCTTCATATTTTTCTACACAGAAATCATGTATGACATGATTTATTTGGAACAAGGATGCACATAATACACACATTGCAAAAGTAAGGCAGATTTGAAGCTACACATAAAAAGAGATGAAGGAAAAAACCTCCATTGGGCTGGCTTCGGCCAAATCTGGCTCAGACCCTCGCGGTGCTGCTCCATTGAGCGCCCACGGGCGAGATATAGAAGCTGGGCCGAGCCCACTGCTAGTTGCAGAAATTAAAAAGGAAAAGGCAAAAAAATGGTGGGTTTTATTTCTCCAGGGGGAACTCGCAGATTTGAAGTTAAACATAAAAAGAGATGAAGTAAAAAACCTCCATTGGGCTGGCTTCGGCCAAATCTGGCCCAGACCCTCGCGGTGCTGCTCCATTGAGCGCCCACAGGCGAGATATAGCAGCTGGGCCGAGCCCACTGCTAGCTGCAGAAATAACAAAGGAAAAGGCAAAAAAATGGGTGGATTTTATTCCTCCAGGGGAACTCGAACCCAATATTTCATGGTTCCAAACCAAGGAGCGCTACCAGCTGCGCTACTGCACGAAACTTGACAGAAAGCAAGACCAAAACGACATGTAGCTTGTGCAGCGCGCTAACTGAATATGGACACAAAAACTGACACTACAGAAAAATGAAACCGAAGATGCGCGTGATGCAAAAACAAAGGTAAAAGGGGGCGACTTGCGATGGAGGGGATTTGATTCCACGCCCTCTCAGTTGCAACCACGGGTACGCTACCACTGTACTACTGCTCCTAATCATGCTAGAAAACGTAACTAACGGAAAAACAAACAAAGGCAGAGCTAACTAACCCAACAACACTGAAGAAAATCGGGGGCGCACTAAAGCCTGACCAAACTGACGAGAACATGGGCGGCTGCACGACATCGACTGGATGGAGGAGGTCACGAACTGTGAGGCCGCGACCGGGGCAAACACAGGGCGTGCGCGGGGCGTGCACCGGCTGCTATGGACGCACGCACGTGGTCCACGGACACGCACGGGATGCATATCAGTGCCGGCGATGAACACGGACAGGGACAGGCGAAATGGCCGCTATGGGACGGCCTACGCGGGAGAAAGAACATGGGACGGGGGAGAGGGCGCGCTCACAGAGGGGGTCGCGAGGTCATCGAATACGGCTCGGGGAAGGCGATCGACTGGCGAGGAGTGACCTTGTCGACGAAGCAGAAGAGCCCGACGGGCCTGGGCACGGGGAAGATGATCCAGGGCACGCCGTCCTTGGCTGATTTCTCATGGAGGTGCATGGGGGGACGCGGAACACGACAATTCCGTCGGAGAAGACGATCGCGTCCACAACTTCGATGATCGGACGCGGCTCCAAAAATTCATCCCATGGACCTCCTGTCCATGGTGGTCGGGCAGAGAAGAAGAAGAAGAAGAAGAGGGTAAGGGAGAGTGGAGGCGGCGCTAGGGAGAGGGGAGAGGGGAAGCCGCTAGGGTTGGCAGGGGGTAGATAAAGGAGGGGCGAGGAGAGGCTGGAAGGAGGGCTTCACCCATGTGTTGTCGGCCATGGACGAGAGAGAGAGAGAGAGGACGTCCACGTGAGGGGAAAGAGGGAGGGGGGTTCGGTTGGGCTGGGGGAGATGGGATGAGGTGAGAAGAGGTTGGGCTGGGAGAGAAGAAGAAGAGGCCCAAAAAACTATTACAATTCTTTGCATTTAATCATTTAATAAATGAGAGCAAGAGAAATGAAATAAAATAAATACAATGAAAGATCAAACATCATATAAAAATATGATTCCTCATCCATAAGATTTATAGGATTTTTAGAAAAAGAATTGGGTCAAAATATTTAAGAAATTCAAACTGTATTTAAAATAACTCAAATTTTGTTTGAACTACAACCCCATTTTCTAGACATGATAAAAATCATGGAATTTGTAGGGAGATCTATCATGCCAAAACATAATTAAATCCCATAGGTCTTGCTTGGATGATCAATGGTAAGGCTTGGGAAAAAGGCAAAGGCAAGAAAAGAGGAAAAGAAATAATTTGGAATAATCCTTTTACATAACTTGAAAAATGCTTGGGCATTTTTCTGTAATATGGATCATGGCAAAGAATAAATGTGCAAATTTTCCTCCCAATGGAAAAAAATAAAAATGCAATTTTTTTTGGATTTTGTTAGTTTTGGGCTGTTACAACTCGCCACCACCAACAGAGGATCTCGCCCCAAGATCCGGCATAACCCGGGGGGAAGGGACCGAGAGGTCGCGAGAAGGAAGATCGAACGAGAGGTGAAACTTCTCGACACCACCAACAAAGGCTTTGCTCATCGTAACAACGATGTTTGCTTCCTCCAGGATCCAAACTGACTGGATATTCCGATATCGAAGAAGAAAACTTCTGAAGGTGCGGGAAACCAACCGAGAGCAAGCTCGGATCAAACGAGGGGATACCGGAATAAGATTACCTAGGTGCTACTAGAAGCGCGAACATGAGAATCCGAATCGAAACAATACCATACCAACATTTCTACAATAACATCACTCAGGAAGGTGCGAAAACCTGAACAACGAGACGGGACAGAGGATGATCCATACACAGTGCCGACTATAGCGGACAAAGGGGACAGACAAAGCGGGAGGTTCATAATCCATTAGTTGGATAATAACCAGGCAACCCGGTTCACTATTTCACGTGGGCCACACATTTTTCGATGTAGAGTGACAAGCCCACGAGCCATGCTCAGCCAGTTCGAAGTACGCCGACCAACCCGCTGCTGATAAAGTATTGGTCTGACTGAAATCTCCTAAATGAGAACCTAGATTTGGTTTTGAAGAGGATAAGTTGAAGGAGAAAACATTACGTCGCACTTCCTTACTAGAGGGATGGGATTAGGAGTAAAAACAATCCTACTCTCCGATAACTAACTTAGTAACTGCAAAATCATTTTTCTCTAGACTCAACTTCAACCAGTAAAGGGATACTATAGTCGGGAAGGCTCTGATACCAAGTTGTAAGACCCGATATGCGGTACTGTTTCAGATCTGGACGTTTTCGTCCAGACCCGAGGACGAAGCACATATTGGACCCACCGCGTCATATGACGAAGCCATATGTCTTGGATTTCAACATGATATCACAACATTATAGCTAAAAGGATACAACATCTCATATAATCGGCATACACCTGCCTTAATAGATACATCAGCAGAAGATATATAGCTGAGTACAGACTACAATCAAATGCCTAGTGGCAAAAGATAATAGGCATCGCTCCCATAACCACACAGGTCCATGCACTCCGCCTGGATTCGCCTAACTAGTCGTCGTCGATTCAACACGTGAAACGTCGATCACCATACATGTTGTCGATCGAGAACCCTGAAAATAGTTTGGCGGTAGTATCATGAGTACAGAAGTACTCAACATCCAACTGTAGTGGTCAACCGACCCAACAAGGACTTCATCACTCGTCATTCTAGGATAATAGTAGTTCACGGTAAGGAAGGGATAGTGGTGAGGTTGCTGCCGCACTAGCATTTATGGAGTGGCTAACGATCTAGAGAGTAAGATAAAATGCCAAGCATACGATGAGGAATCGCCTCCAACAAGTCTTGCTATCATCTACTTATGCAGACATAACACCTATCCTATCCTTGTACTCCTCTTTCGCATCCCGACGAAGAAGAAGCAGTCAACGCACACACACGTTGATCAAGTTTTAGTTATGATTCAGTTGATCTTATCTATGAACAAGTAGTAGGTCTCAAGTCGTCCATAACCGTGGACACGACTTCTCGAAAAGATTTAACCCTGCAGGGTGTACCAACTTCCCATTATAAGCTCCGCATGTACGCCGACACTCTCCGTCCGACCGTTAAAGACACTCATTGAAGAGTTGTTCCGAGAGATCCGGACATCATAGTCGCTCTAACTAACAACGAAAAAATCCGGGTGGCCGCTGCTAGAGTCGACACCCAACTCAAGAGTCGGCCGTCTCTCGAATTGGCCTCTTCCGTCTCACGTCAGGATGGAATGACATATGCAAAGAAGGTAGGCATCCCGCGCTCCGCAAAGTTTTGGATCAGCAGGAACACTGTCCCACTGGCCCGCGTGAACCTATTCTGAGAACCTGCAGACCCCTGCCCTCCTCTCCTATAATGCAAATGAAAAACCATCTTGGGCCACCACTAGAAATGTTTGGAGCTAGGTATGTAAGAAAAGGGGACCCCATAGAATCCCACACGCAGTTAGGCACGCTCGTCAAGAGACACAATACCCGAAACTCGGGGCCTAGGTGACTCGAGTGGAACAAAGCATTAAGGCGGGATATCCTGGACCTTCCATCCTTCGACGAATATAGTCAACATCATAATAATCATTTCATCCAAAACAATATAATAATGTGATAGCCCATTACAAGGAGTAACATTCGTAGCATCCTAAGCATGCATACTAAGAAGGGGTTGAGCAACGAGCAATAGTAACATAGAAGTACATGGTTTGCTGGGAGGGGACATGCCTGTATCAGTTTGAGAGAGGTTGTAAACATGTGGTAGGACCAAACAACGAAGCTAACCTAGACTAGCATGCAAACCGCTGGTTATAATAGAATGGATCATAAGTAATGTATAGTATTTTCCTATTGATAAGTCGGGTTCTCAAGGTGTAGTCGATCGCAAACTCGCAATGTCTCTGAGAGTACCCGTGGGAGCACACAAGAACTAAACACTGGAAAGGAAATCAACAGATATACCAATATCACTACGGAGAAATCACGAGCAAGCAACAAATAAACAAGTATGATCAAGTATGATGCATGTCATTTTCATAGCATCGCATAAACATAAGAATAGGCAAGTTTAAATGAAGCATTGGGAAGCAACGGTGCAATTCTACCGACAACCTTCATATGCATTTATGTAGGTGAATTATGGATCCGATGGATCCTTACGTTGTAGTTATTATGATGCATGATCGTGACATATGCAAAAGACTAGAACATAACATGAACAAGAATTGCCCACACATGAAAATAAACCTCAAGACGGGATTCCTTAACATAACATATATAAAAATGGCATGACATATTATGATGCAACTAATGCAATCTATTGCAAGCAATCAAATAAAGCGCAAGACTATGTTACTGACAAATACGGTCATCAGATCGGAACAACAAAGAAAAGGAATAAAGATTGTACCATGTGCATCATAGGAAGGGTTATGTTAAAGATGCACCATCACCAAATAATGCTTGTTCAAATGGAATGATGAACAACACTATCTTATTCTTCATATTTTTCTACCCCAAAATCATGTATGACATGATTTATTTGGAGCAAGGATGCACATAATACACACATTGCAAAAGTAAGGAAGATTTGAAGCTAAACAGAAAAAGAGATGAAGGAAAAAACCTCCATTGGGCTGGCTTCGGCCAAATCTGGCCCAGACCCTCGCGGTGCTGCTCCATTGAGCGCCCACGGGCGAGATATAGCTGCTGGGCCGAGCCCACTACTAGCTGAAGAAATAACATAGGAAAAGGCAAAAAAAGGGTGGGTTTTATTGCTCCAGGGGGAACTCGAACCCAATATCTCATGGTTCCAAACCACGGCGCGCTACCAGCTGGGCTACTGCACAAAACTTGATAGAAAGGAAGACCAAAACCAGATGTAGTTTGTGCAGCGCGCTAACTGAATATGGACACAAAAACTGACACTACAGCCAACTGAAACCAAACATGTGCGCGATGCAAAAACAAAGGTAAAAGGGGGCGACTTGCGATGGAGGGGATTTGATCCCACACCCTCTCGGTTGCAAGCACTGGACTACTGATGCTACTCGTGATAGAAAACATAACTAACATAAAAAGAAACAAAGGCAGAGCTAACTAAACCCATCAACACTGAAGAAAATCAGGGGCGCACTAAAGCCTGACGAAACTGGCGAGAACATGGGAGGCTGCACTACAACGACTGGACGGAGGCGGCCACGAACTGTGAGGCGGCGACCGGGGAAAACACATGGCGTGCGCGGGGCGTGCACCGGTTGCTATGTACGCACGCACGTGGTCCACGGACACACATGGGATATACAGCGGTGCCGACGAGGAACACGGACATGGACAGGCGAAACGGCGGCTACGGGACGGCCTACGCGGGAGGAAGAACATGGGACGGAGGAGAGGGCGCTCTCACAGAGGGGGTCGCGAGGTCGTCGAACATGGCTCGGGGAAGGCGATCGAGTTGAAGAGGCGTGAGCTTGTCGATGAAGTAGAGGAGGCCGATGGGCTCGGGAATGGGGAAGATGATCCAGGGAACGCCGGCCTCGACTGCTTTCTCCTGGAGGTGCATGGGGTACGCAGAAGACGACCATGCCGTCGGAGAAGACGATCACGTCCACAGCTTCGATGATCGGAAGCGACTCCAAGAATTGATCCCATTGTCCTCCTCTCCATGGTTCTCGGGTAGAGAAGAAGAAGAAGAGGGGAAGGGAGAGTGGCGGCGGCGCTAGGGAGAGGGGAGAGGGGAGGCCGCTAGGGTTGGCAAGGATAAAGGAGGGGGCAAGGAGAGGCTGGAAGGAGGGCTCCACCCATGTGCCCTCGGCTATGGACGAGAGAGAGAGAGGGGACATCCACGTGAGGGGAAAGAGAGGGTGTTCGGTTGGGCTGGGGGGATGGGCTGAGGTGAGAAGAGGTTGGGCTGGGAGAGAAGAAGAAGAGGCCCAAAAAACTATTAAAATTCTCTGCATTTAATCATTTAATAAATGAGAGCAAGACAAATGCAATAAAATAAATACAAATGAATGATAAAACATCATATAAAAATATGATTCCTCATCCATAAGATTTAGAGGATTTTCCCAAAATGAATTGGGTCAAAATATTTAAGTAATTCAAAATGTATTTAAAATAACTCAAATGTCGTTTGAACTACAGACCCATTTTCTAGACATGATAAAAATCATGGAATTTGCAGGGAGATTTATCATGCCAAAACATAATGAAATCCCATAGGTCTTGCTTGGATGATCAATGGTGAGGCTTGGGAAGAAGGCAAAGGCAAGAAAAGAAGAAAATAAATAATTTGGAATAATCGTTTTACATAACTTTAAAAATGCTTGGGCATCTTTCTGTAGCATGGATCATGGCAAAGAATAAATGTGCAAATTTTCCTCCCAATGGAAAAAATAATAATGCAAATTTTTCTTGGATTTTGTCAGTTTTGGGATGTTACAGCGGCCCCACCCCTGGACGTGCCATGAGGCCGCTTGGAAGGGTGGGGCCTCCCCTTTGGCCCCCCTTCGGCCTATATTTACTCCTCGATACATGATGGCACTTAAGTAGTGCTCCTCGTTGGCTACCCCAAGCTGAAGGTTGAGATGTAGCTAGCAGTAAATTTCCCTCGGTGAAGATACCAAGGTTATCGAACAAGTAGGACTCCGAATGCTGCAAATAGGTGTCAACGGTGCTAGATATTAAGTTGCCGAGTAAGACAAGTTGATGTGGACATGCACACACAACAGATAACTTTGTTCCCAATGAGTTCAGAGAGGTTCTCAATCTCTCCGGCCATGTTGTTTAAAAAGGATTAAACACAAGGGGATAATAGTAGTGATAATGATAGCAACTGAAAGTAAAGGAAGTAAATAAAGTGGAGGTGTAAATAGTGTTGAAAATATGGACCGGGGTCCCATGATGTTCACTAGTGATGTCTCTCTCCCAAAAGAATATAAAACACCTAAGCTGGGTGAAAAAATTACAGCTGGGAAATTGACAGAATTATAAATGCACCGCAATGCTAATTATGCTAATTGAAAGTAAGAGGCTCAAAAGTATGGGCAGTACGCCAAGACAAGTAGACCGAAATCCATCTGCATCTACTCACGAATCATCCACCTTGACATATCTATCCAGAACATTTCGCTGGTATTAAGTTGTGAGCCCCACCCAAAGTGTAAACTCAAAGCAACAGACAATTGAATTAACAATCTATGCGTAAGGTAAACAATCCTTGTAACCGCGGTTACAAGCACCGTTGTTTTCTCCCTAGTGGCAACAACACATCCCTAGTCTCATGTTTCTGTCACTCAAGCTAGACATCGGGGGGCATGAACCCACAATCATGCATAAAGCTCCCTCTTGGAGTTATTATCTACTACTTAGCCAAAGCAATAAAAAGCAACGGAGAACATGCAAGAATTACTCAAGAACAAAATATAAAAGGTAAACTAAATATATAGCTCATCACGATCTGAACATAATCTCATAATCCAACGGATCCTAGCAAAAACAACATAGCAACAACAGGAAAATTTCATAGGTGCCTTGATCATGTAGGGCAGCTCAAAAGGACTAAACATTGAAGAACAATATTGGATTGAAGACATCACATATCTACTGGTCCTCCCGATCTTGGAAGAGGTCTTCTGGTGCTCCCGATCTTGGAAGCGCGGCGGCGGTGGAACAGAGGTATTTCCCGATGAGGGGTTTTCCACGAGGGTTTCCTCGATGAAGAGGTAATATAGGCCAAAGGGGGAAGCCAGGAGTGGGCCAGGGCTCCCAGGCTCCCTGGTGGCGCGGCCAGGGGGGTGGTTGCGCCACCTGACAACCTGGGTGCCAGGTGGGCCCCCTGGACCTCCTTCGGTATTTCGGAAGCTTCTGTTTTTCTGATTTTTATTATGATATTTCTGGAATTTTTGGGGCTCTGAAAATTGGGGTAAAATACCTGCAACTTAAAGACATCAGCAGACATAAACTGGCACTGGGTGCATTGAGTTAGTAGGTTAGTCTAAATATGTGTAAAATGATATGAAAGTGTAGCAAAACATGTAGCAATGTCACATAAAATGATATGAAAGTGTAGCAAAACATGTAGCAGAAATTATAGATATGTTTGGGATGTATCAACATCCCCAAGCTTAATTCCTGCTCGTCCTCGAGTAGGTAAATGATAACACAGATAATTTTTGTGGTGACATGCTAACACACATATAAGAACTTCAAAGTAAAGCAAGTAAGATGTGCAATTCAAGTCAAGATAATAACAAGCAAGATTCTTAGTATTGATACTAGCAAAGCATGAACATAAAGGTGCAAGAGCTCTCGCTGTTTGTGACTTGAATTTCTCCAAATGGTGTTTGTGTTCAAGCAATGGGAGATGGGATGAGAGAATAATATATATATATATATTTTTAATTGAGAACTCAGTCTATTAAAGTTTCACACTTGGTCTCCTTAGGGATCTTATTTTGACTCATCCCCAGACCACTCGTTAGGTACAAGTCAAACTGATCCTCTCCCTTTTGAATTTGAGCACTCTTGCAATGGATGAGCGCGAGCAAGATACGTTGGCACTTAGGATGGCAAAGAGAGAAGTGATGGGGAAGGAAGAAAAAAAGGGTATGAAAGGCCCACATCAATGAGGAAAATCATAGGCGAGAGAAGGCCAAATGATAGATATGATGTGGGGAGTAGGGATTGCCATGCAACAGATGCACATATGAGCTAAGGTAAGCTCTCCAATGGAACTAGTGAGGGTGCATCCAACTTGCTTGCTCATGAAGACATAGAGATCATTTGAGGAGGCTCATCCTTGGAATATGCAAGCCAAGTTTTATAGTGTAAGGATCACCGCATAGTTATGCATGAATAATAATATTTATGGAGTACTAATGTGACAATGGAGTATGAGTGTGGATCTTTCAAAAGGAATAGTAGTGTTGCCCCTTCTCTCTTTTTCTCTTTTGTCTATTTTTTGTATTTTTGTGGCCTCTTTGGCTCTTTATATTTATCTTTCATTTGTCCTATTTGGGATCCTTTAATTTGTCCTCTTTGGGATATTTTCCTCACTTAAGGGCAACACTCTATATTTTACAAGAATATAGAAGATCTTCACACTTTACAAGAAGTAAACATAAAGAAAGATGAAAACTATCATGATGTATGCAAATGTATGCCTCTGCCAGTGTTGCAGGATTCACAATGATACTAGCGCATCATGTAGCAATAATAAGGGCAAAGCCCAACTAGCATGCGGCTCCTTGATCAAGCGAAATCATGTATGACATGAAGATCAAGTCATGAGAGGGTGGATGTTTCATGGCAATGTATCTCGGATAGGCTATGGAAATGCTTTGATATGTAGGTATGGTGGCTGTTTTGAGGAAGATATAAGGTGTTTTATGATGACAGAGCGTATCATGCCATGGCTTTGGATGCACTGGCGAAGTATGAGCCAACTCTCAAGATGAGAAAGGGCATTGCACGGTACCGAAGAGGCTAGAAAATTATGGAAGGTGGAAGTGCCAACAATCGAATACTCGCATTAGTCCAAAGAAATCATGCACTTATTATCGGTAACTCTCTATCTAATCAGGAGCTTCACAAAGAGAAAAGTATCCCGAGGAGGAGTGTATGGGGGTTTGGTTATCCTTGCGCATCCTCGACCCACGGTACGTGAGGGTACTCTATATATTCCAACCCTTCCAGAGGTTAGCGATCCATCTAGTAGCTAGACTTCTCAACTATTTTTTGTAGTTTTTGAAAATAAGCACGTATTTCCCAAAATACGACACCTATAACTAATAGGCTCAAGCTCATGGCACCCTAATGTCCAAACATTACTCTAATCAATACCTCGAAACTATTGAATGTTACTACTACACTTGTAATAGAAACCTTAATTACCTACTCATGCAAGACACACAACTCAGTGCAACAAGACCACTCTCTAAAAAAGATAAGCATGATAACGCAAGAGAGTTCCTAGAACAACCTAAACAAAAGCTCTTAAAAAGATAAGCATGAAAACTAAGAGCTAAGCATGGCATCAGCTACGAAAAGATAAAGAACACACACAAAAAGATAAGCATGAAAACCTATGTTGTGTTCTAGGGTGGAGTGGAGTGTGTTTCTCTCCCAAACAATGAAGGCTAGGATCCAACTTGTGATGAATAGCAAGAAAAACTAAAATAAACTAAAAATTAAAGAGCGAGACTCTCCAAGTTTAGCACATAACATATGAAGCGATAAAAATATAGCATGGAGAAGGACGAACTGATGATTGTTGATGGAGAAGGGGATGCACAGGGGCATCCCCAAGATTAGACGCTTGAGTCTCCTTGCATATTTACAGGGGGTGCATGGGGGCATCCCCAAGCTTGAGAGCTTGACACTCCCGACTCTTCTTTCATCATCTCCCTTCGCATACCTGAAAACTCCCTTCATACAAAACTCATCATAAGATGATTCGAGTAGTTAGTACCCATGATAAAATAATTTTTGTCCACTATAAATAAATATATTCTTGAAGAGATACTGTTTCTCAAGATTTCCAAAAAGTTTCTTTTAAAGAAAAAGAAAGCTTAAGGTTTGAAAAACGACGAAAACGCAAAATGTGGCAGAATCTTTGAAAAACAGACCAGCAGGTAGTAAATAATTGTTTTAGGGTACTTCTGCACCTCAAATAAAAAACTTAGAACATGCGCACGAAAAATAATTTTATAGATCATGATTTCAAAAAAATCAGGTAAAAAAGATGATCTGGTGATTTATGGCTAATTTTTCCGTCAAGGGGACATAATCTGTTTCTGGACAGCATGTTGCAACTTTTGAACTTTCATGCAATCGGAGGCTAAAACTTGGCACAAAGCTTGAAAATAAATATACAATGATGTTTCTATAGTAGTAACAAGCATCAAGACCACTAAAACTGAAAGTAAAAACATCTTGGGTTGCCTCCCAACAAGCGCTTTCTTTTATGCCTTTTAGCTATGCATGATACAAAGAAGAGGAATGAAAATTCATCATAGTTATCGGAGTTATAAATACCTTCAAATGTTTCCTCAACAAGTTCGTCCTTATTTCTTTTAGGAAAGTGATATGTACCTTTCGCCTTTCCACGTAAGCATATGTGTGCCTTACCTATATCAATGAAGCCTTTTACGGCTCGGAGGAATCCCTTCGAAGCACTATGTTTCCTTGGTTTGGCTCCAATGATCAAGAACTCAACCGTTGCACTCCTTTTAAAAATGTAACCTGGACATCTTTTACCTTTCCCTGGATCTCATAAATATCTCCATTATCATGTTCATGATAAGATGACAAATTGTCCATGTTTAATAATTTTCAAGAATGATATACAACTTTTGGCATATCACAATATCACAATAAGGATGATAGTTTTGGTTAAAGATGCTAATATTAACAAAAGGCTCCCAATCATTTTCTACCTCCAAAATATCTTTCTTATTGGGCTTGGGTTTCTCTACTTATCTCAAATCTAGAGCACCCATTCTCTTTTCAATAGTAGCAAGTATATCTATAACAGTATCAAAACTACGAACATAAAAAAATAACTAGATAGACCATGTATAATATCAAGAGCTCTAGCTTCATCACACTCTAAGAAATCTCATTAAACTATAATATCAAGAGAGTGTTTACACCATCTAAAAAGACCATGGTAAAAATTTCTAAGCAAAAATTTTATAGGTATCTAAGGCATAATTCTTCTATGTGCATCAAAAATTCTGTCCCATGCCTTCTTCATATTTTCTCCATCCCTTTTATGGAAATCTCGAATTTCTGATTCCCTCAAACCACCAAGTCCTAACATGCTTGACTAAACAGAAAGGACAACAAAAAGCAAGATAACTATTTTTTGGGGGTTTTTGATAAAGGACACTAAGATAAAAACTGAAAGGTAAATTAACAAGACTAAAAATCAAAGGTAAGAGAGAGTGTGCAACTTCCCTATCTTGAAGATTGGAGTCCCCGGCAACGGTGCCAGAAATTTAGCTTGATGGCACTATTATAGTGCTCCTCGTTGGCTACCCCAAGTGGAAGGTTGAGATGTAGCTAGCCGTAAATTTCCCTCGGTGAAGATACCAAGGTTATCGAACCAGTAGGACTCTGAATGCTGCAAGTAGGCGTCAACGACGCCAGAGATTAAGTTGCTGAGTAAGACAAGTTGAGGTCAATATCTCCGACCTTGTTGTTTACAAAGGATTAAACGCAAGGGGATAATAGTAGTGATAATGATAGCAACTGAAAGTAAAGGTAGTAAATAAAGTGGA
Organism: Bromus sterilis; assembly: GCA_950022295.1. Taxonomy (NCBI): domain Eukaryota; kingdom Viridiplantae; phylum Streptophyta; class Magnoliopsida; order Poales; family Poaceae; genus Bromus; species Bromus sterilis. The sequence continues at coordinate 188,650,150 of OX465599.1, read as the reverse complement.
GGTGTAAATAGTGGTGGAAATATGGACCGGGATCCCATGATTTTCACTAGCGATGTCTCTCTGCCAAAAGACGATAAAACAACTAAGCTGGGTGAACACATTATAGCTGGGCAATTGACAGGATTGTAAATGCACCACAATGCTAATTATGCTACTTGAAAGTAAGAGGCTCAAAAGTATGGGCAGTACGCTAAGACAAGTAGACCGAAATCCATCTGTATCTACACACTAATCATCCACCTTGAGATATCTATCCAGAACATCTCGCTGGTATTAAGTTGCGAGCCCCACCAAAAGTGTAAACTCAACGCAACAGACAATTGCATTAACAATCTATGCGTAAGGTAAACAATCCTTTTAACTGGGGTTACAAGCATCGTTGTTTTCTCCCTGGTGGAAACAACACATCCCTTAGTCTCATGTGTATTTCACTCAAGCTAGACATCGGGGGGCATGAATCCACAATCATGCATAACGCTCCCTCTTGGAGTTACTATCTACTACTTGGCCAAAGCAATAAAAAACAACAGAGAACATGCAAGAATTACTCAAGAACAAAATATAAAAGGTAAACCAAATATATAACTCATCACGATCTGAACATAATCTCATAATCCATTGGATCCCACCAAACACAGCATAGTAACAGCAGGAAAATTGCATAGGTGCCTTGATCATGTAGGGCAGCTCACAAGGACTAAACATTGAAGACCAAGATTGGAGAGAAGACATCACACAGCTACTGGTCCTGGACCCATGGTCCAAGGGGGACTACTCACGGCACATCCGGGAAGCGTACATGATGGTGGAGAAGCTCCTGGAGGTCAATCCTCCCTCCTGCATGGTGCCCGGATGAGGTCTTATGGTGCTCCAAATCATGGAAGCGTGGCGTCGGTGGAACATAGAGGTAACTCGCGATGCGGGGTTCTCCTCGAGAGTTTCCTCGACGAAGAGGTAATATAGGCCAAAGGGGGCATCCAGGAGTGGGCCAGAGCGCCCAGGCACCATGGTGGTGCGGCCAGGGGGGTGGCCGCGCCACCTGGTCGCCTGGGTGCCAGGTGGGCTCCCCTGGCCCTCCTTCGGGGATCCTGAAGCTTCCGTTCTGCTGATTTTTATTCTGATTTTTTTTTATTTTTTCAGGCTATAAAAATTGGGGTAAGAGACCGACAACTTAAAGACATCAGCAGACAGAAACTGGCACTGTGTGCACTGAGTTAGTAGGTTAGTACAAATATGTGTAAAATGATATGTAAGTGTAGCAAGACATGTAGCAATGTCACATAAAAGTTCATGGAACAAGCATAAATAATGGATACGTTTGGGACGTATCAGTATAGAACCCCTAAAAAAAGAGCCCGCATCGCAAAATTCGCCACTGTTCCGCTGCCGCCGCGATCCCGAGATAGGATTCTCCAGAAGACCTCGTCCCGACACCCTGCCAGAGGGAGGATTTATCTTCGGGAGCTTCTCCACCACCATGAGCACTTCCCGGATGTGTCGTGAGTAGTCATCCTGGGACCATGCGTCCGTGACCCTACATGATCAAGGCATCTATGTAATCTTTCTGTCGTTGCTATACTGTGTTTGCTAGGATCCTATGGATTATGAGATTATGTTCAGATCGTGATGAGTTATATATTTGGTTCTCCTTTTATATATTTGTTCTTGAGTAATTCTTGCATGTTCTCCGTTGATTTTAATTACTTTGGCCAAGTAGTAGATAGTAACTCCAAGAGGGAGCATTATGCTTGATTGTGGGTTCATGCCCCCCCCCCCCGATGTCTAGCTTGAGTGACAGAAACATGAGACTAGGGGATGTGATGTTGCCACTAGGGAGAAAACAACGGTGCTGGTAACCGCGGTTGCAATGATTTTTTAACTTACGCAAAGTTTGTTAATGGAGTTGTCTGTTGCTTTGGGTTTACACTTTGGGCGGGGCTCGTAACTTAATACAAGTGAGATGGTCTGGATAGATATCTCAAGATGGATCATTAGTGAGTAGATGCTGATGAATAAACGGTCTACTTGTCTTGGCATACTGCCCATACGATTGAGCCTCTAACTTTCTTGTAGCATAATTACCATTATGGTGCGTTTATAATTCTATCAGTTGCACATATGTAATTTCTTCAACCAGCTTAGCTATTTTATCGTCTTTTGGTAGAGAGACTTCACTAGTGAACATCATGGGACCCTGGTCCATATTTCCACCATTGTTTACACCTCCGCTATTTATTTCTTTATTTCCTTTTAGTTGCAATCACTACTACTATTTCCCGCTTGTGTTTGATCGTTTGTAATCAACAAGACTGGAGAGATTGACAACCTTCGGTATAAACGGCGCCATTGTTTGCTTTACCACCTACTTGAAGAACTTGGCGTCCTACTGGTCGACTCAAACCTTGGTATCTTCGCAAAGGGAAATTTGCTACTAGCTACATCTCAACCTTCCACTTGGGGTAGCCAACTAGGGGCGAGAAGCCATCAAGACAATTTTTGGCGCCGTTTCCTGGGACTCCAGTCTACAAGATAAGGGAGTTGCACATTATCTTTTACTTTTGCTTTTTAGTCTTGTTAGTATACTTTCTAGGTTTTTCTTGTGTGTATTATATAGAAAACAAAAAAAATAGTTGCTACCTTTTGTCTTTTTATTTGTCTACCTACTAATGCAATCTTTACCAAGGGTGTGGAACCACCCAAATATGGTAGGATGGACATGTTTCACTTGGATCGTCTTCGATCAATTAGTGTTCGCGCTAAAACCCAACCAACTTTGTTGAGGGAAAATAATTGGATGAGCATGCTCATTATACACGGAACCGCCTATCTCAGAAAGGGAAACACTTATGGGATCAAATACAAGTTTCTTATTGCTATGCTAAATCTTTGTCACACATTTATGATTTCACTTGTTGTTCTAAAATAGATCGTAAACACCTTTCATTCCAATGTGAGTTTAAAGAAAATGAGACATATCTTTTTATGCTAAAGGTTTTTATGATTACTTTGATGTTGAAAAGATTGAAGAATGTGTTGCTTTTAAAGGTGCTTATGAGATTGCCTCTTTTATTGAAAAGTATTACCATCACTAGTAGAAAACATGGCTTTGGTTCAGACGTGGCCAGCCCATTAGTCCCGGTTCAGTCACGAAGCGGGACCCATGGGGGCATACGTCCCGGTTCGTGCGCCCAGGGCGCCGGCCGGGCCTCGTGGGGCATTGGTCCCGGTTCGTCTGGACCCATTAGCCCCGGTTCCAGACACGAACCGGGACGAATGGGCCTCCATCCATTGGTCCCGGTTCGTAGTTGGAACCGGGACTAAAGGCCAACCTTTAGTCCCGGTTCCAGCTACGAACTGGACCAATGATGGCGCTTCCTCTTCCCACGCTTCGTCCCGAGGCGGTTTCTTCGTATAAGCGTGCGGCGCGAACCCGACGAGCTTCCCGGAGTACAAATCACACGCACGTACAAGCTAGCAAAACTAGCTTGATGGATGGATGCACACTAGCGTGTACTAGTACATGTCTGCACCGGCTACTAATTCTTGTTAAGCGACTCGACGGAAACAAAAGCGGAGGAAACCGATGTATAGCTACAGGAGCTTGTCGCCCCTGTTAGAAAACTTTGTATTGCTTTTCTTTTTTCGGTGTGTTACAAGGCTGGGGATACAGGGGTATATAAAGAAGCAAACCTAGCTACTGGGAGACGGTTTCCGGTCCGTACCGGACACAGAAAACCGAAACCGAGTTTAACTCCTACATTCACCTCTTTAAACACGGTTTCCGTGCTTTACGGCTTGGACGCCGATCCTTTCTCGCATCTCCAAAAACTTCTGTCGTTCGAGAGACTTCGTGAGAATATCGGCAAGTTGATCTTTCATGTTCGCATGTTGAACCTCGATCATCCCTTCCTCTATGCACTCCCGGATGTAGTGGAACTGGACATCTATATGCTTGCTCCTCTCATGATGAACTGGATTCTTGCACAATGAGATCGCAGCTTGGTTGTCAATCTTGAGTAATACCTTCTGCTCCTTTCGCTTTGTAAGATTAGTTAGAAGTCTTCTCAGCCACACAGATTGACAAGCCGCCGTACCTGCCGCTATGTATTCTGCTTCGCATGAAGACCGTGCAACTACCTTTTGCTTCTGAGAATTCCAGCTGATCGGATTTGGTCCTAGGTAATATACCATGCCCGTTGTGCTCTTCCGATCATCAACATCACCTGCCATGTCGCTGTCTGAATAACCGTGAAGGAACAAACCTTCCTTTCCCTTTCGATATGTGCATCCAAGATCGATGGTGCCTTTCACATAGCGCAAGATTTGGTTGACCGCGCTCATGTGTTCGGTCGTCGGATTCTCCATGAAACGACTCACGATCCCGACTGAATATGCCAAGTCAGGTCGAGTATGCACCAAATATCTTAGACTGCCCACAATGCTTCGATACATTGTGGTGTCCACCGGCGGATTTGAGCTTGACTTGCTCAACTTGTGACGTTGGTCCATTGGAGTTTGTACCTTGTAGCAATCTGTCATGCCACACTTGTCCAATAACTTGACCGCGTACGCCGATTGACATAGGGAAATCTCACCGGAGCTTTGCTTCACTTCGATGCCTAAGTAATAGCTGAGTAATCCCAGATCGCTCATGCTAAACTTCTTCTTCATCTGCGCCTTGAAAACATCAATCTCTTGCGCGCTATCTCCGGTGATAATCAGATCGTCGACATATACTCCAACTAGCAGATTTGAACCTTTGGAGTTCTTCGTATAGACTGCATGCTCGAGGGGACATCTCTTGAACCCGAGAGAGACCATACTTTGGTCCAACTTTGTGTTCCAAGCTCTTGGCGCTTGCTTCAGCCCATATAGTGCCTTCTTGAGCTTGTAAACTTTCTGTTCTTCGCCTTTCTTCTCGTAGCCGAGGGGTTGTTCCACGTACACTTCTTCTGTGAGATCACCGTTGAGGAAAGCGGATTTAACATCCATGTGATGAACCTTCCAATCCTCTTGTGATGCCAAGGCTAGGAGCAGCCTCACAGTCTCGAGTCGAGCAACTGGTGCAAACACCTCCTCATAGTCGACTCCTTGACGTTGTACGTAGCCCTTTGCGACGAGTCTTGCCTTGTACTTCACAATAGCACCTTGCGTGTCTTTCTTTAACTTGTATACCCACTTCAAACCTATGGCCTTATGGTTCGAAGGTCGGGTTACCAAAGTCCACGTGCCGTTGCTCTCAATCGCCTTCATCTCCTCGTCCATGGCGTGCATCCAGCTTGGATTCTTGCTCGCCTCTACGAAGTTCGCCGGCTCCTCAACTCCGAGCAAACATAGTCCGGAGTACTCGAGCGTAACTGGCTTTGCTTTCTTGTAGATTTCTTCGAGGGTCTTGTAGCGATGAGGCCCGGAAGAATCCGTGGCTTGCGAAGGAGGCGACACAAATTGTGCCGGCGTTGATGCATTTGAGGAAGATGATGGAGTCTCGTGTGATACCGTTTTGTTGGCATCCTTGTTGTCGTGACCATGACCATCATCTTGATTGTCGTTGTCACCTCCGAGATCTCCACTCGCGTTGTGCGCGTCGTTGTCGGTATCTTGCGACCCTTGCGCATCGTCATTGGCGTCGGCACCATGGTGATTGCCTCCATCGTGATCACCTTGGTTGGGCGTTCCGCCATCCACCTGTACAACCTGTTCTGCATCATCATCATCTGGAAATTCAACCATGAACGTGTTACCATTTGGAGCGTCGTCGTCGTTTGATGAGCCCCAATTCCACGCTTGTTTTTCTTCAAACACAACGTCGCGTGAAACTCTTAGACGTTTGGTTCGTGGATCGTAGAAGCGGTATGCCTTGGTGCCCGAATTCCTCTCGTATCCGATGAACACCATCTTGGTGCTGCGATCGGCCAGCTTTGAGAGGTGTGGCTCTGCCGTCTTCACATGTGCCACGCACCCGAACGTCCGTAGATGAGACACACTCGGCTTACGTCCGTAAATTGCTTCATACGGAGTCTTGCCGATCACCGCCTTCGTTGGAGCCCGGTTGAGAAGATAGACCGCCGTCGTGACATCTTCTCCCCAAAAGACCCCTGGCATGTTCTTGCTCTTGAGTAGGCTTCTCGCCATGTCCACGACGGTACAATTGCGTCTTTCAACAAGACCATTCTGCTGCGGCGTATAAGGTGCCGTGAGGAACCTCTTTATGCCAATCTTCTCGCAGTAGTCGTTGAACTCGTTCGACGTAAATTCCCCGCCGCGATCAGTCCGAAGAGCGCGAACCTTCAACTTGTGTTCCATCTCCGTTGCAGCCTTCAGTTTCTTGAAAGCTTCAAATGCCTCGTCTTTAGATCGTAGGAGGACGACCCACATGTATCTCGAGTAGTCATCTACCACAAGGAAAAAGTACTTCTTTCCCGCGTGAGTTGCTGGGGTGATAGGTCCACATAAATCACCATGTAGCAGCTCAAGTGCGTTACTTGCACGATAGGTAGACTGAGCAGGGAACGGCTTGCGGTGTTGTTTTCCAACCAAACACCCATCACATACTCGATCAACATGGTCGATGATTGGCATCCCAGACACCATCTCCATCTTCAACATCTTCTTCAGGGCGTAGAAGTTAACATGTCCAAATCTGGCATGCCATAACCACGAATCATCATCACTCTTGACGAGCCAACACTCCGGTTGAGTAGGATAGAGGGTGAGAATATAGAGCCTGTTCCGTGTGCGGTTTACACGCACTAGCACGTGTCGGAGCTTATCGAAGATCGTCATCACTCCGTACTCAATATGCACCTTGCATCCAATCTCGTCCAGTTGTCCGATAGAGATGATGTTGCTGCGAAGCTGTGGGATGTAGTATACTCCGGTGAGAATGCGATGTTCGCCGTTGAGACCCATGAAGAGAATAGAGCCCTGCCCGCAAATCTCCACAGTTGAGCCATCACCGAATTTTACCGAGCCTTTGACATCATATTCAAGGTCGAGGAATTTCTCCTTGCATCCCGTCATGTGGTTACTAGCACCTGTGTCCAGATACCATGACACGTTCTGATTTCCGGATAACTTTGGTACCACCTTCTTCTCATGAAGTAGCACCTCCCGGGTTGGTTTTGCAACCACCGTGTTGACGATCTCACAAACTTCGGCCATCAGAAGACCCGGATGGTCGTCTTCCTACGTCGCCAAATTTTCTTTGATCTCACGCTTGTTAGGCTTCGGACAATCCCTTGCAAAGTGACCCATCTCATTGCAGTTGTAGCACTTGACCTTCGACATATCAAAGTTCCGTGGCTCCTGCTCGTTAGATCGGCCGGCCTTTCCACTACCTTGTGGCTTGCCTTTTCCTTTGCCTTTTCTGATGTATCCGTCTCCCTTCGTGTTACTTGAACCTTTGCCATCGTTGCGTCTCCAGTTGCTACTTGGGGTCTCCCACTCTCTGCGTGAGTACAGGAGTTGATCTCCGCCTCTTCCGTTGCCTTTCCGACAGCCGCGAGCGTTCTCTTCCCATGTCCGCAGGCGTCCGATCGCCTCCGTTATGGTCATGCTCTCGATGTCGGTAATTTGCTCAAGCGTGCCGATGATGTATGTGAATTTATCAGTCACAGAACCGAAAAATTTCTCCACAATCTCGACTTCATCGAGCTTTGCACCCAGCGCGCGGATCTCTCCCACCAGAGTAGTTAGACGCATGGCGTAGTCGTTCACCGATTCAGTTTCCTCCATCTGCAACTTGTGAAGTTGGCGCTTCAGCACTTGTGCCCGAGCATTCGTGACGCGATCTTCTCCAATCCTCATCTCTTTGAGTGCGTTCCATGCCTCTCTTGCCGTCTCGTACTCCGCCAATGTCATCAGCACGGAGTCCGGTACAGACTGGGCTATGGCGGCCATGGCACCTTCGTCGCACTCATCGTCGACGTCGTCGTCGGTGACTGCCTGCCACACTCGGAGGGTTCGGAGAATAATCTTCATCTTTACGGCCCACACACCGTAGTTGGTGTCGGTCAGCATCGGGTACTGGATGGGGATGTTGCGATGCGCAGTTACGTTGGCGCCGCCCATTCCTCCACCGCTCGTCGCTGACTTCCCGCCCTTCTTCACCTTTCCGCCGGTCTTGTTCTCCTTGGAGCCGTCGTTGCCGGACTTGTCCCTCTTTGAGCCGTCGTTGCCGGACTTCATCCCCTTGGAACCGCCTTTGCCGGCCTTGCTCGTCTTGGAACCGTCGTTGCCGGACGCTACGGACTCCACGTCGCTCATCGTGGATCGTCGAGGCTCTGATACCAATTGTTGGCTTTAGATCGCTAGATCAATTCACCGGAGTACAAATCACATGCACGTACAAGCTAGCAAAACTAGCTTGATGGATGGATGCACACTAGCGTGTACTAGTACATGTCTGCACCGGCTACTAATTCGTGTTAAGCGACTCGACGGAAACAAAAGCGCAGGAAACCGATGTATAGCTACAGGAGCTTGTCGCCCCTGTTAGAAAACTTTGTATTGCTTTTCGTTTTTCGGTGTGTTACAAGGCTGGGGATACAGGGGTATATAAAGAAGCAAACCTAGCTACTTGGAGACGGTTTCCGGTCCGTACCGGACACAGCAAACCGAAACCGAGTTTAACTCCTACAATACATACACTACTCACGTAACCCATCCATCTAGCCACAACCCCATACCAAGAACACAAGCAGGGGAAGATCACATTCGATGGAACTCTAAGCACGCAGAAGAGAAGGTCGCAAGGCCAGGCCAGGAGGAGAGAACTCACAGGGCTGGAGGAGAAGGCCAAGGCGTCGGTGATGAAGGTCGAGCTCGCTGAAGCACATGTGCGCACGACGGCAGAAACATGGACGCGAAACTCACCTTTTCGGAGGGTAGGGCTTTGATCTAGGATAAATATACACACCACACGTTCGGACGTTTCCTCCCTGCCCGAACGCTCGTCCTACCGTTGGATACTGTGCACTAATCGCTACGCTAAGTACGTTGGTACGTCATCAATTTGAAATCGTTTCGGGCGAACCGCGTCTGCCACACACTCTTTCTTTTCACTGCCTACTAGTACGTATGTACAAGGGCAGCTTTTAGCCTTTTCAAACTTTAAAAAGTTTTATCTCTTAAATAAAAAATCCGTTCAAAATTCGGTTTGTACCATTAAATCCGTCGCGACAGATCTTCGAAACTAGACCCCATATTGACATGTTTTGGTAACTTTTGTTTCGACCAAAAATTGCCATGCCATTCACACTTAAATTGTCATGTTGTTTGTACTAAATTTTCCATGATTTGTTTCATCTATTTTTTCGCTAGATTTAAAGCTACCATTGGTTTTCAGATACTTTTCACTCATCAGCGAGCATCCCGGAGAGATACGTAGAGTAGATATCCGCCGGTTGGGAGGGGGTGTGAGGGGGGGGGGTTATGATGGACGACATGGTGGGGTTCCCATTGTTTTTTCAACTGTTTTTTACTCATCAGCTAGGACTCCAGAGTATTGCATCAATGACCAGTGTACCCCCGGGCAGATATCCGGCGGTCAAGAGGGGGGGTGGGGTGACGGTGCATGGTATGACGTGTTCTTGGGATATATATGCGTCGAGGAGATTCACCGGCGCACCTCAACTGCGACGGCGAGGGATGGGGATGTGGTTCCGGGTGGAGCGGTTGTCGGTCTTGCAATGTTACGTTGGTAGCGAATCTACCATACGACAACGACAATTTGTATTAATACATCGAGGATCCTAGAGAGCTACGACGACAACTCGTGAACCCCGAGAAGATATCCGATGTGCGCCGGGGGGGTGATGCGCGGTAACTCTTAATTATAGGACATGGCAATTCTTATTTTGTTGGACATGGCAATTTTTAGTAGAACATGGAAAAATTGCCATGGTTTCAATTCTTATTCGTAGGATATGGAAATTATTATTGATCAGACATAGCCATTCTTATTCGTAGGACATGGCAATTCTTATTCATCAAACATAGCAATTCTTATTCGTAGGACATGGCAATTCTTATTCGTAGGACATGGCAATTCTTATTCACCAGACATGACAATTCTTATTCGTAGGACATGACAATTCTTATTCATAGGACATGGAAATTCTTAGGGCACGACAATTCTTATTCATTGGACTTGGCAATTCTTATTCATAGGACATGGCAATTCTTAGTAGAATATGACAAAACTTCCATGGTTCTAATTCTTATTCGTAGGACATGACAATTCTTATTCATCATACATAGCAATTCTTATTCGTAGGACATGGAAATTCTTATTCATAGGACATGGCAATTCTTACTAGAAGGACACGACAATTCTTATTCATTGGTCATGGAAATTCTTATTCGTAGGACATGGAAATTCTTAGTAGTAGGACATGGCAATTCTTACTGGTAGGAAATGGCAATTCTTAGTAGTAGGACATGGCAATTCTTATTGGTAGGACATGAAAATTTTTATTTGTACAACATGGCAATTCTTGTTCGTAGGACATGGAAATTTATTTTTCATTTGAGAATGTAATTCTTCTTTTGTGTGACGCGGAAATTCTTGTTTGTTGGCTATGACATTTTTTTATTTTACGTGACATGGCATTGGTTATATATGGATATGGTAATTCTTATTTGTACGACATGGAAATTCTTATATTGCGGAACATGAACATGGCAAATTTTCCATCCATAATATAGGCGGCAACGGCAGCGAGCTACGATGATGGATGCGTCGATGGTGGCGAGATACGACGACGACAACGGCAAGTTGCGGCGACAACGGCGAGCTGCGGAGATAACGACGAAAACGTTCGGTACTAGCACCCTTGAACCTGACGTTCGACGATGGCGACAACGATGGTGCCAACGATGGCAGGGAGCTGCGGAGATAACAACGAAAGTGGCAAGTTGCGCGAGCTACGCCAAAGATGACGACGGCGAGCTGCAGCGAGCGACGACGGCGGTAGGCTACAACAATGACAACGATGGAGGTGGCGAGCGACAACGGCAAGTTGCAGCGATAACGGCAAGCTAAGGTTACGACGTCGACTATAAGCTACGACGACAGTGTCGATGTCGTCGATATGTAACGGAAGATGCCATGGGGATGGTTAAAGAGGGGGATAAACCGAGGTTAGTGTCGCTGGTACCGGAATCGAGAATGTGAACACACGGTGAGACACCACGATGTACCCAGGTTCGGGGCTCTCCGTAAAGATAACACCCCTAGTCCTGCCGAGCTAGCTATATGCAATAACTCTGGCTACAATAAATGCTCCTTGAGCTGTTTGAGAGGAAGGAGAAGAGGGCCCTAAGCACAACTCTCTCCAGGCTCTCTCTATGGTGGGTGAGATTGCAATAAGTGCTCCGTCCTCCGTCACGCAGGAGGGGTACCCGGGGCTCTTATACGCCGAGCCCAGGGTACAAAGGTAAATGTACCAAGGGGAGGGCCCAGCTGTCAGCCTCAGACAAGCTAGGGATCTCACATCGTGTTCTCCCGGATAACCCGGTGTAGACTTGCGGCTCACCATACCGCTATCTTGTAGACCTCGGTAGTGAACGGTGGAGCTAGAGACCTAGTCCTGTCGTCCTGTCCGCGTGATCGGCGCTGGAGGAGACCGCACGCCCTCTGACAGTCCCGATCTTCAGGGATTGCGCATTGAATGCTCTTGTCCCAGATGTCTGACCTGTAATTCTGCTTAGATGTTACTCTGTTTACTTCGGCCTAATGCTTCCTGGTGAGGCCGATTGCGCCCTCTCTGGGGCAATCGGCCCTCAACTTGAATAGATCGGCCCACTTCTTGCTTACTCTTGATTAGCTCGGCCTTGATTAGATCGGCGACCATCAGGTCGGTGATCTTTGCCTTGATGAATTGTTTCCCCTGGGTGACCCTACCCAACGGTCATTCTCCCGACAGTAGCCCCTGAAGCTACGGAGGTCCCGCCGAACTCAGAGATGGCGAGGCCTGCACAACTTCCTTCTATACTTCTGAAATGCCGAATCTCTATTTCTGACCGACTGATCTCAATAGGCCGATTCCTCGCTATCTGCCGATTGCTCTTGGTCTTCTCGACCGATCTGCCCAAAAGTTAGTTTGACTGGAAAGTTGACTGAATTTGCCGCTTTGAATTCGCCGTGGAATAAGGGATGTCGTGCCATGATTTGACATGCCATAACCGCTGCCTCGACCCACGCGTGCACGTCCCGTCCTAACGGGGATTAACCCCGACAAATCCCATGGTCAGAGACCCTGGGTTAGTCATGAGAGACACAGGTTGGACGATAGCTCGTCGGCAAACAGGAAGGCTCGCTCCTGCTCGATATTATTGATGGGGGAGATGCAATTACAGTGGAGGCCAAGGATGGAGCGCTCAAGGCTAGGGTTACAGGTGAGATTCGATATCTTAGGCGTCACCCCTCCTAGCCCTTATATACCGGGCCAGGTCTCGGGGAGTCCCTCTACGCGTACAAGTATGCTTTCCTAACCCTAGATTGCTCCATACGGTAGGTCCTCGCACCTTCCTTGCGAGTTGCAGACTCCTACGTTGGTACCAACTAGCGGGCTGAGGCTATTTCTTCATGGGCTTTCATGGACACCAGGTAGGCTCATCCGTAGGAGTCGTGGGGTCACCCCCTCGTCAGTAGCCCCCGAGTGCCTGGGGGACTCGAAGAGTCGCGCAGGGACTCGAGTACATTCATTCGTCGCTCTTTGGTATGCACGGTTTATCCGCGGGTCGCTGGCAGTCTGGTGGGCATGACAAAACATGTTTCAAGGGATGCTAAGATGAAAGGGCCCAAGGAGTCGACGGGTCGAGCCTTGGTTAATTGCACTAGGGCAAATACCACAGTAGCCCAATCAAACCCACGTCCCTCGACGTGAGCTTGGAACACTGGTGTCGAGCAAAAGTCCGGCCGCTTCAGGTCTTACGGTGTTCATTTGACGCCAGTAATGCGTGTAGACTAAGGCGCGTCCGCCCGGCTTTTCTATCATGCTCTGCGCATGGGAAAGGTTGGGAGTGAAATCGCTCTTCGGCAAGTCCCAGCCCGGCCGTACTTTGCAGCGGGGTCTTACCTACACGCTAATCTTGCGTGGCATCTGGGCACAGTGCATCGTGTTCCAGGAAGGTGTAGTTTTGAGGCGCGGAGCCTTATAGCATTGCACCCGCTTGGAACAAGACATCAAGCGAGCTGTTCACTCATTCACCCGAGGAGCTTTGTTTCGAGTGCTCAGTCGGGGGGTTATTCGCGAGTAATCACTCGAACGCCGTTTCGGCTCTTCAGGTGAGGGAGCACCCGGGACTCTTAGCACCGTATGGTCTTGGTGAATGCTTGTTTGTCTTACGTCAGATTGAGGGAGCACCCGAGACCCTCATAAGTGCGAGTGTTCACTCGAGCACGTGGACAACCTTTAGGTGAGGGAGCACCCGGGACTCTTATGATGTACGCTCCCGATGGGAGTAAGATGTTTTTTCTTCATCGAGAAAAAGATCTGAGAGATGGGATCTGAGGGCCTTGATGGCGTACTCAGTACGCCTTGCTATGATATGACGTTGGAGTGGTCTTCTGCAACTTTTTGACCGCTGCGGTCTGTCGTGGGAAATGACTTGGCGATGTCCTGCCGAAATTTTCGCGTCGTGCGATCATGGTCCTTTTTTTGTGCATAGTGGGCGGTGTTGTTACTGCGCCGGTTGGATTTTCCATACTTCTTGCCTCTGTATGGGGTCGTGCCACGTTTTACTGGGCAAAAAAGGTTGCGTGGTGGCCCGTCTTGCTAGGCTCTTGGAGTTAAATACCATGTGGCTGGGTAAGTTTTTTGTTTTACCCAGCCATTGCCTTTCTCCTCTTCCTCTGCTTCCTTTGTGTTCTAGAGCTTTCGTCTTTTCTCTTCTGCCTGCTGCTGTGAGATCTATGTCCAAGAGCTCCCGTGCTGCTATCGAGTCGGCCAAGATGTCCGGCAAGTGGGAGCGCTCCTCTTTCGGGGTTGGAGATCTAGAGGCACTGGTCGCTGATGGCGTGGCGGTGGAGGGCGATGTGCGCCTTCCTGGTGAAGAGTCAATTCCTGCGTCGGCGGCGGACGAGCGAGTATGCTTGCTTCCAGGCTTTCTTCCACCGAGGGTTTGCTCTTCCGCTGCATCCATTTGTCCGGGGCTTGCTGTATTCTTATCGGCTTCATTTGCATGACCTGACTCCCAACGGGATTTTGCACATTGCGTGTTTCATCACTCTTTGCGAAGCTTTCCTGGGGATTTACCCCCATTGGGGACTTTGGAGGCGCCTTTTTAGTGTAAGAAGGACGAACTCTGAGTACGCCGTGGGTCGAGTGGGTATCTTCATTGGGGATAAACATTCGTATTTTGACTTGGAGAAGATCGATTCTGTTAGTGGCTAGCGTAGGGGCTGGTTTTATCTGAAGGATCGCTTCGTTGTTGGTCAACGCTTTGCTCTTGCTTCTTTCAATCCGAGCACTCGGGCGGTCAGACAGTCTTCGTGGTCTCATTCTTTGACCGAAGTGGAGTCGTCCGCGCTGACTCCGTTTTTGGAGAGGATTTCTGTGTTGAAGGATAACTTGACTGGTGGTCAGCTTATCTCGGTTTTTGTGGGGAGGCGAGGTCAACCGTTGCAGCATCGAGATCGTCCTATGTGGCAGTATGAGGGACTCGGTGACTCGATGAGATGCTCGCCTGATGTGCTGGATCCTGATGCCTTGCTGGCTCGCATCCAGCATGTGACCAAGTGCTCGAGTATTTCCGAGATGCGCCTTGTCCTTCCATATGCTTCTGATCGTTCTCCACCGCCGGTTGGTGCTCGTGTTCATTCGTTTGTCCGGCCTAGTACCTTGTGTTGCTATTGAAATTGCTTGCTTTGTAGGGCCATGCTCCGGTGCCGTGTAATCCTCCGAAGCTGGAGGACGCCGATATTCTTGAAGAGCCTGATGCTTCCGCAGCTGAAAATGTTGCACCGGCTCTTAATGTTGAGATTGTTCTAGTGGAGACTGGAGATAGTGAGGACACGAGTCCCTTTCGAGTGAAGCGATCACGTCCTTTGGGTGCTGAAGATTATGCTGCGTTAGGTGATGACGTCCCTCCTGCTGCTCCTTTTGCTGGTCCTTCACCTTTGGCTGCTGCGCCGGACCCTCCTCCTAAGAGGGCCAGGCTTGGGAGGCTGGGGCGTCCTCGTGTTTCGCGCGTCGGGTAGGATTCTGCGTGATTTGTGCTCGTTCTGTTGTCTTTGCACTTGCGTCCGATAATGTTTTATATTGCAGTGCTGCGCCTACTCCAGCTGTTTCGTGCACTAGCGCGGCTGCTACTGACCTGAAATCGACGAGTTCTGGGGCAGCAGCCAAGCATCTTGAGGACCACTCGGCTGCCGCTGGCCAATCTGGGCCGGCGGCGATTCCTGTTGTTTCGGCTGCGGGTGTAGTTCCCATTGTACCTTCTTCTTGGGCGCTTGGTGCTACTGCTCCTGAGCCCAGGCCGACTGGACTTTGTCCTCCGTACTTTGGCCGTTTTGATCTGGCGGTTGAGGACAAGGTCCGTGCCTTTGACCATGTCTCCAAGCTGGTAAGATGATTCGTGACTGTGTTGTTTTTATCATCGGGGGCACGGCAGTGCTCCCGATGGGAATATCCCCCGAGGCTAGAAGTAACTGTTTGCAGTTGCTTGTAGTCTTGTCTTTAATTAAGACTTGATTGCCTGGTTCTTGCAGCCTGTTTTCCAGCACTGTGAGCGTTTGGTTCGTGATGCTGAGTGTTGGCAACGTGCCCATGATTCTGCCCAGGATGCCTTATCTGCTCTGGATGGTGAGTTTTACTTTTGCTCTGCTGGGCTTTTGGGCGCTTCGTCTTTTGTTCTGAGTACTGTCTTGTTTTGCAGGTCGTCTCCAGGCTGCCGAGAAACAAGCCAAAAAGGCGGAAACGACGGTTTCCATTCTCAAGGCTGCCTTGGCTTCCAAGGAGGTGGAGTTGCATGATCAACATGGGGAGCTGGTTCGCCTTCGCCAGGCTGAGGACGCGCGTGCGCGGGTGGAGGCAGTCGAGGCCAAACGTCTTCGCGCCTTGGCGGGCTTGCTCGTGTGTAAGTTTGGTGTTCAACCATTGCTGTTTCTACTGAATTCCCGTGATGAAGTTTTCTTTGCTTGGTGCAGCCACTGTAGGTGTGAAGCCAATGGAGGCTGCTGCGTCGGGGTCTGGGATTCTCCAAGGTGTTGTTGATGCTGTGGCAGATGCTGTTGCAGTGGTCGAGGACGTCTGCGCCCGGGCTTCCAATCTTGTGGGTCTTGCGCATGAGCACCTTATGCCGGAGGGTACGGAGGTGCCTGATGGCCTGGGTGCTCGGGTTGCTGCCTTCGGCCCGGATGGGAAATATATGGTGGAACTGGTGGCGAAGAGCGTGGTGAGTGGTTCTTCCACGGCCTTGGTCGTCCTTATAGGGCATGGGGTTTCCTTTGATGATTCCTTGGTTGAAACCATCCCGCAGTATTCTGGTGAGCAGGACGACCGAGCCGACAGGCTGGCTCGTCGCCTGCAGCAAGTTGTAGATGGTCAAGGTCCCCCTGCCATAGGTGAGGGGGAGGCGTAGTAGTGTTGCGACGTTTGGAAACTTTGTCTATAATTCGTGACTCTATTGTGATGGTTGATCTTTTGAAACTTTTATCTGAATGTCTGCCTGGCTGTTCCTCTTGCTGTTTTTGATTTGTTTTGTTCGCCCTGCGGTAGGCCACTCCGGGCTTTCTTCGTCCGTGGAGTTCGCTGAAGGAAGATGATCGCGAGGGTGCGTACGAGTCTATTTCTTTGCGGCTGAAGGACGCTGAGCGGGATATTGTCTGACTGAAGGGGTCCGTGGCCGTTCAACGTACTCGTCGCGAGCGTGCCGAGTCCGTGGTTGAGGGCCTTGCTTCGTGGGTGGTGAAGTTGTCCGACCTCCTGCGGGGTGAGTATTGCCTCTTGTTTAGTTTGCTTGATTCCACTTGGTCGATTTTTTGCCGTCTCTGTCTTTGATCGGAGTTTTTGACTTTCGAAGTGCTAGCAGGGAGAACTCGGGATGAAGAGAGGGCCGTTCCGTCGGAGATGTCCCGGCTTGATGACCCTAGTGTGCAGGCGAGCAATCCCTTTTGGGCGGATGGGGTTCGTGCTCGAGCGTTTTCCTTGCTTCGTCGCCGAGTTGAACGGGTGCCGGAAGCTCTCGGCTACTGCCAGCGGGTATTGGGTGGTATCCATGCTGAGTTCTATCCGTTGGAGGTGGTTCCTTCGTCCCTTGAGAGACTTTGTCGCATATTTTCTTAGCATGCCGAGTTGCGTCGAGTGATGGACCATCAGATTCGTGCTGGAGCCCGAGTTGCTTTGGGCTTGGTCCATAGTCATTGGCCAGGGGTAGATTTTGCTCAGGTAGTGGTGGATCCTCCAGGTGGTAGGGATCATCCGATGAATGAGCACTACATTGCTGTAGATAGGCATGCGCACCAAGTTGTAAGGCGAGTTTGCGAAGAGAACGACCGTCATCTGGGTGCACTTATTAAGGCGAAGTTGGAGCCTAAAGATTAGGTGCTTCTCTTTGTTGTATGTGTTTCTTCTTGGTTGTATATATGCTGTTTTGGCGAGTCGTTTGCATTTGTAGTTGCGAGGGGCGCCTCGGGGGGTGGCTGCTTCGGCGAGCCCCCGAATACCAAGTCAATGTGCCGCGGTTGCGGAGGACGCCTCGGGGGGTGGCTTCTTCGGCGAGCCCCCGAGTGTCAAGCTAATTTGCCGCGTTTGCGGGAGACGCCTCAGACGGTGGCTACTTCGGCGGGCCCCTGAGTGCGAAGTTAGTGTGCCACGATTGCGGAGGACGAATCGGGGGGTGGCTTCTTCGGCGAGCCCCCGAGTGTCAAGTTAATTTTCCGCAGTTGCGGAGGACGCCTCGGAGGGTGGCTACTTCGGCGAGCCCCCGAGTGCCAAGTTAGTGTTCCGCGATTGCGGAGGACGCCTCGGGGGGTGGATTCTTCGGCGAGCCCCCGAGTGTCAAGTTAATTTGCCGCGTTTTGCGGAGGACGCCTCGGGGGGTGTCTGCTTTGGCGAGCCCGCGATTGTCAAGTTAATTTGCCGCGGTTGCGGAGGACGCCTCGGAGGGTGGCTACTTCGGCGAGCCCCCGAGTGCCAAGTTAGTGTGACGCGATTGCGGAGGACGCCTCGGGGGGTGGCTTCTTCGGCGAGCCCCCGAGTGTCAAGTTAATTAGCCGTGTTTGCGGAGGACGAGTCGGGGGGTGGCTTCTTCGGCGAGCCCCCGAGTGCCAAGAAATTTTGCCGCGTTTGCGGAGGACGCCTCGGAGGGTGGCTGCTTCGGCGAGCCCCCGAGTGCCAAGAAATTTCTAGGAGAAACATTTATGTAATATCTTTCCTGCTGTCTCTTACAAAGAGTAGGAGGGCTCTGTCGAGGACAGGTCCATTTTACTTAGAGCGATGATGTGGTGGCCTTAGGGGCCTGGTAGCTTTGTTGCCTCGTGCCTGGTTTCATCGGGCGATATTCCTTTCCTTCTACGGGAGCGCTTCTTCGGCGAGTCCCGAGGTCCGTTGCCTTGGTGGGCTGCGAATGCTTCTGCTATCTTATGGAATTCTTTGTCGCAGTGGTCGGATCTGACGAAACTGCCGTAGTGGGGTACGGCCATGAAGCGAGCGAAAGCTGGTCGTCCGAGGATTGCGTGGTATTGCGACTTCCAGTCGACCACTTCAAAGTCAAGTGTTTCCTTGCGGAAGTTTGTCGCGTTCCCAAAGACTACCTCCAGGTTTATCCTTCCGAGGGGGTAGACTGCTTTTCCTGGTACGATCCCGTTGAAGGTTGTGCCTGATGACTTCAGTGCGCTATTTTGGATGAGCATGTCGTCGAGTGTTCGGGTGAAGATGATGTTAATTTCTGTCTTGAGTACTAGTGTGGCATGCCCTGGCTGGGGGACGACTGGCGGGTGGTCGTCCCGGGAGAAGGAGATTTCTGTCTCCGACCCGCGCAGGTACTCCGGGACGGCCGGGTGTGCGGAGGTTGCTAGGAAGACTTGTCTTGTGACTTGTTTCTGCTGCCTGTTGGAAGGCCTGCCTTCTTGTATCATGTAGATCCTCCCGTCGGCTTCTGGGTATTGGTTTTCTTTTTCTGGTGTCCTTTGTCGTTCCTGGATGGAGGCCACCTGTCTTATTGGCAGAGGGGGGGCTGGTGGCGCACCGTGGGCGACTGGCCCAACTGCTATGCTTGCGAGTGGTCGTGCTGCTGCGACCGCGGAGCGGGTTTTCTCCTCTGCCAACTCGTTGAAGCTTCTGCAGTTCCTGAGGGTGTGGGATGATTTGAGCTCTCCTCGCTCGTTTCTAAATCCGTGTATAGAGCACGGTCCATCGAGTTGTTCTTTGACAGAGCGGAATGCGCGAGTGCCGTTGCGTGGCTGCCTTGTCCTCCATTCTCCCCTCTGAGCCTGGGGCTCGTCTTCTGGGTTGTCTCGACGTTGTGATCTGTTGTCATCTCTGTGCCTGCTGTTCCGATCGTCTGAGAAACCAGCGGCGACCATGTCAGGTCCTCTGTCGTTGTAGAAGTTCCGTCTGGGTCGCTTCCTTCTTCTGTCGTCTCCTCTATCCCCATTGTATTCGTAGTCGTACTCTGATCGTGCAGTGTGGGTTTATGTTTCATTACGAACGGAGTGTTCTCCGTCCGCCCAGCTGTTGGCTAGTTCTAAAAGCCGTGCGAGTGTTCGGACTTTCATCTGTCCGAGCTGCTCCTTGAATTTAACACGCTGAAGACCTCGCCTGAATGCGTCGATCGCACTTTCGTCCGAGATGTCTTCCGCTGAGTTCTTGAGTATCATCCATCGCTGGATGTATGCTCGCAGGGCCTCCCTCGTTCCTTGCTTGCATTCCCGCAGCTCCTCGAGTGAGGCTGGTCGCTTGTATGTTGATTTGAAGTTTTCTATGAAGGCTCCTCGGAACTGGCTCCAGGAGCTGATGAATCCGCGCCGAAGGTTTTTCAGCCAATGTCGAGCGGAGCTCTCGAGCATGAGCTGTACGTACTGCATTGCTGTGACATTGGTTCCTCTTTGGAACTTGAATTCTGTTAGGTAGTCGTCGAGCCATGCCTCCGGCGCCTCGAGTCCATTGTACTTTAGAGTAGTGGAGTTCAATTTGAACCCGTTGGGCATACGCGTCTCACGTATGGCACGTGTGAAGCAGAGTGCTCCGCATGGCTCGATTTCTTCGTCGGAAGCCTCTTCCTCCGAGTACTCCTTGCGTGCTGCGCGTCTTCGCCTCCTGCGGTTGACTCTGTTCTGTGTGATGTCGTCTGGTGCATCTCGCCAGGTGCTGCGGCGCTTGTTGTTGTCGTCGCTGTCGTGTTTCTTGTGTTTGTCTAGGCACCTGCGCCTGTCGTCATTGCTGTCGTCGTCGTCGTCGTCCGGTGAACTGGGGTCCCTGTCTGGTGTCCGCTCGTGAGTCTGCCGCTTTGCGCTGGATTTCTTAGGTGCCGAGGTGTCGATAGCTTCCTTCATTATCTGCAGAGCTAGGGAAGTGTAGCGATCCATTTTGCCCTTTCTACTTTTTTGGGCACGGGACAGGTAGTCTTGGGCGCTTATGAGTGCTTCTGCCAGAGTGAGAGGCTCCTCTTCGTCGTCGTCCTCCTTTGATCTGAAATCGTCTTCCAGTTTCCGCACTACTCTCGCCATTTCTTCCTTCCGCGCGTTTTTGAGTTTCGATCTATTGCGGATGGGGGAATCGTGGCCTGGCGAGTCACTTCTGGGAGATTGTCTGCAACTGCTTTTCCTGTCGGGTTCCGCTTTTGCTTGCTTCTCCATGGCTAGTGGCCACTCTCTCGTATGCTTGGTTAGCTCTCCCGCTAGCTTGTTGTATGCCCTTAGCTCGTCTCTTGAGGCATCTGATGGTAGTAAACTGCCGCAGGCGACTGCTTCCTTTACCATTGCCATTGATTCCTTGGACAAGTATACTTTTTCTTTTTGTGGTTCGCCCGCTGCTGCAACTGGGGTTTGCTGCCTGCTGCGTGATGGCTGGCTGCCTTGGCCGGGTGCTTGCTGTTTGTTGCTTAGCGGCTGACTGCTTTTTTGATCGCTGGGCCCTTGATCGACCGGGACTTTCTTTGGTATGGTTCCCAGTTCTCCTAGCTGTAGGACCATCCGACTGGTGTTGCCAGGTCCTGCCGCTCTGTTGGTGGTTGGGTGTCTTCACGAGTGCCAGGGTCGTAGACTCGCCCGTTGTTGTCTGATGCTGATGCGCCAACTTCTGCCATGAACACCTGCGATGGTGTCCCTGCCGTCTCGTTGCTGATACGTGCGATCGTGTTTCTCCGTGCTGGGGCTTCACTCGAGAGGTCGTGAGTGGCATGGAGCCGCGAATTGGGTGGGCAGCTGCGACCGCCAGATAGGTTGGCCGTGCGGGCGGCGTCTGCTATGGTCATCGTTGCAAGTGTTGCCGTGGGCGCACGGGCATCGTCGATGAGGCGAAGGGTGCCCCAATGGTTGACGTAGATTTGATACGCTCCGAATATCAGATTGACGCCGGAGTGTAAATTGGTGAAGACTTGCTCGAGGGCCGGGAGGTGGGTCGTGGATCCGAGGGACTCGAACAGGTTGGATCCTGCAGGAGCCGTCGAGTCGATGAGTGCTGATGATGATGAGGCCGCCGAGATCGCGTCTCCAACCTGTGTAGTTCCCACAGACGGCGCCAATTGACGTGGATCAACCCCGGCAAATCCCATGGTTAGGGACCCTGGGTTAGTCATGAGAGACACAGGTTGGACGATAGCTCGTCGGCAAACAGGAAGGCTCGCTCCTGCTCGATATTATTGATGGGGGAGATGAAATTACAATGGACGCCAAGGCTGGAGCGCTCAAGGCTAGGGTTACAGGTGAGATTCGATATCTTAGGCGTCCCTCCTAGCCCTTATATACCGGGCCAGGTCTCGGGGAGTCCCTCTACGCGTACAAGTATGCTTTCCTAACCCTAGATTGCTCCGTACGGTAGGTCCTTGCCCCTTCCTTGCGAGTTGCAGACTCCTACGTTGGTACCAACTAGTGGGCTGAGGTTGTATCTTCATGGGCTTTCTGCCTTCATGGACACCAGGTAGGCTCATCCGTAGGAGTTGTGGGGTCACCCCCTCGTCACGTCCCATCCGCCGGATCTTCTGTGCTCCGAACTGATGTCGCTCTGTGGATACACGCGGCCACACCGCCTGCCGGATCGGCACACTGGATCCCACTACCTTCTCGCCAGGTCTTTAAATACCCCGCGGGGTGAGAGATGCGCCACGCGCCCCCACTCCATCGTCTTCCTCCCGCTCTCCTCCTCTGCCTCCGCCGCCGCCGCAGCGCGCGCCTCTCCATGCTCCTGCCGCTGCCCCCAGCACTTCGAGCTGCTGCGCCGAGGACCTCGCGGCCGCACTCCACCATCGCCGCCGCCACTGTTCCTCCTCCGCCACAATTGGTGGACGCAGATCTATATTTACGCCGCTGCCGCCATCTTCACCGCCGTCTTCGTTCTCGCCTTGCTTCTCCTCGCCCAGCACGGAGTCCGACGCCTCCATGGGGGACGCCGCCGGCGCCACCACTTCTCAGCGGGGCTCGTGGAAAGGGTCCATTGTGTCTGAAATGCACATCGCTCTCCTCCGCCGGTCTCGCAAGATCCCGGCGGACCTCGAATTTCGTGTTCCCGGCCCCGAGCTTGCGCCTGTGCCCCTGGCCGGTGAGCGCGTTGTCTTCCTCGCGCATTTTTAGAGCGGCTTCGGGATCCCGGTGAGCCACTTCTTTCGCGAGTTCCTTGACTTATACCGCATGCAACCGCACCACCTCGGGGCGAATGCTATCATGCTGCTCTCCGCTTTCGTAACGTTGTGCGAGGGCTACCTCGGAGTTCGGCCCACCATTGGACTCTGGTGCCGCATCTTCTACTTCCGCAGTTTCCGAGTAGGCACTGGGGTATTTGCTATTGATCCCAAGACCAAGAAGAGAGAGGAAGTGAAGGTGATGGCCGAGTCCGGTGGCGCCACCATATATATCCGCAAGGTCGGACTCTATCCTCATCCCCAGCCACCACAGTCCATCAAGAACTGGCAGATGGGGTTCTTCTATGTTTCTTCACCAGCGGACAAGGACTTTCTCAATCTGCCCGAATTCTCTCCTCCGCCTCCGACTACAAAGTATCACTGGTCCGAAAAGCCAGGGGATGGGGACACCGACCTGGATCGTCAGATGGCCCAGATCCAAACCCTGATGACCGAAGGATTGCAACCTGCCAACCTGGTGGCGACATGGCTCTGCCACCGAGTGCTTCCGCTACATCGCCACTGCCACTGTATCTGCCATATGAGCCGCCTCCTAGACCCCACTCGGATATCCACATTCCGCATAAACGAAGCTGAATTCCTCCGCCGAATCAACAAGATTGCCGACCTCAAGGTTGTTGCGCCCTTTGAGTTCGGAAAAATGGCGTATGACCGACACCGGCCCTGCCCAGCAGTATGCCCTTGATCTTATCTTTATCTTAGCTCTTATTCCTCTCTCGCTGATTCTGATCGGACCTTCCTCCTCAGGAGTTCCTTGGCTCTAGGGTTATGCAGGATGGACAAGCCGCCTCGAGCTACCATCCCGACCGCGCTGAGGAAGATGCCAAGGACTTGGAGCTTGAAGAGGAGACAGATTCTGAAACCGAAGCTCGGACTGCTTATTTTGGGCTCGGCGTCCAACAACTGGGTGAGTCTGATTCCTCCATCAAACACTTCATGGCCGAATGGAGCAGTGATGCTGATTCCCTTGGTGACTTCGGCGCAAAATCTGAGCCGGCAGAGCAGACAGTGGTCGAGGGGAAGCGCCCCCGAGCCGACGACGCCGCAGGGACTTCCAAGGTCGCCAAGAAGAAAGGAAAATACAGCACGCGCCACCCTGCCGCTAAGCCGAGTGGCCCTGTGCTCTCTCCCACTCCTCTGAACATTGCTCGTCCTTGCTTCTCCATGGCCCAGTTCGCTCCCCAACTAACCCGAGCTTCTGGGTGTGTTTCCTTGCACTTTTTTCTCCTTTCAATCTTACTCTACAGTTTTTCTCACTTTGCTCTTTGTTTTGCAGGGCTGCCCGATCTATTGCTCCCGTGGCGCCTAGGGTGTGTCAGAACCCTCCGTTAGGTAATGTGCTAGGGTTAGCAAGTCTCTTTCATCATGTTAAAATTTCAAAAGAAATCCTTGAAATCAAATTCAAAAGCAAAATGGGAGAAGGAACCCCCCCCAAATGAATTATTTCAAAAGGCCAGATAAAAATCTTCTCCAAAAATTCATGTTAGATTTTTGAAAAGTCTTATAAATGAGTGTGATCACATATCAAGTGATGTGGGACCCACCCCATGCTCATGGATTTTTCAAATATTCAAACAGTGCCTTGGAATTAATTAAAAACCCCTATTTGAGTTAAGATTCAAATTATTTGAATTTTAAAAATGTTCAAACCTTAAAAATGTTCAAACCTTAAAAATGTTCAAACCTTAAAATTCATGTTTCAACATTTTATAAAATGGTTTGATATTTTTATCATAGCCAAAACAAATTTACAGAAAAGAAAAAGAAACAGAAAAGGAAAAAGGCTTACCGGCAAAAGGGCCCAACTTACCGAGGCAGCCCAGCCCAGGGGCAGGCCTGTCTTCTTCCTCGCGCTAGCCAGGCTGCTGCCGCTGTGGCGAGCATGCCGGCGTCGCCTGGCCTCCTCCTGCTTCTCCCGCGCCACCTCTTCACGCCTGGAGACGTCCAGAGGCCCTCCCGTTCCATTCCCCTCTCCATGAACCCCCTCCCCGTCTCCCTCGCCCGATTTCTCCACCTCCCGAAGACTCGCTGGAGCGCCCCGCCATGGAACTCGCAGCCAACGTCGTCTAGGGCTCAATCTGGTGTGTCCATCCTCCTCCCCGTCCTCGTCTTCGTCTACTAGCAGAAGCAGGAGCTCCAATTTGGACCAGACGTAACGCCAGGCTCATCGGATCCCCGCCGGACCCGCAAGCAGTCTCCGTCGAATTCTCCGCCGCCGTGACCTCCCGCCTCCAACGACCACCTCGTCGTGTTCCTTGAACTCTGGTGAGCGTTTTCTCCAAGCTCCCATCACCCCTCTCACCCACTAGCTCGATACTCCATGGGAGCCGAAGTTCCTCGCCGCCACGGTCGTCGTAGTCGAGCACCCGTAACGCAAACGAGCTCGAGCGAATGTCCTTCGTCTTCGCCATGCTCCTCTGCGTCGTTTGTGTGCATCACCGGCTCAAGTGGAGCACCGCAGCGGGCTTTGCCTATAGCCCGAGCCACGGCCGCCTATAGGGCTTGACGCCGGCAACGCTCCAGTGAGTTCCAGCCCCACTGGCTGGCTCCATTCGACGCGGCGTCCTCCCAGCAGCCGTTTGGTGCCTCTGGCGTGCCAAACGCACGTCCAGAGTGTGACCCCGTACAGCGCCGCCGCGTATAGGACCGCCGGCGGTTAGCCGCCCGCCTGTCAGGCTAAGCCCCGACTAATCACCCCCTAATGACCCCCCCACAGCCTATGACAGGTGGGGCCCTGGACCCCTCAACCCCCCTGTCAGTTTAATTTAAACGGGGATTAACCCCAGACCCACTGACAGGGTCGTCCCACTCGTCAGCCCCCCTGACGCCAGCATGAGGTCATGCTGACGCAGTAAATGAATTTCCAGAATAATTTGAATTAAAGAAATTCCAGAAATTCCAGAAAATAGCCCAAACTTTGGAAATTCATAGAAAATTCATATTAACTCCAAATTGGACAAATAATATATGAAAAATGACCAGGAGAAAATAACCTATCCAAATATCCAGCTTTCAACTTTGTTTGAGTTGAATCTAAATTGGGATCAGTAACATTTGCTATTTGATTTAAATGGAATTAAATCAAATTCAATTCAAAAGTTTTTGCAACTTGAACCATGGCAACATGCTACATTTCTACCACACATCAGAGGCATATCATACACATTTCAAAATGATTCAAATTGATCAAACAATGTCACATGTAACTTGGCTAAGTTTGAATTCAAATTGGAGTTTGAATTTGCAATTCAATTTGTAATATACTCCATTTAAATGGAATTGCTTCACACATCAAAGCATATACATCAAGTTTCAACCTTCCATCATGTGATTGTGCATTGTATTTACTTTGCTACCTTGTTTGTTGTTTGTCGAGTAGAGGTGGAACCGGAGCAAGAGGTTGCCCCCTTCGTTGAAGACCCCGAACCTGAACCTCGTCAGCAAGGAGAGCAAACCCCCATTGATCATGTCGATAAAATCCCACTTCCCTCTCATGTCTCGCTTATGCATTGTATAGGATGATTACCATGCTACGTTTCTACCGCATAGATGAACCCATTCCTTTGCATGACCTATCATTTGTCACAGTAGTAGGCAAACCACAATCATAGCAACTGTAGGAGTTGATTGATATCATGTGGCCCCTGCAATTGTTACTGCTTATTGCATGCTTAGAGTGATACCATGTTGATACTGTTATGTGAGTCGGGATGGTAGTGATCATGATGATGATGGTAGAAAAGTGTTGGTGAATCTACCCCTAATACAAGGTGAACGATGAGAGGTTGTGTAGGAGTACACGGTGGGTTGTCTCGTTGAACACCGCCCTAAGTCCGAGTTCTTGTGTGGTGATCCAAGATGAAGAGTACAACCACACATTGGGCTCACTGACCCCTCTCAGCTTACTAACTCATCCCTTTCGATGTCCAGATGTCGCAATAGTTCGGAGTTCTGGTAGGTCTTTGGTCTGGCTGCTAAGTGAGAGAACGGCTCATCCGAGACCGGCTTATGCACCACGCACACATCACTTGGGTCCACTTCGGTAAACCCGCCGGGTTCACGATAGTGGTAGCCAACCCAAGTAGGCGGCTTTCTTGGACTAGATAGGCTATGAGGTAACAGTTGTGGTGAGCATCCTCGCTGGCCCCCCTTGAATGGTGTCCAGATCAAAGGCGGTAACTGATGATCATGTGTGTGTAGCGGTAAACCCCTGCAGGGTTAACAAAACTATTCGAATAGCCGCGTCCGCGGTTATGGACTGCATGGAAAGCTTAGCTTGATTATTAGACACCTTGAACTAGATACTTCTAAAACACACCAAGATAAGTGTGAGTGCTATGGCGTTCTTTCTCGTGGGGAAGTCGAGGAAGGCACCATAGTGGTGTAATTGGTTGGAGAAAGTAGTGGAATCGTGTACGCTTCTTACCTCATGTCTGTTACTCATAGTTCAAGACTAGCCAAGTCAAAGCTGGCACTTCTACAAGTGAAACCCCACCTCCCTTTACCTTGATACATATGCATGAGTAGTATAGTTCCTATGTAAGTCTTGCTGAGTACGACTTTGTACTCATGTTTGCTTAATCTATGTTTTAGATGAAACCACTGACCCCGAAGGTGGCTTCTTCATCGAGCTGGACGACTGAAGATCAAGCTAGTCTAGTCCCGGTCAGACGACTGGATCCCTCGTAGAGGGCATGTTTTTAAATAAGGCTTCTTAAGCCATTTGTTAAACTTGTCTGTACTCAGACATACTTTGCTTCCGCTTGTGTTGTAATGTTGGATCACATGTTTGTGATCTCTGTGTGCACTCTATAAGAGTTATCAATAAAAATGTATACTTTGTAGAGAATTGCAATGATACCTACTGTTCATACAAGGCATGTGTGCTGCGTGTATGTTTATAACATGCATGTCTTTGTATGGGTTTTCGAGACCTTAGTTGTGATCTGGCTGGCGGTCTTTCATAAACCAAGTGGCCCTTAGATGTGCGCAGCTTGGGGCATCGCGATGCGATTGTTCGATACTCTGTCTCGGGCACACTTTGTGGTATGATCGAGCCCGCCCTAGACCCCGACTAAGTGATCGGGCTGGAGTAAGTCTATGTAAGAGTTATGAGATAGTCGATAGTATGGTTGAGGCGACTTGTCTTTGAATATGGGAGTTCATCACCCATATCATTAGACTTGTGTGCGGACGATGAGGACCCATCTCAGTTGATCATCCGGCCTGGATGGGATACCCCTCACGTACGATGCTTTCCGAGAACGTTCTGTGCTTGGCCTTGTCTGCTTAGACAAGTGGGTACGGTTCTTGGCTCTCCATATGACTATGTCTTAGCTGGACTTGCATACACTAACCCCGGGTCCCGACAGGGTGGCTCCAATTGCTCCCCCTGCCACCTCTGATGTCCCTTCGAGCGCGACCCCCACGGCCTCCGCTACCTCCAACATTCCTGCGCCTTCTCGCAAGAAAGCCGCCGCCGACACCACCAAGGCCGAGCAGGCCAAGAAACAGAGAGCCGCTGCCGCCGTGAAACAGGCGCAACCGAATGCTCCCCTGCCGAGCTCTATTGCCCCTCCGATTGCTTCCGTGCAGTCGGTCACTCCTGCAACAACCACCGTTGCTGCTCCTCCGATCCTGCTGGACCCCTCTTGTGTTGCACACCTTGATGTGCCACTGCCAGATCGTCCTACTGTTGATGCTGCTCTGCCTAAGGCTTCTTCAGTCCAGGACACTACTGTAGATCCAACTCCTGTAGCCGGCTCGGAGGATACTACTGCTGCCTCCCTCAAACCCACTACTACTCCGCCCACCGACCCACTTTCCACTCACACTCCTGCCGGACCCAAGCGCTGCCACAGCACCGTCCTCCAGTGCCCTTGTGTGCCAGCCGCCGACCACAGGCCGCAAGCTCTCGCGAGCTGATCGGTTCCGTGAGGCGTACATTGGCGCTTCTGCTGTATCCCCGGTCCGCCCTGCTGCCAATTCTGCCACTCCTCCACCTACTGGGTCCGAGGACCAACTCCCGTCCCATCTTTTGGGCCGATTGGGTGGCCTCGCCACCCACATTAGGCGTTTTGCTGATGGACCTCTGGGCCAAATCATTTCCTCCGTGCACTCTACTTCTGTAAGTTTTCTTTTCCGTGGGGGCGCGCCTAGCGCACCCACTGATTGTAGTCCCCGAGATTCGGGCCGATTGCCTGCAATCTGCTCGGATCTTACATTATTTTTATTGTTACGCATTGCTCAGATCTGACCGACCCATTTTTCAGGCCATCTGCGATAAACGTCAAGATGTATTTGACGAGCTCTAGGCCGCTTATTCAGAGGGCCAAAATTCCATTGCCGCTCTGAAGAAAAATGCTGAAGCTCAAGCTACCAAAATCCAAGAACTAACCGCTATGCTATTGCTTGCCCTTTTTTCTTTCTCGCGATTATTACTGCTTTCTTACTTAATGCAAACTTGTAGCTGCTGCCACTCGCTCCTCCGAGCTAGAGGCCGCTCAGAAGAAGATCGCCGCGCTGGAGAACCAACTCGGTGAGAAAAATGGCCAACTTGGCAGTGCTTAACAAGAGCGTCGGCGCCTAGCCACTGTAGAGATCGAGCTGCAGGCCAAACTCCAAAAGATTACTGTAACATCCCAAAATTTTCCAAATTTTGGAATGTTAATAAATTAATTATAATAATGATTGTTTTCTTGATTTTCACTAGGATCTGAAACTTTTGGATTTGAATTGAATATTAAAATGAGAGGGAATAAAATGAATTTCCATAATATTCATTGTTGGATCTTTGGAATTTAGTATTTAAAAAAAATCCAATAAATTAAAATGAGAGGAGGTAAAATGACTCCTTCAGAAAAATTGAGTGGAAACTATTTAAATAATCATTTGAGATTTTTGTGAATTTCTAAAATATTTGATAATTAAATAAAGTCATTGAAATTTGTATTTATTTTTATTTATCTTTTTGATAACTATGTTCATTGCATAATTTTATTTAGATTATTTCATGAATTTAGAAATTTATTTCATATTTTTTTGATGTGTATTTATTTTTGTAAAAGTGTTTGAAGTTTCAGATTTAAATAAAAGGAAAAATCTGTAGCCACCCGGCCCAGTAGCCTTTTCCGCCCACGAGCACATTAGAGCCCGAGTCGGTTTCTATTGTTTTTTTTCTTGTCTTCGTATACATAGAAAACAAAAAAAAAATCCCTTTTTCTCTTTTCCTTTCCTTCCAAAAAAAATCCTAAGCGGCGGGTCCCGCTTCGCTGCCGCCGGGACCGCCGTCGGGCGCCGCCACCACCGAACTGCCGCCCGCTCGCCGGAGCGCTCCGCGCAATCCGCCCCGTGCGCCGCATCGCCGCATTATAGACACCCCGCCGCCCCACGCCGAAGCCGACCCGCCCCTCGCCGTCGCGCCGTCTTCCGGTACCTCCCTACTCGGTCAGCCACCGCCGCCGCCGGCCGGCCATCAACGCCCGCCCGCACCACCCGCGCTGCCTGACCGCGCGCCCTTGAGCACCGCCCCGTGCGGCGTCGCCCCCTCCCGTCCGTCCCGCGCCGCCGCTGAGACGCCACCCCGGACGCCGCCGCCGTATCGCAGGACCACCACGCCGCTCGCCGGAGTTCGCCGGAAAAGGAGTCAATCCGATCCAGATCAGGTCAAAGTGCCCAGGGACCCGATTGCGTTTCTGAAAAAAAACTTTATTTGCGAATAGGTCCTTTCTGCAGAAAACACCCTGATCTCGCGTCCGCAATATCTCCTAGAGCGTGTGTCAGAATGAGGTGAAACCTTTTCCTACGAACTCGTCTGGTTCTGTAGTGTACAATAGAATCAACTTTGAACACCTTTGCACAATTTGAATTTGAATTTATTTAAATTCAAATTCAAGCTGCTAGAGGCCTTATCTTTTATACCGGTGATTCAATTCAATTGATTCTTTTTGCGTTGGATCACTCATGTCATATACTTTCTGTTCACATCATCAATACACCATATTCCACTACTTTTTGATCTGTTTGAATTTAAATTTAATTCAAACTTCAACCTGCTATAACTCGTGTTTTAGTATTCTGGTTCACGTGATTCTTTTTGCATATCGGATCATACGAGGCATCCTATCGGCAATACCCACACACCTTTCATTTTGACATCATGTTCACCTTGAATTCATAATGCCTTGTTCATAACCTTTGATATCAACAATTATTTATCCGTTGACTCTCTCGAGTTTACCTTCCACCTGTCACCTTCGAGTACATCGACACTTGTGCCGTGTCAAGCCTTTTTGTTTTTGTTTTGTTGCTAAAAACTTTGTGTTTGATTTGTTAATCTTTGGTTCCTTTATGCGTGATTGCTTATGTGGTATCTTTCCTTTATGATATATTGCTCGGAGTGTGACGGGTAGAGTTATCTGGATCGTGAGAGCGAAGAACTTCATCGAATGTATAAGGCAAGTCATACTTTCACCATTTCTCACAACCTATATTTTTACTTATGCATGTAGCAATATCATCCTATGCATGTGTAGGAAGTTTTATATTATTATTACTGCAAACCTTGTAGGGTAGCCATATGATCTTATCATGTTTCCTTAGACAACCTAGCACGTGCTTGCTATATATTTTCTATGCTTGTAGACGTGGATTGGTTTGAGTTTTCATTGAGCTATGTGAGGATTTAATGACTTGACTAGCAAACCTTTAATTATAATACACCTCTGGATGGGAAGGGAGTGCTTCCTGGGGGCTCGGGCCTTATCTAAGGCGAGACCAGGTTGTACCCCTATTGGTTGGTTTTGGTGGTCGATAGTACGTCTTGGTATCTACCCTCTGAACGTAAGTGGGCGCCGTCCAGGTTCAAAAAGATCAGACATACTTGGTTACTAGGAGCTTCCATGTACAGCCGCTGGCCATATGGGCTCTGGCTTAGTTGAGTACGATGTAGGAAGCCTCTCCCGTGCAAAGCTAGCAAATATAGATGTGATAGGTGGTACTGGCTTGCTGTTGGGTGTAGGTGACCTCTTCTGAAAGACTTCGTCTCAATCTTCGGGTTGAGTCTAGCGGGAAAATTGTACTAACCTCTATAGAGTAAAAACTAATCATGATTAGCCGTGTCCCCGGTTATGGACATCCTTGAGGTACTAGACATTACTGTTACTGGAGGATCTTGACAGATGAATCACCATAATAAACTTGAGTGGGAAAGATTTAATAAAGGGTCTGGATTGGGACTGGTGTTGCTAGTTCAATCTTAAGTAGTAAGTTAAACTAGAATTTTGACTAGGTCGATTGGGAAAATCAGCTTTCTGCAAAATAGAACCATAAGCTTATCCTTGACTTACCTTGCATGTAGCGATAGGTCTGTTATATCTTTTTTTTCGTGTGACTTTCCGTACAAATCAGATGTACTGACCCGTTGTCGGGCTGTAACCTTCGGTGTTGCAGGATTTTATACGACGAGTAAGTGATGCGATGTAGGGTTACGATGTCTATACTCAACTGTGCCAGTGGAGTTGATGGACGCCACGAAGATTTTATTGTTTTTCCGTTGTATTATATTTGTAAGCTAGCCTTGAGCTATGCATGTATGCTTTATTGTAATACTGGATCTTCGATGTAATATTTATGACATGTGGTTTATTCTTGATATTACATCACGTACTGTGTGTGCTAGCTATTGATCCAGGGACTAGCACAGAATGCACAGAGACTTGGATTCTTAGCGAATCGGGTCGTTACAATTACCAAGGACCTTGCCGCCGCCAAGAATGCCTATGAGCAGGAACTACAGAGGCTCGTCGATGCTCGCCACGAGGTGGAAGGTAAACTGCTGAAAGAGAAAGATGCTGCTATCAAACGCGCCGAGGACATGGATGTCCAACATCAGACAGAAATCCAACGTGCGCAAGAAAATGTTGATCTTGCCCTCTCCTGCATCCACCGAGTGGACCTTGCAGGTACTTTTCTTCTTTGTTCATTCTTGTATTCCGATCTGATCCTCCTGCTCTCCGAACTAACTTTTTTCTCCGAATGCTCTTGCCAGATGCCTATCCTAACTCTACCACTGCTTCCAAGGAAGCCGTTGCTGAAGCCTGCCGAGTGCGAGGTGTAGAACTTCCTGCTGACGCCGGCTGGGATGCCGAGGACTTCGGTGTTGCTTTGGATGCCCGAATTCCCCATGTGAAATGTGCCCTGTGCACTTACAAGACTGGTATCCAGAAGTTGAACAATAAGATTTTCAAGGGCAGGCAGAGGCCGATTGCCTTTGAGACCAATGAAGATGTTGCTCGGAATCTCAAGGCTATGCCTCGCCAGGTGGAAAATATGCTTGATTCTGCCTTGTGATCTTGAGTGCAAGCTTCTCTCTCTATTGCGAAGAGCTGGTACCCCGACATTGACCTTAAGCTGATGACTGCTCTGCGGGATGGATCTGAGGAATCCGTTGGTGCACTCTGGACCCAAATCTGCCACATTGCCCAGGAGCTCGCAGATGGCATGGATCTCCTGGAAGTTACTCCTTATGTTGACTCAACTGGCCAGCCGACCGGATTTGCCTCCCTCAGCGACCTTCTATATACTACCAGTGAAGATGCACCCCAGTCCCGACCTGCTCGGCGGACCGGCAGCGATATCTCCCATTCCTTGGACTATGCTGATGACGATGCTGATGAAGAAGGTGAAGACTCCTCCGACGGGCACAAGACTACTGCCTCTTTTGCTCTGGGAGGTGCCACCAGCACGGCTTCATCTCCGACTGCTCCATCCGCTCCGGACGCGCCGACTGCTTAAGCTCGGCACGCCTTTCACTTTCCTGCTTTTGCTTGACAAACACTTAGTTAAATTCCAACTGCGCCCTTCAAGGGCCACTTTCATGTAATGAACACCCTTCGGCCAATCGTCTCTACTTGCTTGCAAACTTGCTTTTCCTTAGACACATATGGCACTCTGCCTTTGCGTTTTTCAACCGATCGCCTTTTTCTTTGCCTGTTTTCTCTCTTGGCCGATATTCCCGTCAACCCTACAGCCGACCTGCGGTCTTTGGTTGGATCGGAAAAATAGACCTCGAAGGAACTTTTGACAAGTACTTCCAGGCTCTCAGCTTTGCTCACAAAGGTAGGGCTACACAGATGGGCCGATTGCAACCTGTCGACTGTTGGCCAGCAGGTCTGGTCACAATCGGTGGGTCTGCTATCGGCTAACTTTGAATTAGATATACTTTTAGAGTATGAACTCTCCGATTGATAGTTCTGCTCGGCTACATCCACCCGACATTACAGCCGACCTGCGGTCTACATTCGGTTCGGACTAGCTTTTGCAAACCCCTCACCAGTTTTTCTCTTTCTCCGAGTATACCCTTTTCGAGGCAACCGGCCAGTCCCCGGGTGATACGTCCAAAACATATCGATAATTTCTTCTTTCTCCATGCATGTTTTGTGTGATATTTCTATGATCTAGATACACTTTCATACATTTTTTATCATATTTGGACTAACCTATTAACTCAGTGCACCCCAGTACCAGTTCCTGTTTTCTGCTGTTTTTCTATATCAGTTTTCCACCATATAAAAAGTGCCAGAAATATTCGGGAAAATTCAGATAAAAACTCAGCGTGACGGAAGCTTCGAGAAAAGCCCGGGAGGGGCCAGAGGGGGGCCAGGGGGGCCCAGGCGGCCACCCGTCGCGGGCCCATCCCTGGCCGCGCCAGGGGGCTCCTGGGGCCCCTGGTTCACCTCTGGCTGCCCCCCTTCGCCTATTTATCCCCCGTCACGGGAAATCTCCAGGAGAGGAACCCTATTCCGCGAACTCGCCTCTGTTCCTCCACCGCCGCACTTCCAAGATCGGGAGCACCAGAAGACCTCTTCCCGGCACCCTGCCGGAGGGAGGATTGACCTCCGGGAGTCTCCTCTCCACCATCGATGCTCCCCGGATATCTCGTGAGTATTTTTCCTGTGACCATGGGTCCGTGATCAGTAGCAATGTGATGTTCTCCTCCCCTCTTTGATCTTCATTATTTAGACCTCGTGAGCTGCCCTACATGATCGAGGCACCTTTGTAATATTTCTGCTATTGCTATGTTGAGTTTGATCGGATCTGATGGATTATGAGATTATGTTCAGATTGTGATAGAATAATTCTTGCATGCTCTCCGTTGCTGTTTATTGCTTTGGCCAAGTAGTAGGTAGTGACTCCAAGAAGGAGCGTTGTGCTAGATTGTGGGTTCATGCCTCCCCGATGACATGCTTGAGTGACAGAAACATGAGTCTAGGGGATGTGCTATTGCCACAAGGGGGAAAACAACGGTGCTTGTAACCGTGGTTACAAGGATTGTTTCCTTTACGCAATGTTCTTTTTAATACAGTTGTCTGTTGTTTTGGGTTTAAACTTTGGGTGGGGCTCGCAACTTAATACCAGCGAGATGTTCTGGATAGATATCTCAAGGTGGATTGTTAGTAGTAGATGCAGATGGATTTCGGTCTACTTACTTTGGTGTACTGCCCGTGATTTTGAACCTCTTCCTATCTTTTGTAGCATAGTTAGCATTGCTGTGCGTTCTTAATCCTGTCAATTGCCTTTCTGTAATTTGTTTACCTCGCATAGCATTTTTATCGTCTTTTGGGAGAGAGACATCACTAGCGAACAGCACGTATCCCGGTCCATATCCTCATTATTGTTTCTAAGCTATATTTACTTTTCTGCATTTACTTTAAATTTGCTATCATTATCCCCTTGCGTTTTATAATTTGTGAACAACAAGACCGGAGAGATTGACAACCTCTCTGAACTTCGTTGGGAGCAAAGTTATCTGTGTCTGTGTGCAGGTCTGCGTCAGTTACGCCGCTGACACCTACTTATCATCTCTGGAGTCCTACTGGA
The DNA here is from genome assembly GCA_950022295.1 of Bromus sterilis. Taxonomy (NCBI): domain Eukaryota; kingdom Viridiplantae; phylum Streptophyta; class Magnoliopsida; order Poales; family Poaceae; genus Bromus; species Bromus sterilis. The sequence continues at coordinate 188,614,468 of OX465599.1, read as the reverse complement.
GACAAACCTTGGTATCTTTACTGAGGGAAAACTTGCTGCTGTACCGCATCACGCCTTCAACTTGGGGCCTACCAACGAAGGGCGAGAAGTCGTCATCAAGAGAAATTTCTAGCGCCATTGGCGGGGACTCCAAGTGCTAAGATAGGGAAGTTGCACACTACCCTTTACCTTTGTTTTTCAGTCTTGTTAGTTTATCTTTCAGTTTTTATCTTTGTGTCTTTTATCAAAAAATACAAAAAAATCTGCCACACTTGCTGCTACTATGGGTTCCACTGAAAACACCATGTTGTGTGACTTCACTAGTCACAACAACCAAGAATTTATCTGCCCTCCCATTGCCACACCTGCCACTTCAGCTACCTCTTATGAAATTAAACCTGCTTTGCTAAACCTTGTTATGAGAGATCAATTCTCTGGTGATGGAGATGATGCTTCTTTACACTTGAATAATTTTGTTGAATTATGTGATATGCAAAAGTATAAAGAAGTGGAAGGTGATGTTGTTAAGCTTAAGCTCTTTCCTTTCTCTTTAAGGGGAGATGCTAAAATCTGGTTTCAATCTTTGCCTAGAAATAGCATAGATTCTTGGGATAAGTGCAAAGATGCTTTTATAGGGAAGTACTACCCTCCTGCTAAGATTATCCAATTGAGGAGCAATATTATGAATTTCAAGCAATTGGATAATGAACACGTTGCCCAAGCTTGGGAACGAATGAAATCTCTTGTTAAGAAATGCCCTACACATGGTTTGACTACTTGGATGGTTATCCAGACTTTTTATGCAGGCTTGAACTTTACCTCGCGGAACCTGTTAGATTCGGCCGCGGGAGGAACCTTTATGTCCACTACACTTGGTGCTGCCACAAAGCTTCTCGATGAGATGATGACCAATTATTCCCAATGGCACACCGAACGCTCTCCAACAGGTCGGAAGGTAAATTCTGTCGAGGAAATTACCTCCCTCAATGAAAAAGTTGATTTAATTATGTCTCTACTTACCAAGCAACCTTCTATTGATCCTCATGATGTTCCTTTAAATTCTTTGGTTGCTCAAGAACAAGTAGATGTGAACTTTATTGCTAGAAACAATTTCAACAACAGTGCTTATAGGGGAAATTTTGCTAGCAATCCTAGACCGTTCCCATCTAACTATGGGAACAACAACACTTACCCTAGCAACAAGAACCCCTCTTCTGAATTAGAAAGCATGCTTAGAGACTTTATCACTACCCAAAAAGCCTTCAACAAAAATGTAGAAGAGAAATTATCTAAAATAGATAATCTCTCTTTGAAGGTAGAAAGCTTAGCCCTTGATATTGAGATGCTCAAAATTAGAACCTCTCCCCTTGAGGAGAATAAAGCCACTCCTATTAATGCTATCCAGTTGCAAATCAATGAAAATATTAGGATGATGGCTAAACTTAAAGAAAGATGGGCTAGAGAAAAATAGGAAGAGGATAGAATTAAGAGCCTTCCTACACACCACACAGTTGCCACTATCCAAATTGTTGAGGAAACTCAAACTATTAGCACCCAATGCACTCCTAGTCCCGTTGGACCTATTAATGGTGATGCTAATACCTCAACCGTAGAAAAAGAAACTCCTATGAACATAGAGGGTTTAAACAAGTGATCCTAGATGACACTACTACCACCTTTGATAGTAGTGATATTGATTTTCATAGTTGCACCCTCTCAGAAGTTATTAGCTTGTTACACAAAATGTCTAGACACCCCCACACTAGCACACTTAATCTTGCCTTCACGGAGCATATCACAAATGCTCTTATCAAAGCTAGGGAGGAGAAGCTTAGAGTATAAGCCTCCATACCTAGGAAGCTAGAGGATGGTTGGGACCCTATGATCAAAATTAAATTGAATAACTTCTCTTGCTATGCTTTATGTGATGTTGGAGCTAGTACCTCTGTTATGCCCAAAAGAATATTTGGTATGTTTGAATTGAAGCCTTTTGAGCCTTGTTCTTTTGGTGTTCGTCTTGTTGATTCTTATATAAATAAACCTTTGGGGAAGATCAACGATGTTCTTATCATTGTCAATGACAACTATGCTCCCGTTGATTTTATTGTTATGGATATAGAGTGTGAACCTTTGTGTCCAATCATTTTGGGACGTCCTTTTCTTCGCACCATTGGTGCGGTTATTGACATGAAAGAGGGGAATATAAAATTCCAATTCCCATTCAAAAAGGGGATGGAACACTTCCCTATAAAGAAAATCAAGTTACCTTTTGAGTCCGTTACTCGGGCTAGTTATTCTCTTTCCCTTGATAAAACTTGATTCTTCTTTTTGCATCATGCCTAGCTAATGGCTTTAAAGAAGCGCTTTCGGGAGGCAGCCCGCAAAGAATTTAGGTTTTTATTTTTGATTTTCTTGTGTCTTGATGATTGTTACTAATGTAGCAACATCATTGTATCTTTACTTTTCAGCTTTGTGCCAAGTTATAGCCTCTTACGGCAAGTGAAGTAAAAGTTGTGACATGCTTTCCAGAAAGCAGATTATGTCATCGTGACCAGAAAAAATCCAGAAAAATCCCAGTTCATCTTTTTGAGCTGAATTTTTTACACAGTATTATCTATACAATTACGAAACTTCCTTATGTTATGAGTTTTTTGATTTGAGTTGCATAAGTGCCCGTAAAAAATTCTTTACTATCTTCTGTTCTGTTTTGCACAGATTCTGCCACGTTTTGTCTCTCCTTACTTTTGCAAACCTTAAGCTTGCTTTTTCTTTGCAAAATTTTTTTGGCACTCTTGAGAAACAGTACCTCTGCAAGATTATCTTTATATGCAGTGGAGGAAAAGAATTATTTATTAAGGGCACTAACCTCTCTAATCAGCTTATGATGAGTTATGTATGAAGGGAGTTTTCAAGTGTGCGTTGGAAGATGATGAAAGAAGATCCAGGAGTGTCAAGCGCTCAAGCTTGGGGATCCCACCATGAATGCCCAATAAATATTCAAGGAGACTCAAGCGTCTAAGCTTGGGGATGCCCCCCGTGCATCCCCTTCTCCATCAACCATCATCAGTTCGTCCTTCATCTCACTATATTTTTATCACTTCATGTGTTATGTGCTATGCTTGGAGCGTCTCGCTCTTAGGTTTTTTTTAGTTTTCTTTTAGATTTTCTTGCTGTTCGTAACAAGTTAGATCCCATCTTACTTTTTGTCGGAGAGAAACACGCTCCACTTTCAAAATCTAGAACAAATCATAGGATTTTTCCTGCCTATCTTTTTGCTGTTGTGTGTTCTTTATCTTATCATAGCTACTGCCATGTTTAGTTTTAGTCCTAGTTTGTCTTGAGCAAGAGCTTTGGCTTTTGTTTAGTTTGTTGCTGCAACTCTTTTTAGTTTTCATGTTTATCTTGTTAAGAGAGTTGGTTGTTGCACTAAGTTGTGTTTTGTCTTGAAAGTAGGTAATTGAGGTTGCTATTTAATTTTAGTAGTAGCTTGCAATAGTTTTGAGGCATTGTTGTGAGTAATGTTTGGACTTTTGGTGTCAAGAGCTCTTGCCTATTAGTGATAGGTGTCGTATTTTGGGCAATCCGTGTTTATTTTCAAAACCTACAAAACTAGTTGAGAACTCTAGCTACTAGATAGATCACTACTCTTCTGAGGAGTCGAATATTAGAGTACACTCACGTACCATGAGTCGAGGATGCGCAAGGATAACCAAACCCACATACACTCCTCCTCGGGGTACTTGTCTTTTTGTGAACCTCCTCATTAGATTGAGAGTTACCGATAATAAGTGCATGAGTTCTTCGGACTAATGTAAGTATTGAGAGTTGACACTTCCACCTTCCCATATTTTGCTAGTCTTTCCCGTGCCGTGCATTGCCTTCTTCTCACTTCGAGAGTTGGTGTCCACCTTCGCCGGTACATCCAAAACCTTGGCATGATAAGCTCTGTCATCATAAGCCTCCCTTTATCCTTCCTCAAAACAGCCACCATACCTACCTATCAAGGCATTTCCATAGCCTTTCCGAGTTACATTGCCATGCTACTTCCACCTCTTCATGACTTGATCTTCATGTCATACATGTTCCTGCTACACTGGCAGCGACGGACATTGCATACATCATGATAGTTATATCTTCTTTATGATTTTGAGTACCTTGTAAAGTGTGAAAGATCTCCTTTACCTTCTCGTAAAATAGAGTGTTGCCCTTAAGTGAGGAAAAGATCCCAAAGTGGACACATTAAAAGATCCCAAAGAGGACAAATGAGAGTTAAATAGAAAGAGCCATTGAGGCCACCAAAAAAATACAAAAAAATAGAAAAAAGAGAAAAAGAAATAAAAAGAGAGAAAGGGGCAACACTAGTATCCTTTTGAGGGATCCACACTAGTACTCCCTCTATATCTTTGTACTCCATAGCGATGATCTTTATGCATATAGTTTGGAGAGCTTCTTAGCTCGTATGTGCATCCATTCCATGGCAATCCCTACTCCTCACATCATATCTATCATTTGGCATCTCTTGCCTATGATTGTCCTCATTGATGTGAGCTTTCTCATCCTTTTTGTCTTCCTCCTCCACCATATTTCTCTCTTTGCCATCCTAAGTGTCAACTCTCGTGCTTACGCTCATCCATTGCATGAGTGCTCAAAATATCGAAAAGGAGTGGATCAAATTGACTTGTACCTGGCTAGTGGTCTGGGGACGAGTCAAGATAAGATTCCAAAGAGGACCAAGTGTGAAACTTTAGTAGATTGAGTTCTCAACAAAAATACTTTTTTCTCGTATTCCCTATCCTCCTTTCTTGCACGCAAACACCATTTGGAGACATTTGAGTCACGGAGAGCGAGAGCTCTTGCACCTTTTGTTCTTTTGTTACTTATTTCAATGCTAATATAGACTCTTGCCTGTTATGACTTGAATTTAATCTCTGACCTTGATTGCTTTACTTTTCAAAGTTCTTTTATGGTTGCTAGCATGTCACCACAGAAATTATGCTCGTTATCATTTACCTACTCGAGGACGAGCAGGAATTAAGCTTGGGGATGTTGATACGTCCAAAACGTATCGATAATTTCCGCTTGCTCCATGAATGTTTTGTATGATATTTCTATGATCTAGATACACTTTCATACATTTTTCATCATATTTGGACTAACCTATTAACTCAGTGCACCCCAGTGCCAGTTCCTGTTTTCTGCTGTTTTTCTATTTCAGCTTTCCCCCATATAAAAAGTGCCAGAAAAATTCGGGAAAATTTGGATAAAAAATCAGCGTGACGGAAGCTTCGAGAAAAGCCCGAGAGGGGCTAGGGGGGGCCGGGGGGCCCAGGCGGCCACCCGGCGCGGCCCCACCCCTGGCCGCGCCAGGGGGGCGCCTGGGGCCCCTGGTCTACCTCTGGCTGCCCCCCTTCGCCTATTTATCCCCCGTCACGGGAAAACTCCAGGAGAGGAACCCTATTCCGCGAACTCGCCTCTGTTCCGCCGCCGCCGCACTTCCAAGATTGGGAGCACCAGAAGACCTCTTCCCAGCACCCTGCCGGAGGGAGGATTGACCTCCGGGAGTCTCCTCTCCACCATGGATGCTCCTCGGATGTCTCGTGAGTAGTTTTCCTTGGACCATGGGTCCGTGATCAGTAGCTATGTGATGTTCTCCTCCCCTCTTTGATCTTCATTGTTTAGACCTCGTGAGCTGCCCTACATGATCGAGCCACCTTTGTAATATTTCTTCTATTGCTATGTTGAGTTTGATCGGATCTGATGGATTATGAGATTATGTTCATATTGTGATAGAGTAATATATTTTGTTTTTATCTCTTATATTTTGTTCCTAAGTAATTCTTGCATGCTCCCCGTTGCTGTTTATTTCTTTGGCCAAGTAGTAGGTAGTGACTCCAAGAGGGAGCGTTGTGCTAGATTGTGGGTTCATGCCTCCCCGATGACATGCTTGAGTGACAGAAACATGAGTCTAGGGGATGTGCTGTTGCCACAAGGGGGAAAACAACGGTGCTTGTAACCGTGGTTACAAGGATTGTTTACTTTACGCAAAGTTCTTTTTAATGCAGTTGTCCGTTGTTTTGGGTTTACACTTTGGGTGGGGCTCGCAACTTAATACCAGCGAGATGTTCTGGATAGATATCTCAAGGTGGATGATTAGTAGTAGATGCAGATGGATTTCGTTCTACTTACTTTGGCGTACTTCCCGTGCTTTTGAACCTCTTCCTTTCTTTTGTAGCATAGTTAGCATTGTGGTGCGTTCTTAATCCTGTCAATTGCCTTTCTGTAATTTTCTTACCTCGGATAGCATTTTTATCGTATTTTGGGAGAGAGACATCACTAGCGAACATCACGTATCCCGGTCCATATCCTCATTATTGTTTCAAAGCTATATTTAATTTTCTGCATTTACTTTCAAGTTGCTATCATTATCCCCTTGCGTTTTATCATTTTTGAACAACAAGACCGGAGAGATTGACAACCTCTCTGAACTTCGTTGGGAGCAAAGTTATCTGTGTCTGTGTGAAGGTCCGCGTCAGTTGCGCCGCTGACACCTACTTATCATCTCTGGAGTCCTATTGGAGAAAAACCTTGGTATCTTTACTGAGGGAAAACTTGCTGTTGTACCGCATCACGCCTTCCACTTGGGGCCTACCAACGAAGGGCGAGAAGCCGTCATCACCAGGTCTGCTTTTGCCGACCTTAGGACTGGAAAACATATACACAAATAATTTTATAACTCCTGCCGAATGAAGTCTCATGGACGCACAACTATTCTCATTTATAATATTTCCACAAAGGGAGGGGATACAACAATACCGGTCAACTGTAAAACAGACATAACACCTCGGCGTTCCAAGGACGCTCCATTTCTTGCCCCGAAGTGTCCACATATCGGGTCGGCTTCCAGAGATCAATGACGTAATATGCATTGTTTTTGAGCGCTCGACTAACGATGAATGGACCTTCCCATGGAGAAGACAACTTGTGCTGGCCATCCGATTTCTGGATTCGGCGCAACACCAAGTCACCCTCACGAAAAGCTAGGGGACAGATCTTCTTGTTGTGGTAGTGACGCAGCTTCTTCTAGTATATTGCCGACTTGAAAAAGGCCAAGAGAAATGATTATTCTCTTAGATCAACACCGTCCTCGTGTACATGGCGTGACGAGGTGAATCGAATTCGATGTCGCAGGGGAGCATTGCTTCAGTACCATATACTAGGAAGAAGGGACTGAATCCATTTGAACGGTTCGGTGTGGTACGCAATCTCCAAAGCACTGCTGGCAGCTCGTTGAGCCATGCACCATGTGCTCTCTCTAGTGGCTCTATCAATCTTGGCTCGATGCCGGACAGAATGAGACCATTTTCCCGCTCTGCTTGACCATTTGACTGTGGGTGAGCTACAGATGCTACGTCCAACCGGATGCCCTGCTGGGAGGCAAACCGAGCTAGCACCCCTTTTGCGAAGTTTGTTCCATTATGCGTGATGATGTTGTGCGGCACTTCATATTTGACCATGATGTCCGCCACGAACCTGAACGCAGTCGGCCCATCTAGATTATTGATCGGCCTTGCCTCGATCCACTTGGTGAACTTGTCCACTTCTACCATTAAGTGTGTCATTCCACCTCTTGCTGTTTTGAAAGGTCCTACCATGTCCAGACCCCAAACTACAAATGGCCATGTGATCGAAATGGTTTTGAGTGCTGAGGCTGGTAAGTGGTTCTTCGCTTTGAATCTCTGACACCCATTGCAGTGCTTTACTAACTCTTCTGTCGCTGCTTTTGCAGTCGGCCAATAGAAACCATGGCGGAAAGCCTTGGCAACTATTGCTATCGCTGATGCATGATGACCACACTCGCCTTGGTGGATGTCTCGGAGCAATTCCAACCCCTTGTCCTCTTCCACTCACCACTGAAGGACTCCTGTTGCACTGCGGTGCAGCAGCTCATTGTTGATGATAGTGTATGCTCCAGATCGACGCTGGATTGGTCGAGATTCTACTTCATCTTGTGGGAGTGTGCCATCCACCAAGAAATTCCTGAATGGTTCTGCCCATGATGGTGCAGCAACGCTACCATTACAACAACTTCTTCTGGCTCCGACTGTTCGACTTCTGCCACTGGCAGTTCGGAGGAGGAAGGGTCGGTTGCGTGTTGCATGAACCCCTCAGTCCCCGAGCTGACGACAGCAGCCCCTGGTTCGCAATCGACATCCCCTGGTGCGGCCGACTGCTCCTCTAGCTTTTGCTTCTTGACCAACTTCTTTGCCTCGAGCTCTGCCATCTCCAGGTCGGCCGGGATAAAGATTGACTTTGATTCCGGGGAAGGCTTGATGGATGGCTTGTGGACTTTTTCTAGAGAGACTCCTGGTGGAATACCCTTTCTGGTAGATCCTAGCTTGGACAATGCATCTGCTGCTTCATTTTTAGCTCGGGCAACATGGTGGAATTCACATGTTGCAAAGAAACCAGACAACTGATGTACGAGGAATCTGCATCTTGCCATATTTTTATCTTTTGCATCCCATGTGCCAGTGCATTTCTGCACCACCAGATCGGAATCGCCATAACACAAAGTCCGTCGAATGCCAATCTCCTTGGCCAACCGGACGCCGTGCACCAATGCTTCATATTCGGGCACATTGTTTGATGCCGCAAATTGAATCTGCAGCACATACTCGAGCTTCTCACCTTTCGAAGAAGTAAGAGCAACACCAGCCCCTAGTCCGGTCATCATCTTGGAGCCATCAAAGTGCATTTTCCAGAACTGAGTGTCCGGACAGGGGGGCGTATATTGAGTTTCCGCCCAATCAACCAAAAAATCTTCCAGAACATGAGACTTGATTGCCGTCCGAGGCTCATACTTGATCCCATGTGTTGCGACTTCAATGGCCCACTTTGCCACCCGACCAGATGCGTCCCGAATGCCGATGATTTCTACCAATGGTGCCGAACTGACAACTATGATCGGATGCGCCTGGAAATAAGGCTTGAGCTTTCTTGCCGCCATGTACACACCGTAGCACATTTTCTGATAATGGGGGTAGTTTTTCTTGGAGGTTGAGAGCACTTCACTGACATAATATACTGGCCTCTGGACCGGTTGTCCCTTGTCCTTTTTAGGACGCTCGACCACCATAACAATACTGACCACCCGAGTAGTTGCTGCAATATATAATATCATTGGCTCTTTTTCTTTCGGAGCTGCCAGCACTGGAGCAGTAGACATCATGCGCTTGAGCTGCTTGAATGCTTCGTCCTCTTGCGGGGTCCAAATGAACTTTTATGTTTTCTTCATCAGCTGATATAGAGGAATTGCCTTCTCTCCCAGCCGACTGAGAAATCGGCTGAGTGACGCCAGGCATCCGGTGAACTTGTGCACATCTTTGAGATTTATGGGCTTACCCATCCTCTCGATTGTTGCAATCTTCTCAGGGTTGCACTCTATTCCTCTCTCGGAGACCAAAAATCCGAGAAACTTGCCGGTTGGTACACCGAACACACATTTCTCTGGGTTGAGCTCTATCTGGTATGCTCGAAAATTTTCGAATGTTTCTTTGAGATCATCCAATAGGGTTGAGCTTAGCACCGACTTGACCACAAGGTCATCTACATATACATGAATGTTCCGACCTAGCTGAGGTCGGACGCATCGCTGCATAGTACGCTGATAAGTCGCGCCGCCGTTTTTCAGGCCAAAGGGCATGGTGATGTAGCAATAAGCCCCGAATGGGGTGATAAAAGTTGTTTTAATCTGATCGTTTACATCAAGCTTAATCTGGTGATAGCCTGCTGTGGCATCCAGAAAGCACAATACCTGACAACCAGCCGTAGAATCAATCACTTGATCGATACGTGTCAACGCAAAAGGTTCCTTGGGGCAGGCCTTATTCATGCAAGTGTAATCTATACACATGCGCCAAGTTCCATTCTTCTTCGGAACCAGAACTAGATTTGCTAACCAGTCTGGGTAGAACACTTCTTTGATAAATCCTGTTGCGAGTAATTTGGCTATCTCGTCGCCGATTGCTTTTCTCTTCTCTTCTGAAAAATGCCGAAGTGGATGCTTGATCGGCTTGGATCCAGGTCGGATATGAAGCTTGCGCTCGGCAAGTTCCCTCGGTACACCAGGCATGTCATGTGGGGACCATGCGAAGATGTCACGGTTCTCACGGAGGAACTCGACGAGCTCGCCTTCCTATTTGCTGCTGAGCCCGGTCCCAACAATGACGCACTTGCTCGGGTCGGAGGGGTCCAGGGAAATCCTCTTGTTGTCCTTGGCTGCTTGAAATATGCTCTCATCATTCGATCTCTTGGCCTTCGTGCTCGGCATGGGGTCCTTCATCTAAGCCTGAGCCATTGCTACGACCTTCTCAAGCTGGCGTCGCTCTGCATCGATGACCAGAGAATCGGCCAGCCTCGAGCGAGCAGAAGAACATTCCAGTGACTTCTTGTAGTCACCGCACACAGTGATTGGACCATTCGACCCTGTGAGCTTCATCTTCAGGTAGGGCTGCATGATGTTGAACATGAAGTTGGCTATTGCAGGCGATCCGAGCAAGACATGGTATGGGCTGCTCAGATCGGCCACCTCGAACCAGGTCGGCTCTCGGCAGAAATTCTCCTCCGACCCACACACTACCTCCATCTGGGTACATGACAGGCCAGGCACTATCCCATGAAATACGGTCCTGCTGGGTTCCAACTCACTTTCACTGATGCCGAGCTTGATCATTGTATCTCTGTACATAATGTTGATGGCGCTGCCTCCATCAATGAGTGTCCTGGTGAACTTGCATGAATACAAAGGTGCTTCCACGATTGCATCCACCACGAGCGCATAGCTTCCCGGGTTGGGAACTACGCTCGGGTGGTCTTCTGGGCCCCATGCTATGATATTGTCCGACCAGTTCATCCTCTGAGAAATTTCTGGAATGGTGGCATTGACTTCCTGCTACCGGGATCTCCGACCGCCCTTGTCATCCGATTCGTTGGTGAAGATCATATATGTTGAATCCTGACATGGGAACTGCGGCCGAGCATTTGCTGGTGGTGGACCTAGGGGTGGGGGTGGTGGGGGGGGCGAAGGTTTCTTGCTCCTCCTTTTTCCAACCAGTCTACCCAGATGCACTGCCGAGTGGTGTGAGATGCGGGCTTGCCAACTACACCATGCATTTTTCAGGGCTGGTTCATCATGTCCTCATAGGTGTATGGGGGCCTGATCTGACCTTGCGGCCTTTCTGCAGGTTTCTGCTTCCGACTGCCTCCCGCAGCTCCTTGTTCCTCTTGATGCTGCACTACTGCTACCTGCCGACTGCCATATAGGGCATCCGGCTGCTCGTCCTTCCTCTTGTTAAAACCTGTGTTGTTGTTGTTGTTGTTGTTGTTGTTGTTGTTGTTGTTGTTGTTGTTGGGGTTGTTGTTGAAATTTGGGTTGTTGTTGTTGCGGCCAAAGTTGTTGTTCCGCATGATCTCGCGCCTCTTGCGCCAATTGGGACCGTTCGGACCATTTGCTTCCGCCGACTGTTTCTGCTGGCCGGATGGTTGCCCTTGGATGAAACCACTGGGACTCAACGTGATCGGGCAAATTGCTGAATCATATGCGGCGAATGAATTGGCTATTCTCATCAGATCGGCCAAAGATGTTATCTCCTGGCGCAGGAGCTTGTGCTTCAACAAAGACCCGTCCAAGAAGTCGTCAGTAAAGTAATGGATGGCTTGGATTTCATGAACTCCCTCGCAAGTTTTTCTGAGCTTGATCCACCGCTGAAGGTAATCGCTAAGGGGCTCGTCCTTTCCTTGTACACAAAGTGCCAGGTGTCGAGGCAGACCTGTGCGCTCGGAAGTACCCGTGAAATTGCGAACAAACGCATCCGCAAAATCCTTCCAGCAATTGATACTATTGCTAGGCAAACTATTTAACCCAGATCGAGCTGAACCTTGAAGCATGAACGGTGCATATCGTACAGCTACGCGCCGAACACCTCCTGCGATGCCGACTGCAGTCATATAATCGACCAGCAAATCTTCTGGCTTGACTGATCGGTTGTACTTGGGGGTGTCCCTGGGTAGTGTCAAGCCTTTGGGGAACTGCTCTTGCCGAATGCGCGGGCCAAAGCATGATGGACCCGCCAGCACATCGTCTTCCGGTTGCTTATCCTGCTACAACTGCTCAATTCGGTGTCTTGCATCATTATCCGCGATTGCTCGGGGAACTAAACGTTGACTTATTGCTGGCCGGACTGACACCGTCGGTTTCTCATTGCGCCTGCTGTTGACTGTTGGCTCATCCCTCCGACTGCCTCCTGCAGCCCCTTGATTCCTTCGAATGCGGTGCAAACTGCCATGCGGCGATGATGCCTGCCTCTGCTGCCGAGGTGGCGCATTCGGCTGGTTTGCACCCGCAGTTGCCCGAAGTGATTTTGACGCCACTAGCCCTTGCTGCTCGGTGGCTTCCTTCTGCTGCTGTTTCATTGTGGTTATGAGGTCACGCATTCGGCGCGTCGGGACCCGGGGTTAGCGTATGCAAGTCCCGTTATGACACAATCATATGGAGAGCCGAGAGACATACCCACTTGTCTAAGCAGATAAGGCCAAGCACAGAACGCTCTCGGAAAGCATCGAACGTGAGGGGCATCCCATCCAGGCCGGATGATCAACTGAAATGGGTCCTCATCGTCCGCACACAAGTCTAAATGATATGGGTAGTGAACTGCCATACTCATCGACAAGTCGCCTCAACCATACTATCGATTGCATCATAAACCTTACATAGACTTACTCCACCCCGTTCACTTAGTCGGGGTCTAGGGAGGGTTCGATCATACAGCAAAGTGTGCACGTGACAGAGTCACGAGCAATAGCATCGCGATGCCCCAAGCTGCGCACATCTAAGGGCCACTTGGTGTATAAGATACCATCAGCCAGATCACAACCAAGGTCTCGAAAACCCATACTAAGACATGCATGTTATAATCATACACGCAACACACATGTCTAGAATGAACAGAAGGTATCATTGCAATTCTCTACAAAGTATACAACTTTATTGATAACTCTTATAGAGTGCACACAGAGATCACAAGTTTGTGATCCAACATTATATCAAACATGCAGAAGCAAAGTAGGTTTGAGTACAGAAAAGTTTAACAAATGGCTTAGAGAAGCCTTATCTATAAACAAGCCCTTCCGCGAGGGACCATTCATCTGACTTGGACTACACTAGCTTGATCAGTCGTCGAGCTCCAGGATGAATCCACCTTCGGGGTCAGGGGGTTCATCTAAAACATATAATAAGCAAACGTGAGTACAAATTCGTACTCAGCAAGACTTATGTAGGAGCTATACTACTCATGCACATGTATCAAGGTAAAGGGGAGGTGGGGTTCAATTGCAGAAGTGACAGCTTTGACTTGGCTAGTCCTGAACTACGAGTACAAATTTGAGGTAAGAAGCGTACACGAGTCCACTACATGTCTCCAACCAATTACACCACTATGGTGCCTTCCTCGACTTCCCCACGAGAAAGCACACCATAGCACTCACGCTTATCTTGGCAAGTTTTATAAGTATCCAGTTCAAGTTGTCTAATAATCGAGCACAACTTTCCCAGTAGTCCCTTACTGCGGACGCGGCTATTCGAATAGTTTATTAACCCTGCAGGGGTGTACTGCTACACACATGAAACGATCAGTTACCGCTGGGATCTCGTCACCCTTCAAGCGGGTGTCGGCGAGGATAATTTCCACAACTTTTACCTCGCAGCCAACTCAAGTACAATGGAGACGCCTACCTGGGCTGGAGTCCACATCGTGAACCCGACCGTTTACCGATGTTGTCCCAGAAGATGTGTGCAGGGTCCCAAGCCGGTCTGAATAGCCGTTCTTCCACTTCGCAGACCGTGCCACAGACCTACCAGAACTCCGAACTAATGCGCCTCATTGAACTATGAAGGGGTGAGTTAGTAGGTTGAGCGGGGTTCCATGTGCCCGACATGTGGTAGTACTCTTCGTCTTGGATCACCACACAAGAACTCGGGCTTAAGCCGGTGTTCAACGAGACAACCCACTGTGTACTCCTACACAACCTCTCATCGTTCACCTTGTATTAGGGTAGATCCACCTTCTTCAACATGATTGCTACCATCCCGACTCACAGAAGAGTAACCTCATTGAAACTCTAAGCATGCAATAAGTAGTAATAGTTGCAGGGGCCACATGATATCAACCAACTCCTACATCTGCTAGGATTGTGGTTTGCTTACTACTGTGACAAAATGATAGGTCATGCAAAGGATATGGGTTCAACTATGCGGTAGAATCGATAACAAGGTGATCATCCTATTTCATGCATAAGCGAGACTGAGAGGGAATTGGGATTTTATCGTCATGATTAAAGGGGGTTTGCTTGCCTTGCTGACGGGGTTCAGTATCGGGGTCTTCAACGAAGGGGGTGATCTCGGGTTTCGGCTCCACTTCTATCCGAGAAAACAATACAAACAAAGTGATCAACATAAGGTACAATGCACAAGCACATGATCAATTTTATTAGGTGATGTTCATGGTACTGATGTGTTGAGCATTCCATTTAAAAGGAGTATATTGCACTTGAAATGCAAATTCAAACTCCATTTGATTTATCGATGAATTTCAAATGCATTTTAAACCATGAATGTTCATTTGAAATGGTTGATCATGAAGTGATGTTGTAAAGCTGAGGTAAAGCCTCTGATGTGTGGATGAAACCATATAAAAGAAGTGTGTTGCAAAGTCATTTGCAAATGCACTCCAAATTTGAATTTGAATTAAAGCCATATGGATGTTTGCCACTGTTCACCCAATTTAAATTGGCCAAACATGAAAAAAAAGTCCATATTCACATTCCTTGCATTTTTCTGATAATTTTAGACATATTATTTTTCCAGTTTTGAGTTAAAATGAATTAATTATGAATTTCAAAGTTTAAAGCATTTTCTGGAATTTTCTGTATTTAATTAAATCGTTTAACAGTTTAATGCGTCATGCTTGCGCAAGGATGACGTCAGGGGGGTGGGGCTGACCTGTGGGGTCCAATGGTCAGTGTCACAGGGTTTAATCCCTCTGGTTATTTTAAACAGAGGGGGGTTTAAGGACTGGGGGCCCCACCTGTCATTGACCTGGGGTCAACTAACAGGGGGGTTATCCCCTAATTAAGCGGCCTCGCCGGCGGTTAGCCGCCGGTGGCACTAGTGCGCGGCGGCGCACACACGGAAGGAAGAATCTCAAGGGTTGGTTTTGCCACCAAGGTAGAAAGATAGCCATGAGGAACAATCTCAAGATTGAGCTTTCGAAATTCCTCATGAAGAAGTGGTTGATACTGTTGTAATATGAGGTTGTTACAATACGACTTATGACTTAGTGCATCAGCCATGACATTGGCTTTGCCTGGGGTGTAAGAAATTCCTAAGTCATAATATTTTATCAACTCAATCCAGCGTCTTTGCCTGAGATTAAGATCTGGCTGGGTGAATATATATTTGAGGCTTTGGTGGTCGGAAAAGATCTCGCAACGATTACCAAGGAGGTAATGTCGCCAGTTGTCTGGGCATGAACTACGGCAGCGAGTTCAAGATCATGGGTAGGACAGTTCTCTTCATGTGGACGCAACTGGCGTGAAGCATAAGCTACCACATGTCTATCTTGCATAAGTATGCATCATAACCCTTGCTGTGAGGCATCACAAAAGATCTCGAAATCCTTTTTGGTGTCTAGAGGCGCATGTGCGGGTGCAGAAGTCAATCTTCTTTTTAGCTCTTGAAAGCCTTCCTCGCACTTGGGAGTCCATAGGAATTTCTTATCTTTCTTGAGGAGTTCAGTTAGAGGCTTTGCAACTTTAGAAAAGTTCTCGATGAAGCGGCGACAATAGCTGGCTAGGCCAAGAAAATTCCGAACTTTCTTAACCGATTCAGGTGGAGTCCAGTCAAGGACGGCCTGAACTCTCTCGGGATTCACAGCAATGCCTTTTGCATAAATCACGTGGCCTAAGTAGGTCACTTCTGGTAGCCAAAATTCACACTTGGAGAATTTAGAACACATGCGATGCTCTCTAAGTTTCATCCATACCAGCCTTAGATGTTCGGCATGTTCTTGTTCGTTCTTCGAGTAGATGAGAATGTCATCGAGATAAACCACAACAAATTTATCTAAGTACTCCATGAAGATCGAATTCATCATGCGCGAGAAAGTGGCGGGGGCATTGGTTAATCCGAAGGACATGACGGTGTACTCGTAAAGACCATAACGAGTAGTAAAAGCCGTTTTTGGAATGTCCTCGTTTCGGATTTTGATTTGATGATAACCTAATCTCAAATACATCTTGGAGAAGACAGAGGATCCAGGAAGTTGATCATAAAGATCATTGATCCTGGGCAGTGGGTATTTGTTCTTTATCGTCGCTAGATTTAGCGGGCGATAATCTACGCACATCCTTTCTATTCCATCTTTCTTCGTTACGAACAGAACGGGGCAACCCCATGGCGATGAGCTAGGGCGGATGAATCCTTTTTCCAACAAATCTTCAAGTTGGGTTTTAAGCTCAGCTAACTCACGTGGGGCCATTTTGTATGGGCGTCTGGAAATTGGTGCGGTTCCTGGCATAAGATCCACTATGAACTCTACACATCTGTCGGGTGGCATGCCCGGCAGCTCTTCAGGAAAGACATCCGGGAAGTCACGAACCACCGTAATATCTTCAAGGTCGGGAAGTGGAAGCACATTCAAGGATTGTACTTGGGTTCTTGTTCTGGGTGAGGTGTAGTTGATTGTCTTGCCTGAAGGATGGATAAGTCTAACTGACTTGGCTTTACAATCAAGAAAAGCATTTTGTCTTGATAACCAATCCATACCAAGGATGACATCAATGTCTGAAGACTTCAGGGCTATGAGTGAAGCAAGGAATACTAAACCCTCAATTGCAACTTGATTACACTGGCTTACTCTATTAGTTTTCCATTTTGAACCAGGAGTTTGAATGATCATAGGGGTGAACATTTCTTCAAAGGATACATCATGCCGAAGTGCATAACTCTCCGACATGAATGAATGAGAAGCTCCTGGGTCGAAAAGAACAGAAGCGGGAACATGATTGACTGGGAGCGTACCATGAATGATGTCAGAAGTATCAGTGGTTTCCTCAACAGAGATTTGGTTCACGCGTCCAAAATTTGAGGAAGTGGAAGGCTTGGCGGTGGAAACCTTCGGGGGTGGCTTGGCACGAACATTGGGGTTCCCTTTGGCATGGTGTGGAGCATTCTGACTTATGGGACAATCACGAGAATAGTGACCAAGGTGGCCACATCTGAAGCAGGCTCCAAATATAGTGCGGGGAGCTGTGTTGTTTGGTGGAGCTGGTGGACGAGGCGGCACAAGGGATGGTCTCGGTGGGTTGTTTTAGTGGAACAAACTGTTAGGAATCCAGATCATACGCTTCTGAGGGCTTGAACTGGAAGAAGTTGCAAGCTCAAGAGCATGCTTGCGAGACTTCTCGAAAACTTCATTGCCATGCTCAGCTCTGAAGGATCTTTTGACTAAATCCTCAAAGGTGGCAAACTCAAGGAGGTTGAGATCATGACGAAGGATGGGGCTAAGTCCCTTGCGGAACCTTGCCTGCATTCTGGCATCGGTGGTGATCTCATCTTGGGCATAACAAGCAAGACGGTTGAACTCCCTCACATACTCATGAATGGACATCTCTCCTTGATTCAGATTGCATAACTCTTCCTTCTTGCGCTCCATCAACTCATCTAGAATGTGGTACCCTCGAAAGGCAACACAGAACTCCTGCCAAGTCACTACGTGACCATCTGGCTGCATTGCAACATAATTCTCCCACCACTGAAGACAAGCACCTTCCAGGAAGTATACCGAGAAAATAAGTCGGTCATCGGGAGCAACATGTGCTGTATCAAGCTTACGTTCGATGGAACGGAGCCAATCATCAGCTTCGAGGGGTTCAGAAGAACATCGGAATACCGGTGGTTTGAGGAAGATGAAGTCCTGAATGCTGACCACCACATTACGATGGTGGGCGGTGTTCTGCTTGATGAGCTCCAGAAGGCGTGTTTGATCACGTCTATTCCGCTCAGCTTCCATCATGATTTCCGCCGCAGAAGGCGGTGGTGGAGGTTCATCATCATTTTGATGCCGATCACGGTCTCGATTCCGAAGAACATGTTGTACGATGGAGGCAAGGATAAAATGATATGATTTAGGCGGAAAGAAAATAATGCGAAGGCAATGATTCATTGAGACACGGAATAAATCCGGCAGCAAAACGGCTGTAATTGCAAGAGAAACAACTTTCTTTCAACATAGAAACATCACTTACATACAATGTAAGAAATCAGGAAGAGCAACAACTCTATCAACCCGAACAAAACTTTCCTACGGCTACAAGGTAGCAAACAACGAGATGTTCTAGTAAGACATAGATGAGCCTAGTCCTATCTTCCCGTAGAACAATATGAGGGTGACTCAGAACTCAGAACGATGAAGGTAAGGAGAAAAAGAAGCCGTACGTTTTTCCCTTATATACCCAGCGTAACTATATCACTATAGAAGGCTAGACTCAACTTCGACCAAGGCTGATAATCCTACAGTCAGTCCTGCTCTGATACCAAGTCTCTCGGGACCCGGGGTTAGCGTATGCAAGTCCCGTTACGACACAATCATATGGAGAGCCGAGAGTCGTACCCACTTTTCTAAGCACACAAGGCCAAGCACAGAATGCTCTCGGAAAGCATCGAACGTGAGGGGCATCCCATCCAGTCCTTATGATCCACTGAAATGAGTCCACATCATC
Organism: Bromus sterilis; assembly: GCA_950022295.1. Lineage (NCBI taxonomy): Eukaryota > Viridiplantae > Streptophyta > Magnoliopsida > Poales > Poaceae > Bromus > Bromus sterilis. The sequence continues at coordinate 188,595,655 of OX465599.1, read as the reverse complement.
CGCACACAAGTCTAAATGATATGGGTGGTGAACTCCCATACTCATAGACAAGTCAACTCAACCATACTATCGATTGCATCATAACCCTTACATAGACTTACTCCAGCCCGATCACTTAGTCGGGGTCTAGAGCGGGCTCGATCATACAACAAAGTGTGCACGTGACAGAGTCACAATCAATCACATCGCGATGCCCCAAGATGCGCACATCTAAGGGCCACTTGGTGTATAAAAGACTGCCAGCCAGATCACAACTAAGGTCTCGAAAACCCATACTAAGACATGCATGTTATAATCATACACGCAGCACACATGTCTAGTATGAACAGCAGGTATCATTGCAATTCTCTACAAACTATACAGCTCTATTGATAACTCTTACAGAGTGCACACAGATATCACAAGCATGTGATCCAACATTACAACAAACAAGCGGAAGCAAAGTAGGTCTGAGTACAGGCAAGTTTAACAAATGGCTTAGAGAAGCCATACCTATAAACGAGCCCTTCCACGAGGAACCATTCGTCTGACTGGGACTACACTAGCTTGATAAGTCGTCGAGCTCCAGGAAGAATCCACCTTGTGGGTCAGGGGGGTCATCTAAAACATAGAATAAGCAAACGTGGGTACAAAGTCATACTCAGCAAGACTTACGTAGGAGCTATACTACTCATGCACATGTATCAAGGTAAAGGGGAGGTGGGGTTCAATTGCAGAAGTGCCAGCTTTGACTTGGCTAGTCCTGAACTACGAGTACCATACTTGAGGTAAGAAGCGTACACGAGTCCACTACATGTCTCCAACCAATTACACCACTATGGTGCCTTCCTCGACTTCCCCACGAGAAAGCACGCCATAGCACTCACGCTTATCTTGGCAAGTTTTATAAGTATCCAGTTCAAGTTTTCTAATAATCGAGCACAGCTTTCCAAGTAGTCCCTTACCGCGGACGCGGCTATTCGAATAGTTTATTAACCCTGCAGGGATGTACTGCTACAAACATGAAACGATCAGTTACCGCCGGGATCTCGTTACCCTTCAAGCGGGTGTCGGCGAGGATAATTTCCACAACTTTTACCTCACAGCCAACTCAAGTACAATGGAGACGCCTATCTGGGCTGGAGTCCACATCGTGAACCCGACCGGTTTACCGATGTGGTCCCAGAAGATGTGTGGAGGGTCCCAAGCCGGTCTGAATAGTCGTTCTTCCACTTCGCAGACCGTGCCACAGAACTAACATAACTCCGAACTAATGCAACTCATTGAACTGAGAAGGGGTGAGTTAGTAGGTTGAGCGGGGGTCCATGTGCACAACTTGTGGTAGTACTCTTCGTCTTGGATCACCATACAAGAACTCGGGCTTAAGGCGGTGTTCAACGAGACAACCCACTGTGTACTCCTACACAGCCTCTCATCGTTCACCTTGTATTAGGGTAGATTCACCAACACAGTTTCACCTTCTTCAACATGATTGCTACCATCCCGACTCACAGAACTGTAACCTCATTGAAACTCTAAGCATGCAATAAGCAGTAACAGTTGCAGGGGCCACATGATATCAACCAACTCCTACATCTGCTAGGATTGTGGTTTTCTTACTACTGTGACAAAATGATAGGGCATGCAAAGGATATGGGTTCAACTATGCGGTAGAATCGATAACAAGGTGATCATCCTATTTCATGCATAAGCGAGACTGAGAGGGAATTGGGGTTTTATCGACATGATCAAAGGGGGTTTGCTTGCCTTGCTGACGGGGTTCAGTATCGGGGTCTTCAACGAAGGGGGTGATCTCGAGTTCCGGCTCCACTTCTATCCGAGCAAACAATACAAACAAAGTGATCAACATAAGGTACAATGCACAAGCACATGATCAATTGTATAAGGTGATGTTCATGGTACTGATGTGTTGAACATTCCATTTAAAAGGAGTATATTGCACTTGAAATGAAAATTCAAACTCCATTTGATTTATCGATGAATTTCAAATGCATTTTAAACCATGAATGTTCATTTGAAATGGTTGATCATGAATTGATGTTGTAAAGGTGAGGTAAAGCCTCTGATGTGTGGATGAAACCATATAAAAGAAGTGTGTTGCAAAGTCATCAGCAAATGCACTCCAAATTTGAATTTGAATTAAAGCCACATGGATGTTTGCCACTGTTCACCTAATTTAAATTAGTCAAACATGAAAACAAAGTCCATATTCACATTCCTTGCATTTTTATGATAATTTTAGACATATTATTTGTCAAATTTGGAGTTAAAATGAATTAATTATGAATTTCAAAGTTTAAAGCATTTTCTGGAATTTTCTGGATTTAATTAAATCGTTTAACAGTTTACTGCGTCATGCTTGCGCAAGGATGACATCAGGGGGGTGGGGCTGACCTGTGGGGTCCAGTGGTCAGTGTCATAGGGTTTAATCCCTCTGTTTATTTTAAACAGAGGGGGGTTTAAGGCCTGGGGGCCCCACCTGTCATTGACCTAGGCTCAACTAATAGGGGGGTTAGCCCCTAATTAAGCGGCCTCGCCGGCGGTTAGCCGCCAGTGGCACCAGTGCGCGGCGGCGCACACACGGGAGGGTGCTCCCGTCGTCCATTTGCCGCGCTAAGGCCACGAGAGGACATCTCGTTCTCCCGCACACCAGCCCGTGCATGCGGGCGACCACGCGGCGGTCCAGTACGTCGCCGGCGACGAGTTCCGCGGCGGCCGGAGCTCGGGATAGATGGAAACGGCGACCAGGGGAACGGAAAGGGGCTCAAGAGGAGGGAAACTGACGGGGAGCTCACCCCTAGCGCGATGGAGGGGTCGGGGAGGCCGAAGGAAGCAGAGCGGCGACGAATTCCACGATGGCGTGCCGGCGACCGGAGTTGGGGAAGATGAAGATGGCGAGCTCGTGGGGGCGTCTGGCTTCGATTACTTGTGCTCGGTGATGTAGACGAGCACAGAGAGCATCCTGGACATCTTGTGAAGGCTCGACGAGGCCGGTGGCCACGCGGGTGCGGCGGTGCGTTCTCGCGCAAGCTTCGGGCGTCTCCGATTCCGGCGAGAGAGAGGGAGGAGCTTGCGCTGGAGAGGGGGAAGTGGACGAGACGAAAACGGGAGTCTCCGTGGCGCGTGTAGAAGGCCAGGGAAGGGCCAGGCAGGCAGACAGCTGCCGCCGGAGACGACATTCCCTCCAGCGAGCTGCTTGCCTCGCAAGGGGAAGACGACAAGGGAGGCTTGCAGGCTTGGGCTGCGAAGAGTAAGTTGGGCCGGGGAGGCCCAGGTAGGTGGGCTCTTTTCCTCTTTTCTACTTCTTCTCTGTTTTCTTCTGTTATTTGTTTTGGCACTGCTAAATAAAATAGCAAAACATTTTATAAAATGCTGAAACTTTTTACATGGCCTCATAATATATTAGGCTAGCCATTTATAAAGTTTGGCACTTTTTAAAAATCAAATCAATTGAACTTTAAATCAAATATGGGTTTTTGATTAATTGCAAGGCCTTGTTTGAATATTTGAAAAATCCATGAACATGGGATTGCTACCACATCACTTGATATGTGATCACACTCATTTATGAGAGTTTTCAAAAATGCAAAAGGAATTTTTGGAGCAACTTTTTATCTGGCCATACGAATTAATTTATCTGGGGGGTGTTGTCTCTCCCATTTTGATTTCTTTTGAAATTTTTAACATGATGCAAAGGCCTAAGCTTACCCTAGCACATACCTAACTTGGGGTTGTGACAGTGGCTATCTGCTCATCAGCTCCCATTATCTTCATAGGAGAACTATATGAAATCTGTGAAACGGCGATGATGGATGTTACTGGCTGCTGGGCCCCTCCCAGCTCTCTGTCGACCTCTCGGCCTGCCGCTCGGAGCTCCTCAATTACTGGGGGTGTGATAACACGTTGCCGGATACCGTGCGTCGCATTGTACTCCCGAACTGATGCCTCCATCCGGTGCTTTTCAGCGTCGATCCGATCTGACTGCTCCATCAGAGCCTGACGCACCTTTTCCAGCTCGGTCTGAGCCACAGCTGGATCAGCATGAAGACCTACAGGAGTGCGGAGCACGTCCGATGGGTTGCTTGGGCCTGCTGGTGTTGTGCTTGCTGCCCTCGCGGCTCGAGTTCCTGAAGTACAGCTGTGGCGACTAGACACTCCCGCCATCATAACCTCCGCACGGATGTGCGCAGTCGTGCTCTCTGTTCCCACGGCATCCGGCCCTCTTGGCAAAGGATCCATGAGCTCAGAAAACACCCGTACCTCCCTGGGAAAAACATCAGGAAGTGCCGCGACAAAGACGCGATGTCCGCCGAAAGGGATGATGACGTCGCGCGGCAAAGGCATTCCTGTCCCAAACCGCGAGGCATTGCCGATGACGAAGTCCCACGCTCCTCTCCTCATGACCAGGCCAGAGGCGAAGCGCACGCGCGATGCAGATGATGGTCCCGTCCGGATCAGAACTCCAGTCGACGCCTCGGCCTGCCCCACGGTGGGCGCCAACTATCGTCGATATGTACCGGCAGATGCCATGGGGATGGCTAAAGATGGGGACAAACCGAGGTTAGTGTCGCTGGTACCGGAATCGAGAATGGGAACACACGGTGAGACACTGTCACAACCCCAAGTTAGGTATGTGCTAGGATCAAGTACTACTTGCATCATGTGAAAAATTCAAAAAGAAAATCAAAAATGGGGAAAGGAAAAGCCCTGAGAAATTAAATCAAATGGCCAGATAAAAATCTTTTTCCAAAAATCATTTGAATGTTTAGAAAATTCCTATAAATGGTGCTGATCATTTTAAAAGTGGTTTGGGTATTTTCCCATGCCCATGGAATTTTCTAATATTCAAACAGTGCCTTGGAATTAATAAGATAACCCTATTTGAGTTAAGATTCAAATTATTTGAATTTTAAAAATGTTGAACTTTATAGGTGGCTAGTCTATTTTATTATGAGGCCATATAAATTTTTTCAGCATTTATAAAAATACCTAGCTATTTTATTAGCTAGGTCAACCTATTTACAGAGAAAGAAAAAGAAAAAGGAAAAACAGAGCAGAGAACAGCTTACCTCACGCCCACAGGCGAGGCCCACCTTACCTGGCCTCGGCCCAGCCCACCCTAGACGCTTGTCGTCTTCTTCCCCGCCGAGCCAAGCTGCTCGGTGGAGGCAGAGCGTGGCCGCGGCGCCACCTCGACGCCGAGAGGCTTCCAGCCCCCCCTCGACCTCATCTCCTCGCCTGGGAGGCCGCCTCGAAGCCCCCTTTCATTTCCCCCTCTCTCTGGACCTCCTCCCCCTCTCCTCTTCACGAATCCACGCCGCCCGTGAACACGCCGGAGCACCACCGTGGAGAACCCGTGGCCGACGAGCTCCTCAGCCCTAGCCACCTTGTCCATCACGTACAGCGACGTCGTCTTCATCAAAGCCCTCATCGAATCGAGCTGATCAAGCACCACAAGCGAAGGCAGCATCAACGAGTCGCCGCCGGAGCCGCAAGTTCGTCGTTGTTGATTCGCCGCCTCCGTCGCTCCTCCGGCTCTTCCGACCTCTCCAGCATGCTCCTGGTGAGCTTCTGGCCACAAACCCTAACCCCCTCGAAACCCGCAGCGTCTCCGTCGCCGTTCGCCATGATGCCGGAGTACAGCGTCGCCGCGGTGCTCGTCGGCGAGCACACGCAACGCAGACGTGGCCCAGACCACGTCCTTTAGAACCGCCGCACCCGTAGGCTTCAAACGCACCTGTCTTTTGGTCCTCTAGTGCACTGAGGCGATTCCCACGTCGATGCCATGTCCTTGTCGCCGCCGACGAGGTCGTCGCCGTGCCTCCGGTGCTCCCCTGTGGTCGCCGTGTACCCGAGGCGATGCGCACGAGCAAGGGCTACGCCCCAGTGCCCGCAGCGCATCCAACCGTGGCCGGGAACCCGATTCCGGCGAGCGCTGCCGTGTCCAGAGCCGCCGGCGTCAAGCCGCCGGCCTGTCAGCTCTAACCGCGAGCTAATCCCCCCCCCACATTGGTTGACCAGTGGGACCAGCCCCCCCCCTTAATCCTCTGTTTAAATTAAAACTAAACACAATCAAGCAGTGGGCCACTGACAGGGTGGACCCACATGTCAGCCCCCTGTGACATCACCCCCACATCAGCATGACGCAATAAAGGATTTTCTAGAGATTTAAAATATTACAGAAATTCCAGAAAAGGCAGAAATTAGCCCAAACTTTGGAAATTCATAGAAAATTCATATTAACTCCAAATTGGACAAATAATATATGAAAAATGATCAGGAGAAAATTATCTTTCCAAATATGCAACTTTCAGCTATGTTGGAGTTGATTTTAAAATGGGACCAGTATCATATGTCATTTGGTTTATTTGAAATTAATTCAAATTCCAATCAAATGTTTTTGCAACTTGGACCATGGAATTATGCTACAATTCAACCACACTTCAGAGGCATATCATACACATTTCCAAAAGGTTCAAAATGATCAAACAATGTCACATGCAACTTGGCTAAGTTGAATTCAAATGTGGAGTTTGAATTTGCAATTCAAATTGCAATATACTCCATTTAAATGGAATTTCCCAAACACATCAGAAACATATACATAAAGTTTCAACCTTCAACCATGTGTTTGTGCATTGTATTTATATTGCTTCCTTGTTTGTTGTTTGTCGAGTAGAGGTGGAACCGGAGGAGGAGGCTGCCCCCTTCGTTGAAGACACCGTTATCGAAACCTCGTCAGGAAGGCAAGCAAACCCCCATTGATCATGTCGATAAAATCCCACTTCCCTCTCATGTCTCGCTTATGCATTGTTTAGGATGATCACCATGATAACGTTTCTATCGCATAGTTGAACCCATATCCTTTGCATGACCTATCATCTTGTCACAGTAGTAAGAAAACCAAAATCCTAGCTGATGTAGGAGTTGGTTGATATCATGTGGCCCCTACAACTGTTACTGCTTATTGCATGCTTAGTGGTACAATGAGGTTTCTTATGATGTGAGTCGCTAATACAAGGTGCACGATGATAGGTTGTGTAGGAGTACACAGTGGGTTGTCTCGTTGAACACCGCCCTAAGCCCGAGTTCTTGTGTGGTGATCCAAGACGAAGAGTACTACCACATGTTGGGCACATGGACCCCCGCTCAACCTACTAACTCACCTCTTCTCAGTTCAATGAGTCGCATTAGTTCGGAGTTCTGGTAGGTTTGTGGCACGGTCTGCGAAGTGGAAGAACGGCTATTCAGACAGGCTTGGGACCCTGCACACATCTTCTGGGACCACATCGGTAAACCGGCCGGGTTCACGATGTGGATTCCAGCCCAGATAGGCGTCTCCATTGAATTGGAGTTGGCTGTGAGGTAAAAGTTGTGGGAATTATCCTCGCCGGCACCTATTGAACGGTGTCGAGTACAAAGGCGGTAACTGATAGTTTCATGTGTGTAGCAGTACACCCCTGCAGGGTTAACAAAACTATTCGAATAGCCGCGTCCGCGGTTAAGGACTGCTTGGAGAGCTGTGCTTGATTATTAGACAACTTGAACTGGATACTACTAAAACTCGCAAGATAAGCGTGAGTGCTATGGTGTGCTTCTCGTGGGGAAGTCGAGGAAGTAACCATAGTGGTGTAATTGGTTGAGGAGATGTAGTGGACTCGTGTACGCTTCTTACCTCAAGTCTGGTACTCGTAGTTTAGGACTAGCCAAGTCAAAGCTGGCACTTCTGCAAGTGAAACCCCACCTCCCTTTACCTTGATACATATTCATGAGTAGTATAGTTCCTATGTAAGTCTTGCTGAGTACGATTTTGTACTCACGTTTGCTTAATCTATGTTTTAGATGAAACCACCGACCCCGATGGTGGCTTCTACCCGAAGCTCGAAGAATGAAGACTCAGACCAAGACCAAGCTAGTGTAGTCCCAGTCAGACGACTGGTTCCCTCGTGGAGGGCTTGTTTTTAGATAAGGCTTCTCTAAGCCATTTGTTAAACTTGTCTGTACTCAGACCTACTTTTCTTCCGCTTGTTTGTTGTAATGTTGGATCACATGCTTGTGATCTCTGTGTGCACTCTGTAAGAGTTATTAATAAAGATGTATACTTTGTAGAGAATTGCAATGATACGTACTGTTCATACAAGGCATATGTGCTGCGTGTATGTTTATAACATGCCTGTCTTTGTATGGGTTTTCGAGACCTTAGTTGTGATTTGGCTGGCGGTCTTTTATACACCATGTGGCCCTTAGATGTGCACAGCTTGGGGCATCGCGATGCGATTGTTCAAGACTCTGTCACGTGCACACTTTGATGTATGATCGAGCCCGCCCGAGACCCCTACTAAGTGATCGGGCTGGAGTAAGTCTATGTAAGGGTTATAATACAATCGATAGTATGTTTGAGGCGACTTTTCTATGAGTATGGGAGTTCACCACCCATATCATTTAGACTTGTGTGCGGACGATGAGGACCCATTTCAGTTGATCATCCGGCCTGGATGGGATGCCCCTCACGTTTGATGCTTTCCGAGAATGTTCTGTGCTTGGCCTTGTCTGCTTAGACAAGTGGGTACGGTTCTCGGCTCTCCATATGATTGTGTTGTAGCGAGGCTTGCATACGCTAACCCCGGGTCCCGACAGACACCACGATGTACCCAGGTTCGGGGCTCTCCGTAGAGATAACACCCCTAGTCCTGCCGAGCTAGCTATATGCAATAACTCTACAACAATGAATGCTCCTTGAGCTGTTTGAGAGGAAGGATAAGAGGGCTCTAAGCACAACTCTCTTCATGCTCTCTCTATGGTGGGTGAGATTGCAATAAGTGCTTCGTCGTCCCTCACGCAGGACGGGTACCCGGGGCTCTTATAGACCAAGCCCGGGGTACAAAGGTAAATGTACAAAGGGGTGGGACCAGCTGTCAGCCTCAGACAAGCTAGGGATCTCACATTGTGTTCTCCCGGATGACCCGGTGTAGACTTCCGGCTCCCCATACCGCTATCTTGTAGACCTCGGTAGTGAACAGTGGAGCTAGAGACCTAGGCCTGTCGGCCTGTCCGCGAGATCCGCGCTGGAGGAGACCGCACGCCTCTGACAGTCCCGATCTTCAGGGATTGCGCATTGAATGCTCTTGTACCAGATGTCCGACCTGTAATTCTGCTCAGATCTTACTCTTTTTACTTCGGCCGAATGCTTCCTAGTGAGGCCGATTGCGCCCTCTCTGGGGCAATCGGCCCTCAACTTGAACAGCTCGGCCCACTTCTTGCTTACTCTTGATTAGCTTGGCCTTGATTAGATCGGCGACCATCAGGTCGGTGATCTTTGCCTTTATGAATTGTTTCCCCTAGGTGACCCTAACCGGGGGTCATTCCCCCGACATTCGAGCTACGACGATGTCAACGATGGCGGCGAGCTGCGGAGACAACGACGAAAGCGGCAAGTTGCGTGAGCTACGCCAATGATGACGACGGCGAGCTACAGCGAGCGACGAAGACGGAGATCTACAACGACGACGGCGACGGCAAGCGACGACAGCAGCAAGCTGCGCGTGCATGGCGAGCTGCGGCGAGCTGTCGCGGCAAGGGACGATGGTGCCAATGATGGCGGCGAGCTGCGGAGAAAACGACCAAAGCGCCAAGTTATGCGAGCTACGCCAATGACGATGATGCCAACGATGGCGACGAGCTGCGGAGGCAAAGACGAAAGAGGCAAGTTGCGCGAGCTACATCTATAATGAGGATGACGAGATGCAGCGAGCGACGACGGCGGCAAGCTACAACGACGACGGCGACGGCAAGAGACGGCGACGACATCGGCAAGTGATGGCAATGACGGCTGCAAGCTGCGCGTGCATGGCGAGCCTCGGCGAGCTGCACGTGCATGACGAGTTGTGCGTGCACGGCGAGCTGCGGCGGCAAGCGACGGCGACGGCGACTGCAAGATGCGACGAGCTACGGCCGAGCTGTGCGTGCACGGTGAGCTAGATGCGTGTCGCCGGATGGATTGGGCTGTTCGGGCTGCAGGTGCATTTACAACGAACAAAATTGTTCGCGCGCTGGATGGATCCTACCGAACTAAAACGTTCGGTACCAGCTGCTCGGTCCTGACGTCAAGTATGGACGTCCTTGATCTAACACCTCTCTTCTCTTCTCTCTAACTTGCATACAACATGCACACACACGAGCCGGCCTCAACCTATGCCTCGCCGGAGACAACGCCGCTATGACCGGGCCGGCGCCGGTGATGAAGCCGCCAAGCCGGGAGATGACCTCAACTTGCCGGAACCATGGAGGATGATGACCCGGAACTTTCCCACGCCCCCCCCGTGAACGTCGTCGCCACACCGCCGTCACGGAAGCCAGAAACCCGGAGCTCGCCCATGTGCTGCCCTCCATCAACGTCGTCGCAATTCCGCTGTCATGGAGGCCGGCGACTCAGAGCTCGCCAACGACGTAGCCCGACCACTATCTCCTTCGGCGCCCAAACACGTTGACGTACAGGTCGGCGAACACATTTTGGGTGAACAGATCCTCGGCGAACATGTTCTCGGTGAACAGTTCCTTGGCGCACAGGTCTCTCGACAAACAGGGTCTTGGCGCATAGGTCTTTACGTATAGGTTCATGGTGTCGCCGGCCCACAGGTCACCGTTTTGGCGTAGCACCAGTTCAAGCTGATGTCGCCTCTATGAAATCACCCTTCGTCGACCTTTGGAAGCGGTGCATGTGTTTTGGCAGACCGCCGAGTATACTCGGCATCTAGCTGAGACGAGGCGTGCACCATGGCGTACATGTTTCAGCGTACAGATCCTTGGCGTCGCCAGCGTACATGTCACCCTTTTGGCGTAGCACCAACGCGAGACGACGTGACTTCCACGACAATCACGCTCCTCTACCAACTCGTGAGAAGATCCCTTGACTACGCCAACTGCCGTGAATTCGGCGTTCGGTCGGGATTAGGCATCGACCACGCTGGCTATGTCGATGTGTACGAGTACGCCGGGTTTACACCGATGCCGATCTCCACCTTCAACTTACACCTGCGAGGTGTACCCCTTCCATACCCCGACGAAGCCGTTACGTCTTCAACAAGTCCGAGCTTAGATGGACCATGTGATTTCTACCCCAACTACTACATCAACGTCGCCAAGACCGATGAGGCATGGCTAGCGCAAAAGCCACGTTCTTAGGGGCGCGTGTACCGACGAGGACACAGGTTCTGCCGCTACCCACAGAACACCATCATCATATGCATGGAGAATGTGAAGAGAAGATGACGAAGACGATCACACGACTTAATCGGAGATGTCTCGTGGTGTAACCGACGGGAGTAATTAACCGGGAGCCTTTCGAGACCCCGGGAACCAGGATATCACACATCGCCATTGTCAAGTTGGCCGCGCTAGTAGGCTAGGAAGCTCATTTTTATCATGGGATCTTGTAAATTTGTTTCTCAAAAGAGATTAATTGTCGAGAACCGGGGTTAGCGTATGCAAGTACAGCTAAGACATGGTCATATGGAGAGCCGAGAACCGTACCCACTTGTCTAAGCAGACAAGGCCAAGCACAGAACGTTCTCGGAAAGCATCGTACGTGAGGGGCATCCCATCCAGGCCAGATGATCAACTGAGATGGGTCCTCATCGTCCGCACACAAGTCTAATGATATGGGTGGTGAACTCCCATATTCAAAGACAAGTCGCCTCAACCATACTATCAACTATCTCATAGCTCTTACATAGACTTACTCCAGCCCGATCACTTAGTCGGGGTCTAGGGGCGGGCTCGATCATACCACAAAGTGTACACGAGACGGAGTCTCGAGCAATCGCATCGCGATGCCCCAAGCTGCGCACATCTAAGGGCCACTTGGTGTATGAAAGACCGGCAGCCAGAACACAACTAAGGTCTCGAAAACCCATATAAAGACATGCATGTTATAAATATACACGCAACACACATGCCTTGTATGAACAGCAGGTATCAATGCAATTCTCTACAAAGTATACATTTTTATTGATAACTCTTATAGAGTGCAAACAGAGATCACAAACATGTGATCCAACATTACAACACAAGCGGAAGCAAATTATGTCTGAGTACAGACAAGTTTAACAAATGGCTTAAGAAGCCTTATTTAAACACAAGCCCTCCACGAGGGAACCAGTCGTCTGACTGGGACTAGACTAGCTTGATCTTCAGTCATCCAGCTCGATGAAGAAGCCACCTTCGGGGTCAGTGGTCTCATCTAAAACATTGATTAAGCAAACGTGAGTACAAAGTCGTACTCAGCAAGACTTACATAGGAGCTATACTACTCATGCACATGTATCAAGGTAAAGGGAGGTGGGGTTTCACTTGCAGAAATGCCAGCTTTGACTTGGCTAGTCCTGAACTACGAGTACCAGACTTTGAGGTAAGAAGCGTACACGAGTCCACTACTTTCTCCAACCAATTACACCACTATGGTGCCTTCCTCGACTTCCCCATGAGAAAGCACGCCATAGCACTCACACTTATCTTGGTGTGTTTTAGAAGTATCCAGTTCAAGTTGTCTAATAATCAAGCTAAGCTTTCCAAGCAGTCCATAACCGCGGACGCGGCTATTCGAATAGTTTTGTTAACCCTGCAGGGGTGTACCGCTACACACACATGATCATCATTTACCGCCTTTGATCTCGACACCATTCAACGGGTGCCAGCGAGGATGCTCACCACAACTGTTACCTCATAGCCGATCTAGCCCGAGAAAGCCGCCTACTTGGGTTGGTTACCACTATCGTGAACCCGGCCGGTTTACCGAAGTGGGCCCAAGTGATGTGTGCGTGGTGCATAAGACGGTCTCGGATGAGCCGTTCTCTCACTTAGCATCCAGGCCACAAGCCTACCAGAACTCCGAACTATTGCGACATCTGGACATCGAAAGGGATGAGTTAGTAAGTTGAGAAGGGTCAGTGAGCCCAATGTGTGGTTGTACTCTTCATCTTGGATCACCACACAAGAACTCGGACTTAGGGCGGTGTTCAACGAGACAACCCACCGTGTACTCCTACACAGTCTCTCATCGTTCACCTTGTATTAGGGTCGATTCACCAACACTTTTCTACCAACATCAACATGATCACTATCATCCCGACTCACATCACAGTAACATCATGGTATCATACTAAGCATGCAATAAGCGATAACATTTGCAGGGGCCACATGATATCAATCAACTCTTACATTTTCTAGGATTGTGGTTTGCTTACTACTGTGACAAAATGATAGGCCATGCAAAGGAATGGGTTCATATATGCGGTAGAAACGAATCATGGTGATCATCCTAAACAATGCATAAGCGAGACATGAGAGGGAAGTGGGATTTTATCGACATGATCAATGGGGGTTTGCTTGCCTTGCTGACGAGGTTTGGGTTCGAGGTCTTCAACGAAGGGGGCAACCTCCTGCTCCGGTTCCACCTCTACTCGACAAACAACAAGCAAAGTAGCAAAGTAAATACAATGCACAATCACATGATGGAAGGTTGGAACTTGATGTAAATGCTTTGATGTGTGAAGCAATTCCATTTTAATGGAGTATATTGCAAATTGAACTGCAATTTCAAACTCCAATTTGAATTCAAACTTAGTCAAGTTATACGTGACATTGTTTGATCATTTTGAATCATCTTCAAATGTGTATGATATGCCTCTGAGGTGTGGTTGAATTGTAGCATAATTCCATGGTCCAAGTTGCAAAAGCATTTGATTTGAATTTGAATTAATTTCAAATAAACCAAATGACATATGCTACTGGTCCCATTTTAAAATCAACTCAAACATAGTTGAAAGTTGCATATTTGGAAAGATAATTTTCTCCTGATAATTTTTTATATATTATTTGTCCAATTTGGAGTTAATATGAATTTTCTATGAATTTTCAAAGTTTGGGGTATTTTCTGGAATTTCTGGCATTCTTTAATTCAATTTGATTTTCTGGAAATTCATTTAATGACTTGTTGCGTCATGCTGACAACATGCTGGCGTCATGGGGCGGGCTGACATGTGGGTCCAGGGTGTCAGTGACTGGTTGATTAATCCGCTGGGTTAAATTAATCCAGTGGCTTAATTAAGCCACTGGGCCCACTGGTCAGTGACCTAGGGTCACTTAACCCAGGTGAGGTTAAGCCCTGATCAAGGCCACGTCGGCGGGCTGCCGGCGGCTAAACGTCGGCGACCTTCCAGCACGGCGGCGTCCGCACGGGATGGCGTTCCCGTGGTCCAAATCGCGCGCTTCGACCACTGAGACGAAGCTCTCGGTGTCGCGCGACGATGGAGACCGAAAGGGAAGCCTGGGAGGCTCTGTACGCATGACGGAGTCGAGCTTTGCGGCGGCGGTGCTACTGGCTGGAGGCCGAACTCGCTACGAGGCGCGAATTGAGGCGGGGTTAGGCTGGTTCGAAGAAGTGGAGTACGGGGAACGTGATGGACAACACGGCGAGCTTGATTGCGTAGTGGTTGGTCGTCGCCACGGATCCCGGCGGCGAGGAGCTTCGGCTCTCATGGCGGTCATGGCTAGAGGAAGCAATCGAGAGGGGGAGGTTAGGGGTTTTGATCCTGAGCTCACCAGGAACCCAACGGAGGTGGTGGCGATGGCTGGGGCGGCTCGACGGTGAAGTAATCGACGAAGTTGCGCGGCGGCCGTAGACGAAGACGACGACGCAATTCGGCAGCTCCAGGGGGCTTCAGCTCCTCCTATTCCGCTCGAAGACGAAGACGACTGCGGTGAAGACGATGGACAGGGTCTTGGGGCTTCTCGGCGTCGATGGCTACGCGGGGGCTCGACGGTGCTCCGGCGTTCTTCTCGGGCGTCGACGAAACGGGCGAGGGAGACGGGGAGGAAGCTCGTGGAGGGGGGGAATGGAGTGGGGAACCTTCTGGGCGCCTCCAGGCATGGAGATGTGGCACGGGGGAAGCAGGAGGGGGCCAGGCACGTCGGCGGCCTCGTTATGGCCGGCACGCAGTTGCCTGGCTGCCTGAGGTAGACGACAGGGAGGGGAGGTGGGCTGGGCCGGCTGGGGAACTAGTTGGGCCTCTTTGAGGTAAGCCCTTTTTCTTTTTCTTTCTGTTTTCACTTCTGACATTTGTTCTGTTTAGCTAAATAAAATAGCTAAACATTTTATTAAATGCTGAAAACTTTTATATGGCCTCATAATAATATAGACTAGCCACTTATAAAGTTTCAACATTTTTAAAATTCAACTGATTTGAATTTTAAATCAAATAGGGGTATTTCTTTAAATCCAAGGCACTGTTTGAATATTTGAAAAATCTATGAGCATGGGGTGGGTCCCACATCACTTGATATGTGATCACACTCATTTATAAGACCTTTCAAAAATCTAACATGAATTTTTGGAGAAGATTTTTATCTGGCCTTTTGAATTAATTCATCTGGGGGGTTCCTTCTCCCATTTTGCATTTGAATTGAATTCAAAGAATTCTTTTGAAATTTTGACATGATGCAAGAGTAGTTTGATCCTAGCACATTACCTAACAGAGGGTCCTGACAACTCGCCCCCACTCAAAAGAATCTCGTCCCGAGATTCAGAAATCTGCGGGAGGAAGGTGGGATACTCGGCACTGAGACGGTCTTCTCTTTCCCACGTAGCTTCTCTTTCAGAGTGGTGCGACCATTGCACTTTCAGAAACCTAATCTTCTGACGATGAGTGACACGCTCTGCGGAATCAAGAATACGAATGGGGTATTCTCGATAAGAAAGGTCATCTTGGAGATCAAGCATTTCATGGTCGACTTCGCGGATGGGGTCCTTGAAGCAATGCCTGAGTTGGGACACATGGAATACATCATGTACTCGGGAAAGGTGCGGGGGTAGTTCAAGTTGGTAGGCAACTTCTCCACGTTTGGAAAGAATGCAGAAAGGTCCGATGTAACGTGGGGCCAACTTGCCTTTGATACCGAAACGTTGGGTTCCCTTCAGAGGAGTAACCCGAAGGTAAGCCTTCTCATCCAGATTGTAGGTCTCTTGCCTATGATGACGATCACAGTAGCTTTTCTGACGAGACTGGGCTGCTTTCAATTGATCACGAACAATGCGAACTTGCTCTTCTGCTTCCTTGATCATATCCGGTCCAAAGAATTGTCTTTCACCGGTTTCTGACCAGTTTAGTGGTGTTCGACATCGTTGTCCATAAAGGAGTTCAAAAGGAGCCATGTTCAGACTAGATTGAAAACTATTGTTATAAGCAAATTCGGCGAATGGAAGAGACTTCTCCCAATTCTTTCCGAATGAGATATAACAAGCTCTGAGCATGTCTTCAAGAATTTGGTTAACCCTTTCGACTTGACCGCTAGACTGAGGATGGAAAGCTGTACTAAAGGAGAGATAAGTTCCCATAGCATTCTGAAAGCTTCCTCCAAATCTAGAGGTGAAAAGGCTACCGCGATCAGAGTTGATTTCCAAAGGAACACCATGGAGGGATACAATTCTAGAGATGTACAAGTCCGCTAACTGGCTAGCCGTTATAGAATCGCGAACCGGAAGGAAGTGACCAACTTTGGAAAGCCTATCTATGACAACGAAGATGGCATTGTTTCCTTTCTGGGTTTTTGGAAAGCCGGTGATGAAATCCATACCGACTTTGTCCAATTTCCACTCGGGAATAGACAAAGGTTGAAGTGTACCAGCAGGTCTTTGATGTTCTTCCTTAATGCGACGACAAACATCACATTTGGCAACAATTTGAGCAATGTCTCTCTTCATCCTAGTCCACCAAAATTTCTGGCGTAGATCTCGTTACATTTTTGTGCTACCGGGATGAATCGAGAGGGGTGTGTCATGGGCTTCCTTGAGGATGAGTTGCCTTAGTTCCCTATTCTTAGGTACTACCAAACGATTTCCAAAGAATACCGTTCCTTTGCTATCTGTGGAGAAACATTTAGCAACTCCGCTAGCAATGTTCTCCTTGATCCGACGAAGACCTCGTGCATGCCTTTGGGAAACTATGATTTGATCCTCAAGAGTTGGTTTCGCCACCAAGGTAGACAGATAGCCATGAGGAACAATCTCAAGATTGAGCTTGCGAAATTCCTCATGAAGAAGTGGTTGATACTGTTGTAACATGAGGTTGTTACAATACGACTTACGACTTAGTGCATCAGCCATGACATTGGCTTTGCCTGGGGTGTAAGAAATTCCTACGTCGTAATCTTTTATCAACTCAATCCAGCGTCTTTGCCTGAGATTAAGATCTGGTTGGGTGAAAATGTATTTGAGGCTTTGGTGGTCGGAATAAATCTCACAACGATTAGCAAGGAGGTAATGTCCCCAAGTTTTTAGGGCATGAACTACGGCAGCAAGTTCAAGGTCATGGGTAGGATAGTTCTCTTCATGTGGCCGCAACTGGCGTGAAGCATAAGCTACCACATGTTGATCTTGCAGAAGTATGCATCCTAACCCTTGCCGTGATGCGTCGCAATAGATCTCGAAATCCTTTTTGGTGTCTGGAGGTGCAAGTACAGGTGCAAAAGTCAATCTTCTTTTTAGCTCTTGAAAGCTTTCCTCGCACTTGGGAGTCCATAAGAATTTCTTATCTTTCTTGAGGAGTTCAGTTAGAGGCTTTGCAACTTTAGAAAAGTTCTCGACGAAGCGACGGCAATAGCTGGCTAGGCCAAGAAAACTCCTAACTTGCTTAACCGATTCAGGTGGAGTCCACTCAAGGACGGCCTGAACTCTCTCGGGATTCACAGCAATGCCTTTTGCAGAAATCACGTGGCCTAAGTAGGTCACTTCTGGTAACCAAAATTCACACTTGGAGAATTTAGCATACAGGCGATGCTCTCTAAGTTTCATCAATACCAGCCTTAGGTGTTCGGCATGTTCTTCTTCGTTCTTCGAGTAGATGAGAATGTCATCGAGATAAACCACAACAAATTTATCTAAGTACTCCATGAAGATCGAAATCATCATGCGTGAGAAAGTGGCGGGGGCATTGTTTAAACCAAAGGACATGACGGTATACTTGTAAAGACCATAACGACTAGTGAAAGCCGTTTTGGGAATGTCCTCGTTTCGGATTTTGATTTGATGATAACCTAATCTCAAATCCATCTTGGAGAAGACAGAGGATCCTGCAAGTTGATCATAAAGATCATTGATCCTGGGCAATGGGTACTTGTTCTTTATCGTCGCTAAATTTAGCAGGCGATAGTCTACGCACATCCTTTCTGTTCCATCTTTCTTCGTTACGAACAGAACGGGGCAACCCCATGGCGATGAGCTAGGGCGGATGAAGCCTTTTTCCAACAAAGCTTCCAGTCGGGTTTTAAGCTCAGCTAACTCACGTGGGGCCATTTTGTATGGGCGTCTAGAAATTGGTGCGGTTCCTGGGGCAACATCTACTATAAACTCTACACATCTGTCGGGTGGCATTCCCGGCAGCTCTTCAGGAAAGACATTCGGGAAGTCACGAACCACTGGAATATCTTCAAGTTCGGGAAGGGGAAGAATATTCAAGGAATGCACTTGGTTTCTTGTTCTGGTTGAGGTATAGTTGACTGTTTTGCCTGAAGGGTGGGTGAGTTTCACGGATTTGCCTTTGCAATCCAGGTAGGCATTCTGTCTTGATAGCCAATCCATGCCAAGGATGACATCAATATCTGCAGACTTGAGGGCTATGAGTGAAGCAAGGAATACTAAACCCTCAATTGCAATTTGATTACCATGTCTTACTCTATTAGTTTGCCATCTTGACCCTGGAGGTTGAATAATCATGGGGGTGGACAATTCAACAAAAGATAACTCATGACGAAGTGCATAACTTTCCGACATGAATGAATGAGATGCTCCTGGGTTGAAAAGAACAGAAGTAGGAACATAATTGACTGGGAGCGTACCAAGAATGACGTCAGTGGTGTCGTCAGTCTCTTCGGCGGCGATCTGGTTCACACGTCCACGAGTGGCGGGAGGAGCGGGTTTGGCGGCGTAGACCTTCTGGGGTGGCTTGCCACGACCATTGTTGTTGTTGCCTCCGGCACGGGGTGGAGCATTCTGATTTGGATCTGGTTCTGAGGACACTCACGAGAATAGTGGCCTGCCTGACCACACTTATAACAAGCTCCGAAACAGTGCGTGGAGCTGGGTTGTTTGGTGGAGCTGGGTGGAACTGGGTTGGTGGACGAGGCGCCACATAGGATGGCCTCGGTGGGTTGTTCTGGCGGAACATACTGTTTGGGATCCAGATCTTGCGCTTCTGGGAGCCAGAACTGGATGAACCGTCGTCTCTAGGGTGTTTGCGAAAGTCGTTGGGGGTGTTCATGTCCTCTGCCTTGATGGCCTTGTTGACAAGGACCTGGAATGAGGCAAAGTCATGTAGATTGAGCTCACGACGGAGTCCAGTGTTGTGGCCACGACGAAACCTCTCTTGCTTCTTTGCGTCGGTGGAGACTTCTTCGGTAGCATAACGAGCAAGTCGGCTGAACTCACGACTAAACTCGTCAACGGTCCTTCTGCCTTGAGTGAGGTTGCAGAACTCCTCACGCTTGCGGTCCATAAGACCCTTGGGAATGTGGTGCTCACGGAAGGACGTGCAGAATTCCTCCCAAGATGCAGGCGGTCCAACGGGACGCATATTCAGAAAGTTCTCCCACCAAGAGCTAGTTGCACCTTCGAGGTGATAGGTGGCATAGCTGACCTTGTCACCATTTGCAACACGGCCTGCTTGGAGCTTCCTCTCGATGCTGCGAAGCCAGTCATCGGCATCAAGGGGCTCGGTGGAGTAACTGAAAACCGGGGGATGAAGTCGGATGAAGTCGTTCAGGGACACCAACTCATTGCGCTGTTGAGTGGTGTTGCGTGCAATGACTTCCAGTAGGTGGTGAGAGTCTCGGCGGTTCCTCTCGACCTCCATCAGAACCTGAGCCATCGTGGGTGGGGGTGGAAGGTTTCCTTCCTCTTGGTCATTCACACGACCCTGGTTACGACCAAGCTGGCCACGGGTTCCTTGAGACATCCTGAAGTGAAAACCAAAGTCAAACAGAGTTGATTGGAAGAGTCTAAACAAGGTATTGAAGTACTGGAAGGATTACAGAGCAAAGGAAGTAATCATCTTGACAATATGGTGATAAAAGCATACAAGCCATATATTCACAAACTGTCATACAACCCATACATCGTTTTAGTACAAGCACCAAGCTAATACAAACGTGATGAAGATGATACATCATTCAGAGGCACTCTGACTTCCTATACATTATTTATCTAAACCTCTGGAACTTAGACACCTTGCATACAATATACTAAGATACTACTAAATCACCACTAAGTAAGACCACAGGCGGTCTCACTCATCTCCATCTCCATAGTAGTCCTCATAAAAGTTACGCCGCGTATCCCGGTAGCTGAAGGTGACCGTCGGAAAACATGGAGGCCTGTGGACCCTGATATCCATTTGGGCAAGGATGGGGCCTATGTCCAGCGTAGGGTGGAAGCAAAGGACCATGGGGTGGAAAAATGCCTCCAATCTCGGGCCAAGCAACTCGAGAAGGCATCTGAGTCCTCACTGGGTAGATAGCATCATGCTCAACTGATCCCACGCTCACAAAGGGTGCCAAAAGGGTCAGTGCTCGATACAGACGAACACGGGTGGCGTGAAGCTCGAAACGGAGAGCGCGTGCATCACGATCTCGATCGCTAGCAAATCTAGCAGTCATCTGAAGTGCGGGATCCTCTGCAGAGTGATCTGAGTAGAGTCCGGTGTAGTATCCCTCTTCTCCTGGAAGTGCAGATGGGATATAGCGGAATGATGTCTCTCTCAGTAAAGTGTGCTCCTCTCTCAGAAGTGTCATACATGAGTATGCAACATCCTGCACAGCCATGTTCTCGGTAACGCCAATGCCATGTCCAAAGTATATAGGCTGGGTGACTCCAACGTGGTGCGGGTAGATCCTAACAATGCAGTGGAACTCCGTCTGGTTGAAGTCGTGGAACTGCTCCTCGACGGTGTACTCAGGGTACCATCGATATCCCACGTAGGACATCATCTCGATCAACGTGGCGGGATGGCCACGCACACCGAGGCATCTGGTCAAACGAACAATCTGCCGAGGGGGAAAATTTGCCATCTGAAACAGAAAGAAGGAGTTTGCAAATGCATCACATTATGAGATAAACCTGGAATGACTCGGACAGCATAACGGTTGTAATTGCAAGAAAAAGACAATTTCTTACAACATGGAAACAACACTTACATACGATGTAATAAAATCAGCATTACAACAATGCTAGGAAAACCGGACACAACTTTCCTACGGCTACAAGGAAGCAAACAACGAGATGTTCTAATCAGACAAAGGAGAGCCTAGTCCTATCTTCCCGTAGAATAAGATTAGGGTGACTTAGAACTCAGAACGAAGGGGGTAAGGAGAAAAAAGAAGCCTTACGTTGTTCCCTTGTATACCCAGATTAACTATATAACTATAGCAAGCTAGACTCGACTTCGGCCAAGGCTACTATTCCTACAGTCAGTCCTGCTCTGGTACCAAGTTTGTCGGGAACTTGGGTTACCGTATGCAAGTACAGCTAAGACATGGTCATATGGAGAGCCGAGAACCGTACCCACTTGTTTAAGCTGACAAGGCCAAGCACAGAACGTTCTCGGAAAGCATCGTACGTGAGGGGCATCCCATCCAGGCAGGATGATCAACTGAGATGGGTCCTCATCGTCCGCACACAAGTCTAATGATATGGGTGGTGAACTCCCATATTCAAAGACAAGTCGCCTCAACCATACTATCAACTATCTCATAGCTCTTACATAGACTTACTCCAGCCCGATCACTTAGTCGGGGTCTAGGGCGGGCTCGATCATACCACAAAGTGTGCACGAGACGGAGTCTCGAGTAATCGCATCGCGATGCCCCAAGCGGCGCACATCTAAGGGCCACTTGGTGTATGAAAGACCGCCAGCCAGAACACAACTAAGTTCTTGAAAACCCATACAAAGACATGCATGTTATAAACATACACGCAACACACATGCCTTGTATGAATAGCAGGTATCAATGCAATTCTCTACAAAGTATACATTTTTATTGATAACTCTTATAGAGTGCAAACAGAGATCACAAACATGTGATCCAACATTACAACACAAGCGGAAGCAAATTATATCTGAGTACAGACAAGTTTAACAAATGGCTTAAGAAGCCTTATTTAAACACAAGCCCTCCACGAGGGAACCAGTCGTCTGACTGGGACTAGACTAGCTTGATCTTCAGTCGTCCAGCTCGATGAAGAAGCCACCTTCAGGGTCAGTGGTCTCATCTAAAACATAGATTAAGCAAACGTGATTAGAAAGTCGTACTCAGCAAGACTTACATAGGAGCTATACTACTCATGCACATGTATCAAGGTAAAGGGAGGTGGGGTTTCACTTGGAGAAATGCCAGCTTTGACTTGGCTAGTCCTGAACTACGAGTACCAGACTTTGAGGTAAGAAGCGTACACGAGTCCACTACTTTCTGCAACGAATTACACCACTATGGTGCCTTCCTCGACTTCCCCACGAGAAAGCACGCCATAGCACTCACACTTATCTTGGTGTGTTTTAGAAGTATCCAGTTCAAGTTGTCTAATAATCAAGCTAAGCTTTCCAAGCAGTCCATAACCGCGGACGCGGCTATTCGAATAGTTTTGTTAACCCTGCAGGGGTGTACCGCTAGACACACATGATCACCATTTATCGCCTTTGATCTCGACGCCATTCAAGGGGTGCCAGCGAGGATGCTCACCACAACTGTTACCTCATAGCCGATCTAGCCCGTGAAAGCCGCCTACTTGGGTTGGTTACCACTATCGTGAACCTGGCCGGTTTACCGAAGTGGACCCAAGTGATGTGTGCATGGTGCATAAGCCGGTCTCAGATGAGCCGTTCTCTCACTTAGCATCCAGGCCACAAGCCTACTAGAACTCCGAACTATTGCGACATCTGGACATCGAAAGGGATGAGTTAGTAAGTTGAGAGGGGTCAGTGAGCCCAATGTGTGGTTGTACTCTTCATCTTTGATCACCACACAAGAACTCGGACTTAGGGCGGTGTTCAACGAGACAACCCACCGTATACTCCTACACATCCTCTCATCGTTCACCTTGTATTAGGGTCGATTCACCAACACATTTCTACCAACATCAACATGATCACTATTATCCCGACTCACATCACAGTAACATCATGGTATCATACTAAGCATGCAATAAGCGATAACATTTGCAGGGCCCACATGATATCAATCAACTCCTACATTTGCTAGGATTGTGGTTTGCTTACTACTGTGACAAAATGATAGGTCATGCAAAGGAATGGGTTCATCTATGAGGTAGAAACGAATCATGGTGATCATCCTAAACAATGCATAAGCGAGACATGAGAGGGAAGTGGGATTTTATCAATATGATCAATGGGGGTTTGCTTGCCTTGCTGACCAGGTTCAGGTTCGAGGTCTTCAACGAAGGGGGCAGCCTCCTGCTCCGGTTCCACCTCTACTCAACAAACAACAAGCAAAGTAGCAAAGTAAATACAATGCACAATCACATGATGGAAGGTTGGAACTTGATGTAAATGCTTTGATGTGTGAAGCAATTCCATTTAAATGGAGTATATTGCAAATTGAACTGCAATTTCAAACTCCAATTTGAATTCAAACTTAGTCAAGTTATACGTGACATTGTTTGATCATTTTGAATCATCTTCAAATGTTTATGATATGCCTCTGAGGTGTAGTTGAATTGTAGCATAATTCCATGGTCCAAGTTTCAAAAGCATTTGATTTGAATTTCAATTAATTTAAAATAAACCAAATTACATATGCTACTGGTCCCATTTTAAAATCAAATCAAACATAGTTGAAATTTGCATATTTGGAAAGATAATTTTCTCCTGATCATTTTTCATATATTATTTGTCCAATTTGGAGTTAATATGAATTTTCTATGAATTTCCAAAGTTTGGGGTATTTTCTGGAATTTATGGAATTCTTTAATTCAATTTGATTTTCTGGAAATTCATTTAATGACTTGTTGCGTCATGCTGACAACATGCTGGCGTCATGGGGGGGGGGCTAACATGTGGGTCCAGGGTGTCAGTGACTGGTTGATTAATCCGCTGGGTTAAATTAATCCAGTGGCTTAATTAAGCCACTGGGCCCACTGGTCAGTGACCTAGGGTCACTTAACCCAGGTGGGGTTAAGCCCTGATCAAGGCCACGTCGGCGGGCTGCCGGCGGCTAAACGTCGGCGACCTTCCAGCACGGCGGCGTCCGCACGGGATGGCCTTCCCGTGGTCCAAATCGAGCGCTTCGACCACTGATACGAAGCTCTCGGTGTCGCGCGACGATAGAGACCGAAAGGGAAGCCTGGGAGGCTCTGTACACACGACGGCATCGAGCTTTGCGGCGGCGGTGCTACTGGCTGGAGGCCGAACTCGCTACGAGGCGCGAATTGAGGCGGGGCTAGGCAGGTTCGACGAAGTGGAGTACGGGGAACGTGATGGACAACACGGCGAGCTTGATTGCGTAGTGGTTGGTCGTCGCCACGGATCCCGGCGGCGAGGAGCTTCGGCTCTCATGGAGGTCATGGCTAGAGGAAGCAATCGAGAGGGGGAGGTTAGGGGTTTTGATCCCGAGCTCACCAGGAACCCAACGGAGGTGGTGGCGATGGCTGGGGTGGCTCGACGGCGAAGTAATCGACGAAGTTGCGCGGCGGCCGTAGACGAAGACGACGACGCGATTCGGCAGCTCCAGGGGGCTTCAGCTCCTCCTATTCCGCTCGAAGACGAAGACGACTGCGGTGAATATGATGGACAGGGTCCTGGGGCTTCTCGGTGTCGATGGCTATGCAGGGGCTCGACGGTGCTCCGGCGTTCTTCTCGGGCGTCGACGAAACGGGCGAGGGAGACGGGGAGGAAGCTCGTGGAGGGGGGGAATGGAGTGGGGAAGCTTCTGGGCGCCTCCAGGCATGGAGATGTGGCACGGGGGAAGCAGGAGGTGGCCAGGCACGGCGGCGGCCTTGGCATGGCCGGCACGCAGTTTCCTGGCTGCCTCAGGAAGACGACAGGGAGGGGAGGTGGGCTGGGCCGGCTGGGGAACTAGTTGGGCCTCTTTGAGGTAAGCCCTTTTTCTTTTTCTTTTTGTTTTCACTTCTGACATTTGTTCTGTTTAGCTAAATAAAATATCTAAACATTTTATTAAATGCTGAAAACTTTTATATGGCCTCATAATAATATAGACTAGCCACTTATAAAGTTTCAACATTTTTAAAATTCAACTGATTTTAATTTTAAATCAAATAGGGGTATTTCTTTAAATCCAAGGCATTGTTTGAATATTTGAAAAATCTATGAGCATGGGGTGGGTCCCACATCACTTGATATGTGATTACACTCATTTATAAGACTTTTCAAAAATCTAACATGAATTTTTGGAGAAGATTTTTATCTGGCCTTTTGAATTAATTCATCTGGGGGGGTTCCTTCTCCCATTTTGCATTTGAATTGAATTCAAAGATTTCTTTTGAAATTTTGACATGATGCAAGAGTACTTTGATCCTAGCACATTACCTAACAGAGGGTCCTGACATTAATAAAAATACTTGTTTCCCTAGCTACTTTATTTGTGTACTACGGTACACTGGCAGGCCCGCACAATTTATTTTTCTTTTCCCCGGTGCATGAGAGAAATTCACTCCCCTCTTCCCTTTTCTACGGAGGCCTCGATTTTTCTCGTGTCAAACAAATTGACACGCCTGGTGGGACCTGGTTCTCCTCCTATCTCCAATTTGTTGTGGTCGTCGGAATCATCTTCGCTCGTGTCCCAATATGCATAGCATGCTGCATGACAAGGTATGGCCGATGACTTCCGCTTATTTGGATCCCTTTCATGCAGGTGGACTCTCCCGTGGAAGCAACTAAGAGTCGGTGTTGATCCAGTTTGGATCAATGCCGCCCATGGTCATCATCGAGCTTGGCGACAAACTCTACATGCTCGAAGCCCAGGAGCCTGCGCAGTTCCAAAATGTGCAGTCAAAAAAGGCACAAAGTAGAGAAGCTACCAAGTTGAAGAAGGAGCGTCGTGAGCTAATGCTCGAGTCGCACGCACTATTGAAGTAGTCGACGAGGGCGGACATGAAAGGATACTTGGAGGTAGCTCAACGCCTTCGCGTCAAGGCAGCCAGCAAGAGGGTAGGCGCGACGAACCTCCAAACCCCTACACCGACTCTACGCTCGGTGCCGCCAGCACCAACACCGCGGCACACCGAAGTCTGGGAAAAAGATTTAGTCACGCATGCCGGTACCGGAAAGAGGGGGAGAATATTCACCGATTAATAATTCAGCGAACCAAATACTGCAAACAATTCTAACAAGCAACAAAATAAAGCAACAAACAAAATTTTTAATTAGGGTGTAATTTCGGGCTGTTACAGCGGTATAGCTACCTGCTCACCCTCTTGTCGCCGAAGCTTCGTATGCAATCCAGAAGAGGCGTAGAACAGAAGAGCAAAGCGGAGCCATCCCCATCCCTTCCAAGGAAAAATGATGAACAGGTGAAGGCGGACGCAACACCATCCACAACGAAGGATCAAGAAACGGCGACACCGGCGACCACACCTATTGAAGGCGTTGATGTGACCAAGCCTGCCATCTCCTCCAACAATTAAGCTACTACGGATGACACTACAAGTAATGCACTTCAACCCAATGCAACAATTCATTTAGATTCCCCTCTTGTGCCCTCTGAAATAGAGTGCCAAGATGGAGAGTCTAAACTTCAGCAAGAGGCTAACAAAGCAAAGGAATCGACTGAGAAGAACCTTGCATTATGCGGCACTCTGGGAGTGCAGCCTAGCGAAGGGTCAAGCAATGGGTGGCGACCTCCTCGCATCACCCAGGATTTCAGTTACACTTCAGATGAAGACATTCTTCCAGAACCGAAGGCGGACTTCCGGAAGAACCTCCTACCACGCCTTAACCATGTTTGCACATGGTTCAAAGGTACAGACGTAGGAGACAAGACGAGCTCATCAACATCACAAGAAGGAGTGAGATCCAAGGCCTCATGCTTGCCCGTGACGGCAGGGAAAGGGTCAAGGGCGGGTGGAAGCGCATCGCGACACCGAGACATATCCCCATGCCGCTACACCAACATCTCGGCACATCTCCCGAAGATCCAGAGGAACTGCACCAAGTTGCAAGCCTCCTAGGAGCCAACACACGATTGAGGTCCATCGCATGTCAAAGCATGACAGATGGCTCCGTTGGAGAAGGAGAGCGCCAAGACTACTTCGGTGATGAAGATAGCTTATCTGACTCATCTTCTTCTTCTTAGTTGGAGAAACATCCGAACTCCCCTCCATACCACGAGCTTGCTCCATCGGTCTTGTCGGACTACAAAGACGGTGTTGAAGACCTCCACACCGCTCCCGTTCACATGGTGAATAACGGCGTCGCAGCTGTAGAAGATGATGTTGAAGCTGCAAAACATGGTGCGGCAAATGCAGGGGCACGTGGAGCTTCTTTAGATGAACAGGTTCAAGACCAACGTTGGACGATCGACCAGTTGGCGTCGAATCTCGACCAGTTCATCGAGCTCATGATGAACAATCAAGGCGCTTTGCCGCGAGTCGCACCACAGCGAGTGGTGGATCTACAAGAAGAAGGGCTATTGGACGGCGCTCACATGGAGGTGCCACTTAATGATGTGCGCCCACGCCAAGACCCTAACACACATGCTCGTCCATGGATTAGCCCTGCAGGTTACGCCAATGCAGTGCCCCAAGCAAGTGTGCTCAAGGATTACCAGGACATCGTGGAAGACATGGTGGCCAAGAAGTTGAAGAAAAAGGTGATAGATCAAGCACCTCGTACTTCTGAGAGCGAGTTGGAGAAGCCATGTGAAGCATGGCACGACATGGTGTCATTTCCCGCAGGATGGCACCCACCGAAGTTCCGTCAATTCGATGGGACTGGCGATGCGTGAGGGCACTTGGCGTACTTCGAGGCATCATGCGGTGATACGGCAAATAACTCTTCACTCCTACTTCGACAATTCTCAGGGTCGTTAACCGACCCTGCCTTCAGTTGGTATATCCGTCTACTAGTTGGATCCATCGGAAGTTGGGAAGGCATAAAGGAGATTTTCAAGAAGAACTTTGTGGCTACGAAGAAAGAATTTTCCATCGTCGAGCTGGCGCAAGTTCAAAAACGGCAAAATGAGTCCATCGACGAATACGTCATCCGCTTTCGCAACAGTTACGTGCGACTCGCCAGGGAGATGCACATTGAAGATGCCATTGAGATGTGCGTCCATGGGATGCAACGACATTGGTCACTTGAGGTCTCCCGGCGTGAGCTTGGAACCTTTAGTGCCCTGAGCACAACGGTAGCAGCTATGAAGCTCGAGTTTGAGAAGTCACCCCAGATAATGGAGCTGTACAAGAATGCCAGTGCATTCGACCCCTCCAAGAGATTCGCCGTGACGTCCAAGGAATCCATCACCGGTGGCAGGACGAAGGCAACCGCTAAGGAAAACATGATATGGGGTGGCCCGATCTTCTCAGTAAGCGAACGGTGAATATGAGGGTGATGATAGATAACTTGTATGTAGCCGATGAACTCTTCCCGCTAGATCCCTGTTGCCAATGCGACAGCTCTCTGCCCTTTGGATATTCACAACTTCACACAGTTGAGCAACGTAGCCTTCGACCACGAGACGGTAATTTGCAATCTACTAATTCCCAGTGGAACAACAGATCACACAAAACTTGCAGTAGCAACACTTCAGATCGATACGAATTGAAGTATATGATTCAAGATGAAAGCTTGGAGCTACTCTCAAGAACTAGGGTTTATCTAAACGTGGTCTGACCCTAAAACTCATAGGGGGTCCGGTATTTATAAGCTAGGGGGTGTCAAACTCGCATACAAGGACGCAGCCCTTCAGATTTGCGCGCAGGCAGTCGGACGTCCGAATCATGTCGGACTTCTGGCTATTTTGACATCGGTTCTGTACTCGGGGGTCGCCGTCCTCGTCGCTGATGTCGAACGTCCGAATTGGGTCGGACGTCCGATGTCCAGAATCCTGTCCATCTTCGCCTCCTCCGTCCATCACATATCACCGCCTCCTCCGGCATGTCGTTGTCGTGCCCATATCATCCTCCCCCCCTTCAAAAAGTGTTGTCCCCAACGCGTGAGGTCTGCTCGAAAGGGTGGCGTGATATCAACAGCATCACACGTCTTTGCCACTTGACTTGATGCAGCACTGAGCGCCTCCTTTCTTCTCCACATGAGTTTGGACTTTGGCGCCACCACCTTCTTCGCAACTCTTCTTGGAGCCCTTTGTTGCTGAACATGAATCTTCTTTGTACGAGCCTGCAAAGTGGTAATGCCCGGGCCACACAACTGACGAACACATCCATCCTTGCCTTTGTGCACACGCACGGCTACTCCAACTAAACTTCACAGAGGTGTTCGAACAAAACTGTTGTCATCGAACCTCGTCGCCATATGCACCGAGTCACGAACAGCACCATTGTCATCAGTCTGAACACCTTTGTCAACACAAAATGAAGGTGTATCACATGCTGTAATGTCCTTCCTTTCATCACGAAGAGGCGTAACTTCAACCGGCATGTCACTAACAAGTACAACTGGCTTGTCATCTACAGGTATGGCTGAATTAGTTTCAGTACTGATGCTCCTAGCATCATGCTCCTCAGGCTGCAACTTAGCTAAACTTGGTTGTGGTTTAGCCTTGTGCAACTTCTCCTTCCGAACCACCAGCACCACATCGGACTTGATATGATCATCTCCCATAGGCTTCAAAGTCCTTTGTTTGACATCATGCATAAAAGAATATGTATTTGCTCGGCCCGCATGTATAGCATTGCGATCATACTGCCATGGACGCCCAAGTAACATCCCACACACCTCCAATGCCAACACATCGCACTCAACCTCATCAACATAGTCACCAACTGTAAATGGCACACACACCATATGTGTAACCTTCAGCATAACGCAGCTATTCAACCACTCGAGATGCTTCAGTTCAAGAATACGCCATGTGGACAACCCCAATGCTGCCACCATCGCCTTGCTAATGCCATTTGTACAGCTACCACCATCAATCATCAACTTGCATGCTTTTCCTTTGCTCATACACTGCGCCTGAAATAAATTCCATCGCTGGCATCTATCCATTGTCATACAAGTATCACCATGTACTCTCTTGAGTTGCACATTCAGCCCACTCAATGGTACAACATAATCCACAAAATCCTTGCCAACATCATCCGCCATGTCAAAAATCATGGCTGTTGCCTTATCATTTTTCTGCAGTGGGACAACCGTCTGATGAATCTCAACAGAATTTGGAATCAACTTCTTTTGAGAGCAAGTTTGATGATCTGAGATTGTCTTGGACATAGCTTCTATCTCTGTCTCAGTCTCCGCTAACACTTGCAATTTTTTTGACATCGCATCCAACCTTGCATCAGCATGACCAACCTCAGTATTGTTCTTACGTTTGCGGCTAAACCGCTGCGAACCGGGAGCGGCGGCCATACAATCTGGAAAGCACACAAGATATCCTTTCAAATTTGTGCTTACATGCCTTATTTGGAGAACGAATATGGATTGTGCACCTATATCAATTTCGGGACTCCTGACAGCCAAATCCATTTAAAGGATTTCTTCTCTTCAACCTCTAGCAATCTCCTCGCAAATCAATCTAGCGACAACAAATCTGCACAAACACATCAGCAATCTGCAGCCTATATGCACAATCTCCTCCAAACAAATCAATCTGAACGAGAAATCCTCCATGCAAACTCCTCCCAACACAACCGATCTAGATGCGATCGATCAACACAACCTCGCCGCGATCAACCCAAAAGTCTGATACCAAGATGATATGGGGTGGCCCGATCTTCTCAGTAAGCGAACGGTGAATATGAGGGCGATGATACATAACTTGTATGTATCCGATAAACTCTCCCCGCTAGATCCCTGTTTCCAATGCGACAACTCTCTACCCTTTGGATATTCACAACTTCACACACTTGCGCAACGTAGCCGTCGACCACGAGACGGTTATTTGCAATCTACTAATTCCCAGTGGAACAACATATCACACAAAACTTGCAGTAGCAACACTTCAGATCGATACGAATTGAAGTATATGATTCAAGATGAAAGCTTGGAGCTATTCTCAAGAACTAGGATTTATCTAAACGTGGTCTGACCCTAAAACTCGTAGGGGGTCCGGTATTTATAAGCAAGGGGGTGTCAAACACCGATACAAGGCCGCATCCCTTCAGATCTGCGTGCAGGCAGTCGGACGTCCGAATCGTGTCGGACTTCCGGCTATTTTGACATCGGTTCTGTACTCGAGGGTCGCCGTCCTCGTCGCTGATGTCGGACGTCCCAATTGGGTCGTACGTCTGATGTCCAGAATCCTGTCCATCTTCGCCTCCTCCGTCCATCGCATATCATCGCCTCCTCCGTCCTGTCGTTATTGTGCCCATATCAAAAAATCAGCAGGGCCTTCTCACTTGCACCACAAGGCCACATGCCCATCTTGGGCGCAAGAGGTGAACAGGTAGGAGGAAGACAACTCCCTTCAATTCATGAGCTCCTCAAGAAGAAATACATCTTCCGCCGCGAACTCATCAAGGACATGTTCAATTAGTTGATCGAACATCGAGCTTTGAACCTACTAGAACCTCGGAGGCCTGATCAGGTAAGGATGACGGATAACCCTCTTTTCTATCCATATCACATGTAGGTGGGCCATGTCATCAAGGACTGCGTCGCCTTAAAGGAATGGCTCCAAAGAGCCGTTGTCGAAAAAAGGATCAACTTGGACCCAAAATCCATCAACCCAGAATACCATGCGGTGAACATGATGAGCGTGACGTCATCCTCTACATCAAGTCAAGACAACGAGCAGGAAGAAACCTGGGTGCCTTTTGCCCAAGTTGAAGATCGGCTATCTGACTTCATCCTCACGAACACGCGAGCACCTCCCCTTCATCGAGAGGCGACCCAGGCCATTCGCAAGGAGGAGCCTTGGAGAATGGTCCGTCGAAGGCCGTACCCGAGGAACCTTCCACCTCGACCTCCTCACCCAACTCCACTGGGTCATGTTGCTCCGAGAATTCTGAGGCGACACGATCCATGTCAACGTCGCCCTCCACCTAGGTTTGTTCAGAATGAGATGAGTCTTTCCCTCAACCAGGGAGAGTGCTACCTACTTTGGCGCAGTTCCTAACACACGGCTGGGGCCAGGCACCATCGAAGGACGAGGAGGAAGGCCAAGAAGGAGCTAGTTCATCGTCGAACATCGAGAGTTGCAATGTCATTCCTGACTACAGTGACAATACTAGCACTGATTCAGAAGACGTGCTAACTCCTGAGGAGCAGGAGGTTTTTCATGGTGATAGCAAGTCGAAGGACACGCCAGTTGAAGAGGTGCACATGAACCTCCGAGCGGGTAAGGTTCTACCTGACCCCCCGAAGGCCAAGACAACCAGGGCGCTCAAGCTGACTGCCTCGAAGGAGGCACCTCCGCAAGAAGAAGCACAGGAAAATGACGGCTAAGAGAAGGTGAAGTCACACGAGGTCGACTACAACATCGTCGCCCACCTCAAGCGGATCCCGGCACTTTTGAGTGTGCATGATGCGCTCGTGATGGTTCGTGATCTTTGTGAAGCCCTTATAAAAGCGCTTAAAGCTCCAGAACTATACAAGGTATCCATGGTTAAAGATCGGATCATCTCCATCCCCTTGTTCATGAATGAGATAATGTTCGACGGGGAGGACAAGCTCATAGACGACGGTGACCACAACCGACCACTATATGTGGAAGGTAACATCAGCGTTGCACATCTTCGTAGGATCCTAGTGGACCCGGGGTCTGTCATGAACATTGGGCTCCATCATAGTGAAGATCTAGATGTCCACATTCAGTTTCAAGGTGCGGTTCTTCATTATCGAACCGAACACCTCCTACTCGGCTCTTCTGGAAATGCCATGGATTCACAAGTACCACGTGGTACCATTGAAAGGACGTCGATGTCCCCTAGAGGGGGGGGGGGTGAATAGGCGCTTAAAATAATTACGATTTAGGCTTGAACAAATTTGGAATAAAACTAACGTTTAATTTGTCAAGCAAAAAAAAACTAAATAAGCTAGGCTCAACTATGTGCACCAACAACATAAACTAAGCAATATAAACAACTATGTGATAGCAATATATATAACAAGAACACTATGGCTATCACAAACTGAGTGCACAAGTAAATAGGTTGACTAGATAAGCAACTAGGATAACAACCTATGGGACAAGCAATGCAACAACAATATGAGCAAGCACAAGATAAACAAGGTAATAAGCTTGATCAAAGTAAGGGTAGGAGTAACCGTATGTGGAGCCGAAGGAGACAAGAATATGTTATTGAAGTTCCTTCTCTTGCAAGAAGTACGTCTCCGTTTGAAGAGAGTGTGGATCACAATGCTCACCACGAAGACCACCTAGTACCACCCTATTCTCCTCACGCTCTCACCAAAGTGAGATTCTCTGATTCCACTATATGACACTTGAGGGAGGTCACCAAACTCGTACAATTGGCAACCCTTGGGGGCGGTCACTGTACCCGTACAAATGCCCGGGGCAATCTTCACAACCTAATTGGAGGATCCCGTAGCGTCCTGGAGCTTTACACCACAATTATTGAGCTCCGCAACAACACCAAGCCTCTAGGGGCAAAATCACCCAAGAGGTACAAGCTCTCGAGTGCCAAAGCACTCAAGGGTAACAATCTTTCAATGTTCAACTTGCACTACAACGAATCCTCGGAGAGAACTCAAACCGATGCACCAAAATGCAAATGGAAAGAACACACGAAGTGCTCACAAGTCACTCACTCTCAATTCACACCAAAGCAACAAAAGCTATGAAGGAATATGAGAGGAAGAACAAGGAGTAACACCAAGAACTCCAAGATCTAGATCCCCAAGGTTCCCCTCACTTAGAGGAGATATGGATGGGTGGAAATATAGATATAGATCTCCTCTCTCTTTTCCCTCAAAAAGATGCAAGAATCATAGGAGGAATGGAGAGAAAGCAAGCTCCAAGAGGTCAACAATGGTGGGGGAAAACTTTCTCAAGAACCGTTCAGTCTAAGGAGGAAGAAAGGGAGTATATATAGTCCAAGGGTCAGGGTAGGTGAGATCTGCCCGTTGGGACCCCGTGTGCACGGGGCATACATTCAATTTTCTCAGCTCACCCCGTTGTGTGCACGGCACTGGGACCCCGTGTGCACGGGGGGCCGTGTGCATGGGGCATACAGTCGATGTTTCAGCAAACCCCGTGTGCACGACCCTGGGACCCCGTGCACACGGGGTACCTAGAGACAACCCAATGCAGGAAATAGAAACATGCATAACTTTTTCATACGAACTCCGATTTTAATGATATTGGGCTCGTTTTAAAGCTATGGACAAGCCCAAGGTCCTCACATAGAGAAACACCAAAGATCAACAAGAAAGGATTATGCAAAACATGTAAAGGTTCTAGCACTCCACATACGATGTGATCAAGCTACTCGCCCGCTAGTCCCTCTTGAAAGAAAGCTAACGAACAGAGCTGCCTAATCACGACTGCAAATATTCATAAGAGGTTAGGGAGAAATTTCATAGTAATAGAGGTGTGAAACCTCTGTCCAAGAAGAACCGGCACATCTGCCACATCAAAAAACACAAGAGAAGATGCATATGAAATCCATTTTCCATGAACAAGAGTTGTCATGAAGAAGACCATAAGCTCCAAACTCACAAAGAGAAAAACCAAACAAGAACCAATAAAGATAATGCCAAGGATGCAAAGGTTTGAGCTCTCCACGAATGATGCATCCTAGACTATAACCCGGTCTCCTAACTAGTACCATGAGACCGGTAAACTAGAAACCTATCAAGGACAAACCTTTGCCTTGCGCATAATCCACTTGAGATTGATGATGATGATCATGCCCGCCTCAAGTTAGAACACCTTTATTGATTCCGCCGTCTTGATGAAGACTAGTTGATTGCTCCCCCATGCTCCATTATAGGTGAGCTTATTTTAGGCACATCTTCATCCTTTCAACCTTGATTTCGCCTACTTGATGAAGACTAGTAGATTGCTCCCCCATACTCCATTATGGGTGAGCCTATTTTAGGCACATCTTCATCCTTTAAACCTTGAAGCCAACATACGATCTTCAAGCATTGCCTATGGACAAACCTTAAAGTAAAACTCAAGGAAATCATTAGTCCATATATATTGACATTAATGACCAAAACCAAACATGAGGGCAAATGCCCATTCAATCTCCCCCATTTTGGTAATTGATGACAATCACATGAACAGGGTTTATATAATGAATTAAGTAAAACATGCAAAGAAAATATGCATGAGAAAGAAGGCGAATGCTTAAGAACAAAACCAAAGAATGAACCTCCTCAAACTAAACCATCTAGACTTCTCCCCCATTGGCATCTATTGCCAACAAATGGGCGGAAAGACTTAGAAATCCAATGTAGCATGTGTTCCTCCCAACAGGGGTGCGTTTCTCAAGATATGAGTGGAATAAAATACACACAGCCCAAGATACATAGTTGGTTGGAAAACAAACTAAATTGAGGATCCAAATATTGCAAAAAGATGATATGGCACAAAAGCATAACAAACAAATGAAGGCAATCAAAAGATCCAACAAGCCAAGAAAATTTAATATATTATGATTTGAGCATATGAGTATTCTAAATAAAACTGAAAATTTCCCCAGATTTTGCACTATTCTTGAATCTTTGTATTAGAATACAAAGTGCACGAAAATTGGATTATATCTTCCCCGGAATCAATAGGAACAAAACACGAGTGCAAACATGCAAGGATATGTGAAAAAGTATGGCACTTGCAACAAACAAATGGTTGAGAAAAACACAAGAGGAATAATCATAGAAATCGGCTCAACCGAAAATATGTGTGTGAGTCATGGCAAAGCACATGATAAGACTAATATGCAGATGATCATCACACATCAACATAGTCTTGCAGAAATGAGACTCAAGGTGCTAGACATGTCCTTTCGACCTAAGTTAAGAAGGTAACACACCCACAAACAATAAATGGGTTCACAAACTTAATAAAATGCAAAGTACAATCAAGACTTGTGACAACCCCATGGTGAAGATAGAAAATGATTGGCTCATTAAGACAAGCATGAGAACAACAATCTTCACCACCAAAAGAGTGCACAAAGGTGAATACCAAAAATGCCAGAACCATCTAACCCCGTGTGCACGGGGGTCATGGTCCGTGGGCATGGGGGCCCCGTGCACACGGTACACCACGTGGTCACGAGGTACTCAGAGGACAATCGCACCAGTTTTCATGGAGGGAGGAAGCTGGATGACACAAAGCATCCTTACCTCTCCCCTAAACCGAAACCATGCAATTCCTACGAGCCTTGTTGACAAGAGTCCCTCCACACTACGGAAAGATATTAATCAAATAATTATCACATGCACTCAAAGACACACACTTTGATGTATCCACCAAAGAATTAATCACCGAAAACAAAAGGTGGACATGAAAGAAAAGGATATCCAATAGATGTAACTTTTCTCATGTATATCCACATAGAAGCATGTACACACGAAACAGTTACAAAAGAAAAGAACAAGATATCCAAATGGAACTCATGAATATACCAAAAGATCTTTTCCCTAAAGCATAGCCCATGGCTTAATATTATCTCATTGTATATTAATAAAAGCCACACACACAGCCATCAAAGTCATCACAACTAGCAACAAATAAGAGATAGTTGGGATGCTTTGAACAAGGAAGCAAGTACCGCAACAAAATAATATATCTTGCAATTCTAAAAAAAATACAGAACCGCAAAAAACTTGCAAATGAAGAATGTCATGTCATGGTTCAAGCTACACACGGCTGAATGCAAGAAATGTATGCATGAGGTAGATACTTGTTACCGAGATAGCATCGGAATGATGTGTTAGATAGATCTTCATTGATTGTCCTAGCTTGACTCCAAATAGCACATGGTGACAACACCTTCTTTGAATAAGACGATCCTCCAATGCATCTAAAAAGTTCCTAGAACAATATTAACAAACAAAATGGTACCCAAACTCATTGGGACCCAAGAGTTAGGGGAACAAAAATACATAGGACAAGACTCCACAAAAGAATAAGTGCATATGGACATGAAACCGAATTTCATGCACATATTAGCCAATAAATAAGTCGATGGATTTTAACCTATATATATATATAGGATCAAAGAAAGAAAACATGCCATATGAACTACTCATATAGCAAATATGCAGAAAGAAGACTTTCAAGAACCAATAGGAAATATAATTTGGAAAAACCACCAAGTAAATCAAGAAGTCACACCAAGGGTGACACAACCTATGGTTGTCCAAATTATATCAAATATCCAAATCAACACATGATAGGAGACAAGTAGCAATCAACACATGGTCGATTCCTACACTCACCAATAAATGAGAAGAATTGACAATTGAACCCGAACCCAATCAACACATGATTGACTAGTAAACCAATTAAAAAGGTACCAAGTGAAAATAAAATACCAAAGTGAGAACTAATACTTGAAGGATACCCCAAAAAAATCAAGAAATGATATATCAATTGACACTCACCAATTGAAGGAGATCACGATGCCAAATGAAAGATATCAAAGAAAGATATATCAAACTCTCAAATAGGGAACATAGTTTCAAACAAACTATGCCCTCAACAAATTTATGATGACACAAAGCACCAAAGAGAATATGCCTTCCAATAACACACACTTGATAGGGATCATAAGATTATAGCTCCCCCGAGAGTTGAGCATTAGATAGAATTTTCATCAGAATACAAAATGCACAAGATGGGATCACCACTTTCACTATATCTAGAGAAACACTAGACAAGTTCACGGAAAAAATGATCACAAGTGTCAAGGAAGACAATGAGAGTTAAAACCAAAGAAATATCTTGGCAAATAATATTGCAATTATAAACAAGCCAACGTAAAGATGATCAATAATTTCTACCACAAATAAGAGTAAAAATTGTGAAGGACAAGAGGTATTTGGAATTGATTCCCAGTGGCAGATTGCAACGGTATATATATTATCATCTTCACAACAACAACCATAGTCATGTGGAAAAAGATAAGAATTGAGCACAATGCTTACATAGAGACTCTTGGCATCTTCAAATATGCATTTAATCATGCAAGCAATGACTAGAATAACTTGAACCAAACGATTCCCACATAGGAAGTACAAGTACATGTTGGAGGGAAACCGTACCAAGAAAATCTCACACACTCAAGATCCATAAGATAGAGCTAAAGTCAATTTAAGCAAATTGGAACTTGACGAGAAAACATGCCACCTAGGAACTAGATAATTTACAATATCAACTCTAAGTGGCAAGACCTCAAATGTACACATTTTCTAGGCATGTAATATAAAATCATACTACTCCCCCATAATGTGATATCCCCAAAGTTACAACTAGAGGCAAATAAATACCAACAAGAGATAATTAATGGATATTTTATAATTTGAATTTCTCATGAGTACGACATACCACATAGAGACTAGATACTCTTGTAATATCAATACTAGGTGGTATTCCTCATGTACACGCATTTGAAGGATAGTGAAGTGCACAAGGCACATCACTCCCACAAAATGGAATGATCCATTAATCTATCACAAGAGCTAGCTAAGATACAAACAAGATGAAAAATAGGCTCGACACACCATTCACACATACATGATCTGCAGAACAATATACACAAAATTGATTGTTCAAGTTAAGTAAATTGGAAGCACAACATATACCAACACATGCAAAGGGGCAAGTAACTTTCAATGTAAACAATTTAAGAACAAGTTACCGCAAAGAGGCACATTGGACATAAGATAAATACATGATAATCCAAAGGACTTGGCTTGCGATAATGTGATTAATGAAGGTACCTTAATTCTTCATAATGTAGACAAGTCTCCAATGCCCTACACCAACACCTATTGATCAAGTTTGAGTTTTTTATTCCCCAACCAAGTTGGGTCCTAAGAGGTTAGTCACAATAGGCTTGGCGACCCAAATGGTTCTTTTCTGAACACCACTTTGAGTACCAAAAAATTTGGCAACCACATTGCCAACCTTATCCTTCCGAAGAGAATAAACATCATCAACTATAATAGGGTTGGATAAGGTACCATTAGTGCATGAAGAACAAAGATGACCCTTCTCACGACATAAGTAGCAACATCTACTCTTTCCTTTCTTCTTAGTTGATGGCACAACCCTCTTTCAGGTATGTGCTAGGGTTATCTTAGGTCTTTGCATCATGTGAAAATTTTCAAAAGAAAATGAAATGGGGAAAAGAAAAGCCCTAATTGAATTTATTTCAAATGGCTATATAAAAAGTTGCTCGAAAAAACACTTTGATATTTTTTAAATGTCCTAGAAATAAGTGAGTTCACATATAAAGTGGAGTGGGTCCCACTCAAGGCTCACTGATTTTTCAAAAATACCATAAGTGCTTTGGAAATTAAATAATACCCCTATTTGATTTGAAATTCACATGTTATGAATTTCAAAAATTCCCAAACTTTTGAGTGGCCAGGGGCATGTCACCTAAGGCCATATAAAATTTTGGAGAATTTTGTAATTGCTTTGCTATTTTATTCAGAGCAAAAAAAATCATAGAAAAAGAAAAACAGAAACAAGCAGAGAGTAAATAAAAAAAGGGAAAGAGGCCCAGCCTAGCAGGCCTAGCCGGACCAACTCGGGGAGGTGGCCCAGCCCATGGGCACCACCGTCTTGTTCCCCGAGTTAGGCAGGCAAGGAACTGCGTGGCGCCCATGCCGGCGTCGCCAGGCCGCCCATGACTCCCTGCCGTCCTTATCCCGCGTCGTGGAGACACCACAACCCCCCCGAAACCTTTCCCCCTTCTCTGACCACGCTCCCCTCCTCCTCCTCCTCCTCGCGGATTTCATCGCCGCAGAGAGCTCGTCGTCGAGACCGTTACGCTTCGCCGCGGCCACAATCCTCCTCCCGCCGGACCAAAATGTCCAGGAGCTCCGCCTCGCCGAGCAGGGCGCCACTGTAGAAGATGACGAGCCCGGCTTCCCCGTAGACGACGCTAGCTTCACCGAGAAGCTTCGGCCGCCGTGGAACTCCGGCGAGGAATTCCTCCGTCTCCGTTGTTCCTCCGCTTCCCCGTCTGCACCAGCACGTTCAGGGTGATATTCCCCTTCGCCCCAGCCCCTCCTCGATACTTCCCGTGCTATCCAGCGCCATGTCCACCTGAGCCCGAGCAAGGCCGCCGAGGGAGCTCGTTGCCGTCCATGCTCTGGTGGATCCCGAAGCCGCCCGCGTGCTCCAAAAGACGTGCGCGAGCGAGGGCGTCCTCCTGTTGCCCTTGGCTCGACATTTCGTGAACAGCCTCGCCACGCTCTGGGGTCGCCGGTGACCTCACGCCGGTGAGCTAAGGTGGCCCCAACTAATTAGGGGACTAATCCCCTTCTAATTGGACCCATGGGTAAATGACAGGTGGGCCCCCTTGCCCCCCTAACCCTTGTCTGTTAATTAAAGAGAGAGGATTAACCTCTGTGCCACTGACAAGCCGACCCCACCAGTCAGCCCCCCCTGACGTCACAGTGACATCAGCATGACGCAATAATCAATTTTCCATTTAAAAGAAAATCCAGAAATTGCAGAAAATAGATTAAACTTTGAAAAATCATCAGAAAAATGCAAGGATTAATAATATGCAATTTGTTTTTATGTTTGACCATTTTAAAATGGGTCAACAGTAGCAAATGTGCATATGGCATAATTTGAATTCAAATTTGGAGTTTGAATTTGCAAATATTTTGTAATACACTTCAATTAAATTGAATTTGCCACAAACCAGTACCCTATACATCATGTCACCACTTATCATGTGCTTCTGCATTTACTTTCGATGTTTCCCCCCTTTGTTGATGATTGTTCCGGTAACAGTGTTTCCGAGACGGAGGTCACCCCCGAAGAAGAAGACCGTTAAACCCGTGTATCGTCAATCAAAGCAAGAAAACCCCATTGATCATATCTTTAAAAACCCATTTCCCTCTCAGTCTCCCTTATGCATGTCTAGGAGATCACCATGTTACGTTCTTCCACATAGTTGAACCCATTCCGATGCATGACCTATCATTTTGTCACAGTAGTAAGCAAACCACAATCCTAGAAGGCTCAGGAGTTGTTTGTTGAGCATGTGGCCCCTGTAACTGTTACTGCTTATTGCTGCTTAGTGATACAATGAGGTTACTTTGATTGTGAGTCGGGATGGAATGTTCACAGATTGTTGTTGTTAACGTGTTGGTGAATCTACCCTAAACAAAGGTGAACGATGAGAGGCTGTGTAGGAGTACACAGTGGGTTGTCTCGTTGAACACTGCCCTAGGCCCCGAGTTCTTGTGTTGTGATCCAAGACAAAGATTACTACCACATGTAGGGTTTATGGGACCCCGTTTGGCCTCTTAACTTACCCGATCCAGTTGAGGAGTTACAATAGATTCGGGCTCTCCATTTGGCATATGCATAGAAAAAGTATGAATGAAAGGTTGCATCATATAGATATGTGGGTGGACCTGTGAGGCAGTAAAACCATCTGTCAGAGGTGGCGTCTCGGTCGCCTGCATTATCTGAGACCGTTTCGTTGAACCGGCCGGACTCTCGAGCGGTGAAAAACTCAGGTAGTCGACTCCTAGATTAGAGAAGGTGCTGTGAGGGTAGTACCTTGGTTTCATCCACGTCCGACACCCACTTGAAGGGTGACAAGAACGAGGAGATAAGTGATGACACGCGTGTGAAGAAGTACACCCCTACAGGGTAATGAACTATTCGAATATCCATGTCCGCGGTTATGGACTACTTGAAGACCTCTATTTGATTATTAGACAACTTGAATGCATACTCTAAAAATCGAAATATAAGTGTGAGTGCAATGGCGTGCTTCCTCGTGGGGAAGTAGAGAAAGTATCCATAGTGGTGTATTGGTTGGAGACTTGGCAGTGGAATCGTGTGCGCTTCTTACCTCATTCTGTTATTCATAGTACAGGACTAGCCAAGTCAAAGCTGGCACTTCTGCATGTTGAAACCCCACATCCCTTTACCTTGAAACTTTAGCATGAGTAGTATAGTTCTGATGTAAGTCTTGCTGAGTACGACTTTGTACTCATGTTTTCTTATTCT
Source organism: Bromus sterilis (assembly GCA_950022295.1). Taxonomy (NCBI): domain Eukaryota; kingdom Viridiplantae; phylum Streptophyta; class Magnoliopsida; order Poales; family Poaceae; genus Bromus; species Bromus sterilis. The sequence goes on along the minus strand of OX465599.1, from coordinate 188,553,271 downwards.
ATGTTTTAGATGAGAACCCAGACCCCGATGGAGTCGCCTTCCTGAAGCTCGACGTTGACCATTGTAGTATAGTTCCAGACAACATTCTGGTCCCTCGTGGAAGGGCATGTATGTTGAACAAGGCTTCTCTAAGCCATTTGTTAATCTTGTCTGTACTCAGACCTAATTTGCTTCTGTTGTTTCATGTAATGATGGATCATAGTCATATGATCTTTATGTACTCTATATGTAAGTCAATAAGTATATACTTTGTAGAGTTCATGTGATGAGTACCTACTGTTTACACAGGACATGTATGTTGCGTGTATGGTTATAACATGCATGTCTTAGTGTGAGGTTCAATAGCTTAGTTGTGTTCTTGCCGTCATATTTTATACACCAAGTGTCCCTTAGATGTGCATAGCTTGAGGCATCGCGATGCGATTTCTCGTGACTCTGTCACGTGGCACACTTTATTGTATGATCGAGCCAACCCGAGACCCCGACTAAGTGATCGGGCTGGACTCTGTTTATGTAAGTGTTATAATTCAATCGATAATATGCCTGAGGCGACTTGTCTATGAGTATGGGATTTCACCACCCATAATCCTTTAGACTTGTAACCGGGCGATGAGGACCCATCTCAGTTGATCATCCGGCCTGGATGGGATGCCCCTCACGTATGATGCTTTTCGAGAGTGTTCTGTGCTTGGCCTTGTCTGCTTATACAAGTGGGTACGACTCTCGGCTCTCCATATAATTGAGTTGTGACTGGAATTACATAAGCATATTCTGGGTCCCGACAGACTTGGTATCAGAGCAGGACTGTCTGTAGGATTATCAAACCCTTAGTCAAAGTCGAGTCTAGCATTCTATAGTTATATAGGTACTTTGTGTATAAGGGAACAACGTAATACTTCTTTTTTCTCCTTATCCTCATCGATCTGAGTTCTGAGTCACCCTCATCTTTTCTACGAGAAGATAGGGCTAGGCTCATCTATGTCTTTACTAGAACATCTCGTTGATTGCTTCCTTGTAGCCGTAGGAAAGTTGTGTTCGGTTGTCTAGAGTCGTTGTGCTTCCTATTTTTGAACTTCTTATGTAAGTGTTATTGAAATGTTGTGAGAATTTCCATTTCTCCTGCAATTACAGCCGCTATGTTGTCCGAGTCATTCCAGGTTTCTTCCCAATCTGATGCATTTCCAGAAGATTTTTTAGGTGGCATACCCGACAGTTCCATAGAGTTTGTTGTAGGTTTTAGGCTGAGGTGACTTGTCTATGAGTATGAGATTTCACCACCCATAATCCTTTAGACTTGTGAGCGGGCGATGAGGAACCATATCAGTTGATCATCCGGCCTGGATGGGATGCCCCTCACGTATGATGCTTTCCGAGAGTGTTCTGTGCTTAGCCTTGTCTGCTTAGACAAGTGGGTACGACTCTTGGCTCTCCATATGATTGAGTTGTGACTGGAATTACATACGCATATTCTGGGTCCCGATAGTTGATTTCTCAACATGAAGATCATTGACTTGAATCTTCTTGGGAACTGGCCTCTCTTCACCTTGCGATTGAACTTGAGACTTCTTCCCTAGTTGCTTATCATTAAGGGGCTTCTTCTTCAAAGGGCAAGATCTAACATGATGCCCTTCAACCTTGCACTTGAAGCAAATAATCTTGGCCGAATTCTTGATTTGTGGTTGGCACTTCTTCTTGTTGATCATGGACTTGTTATTGTTGGAGTTGAATCTAAGTACACCCTTGTCATTGGGGGATTTTTTCCCACACAAAACCTTGTCAAGTGTGGACTTACCTTCATGACCATTTTCCAAGTCTTTCTTCAAAGAAGTGACTTGGGACTTGATCTCTTTGATTTCCTCTACATGGTTAGTAACAACAAAAGTACTAGAGGAAGTAGAAGCTTCGTTGTTAGAGCAACAAGGCAAGGAAAATAATTCATCACAAGATGTAGCAACATTATGAGTGAATGAATTAAAAGGACTAGCACAAGGCAATATAGCATATTAAGTAGAAGTAGTGCTAATGTCCACATGAGGAACTAACATAGAAACCTTAGCCTCATGATCTAACTTTAGCATATAATGGGAGTCTAAAAGATCATCATGAGTGCTTGAGAGATTTTCATGACTTCCTTCCAATTTCCTATCTTGCTAGTTAGCAACTCAAGTTGAGCCTTTAGCTCAACATTCTCCGTTAGTATGGATGCTTCACAAAATATAGAGTTCGTAGCATAAGCATCATCAAAAATAACGGAAGGAGAAGACAACATTGCAAGATCTTTTAAATATGACGCTTTTAATTGAGCATGCGACTCTGTGAGTTTAATGAGCTCACCCTTAATGACCCGTGAGCCATTTTCGAGGTGCTCAAAATTCTCAAGAAGTTTAGCATTCAGAACTTCAAGCTTATCATTTTTCATGTTGATAAAATTATCCATCTCAATGGCTCTATCATGGGATTCCTTTTTGCTAGATAACTCTAGAGAAAAATTCTCCTCAAGAGATTCCTTGTAGTTTGTTCTACTTCGAGAGCTTGAGAAAGTTCCGCAATCTCTTTAGCGTAATCACGCTCATGGCTTTCCATTTTCTCAATGGTGACCTCATTCTCCTAGAGCTGAGATTCCAACTCCTCAATGTAATTCTTGCCTGCAATGGCAATGGCCATGATTTCCATGAAGTTTGAACGAGCAATTTTATTCTTATGAAGAGCTTTAAAAATAATTTCTCCCTTAATTTTTAAGGAAGCAATATCATGAATCTCTTCAACATTATCTACATTATCATTATCTACATCATCACCAATACTAGACATATTGGGTTTCAAAGTAGGAGATACCTTTGAGTCCTTAGCCATAAGACAAAAATGAGTAGCAATAAATGATGATGTAGGATCCCTTGAGGCACCATTCAAGGCCACATCTTGATCCATAGTCCGTTGGTTTTCTTCCACATTGTTAGCACAATAGCTAGAGGAATAGAAGCATTTATATCATGGCAACCAGATATAGCAAGCATATCATCATGAGATTTATTCAAGTGATTTCTACATGATATGCAAGGACTATCAACACAAGCATGTAAAACCTCTAAGGTGCTCGAAGTGTTAAAGTCCAAATATGAAGAATTGCAAGATGATAGTGATAAAGGGTTATCAACAATAAGCTCACTATCATCAAAGCAATGACTAACACTACTAACCATTTCGTTTCCTTGTGGCAAACCACGTGTTGGTGAAGTAGAAGAAGTTGAGAAAAATACGAGGCCGGAGGTGGAGGGGGAACAATCATCCCCACAAATCTTGGACACACCATATTTATCTTGAAGCTTTGTCCATAACTCATGAGCATCCCGAAACGACATGAGTTGAGATATATCTACATTACTCAAAGCATCAACAAGCACATTAGAAGCTTGACCATTCAGATATGAGTTTTTCTCATCCTCTAAGGATAGGTTTTGAGTATCCTTTGGAGGAGAAAAACCCATATCTACAATTCTCTCTATACACGGGTCAATGGCCCGGAAATAATTAAGCATGCGAATTTTCCAAGCATCAAAATTTGTGCCATCAAAACTAAGAGTGTGAATGAATTATAATCCCCTAGTCGAAACCTTTACTCTCAAGGTGGTGAAGCCCTATAATGAGAGACCAAGCTCTTATACCAATTGAAAGGACGTGGATGTCGCCTAGAGGGGGGGTGAATAGGTGCTTAAAATAATTACGGTTTTGGCTTGAACAAATGCGGAATAAAACTAATTTTTAATTTGTCAAGCAAGAAACCTAAATAAGCTAGGCTCAACTATGTGCACCAACGACTTAAACTAAGCAATATAAAAAACTATGTGATAGTAATATATATAACAAGAACACTATGTGTATCACAAGTGAGTGCACAAATAAATAGGTTGACTAGATCAGCAACTAGGAGAGCAAACTATGGGACAAGCAATGCAACAACAATATGAGAAAGCACAAGATAAACAAGGTAATAAGCTTGATCAAATTAAGGGTAGGAGTAACCGTATGTGGAGCCGAAGGAGACAAGGATGTGTTATCTAAGTTCCTTCTCTTGCGAGAAGTACGTCTCCGTTTGGAGAGGGTGTGGAGCACAATGCTCACCACGAAGACCACCTAGGGCCACCCTATTCTCCTCACGCTCTCACCAAGTGAGATGCCGTGATTCCATTATGGAACACTTGAGGGCGGTCACCAAACCCGTACAATACGCAATCGTTGGGGGTGGTCACCGTACCCGTACAATTGGCAACCCTTCGGGGAAGTCAACGTACCCGTAAAAAAACCCAGGGCAATCTCCACAACCTAATTAGAGGCTCCCGTAGCATGCCGGAGCTTTACATCACAACGATTGAGATCCGCAACAACACCAGGCCTCTAGGGGCCAACGCACCCAAAAGTAACAAGCTCTAGAGTGCCAAAGCACTCAAGAGTAACAATCTTTCAATGTTCAACTTCCACTACAACGAATCCTCGGACAGAACTCAAACCGATGCACATAAATGCAAATGGAAAGAACACACGAAGTGCTCACAAGTCACTCACTCTCAAATCCCACCAAAGCAACAAAACCTATGGAGCAATATGAGAGGAAGAACAAGGAGAAACACCAAGAACTCCAAGGTCTAGATCCAAAAGGTTCCCTTCATTAGAGGAGATATGAATTGGTGGAAATATAGATATAGATCTCCTCTCTCTTTTCCCTCAAAAAGATGCAAGAATCATAGGAGGAATAGAGAAAAAGCAAGCTCCAAGAGGTCAACAATGGTGGTGGAAAACTTACTCAAGAACCGTTCAGTCCAAGGAGGAAGAAAGAGAGTATTTATAGTCCAAGGGTCGGGGTAGGTGAGATCTGCCCGTTGGGACTCCGTGTGCCCGGGCTAAAGCCCGTGTGCACGGGGCATACAGTCAATTTTCCCAGCTAACCCCGTGTGCAGGAAACAGAAATAGGCATAACTTTTTCATACGAACTTCGATTTTGATGATCTTGGACTCGTTTTAAAGATATGGACAATCCCAAGGTAATCACATAGAGAACCTACAAAGATCAACAAGAAATAATCATGCAAAACATGTAAAAGTTTTAGCACTCCACATACAACGTGATCAAGCTACTCGCCCGCTAGTCCCTCTTGAAAGAAAGCTAACGAACAAAGCTGCCTAATCTTGGCTGGAAATATTCATAAGAGGTTAGGGAGAAATGTCAAACTAATAAAGGTGTGAAACCTCTGACCGAGAAGAACCGTCACATCTCCCACATCGAAAACCACAAGAGAAGATGCACATGAAATCCATTTTCGATGAAAAAGAGTTGTCATGAAGAAGACCATAAGCTCTAAAACTCACAAAGAGAAAAACCAAACAAGAACCAATAAAATGATGGCAAGGATGCAAAGGTTTGAGCTCTCCACGAAACATGCGTCCTAGCATATAACAAGGTCTCCTAACTAGTAACCTGAGACCGGTTAACTAGAAACCTATCAAGGAAAAACCTTTGCCTTGCGCATAATCCACTTAAGATTGATGATGACGATCATGCCCGCCTTAAGTTGGAACACCTTTCTTGATTCCGCCATCTTTATGAAGACTAGTTGATTTCTCCCCCATGCTCCATTATGGGTAAGCCTCTTTTAGTCACATCTTCATCCTTTCAACCTTGATTCCGCCGAGTTGATGAAGACTAGTAGATTGCACCCCATACTCCATTATGGGTGAGCCTCTTTTGGGCACATCTTCATCCTTTAAACCTTGAAGCCAACATATGATCTCAAGCATTGCCTATGGATAAACCTTAAAGTAAAACTCAAGGAAACCATTAGTCCATATAGATTGAGATTAATTACAAAAACCAAACATGAGGGAAAATTCCCTTTCAACCATCCACTCTCCATCAATGCTTGAAGTTCCTCGACACCACGGCACACAACAACACATCATCGGCAACATCTCCTCGTACACTATGAAGGATTCTTATCATGAAGATGAGAAGCACTTCTTCCCCGTTGAATATAGCGACCAACAATTGGGGCAGACGACACCTCCGGTTGATGTCTTAATCAAACCAGGTGTCGTGCGATCTACCGAAATGAAGCGCCTCATCATCAATATTTCTCCCGCCAACACGAAGGGACCATCCTCGCGGAGCCATCGGAGCCAAGCATGCAGGTTGTAACGCCCCGACCACTCCTAACCGGTTAACCACCGATTCCATGGTCGATGCTCCTGGGATCGAGACTGTCCTCACAAACCAACACTAGTCTTTTTTGCACACTTTGTCCTCACTCGTGCGCACCCGGGATCAACTTCCCGGCCGGTTACCCATCCCAATACTACTCCTAGCCAAGCATGCTTAACCTGGTAGTTCTTTCCTGATGGGCTCCCGGAAAAGAAGGTGCACCTTGTTGGTATGAGTAGTCTATCATTCCTATTGAGATCCTGGGCTATTACATACACCACCACTCAAAGGAACCGACGTCCCCGTCGGCCCAGCAGGAACGTTCCCCTTTGGCACATGTTTGTGCGCGCCAGTTGCAGGCATCCAACCTGTACCCCATGTAACCGCTAGGGTCGGCTCTGATACCAAATGTAATGCTACGGCCACTCCTAACCGATTAACCACCGATTCCATGGTCGGTGCGCTTGGGATCCAGACTGTCCTCACAAACAAACACTAGTCTTTCCTGCACACTTTGTCCTCACTCGTGCGCACCCGAGATCATCTTCCCGGTAGGTCACCCATCCCAAGACTACTCCAAGCCAAGCATGCTTAACCTGGTAGTTCTTTCCTGATGGGCTCCCGGAAAAGAAGCTTCACCTTGTTGGTATGAGTAGTCTATCATTCCTATTCAGATCATGGGATGTTACAAAGGAGGTCATCCACAAATGTGCCATACGACTAACCCTTTTCCTTGGCGGAAATGAAGGTGAGTGCTTCAACCTTGTAGGGCGCAACATCTTCTGCGACTGGCCCAGTAGCACCTTTTCTACTGAAGCCAAGATTCTGGCATCAACATCGGTCACACGGAGGTCAACAACGACGCCTTCTTCATCGACTCTGGCGCACCAACAGTTCGGTCGTTTAACACTTGGAAGCTTTGCAGGTGCCCAGGAACGTTCCAAGATGCTAATAGGCAGCAATGATGCGCCACCAACCATCATGCTGCGGCCAGGCGATACTTCGAAAGGAGAAGACACGCCCGCGCAAGGAGTGGTTTGGACAAGAATAAAAGAAATGGAAGAAGTTGCGAGGGGAGCTCAAGGCGTTCAGCCCCCATCACTCTATATCTCAGTGACTTCTCCATTGGAGGTTTGGGACATTCCCAAGTCGTCCAGATCTAGAGTCCATACCATCTTCTACAAGGTTCCGCAGGTAAAGCAATGTGACTCTATATTTGAGCTTCCAAAATCTTGCAGTGATCCAGAGGAGGTGCTATCAACGATAAAGGTCGAGCCAAAGATGGTACGCTTGTTGGAAAAGGATGGGATCACTCTTCACTGTAACAACAGGATGCCACCACCACCTGCCATATGTGAAGAATGGTGGATACAGGCGGATTACCTCATCAGGAAAGACTGCAAGGCTCAACCAAAATTCAGTCCTGTCTACATCAACCTTGGTGCCCATGATAAGCAGGATGAAGATCTCTATGGCGGAAGACGAGTCAACTGCCACGCCACATCAATCTCTTCGTGGGATAGCATCGACGATTCTCCAAACAATCCTCGTCAACAACACTTCGCCAATGGAACCTACCACACCAGCATGTTGTTCGGACTAAAGAACGCTAGCGAGATATACCAGCACGCAATGACATTCATTTTGGGTAATTTTATGAACCATTCGACATAATGCTATACAGGTGATGCCTTGACGATGAAGATGAAGAGCTTAATGGCGACATGTGAGTCAACTGCAATGCTACATCGACCTCGTCGGGGGCTGACATCATACGTCAGCCGAAGTTCTTCTTCAACAACATTCTATCAACGGCGAGCCAGGTGACGTAGGGGAATCCATCTCCATGTTAGCACCTGAAGAACTAGAAGACAAAGGGCAGCCGACCATCGACTAGCTTGTCCAAATCAACCTGGGCATGGAAGAGGATCCACGCATCACTTTTCTTAGCGTGACGCTGACAAAAGAGGAGCAGGAAGACGACAGAAGATTCTTGATGGAGTACCGGAATTGCTTCGCGTGGAGCTACAAGGAGATGTCGGGGTTAGACCCTCGTGTCGCCACACACAATTTGGCGATTGACCCACGATTTCATCCTATCAAGCAGCAACCGCGACGCTTGTGTCCCGAGTTCGAAGATGATGTCATCGCCGAGGTGGACAAACTAATCGCTGCAGGATTCATCAAGGAGATCAAGTATCCGTGATGGCTTGCCAATATCGTCCCGGTGGAGAAGAAGAATGGGAAGGTACGAGTCTGCCAGGACTTGCGCGACCTAAATCGATCCTGCCCCAAAGTTGACTTTCCCTTGCCAATCCCGGAGATCATCGTCGACTCCACCACATGTCACGGTGCATTGTCCTTCATGGACGGGTTGTCGGGCTACAACCAGATCAAGATGGATCCAGATGACGCCATCGACACCGCGTTAAAGACCCCGAAGGAAAAATTCTACTACATCGTCATGCCGTTTGGATTGAAGAACGCCGGAGCAACGTACCAGCGTGCCATGGCATACATTCTCGGCGACTTGATCCACCATTCGGTGGAGTGCTCCGTCGAAGACATGGTGGTGAGGACCAAAGATCGCAAGCAACAACAAGAAGACCTTCGGGTTGTCTTCGAGCGTCTACGCCAACATCAACTGAAGATGAACCCGTTGAATTGTGCATTTGCTGTACAATCAGGCCTCTTCCTCGGGTTTGTCGTTCATCATCGAGGCATAGAGATCAAACCCAAGAAGATCAAGGCCATCCTCGACATGCCGCCACCCCAAGATCTCAAGGATTTGAGGTCATTGCAGGGAAAGCCGGCCTACATCCGAGGTTTCATCTCCAACATTTTCGGGCGCATCCAGCCCTTCTCAAGCCTCATGAAGAAAGGAGCTCCGTTCGTGTGGGATGAGGGATGTCAACGCCTCTTCGATGAAATCAAGAGGTAACTACTTAAGCGACCTGTCTTGGCAGCTCCCATAAAGTGTCGTCCGCTCATCCTATACATTGCAGCGCAACCTACTTTGGTAGGCACTTTTTTTGCCCAGAACAACGATGAAGGGAAGGAGGTGGCATGCTACTACTTGAGTCGCACAATGGTGGGGGCTGAGAGAAACTAATCTTCCATAGAGAAGTTGTGCTCTGCCCTAATCTTTGCTTTGAAGAAGTTGAGGCATTACACGCTGAAGCACGAAATCCAGCTTGGAGATGGAGCGAACCCCCTAAGGTATGTGCTAAGTCAGCCTGCACTGATGGGGCGATTGGAAAATGGGCCCTGCATATGATGGACTTAGACATCACCTTTCTGCCGCAGAAGGAGATCAAGGGTCAAGCTTTGGAAGAATTCCTTGCAGCACACCTGGTTCCAGATGATTCCCCCCTCATCACCGACCTTCCAGACGAGGAAGTCTTCACCGTCGACCTCGATGCACCGTGGGAGCTCTACTTCGACGATGCCTCCCGCATGGACGCCGATGCCGATGGAGCCCCAAGCCGAAGGGCGGGGGCAAGTTTGGTGTTCAAGACGCCACAAGGAGGGGTGATGTATCACTCATTGTTCCTACTCAAAGACGAATGCTCCAATAATGAAGCGGAGTATGAGGCTCTTGTCTTCGGCCTTGTCCTGGCACTCTCCACGGAAGTCCGTTCTTTACGGGATTACGGTGACTCCCAACTCAGAGTTCGTCAAGTCAACGACATGTACAAAGTTTGCAAGCCATAACTAGTGTTGTACTACACTGTGGCCCGGAATCTCATGTGAAAATTTTAACATGTCGAAGTTCTCCATGTCCCACGAAGCAGGAATGCGCCTACTGATGCCTAGGAAAAACTGGCATCCGCATTGGTTCTTCCATATAATAAAACCATGCAGGTGAACGTTGCAGAAAGGTGGCTTCTCCCGGTCGTCCTGGAGATCATCCCACCGGAGTTCGAAGTTGACGCTGTCATGGTGAATGCGGTGGAGGAAGAAGTGTGGCGGCAACCCTTCTTCGACTACTTCAAGCATGGCAGCCTCCCTGACGATCCTATTAAGAGGCTCCAACTGCAACGACGACTCCCCTTTAAGCATTTTGAATAAGGTATTCTATTCAAGTGGTCTCATGGGAAGCAGGTCCTACTTTGGTGCGTTAATCGAGCGGAAGCCGAGAAGATTCTCCAGGAGAGGCACCATGGAGTCTGCGGAGGACATCAAGGCGGAGCCAAGATGTATCATAGCCTATTTCTAACAGGATAATACTGGCAGACATTATGGAGGATTGTCTTCGGGTCGCTAAGTCATGCCACGACTGTCAAATCCATGGCGACTTCAGGCACCAGTCGCCGGTTCCTCTCCACCCTATGATTCCCTCCTGGCCATTTGACTCATGGGGAATTGACTTCATCGGCCTCATCGACCCTTCATCTTCCAAAGGGCATTGTTTCATCGTCGCCGCAACAGACTACTTCTGCAAATGGGTGGAAGTTGTTCCGCTACAAAAGGTGAAAAGCGACGATGTCATCAACTTCCTAGAGAGAAATATCATTTATCGCTTTGGGATACCACAACACATCACCTCGTGTCGTAGTCAGACTCATTGTAAAACCCTAGGACTCGACATGTATATAAGCCGAGACCTTGGGATGTCCTAGAGGCGAATCAATCTAGATAGGTTCTTGAGACACCGACGACTTCTAGCGTCCTTGTAATCGAGATCTCCCACATATAATACATGAAAGGCGGGAAGTAGGTGTTTACCTCATCGAGGGGCCGAACCTGGGTAAATGCATGTGTCTCTCTTGTGCCGACTCATCGTGCCGACTCCCCGTCGATCGACTCTCCATCCTCGAAATCACTCGTAGCAAAGGCCCCGCTTTAAATTCTCTATGATGACATCTGGTGTATTTTCACATGATAGTTGGCGCCCACCGTGGGGCCTACGAGTTAGGGTGTTGAGATCCATGAGGGAACTCGACACGATATGGAGGACATCACAGCCGGCCGGACGGCCGGGAACCGACGCGACTAACTCTACAACAACATCGCTGCCAAAGATTTGGGAAGGGATCTCTTCTACGAGGTCCCTTTCGGTTTGGTCCTCCTATCCATCGACCAAAACGATGGATCTGCGTCAGCACCGGCTCAGGTTGACGTGATCGACCACGAGGATCGATCTTCGAACGACACTACCCATGTTCTGATCGCCTTCGCCCAAGGAACTCTCGGGTTGGAGGATCCGGTTGATACCCCACGTGAAATCGATCTACAAAACTTCTTCATCACTGACTCAAGACTTCATGAAGGGACCCCATCTGGCCTCGGCTACCAAGAACACCCGAAAGAGCTTGTGCATGTTGCTTCGTATCACGTTCTCACCACCAGAAGTTGTCGAAGAGACAGGAAGAATGTGCAACGTGTCGAAACCCTCTCGTTCTCCCACACTTCGGCGGTACCCAGATGTCTTAAGTGGTCCGAAGAAATAATAACCTGGAGTAGGAACGACCAACCTTCAGGGATCAACTCTCCAGGAACCCTAGCCCTCGTGGTGGCACCCCAATTTTATGGCTACACCTTGGAGAAGGTCCTCATGGACGGAGGGAGAAGCATAAACATACTTTACTTCAAAACCTTCCAGGAGATGAGCCTAACTCGAAAGCATATACAACCCTCCTCCACAGTCTTTCACGGAAATGTCCTTGGAAAATCGGCTCACCCGCTGGGAAAAATATATCTTGAGGTAGCCTTTGGAAGCACCTCCAACTTTAGATTAGAAATATTTCCTTTTGAGTTTCTAGACTTTAAAAGTCCCTATCACGCACTATTCGGAAGGCCATCTTACGCTAAGTTCATGGCTCACCCATGCTACATATATCTCAACTCAAGATGCTGGGTCCCCGTAGAGTAATCATCATTGACGGAAGCCGAGAAATCGCCACAGCCTGCGAAAAAGAAGGTGCCACATACGCGGAACAAGCATGCGCTCAACTAGGACTCGAAGTCTACAAGGAAAGGGTAGACCCCACCGATCCAACACTACTCAAAAAGATGACTCCTGATTCCAACCCCAAGTTTCATCGGGTAGAAGATACAAAGAAAGTCGATTTTTTCCCAGGCGACCCTTCTAAGCAATTCATCATTGGGACGGTACTATCCGACAAATAGGAAAGAACACTCATTGAGTTTATCCGTGAGAATCGGGACATATTCGCATGGAAACCTTCAGACATGTCAGGCGTCCCGAGAGAACTCGTTGAGCACCACCTTAACACTGATCCAAAGATGAAACCAATCAAAAAATTTCTCCTACGTTTTAACGACGAGAGAACAGAAGCCATGGGAGAAGAAATAGCCCGGCTCCTATCTTCCGGGTTTATCGTGAAGTATTCCTTACGAACTGGTTGGCCAACGCAGTTTTGGGTCTCTAGAAAAACAGAACCTGTCGTATGTGTGTCGATTACACCGACCTCAACACAGCGTGCCCCAAGGATCCTTTCGAAGTACAGTGGATAGAACAAATTATCGACTCTACAGCAGGACGCGAACTCTTGTGCTTTTTGGACGCATACTTCAGCTATATCCAAATAAATATGGCCATTGAGGACTAGTAAAAGACATCGTTTATAACACACTTGAAGGCTTTCTGTTACACATCCATGCCGCTCTGTCTGAAAAACGCAGGAGCCACGTACCAACGTACCGTCCAGAACTGCCTAAAGGAGCAGTTCGGGCGCAATGTGCCCGCATATATCGATGACATAGTGATCAAGACCGAGAAGGCCGACTCATTAATCAAATACTCGAAGGAAACTTTCTTGAATCTCCGCACTTACCAAATGAAGCTAAACCCGGCCAAATGCACCTTCGGAGCACTGGCCAGGAAAATTTTGGGATATATCATATGAGAAAGGAGCATCGAGGAAAACCCGGAAAAAATAAATGCCAGCATGTCCTTGTCAAAAGCGACCTCCGTTCAGGGCGTCCAAAAGATCACCGTATGCATCGCCACCCTCAGCAGGTTCATAAGTTGACTCGGTGAAAAAGCTATTCCCCTTTATCGGCTCCTAAAGAAAACAAACACATTTGTCTGGAACATGGAGGCTGATGAAGCCCTGAAGGCCCTTAAAGTCCAACTATCCGAAGCACCAGTCCTGGCGGCTCCATGATGAAAGGAACCTATGTTTCTATGTATTGCTGCAAACAACAAAACCGTTAGGGCCACTGTGGTGGTTGAACGAAAGGAAGAAGGAAATGACCAATTGGTTCGAAGACCCGCCTACTATGTCAGTGATGTGGTATCCATCTCCAAACAGCGCTATCCTCATTGGCAGAAACTGGTCCTGGGCATCTTAATGTCAAGTTGAAAGTTGAAGCACTACTTCCAAGAACACTCAATCACGGTCGTCAGCTCAGCGCCCCTGCGAGATACCATACGAGCAGCGACAGGGCGGATAGCAAAATGGGCCACACAACTAGGGGCCAGTGATATGAAGTACGAACCCCGCACGACCATCAAATCACAAGCTCTAGTCGAATTCATTTATGACTGGACAGAATTGCAGATACCACCCACAAAACCTAGCACTAAATCCTAGATTCTGCACTTCGATGGAAGTCGACAACTACAAGGATACAGAGTTGGGGTGGTCATCACCTCTCGTCAAGGAGACAAAATTTCTATGTCCTTCAACTGTGATTCCCCTGCACCAACAATGCGGTTGAGTACGAAGCACGATTGCACGACCTACGACTTGCTCGGAAGATGAAAATAACCAGGATACACTTGATACGTCCAAAACGTATCTATAATTTCTGCTTGCTCCATGCATGTTTTGTGTGATATTGCTATGATCTAGATACACTTTCATACACTTTTGATCATATTTGGACTAACCTATTAACTCAGTGCACCACAGTGCCAGTTCCTGTTTTCTGCTGTTTTTCTATTTCAGTTTTCCCCCATATAAAAAGTGCCAGAAAAATTCCGGGAAAAATATAGGAAAAATCAGCATACAGGAAGCTTCGTGAAGAGCCCGAGTGGGGCCAGAGGGGAGCCAGGTGTGGCCCAGGCGGCCACCCAGCACGGCCCCACCCCTGGCCGCGCCAGGGGGGCGCCTGGGGCCCCTGGTCCACCTCTGGCTGCCCCCCTTCGCCTATATATTCTCCGTCACGGGAAACTTCAGAAAAGAGAACCCTTTTTCGCGATATCTCCTCTGTTCCGCCGCCGCCGCGCTTCCGAGATCGGGAGCACCAGAAGACCTCTTCCCGGCACCCTGCCGGAGGGAGGGCCGACCTCCGGGAGTCTCCTCTCCACCATGGATGCTCCCCGGATGTCTCGTGAGTAGTTTTCCTTGGACCATGGGTCCGTGATCAGTAGCTATGTGATGTTCTCCTCGCCTCTTTGTTCTTCATGGTTTAGACCTCGTGAGCTGCCCTACATGATCGAGGCACTTTTGTAATCTTTCTGCTGTTTCTATGATGAGTTTGATGGGATCTGATGGATTATGAGATTATGTTCAGATTATGATTGTGTAATATATTTGGTTTTTATCTTTTATATTTTTGTTCCTATGTAATTCTTGCATGTTCTCCGTTGCTGTTTATTGCTTTGGCCAAGTAGTAGGTAGTAACCCCAAGAGGGAACGTTATGCTCGATGGTGGGTTCATGCCCCCCGATGACACGCTTGAGTGACAGAAACATGAGTCTAGGGGATGTGTTGGTGCCACAAGGGGGAAAACAACGGTCCTTGTAACCGCGGTTGCAAGGATTGTTTACTTTACGCAAAGTTCTTTTTAATGCAGTTGTCTGTTGCTTTGGGTTTACACTTTGGGTGGGGCTCGCAACTTAATACCAGCGAGATGTTCTGGATAGATATCTCAAGGTGGATGATTAGTAGTAGATGCAGTTGGATTTCGGTCTACTTATTTTGGCGTACTGCCCGTGCTTTTGAGCCTCTTCCTTTCTTTTGTAGCATAGTTAGCATTGCCGTGCGTTCATAATCCTTTCAATTGCCCTTCTGTAATTTGTTTACCTCGCATAGAAGTTTTATCGTCTTTTGGGAGAGAGACATCACTAGTGAACATCACCTATCCCAGTCCATATCCTCATTACTGTTTCCACGTTCATTTACTTTTCTGCTTTTACTTTCAGTTGCTATCATTATCCCTTGTGTTTGATCCTTTGTGAACAACAAGACCGGAGAGATTGACAACCTCTCTGAACTTCGTTGGGAACAAAGTTATTTGTGTCTGTGTGCACGTCTGCGTCAGTTGCACCGCTGACACCTAATTATCATCTCTGGAGTCCTACTGGAGACAGACCTTGGTATCTTTACCGAGGGAAATTTGCTGCTGTGCTGCATCACGCTTTCCACTTGGGGCTCACCAACGAAGGGCGAGAAAATATACCCGTCAACTCTCGCACCATGAACACTTCCTAGGGGACTCCGACTTAGTCGCCCAACAAGTTTCAGGAACATGGGACTCCAGGGACACGATGATGGAGGCTTACCGCAGAGAGGTATCAAGACAGGTTGGCTTCTTCACTGGATACCAGGTCGATCACATAGAGAGGAAATTAAAAAAAAGAGGTTTGGACCTTGTCACGGTTGGTATCGCAATAGAAGCCGGTACCTCCCAATGTCTTCCTGGACATCCTGGATCACCCCTCCGTCAGACACCCTACAGAAGAAGAGATAGCAGTACCAGACGCGGAATTGGCCCTGGTGGCAGCACTCCACTCGGCCACAGAATGGGTCACACCATATTTGGACTACAAGACACGAGGGATATTACCAAACTTCGAGTTCTTGGCTCGACTATGACACCCTGGATTTTGGAACTTTCTTTTTTCCTAAAACTTTTCTGGTTTATTTCTGGATTTGCCATTTGGCTTGGATTTTGAGCACCTCTTTCGACTTGAACTTGAGCACATTTCCTTTCGATGCTCAAGTGTCCCTTGATTCCAAACCCTTTCCCATGCCATGCCACTGATCCACCTCATCCAAGCCACCATTTTATTTAAGCCATGTATTCCTTTTCCCATAAAAGGAATAATCCCTATTATTTGAGGATTGTGGAGAAACCACTATTTAGATGGCTCCATAAATCACCAAATAATTCCAACATAGCCTTGATGCCATATCTAGCCCAATTCTCCAAAATCCTTGCATGGCCCAAGTGAATTTTTCCTCTAGAAAAATTCATTTGTCTATGGGGGTAGAATAGAGCTTTGTGAAGGGAGTGCGATTTTCCTTTAGCTTTTGCGGGTGAAACTTTTTTGCCATGATATGGTGGTCATACGATTGACCTACACCAAATTCCACCATCTTTTGCCTAGACAAACTCCCACCATAAATTCCCAAAGTTTGGATGCAGCAAGGGGGCATTGTGAAGAAAGTGCAAGCTAGGGGATCCCATTTTCCTTGAAACTTTTTGTGCTTGATACCACCACCTAATAACTCCACTAAACCACATTTGAGCCAAATAAAACTACCCATGTGAGTGCATTATCAAGTGTAAGTTTCTGGTCAGTGGCACACTTTATGAAGCAAGTGCCAGCTAGGTATGTCCAATGGCCATGAAATTTTACACACATGTGTACCATGCCACACCAAAATTTAGTCCATTTCACATGGCCCATACGATGCTAGCTTCAAAAATGTAATTCTGGTCCATGTGGCACCTTACAAAGGAAGGGCATTTTTCCTTTGTCCATTTGGGCTGTAGAATACCAGATCTCTAGTACTTCCAACCCCAAATACTAGTGACAACCTGGCTCTACCCCAAGCCCCACTATTTGATCAAAATTTTGCCCTCCAGGTTTGCAACAGTGAGCTTGTGAGTGAATTTGTGATCACCTCATTGCTCCCCTTGATCATCCAGTTGTACCACATGGATCAGCACCAGAAGATGCCCCAGACACCTTTGGCCACGAAGGAACCTCCCCTGGATGCCCCAGCAAAGGATGGCCACACCCTGGCATGCAGTCGGCGCGCTCTCGCCGAACCTGAGGCCACCCCGACACGTCCATCCCCCGCTCCAGTGCGCTCCCGTCGCCTAGCCTTTGTCAACCCGCGCCGCACAGGCCTCCTTTACGCGCGCCCTTACCCCAGCCCCTTACCTCGCCGGAATCCCTCCGCCAGGCCGCCTCCAGAGAGATCCCGACGAGCACAGTGACTAGGTCACGTCGCCATCGCGCGTGTTCCTCCTCCTCTGCGCCTCACATACGCCTATTGCCTCGCATGCTCCTCGCCTCCTCCAGAAGCCACGCGGGCACGCCAGAGCCCCGCCACCTCACCTCGCCGCCGCACTCCTCTTCTTGTCGCTTCCTGGCTGCGGAATCATCGCCGCGCTATAAAAGGGAAATTCCCTTGCTCCCCCACCACCTCCCCCAGCACCCCTATCGCCTCCTAGCAGAAGGAATCAGAGCCTAGCTCCTTTCTTCCTCCATTCCTGCCACCACGGCCACCGTGCGTTCTCGCCGTGGCCAGCCCACTCCATAGCCTCCGAGCGCCACCCACCACCTCCAGCATACACTCCTTCCTCCCCTGGTTCTTCCCCGACCAGGCCCAGGTCAATCCTCTGTCGGAATCAACGTCGGAAACGACCTCACCGGAGTCCTGAAGCTCTGCGCCATGCTACGTCTCAAACGTATCTACTTTTACAAACACTTTTGCTATTGTTTTTCCCTCATTCTTGCATGATTTGGATGAAACTAACCCGGACTAACGCTGTTTTCAACAGAGCCTCATGTATGGTTTTATTGTGCGCAGGAAAATGGAATTTTGGACATCTCAGAAAATTCTCAGAAAAATACTAGAAAATCCACAAACCTGAAGGAGCCAGAAGCCAGAAGTGGGACCAAAGGGCAGCCAAGGGGCCCCCAGGCGCCCCCCTAGCGCGGCCAGGGGTGGGGCCGCGCCCTCTGGCCTCCTGGGGGCCTCCCTCCTCCTCTGGTGCCCTACCGATGCTCCTATTTATTCCCGTGACGGAGAAACCCCGAAACAGAAGTAGTTTTCCCAATTCACGTCGCGGAGCCGCCGCCACCCTCTGTTCTTCTCTGGGAGGGATAATCTGGAGGCTGTTTTGGCCTCCGGAGAGGGGAGATCATCGCCATCATCATCATCATCGCCACTCCATCCTCGCTCCATGACTTCTCCATCCATGTGTGAGTAATTCCCTGTTGTAGGCAAAAGGGGATGGTAGGGATTGGATGAGTTCGATCATGTAATAGTTTATCAGATTGTTGGGGGCATGTTGCCTAATATCTATATTGTGGTTTATCATCTTTGCTTCAGCTTGTTGCTCTTAATGCTTGTCACTTTGGGCCCGAGTGCCTTGATTTCAGATCTGAACCCTCTGTATTTGCATGAATATATTTGTGTTCTTGATCATATCTATGAGTTGTATGCACCTTTTATAGTCCGGAACCGGCGATCCCAAAGGTGACAGCTTGGGACACCAAAGGGGATGGACTGTAATTTGAGGATTCCATGTATCCATTGTTTGTTAATGCTTTGTTCCGGTGCTCTTTGACATGAGCACCTTAATCTCCATAAGTTCGTTTTGGCCCCGTTCGTAGCGGGATGGTAGGACAAAAGATGTTGTGCAAGTTCTTATTGCAAGCACGTACAACTACCTATGGGATGCATGCATGATGTTTGATTTATGCCTAGATGATCATTGCTTTTCTGTGTGCCTTGCCCCAAGTTGAATACATGATGTGTCTTATCCATGCAGTGCCCAACCATCCAACTCCCTAGCCTACAGTGTTTTTAATTCTGCTGGGTACTAGTTGTTTACTTTCGCTGTTTTACCATTACTGTTTCACCACCACTATTTCCGTTGCTATGATCACTTCCATATCGCAGTTTCTATTAATATCTTGTTGCAAGTAAGTGTATCTCAGGTGCGGTGGAATTGAAAACTTCACTGTTAAAGCTTGTGGATATTATTTGGCTCCCCTTGAGTCGAATCTCTAAATTGGGTTATTCTTACCCGCGAAGACTATCTCGATCCACTGCAGTTGTGGGTTATCACGCCACCGCGAAGCTTCTCCCCCCACACAAACATCGTCCATTTCCGACGCCACTGGTACGGGCCGACGCGTAGCGAGGCCCTCCATCGATTCCCCCTAGTTCCAGCCTCCGCCGTGGCCTCTCGCCTGAGCAGCGTCACCGGTGGGCTCGCTCTCCTTTACTCCCCACTCTCTCTGGTCATATGACAGATGTGGACCACGTGTCATAGACCCCCCTTCAGCCCGAACCGTTTTCTAAAGGAAAATGTATTCCGAAAACCTGCCATCGACGTCAGCCCGTCTGTTTAATCCAGAAAATTGATTTAAATCATTTTAAATCAATTAAATTGACCCCACTTTGACCATGCATATCTCCCATTCTACAAGTCCCACTGATTTGATTCTTTTTGCACTAATTTTGTCTTGAGATCCTCTTTAATTTGGTATAGATTTCATGCCATGTTCCCCTGTTGTTATTTGGTGGTCAAATAAAAGTGATATTTGACCCTTTCCCCCATGGCTTTATTTGAATTCTTTTTAAGGGTTTCCTTGGTTGAAGACCAGAAGTTTCCCCACCCCACCTTGTTGGTGAAGGCAAGACATGATTTCTTTTGCACTTTTGCAAAGCTCTGACATGCTTTAAAAGTTTCCCAAATCTTCGATGATGTGACATTCTCGATATTCTGTGATCATGCTCATGTGCTGAGACTATTTTGATGATGTTGCATTGCTATGTTATAATTGATCATGCCATGTTGTAATCATGTTATAATACTGATCATTTATTGCATGACATGCCATGTTCACAATATGCCTTGATCATGTGATCACTATCCATGGTATCGCTATCATAATAATATGACCAAGTTAACCAACTATAATATGATTTGAATCATGATGTGACTATAACTGTATCTGGGTTTGTCCCACTAAGGTCGATATTCTATTTAAATACTCGTGTTGCACCTGACGCTTGTGTTTGCTGTTGGAGACATGCTCGTGCCAAGTTGATCAGGTGCCATCGAACCGGACTTATCAGGGCTCGGACTATCGGTGGGCTCTTTTACTCGTATCACCCAAAGAGGGGAGGCTATGCGCGCGCGGTTACCCTGGCCCGGTTAGCGGCGATAGTCTCGAGAGCCGGTTTGTCGATATGGATCTAGTCCCCGTTAGGGACAAGTTTGGCCATGACGGTGGCCGTTTTGCCACAAGGTGGCCGTTTGCCATGCGATGGCAGGTGTGTCGGGAGGACACGGGGCTTCCCAAGACGGGATGTCGGGTGATATGTTAAGGGAGACACGCTGTAGAACGGTCTTGTTGGAGAAGTGTCGGGACCCGGAGTATGCGTATGTAATTGCAGTCATAATTCAATCATATGGAGAGCCGAGAGCCATACCCACTTGTCTAAGAAGACAAGGCCAAGTACAAGACACTCTCGGAAAGCTCGAACGTGAGGGGCATCCCATTCAGGCCCGGATGATCAACTGAGGTGGGTCCTCATCGTCCGCTCACAAGTCTAGATGATTATGGCTGGTGAAACCCCATAGTCATAGACAAGTCGCCTCAACCATATTATCAATTGAATAATAACACTTACATAAACAGACTCCAGCCCGATCTCTTAGTCGGGGTCTCGGGCGGGCTCAATCATACAACAAAGTGTGCCACGTGACAGAGTCACGAGCAATCGCATCGCGATGCCCCAAGATGCGCACATCTAAGGGACACTTGGTTTATAAAAGACCGCTGGCGAGAGCACAGGTAAGGTATCGAATCCCACACATGACATGCACGATATAAACATACACGCAGCATGCATGCCAAGTGTATAACAGCAGGTAACACAACATGAACTCTACAAACTCATAGCTTTATTGCATCTGCTAAACAGAGCAGAAATAGTAGTGTTACAAGCAGAGATCACATCACTGTGATCCAACATTACATCATACAACAACGGAAGAAAATTATGTCTTAGTAAAGACAAGGTTAACAATTGGCTTAAGAAGCCTTTAAGAAAACACAAGGACCCTCCAGAGGGACCAGGCTGCTGTCTGGCACTACATGACTTCGTCGACCTCGAGCTTGAGGGGGAGGCCACCTTTAGGGTCAGTGGTCTCGTCTCCAAAACATAGAATAAGCAAACGTGAGTACAAAGTCGTACTCAGCAAGACTTACGTCAGAACTATACTACTCACGCTCAGGTACCAAGGTAAAGGAAAGTGGGGTTGTAATGCAGAAAGATTTGACTTTGCTATCCTGTACTACGACTACGTAGAGTTGAGATGAGAGGCGCACACGAGTCCATCTAATCTTGATCACTACACCAAATACACCACCATGGATCCTTCCTCGACTTCCCCACGAGGAAGCAACCCAAAGCACTCACACTTATCTTGCGATTTTTAGAGTATCCATTTGAGTTGTCTAATAATCAAGAAAAGATCTCCAAGTAGTCCATAACCGCGGACACGGCTATTCCAATAGTTCATTAACCCTGCAGGGGTGTACTTCTTCACATATGTAGCTACCACTTACCGCCTAGAACTCTTCACCTTCAAGAGGTGTCGGCGGGGATAGTACCACGACACTTACCTCACGGCTCCAACTCTAGTCCAGGGAATCGCCTATCTGAGTTGTACCCCAATCGGGAATCCGGCCGGGGTTTCCGTTCAGGACCCAGACGATGTATGGACGGTCCGACAAGCCCACCTCGACGGATGGTGCTGCGCTTGCCTAAAACCGTGCTAAGTTATGAAAGCAAATAGAATAAAGTTAACCCATGCCAATCCTGGACCTTAGTCGGGGTGAGTTAATAGGTCGAGAGGGGTCAAAGAGCCCAACATGTGGTAGTAATCTGTGTCTTTGATCACAACACAAGAACTCGGGGCCTAGGGCAGTGTGAATGAGACAACCCACTGTGTACTCCTACACAGCCTCTCATTGTTCACTTATATTAGGGTGACTTCATCACCACGTTACCACCTTGTTGCATGTGTTCACTACCATCCCGATACATCACCAAGATGGATCAACTTTATTGCAAGCAACTCTAGCATGGCATAGCATATCATGGATGAAGGGCCACATGATGAACACAAAAAATCTTGTATCTGCTAGGTTGAGGTTTGCTTAATACTGTGGTAGCAAAGATAGGTCATGCAAAGGATGGGTTCAACTAGCGGAAGAACGGTAACATGTGAATCACCTAATCATGCATAAGAGAACAAGAGGGAAACTGAGTTTTATAGATATGATCAAAGGGGGTTTGCTTGCCTTATTGTCGAGATTCGAGGTGCCACTCTTCGAAGAAACAGGGACTATGTCCGGCGATGGATCTATCGAGAAGAAGCAAACACCGAGACAACAAAGTATAAACACCACATTGCAGTGCACATTCAAAAATGAAACATGGCATGGTACTGATGTGCTCTAGGTTCAATTTGCAACAAGTTAATTGAAGTTGATTTGAATAAGAATTTCAAATTCAAACTCCAAATGTGGTTCAAATTAGCCAAAGTTGCATTTGCTAATGTTTGGATATGGTAAACCATGTGGTCATGTGTATGATATGCCTCTGATGTTCATGTGATAAGGTTGGCATTGCAAAGATTTATTTTGAATTATTCCAAATAATCCATATAGCTAAATGCTACTGGTTCCCCATCATAGATGTGTTTTTCATCTACGAAAGTATGATATTTGGAATCCTTGCATTTTTCTGATGATTTTTCATATATAAATTATTTGATTTGGAGTTATGGTTTAAAAGTTATTGAATTTACAAGATTTAACCAATTTGTGGAATTCTGTTAATTAGAAAAAGGATTTATTGCGCAAGCATGACATCAGCATGACGTCATGGGGCGCTGACCAGTCAACTGACATGCGGGGCCCATCTGTCAAAGACTCTGGGGTTAACCCCGTTTTAATTAAGTTTTTGATTTGGATTAGAGGGGGCTGGCCCCACCTGTCAGTGGCCTAAGACCTAACTAAACAGGGGTTAGCCCCCTAATTAAGCTAGCCGGCCGGCGTTTAGCCGCCGGTGGCCTCTGGACGCGGAGGCGCCCGCTCCGGATGGCGGCTCCGGCCACGGGAGGCCACGCCAAGGGCACCGGAACGCGGCCCTTGCACGCGCGCATCCAATGGGGCGAACCAGCCGGCCAGAGGAGGCCAGAGGCCATGGCGGGGTCGAGCTCCCGCGGCGGCGCTGCTCGGGCTCCGCTGAGCTAGGCGATGGAGTACCTCTGGAGGAGAATGGGGAGGCTGGGAGGGAAGAAGAGCTCACCAGGAGAAGGTCTGGGTGGTCGGGGAGCTCGGGGAGGCGCCGGAGGCGGAGAATTTTACGGCGAGGTCCGGCATCCGGCGACGAAAACGATGAAGGGGATGACGGCCCTCGGGGTTCCTTGGTCCAATTGACTACGCAGCGTGATGAAGACAGCGGAGGCGGAGCTCTTGGACAACTCGGCTCGGTGAGGGGGCAACGGTGGGCACGCAGGTGCACGACGGCGGACGGCGGGTGCGCTCGGGTCCTCGCGGGATCTCTCCGGGGAGAGAGGGGAAAGGGTCCAGGGGAGGGGGAATGGAAGGGGGGTTGCAAGGGGGCGTCCACGGAGACGGATAAGGGAGAGGGAGGCAAGCAGGTAGCTCGCTGGCGGCCATGCCGGGCTCGCCGGCGTCCTGCCTGCCTGGCCAGTGGAGGAAGAAGCCCTTGCACCTTTGCGCTGGGCCTCCTCTGCTGGGCCAGGTGGGCTAGGTAAGTGGCTTTCAGCCCTTTTGTTTATTTTTCTTTTTCTACTTTCTGTTTTATATGTTTTGCTCTGAAAAAAATATCAAAACATTTTTTTAAATCCCAAATTATTTATCTTGGATATATGTGACAGAAAGCTAGTCACTCCCAAGATTTGGAGATTTTTGAAATTCACAACATTTGAATTTCAATTCAAATAGTATTTAAATTTAATTTCCAAGCCTCTGTTTGAATATTTGAAAAATCCATGAGCATGGGTTTGACTCCAAATCATTTTTTAAATGATCATACTCATTTATAGGACTTTTCAAAATTGTTTGGAGGAATTTTGGAAAAACTTTTTATCTGGCCTTTTATTTAAATTCTTTTTGAGGCTTTTCCAAATCCCCAATTCTTAACTCAAGAATTTAAACATGATGCAATTATTTCTAGTAATAAAAGCACATACCAAAACAAGGGTTGTGACAACTCGCCCCCATTCAAAAGAATCTCTTCCCGAGATTCAGAAGTAGTCGGGAAGAGGGTGGGGTACTCGACACGGAGACAGTCTTCTCGTTCCTAGGTGGCTTCTTTCTCAGAATGGTTGGACCACTGCACTTTAAGGAACTTGATCTTCTGACGTCGGGTGGTGCGCTCAGCTTCATCTAGGATACGGACAGGATACTCTTGATAAGACAGATTTTCTTGGAGATCTAGCATTTCATGGTCTACTTAGCGGATGGGGTCCTTGAAGCAACGCCTGAGTTGAGATACGTGGAAGACATCGTGAACCTGAGAAAGATGCGGCGGTAGTTCAAGTTGGTAGGCAACTTCTCCACGTTTAGCTAGAATGCGAAAGGGGCCTATGTAACGTGGGGCCAATTTTCCATTGATACCGAAGCGATGGGTTCCTTTCAGAGGAGTAACTCGGAGGTAAGCCTTCTCGTCCAGCTCGTAGCTTTCTGTTCTATGATGACGATCATAGTAGCTTTTCTGACGAGACTGGGCTGTTTTCAATTGCTCACGAACAATGCGAACCTTCTCTTCTGCTTCCTGGATCATATCCGGTCCAAAGAATTGTCTTTCACCGATTTCTGACCAGTTCAATGGTGTTCGACATTTTCGTCCATAGAGAAATTCAAAGGGTGCCATGCGCAAGCTAGATTGGAAACTGTTGTTATAAGCAAACTCGGCGAATGGAAGAGATTTCTCCCAACTCTTTCCGAATGAGATAACACATGCCCTGAGCATGTCTTCGAGAATTTGATTGACTCTTTCTACTTGACCACTTGACTTGGGATGAAAGGAGGTGCTAAAGGAGAGATGGGTTCCCATAGCATTTTGAAAACTTTCCCAAAATCGAGAGGTGAAAAGACTTCCACGGTCTGAATTGATTTCCAAAGGAACACCATGGAGAGAGACGATCCGGGAGACATATAAATCCGCTAATTGGCTAGCAGTTATACTCTCACGAACAGGAAGGAAATGAGCAACTTTGGAAAGACGGTCAATCACCACGAAGATGGCATTGTTTCCTTTCTGAGACTTTGGAAAGCCAGTGATGAAATCTATACTGACTTTATCCCATTTCCACTCAGGAATGGCTAAAGGTTGAAGAGTACCAGCAGGTCTTTGATGCTCTGCTTTCACACGACGACAAACATCGCACTCAGCAACAAATTGAGCGATTTCTCGCTTCATCCTAGTCCACCAAAATCTCTGGCGTAGATCTTGATACATCTTAGTACTACCAGGATGAATCGAGAGAGGGGTGTCATGAGCTTCCTTAAGGATCTGCTGCCTTAGATTCCTATTCTTCGGAACTACCATCCTATTTTCGAAGTACACGGTACCTTCATTGTCTAGGGTAAAACATTTTGCCTTACCGCTAGCAATGTCATTCTTGATATATCGTATACCTCGAGCATGTTGCTGAACAGCTTTGATTTGATCCTCAAGGGTTGGTTTCACTACCAAGGTGGAAAGGAATCCATGAGGAACAATCTCGAGATTCATCTTTCGAAATTCCTCATAGAGAAGTGGTTGATACTGTTGTAACATGAGGTTGTTACAATACGACTTACGACTTAGTGCATCAGCCATGACATTGGCTTTGCATGGGGTGTAAGAGATACTCAAGTTGTAATCTTTTATCAACTCTATCCAGCGTCTTTGCCTGAGGTTAAGATCTGGCTGGGTGGATATGTATTTAAGGCTTTGGTGATCGGTATAAATTTCACAACGATTACCAAGGAGGTAATGTCGCCAAGTCTTCAGGGCATGAACTACGGCAGCGAGTTCAAGATCATCGGTAGGATAGTTTTCTTCATGTGGACGCAACTAGCGTGAAGCATAGGCTACCACATGTCGATCTTGCATAAGTATGCATCCTAACCCTTGCCGTGAAGCATCACAATAGATCTCGAAATCCCTTTTGGTGTATGGAGGTGCAAGTACGGGTGCAGAAGTCAATCTTCTTTTTAGCTCTTGAAAGCTTTCCTCGCACTTGGGAGTCCATTGGAATTTCTTATCTTTCTTGAGGAGTTCAGTTAGAGGCTTTGCAACTTTAGAAAAGTTCTCGATGAAGCGGCGACAATAGCTTGCTAGGCCAAGAAAACTCCTAACTTGCTTAACCGATTCAGGTGGAGTCCAGTCAAGGATGGCCTGAACTCTCTCGGGATTCACAACAATGCCTTTTGCAGAAATCACGTGGCCTAAGTAGGTCACTTCTGGTAGCCAAAATTCACACTTGGAGAACTTGGCATAAAGGCGATGCTCTCTAAGTTTCATCAATACCAGCTTAAGATGTTCTGCGTGCTCTTCTTCGTTCTTCGAGTAGATCAGAATATCATCAAGATAACCCACAACAAATTTATCTAAGTACTCCATGAAGATCAAATTCATCAAGCGCGAAAAAGTGGCTGGGGCATTGGTTAAACCGAAGGACATGACGGTGTACTCATAAAAACCATAACGAGTAGTGAAAGCCGTCTTGGGAATGTCCTCGTTTCTGATTTTGATTTGATGATAACCTAATCGCAAATCCATCTTGGAGAAGACAGAGGATCCAGCAAGTTGATCATAAAGATCATTGATCCTGGGAAGTGGGTACTTGTTCTTTATCGTCGCTAGATTTAGCGGGCGATAGTCTACGCACATCCTTTCTGTTCCATCTTTCTTCGTTACGAACAAAATGGGGCAACCCCATGGCGATGAGCTAGGGCGGATGAAGCCTTTTTCCAACGAAGCATCAAGTTGGGTTTTTAGCTCAGTTAACTCATGTGGGGCCATTCTATATGGGCGTCTGGAAATTGGGGCTGTGCCTGGTATAAGATCCACTATGAATTCCACAGACCTATCGGGTGGCATTCCAGGCAGCTCTTCTGGAAAGACATCCGGAAAGTCACAAACTATCGGAATATCTTCAAGGTTAGGAAGGGGATGTTCATTCGACGAATATAGCTGGTTGTCTGAACCTTGAGATGTGAAATGGACTATCTTGCCGGAAGGATAAGTGAGTTGAACTGATTTAGTGGCACAATCAATCTTGGCACGGTGTTTGGACAACCAATCCATACCTAAGATGATATCGATATCTCAAGATTTGAGGGCTATAAGAGAAGCAAGGAATACAACATCCTCAACAGCAATTTCATTGTCATGACTTACCCTACTGGTACGCCATGTGGATCCTGGAGTTTTAATCATGAAAGGGGTAGGCAACTCCTCGAATGAAATGTCACACAGGAGTGCGAACTTTTCAGAAAAAAACGAATGAGAAGCTCCAGAATCAAATAGAATAGAAGCAGGTTTGGATTTGACAGGAAGTGTACCGAGTACAACCTTAGTATCCTCTTGGGCTTCTTTGATGGTGGCATGGTTCACACGTCCGTGTTCAACAATAGCGGACTTGGCCTTGGAAGGCTTTGGTGCCTTAGCGTTGGCTTTAGGTCTTGGACGAGGAGGAACATTCTCATGCAATGAACGCTGTCGTGCAATGTGGCCAGGATTACCACACTTGTAGCACAAACGGGTGTTAGGTTGTGGAGTTTGTATGGAAAGCTCTCTACTATCTTTCTGGGTTTTCTTGCTTTGTGAAGATGGTCTTGGAATCAAGTGCGAAGGAAGGGCACTAGTTGGGATCCAAATTTGACGTTTCTGTGAACCCAAACTAGAAGAGGAAGCAAGATCACGAGCACGCTTGCGAGACTCTTCAAAGACCTCATTTCCATTCTCAGCTCTGAATGATCTATTGACCAAATCTTCGAAGTTGACGAATTCAAGGAGATTGAGATCATGACGAAGGACAGGGCTAAGTCCCTTGAGGAACCTTGCTTGCTTCTTGGCATCGGTTGATATCTTCTCAGGGGCATAACGAGAAAGACGATTGAACTCAGTCCTATACTGATGAACAGTCATATTTCTCTGAGATAGGGTGCAGAACTCTTCCCTCTTTCTTTCCATCAGCTCATCCCGAATGTGGTACCCTTGGAAGGCATCACGGAACTCCTGCCAAGTCACTACGTGACCATCAGGCTGCATTGCAACAAAACTTTCCCACCATTCACCAGCAGCACCTTCCAGAAAGTATGCCGCAAACATCACACGATCATCTGGAGAAACATGCCCCGTCTCAAGCTTACGCTCGATGGAACAGAGCCAATCATCAGCATCAAGGGGCTCAGATGAACATCGGAAAACTGGCGGGTTCAAAAGGATAAAATCCTGGATGGATATTACCGCATCTCGCTGGAGAGAAGTATTCTTCGCAATGAGTTCCAAAAGGCGTGTTTGATCACGTCGATTTCGCTCAGCCTCCATCATGATTTCCGCTGCAGAAGGCGGTGAAGGAGGATCATCATCACGACTTTGATTACCGTGACCCGATTCAACACATCTAGTTCCACCTGACATTCTGTGTGATAAAAATCAACAATCAGAATAGGATTTATGATGGAATCAAAGCAAAGATGACATAATTTAAGAGCGGACAAGATTGTAATTCAAAAGCATTGGAATCACTGGAAACACGGGACAATTTGGACAGCATAACGGCTGTACCGGGGTGGAAAAATGAATCAATCTGCAAGAATGATCAGAACCTTCTCAAAAGGCTTGATGGAATGGTGACTCTAGACAACCAAAACAATCCTACAGCTATGGAGAGTCAAACAACGAGATGTTCTAGTATAGACATAGAAGAGCCTAGTCCTATCTTCCCGTAGAACAAGATGAGGGTGACTCAGAACTCAGATCGATGAGGGTAAGGAGAAAAATGAAGCCTTACGTTGTTCCCTCATACCCAAAGTAACTATATAACTATAGAATGCTAGACTCGACTTCGGCAAAGGTTTACTAATCCTACAGGCAGTCCTGCTCTGATACCAAGTCTGTCGGGACCCGGAATATGCGTATGTAATTGCAGTCACAATTCAATCATATGGAGAGCCGAGAGCCATACCCACTTGTCTAAGCAGACAAGGCCAAGTACAAGACACTCTCGGAAAGCTCGAACGTGAGGGGCATCCC
The DNA here is from genome assembly GCA_950022295.1 of Bromus sterilis. Taxonomy (NCBI): domain Eukaryota; kingdom Viridiplantae; phylum Streptophyta; class Magnoliopsida; order Poales; family Poaceae; genus Bromus; species Bromus sterilis. Next base: position 188,523,838 of record OX465599.1, on the reverse strand, counting down.
ATTCAGGCCCGGATGATCAACTGAGATGGGTCCTCATCGTCCGCTCACAAGTCTAGATGATTATGGGTGGTGAAACCCCATACTCATAGACAAGTCGCCTCAACCATATTATCGATTGAATAATAACACTTACATAAATAGACTCCAGCCCGATCTCTTAGTCGGGGTCTCGGGCGGGCTCAATCATACAACAAAGTGTTCCACGTGACAGAGTCACGAGCAATCGCATCGCGATGCCCCAAGCTGCGCACATCTAAGGGACACTTGGTGTATAAAAGACCGCCGGCGAGAGCACAACTAAGGTATCGAATCCCACACATGACATGCACGATATAAACATACACGCAGCATGCATGCCAAGTGGATAACAGCAGGTAACACAACATGAACTCTACAAACTCATAGCTTTATTGCATCTGCTAAACAGAGAAGAAATAGTAGTGTTACAAGCAGAGATCACATCACTGTGATCCAACATTACATCATACAACAACGGAAGAAAATTATGTCTTAGTAAAGACAAGGTTAACAATTGGCTTAAGAAGCCTTTAAGAAAACACAACGACCCTCCAGAGGGACCAGGCTGCTGTCTGGGACTACATTACTTCGTCGACGTCGAGCTTGAGGGGGAGGCCACCTTCAGGGTCAGTGGTCTTGTCTCCAAAACATAGAATAAGCAAACGTGAGTACAAAGTCGTACTCAGCAAGACTTACGTCAAAACTATACTACTCACGCTTAGGTACCAAGGTAAAGGAAAGTGGGGTTGTAATGCAGAAAGATTTGACTTTGCTATCCTGTACTACGACTACGTAGAGTTGAGATGAGAGGCGCACACGAGTCCATCTAATCTTGATCAGTACACCAAATACACCACCATGGATCCTTCCTCGACTTCCCCACGAGGAAGCAACCCAAAGCACTCACACTTATCTTGCGATTTTTAGAGTATCCATTTGAGTTGTCTAATAATCAAGAAAAGATCTCCAAGTAGTCCATAACCGCGGACACGGCTATTCGAATAGTTCATTAACCCTGCAGGGGTGTACTTCTTCACATACGTAGCTACCACTTACCGCCTAGAACTCGTCACCTTCAAGCGGTGTCGGCGGGGATAGTACCACGACACTTACCTCACGGCTCCAACTCTAGTCCAGGGAATCGCCTATCTGAGTTGTACCCCAATCTGGAATCCGGCCGGGGTTTCCGTTCAGGACCTAGACGATGTATGGACGGTCCGACAAGCCCACCTCGACGGATGGTGCTGCGCTTGCCTAAAACCGTGCTACGTTCTGAAAGCAACTAGAATAAAGTTAACCCATGCGAATCCTGGACCTTAGTCGGGGTGAGTTAATAGGTCGAGAGGGGTCAAAGAGCCCAACATGTGGTAGTAATCTGTGTCTTGGATCACAACACAAGAACTCGGGGCCTAGGGCAGTGTAAATGAGACAACCCACTGTGTACTCCTACACAGCCTCTCATTGTTCACTTATATTAGGGTGACTTCATCAACACATTACCACCTTGTTGCATGTGTTCACTACCATCCCGATACATCAGCCATATGGATCAACTTTATTGCAAACAACTCTAGCATGGCATAGCATATCATGGATGAAGGGCCACATGATGAACACAAACAATCTTGTATCTACTAGGTTGAGGTTTGCTTAATATTGTGGTAGCAAAGATAGGTCATGCAAAGGATGGGTTCAACTAGCGGAAGAACGGTAACATGTGAATCACCTAATCATGCATAAGAGAACAAGAGGGAAACTGGGGTTTTATAGATATGATCAAAGGGGGTTTTCTTGCCTTATTGTCGAGATTCGAGGTGCCACTCTTCGAAGAAACAGGGACTACGTCCGGTGATGGATCTATCGAGAAGAAGCAAACACCGAGACAACAAAGTATAAACATCACATTGCAATGCACATTCAAGAATGAAACATGGCATGGTACTGATGTGCTCTAGGTTCAATTTGCAACAAGTTAATTGAAGTTGATTTGAATAAGAATTTCAAATTCAAACTCCAAATGTGGTTCAAATTAGCCAAAGTTGCATTTGCTAATGTTTGGATATGGTAAACCATGTGGTCATGTGTATGATATGCCTCTGATGTTCATGTGATAAGGTTGGCATTGCGAAGATTTAATTTAAAATGATTTAAACATTTATTTTGAATTATTCCAAATAAGCCATATAGCTAAATGCTACTGGTTCCCCATCATGGATGTGTTTTTCATCTATGAAAGTATGATATTTGGAATCCTTGCATTTTTCTGATGATTTTTCATATATAAATTATTTGATTTGGAGTTATGGTTTAAAAGTTATTGAATTTACAAGATTTAACCAATTTCTGGAATTCTGTTAATTAGAAAAAGGATTTATTGCGCAAGCATGACATCAACATGACGTCATGGGGCGCTGACCAGTCAACTGACATGCGGGGCCCATCTGTCAAAGACTATGGGGTTAACCCCGTTTTAATTAAGTTTTTGATTTGGATTAGAGGGGGCTGGCCCCACCTGTCAGTGGCCTAAGACCTAACTAAACAGGGGTTAGCCCCCTAATTAAGCTAGCCGGCCGGCATTTAGCCGCCGGTGGCCTCTGGACGCGGCGGCGCCCGCTCCGGATTGCCGCTCCGGCCACGGGAGGCCACGCCAAGGGCACCGGAACGCGGCCCTTGCACGCGCGCATCCAATGGGGCGAACCAGCCGGCCAGAGGAGGCCGGAGGCCATGGCGGGGTCGAGCTCCCGCGGCGGCGCTGTTCGGGCTCCGCTGAGCTAGGCGACGGAGTGCCTCTGGAGGAGAACGGGGAGGCTGGGAGGGAAAACGAGCTCACCAGGAGCAGGTCTTGGTGGTCGGGGAGCTCGGGGAGGCGCCGGAGGCGGAGAATTTGACGGCGAGGTCCGGCAGCCGGCAACGAAAACGATGAAGGGGACGACGGCCCTCGGGGTTCCTTGGTCCAATTGACTGCGCAGCGTGATGAAGACGGCGGAGGCGGAGCTCTTGGACAACTCGGCTCGGCGAGGGGGGCACGGTGGGCACGCAGGTGCACGACGGCGGACGGCGGGTGCGCTCGGGTCCTCGCGGGATCTCGCCGGGGAGAGAGGGGAAAGGATCCACGGGAGGGGGAATGGAACGGGGGTTGCAAGGGGGCATCCACGGCGCCGGATAAGGGAGAGGGAGGCAAGCAGGTAGCTCGCTGGCGGCCATGCCGGGCTCGCCGGCGTCCTTCCTGCCTGCCTGGCCAGTGGAGGAAGACGCCCTTGACCCTTTGGGCTGGGCCTTCTCTGCTGGGCCAGATGGGCCACGTAAGTGGCTTTCAGCCCTTTTGTTTATTTTTCTTTTTCTGCTTTCTGTTTTATTCGTTTTGCTCTGAAAAAAATATCAATTTTTTTTTAAAAATCCCCAATTATTTATCTTGGACATATGTGACAGAAAGCTAGTCACTCCCAAGTTTTGGAGATTTGTGAAATTCAAAACATTTGAGTTTCAATTCAAATAGCATTTAAATTTAATTTCCAAGCCTCTGTTTGAATATTTGAAAAATCCATGAGCATGGGTTTGACTCCAAATCATTTTTTAAATGATCATACTCATTTATAGGACTTTTCAAAATTGTTTGGAGGAATTTTGGAAAAAAATTTATCTGGCCTTTTATTTAAATTCTTTTTGAGGCTTTTCCAAATCCCCAATTCTTAACTCAAGAATTTAAACATGATGCAATTATTTCTAGTAATAAAAGCACATACCAAAACTAGGGTTGTGACAAGAAGTCCTAGTCCACTCCTGTGGTACGAGTTCCGAGGTTCCCCTGGGATAAGTTCCAAGGTACTGGATGGAGGAAAAGCTCCATAGTGTGGGTAAAGTGCACGACCTTTGCAGAGGGTACAAATCTATTCGAATAGCCGAGTCCACGGCATTGGACACAGTTCATAGTAGGTCACACCATGAGATCAACATGAGTTCGGTGGAATGATTTGGTTATGTGGTTGGTCACGTGATGACCCTTTTGGTCATACGATGACCGGATTGGTTGGGTGGCAACGCGATCACACCTAACCTGTGGTTTGGTCGTGCGATGGTCCATTTGGTCATGCAGGGATCCGTGCAGATTGTTCGGTCATGAGATGACCCGGTGCTTGAGTCTGTAAGGACTCCGAGGAAAGCCACACGATCATGCGATGATCATGTGGGGTCGTGTGTGCATTGGTCTTAATACTGATAACATGTTGGATGATTATCTGCTTGCCTGATGTCGATACTCATATTGATGATTCATTAACATACTTTAACCTTCTAGTGCCATGTTGTTGTTTTGCCCTGGTCCATTGGTCATTGTGAGCTTGCAAGTACATTCTATGTACTGACCTGGCGTGTCATGCCAGATATGCAGGCAATGCTTTGGATGCATAGGACAATATTCCGGTGGTTGCGAGCTAGGAGGTATCCCAGCCAGTGTCCCCATGGAGTGGAGTTCATCACCGTCGTCGTGGTTCCGCTGCCAAGTTATATTCCGCTGCGAGAGAGCTAGTCTACTGCTTGATGTAGATCTGTGGCAAACTTGAGGAGCAAGCTTGACCTTCGCCTCGCTCCGACCGTGTTGTAATAAACCATGTGTACTCGTACATTTGGTAACAGAAAGCTATTCAGTTCTATATCAAGCAGTGTCGTGTTCCAGAACACTCGATCTCTGTGCTGGAGAATGGGGCGTTCCGGTCCTCTGAGCCGGGGTGCCACAACGCTTGGTATCAGAGCAGGACTAGTTGTAGGACACCCTAGCCCGTGCTAACGTTAGAAGGACATCAGATCAATGTTAGAACTAGAGTTATAGCCTGCTAGTGTGATGCATTTTATTGCTGCATTGGGTTGTTGCATATAGGTCGTATTCTTTCCCTAACGAGCTTCTCTGGTGAGTCTATATGGCAGCCATCCTAACGGACCAACCGTCACCCTCCGCCCCACTGAGCTTTGCCTACCTCCTCGCCGAAGTTTGGCGCTGTCTCTATCCAAGTGAAGAAATGCCAAGGTACCAGGTGCTCCAAGTGCCGCTCGGAGGATCAGTGCTCAAGTACCGTGCCGAGGTCTTCTTGGAAGCCTGCCTTCCCCTTGGTAGACATGTCTACTTATTCCTTGGTGGACACGCGTCTACCACAGACCGTGCCATCCAACTCGATGTTTTGTCAGGCCTCACAGGTCTACTCCACCAGGAAAGCATGATGCAACAGGATCGTTCCTTTCGCCTCTACCCGACCTTGGCCACCACCCCTTGACGAACAAGGTTTCCTTGCCCTCCCACGAAAGCCGACGCAGTGGTGACCAGCCTGTCCCTCTATGTGATCACCGCGTACACCCTCGTCTTCGAACTAGCCCATGATTCAAGGTAGGCAATAAGAACTCTTGCTGCAGCCTCGACTCCGGCAACTCCGCCGCCGGTTCCGTGTAGTGTTGCCGCATGAGTAGTAGTAGTGCATGTGCTTCTTTCATCTTGGTTGATGTTGTGCTATCAGTAGTAGATGACATATGTCCATGTAATCTTACTACCCCTTCGGTGCTATGGATCTTTGCGTCGTTAAATTTACTCGTCGATTCAGTATTGGGTTCTTCGGTGTTTAGCGACTGTGTTTTGCAGGTAGCACATGAGTCGGACGAACCCTTGCTCGATTTCTTTGGAGTATAGCACCACGCCTGAATCTGAGTTGATCTGTTTTCGGCCATCCGGGTTGGATGCCTATTTTACATTTTCTCTTTTTCAACAACCAACCCGTGTTCTGAGCTGATTTTTCGGCCGCCTCGGGCAGTTGTTGAGTTTCTTTTTGTGACACCCCTCCTGAATACCACTGTACACAGACGACTGTCTCCCACAAACCAGCCCAGGAATCACTCTGGTGTGCGCGCTTACAACATGCATCGAGAACATAGGCACAACTGTAAAAGGATTCATAAGCGAAAGTGGCTTGAATCAATATATTACCACCATAGATGGTTCATTACAGAGGTGGGGGCAGCGGAATATATAAACTGTCTACGGCATAACAGACTCAGTGCGGCTCCAATCCACAGGGATCTGACTAGGTTACTCTCCTAGCTCGCGAACGCTTCGACTCCTCCTAGGGAAAACGAATCCTTAGGTAAACCTAAAAATCTGGCTACGCGAATAGCCAGGGAGGAAAACCATGTGAGTACGTTTGAATCTACTCGCAAACAAGCAAACTAAGTAAAATATACAACAAGCAAAGCAATCCATGACATTCAAGCATGCACAAGTTATTAGAGTATATTAGTTATCATGGCAAAGAAGTTTAAACAGTATTAACATGATGAATCTAAACAATATTAACATGATGAATCTAGCATATTATCATGAATAAGATTAGTGCAATAACAATCATCTCATGATCATGCAGCTTACCTCGGAGTCCTTACCGACTCCACATTGGGTCATCTCATGACCACCACTCATCACATTCATCCCACCGAACTCATGATGATCCCAAGTGTGACCTAGTACGAACTGTGTCCATAACACAGGACGCGGCTATTCGAATAGATTTTTGTGGCTCTGCAGAGTTTGTGCACTTTACCCACACTATGGAGTTCTTCCTCCGTCCAGTACCTCGGAACTTGTCCCACTGGATCCTTGGAACTCGTACCGTAGGAGTGGACTAGGCCTTCTGCAATGAGACCATTCTACCGCGTGTCTCTCTTACCTTATCACCCGACACTCTTCGCAAGTCATGCCTTGGGTAGCCCTGTGTCCTCCAGACACCTTCATCGCATGGCCCTGACCATCGCATGGTTCATAAACTTATCCCTCGCAGGGACGGGATCCCAAAACAAAACCAGCTCTCAAGACTATCGTCGTTTACCTGATCAGGGTAACTGCCACGCATAGCCTTCCCACCTTGGTGATACGCAGAAGAGAACCCACCGATAGACCGAATCAAGGCCTTCCCATACAGGAGAGTGTGTTTGCACTAGTAAATATCGGTTCAGTGGAACTTGATCAATAGTTACTCCAGTCTAATCCCTTCAACAATACCAACTGAGCAACATATGATCAAGCATAGCAACAAAATATACCATAGCAATACTAGTACAACATGATATCACATAGACATGTTGAAGGCATATGATTTAATCATAAGTACAACAGGGATACGATCAACATGAACGGCATATGACATACACAATCATGGGAATGATATTAACCAGTAAACATGGCATGATCATTTTTAACTTATCATATCAAGTAGGCATAAGCATGATGCTCACAAGTGAACATAGCATGATCGACATAAACATATAACACAACCATGGCATAAGAATGTCAAGTCAAGTTAACAGATCGGTGTTTAGTGCATCGGTTAAGCAATACGACGTGATCATATTCTAAACACGCAAGAACACACGGCACAATGCTTAGAGCATATATCAGATGGCTTGCTTGCCTGGGCGGGGGGGGGGGGGTCAAAGAATCTACCAAAAGGACGCACAATCACCTTCCGAAACTATCCGACGGGACCGACGGTTCTCCGGCGAAGCCTAATGACAACAGGGGGAAAAGTGTCAATTCCACAACATAAATACATTATGGAAGTTGCACCAACGGGACGTGCTCGGAAAACTGTGAACCTAGGCGCTTTAATCACCGCAATCGGAGTCACGGTCACGGAGATACGGCCGTTCGTTCGATAGGCGGGATAACGAGGCTTATCGGGTGAACGTTCACTGCTTAGCAGATTCGGATCTGGAGAGGAAGCGCCTTTTCTGAAAATATGCTTTCCGAATAAGAAAGCATACTTCTGCCCGCAGTAGAGAGAAATACGCCTTCTCCACTTGAAAGCGCATTTCCTCTGAAGAAGTAGCGGATTACGCCTTTACCGCAGGGACGCGTATTTCCAAAATAAACTTTCGACATAGACATGCAGGCCCGAGGCTTGGCCACTGACGCACGGGCCCCACGCATCAGTCCTCTCTCTCCTCCTTTGTTCTGTTCCTCTGCATCTAACCTCCCCCTCCTGTTCTCTTCTGGATGCAGGGCACGACGGGCCGGCGCAGCTGCTGCTGAGGACCGAGGCGTGAGGAGCCGGCGTGGGCTCGCCGCCATGCTCGCCGGCGCGGCGTACGGCGGCCAAGGCGCGGCTATGGTGGAGGCTCCAGGGCGCGCAGTCTCGCCTGCCTCATCATCTCCCATGACCACGGCTCGGTGGCCGCGGGCGGCGTCGGGGTCTCGGCCGGCGGCGACCCTCTGGATGAACGGCGGGCATGGAGGCGGCGCACACCAAGAGGAGGTTGGGGGAGCCAGGGCCGCGGGTGGGAAGGGGCTAGGCGGCGACGGCGGCTAGGGGCCAAGGACGAGGGTGGTTCGGTCGTGGGCGAGGGGAGGCCGTGGCCTTGGTCGAATGGGAGGGAGGCTGGGCTGCTGTGGGATGATGCTGCTGCTGTCTAGGGCACCCTTGGGGCTGCTCTTATAGGCAGGGGAGGGAGCACGAGCGACAGCTCGAAGGATCCAGAGCGCGGCCACGCGGCGGTCACCCCGTGAGCACCCGATGTCGGCATGAGCCTTCAGGGGCTACATGATGAGGGGGAGAGCACGCCGTGGTCAGTCTTGGAGTGGGGAGCACGGTGGACTTGACCAGACACGAAGAAGAGGACGCGGGAAAGCAGGGGCCAGAGAAAACACTTTGCAGAGCACGTCCTGTGCATGGTCACCAAGGAAACCACATGTCCAGAGCGTGCAAATGACTAGGGACCATGTCCACTCTGCTATGTGACATATCAGGAAGCAACAACACCTCCATTATCTGACCTGGATGGCACATAGCAGTTGAAAGTAACATGACCTAGATTGGACCAGCAAGGTGTTTGTGCTGAACCTAGGGAGGCACACCTGGTGAAATGGTCTCAAACTTGTGTCACAGTAATCTAACACTAATGTGATCACCTCTGTAAAGTTTGATCACAAATGGGCCACTGTACATACCACTTCCTTTACAAATGCACCAACTAAGCAGAAGGTGTTTGTGCTGTGGTGTGGCTAGCACAATGGTCCCCTTAGATTGAAATTTGGCAGAGCTTAATCATATACTAGTGTTAGGATGTACACGAAATTTCAGCTCAAATGGACAAGGATAGCTTGCACTTCCTTCACCAAGTTGCCCGCTGGACAGAAACTTTGGGAAGTTAGTGTGAATTAATGGATTTTACATTATAGCTTAAATTTTGCACAACACCATGAAATCGAGAGGGGAGATAGCACAAAACTTTTGGGAGGCAATGGGAAAATATAAATAACACTTCCTTTGGAAAGTGCTATTCTTCCCTAAATTTTCAAATGGGAGCTATGCTCATATTTTGAACTATGGAACCCCATGTTTTGATAGAAATGGCCATGGGTTGGATACTAGGAGCTCCACATTTCATTTGAGCACCAATGGAGCTACCAAAATAGTAGCTCCTTTGGAAATGGGCTAAAATGGGATTATTGGCTTTATAAAGGAAATGGCAATTTCCTTTATTCAACTGCAGCCAATATCTCCGGGAGAGGTCGAGAGGATAACAAAGATCATCTCCACAAGTTTCCACAACCTTTAGAGATTTTTAGGTATTTTTTGGGATTTAATTCCATCGATTGGCAAAAATGGAATTAAGCGGATATGAGGAACAATGCACCTGACTCGGCAATATTCTTGCATATCCCGGGAGAAATAGCAAGGCAAAGGGATCTTGACTTGCAACAAGGGCAGGGGCAGATGTTGCAAGTTCAAGGATCGTCTGGATTTACCTGGTTATCAACCAGTATCCAGGGGAAAATTTCCGGGAAGGAAAGGTCGGAAGGAATAACAGCACAAAAATCGATATCCCGATTTTTGGGGTGTTACAAACCTTCCACCCTTAAAAGAATCTCGCCCTCGAGATTCGTAGGGTTAGCTCAAAACTACCCCCACTCCTTCTCGAAAACTTCCGGGATGGGGAAAATGATGCACGGGTGCATCACGATCGAGACACGGATATTGCGGGATCACCTCCACTTTTAGGGGCCACCATTTTTAGAAAAGCTACAAATTCACTTTTCCAAAAATGCTAACGTCACCCTGAGGAACAGTGGTTCCTCCTGCTGGCATGTGGGACCAGGGCCCACTGGCAGTTATTAGAGGCTCAAAACCAGTCCAACATTGAGGGTGTAAGTGCTCTACCGATTACAAAAATCTTGGAAAATCACCGTCAACTCTGTTAAACATTTTTTCTTAACATGGGACAGATGCAATAGATACGCAAACAAACACGGCATACATAAAGCATTACAATAAACATGGCTTGAGAGGAACCTTGGCGACCTACATGGTACGCGGTTGCAACAGCTTGCGTTATGCCATTATCCATGGCTTTGAACTCCCCAAGAATGCCGCCGAGAAATTGTCCCTGGGCGGTGCTGAACTGAACGAGGCTAACTATTTCCGGGTCGTCTTCCTTGGTGGTGTCGGCGAGCTCGCAGCCAAACCTTGACACATTCGGGAAATAGCGGAACTCCCGCATCTCCTCGATCTGCGGAAACTTGAACTAGAGGCGACTAACATCTTCTGCGGCAGGCGTCTGAATGTCCAACGCTTTAGTGGGCATGGGCTTGCCCTCAAAGACTACGTGCTCTCCAATCTTATCGGGACCAAGGTGGATGAGCACCTTTGCACAATATTGGCAAAGGCGAGGACAGGATCGGATTGGAACACCTGGTAATCGGGGTTAACAACACAGCCAAGGGCTTGGGAAAGCATTTCCCAAAGGAGGCGAGGAAAACCAGCATGGTTGACCGCCGAGGTCTTTCTATGAAAGGTGGGGCCTTTGAAAAAGCTGGACATGGTTTCCAGGGGGAAACTAGCTGGGGTTCTCTGGTGGTCTGGCTTACTGAGCGGGGAATGTTGCAGCACGCCAGCGGGAGGGGTTTTATAGGCAGCAAGGCTGGGGCACATAGGCATGGCGGAGATCTCCTCAGAAAAATAAAAGGACACGCCTGGTACATCAGAAAACTAGGGTTGGCTGGGGTCCAATCCAAGGGTAGCAAGGTGGTCCGTCCACTGGTTAGACATGCGTCAAATCCGACTACGACAACTCTTAATATACAGTGACCATGATGGATGCCTCTGAAAGGGGCAACACTATGGGGCTTACTATTGGTCTCCCTGCCGATGGGACGACTCAGGGCCAAACCATAAATCGATAAAGACGGAGCAAAGAACAAACAACAGACACCAAGAAGCAAACAAAGCTCGGCATCTACAGCCTATCACACGCGAATGTAGATCCACTAGCAACAGTAACTTAGTGCACTCGAAGCCCCTGTAAGGATTTAGAAGCAAAATCACACAATGCTCCTGGTAGTAATTGGCGTAAAGCTTCTACTACTTCCTCAGGGAGAACATCAAACTCACCGAATGACCATAGACAAGGTGGCTTAGTCAACTAATCTATAGTTGTTTGGGGAAGATGGAACTGGCGTTTCCTAAAGGAAACTATATATGAGGAAAGATACGCCACTGTTAGCAAGAATGGTGAGGATATCTGGCTTACCTAGGGGTTTTATAGCCTCACGATCATTGCCCAATGTGATAATTTCACACCGGAGACGAATGCCACGAGAGTCGAGGCATAAATGAGAGGGAAATCCTATGACATTGTCTTTTGATCAATCGTAGCCGTGCTGATTTGGAAAAGATGGTTGAAATCCATCTGGGCTTTCTACTGAGCAAAAGGCAATGAATCCAGCTAGGGGTGACCTACAGTCATCCTGGCTGCTCTGATACCATGTTTGTGACACCCCGCCTGAATACCACTATACATAGACGAGTGTCGCCCACACACCAGCCCAAGAATCACTATGGTGTGCGTGCTTACAACATGCATCGAGAACATAGGCACAACTGTAAAAGGATTCATAAGCCAAAGTGGCTTGAATCAATATATTACCACCATAGATGGTTCATTACAGAGATGGGGGCAGCGGAATATATAAACTGTCTACGGCAGCACGGACTCAGAGCGGATCCAATCCATAGGGATCTCACTGGGTTACTCTCCTAGCTCGCGAATGCTTCGACTCCTCCTAGGGAAAAAGAATCCTTAGGTAAACCTGAAAATCTTGCTACGCGAATAGTCAGGGATGAAATCCATGTGAGTACGTTTGAATGTACTCGCAAAAAAGCAAACCAAGTAAAATATACAACAAGCAAAGCAATCCATGGAATTCAAGCATGGACAAGTTATTAGAGTATATTAGTTATCATGGAAAAGCAGTTTAAACAATATTAACATGATGAATCTAAATAATATTAACATGACGAATCTAGCATATTATCATGAATAAGATTAGTGTAATAACAATCATCACATGGGCACTCATGATCATCTCATGATCATGCAGCTTACCTCGGAGTCCTTACCGACTCCTCATTGGGTCATCTCATGACCACCACTCATCACATTCATCCCACCGAACTCATGTTGATCCCAAGTGTGACCTAGTACGAACTGTGTCCGGTAAGCGGCGATAGTCTTGAGAGCCGGTTTATTGATATGGATCCAGTCCCCGTTAGGGACAATTTTTTCCACGATGGTGGTCGTTTTACCACAACGTGGCCGTTTTCCATGCGATGGCAGGTGTGTCGGGAGGACACGGGGCTACCCAAGACGGGATGTCGGGTGATACGGTAAGGGAAGCAGGCGGTAGAACGGTCTTGTTGGAGAAGTCCTAGTCCACTCCTGTGGTACGAGTTCCGAGTTTCCCGTGGGACAAGTTCCAAGGTACTGGATTGATGAAAAGCTCCATAGTGTGGGTAAAGTGCACGACCTCTGCAGAGGGTACAAATCTATTCGAATAACTGAGTCCATGAAATTGGACACAGTTCATAGTAGGTCACACCATGAGATCAACATGAGTTTGGTGGAATGATCTGGTTATGTGGTTGGTCACGTGATGACTCGTTTTGTCATACGATGACCGGATTGGTTGGGTGGCAACGCGATCACACCTAACCCGTGGTTTGGTCATGTAATAGCCCAGGATTTTCACCCAAATTAAAAAAAAATTGTTTGTTGCGTTGATGTGATGATTGCCTGTATTGTTTGCAGTGTTTGCTTCGCCGAATTATTAATCGGTGAATATATCCCCCTATTTCTCGTATCGGATGCGTGACCGAACATTTCCACCATGGCACATGACATTTTTGTGGCACCGAGAAAGTCGCCCGATGACCATCGCGACTTCCGGCACAAGACCAGCCATCACCATCGGCGCGAAAATCCCCATTTATATTTGAATGGGTTATTTTATCGGTCGGGTTTAGACGCTCTCAGTTCTATGCGAAATAATGTAGACGACGTCAATTTAGTGCAACGAGGCGGTGGTTCGAATTTCACGCGATTCCGGTTTCGTTTAGCGGGTGAACGATCGGATGTGCCAGGCATAGTAGCCGGTGTCAATCCAGGGACAATTTTACAAAATGTTGGGCGCGTTGTTTATCGGCCACTGATATTTCCCTCTCATCTTTTAACCCTAGCATATCCAAAATCTGACCCAAAAACCCCTCTAACAAGCCCAAAAACAACCCATTTAGGATTCCCCAAGAATTTGCTATAAAAGGGAGGCAACCACTTGCCATTTGGAGCAGCCTTAGCCTACCTTAATGCCCACCAACCGCTGGCCACCGCCCCTTCCTCAATTTCCGTGCTCAGCCAACCCCAAGCCTGGCCAACTCATCATGGTCCGTTCGATCTGGATCGGACGAACCAGAGCCCGCCACATCATCAGTTGCAGTTTCCCGTGAGGAGGTCCTCTCTCCCCGAGCCCGAGCGCTCCCTACCCGAGCCCCGACCGCGCCGCCAAGCGCCGCCGGCCGGCGAGCCCCTCCCGCAGGTCGCTGTCGCGAACTCCCTCCTCCTCTCGTCCCCTACTCTCCCTCCCACCTCATCTCTTTCTCCGTTGTTCAGCCGAACCCGTCGCCATGGAGCCTCCATGGACGTCCCGAAGCTCGTCGCCGCCGGGCTTCACCCGCCCCCCTCGGACCTCGCCGCCGGGCTTGACAAACCAGATCCGGCGCCCCTTGACCTCCTCCACCCACAGCTGCCATCTTGGGCCTAGCCCATGGGGTGAGCCCTTCCCTTTTTTTCTTCTTCTCTTTTTCTTTTTCCTTTAGCTGTTGTTGGGCTTGGACCATTAACCTTATGGCTATGTAACGCCATGTGCGTGGTTTATTTATTCTACGCTCACGTGTATACGCCTGGTAGTGTTGTTTCGGCCCAGTGAGTGTTTAGCAATTATTTGCACATTAAATAATTACAGAAAAACATAGGATTTTGCGAGGGCGGTATCTTTTTAACTATAGCTCGGATCGCGACGTGTTCTACATGTAAATTGCTTAGAATGTTGTGTAGATTAATAAAATGTGCTCTTTTGCCATGTTTGAACTTGTCTACATGTTGTTTTACTGTTATTTACACCGCATGCCACTATAAATGTAATAGGCCGTAACTTTTTAACCGTTGCTCCGATTAAAATGTTTCTTACATGTAAATTGACTAGAATTTTGTGTAGATTGTGTTTGTTATATGTTTTTATGCTCTTGCTTGATAATAAAAATATTAAAATTATGTTTAAGGAAGAACAGTACCAAATGCAACAATTATCGTGGGGTCCGTAATAGTTGCCATGTATAGGTTTTACCCCCCCCCCCCCACTTAAAGTGACTAGATTAGATAATTTATTTATGCTTCACTTCTTGACATGATTGTGTGATATGCCATGCTTGAGTGAGATGCCATGTTAACAACCTTTGCTCATATTGTGTGGCTAAACAACTTGAACCCTTGTAAACGTGCGGTATCGACATGAGTGACGAGTACTCCACTTAACCTGTTAGTAACCGCTCTCAACGATAGATGCGATATCGATACCGTAGTGTGTTGTCTCGTGTTGCATTCTTATTGTTGATTGCTCGTGATTTCTTTGTAGTAATAGATGCTTGCTCGTCGATTGCTTTCTAGTGTTTCCTTCCTGTGTGTTCCCGCGGTTACTCTCGGAGACGGTGCGAGCTCGCGATCGCCTACACCTTCGGAACCCGACTTATCAAGAGGCAAGGACTATACATTACTTATGATCCATTCTATTACAACCAGCGGTTTGCATGCTAGTCTAGGTTAGGTTTGATGTTTGATCCTACTACATGTTTACAGTCTCTCTTAAGCCGATACAGCCATGTACCCTCCCAGCAAACCATGTACTGCTATGTTACTATTGCTCGTTGCTCAGCCCCTGCTTAGTATGCATGCTTAGGATGCTACGATGTTACCCTGTTACTCCTTGGTTTCGGCTATCATCTTGTTATATTATTGTGGATGATGTGATTTATTATAATGTTGACTATATTCGACGAAGGATGGATGTCACATCCCAACTTTTATTTCTTTGTTATTAAATTGCTAAATTTTAGGGTGAACAAAAACTTGCTAAGTTGAGGTCGGATGCGATTAGGATTGCTATGTTATGCTTGATAAATGTTGTTATGCTTTACTTCTCCACTACTTGTCATGCCATGTTTGGTATTTTCTTGCCTTGTGTTGCTTGATGTTGTTGCCACATCTAGATAAAAAAAAGAATGTTTAGCACTCCCCTCGTATTGTAATAGCCACATATTACCACCATAGGAAATTTGAAGCATTAAAGTTTGGCCTAAATTAATATTTGACCTAACAGAAATTAATTTCTTCAATAACTAAAAATACCTCAATAGCAGAAAGTATTTAATTAAAAGATTTAAAAAGGTGCTAAATGATTTATTACTATTATTATAATAGTAATAATATTATAAACATAATTAAAAACTCCTTAAAAATTCTAATTGAATTAGAATAATACTCCTGAAGTTTTATAAAAAAATTTGGAGGTTTAAATTTGAAGTTTCGTTCAAATTTAAACCAAACCGGAGGAAAAACTTTTGCAAAGCCAGTTTAAAAAAAACCTACGCTACCTGGGCCGCAGCGCATCTCCCTCTGTCTCTCCAGCCCGCATGGCAACCCCACCCCACCCCTATGTCATCAAGAGCCCCCCCCCCCCGATGACGCCAGCCCTCACCGCCTCGACTGCCCAGTAGGCGAGGAGGCGTGAGCACCCGCACCCCTCCCTCCAGCGCTCGCTCCCCTCCCCTCCAGGGCTATAAAAGGAGGGGCACTTCCCCCGCTTCCACCTCACTCCACCCCGCTCTAGCACGACAGCCCGCTCCACCCCCAGAACTCGGTAGAAGAAGAAAAGAAGCAGAAGAGGAAGAGGAAGAGGAAGGAGGAAGGAGGAAGGAGGAGGCCGGCGCGTCCCTCTGCGCCCCACGCCGGCAAGATTCGCCGGCGAGGAGCGCCGGAGAAGCCGCAACCGCCGTCGTTCGTCTACCCCTGAGCCCGACCTCACCCCGACGTCCCCTCCCCCGTTATCTGCAAAAACGGCCCCCCTACCCGTGCCGCACGCCCGTTGCCCCTCCACGCCGCCCGTCGCCGCCTTAAGAGCCCCCGGTGAGCCGCCCGAGCTCACTCCTGTCCGCCTTGGCCGCCACCATTTTATGCGTTGCATGCCCCGTTTTTGGGTAAAAATGGAACCCCCAGGCCGCCCCCTACCTCCGCCGCCCCATGCCACTGGCCGCCGGCCACCGGAAGCCCGTCGGCTCGGCCCTGCTCGGCCCCTGGCCGCCATGGGAGTCTCCCGTGCTCGGTCTAGACGCGAGGTTGAAGACGGCCCCCTGGCCGTCAGATCACACTTGATCCAACGGCCAGGGCGAGTCGATACCCTTTCGTTCAAAAAAACGCGTTGTGCTGGGCTCGGCCCGTTTATGTATAAAAAAAGAAAAAGCGTAGTGGGCGGCAAAGAGCCATGGGCCGGCTGGATGTCGTTTTTTCTTTTTTTATAAACCGCAACACCTAAATAATAGTAGAAAAATAACCGTAGCTCAGAAAAATTTGAAATAAATTTTGTGTGGCTTAGAAAATTGTGTTTCATTTTTCTGTATGTTCAGAATAATTTTTGTACAGTACCAAAATAATTGATTTAGTTTTAATTAGTTTGTTGTGCTTTTACGCAGCTAGGAGTAGTTTTAATTAATTATCTGTTAACCCTAAAAATGTAATGTTGACATGTTTATATTCCTGTGATTATTCTTGAATTTTCTGCATGTGTAGAATATTATTTGGCTTAAATAAATTTGTCACCCCTTTTATTATTATTAGTACTATTGCTAGTTTATTTCCTATTTAAATTATGTTACTACTATTAAATTGTTAGTTTAATATTAAACTAGCATATGGTTAGTAGGTTATTGCTATGTATTTGGTTATGGAAATAAAACAAATTAATAAGTTGTTAATGAATAAATTAACTAAAAAAACATAACTTAAGTTAAGAATTGCTTTAATATAATCTTGTTGTGGTAATCCTATTAAATTTATTCCAATGCCTTGTTGTGGTATTCAACTTTGAAGTGTTGATTTAATATTTCAATGCTAGTGCAAATTGTTATTTTAATTACTTGTTGATTGATAGTGAAGTTGAGTGTTGTGTGCCTTGTTTATTTTTCCCGGTTGTAATGGTGAATTTGTTTCTTCCGCAACGTGTAGACGAGACGCTTGACGCTGCAGGTGAAGAACCCTCCCTAGCCGCCGAAGAAGCCGATCCAGGGTACCTCGCCGAGGAAGGCAAGCCACCGTCAAACTCAAAACCCCGCATTACCATTTTTTTACCTTTCTTGTATCACTTATATTGTATCATGCTAGTATTATATATTCATATGGTTTGGGATTGTATTAGTTATATTAGAAAAAGTCCACACCACCCCATAGCCTACCTATTTGGGAAAAACTAAGTAGAACCCCAATGATCCCGACATTCTGTCGAGACCATCACTCAGCTCTAGTATTTAGCATTACATAACAACTTGGAAAGTCATACTTCATCCTATATGGTACGGCATACACCTAAGAAGGTTGTATAGCCGGGTTTGTGGAACATCGTCGGGCATGGACAAAGTCTGGAGGACTCTCTATATGTGCCACAAAAATCTAGCATTACAGTACAACCACTATACTCTGGTATGGGACAGGGCTAGTTGGAAGCTTGTTTTTCTTAGTACGGGGGTCCTATAACTACACATGGATGCGTGATTCCACAAATCCGATAGCCCTCGAAGTCGATGGGTGAAATTCGCTAGGCTTAGTGTCGGATGGAACCTTGGTGCTCTTCGACTACGGTGCATTACGCAAGGGATGGATTCACCTGTACCAGGGCAGACAAGGGGAAAACTATGGTCGATTATCGGAGACCCACATACTGAAGTAGGACGATCCGTGAGGACACACGGCGGATGTATCGAATGTGGTGGGTAAAGTGTACAACCTCTGCAGAGTGTAAAACTATTCGAGTAGCCGGAGTCCACGGTCATGGACAGCTAGTGAAGCCACACTTTGTGGGGAATAGATGAGAAAGCCCCGTACTGAGTTTATGGATCGCGACGAGGATGTTGATATTGTTGGAAAAAGGTTGGACTTGACTTATCCAAATACATTGTGGGAAATAAAATCTGCCAATTTTAAAACTTTGCCAACTTAATAATCAACTTGAGTAGATAGAAAATCCCTATGAAAAACTCCACTATATAGCCATCCTATTATTTCGGTATGCAAAACTTTGTTTCTTTCTTTAGGTGTATTTCAGTACTTTGTATGTACTCACGGCTTTGTCCCTGGTTATTCCATCGGCCAGGCTTGGAGGAGCAGGTATATGACAACGATGCTACCGGCGACTACTAGGACGTGTTATGCTCTGATCTACCCTGTGGATTGTGTCGCCCCTACCTTTGATGCATTTGCTTTTTCGCTGCTATTAGAGCCCGATGAGGCCATGTAAGACTCTATTGTTGTATGACTTGTATTTGATATTGTATGAACATTGAGACTATGATATCCATGTCGAGTTGTGTGTCATGCGAACTGATCATGGGAGCATGACTGTATACACAACTGGTCACTTCGGACATATAGTCCGGGGTGCCCACAAACTTGGTATCAGAGCCTCTGTTCAGACCATAGGAGCCTAGTTAGGTTGGTCGGTAGATAGGATGGGGGGAAATCAAAAACTATTTTCTAAACTAAAGAGATGGTCAAATGCATAGTATAGAATGCTTACATCTCTTATCCCCTCTATAGTAAACCATTATTAAATGTTTTATTATGTTAAAATTTTGCACACTTGTCATCTAACTTAAAATCTTAAAACTTGTAGATGGCTGGAGTTCCTGTGCACCACCTCCAGCTGACTCAGGCTGGGAAGACGCCCTTTTCTCAGGATCTGATGGATCTTCTTACGCTCGTTCACCGCCCAGCTGCGGAGTTCAGGGCTTTCCAGATCACCCGTGGGGAGGATACCGAGCTCCGCCTGATTGTGCGGTGTGAGCTCCGAGGTTCGGAGGTGCCCCCACGGTCGGATCCTATAAGCTTCACGGTGTATGCTCGTACCTGGGAGGAGGGTATGGCCCGAGCTTGCCAGGAGGCGATTGCTCGCTTTGTGAGGTTTCACCAGTACGAGCTGGGTACCATGCGGTTCCGTCACTACGGGATGCACGATTGTGAGGGTGATCCCACTCCAGGTGTGCTTCACCCGGTCCTGAGGGACCACTTGTTCTCTCTAGAGAGACATCTGGATCTGACTCAGGCTCAGCTGGATGAGGTCCGGGTCAAGCATGACTACAACCTCCAGACCGAGGGTTCCGCCCCCGTCGCCCCCATAGAGCTGGAGACTCGGGACAAGATTATCAAGGAGCTGCAGGACAAGGTCGCCACTCTGGAGGAGAGTAAAAAGATGTTGATGATGAGGACTGGATGGATGAGGAGTACAAGGAGGCTCCGAACACTGATGATGAGGACTTTATCGATGATCGCGATGAGGACGAGATCTAGGCGTCGTTTGTTGTTGGATGCCCTTTTGGAGATTTGCGTTGGACGTTGCATGTGTGGTTGGTTACCTGTAAGACTTGATTATGTATGAGACTTATGCTATCGTTATGCTACAATGTGGTGATTGCTAGTTGCATGATTATTACCTACTTTATAAGTCTTGCTTGTGTGTGATAACTAGATTGTTAGGGACTTACCCCCTTGTAGACTAAATTCCCTCTTGTCTTGCGCAACAACCTCAGGATGCCGAGGAGCTCCCGCGCCAACCCAAGTGTATCCGGGGACGCGCCACCGCCACCACCCGACCCGAACATGGCGCAGCTTCTACGACTGCTGATGGAGGAGCACTAGGCCGCTCGTGACGAGCGCCAGGAAAACATGGCTGCACTCCAGCAGCTAGTCCAGGACGCCACCAATGCCAACCAAGGAGGCGGAGGAGCTGGTGGGAATGAGGAGCCCAGGTCTCGGCTCCGAGACTTCCAGAACACCAACCCGCCCGTGTTCTCGCAGCCGAAGGAGCCTTTGGATGCTGAGGATTGGCTCCGCACCATGGAGAACTATCTCATTGTCGCCGCTGTTGGCAACAACGAGAAGGTCCTGTATGCCACCCACTACCTCACCGGCACCGCAAGGAGCTGGTGGGAAAGAGTGCGTGCCCGTCTTCTTGAGGGGCAAGTACTCACCTGGGCGGAGTTCTCCGAGAAGTTCAAGAAGGCGCACATCCCGACTGCACTGATCAGGAGAATGAAGGACGAGTTCCGCCACCTCAAGCAAGGGGGCATGACTGTGGTTGGATATCTTGACCGCTTCACTCAGCTATCGAGGTATGCCCCGGAGGAGGTGGAAACCGAGGAGAAGCGAAAGGACTGTTTCCTGGATGGACTGCACGATGAGCTGCAGGTTGTCCTGGTGGCCATGCAGTTCCCCGATCTTGAGTCTCTTGCCGATGCTGCTATCATGATGGAGGGCAAGCTTAAGACGGCCTCTGAGAACCGCTAGTGCCGCATGATGCAGCAGGGTGGATCCAGCAACCCCCCGACTGCGTCCAACCCAGCCACCAAGGCCAGCACCCCAGCCTCAGAGGAGCCCTTACCCAGCGCCACGCCCCAGTGCTCCTGCTCGCCCTGGTGGAGTTCCGTGCCCAGCAGGCGGAGTTCCCCGCGACCCTGCATCAGAAGTGATCTTCTTCAAGTGTGGCCAGAAGGGTCACTATGCCATTACCTGCACCAATAAGGAGAATGCTGTCCCACGCCCCAATGGTCCAGCACCAGCCAGAGGGAAACCTGGCCGTAACAATGCCCAGCGCGGTGCGCCCAACGCCACCAAGGGACGTCTGAACCATGTGCAAGCCGAGGAAGCCCTGGAGGCAACAGACGTTATCTTGGGTACGTTTCCAGTTAATTCAGTACCTGCTCAAGTATTGTTTGATTCTGGTGCATCACACTCGTTTGTTATGAAGACATTTGTGGATAGAAGTAAGTTGTCACCTAGTGAAATGAGGAGGCCCATGGTAGTCCAAATACTCGGATCCAAAACCCGAGTCAGTTTATCTTGTTCCGGAGTTCCCATAGAGATTCATGGAGTCAAGTTCCCGGCTGACCTGATCGTGTTAGGGACAGAAGGTATAGATGTGGTACTTGGCATGATTTGGTTGTCCAGATACCGAGGCCGGATAGATTTCATTGAGAGGACAGTCAACCTCATGAGTGCCGATGGAGTTCAGATAGAGTACACCGACAAGGAAGAGAGTTCCCGAGCCTTCTGTCATCAGAGTGTCTCGGTGCCACCACTTGAGGAGGTGAAGGTTGTATGTGAATTCCCGGATGTCTTTCCGGAGGAGCTACCCGGTATGGCGCTTGATCGGGATATTGAGTTTATCATCGAGTTAATGCCTGGCACAACCCCTATTGCACAGAGACCCTACCGGATGAATGCCGAAGAGCTGGTTGAGTTGAAGAAACAGTTGAATGACATGCTCCAAAAGGGACTGATTCGACCCAGTGCTTCACCCTGGGGTTCGCGAGTTCTCTTTGTGGACAAGAGAGACGGCACCATACGCATGTGTGTGGACTACCGTAAGCTGAATGAGGTGACAATCAAGAACAAGTATCTGCTCCCCAAGATCGAGGATCTGTTCGACCAGTTGAACGGAGCCCGAGTCTTCTCCAATATCGATCTAAGGACCGGATATCACTAGTTGAAGGTCCGCGAGTCGGACATTCCCAAGACAGCTTTCACAACCCGCTATGGTTTGTTCGAGTACACTGTGATGTCTTTCGGACTTACCAATGCCGTGGCCTATTTCATGAATCTCATGAAATAGATCTTCATGAAGTATCTCGACAAGTTTGTGGTGGTGTTCATTGACGATATCCTGATATATTCCAGGACCGAAGAAGAGCACGCCGATCATTTGCGCTTAGTCCTTGAGATTTCGCGTGGGCACCAGTTGTACGCCAAGTTCAGCAAGTGCGAGTTCTGGCTCAAGGAAGTCGGATTTTTGGGACATGTATTGTCAGAGGGAGGAATATCCGTTGACCCGACCAAGATTTAGTCTGTCATAGACTTGACAGCCCCAACCACCCAGACTGAAGTTAGAGGATTCCTCGGACTAGCGGGATACTACCGCAAGTTCATGGAAGGCTTCTCTAGCATTGCACGACCCATGACCCAATTGCTAAAGAAGGACCAGAAGTTTGTGTGGACGGAAAAGTGTGAAGCCAGTTTCCAGGAGTTGAAGAGGAGATTGGTATCCGCCCTAGTTTTGACGATGCCTGACCTGACCAAGAGCTTTGATGTGTACTGCGATGCATTGAAGGTTGGTTTGGGTTGCGTTCTTATGCAAGTGGGCAAGGTGATTGAGTACCTGTCACGACAGTTGAAGACGCACGAGTTGAACTGCCCCACACACGACTTGGAGCTAGCTGATGTTGTGCGTGCTCTCAAGAGATGGAGACATTATCTGATGGGTCACCGTTGCGACATATACACAGACCATAAGATCCTGAAGTACATTTTCTCGCAGAAGGAGTTGAACATGAGGCAGAGGAGATGGGTCGAGTTGATCAAAGACTACGATCTCGAGATTCACTACCATCCTGGCACGACCAATGTGGTAGCAGATGCTCTCAGCTGCAAGCCCTGTGCACTTAATACGATGATCAGAGAGACGCAGCCAGCTCTGCACGAGGAGTTCGAGAAGCTGTGTTTGGAACTTGTTACACCCGGTTTTCTGTCTCACCTCGAGCTGACTCCGACTCTATTTGATCAGATCAAGGAGGCATAGAAGGGACACGATAGTGTCGAGGGAATCAAGAAGAAGATGCCCCCCGGCAAGGCCCTGAAGTTCACGATAGATGATGACGGATTTCTTTGGTTCGATGGCCGGTTGTGTGTGCCAGATATAGAGGAGTTGAAGCTTACTAACCTGAAGGAAGCTCACGATACACCTTACTCCATCCACCCTAGAGGGACTAAGATGTATCAAGACCTGAAGGACTTGTTCTGGTGGCACGGTATGAAGCGTGAAATTGCCTTGTATGTCGCCAAGTGCGACATCTGCCAGAGAGAGAAAGCAGAGCACCAGAGACCTGCAGGATTTCTGCAACCACGCCGAGTTCCTGAATGGAAGTGGGAACCAATAGGCATGGACTTCATCACAGGTCTACCGAGGTCGAGCAAAGGACATGACTCTATCTGGTTCATCGTCGACCGACTCACCAAGGTAGCGCACTTCATCCCAGTGCGAACCACCTATCGAGGAGACTAGCTGGCAGACTTGTACATGTCGAGGATCGTATGCCTGCACAGAGTCCCGAAGGAGATTGTGTCTGACCGAGGGACCCACTTTACCTCAAGGTTCTGGAAGCAAGTCCAGGAGGCACTAGGAACCAAGCTCACATTCAGCACAGCCTATCACCCGCAGACTGGAGGCCAGACTGAGAGAGTGAACCAGATACTAGAGGATATGCTCCGCGCATGTGCTCTAGCCTACGGTTCCAAGTGGGAGGACTGCTTGCCCTATGCAGAATTCTCCGACAACAACAGATACCAGTCGAGTTTGCAGATGGCACCATTTGAAGCTTTGTATGGGAGGAAGTGTCGCACGCCCTTGAATTGGTCTCAGACCGGAGAAGGGAAATTTTTCGGACCCGATGTTCTGAAGGAGGCTGAAGAGCAGGTCCAGTTGATTCGTGAACGTCTCAAGATAGCTCAGTCTCGTCAGAAGAGTTATGCCGACCCCAAGCGTCGAGAGGTGACTTTTGCAGTTGGAGATTTTGTGTATCTCCGAGTCACCCCACTGAAGGGAATGCAACGATTCCATGTCAAGGGAAAGTTAGCACCTCGTTACATCAGACCATTTGAGGTGATAACTAGACGAGGCCAAGTTGCCTATCAGTTGAGACTGCCAGCCGAGCTATCCGATGTGCACGATGTCTTCCACGTCTCGCAGCTCCGGAAGTTTCTGGAGGTGCCGGACAAGCCCGATGTTTTCAAGAACATGGATCACCGCACGGTGGACATCAACCAGGATCTCACCAGAAGCCTGCAGGGTTGCTTCAGCCACTTGAGATTCCGGAGTGGAAATGGGATCACATAGAGATGGATTTCATCACAGGCTTCCCCTTGTCGCAGAAGAAGAACAATGCCATCTTTGTTGTCATTGACAATCTTTCCAATGTTTCCCATTTCTTTCTAGTGAAGGACTCCATTTCAGCAGCTCTGTTGGCGGATTTTTACACCGCAAGAGTCGTATCTTTGTATGGCATTCCCAAGAAGTTCAGTTCTGATAGAGGCAGCCTTTTCACCTCTAAGTTCTGGCAGGCCTTTCAAAAGGCGATTGGTACGACAGTGTTGTTTAGTACCGCTTATAACCCTCAGACAAGTGGGTAACCGAGCGCGTGAACCAAATCCTCGAGAACATGCTTCGGGCATGTGTCATCTCGTTTGGCATGAAGTGGGAAGAGTGCTTGCCGTATGCTGAGTTCTCTTACAACAATAGCTATTAGGCAAGTCTGCAAGCAGCACCGTTTGAAGTCTTGTATGGCCGCAAGTGCAGGACACCTTTGTACTGGTCCGAGACAGGTGAGAGGCAGCTGTTCGGTCCAGATGTGATCCAAGAGGCAGAGGACAGAGTGAATATTGTCCGAGAGCACCTAAAGGAAGCACAGTCTAGGCAGAAGGCCTATTATGACCAAAGGCACCATGGTGTAGCGTTTCAGGTTGGTGATTGGGCGTACCTGAGAGTGTCTCCGTTGAGGGGAACTCACCGCTTTGGCATCAAAGGAAAGCTCACTCCAAGGTTTGTCGGACCTTTCCGCATCCTTGAGACTAGAGGACCTCTTTCCTTTCGGCTCGAGCTTCCAGAGAGTCTGTCCATGTTCCATGTGTCCCAGCTAAAGCACTGCTTCAAGTAGCCAGAGCAGGCTGTTGACTTGGGCGAGATACAGCTGAGTGCGGACCTTTCCTACTCAGAGCGTCCAGTCCGTGTTCTTGAGACGTCCGAGCGCAAGACTCGCAACAAGACCGTCAAGTTCATGAAAGTTCAGTGGGCACACCATTTGGAGAATGAAGCAACGTGGGAGCGTGAAGATCATCTCCGTTCGGAGTATCCTGAGTTGTTTCAGGCTTAGATCTCGGGACGAGATCCTGTGTTGGTGGGGGAGTGCTGTAACAGCCCATGTGCAATAATTAGAAAACACCATGAAATTGTACTTTGTCTGTTGACTTTGTAACTTGGCACGATGCTAAAGGTTGTAATTTCATGTGGTGATTTAAATTTGCATTGGGATTGGAACCCATCTGTTTTGGTTGAGCTTGCTTCCAAAGTGGTTCAAGAAAGGTGTTTGAAGAATTTTCTTTGTTGCATGCTTGCTCTCCTTGACCCCAAACTTGGCCTAGCCATTTCAATTGCTATGGCAAGGGTTTTAAAATCCTCAAATTATTTTTGCCATCATCAAAAATATGGGCTCTAGTTCAAAGTGATTTTGAACTCAAAAATGAGCTCACAATTTTGTTGTTGCCAAAAATACCCAAACCATTTTTGGAAATTGAGGAATAATGCAAGGTTCAAGATTATCAAGTTCATGGATTTTTGCACCTTCTGTTTTCTTCTCAAAAATTCCATAAGCACCTTTTCTACTTAATTTTAATGGAAAATGGTACTGTTTTGTTTGTGGAAATTTTTCCATTGCATTCAAATTTCCCCAAACAGTTTTGGGTGATCAAGCATGCCTCAAGGGAGATAAAATATATTTTTATATATATTTTTTTCCTTTTCTTTTCTGCCTTTCTTCTTTTCTTTTCCCTGCTGGTTTTTCCTTTTTCCAAAGGGGCCTTGCCCTTCCTTCCTCCCTTCTGGAGCAGACCTGGCCCATTTGGGCCTCCCCTTCCTCGCAGCCCAGCTGCCCCGCCAGCGAAGCGGTACGGGGGGCAAGCCCCAGCCGTTGGATGAGAATCGGAGAGGAGGGATTCATCGTCTTTCCAGCGTGGAGAGGTCCCCTCCCCCCTCCTCTCTCACACCGGCGCCAGGCATCGACGTCGATGCCGGCCAGCGTGGACAGCGAGACGCCCCCCTTTAAATCGAGCAGAGCGTCGCCTCCAGGAACCCTAGGGCTCCTATTTCTCCCCTCAGCGGTTGTCGCCGCCGCTCGGTGCGTTCCCAATTCGCTCCCCTGTTCCGCCATGGCTGCCGGCCATCTTCTTCAATTTCGTCGCCTCCCTCTGTTTTCCTTGGCCGTGCGCTTGCACGCACCTCCCTCGATGCGTCCTTGACCAGTTTTCAACCGCAGGTAGCCGGGAGGGGCACTGTTCCGCGTCGGGAGCAGTGGACGTCGCCGAGGAGCTCCGCAGCGAGTCGTCGTCTCCAACCCGTCTTCTTCCTCTCCGGTGGGACTCCGACATGCTTCGTGACCCGCAAGGTGAGCCTCGTGCGCATCTCTCTCTCGCCAACGCGTAGACCTAGGGATCTCGCGCCGGTACGTGTGATCCGCACCCGCGGACTGTCGTCGCCGGACAGCTGTAGTGCTCGCCGTGAGCTGGGCGTTGCGTGGTCGTGTCAAGTGTGTCATTGGCCTGCTCCAGAGCGCGCGCAGTGGCTAGGGTGTCGCATTGCGTAGGTTCTTAGCTCGACGCTGCGTCTGAATGCAGGGAGCAGAGGTTCAGTCGCCGCCGCGTCCTGTTCTCGCCAGAAAAGGAGCGCCTTTGGAGCCCTAACGCGTAGATCCGGGAAGCCACGGCAACGTGGTACTCCCCTGCGTCGTTTGCAAGTCGCCGTCGAGCCCTAGCCGGCAGGGTTTCGCTGGAATCTTCACCGGTTCAGACGGTGCGCAGCAGCGTTGCGCCTCCGAACCCGTGTCCACCTTGATCTTCATAGGAGAGGGGCGAGGAGTGTGGAGCGTCTCCGTAGTTGCGCAGAGCAAGGAGCTACAGTTGGATGTGGGGGCTTTCGATCCCAAGTGGTCGCAGGGCCGCCGGAGTTGCGACGGCGAGGTGATCCTCCCCGCAAGTTGTCGCCTCCGTCGGGTTTCAGAGCCTGACGCTGTCTGCAGGTGTGCTCGAGTTTCAGAAAGGAGGGCACTTGCCGCCCTGGGCCGAGGAGAAGGAGCTGGTCATGGGCCTGTCCGTGGGCGTGTCCCATTTCTCTTTTTTTTCTTTTCGCAGCTGGTCGAGTGGGCTCTGTCTACTTGGGCCAGAGGAGGGAGGCTGGGCCCTTTCGCCCGAAACCAGCACATGTGTGTCTGGGCCTTTTCTTTTCCTTTTTCTATTTGTTTTTCTTTTCTTTTTAATTCAAATTTGAATTTGAATTCAAATTTAATTTTGATTTTGACTCCAACTTCATCCAGGGGCATATTATATATGCTTTTGGGGTAGCTTGAGCTACTTAACAACATGGTGGGGTCTATTTTGCACTTTTCCCCTTCTAATAATTGAGGTGTGGTAATTTTTCAATATAACCCCTCCTTTTCTTTTGTTTTGATCAAGTTTTATCCAAATTCAAAATTGGCCATGCCATATATGAATTTTGGGTAGTTTCATCCAAGGAGTTGCATGGTGATAATGATTTAATCATTTGAGCCTTTTCAAAATGCATGTAGTGTAATTTTTGCACCCAGCCCCCTGAACTCAAGTTGAATTTGCAACTGTGTTTGCAAATTCAAATGCTACCATAATATATATGGTTTTGGGGTAGCTTTCTGCAAGGATTGCAATGGTGATGTCCTCACGATGTTTTGTGCAACCCATTTGGACAAGGTTTGACCACCTCAACAGGATCAATCTATCTTTCCCTGATTACATCATTTCATCTTTAGTGCATTTTGATATGATGATCATCAGTCCTTTTCAAGTTTTGTTTCATGTCATCTTCAAATCATCTTTCTTCAAAGTCAGCCCCTAACATATTTTCATATGCAATGTGGCTGGTTTCCAACTATTGTTGCACCTTCCTTGTGTCAAATTCACCGACACTACTCCGTCTCCGGAATTGATGATTACTTTTCACGTTGTTTTATTTATGTTATATGCATTGTTGATCATGCCTTGTTGACATGCTACTTACACCTAAAATAAGGCTAAGACCAAAGCCATCTTCACGTAAATAAATTGCATATGAAGTTGTTGACGTGTCGTCACCACCTTCATTTAAATCTGACTAGATAGGGTCACGTCATGTAAGTTAAACTTGATCATACCATCCTTGCCTGTGCATTGTACCCGTTACTTACTCGTGTGCCTTTCCTTGCCGGTACCTTACGTTAGCACCTGAGACCGCCGAGGAGACTTACGTGGAGGTTTCCGACACCGAGCCCGAGGACCCTGCTGCGTCTGCGTCGACGACCGATTACCCAGGCAAGGGGAAGATTCATACCATTACTTGATACCTTTCTGCCTACCTGCCTAGCTGTAGCCTAGCAACGTTTGATTGATCCTATCCACCTTGCTTATTCCATGTTCAAAACAAAAAAGCCATGATCCCCACATCCCAGCAAAACATTGTATTGCTAAGTTACCGCTGCTCAGCCATTGCTTAGTATGAGTAGGAAAACTTGCTGCTTACCCTATACTATGGTTTGGGATGTCATGTTATTTATAGAAGTTGGTTGATATTTATTATTTTTGATGTTATATTTATACTTGACGAAAGATGGGAGACCAGGCTGTTCCCGCCAGGTGTTTTGTTCCATTTGAGTCACCTTGGTCCCGAGTTCCGGGTATTGTGTTTCTTGACGAACGTGCCTAATCATGTGTGAGATTCTATGGGGTCCCCTTGTCTTACCTACCTAGATTCAAACAGTTCTAGTGGTGGCCCAAGCTGATTTACTTTTGCAAACGTGTGTGTGCTTGGTTGGTACCCCAGCAAGTTTTCGAAACAACCCGGGCCAGCGGAGACATGGTTTCTCTTGTTGGTCCAAACCTGGAAGCTAGGGGGTTGTCCACATCTGTTTGGGCAACTAACCCGACCTCGTCCAGACGGTAGAGGCCGATTCGAGAGCACGGCCGGCTTTTGAGTTGGGTGTCGACTCACCGGGGGCCACCCGGAACTGTGCGTTGTTAGTTAGAGGGACTCTGACGTTCCGGAGTTTCACGCGCTTACCTAGCCAAGTGGAAACAGGGCGTACATGTGAAGCCTATGATGGGCAGTTGGTACACCCCTGCAGGGTTAAATCTTTTCGAAAAGCCGTGTCCGCGGTTAAGGACGACTTGAGACCTACTCCTTGTTCATAGAATAACATCAATTTGAAT
This sequence comes from Bromus sterilis, assembly GCA_950022295.1. Taxonomy (NCBI): domain Eukaryota; kingdom Viridiplantae; phylum Streptophyta; class Magnoliopsida; order Poales; family Poaceae; genus Bromus; species Bromus sterilis. The sequence continues at coordinate 188,494,108 of OX465599.1, read as the reverse complement.
TATAATTAAAACTTGCCTACCGTGTGAGTGCCTTGGTTACTTTTCTTCGTCCAGGGGGACCAAGAGAAGATCCAGGTTGTGTTATGTTTGACGTAAGTAGGTGGATAGCAGACTTATGACACGATGTCACGTGTATTTCTTGGGTCTTACCCCTACTCTAATAGAACGATAACCACCATATATGCTAGTGCGGCTGCAACCTTTACCCTTATCTTGTCTTACCCTAGGAAGTTAGTTATCCTGTAATGATATAATCTCACCCCTGTTTTCCTTTTGTGCTTTTATTGTTTTTCCTGATCGGCCGCTGCAGTGGATTACTACCTTGACTCGAGCACTGGACGATACTTCGTGGAGGTGCCCCCGGAGGATGACGATGAGATCGACCTCGTTCAGTAGATCCTACTGTTGGGCTTCGACGATTCGTGGGTGGACTCTTTATGTGCATCCCTCTCTAGGGCAATTTGGATTTTGACCGTACCCGGTCATGTTTGTCTTCCGCTTGTCGCATGATGTGCTGTGGGGTCTATGGACCTCTGAGTTGTTGTAATAAATCCCAGTGGCGATGTATGCCCTAGACCCTTTATATTTATGTCTTAGTTAAAGTTCTTCGTTCTTATACTTGTTGTTGAGAATCCGGTAGCGACACGAGTGCGAGTGTCGTGAGTCGGTGGCTCTTTATGCGCTACTAACTTGAGCGGGACGCGAAAGCGACTAACTCGAGTTAGCACCGCATCGAGGGTCTTACATCCCGCCCCGATGCTTTGTTCCATTCGAGTCACCTAGGACCCGAGTTCCGGGTATTGTGTCTCTTGAAGAGCGTGCCTAACTGTGTGTGGGATTTTATGGGTCCCCTTTTCTTACCTACCTAGCTTAAAATATTTCTAGAGGCGTCCCAAGATGATTTTACCATTTGCAAACCATGCAAATATGTCTGTCGGGTCGCTCCTAGCAGATATCCTTTAAAATAGCTTTGTTCCACACCTATAAGCCAGGGTGCTGCCCACATGTGAGGGGATCAGTTACCCCGACCTCGTACAGCCGGAAGAGTCCCATCCGGTGCGGACGACTTTTGGATTGGTTCTCGACTCCCCGGGGGCCACTCGGATTTGCGTGTTGTTAGTTAGAGGGACCTGTCGTACCGGATCTCTCGGAACTAAATCATAAAATGGTTGCCTATGATGGGTAGCAACTGATAGAGATGGTCGTGCGTGCGAAGCCTTGTAATGGGCAGTTGGTAGACCCCTGTAGGGTTAAATCTTTTCGAGAAGCCTTGTCCATAGTTATGGACGACTTGAGACCTACTCCTTCTTCGTAGAAAACAACAATTGAGATAATCTTAATAACCTGATCAACGTGTGTGTGTGCCTTGACTGCTTCTTCTTCGTCGGGATGCGAAGAGGAGGTCAAGGATAGGATAGGTGTTATGCTTGCGTAAGTAGGTGGATAGAAGACTTGTTGGAGGCGATTCTACTCTCTAGATCGTTAGCCACGTCATAAATGCTAGTGCGGCAGCAACTTCACCACTTACCCCATCCTTACCGTGAACTACTTGTTATCCTAGAATGATGAGTGATGAAGTCCTTGCTCGGTCAATTGACCACTACAGTTGGATGCTGAGTACTTTTGTACTCATGATACTACCCCAAACTCTTTTCAGGGTTCTTGATCGACAACAGGTATGGTGATCGATGTTTAACGTGGAGACTCGACAACGACTAGTTAGGCGGATCCCGGCGGAGAGCCTGGACCCGTGTGGTTATGGGAGCGATGTCTTTTTCTCTTTGCCGCTAGGCATTTGATTGTAGTCTGTACTCAGACAAGTATCTTCCATTGTAGTAATGTATTAAGGCAGTTGTATGCCGATTGTATGAGATGTTGTATCCTTGTATCTGTAATGTTGTGATATCATGTTGGAAATCCGAGGCATATGGCATTGTCATATGTCGTGGTGGGACCAATATGTGCTTCGTCCCTGGATCTGGATGGAAACATCTAGATCTGGAACAGTACCGCATATCGGGCTTTACAGGTCATGCGATGGCCCGTTTGGTCATGCAGGGACCCGTGCAGGTTGTTCGGTCATGAGATGACCCGGTGCTTGAGTATGTAAGGACTCCGAGGAAAGCCACACGATCATGCGATGATCATGTGGAGTCATGTGTGCATTTTTCTTAATGCTGATAACATGTTGGATGATTATCTGCTTGCCTGATGTTGATACTCATATTGATTATTCATTAACATACTTTAACCTGCTAGTGCTATGTTGTTGTTTTTCCTTGGTGCATTGGTTGTTGTGAGCTTAGAAGTACATTTTATGTACTGACCTGGCGTGTCATGCAAGATATGCAGGCATTGCTTTGGATACATAGGACGATCTTCCGGTGGTTGCGTTCTAGGAGGTGTCCCAGCCAGTGTCCCTGTGGAGTGGAGTTCATCACCGTCGCCGTGGTTCCGCTGCCAAGTTATATTCTGCTGCTAGAGAGCTAGTTTGCTGCTTGATGTATATCCGTGGCAAGCTTGAGGAGCAATCTTGTCCTTCGCCTCGCTCTGTCGTGTTGTACTAAACCCTGTGTACTCATACATTTGGTAACATAAAGATATTCAGTTCTATATCAAGCAGTGTCGTGTTCCAGAACACTCGATCTCTGTGCTGGAGCACGGGTCGTTCCGGTCCTCTGAGCCGGGGTGCCACAACGCTTGGTATCAGAGATGGACTGGCTATAGGACACCCTAGTCCGCGCTAACATTAGAAGGACGTTAGATCAACGTTAGATCTAGAGTTATAGCCTGATGGTGTGATGCATTTTATTGATGCATTCAGTTGCTGCATATAGGTCGTATTCTTTCGCCAACAAGCTTCTCTGCTGAGTGTAGATGGCAGCCGTCCCAATGGACCAACTTTCACCCTCCTCCGCACTCAGCTTTTCCTACCTCCTCGCCGAAGTTTGGCGCTGTCTCTATCCAAGTGAAGAGATGCCAAGGTACCAGGTGCTGCAAGTGCCGCTCGGAGGATTGGTGCTCAAGTACCGTGCCGAGGTCTTCTTGGAAGCGTGCCTTCTCCTTGGTAGACATGTCTACTGCTTCCATGGTGGACACGCTGCTACCACTGACCGTGCCATCCAACTCGTTGCTTTGTCAGGCCTCAGAGGTCTACGCCACCAGGAAAGCATGATGCAACAGGATCGTGCCTTCCGCCTCGACCCAACCTTGGCCACCACCCCTCCACGAACAAGGTTTCCTCGCCCTCCCGCGGAACCCGACGCACAGGTGATTAGCATGTTCCGCTATGTGATCACCGCGTACACCCTCGTCTTCGAGCTAGCCCATGATGCAAGGCAGGCAAGAAGAGCTCTTGCTGCAGCCTCAACTACGGCAACTCCGCCGCCAGTCCCATTAGCTTCCGGTGATACTTCAATAGTGTCAGAACCCTCTGTTAGGTAATGTGCTAGGATCAAGTAACATTGCATCATGTCAAATTTTCAAAGGAAATCAACTTCAAAATCCAAATGGGAGAAGGAACACCCCCCAGATGAATTAATTAAAAAAGGCCAGATAAAAATCTTCTCCAAAAATTCATGTTAGAGTTTTGAAAAGTCTTATAAATGAGTGTGATCACATATCAAGTGATGTGGGACCCACGCCATGCTCATAGATTTTTCAAATATTCAAACAGTGCCTTGGAATTAAAGAAATACCCCTATTTGAATTAAGATTCAAATTATTTGAATTTTAAAAATGTTGAAATTTTATGAGTGGCTAGTCTATATTATTATGAAGCCACATAAAAGTTTTCAGCATTTAATAAAATGATTTGGTATTTTTACCAAAGTCAAAACAAATATACAGAAAAACAGAAAGGAAAGATTAAACAGAAAAAGGAAAAAGACTTACCTCTCGCCAGGGGCGAGGCCCACCTCTCCAGCCGGCCCAGCCCGCGAAGCCACCCTTGTCATCTTCTACCCCGCGCTGCCAAGCAGCACGGTGGCGCGGAGCCGACGCCGTGGACGCCACCTCGACGCCCAGGAGCTTCCAGGCCGCCCCAGGACTCCAAAGTGCGCCACGGAGACGCCCTCGACTCCCTCTCTCACTTTCCCCCATCGCCGCTTCGTCCAGAGCCCTCCCCTAGTTTTCCCCTTCTTCCCCGAGAGCATCCGACGTTCGTCATCGACGAGAACCGCAGCCAGCGCCGGAGAGAAGCCTGAAGGCCATGTCCATCGTGCGCGCCATCGTCGACTTCCTCTTCACGCAGCAGGCGAAGCTTTGATCTGGACTCAAGCCGCCGGAATCGAGCTCGAGCTGCCGCCTTACCCGCAAGTCGCCGTCGTCGAATTCGCCGCCACCACGACCTCCGTGACCTCCCTGACCCCTCTGCTAATTCACGGTGAGCTCGCGGTTTGACCGAGCCATTCCTTCGTATCCCACCTCCTCTCTAGCTGGATCCGCCATGGACGCCGAAGCTCCTCGCCGCCACGGTCATCGTAGTCGAGCGTCCGTGACGCAAACGAGCTCGGGGGCATGTCCTTCGTCTTCACCTTGCTCCTCTGCTTCGATTGCGAGCATCCCCGGTTCAAATGGAGCACCACAGCAAGCTTTGCCCCAAGCCCGAGCCACGGCCGCCGCTAGGGCTTGACACCGACGACGCTCCGGTGAGTTCCAGCCCCCCTGGCTGGCTCCATTCGACGCGGCGTCCTTCCAGCAGCCGTTTGGTGCCTCTGGCGTGCCAAACGCGCGACCAGGGCACGAACCCATGCAGCGCTGCCGCGACTCCAGTCGCCGGCGCTTAGCCGCCGGCGTGTTAGCCCAAGCCCCCCCACTAATCACCTAGTTAGTGACCCCCTGGGTCACTGACCAGTGGGCCAAGTGGCTTAATTAAGCCACTGGATTAACTTAACCACGGGTTAATTAACCCCAGCCACTGACAGGGTGACCCCACATGTCAGCCCCCCCCCTGACGTCAGCCTGACGCATTAAATCAATTTAAATGAATTTCCAGAGATTATTTGAATTAAAAGAATTCCAGAAAATCCAGAAAATACCCCAAACTTTGGAAATTCATAGAAAATTCATATTAACTCCAAATTGGACAAATAATATATGAAAAATGATCAGGAGAAAATTATCTTTCCAAATATGCAAATTTCAACTCTGTTTGACTTGAATTTAAAATGTGATCAGTAGCATTTGCTATTTGATTTAAATGGAATCAAATCAAATTCAAATCAAATATTTTTGCAACTTGAACTATGGCAACATGCTACATTTCAATCACACATCAGAGGCATATCATACACATTTGAAGTTGATTCAAAATGATCAAACGATGTCACATTCAACTTGGCTAAGCTAAATTCAAATGTGGAGTTTGAATTTGCATTTTTAAATGCAATATACTCCACTTAAATGGAATTGCCTCACACACATCAAAACTTATACTTCAAGTTTTAAACATTCAATCATGTGCTTGAGAATTGCATTCATATTGATTGCTACTTCGCGCTTTGTTTGTCGAGTAGAGGTGGAACCGGAGCAAGAGGTCACCCCCTTCGCTGAAGATCCAGAACACGAACCTCGTCAGCAAGGCAAGCAAACCCCCTTTGATCATGTCGATAAAATCCCACTTCCCTCTCATGCCTCGCTTATGCATTGTTTAGGATGATCACCATGATTCATTTCTACCGCATAGATGAACCCATTCCTTTGCATGACCTATCATTTTGTCACAGTAGTAAGCAAACCACAATCCTAGCAAATGTAGGAGTTGTTTGATATCATGTGGCCCCTGCAATGTTACTGCTTATTGCATGCTTAGTATGATACCTTGTTGTTACTGTGATGTGAGTCGGGATGGGAATGATCATGTTGATGATGGTAGAAAAGTCTTGGTGAATCGACCCTAATACAAGGTGAACGATGAGAGGTTGTGTAGGAGTACACGGTGGGTTGTCTCGTTGAACACCGCCCTAGTACGAGTTCTTGTGTGGTGATCCAAGATGAAGAGTACAACCACACATTGGGCTCACTGACCCCTCTCAACTTACTAACTCATTCCTTTCGATGTCCAGATGTCGCAGTAGTTCGGAGTTCTGGTAGGCTTGTGGCCTGGATGCTAAGTGAGAGAACGGCTCACCCGAGACCGGCTTATGCACCACGCACACATCGCTTGGGTCCACTTCGATAAACCGGCCGGGTTCACGATAGTGGTAACCAACCCAAGTAGGCGGCTTTCTCGGACTAGATCGGCTATGAGGTAACAGTTGTGGTGAGCATCCTCGCTGGCACCCCTTGAATGGTGTCGAGATCAAAGGCGGTAAATGATGATCATGTGTGTGTAGCGGTACACCCTTGCAAGGTTAACAAAACTATTCGAATAGCCGCGTCCGCGGTTATGGACTGCTTGGAAAACTTAGCTTGATTATTAGATAACTTGAACCGGATACTTCTAAAACACACCAAGATAAGTGTGAGTGCTATGGCGTGCTTCCTCGTGGGGAAGTCGAGGAAGACACCATAGTGGTGTATTGGTTGGTGAAAGTAGTGGACTCGTGTACGCTTCTTACTTCAAAGTCTGGTACTCGTAGTTCAGGATTAGCCAAGTCAAATCTGGCATTTCTGCAAGTGAACCCCACCTCCCTTTACCTTGATACATGTGCATGAGTAGTATAGCTCCTATGTAAGTCTTGCTGAGTACGCCTTTGTACTCACGTTTTCTTAATCTATGTTTTAGATGACGCCACTGACCCTGAAGGTGGCTTCTTCATCGAGCTGGACGACTGAAGTTAAGCTAGTCTAGTCCCAGTCCGCAGACTGGTTCCCTCGTGGAGGGCTTTGTGTTTAAATAAGGCTTCTTAAGCCATTTGTTAAACTTGTCTGTACTCAGACATAATTTGCTTCCGCCTGTATTGTAATGTTGGATCACATGTATGTGATCTCTGTGTGTACTCTATAAGAATTATAAATAAAATGTACACTTTGTAGAGAATTGCAATGGTACCTGCTGTTCATACAAGGCATGTGTGTTGCGTGTATGTTTATAACATGCATGTCTTCGTATGGGTTTTCGAGACCTTAGTTGTGTTCTGGCTGGCGGTCTTTCATACACCAAGTGGCCCTTAGATGTGCGCAGCTTGGGGCATCGCGATGCGATTGCTCGAGACTCCGTCTCGTGCACTCTTTGTGGTATGATCGAGCCCGCCCAAGACCCCGACTAAGTGATCGGGCTGGAGTAAGTCTATGTAAGAGTTTTGAGATAGTCGATAGTATGGTTGAGGCGACTTGTCTGTGAATATGGGAGTTCACCACCCATATCATTAGACTTGTGTGCGGACGATGAGGACCCATCTCAGTTGATCATCCGGCCTGGATGGGATGCCCCTCACGTACGATGCTTTCCGAGAACGTTCTATGCTTGGCCTTGTCTGCTTAGACAAGTGGGTACGGTTCTCGGCTCTCCATATGACTATGCCTTAACTGGACTTGCATATGCTAACCCCGGGTCCCGACAGACTTGGTATCAGAGCAGGACTGACTGTAGGACTAGTAGCCTTGGCCGAAGTCGAGTCTAGCATTTTATAGTTATATAGTTACTCTGGGTATATAAGGGAACAACGTAAGGCTTCTTTTTTCTCCTTACCCCCTTTGTTCTGAGTTCTGAGTCACCCTCATCTTATTCTATGGGAAGATAGGACTAGGCTCTCCTCTGTCTGATTAGAACATTTCGTTGTTTGCTTCCTTGTAGCCGTAGGAAAGTTGTGATTGGTCTGTTAGAGTGGTTATGCTCCCTGTTTTGTTACATCGTATGTAAGTGCTGTTTCCATGTTGTAAGAAATTGTCTTTTTCTTGCAATTACAGCCGTTATGCTGTCCTAGTCATTCCAGGTTTATCTCATAATCTGATGCATTTGCAAACTCCTTTCTGTTTCAGATGGCAGATCTTCCCCCTCGGCAGATTGTTCGTTTGACTAGGTGCCTCGGTGTGCGTGGCCATCCCGCCACGTTGATCGAGATGATGTCCTATGTGGGATATCGATGGTACCCTGAGTACACCATCGAGGAGCAGTTCCACGACTTCAACCAGACGCAGTTCCACTGCATCGTCAGGATCTACCCGCACCACGTTGGAGTCACCCAGCCTATCCATTTTGGACATGGCATTGGCAGTGCCGAGAACATGGCTGTGCAGGATGTTGCATACTCATGTATGACACTACTGAGAGAGGAGCACACTTTGCTGAGAGAGACCTCTTTCCGCTATATCCCTGCTGCACTTCCAGGAGAAGAGGGATATTACACCGGACTCTACTCAGATCACTCTGCAGAGGATCCAGCACTTCAGGTGACTGCTAGGTTTGCTAGTGATCGAGATCGTGATGCACGCGCTCTCCGTTTCGAGCTCCACGCCACCCGTGTTCGTCTGTATCGAGCACTGACACTCTTGGCACCCTTTGTGAGCGTTGGATCAGTTGAGCATGATGCTATCTATCCAGTGAGGACTCAGATGCCTTCTCGAGTTGCTTGGCCCGAGATTGGAGGCATTTTTCCACCCCGTGGTCCTTTGCTTCCACCCTACGCCGGACCTAGGCCCCATCCTTGCCCAAATGGATATCAGGGTCCACAGGCCTCCGTGTTTTCCGATGGTCACCTTCAGCTACCGGGATACGCAGGTAACTTTTACGAGGACTACTATGGAGATGGAGATGAGTGAGACCGCCTGTGGTCTTACTTAGTGAGGATGTAGTAGTATCTTAGTGTATTGTACGCAAGGGTCTAAGTTCTAGAGGCTTAGATAAATAATGTATAGGAATTCAGAGTGCCTCTGAAGGATGTATCATCTTCATCACGTTAGTATTAGCTTGGTGCTTGTACTAAAACGTTGTATGGTTTGTATGACAGCTTGTGAATATATGGCTTGTATGCTTTTATCACCATGTTGTCAAGATGATTACTTCCTTTGCTCTTTTATCAACTTTGTTTGACTTTGGTTTTTCACCTTCAGGATGTCTCAAGGAACCCGTGGCTAGGTTGGTCGTAACCAGTGTCGTGGGAATGATCAGGAGGAATGCAACCTTCCACCCCCACCCACGATGGCTCAGGTTCTAATGGAGGTTGAGAGGAACCGCCGAGACTCTCACCACCTGTTGGAAGTCATTGCACGCAACACCACTCAGCAACGCAACGAGTTGGTGTCCCAGAACGACTTCATCCGACTTCATCCCCCGGTTTTCAGTTACTCCACCGAGCCCCTTGACGCCGATGACTGGCTCCACAGCATCGAGAGGAAGCTCCAAGCAGGCCGTGTTGCAACTGGTGACAAGGTCAGCTATGCCACCTATCACCTCGAAGGTGCAGCTAGTTCTTGGTGGGAGAATTTTCTAAATATGCGACCCGTTGGACCACCTGCATCTTGGGAGGAATTCTGCACCTCTTTCCGCGAGCACCACATTCCCAAGGGTCTTATGGACCGCAAGCGTGAGGAGTTCTGCAACCTCACTCAAGGCAGAAGGACCGTTGATGAGTTTAGTCGCGAGTTCAACCGACTGGCTCATTATGCTACCGAAGAAGTCTCCACCGACTCCAAGAAACAAGAGAGGTTCCGTCGTGGCCTCAACACCGGACTTCGTCGTGAGCTCAATCTTCATGACTTTGCCACATTCCAGGTCCTTGTCAACAAGGCCATCAAAGCCGAGGACATGAACACCCCCAACGATTTTCGCAAACACCCTAGAGATGATAGATCATCCAGTTCTGGCTCCCAGAAGCGCAAGATCTGGATTCCAAACAGCATGTTCCGCCAGAACAACCCACCGAGGCCATCCTATGTGGCGCCTCGTCCACCAACCCAGTTCCACCCAGCTCCACCAAACAACCCAGCTCCACGAACTGTTTTCGGAGCCTGTTACAAATGTGGTCAGGCAGGCCACTACTCTCGTGAGTGTCCCCAGAACCAGATCCAGCATCAGAATGCTCCACCACGTGCCGGAGGCAACAACAGCAACAATGGTTGTGGCAAGCCACCCCAGAAGGTCTTCACCGACAAACCCACTCCTCCCGCCACTCGTGGACGTCTGAACCAGATCGCCGCCGAAGAGACTGACGACACCACTGACGTCATTCTTGGTACGCTCCCAGTCAATTTTGTTCCTACTTCCGTTCTTTTCGACCCAGGAGCATCTCATTCATTCATGTCGGAAAGTTATGCACTTCGTCATGAGTTACCCTTTGTTGAATTGTCCACCCCGATGGTTATTCAAACTCCAGGGTCAAGATGGCAAACTAATAGAGTGAGCCATGGTAATCGAATTGCAATTGAAGGTTTAGTATTCCTTGCTTCACTCATAGCCCTCAAGTCTTCAGACATTGATGTCATCCTTGGCATGGATTGCCTATCAAGACAGAATGCCTACCTGGATTGCAGAAGCAAATCCGTGAAACTCACCCACCCTTCAGGCCAAACCGTCAGCTATACCTCACCCAGAACAAGAACGCAAGTGCATTCCTTGAATGTACTTCCCCTTCCCGAACTTGAAGATATTCCGGTGGTTCGTGACTTCCCGGATGTCTTTCCTGAAGAGCTGCCAGGCATGCCACCCGACAGGTGTGTAGAGTTTATAGTGGATCTTGTTCCCGGAACCGCACCAATTTCCAAACGCCCATATAAAATGGCCCCACATGAGTTAGCTGAGCTAAAAACCCAACTTGATGCTTCGTTGGCAAAAGGCTTCATCTGCCCTAGCTCATCGCCATGGGGTTGCCCCGTTCTGTTCGTAAAGAAGAAAGATGGAACAGAAAGGATGTGCGTAGAATATCGCCCGCTAAATTTAGCGACGATAAAGAACAAGTACCCATTGCCCAGGATCAATGATCTTTATGATCAACTTGCAGGATCCTCTGTCTTCTCCAAGATGGATTTGAGATTAGGTTATCATCAGATCAGAATCCGAAACGAGGACATTCCCAAAACGGCTTTTACTACTCGTTATGGTCTTTACGAGTACACCGTCATGTCCTTTTGTTTAACCAATGCCCCCGCCACATTCTCACGCTTGATGAATTCGATCTTCATGGAGTACCTAGATAAATTTGTTGTGGTTTATCTTGATGATATTCTCATCTACTCGAAGAACGAAGAAGATCATGCCGAACACTTAAGGCTCGTATTGATGAAGCTTAGAGAGCATCGCCTGTACGCTAAATTCTCCAAGTGTGAATTCTGGCTACCAGAAGTGACCTACTTAGGCCACGTGATTTCTGCAAAAGGCATTGCTGTGAATCCCGAGAGAGTTCAGGCCGTCCTTGACTGGACTCCACCAGAATCGGTTAAGCAAGTTAGGAGTTTTCTTGGCCTAGCCAGCTATTTCCGTCGCTTCGTCGAGAACTTTTCTAAAGTTGCAAAGCCTCTAACTGAACTCCTCAAGAAAGATAAGAAATTCTTATGGACTCCCAAGTGCGAGGAAAGCTTTCAAGAGCTAAAAATAAGATTGACTTCTGCACCCGTACTTGCACCTCCAGACACCAAAAAGGATTTCGAGATCTATTGTGACGCATCACGGAAAGGGTTAGGATGCATACTTCTGCAAGATCGACATGTGGTAGCTTATGCTTCACGCAAGTTGCGGCCACATGAAGAGAACTATCCTACCCATGACCTTGAACTCGCTGCCGTAGTTCATGCCCTAACAACTTGGCGACATTACCTCCTTGGTAATCGTTGTGGGATTTATTCAGACCACCAAAGCCTCAAATACATTTTCACCCAGCCAGATCTTAATCTCAGGCAAAGACGCTGGATTGAGTTGATAAAAGATTACGACGTAGTAATTTCTTACACCCCGGGCAAAGCCAATGTCATGGCTGATGCACTAAGTCGTAAGTCGTACTGTAACAACCTCATGTTACAGCAGTATCAACCACTTCTTCATGAGGAATTTCGCAAGCTCAACCTTGAAATTATTCCTCATGGCTATCCTTCTACCTTGGTGGCGAAACCAACTCTTGAGGATCAAATTATTGTTGCCCAAAGGCATGCACGAGGTGTTCGCCGGATCAAGGAGAACATTGCTAGCGGAGTTGCTAAATGTTTCTCCATAGATAGCAAGGGAACGGTATTCTTTGAAAATCGTTTGGTAGTACCTAAGAATAAGGAACTAAGGCAACTCGTCCTCAAAGAAGCCCATGACACACCCCTCTCAATTCATCCCGGTAGCACAAAAATATACCGAGATCTACGCCAGAGATTTTGGTGGACTAGGATGAAGAGAGACATTGCTCGTTTTGTTGCTGAATGTGATGTTTGTCGTCGCATTAAGGCAGAACATCAAAGACCTGCTGGTACACTTCAACCTTTGTCTATTCCCGAGTGGAAATGGGACAAAGTCGGTATGGATTTCATCACCGGCTTTCCAAGAACCCAGAAAGGAAACAATGCCATCTTCGTTGTCATAGATAGGCTTTCCAAAGTTGCTCACTTCCTTCCGGTTCGCGAGTATATAACTGCTAGCCAGTTAGCGGACTTGTACATCTCTAGGATTGTATCCCTTCACGGTGTTCCTTTGGAAATCAATTCTGATCGTGGTAGCCTTTTTACCTCTAGATTTTGGGGAAGCTTTCAGAATGCTATGGGAACTCATCTCTCCTTTAGTACGGCTTTCAATCCTCAGTCTAGCGGTCAAGTCGAAAGGGTTAACCAAATTCTTGAAGACATGCTCAGAGCTTGCGTTATCTCATTCGAAAAGAATTGGGAGAAGTCTCTTCCATTTGCCGAATTTTCTTATAACAATAGTTTTCAATCTAGTCTGAACATGGCTCCTTTTGAGCTCCTATATGGACGACGATGTCGAACACCTTTAAACTGGTCAGAAACCGGTGAAAGACAATTCTTTGGACCGGATATGATCAAGGAAGCAGAAGAGCAAGTTCGCATTGTTCGTGATCAATTGAAAGCAGCCCAGTCTCGTCAGAAAAGCTACTATGATCGTCATCATAGGCAAGAGAGCTACAATCTGGATGAGAAGGCTTACCTTCGGGTTACTCCTCTGAAGGGAACCCAACGTTTCGGTATCAAAGGCAAGTTGGCCCCACGTTACATCGGACCTTTCCGCATTATTGCTAAACATGGAGAAGTTGCCTACCAACTTGAACTACCTCCGCACCTCTCCCGAGTACATGATGTATTCCATGTGTCCCAACTCAGGCGTTGCTTCAAGGACCCCATCCGCGAAGTCGACCATGAAACGCTTGATCTCCAAGATGACCTTTCTTATCGAGAATACCCCGTTCGTGTTCTTGATTCCGCAGAGCGTGTCACTCGTCGTCAGAAGATTAGGTTTCTGAAAGTGCAATGGTCACACCAGTCCGAAAGAGAAGCTACGTGGGAAAGAGAAGACCGTCTCAGTGCCGAGTACCCCACCTTCCTCCCGCAGACTTCGGAATCTCGGGACGAGATTCTGTTGAGTGGGGGCGAGTTGTCAGAACCCTCTGTTAGGTAATGTGCTAGGATCAAGTAACCTTGCATCATGTCAAATTTTCAAAGGAAATCAACTTCAAAATCAAAATGGGAGAAGGAACACCCCCCAGATGAATTAATTCAAAAAGGCCAGATAAAAATCTTCTCCAAAAATTCATGTTAGAGTTTTGAAAAGTCTTATAAATGAGTGTGATCACATATCAAGTGTTGTGGGACCCACCCCATGCTCATAGATTTTTCAAATATTCAAAAAGTGCCTTGGAATTAAAGAAATACCCCTATTTGAATTAAGATTCAAATTATTTGAATTTTAAAAATGTTGAAAGTTTATGAGTGGCTAGTCTATATTATTATGAAGCCACATAAAAGTTTTAAGAATTTAATAAAATCATTTGGTATTTTTACCAAAGTCAAAACAAATATACAGAAAAACAGAAAGGAAAGATTAAACAGAAAAAGGAAAAAAGACTTACCTCTCGCCAGGGGCGAGGCCCACCTCTCCAGCCGGCCCAGCCCGCGAAGCCCCCCTTGTCGTCTTCTACCCCGCGCTGCCAAGCAGCACGGTGGCGCGGCGCCGACGCCGTGGACGCCACCTCGACACCCAGGAGCTTCCAGGCCGCCCCAGGGCTCCAAAGTGCGCCACGGAGATGCCCTCGACTCCCTCTCTCACTTTCCCCCATCGCCGCTTCGTCCAGAGCCCTCCCCTAGTTTTCCCCTTCTTCCCCGAGAGCGTCCGCCGTTCGTCGTCGACGAGAACCGCAGCCAGCGCCGGAGAGAAGCCTGAAGGCCATGTCCATCGTGCGCGCCATCGTCGACTTCCTCTTCACGCAGCAGGCGAAGCTGTGATCTGGACTCAAGCCGCTGGAATCGAGCTCGAGCTGCCGCCGGACCCGCAAGTCGCCGTCGTCGAATTCGCCGCCACCATGACCTCCCCGACCTCCCTGACCCCTCTGCTAGCATCACGTTGAGCTCGCGGTTTCACCGAGCCATTCCTTCGTCTCCCTCCTCCTCCCTAGCTGGATCCGCCATGGACGCCGAAGCTCCTTGCCGCCACGGTCATCGTAGTCGAGCGTCCGTGACGCAAACGAGCTCGGGGGCATGTCCTTCGTCTTCACCTTGCTCCTCTGCTTCGATTGCGAGCATCCCCGGTTCAAATGGAGCACCACAGCAAGCTTTTCCCCAAGCCCGAGCCACGGCCGCCGCTAGGGCTTGACGCCGACGACGCTCCGGTGAGTTCCAGCCCCCCTGGCTGGCTCCATTCGACGCGGCGTCCGTCCAGCAGCCGTTTGGTGCCTCTGGCGTGCCAAACGCGCGACCAGGGCGCGAACCCGTGCAGCGCAGCCGCGACTCCAGTCGCCGGCGTTTAGCCGCCGGCGTGTTAGCCCAAGCCCCCCCCACTAATCACCTAGTTAGTGACCCCCTGGGTCACTGACCAGTGGGCCCACTGGCTTAATTAAGCCACTGGATTAACTTAACCACGGGTTAATTAACCCCGGCCACTGACAGGGTGACCCCACATGTCAGCCCCCCCCCCCCCCTGACGTCAGCCTGACGCATTACATATTTTTAAATGAATTTCCAGAGATTATTTGAATTAAAAGAATTCCAGAAAATCCAGAAAATACCCCAAACTTTGGAAATTCATAGAAAATTCATATTAACTCCAAATTGGACAAATAATATATGAAAAATGATCAGGAGAAAATTATCTTTCCAAATATGCAAATTTCAACTCTGTTTGACTTGAATTTAAAAAGTGATCAGTAGCATTTGCTATTTGATTTAAATGGAATCAAATCAAATTCAAATCAAATATATTTGCAACTTGAACTATGGCAACATGCTACATTTCAATCACACATCAGAGGCATATCATACACATTTGAAGTTGATTCAAAATGATCAAACGATGTCACATTCAACTTGGCTAAGCTAAATTCAAATGTGGAGTTTGAATTTGCATTTTGAAATGCAATATACCCCACTTAAATGGAATTGCCTCACAGACATCAAAACTTATACTTCAAGTTTTAAACATTCAATCATGTGCTTGAGCATTGCATTCATATTGATTTCTACTTCGTTCTTTGTTTGTCGAGTAGAGGTGGAACCGGAGCAGGAGGTCACCCCCTTCGCTGAAGATCCAGAACCCGAACCTCGTCAGCAAGGCAAGCAAACCCCCTTTGATCATGTCGATAAAATCCCACTTCCCTCTCATGCCTCGCTTATGCATTGTTTAGGATGATCACCATGATTCGTTTCTACCGCATAGGTGAACCCATTCCTTTGCATGACCTATCATTTTGTCACAATAGTAAGAAAACCACAATCCTAGCAAATGTAGGAGTTGTTTGATATCATGTGGCCCCTGCAAATGTTATCGCTTATTGCATGCTTAGTATGATACCATGATGTTACTGTGATGTGAGTCGGGATGGGAATGATCATGTTGATGATGGTATAAAAGTGTTGGTGAATCGATCCTAATACAAGGTGAACGATGAGAGGCTGTGTAGGAGTACACGGTGGGTTGTCTCGTTGAACACCGCCCTAGTACGAGTTCTTGTGTGGTGATCCAAGATGAAGAGTACAACCACACATTGGGCTCACTGACCCCTCTCAACTTACTAACTCATCCCTTTCGATGTCCAGATGTCGCAGTAGTTCAGAGTTCTGGTAGGCTTGTGGCCTGGATGCTAAGTGAGAGAACGGCTCACCCGAGACCGGCTTATGCACCACACACACATCGCTTGGGTCCACTTCGATAAATCGGCCGGGTTCACGATAGTGGTAACCAACCCAAGTAGGCGGCTTTCTCGGACTAGATCGGCTATGAGGTAACAGTTGTGGTGAGCATCCTTGCTGGCACCCCTTGAATGGTGTCGAGATCAAAGGCAGTAAATGACGATCATGTGTGTGTAGCGGTACACCCTTGCAAGGTTAACAAAACTATTCGAATAGCCGCGTCCGCGGTTATGGACTGCTTGGAAAACTTAGCTTGATTATTAGATAACTTGAACCGGATACTTCTAAAACACACCAAGATAAGTGTGAGTGCTATGGCGTGCTTTCTCATGGGGAAGTCGAGGAAGGCACCATAGTGGTGTAATTGGTTGGAGAAAGTAGTGGACTCGTGTACGCTTCTTACCTCAAAGTCTGGTACTCGTAGTTCAGGATTAGCCAAGTCAAAGCTGGCATTTCTGCAAGTGAACCCCACCTCCCTTTACCTTGATGCATGTGCATGAGTAGTATAGCTCCTATGTAAGTCTTGCTGAGTACGCCTTTGTACTCACGTTTGCTTAATCTATGTTTTAGAGGACGCCACTGACCCCGAAGGTGGCTTCTTCATCGAGCTGGACGACTGAAGTTAAGCTAGTCTAGTCCCAGTCAGCAGACTGGTTCCCTCGTGTAGGGCTTTGTGTTTAAATAAGGCTTCTTAAGCCATTTGTTAAACTTGTCTGTACTTAGACATAATTTGCTTCCGCCTGTGTTGTAATGTTGGATCACATGTATGTTATCTCTGTGTGTACTCTATAAGAATTATAAATAAAATGTACACTTTGTAGAGAATTGCAATGGTACCTGCTGTTCATACAAGGCATGTGTGCTGCGTGTATGTTTATAACATGCATGTCTTCGTATGGGTTTTCGAGACCTTAGTTGTGTTCTGGCTGGCGGTCTTTCATACACCAAGTGGCCCTTAGATGTGCGCAGCTTGGGGCATCACGATGCGATTGCTCGAGACTCCGTCTCGTGCACACTTTGTGGTATGATCGAGCCCGCCCTAGACCCCGACTAAGTGATCGGGCTGGAGTAAGTCTATGTAAGAGTTATGAGATAGTCGATAGTATGGTTGAGGCGACTTGTCTGTGAATATGGGAGTTCACCACCCATATCATTAGACTTGTGTGCGGACGATGAGGACCCATCTCAGTTGATCATCCGGCCTGGATGGGATGCCCCTCACGTACGATGCTTTCCGAGAACGTTCTGTGCTTGGCCTTGTCTGCTTAGAAAAGTGGGTACGGTTCTCGGCTCTCCATATGACTATGCCTTAACTGGACTTGCATATGCTAACCCCGGGTCCCGACAAATAGATCGTGGTGCCTTAATTCCGTGTAGTGTTGCCGCATGAGCAGTAGTAGTAGTAGTGGATGTGCTTGTTGCATCTTGGTTGATGTTGTGCTGTTAGTAATAGATGACATATGTCCATGTAATCTTACTACCCCTTCGGTGCTATGGATCTTTGCGTCGTTGAATTTCCTTGTCGATTCAGTATTGGGTTCTTCGGTGTTTAACGACCGTGTTTTGCAGGTAGCACCTGACTCGGATGAACCCTTGCTCGATTTCTTTGGAGTATGGCACCACACCTGGTTCTCAGCTGATCTGTTTTCGGCCGTCCGGGGTAGATGCCTATTTTACATTTTCTCTTTTTCAACAACCAACCCGTGTTCTGAGATGATTTTTCGGCCGTCTCGGGCAGTTGTTGAGTTTCTTTTCGCAGTGGAGACCCTATGTTCTGAGCTATTTTTTCCGGCCGTCTTAGGGGACCTCTGCATTCTTTTTATCAACATTGTCTCATGCTCTGAGCTGATTCTTGGACGGCCGGCTTGAGCAGTGATTGAGCTATTCTAGCAAACGTCCCAGATCCGAGTTGTACAGGCAGTTTTGGTGGCTACTGGGTTATTTCCCGATCTTATGCAAGGGATTCAGATCGTCATTGACTACCACTAAATCTTTCTAAGTGCTTTTCTATCGATTATTGCTGATCTCCACTCCATTGGATGTCTTCGTTAGTTTTCATTCGGTTCTTTGGTCTCATCTTATCCACCCCGATAGAAAGTTGCTCACAACCCTTCATACCTTGAAGACTCAGTGAAAGATCGCAGAGCATCGTAAGGGTTACAAAGTCCAGAAGGATTCACACAATGCATTGGGAATATTGGGACCCGGTATGAGTTCTGCCGGGATAAAAGTTTTCAAGTCCGCATCTTTCAGCCTGTGGCTCAAGCATGAGTCTTACGACTGCGACATCCAAGAAGATTCAAGCCGAGGAAGAGGTAAATTTTGACCGAGGAACATATGTGCCCAAGGCATGACATACACCAGCCACAACCTTGCCCAATGTTTTTCGTTATATTCTGGAAGACGGCCAGAACATGTCATGAAGCCCATGCCCACCAAAAAAACAATTTGAAGAAATGTTTCCCCTCGAACAATCCATCACTCAGTACATTTCAGTATGGTACACATGTGATACGTCCAAAACGTATCTATAATTAATGCTTGATCCATGCCTCTTTTGTGTGATATTGCTATGATATTGATGAACTTCCATACACTTTTGATCATATTTGGACTAACCTATTAACTCAGTGCACCCCAGTGCTAGTTCCTATTTTCTGCTGTTTTTATATTTTAGGTTTTCCCCATATTAAAAGTGCTCCAAAAATTCGGGAAAATCCAATAAAAATCAGCGTAGAAGAAGCTTCGGGAATCACCGAGGGGGGGGGCATAGGGGACCCACCAGGGCACCAGGCGCCCTCCCGGCGCGCCCTAGGGTGGGGCCGCCCCAGGGGGGCGCGTGGACCCCTGGTGGCCCCCCTGGATGCCCCCCTTCGCCCATATAATCCTTGTGACATTAAACCCTAGTGACGGGAACCCTTTTTCGCGATCTCTCCTCTGTTCCGCCGCCGCTGCGCTTCCAAGATCGGGAGCACCAGAAGACCTCTTCCCGACACCCTGCCGGAGGGAGGAACCACCTCCGGGAGCTTCTCCACCACCATGGATGCTTCCCGGATGAAACATGAGTAGTCCACCTTGAACCATGGGTCTATGATCAGTAGCTATGTGATGATCTCCTCCCCTCTTTGTTCTTCATGGATTAGACCTCGTGAGCTTCCCTACATGATCGAGGCACATATGTAATATTTCTTCTGTTGCTATGCTGAGTTTGTTGGGATCCGATGGATTATGAGATTATGTTCAGATTGTGTTTGAGTAATATATTTGATTCTCCTCTTTTATATTTATGGTCTAGAGTAATTCTTGCATGTTCTCCGTTGCTGTTTATTGCTTTGGCCAAGTAGTAGGTAGTGACTCCAAGAGGGACCGTTATGCATGATTGTGGGTTCATGCCCCCCGATGACTAGCTTGAGTGACAGAAACATGAGTCTAGGGGATGTGTTTTTGCCACAAGGGGGAAAACAACGGTGCTTGTACTTGCGGGTGCCAGGATTGTTTACTTTACGCAAAGTTCTTTAATGCAGTTGTCCGTTGCTTTGAGTTTACACTTTGGGTGGGATTCTGTCACAACCCCATGTTAGGTATGTCCTAGGGTTAGCAAGAAACTTTGCATCATGTTAAAAAAATTCAAAAAGAAATTGAACTGGGAGAGAGAACACCCCCCAGATGAATTTAATTGAAATGGCCAGATAAAAAGTTGCTCCAAAAATTCCTTTTGCATTTTTGAAAAGTCCCATAAATGAGTGTGATCACATATAAAGTGATTTGGATTCAAACACATGCTCATAGATTTTTCAAATATTCAAACAGGAGCATGGATTTAAATTTAAACCCCTATTTGAATTAAAGTGCAAATTATTTGAATTTTAAAAATGTCCAAACTTTATAAGTGGCTAGCTATTTTTATTTTGAGGCCATATAAAAATTGGGAGCATTTATAAAAATACTTTGCTAATTTTTTAGCAAGGTAAAACAAATTGCAGAAAAGAAAAACAGAAGGAAAAGAAGAAAAGGCTTACCAGGCAAATCTGGCCCAACTCATCCCCCCACGGCCCAGGCCCGCCCCCCAGCCTTGTCGTCTTCCCCCAACGAGGCAAGCTGCTTGCTGGAGGGCATGCCGTCGCCGGCGGCCTCCTGCCTGCCTGCCTGGACCCTCCCAAGGCTCCAAAGCACGCCACGGTGACGCCTAGAAGTTGTGCATCCTTTTCCCCCTCTCGCCGCAGTCTCTCCCGCCCCCTGTGTGATTTCCCCAAACCACCCGAGCGCCTCTTCCTTTCTTTATAGCATAATTAGAATTGGTTCGCGCTCATAATCCTTTCAATTTCCCAGTTGTAATTTGTTTACCTCGCATGGCTATTTTATCGTCTTTTGGGAGAGAGACATCACTAGTGAACATCATAGGACCCAGGTCCATATTTCCAATACTGTTTACACCCACTATCAATTTACTGCTTTATTTACTTTTCCGTTTCTATCACTATCATCATTATCCCGTGCGTATTATCCTTTGTAAACAACATGGCCGGAGGAATTGACAACTCCTCTGTACTCATTGGGAGCGAAGCTATCTGTTGTGTGTGCAGGTCTAGGAGAAGAAAGTGATTATCGAACGGCGCATCACTTGACGAACCACCTACTTGTCGATCTTGGAGTCCTACTGGATTCGATACTCAACCTTAGCATCTTATGTAAGGGAAATTGCTGCTATCTACATCTAAACCTTCCACTTTGGGTAACCAACGAGGGGGCGTTAATTCGTACCATCAAAAGAAATTTCTGGCGCCGTTGCCGGGGACTCCATTCTTCAAGATAGGGGAGTTGCACACTATCTTTTATCTTTCCTTTTTAGTCTTGTTAGTTTACCTTTCAGTTTTTGCTTTAGTGTCCTTTATCAAAAACCAAAAAAATAGTTACCTTGCTAGTAGTTTTCATTATGTTTGGTCCTTTTGCCTTCGGTGAAGCAGAACTGCTCACCTTTAAACAAAGAGGCGGTGAAATTCTGAAAGATGCCTGGTATAGAATTAATGATTCTCAAAAAAGAGCCACCAAGAAGCAATCCACTACTATCCTGCTTAGAAACTTTTATGTTGGAATTAATTCTTGTATTAATTTTATTCTAGATACTGCTATCAATGGAAATTTCATAGAAGCCCCATTTTTGGAAGCTCTTAGTGTTATGGAAAATCTTGTTGGAAACCACCCTGTTGTTATCATTCAAGAGGACATTACCCTAGCTCACATTATGAAAAAACTTGAAAAGATAGAGCTAGAGATGCCAAGCATTAATAAGATAAGTGAATTGGATCTCAATATTCAAGGGAATTTGAATAGACTCGATAGCTCCATGCATAAAATTTTCAAAACATTGGAGACCATCAAATCCCATGACTTGGATCCTTCTAGGATAGATAAGATTGAGGAAATCATTGACACTCTAGGAACTAATTTCTCCTCAATCAAAACCAAAAAGGTGGAAACTCCGGCAAAAAAGGAACCTAGGTTCGTTTACGTTCTAAAGGCTCCTCGTTTCAAAAAAAATCTATCTATTGCCAAAGGGGTTGAAACTGTGAAGACATTGGAAGAGATACCTCTCTTTAATAGAATAAATGAGACTCCAATTGATCTTCCGTCTTTTGCTTTTATTCCTAGAACTATCTTTATTAGGCCTTTATTTGAAATACCTCTTAACATTGGTTGTACTATTGAAAAGATTTTTGATGATCTTGATGATGGTTCAATTGATACAACTTGATCTATTTCCATTAAGCCTAGCTAATGGCTTTAAAGAAGCGCTTTCGGGAGGCAGCCCGCATCGAATTTCGGATTTAATTTTTGTTTTACTTCTGTTTTTAGTGGTCTTGATGATTTTTACTACTGTAGCAACATCATTGTATCTTTAATTTTCAAGTTTTGTGCCATTTATAGCCTCATATGACAAGGGAAGTGAAAATTGTGACATGTTGCCCAGAAAACAGATTCTGTCCTCGTGACTAGAAAAATCACAGAAAAATCCCAGTTCATATTTTTGAGCCGAAATTTTTACAAAGCATGCTATATACAATTACGGAACTTTCAAATGTTCTGAGTTTTTTGATTTGAGTTGCAGAAGTATCCCTAAAAAATTCTTTACTATCTGCTGGTCTGTTTTCACAGATTCTGTCCTATTTTTCCTTTTCTTCGTTTTGCAAACCTTAAGCTTTATTTTTCTTTGGAAAAACATTTTGGAAATCTTGAGAAACAGTAGCTCTTCAAGAATATATTTATTTCCAGTACAGGAAAAATTATTTTATTATGGGTACTAACCTCGCTAATCAGATTATGATGAGTTATGTATGAAGGGAGTTTTCAAGTGTGCGAGGGAAGATGATAAAAGAAGATTCAGGAGTGTCAAGCGCTCAAGCTTGGGGATGCCCCCATGCATCCCCAAGAAATATTCAAGGAGACTCAAGCGTCTAAGCTTGGGGATGCCCTCATGCATCCCCTTCTCCATCAACAATTATCAGTCCGTCTCTCGTTTCACTATATTTTTATCACTTCATGCGTTATGTGCTATTCTTGGAGCGTCTCGCTCTTAGGTTTTATTTTTAGTTTTCTTTAGGTTTCCTTGCTGTTCATAACAAGTTAGAACCTATCTTTCTTTTTGTGGGAGAGAAACACGCTCCACTTCCAAAATCTAGAACACAACATAGGATTTTTCATGCTTATCTTTGTTGTGTGTGTTCTTTATCTTTTTCATAGCTACTGTCATGATTTGCTCTTAGTTTTCATGTTTATCTTTTCAAAGAGCTTTTGTTTAGTTTGTTTCTAGAACTCTCTTGAGTTGCATGTTTATCTTGTTTAGAGAGTTTTCCTGTCGCACTGAGTTTTGTGTCTTGACTTGAAGTAGGTAATTGAAGTTGCTATTAGATTGTAGTAGTAACTTGCAATAGTTTTGAGGTATTGTTTTGAGTAATGTTTGGACTTTTGGTGTCAAGAGCTTTAGCCTATTAGTGATAGATGTCGTATTTTGGGCAATCCGTGTTTATTTTCAAACTTACAAATTAATTGAGAACTTTAGCTACTAGATGGATCACTACTCTTCTGAGGGGTCGAATATTAGAGTACACTCACGTACCATGAGTCGAGGATGCGCAAGGATAACCAAACCCCCATACACTCCTCCTCGGGGTACTTGTCTCTTTGTGAAACTTCCTTATTAGATTGAGAGTTACCGATAATAAGTGCATGAGTTCTTCGGACTAATGTGAGTATTTGAAAGTTGACACTTCCACCTTCCCATATTTTGCTAGCTTCTTCTGTGCCGTGCATTGCTTTCTTCTCACTCCGAGAGTTGGCGTCCAGCTTCGCCGGTACATCCAAACCCTTGGCATGATACGCTCTGTCATCATAAACCTCCTTATATCCTTCCTCAAAACAGCCACCATACCTACCTATCAAGGCATTTCCATAGCCTTTCCGAGATATATTTCCATGCAACATCCATCTTCTCATGACTTGATCTTCATGTCATACATGCTACTTGCTTGATCGATGAGCCGCATGCTAGATGGGCCTTGCCCTAATCATGGCTACATGACGCGCTAGTATCATTGCATATCCTGCTACTCTGGCAGAGGCATACATTTGCATACATCATGATAGTTACATCTTCTTTATGATTTGAGTACTTTGTAAAGTGTGAAAGATCTTCTATACTTTTTGTAATATATAGAGTGTTGCCCCTAAAGTGAGGAAAAGATCCCAAAGAGGACAAATTAAAAGATCCCAAAGAGGACAAATGAGAGAAATATAAAGAGCCATTGAGGCCACCAAAAAAATACAAAAAAATAGAAAAAAGAGAGAAAGAAATAAAAAGAGAGAAGGGGGCACACTACTATTCCTTTTGAGAGATCCACACTCTTAATCCCTCTTATATCTTCTACTCCATAGAGATTATCAATTATGCATATAACTATGTGGGGACCTTCACACTATAGAACTTGGCTTGTATATTCCAATGATGAGCCTCCTCAAATGAGCTCTAGGTCTTCTTGAGCAAGCAAGTTGGATGCACCCCCACTAGTTCCATTGGAGAGCTTACCTTAGCTCATATGTGCATCCGTTGCATGGCAATCTCTACTCCTCACATCATATCTATCATTTGGCTTTCTCTCGCCTATGATTGACCTCATTGATATGAGCCTTTCACGCCTTTTTGTCTTCCTCCTCCTCCATATTCTCTCTTTGCCATCCTAAGTGTCAACTTTCTTGCTTACGCTCATCCATTGCATGAGTGCTCGAAATGTCGAAAAGGAGTGGATCATTTTGAATTGTACCTGGCTAGTGGTCTGGGGATGAGTCAAGATAAGATTCCAAAGAAGACCAAGTGTGAAACTTTAGTAGATTTAGTTCTCAACACAAAAATACTTTTTCTGGTATATCCCTATCCCCTTTCTTGCACACAAACACCATTTGGATACATTCGAGTCACGGACAGCGAGAGCTCTTGAACCTTTATGTTCTTATGTTGCTTGTTTCAATGCTCAATATAGACTCTTGCCTATTATGACTTGAATTGAATTACATGCCTTGATTGCTTTACTTAAAAGTTCTTATATGGTTGTTAGCATGTCACCAAAAAAATTATGCTTTTATCATTTACCTACTCCAGGACGAGAAGGAATTAAGCTTGGGGATGTTGATACGTCCAAAACGTATATATAATTTCTGCTTCCTCCATGCCTCTTTTGTGTGATATTGCTATGATATTGATGAACTTCCATACACTTTTGATCATATTTGGACTAACCTATTAACTCAGTGCACCCCAGTGCCAGTTCCTGTTTTCTTCTGTTTTTCTATTTCAGGTTTTCCCCATATTAAAAGTGCTCCAAAAATTCGGTAAAATCCAATAAAAAATTAGCGTAGAAGAAGCTTCGGGAATCACCGAGGGGGGGGGGGGCAGAGGGGACCCACCAGGGCCCCTGGCGCCCTCTCGGCGCGCCCTAGGGTGGGGCCGCGCCAAGGGGCCGCCTGGACCCCTGGTGGCCCCCCTGGCTACCCCCCTTCGCCCATATAATCCTCGTGGCGTGAAACCCCTGTGACGGGAACCCTTTTGCGCGATCACTCCTCTATTCCGCCGCCACGGCGCTTCCAAGATCGAGAGCACCAGAAGACCTCTTCCCGGCACCCTACCGGAGGGAGGAACCACCTCCGGGAGGTTCTCCACCACCATGGATGCTTCCCGGATGAACCGTGAGTAGTCCACCTTGGACCATGGGTCTATGATTAGTAGCTATGTGATGTTATCCTCCCCTCTTTTTTCTTCATGGATTAGACCTCGTGAGATGCCCTACATGATTGAGGCACATATGTAATATTTCTGTTGTTGCTATGTTGAGTTTGCTGGGATCCGATGGATTATGAGATTATGTTCAGATTGTGTTTTAGTAATATATTTGATTCTCCTCTTTTATATTTATGTTCTAGAGTAATTCTTGCATGTTCTCCGTTGTTGTTTATTGCTTTGGCCATGTAGTAGGTAGTGACTCTAAGAGGGAGCGTTATGCATGATTGTGGGTTCATGCCCCCCGATGACTAGCTTGAGTGACAGAAACATGAGTCTAGGGGATGTGCTGTTGCCACAAGGGGGAAAACAACGATGCTTGTACTTGCGGGTGCAAGGATTGTTTACTTTACGCAAAGTTCTTTAATGCAGTTGTCCGTTGCTTTGAGTTTAGACTTTGGGTGGGATTCGCAACTTAATACAAGCGAGATGTTCTGGATAGATATCTCAAGGTGGATGATTAGTAGGTAGATGCAGATGGATTTTGGTCTACTTGTCTTGGCGTACCGCCCATGCTTTTGAGCCTCTTCCTTTCTTTGTAGCATAATTAGCATTGGTTTGCGCACATAATCCTTTCAATTGCCCAGCTGTAATTTGTTTACCTCGCATGGCTATTTTATCGTCTTTTGGGAGAGAGATATCACTAGTGAACATCATAGGACCTAGGTCCATATTTCCATTACTATTTACACCCACTATCAATTTACTGCTTTATTTACTTTTTTGTTTCTATCACTATCATTATTATCCCGTGCGTTTTATCCTTTGTAAACAACAAGGCCGGAGGAATTGACAACTCCTCTGTACTCTTTTGGAGCAAATCTATATGTTGTGTGTGCAGGTCCAGGAGAAGCAAGTGATTATCGAACGGCGCATCACTTGCCGAACCACCTACTTTTCGATCTTGGAGTCCTACTGGATTCAATACTCAACCTTAGCATCTTTGCTAAGGGAAATTACTGCTATCTACATCTCAACCTTCCACTTTGGGTAACCAACGAGGGGGCGTTAATTCGTACCATCAACATGCTGCCATTGAAAAATTTCAGGCATCAAGAACCTCAGTCGTCCGTGGCTAGATACCCGACACAACCAACATATACAGCATATCTGCCTCCCTCAGTACGCCATCCGGATATTCTCTTGGCCAAGACATTCAATCTTGTACCACAAGCCATCAAGTAAAGCTTACGGTGCTAGACACTTAGTCGTGCTCAGTACGCCCCGTGGATGGATTCCAGCACAATCTTCCCAACTGTCGACGGTAGACTTCCACAAAAGCTCCAACACAAGTGACCGATGTGACCACAGTGCAAAGATACAAACTTCCAAAGCAAGACGCTCATTCTTCCTCAGCAAGCTACCAAGGCAACTTCCCGCGTATGACACTCCCACCTTCCTCGATACGCCACAGGAGAAAGCTTCTGAAGTACGACACTCAGTCTTCCCCAGCAAGCTACCCAGGACAAGTTTAGCAGACAAGCTACCCAGCCTTCCTCGACACGTCATCATGCCTGCAACAGTACTGTCGAAAACTCCAGCAGTAAAGGCGTCACCATCTTCAGGACCCGCACACATTCTGGGCATTTCTCCCCAGCATGTGAGCTACTCCAGTACGGATACCCCCATGCTCGTAATCAAGAAAGATTTATACACATGAACAGCTTTGATTCTCAGGGTCGGAAGATTCGATTCTTCTCCTTTTGGTCGGCTCTTCCCACTGGAAGAACAAGAAGATGAAGTCAACAGACTTGAACGGATTCAGATAAAAAAATAGGACACAAAAATAATACTCCTTCTTCAAAGGAGTCTTCCAGTTCTTCATTATGGCTAACATGTTGATCAAAGTCAAACTCGTCATCGTCATAACTCACCGCTATAAAAGGGGCACCTGCCAAAGTCCATGGATCCGACTCCTACATGAATGACACATTTAATCAGGCTAAGGTCAGCTCCACTGCTTGACATAAAATAACCAAAGACGAATGCATTTCAGAAAGAAAAGTCCATTTGGAGATTCATTTCATAAACTTAACGTGTTGCCTTTTTACATAAGTTGATTAGCCCACTATTCCCAAAAGGCATCATCATACACAAAGGAAAATAAAATCCTAAGTCTATTTGCGAGCACACCTTGGGATCGGCTTGCCGTCTCTAACATCTCGCTTATAACTGGAGTAGCTATCGCCTCCTCCGTGGTCTTGAACTCCTTCATCCAACGATGAGTCAGAGGATCCAGAGCTAGTGATGACCCGTTCGCTCTGGTTACTTGTGGCAGGGGAGCGATGAGAGCCACATTCTACATCTGAGATGGCTGGACTAGTCATCTCCGCACAACACTCCAGGCGGTCACCATGGGCGTTAAAAGGTCTCAACAACAGGGAGTCCTTCCCGTCAAATCTGCAACAGAGACAGTTACCCCTACGAAAATCGTACCAATGAGCACAGGTTTTCCATCCTTTCCCCAGGAACATCGAAGCTTCCTCCTCAAAATCCGTTTCCACCTAGATGGGGCCATATGGGCACCCATCGAAGCGCACGAACAAGCCATGGTCTTTAAGGTCTTCCATGGCAATGTCAAAGTAAGGAGGAAGCTCGATGCGATGACGAATGCTAGAGCGAATGTTTACCATGAAATCGTGGTAGGAGATGCCTTCGTAGACGGTTGGATCACGGCCACCGCGGCCACGACCGGCACGGCCTCCACGACCACGACCATGACCACGACGGCCCCTACCCCTGGCGCCATTGCCCGTTCTAGGGATTGTCTCTTCAATTTCACAGAGGCGAAGCTTGGAGCCATGATAGTGGGTGTTGGGAAGAAAGAAGAAGAAGAAGAAGAAGAAGAAGAATATATAAAGGGAAGGATATGTGTGGGTGAATCGTGCCTATGCCCCGGTTTAAATAGCCTGAGTTGGGGGTAAACTATAATTTCTTCTGCGGCGGCGGTAAATATTCCTAGTCAGCCTTTGAGGCACGGGATTAATCGGTTCCCCATACGATGGGACTTAACGGCGGAGCCTCGATAATTATGGGGTCATGGATTGTGTTCACACCTTGGAGTAATTTATTTAATTGATACATCTTCTACATTGACTGAAGCAAAGGATGCAAAGGGCGCCGACTATGTGGACTCCCGAGTTAGGTGATAAGGTTTTTATTTCAAAGAAGATTGCCATGGAGTCGGACCCATGCCAATCTTGGGGGCTAGTGCCGAGGGGATAATTCATAGACCCGGAAGGATCAACAAGTGGGCCTCCATATTCAAGATGAAGAGAGTCATTCTATGGACCGGCTCATTGAAGAGAGGGCCCAGAAGAAGGTTCGTACTATAAACTGAACGAGTTAGAAGATGAAGACCGACAAGAAGTCCAAGTTGCCTTGGAGGTCAAGATAGTCTCAAAGAGATAGAATTGGACTCGACCTCGTGTCGTAGTCAGACTTGTTGTAAAACCCTAGGACTCGCTGTGTATATAAGCCGAGGCCTTGGGACGTCCTAGACGCATATCAATCTAGATACGTTCTTGAGACACCGGCGACTTCTAGCGCGCTTATAATCGAGATCTCCCACATATAATACAAGAAAGGCAGGAAGTAGGTCTTTACCACATTGAGGGCCCGAACCTGGGTAAATCCCTGTGTCTCTCTTGTGCGGACTCATCGTACCGACTCCCCGCCGATCGAATCTCCCTCCCTGAAATCACTCGTAGCAAAGGCCCCTCTTTAAGTTCTCTATGAGAATATCTGGCGTGTTTTTCCCACGAGACTACTCACGGCACATCCTGGAGGCGATCATGGTCATGGAGAGGCCTCCAGAGGTCAATCCTCTCTCCGGAAGGGTGCCGGGACAGCTTCTCCTGGCGATCCCGAGATCAGACTCGTGGGGTGGCGGAACAGTGGACGACATCTCGTAAACGGGGTTGCTCTCGAGGGTTTTGGGTACGAGAGGTAAATATACCCCAAAGAGGACCCTAAGGGGTGCCCCCTGGCACAGGCGGCCAGGTGGCGCGACGACCCCCCTGGCCACGCCACAGCGCCTGGACGGGGGGTGGCCCCCCTCCGGCCCCCTTCAGGATTCCAAAAACACAGGGGGAAATAATATTTGGTGCAACTAATAGGAAATAAAAATAGTAACGGTGTAAACTATTATGGAAACATGGATCGGGGTGTCATGGTTTTCACTAGTGATGTATCTCTCCCAATAGACGATAAATAACTATGTTGGGTGAACAAATTACAGTTGGGCAATTGACAGAATCTTATAAACACACCGCAATGCTAATTATGCTACTAGAAAGTCAAGAGGCTCAATCGTATGGGCATTACACCAAAACAAGTAGACCCTTTATTCATCAGCATCTATTCACAAATCATCCACCTTGAGATATCTATCCAGAACATCTCGTTGGTATTAAGTTGTGAACCCCAACCAAATTGTAGGCTCAAAGCAACGAAAAACTGCCGTAACACTCTATGCATAATGTAAGAAATCCTTGCAACAGCAGTTACAAGCACCACACTTTTATCCCTGGTGGCAGCAACACGACCCCTAGTCTCATCTTTTTGTCACTCTAGCCAGACATCGGGGGGCATGAACCCACAATCAAGCATAACGCTCCCTCTTGGAGTTGCAATCTACTACTTGGCCAAAGCAACAAACTTAATGGGGAACATGTAAGAATACTCAAGAACAAAAATACAAAGGTAAACCAAATATAATACTGAACACAAAATGAACATAATCTCATAATCCATCAGATCCTAGCCAACACAGCATAGCAAAGTGATGGGTGTAGATAACACCTCCTCGTTGGGTACCCCAAGTGGAAGGTTATTATGTAAATAGAAGCAAATTTCCCTAAGTGAAGATACCAAGGTTTATGTCTCCCGTAGGAATGCGAGAGATACAAGTAGGTGGGAAGAAAACAATGGTGTCGTTTACAACCTAGAAGTTTCTTACTTGACATGGACCTGCACACAAACGCAAATAACTTTGCTCCCAACGATTTCAAATAGGTTTTCAATCTCTACAACATTCTTATTTACAAAGGATCAAACACAAAGGGGAATAATAATAGTAGTGGTGATTGCAACGGAAAGGAAATAAAATTATTAAAAGAGAACAGTGTAAACTATGATAGAAATATGGACCGGGGTCCCATGACTTTCACTAGTGATGTCTCTCTACCAAAAGACGATAAAAAACTATACTGGGTGAAAAAATTACAGCTGGAAAATTGAAAGAATTATGAATGCACTGCAATGCTAACTATGCTACAAGAAATCTAGAGGCTCAATCGTATGGGCATTACACCAAAACGAATAGAATCTTATTCATCCACATTTACTCACTAATAATCCACCTTGAGA
This sequence comes from Bromus sterilis, assembly GCA_950022295.1. NCBI lineage: Eukaryota > Viridiplantae > Streptophyta > Magnoliopsida > Poales > Poaceae > Bromus > Bromus sterilis. The sequence goes on along the minus strand of OX465599.1, from coordinate 188,463,207 downwards.
TATCTATCCAGAACATATAACTGTATTAAGTTGCGAATCCCAGCAAAACTATAGGATCAAAGCAATATACAACTGCATTAACACTCTATGCGTAATGTAAGCAATCCTTGCTAACGCAGTTACAAGCACTGTTGCTTTCGCCCTAGTGGTAAGAGCACATCACCTAGTCTCATGTTTCTGTCACTTAATCTAGACATCGGGGGGCATGAACCCACATTATGCAAAACGCTCCCTCTTGAAGCAATATAATGCAATGGAGAACATGCAAGAATACTCAAGAATTAATAATAAAAATATAAACAAAATATATTACTCATCACAATCTGAATTTAATCTCATAATCCATCGGATCCCAACAAAAACAGCATAGCAACATAGAAACTAATACATAGATGCATTGATCATGTAGGGCAGCCCACAAGGGCTAAGAACTGAGGCACAAAAATGGAGAGAGGACATCATCTAGGTACTGATAATGGACCCATAGTCCAAGGTGGCTACTCACGGCACATCCGGGAAGCGCTCTTGGTGGTGGAGTAGCTCCCAGAGATCAATCCTCTCTGTAGCAGGGTGCCGGGACAGGGTATTCTAGCGATCCCAATCTCAGGATTGTGGTGGCGGCGGAACAGTGGTGAAAATCGCGTAACGGAGGGCCTCTCGAGGGTTTCTGTATCGACGACTAAATATAGGCGGAAGGGGGGCTCTTGGGGAGGCCCCACCTGACCAGGCGCCTAGGTGGCGCAACCTCGCCCCTGTCGGTGCTGTGTGATCGCCTGGCCAGGGGGTGGCCCCCTCGACCTCTCCTTCGGGCTTCTGGAGTCTTCAATAACGCTGATTTTTATCGGATTATTAAGGAATTTTCCGAGCACTTTAATATTTGGTCTTTTTCCTGCAATACACGAACAACAGCAGGCATAAAATAGCACTAGAGCACTTAGTTAGTATGTTAGTGCAAATATGTTGAAAATGGTATGAAAGTGTAGCAAAACATATAGCAAAGTCACCAATATAAGCATGGAACAAGCACAAATTATAGATACGTTTGGGACATATCAACATCCCCAAGCTTATATCCTGCTTGTCCTCGAGCACGTAAATGATTACAAAGATAATTTCTGTGGTGACAGGCTACAACAAAAAATTGAACTTTAAATTACAACAAGCAAGATATGCAAGACAATAACAAGCAAGAGTCTATATCTAGTACTGAAACTAGCAAAGTAAGAACATAAAGGTGCAAGAGCTCTCGCCGTACGTGACTCGAATGTCTCCAATCGGTGTTTGCGTGCAAGAAGTGGGAAAGTGGTTTAGAGCATAAAAATACTTAATAGTACTTTTGAACTCAATCTACTAAAACTTCACACTTGGTCTCCTTTGTGATCTTATTATGACTTGTCCCCAGATCAATAGTCATGTACAAGTCAAAGTGATCCTCTCCCTTTCAACTTTGAGCACTCATGCAATAAATGAGCGCGAGAAAGATATGTTGGCACTTAGGATGGAAAATATAATAATGATGGGTAAGGAAGACAAAAAAGGTGTGGAAGGCTCACATCAATGAGGACAATCATAGGCGAGAGAAATCCAAATGATAGATATGATGCGAGGAGTAGGGATTGCCATGCAACGGATACACATATGAGCTATGGGAAGCTCTCCAATGGAATTAGTGGTGGTGCATCCAACTTGCTTGCTCAAGAAGACCTAGTGCTCATTTGAGGAGGCTCATCATTGGAATATACAAGCCGAGTTTTATAGTGCATGGATCCCCACATGTTTATGCATGAATGATATGAAACTGTTTATGTAGTACAAAAATTACTTTGGAGTACGAATGTGGATCTTTCAAAGGGAATAGTAGTGTTGCCCCTTCTCTCTTTTGACTTATTTTTTCTTTCTCTTTTTTTCTATTTTTTGTAATTTTGTGGCCTCATTGGCTCTTTCTATTTATCTCTCATTTGTTATCTTTGGGATCTTTTAATTTTCTACTATTTTGGGATCTTTTATTTGTTTCCTCTTTGGGATATTTTCCTCACTTTAAGGGCAACACTCTATATTTTACAAGGATGTAGAAGATCTGATACTTTATAAGAAGTAGTCAATATAAAAAAACAGTACAACTCATCGCCGGGGCCAATGGCCACCTCAGCCTGCGTCGGCCTTTCTAGAAGCTTCATCGGCCTCCTCCTCGTCTCCCTGCACAACTCATCGTCGTCGGAGGACACTACAACGCGCAAATCGTGATGTCCCCTTCCGCCGGATGACGAGAGATTCAGGCCATCCCGAGCCCGCTGCCAGGCTCTACGCGCTCATGGTGGGCACCTTGGCTGCTGCCAACTTGCTGTCACCTTCTGCTAAGTCCGTAGCCGTCGTCCCCATCGTGACCGAGATCTCCGTCACCATTACTGGCCGTATACTCGCTCATGTGCCGCTTTTCTACCGATGTTGTGTGCGTGCTCACCGCGCCGTAACTCCACGCCACGTGCGCTCCTTCCACGACCTGCTCGGCCTGATGGCTCCCACCACCGCCACCGTAGAGTTCTGGTCGCGCCACTGAACCCCGTGCTCTGGCCGCGCCCAGCCCACGCGCCTCCTGAGCGCGTGCGCGCACCTGCACGGCCGCGCCTTGCCCTGCCTCCACCATCCGCGTCCTCGTCGCACCTGCCGCGCGCATGCTCGCCCGCGTACTGCTGCTGCAACTCAGCTGCGGCTACTCCTGCTCAAATTGCTAGTAGCAGCTAGCCTTCTACTGTTTCTACGGGACCCCATTTAATAGCAGTAAAACGACAACAAAACCAAGTCTAAAATAGCTAAAAATCATATGAATGGAAGGTAGATGTAACCAACTTTGATATGTTCCATTGTATCAATTTCAAAAAATTCATAGATTAAATGCTATGAAAATCACAAAACGCCCATTTTAACACAATTATGAAAATATCATTAAGTGACACTTTTTTGTCAAGGATTTGATCAAGTAAATGAACTCTAACGTGAATGCCATTTGTATCAGATTGTAGATCTCCGAGAACTGATAAATTTGATGTAGGGAACTAATTCATTGGATGTGCAGAACCCAAAACCGTGTCCCTTCAAAGATGGCTAAGTGATGTTAGAAGGCAGAATTCCAGACTTAGCAAAATTTCAATGAAATCCAAAGGTAGTCATTGACATGTGGGCCCATGTACTATTTAGATTAAATAAAATCCTTTTATTTGCCACTTCCTATGACATGTGGGACCCTCTTGTCAGGTTGACCAGTCAACCCCCATTGTTTTGGATAATGTTTTATTTCATAATAGATAAATTCCAAAAAGTTTTAAAATGAATAAAACTTTGAAATTGAATATCTTTTAAACCGTAAGTCAGATTAAAATAATTTATACATGAAAGTTGATCTAAAAAATACAATGAATAAGAATAGTCGTATATCAACCACCCCACTCTCACATACCGAACACGAGACCTTCCCCTCTGGGTCGTCTACCGATAATCACCCGGAGCTGGTCGTTCATCCCCTGATGAATTCCCGCGTCGAGCAAAGCACATTGTACTGCATTACAACACCACCAACACTGCGTTTGCCATGTCATGCTTCTTTGCTATGTTATTGTTGTGTATTTACTGTTTCCCCCCCCCCCCTTTATTCTCCGATAGACCCATGACTGCCGCCAACTACACCGCTGCTTAGTACGACTACGTCATCGACGACCGTACCTCTACTACCCAGCTTCCAAGAAAGCAGTACCCCTTCACCTCCCCCAGAGTATCACCTATCTATCTATATTTATCTGTTGCACAAGGCATTGCTGCTGCTATGTTGCATTCCTATTAATTGCATAGCCTGTCATTGTCGCCCCTTGATGTACCTTCCTTATCCTATAATTCCTAGTATATAAATATAATATTCAGCGGTTAGCCCTGCGCAATGTTAGTCAACTAGGTTTAGTAATCGGGCTGCGATCACTCTGGGAGTGAATGCGGAACACAAACAATTTAAATTGCTGCAACAGGTACGGTACAGAGCAGACGCCCAAGGGAACCTAGAACGGCGAGACTCTACCGAGTCGCTTCAACTTTGACTTATGAGTGGCTGGACTCGTATTTCACTCTCGTCGTCGGCTCGGTAGCGAAGCACCACCGAGGTGATATGAGGATATTCCTCTTTAGTCCATTCCCGCTGATGTCTATGTCGAACAACTTCAAGTGCACCATCGAGGGTGATTCCTCCTGGTTTCACTTGATGTTAGGCACCTGAATCAACTGGTGTCCTTAAAGGTAAGTAGTCGGGTGACCCAACGGTGCCCACGAGAGGTATTGTATCGGGACGGCAGGACAAGTGGATAGCATCGTGGGCCTGGTCCTTGCTCGTTGACCGTGAGATACCAAATCATGAAAGTCGAGCTCCTCCCGGAGCACACACGAGACAAGGTAAGTAGAAGGTTCACCTTGTTGGTAACCGCGTGCTTTGACGGGACGACAGGGAAGGCACCGATGTACTTGTGGTCCTGGCTTCTGTTCGTTGTCCGTTGTGTGACTTAGTCTGGCAATGATAACGGTTGTCCGCGAGATAATCGAATGACTAATGGTTCGGTGGATGACTTGAGAGGCCGCAAAGGCCTGTACGCACTACCTTCATGTGGGATAAGGAGTTATTGGCTCCCCTGCATCGTAGTTTCGTCTGAAAGCTCTTCAGATGTCAGTAGTACCGTGTTCTGATTGTCGGGAAGCGTTATGTCTTCTTTGCTCGAGTTGTGATATTTGCTTTTGCTTTCCCGGCAAGCCTCGGACGGTGCAGGAGCGTGAAGGGTGAGGGTCCTAGATGTCAGAACCCTCTGTTAGGTAATGTGCTAGGATCAAAGTCCTCTTGGATCATGTTAAAAATTTCAAAAGAAATCTTTGAAATCAAATTCAAAAGCAAAATGGGAGAAGGACCCCCCCTAGATGATTTAATTCAAAAGGCCAGATAAAAATCTTCTCCAAAAATTCATGTTAGATTTTTGAAAAGTCTTATAAATGAGTGTGATCACATATCAAGTGATGTGAGACCCACCCCATGCTCATGGATTTTCCAAATATTCAAACAGTGCCTTGGAATTAATCAAAAACCCCTATTTGATTTAAAGTTCAAATTATTTGAATTTTAAAAATGTTCAAAATTTATAAGTGGATATTATATTATTTTGAGAGGCCATATAAAAATTATGAGCATTTAATAAAATGGTTTGCTATTTATTTTAGCTAGCCAAAACAAATGTTAGAAGAGAAAACAGAAAGAAAAAGAAAAAGGAAACTTACCTGGAAGCAGCCCAACTTACCCCCCCGCGGCCCAGCAGCAGCCTAGGCCCACCTCCCTCCTTGGCGTCTTCCTCCCCACGCCCCGAAGCTGCTCGGTGGAATGCATGCATCATGCCACCGCGCAGCCGACGAGCTCCTCGCCACCTCCTGCTTCCCCGCATCCACGTCTTGACACCTGGAGACGTCCTGAAGCGCCCCTTCCCCCTCTTCCCTGCCACTCCCGTGCTCTCCCTCTGCGAAACCCGACGACTACCGAGCGCCGTCGTCGCCATGGCTCCGAGCCCATGCGGCCAGTGAGATCCTCAGGGCAAGACAAGGTGTCCAACATGCTCCCCGACGATGACTACATCCTCTGGCAGAAGGAATCGAGCCCCGGAGCTCTGTAGCCTCCGCCCCTCTCTTCGTATCAGTCGACAGCCGCCGCGCGCCATCGACGAATTCGTCACCGTCAAGGCACCCCCGACGTCGCCGTCGCATCCTTCGCATCCGTGGTGAGCAGGCGCTTAGTTTCCCCCTGTTTCCCCCTTCCATTTCATCCTCTAGATCGATCTGCCATGAGAGCCAAGCAAGGTGGCCGCCAAGGTTGAACCTGCGGTCGCTCCCGTGCTCCCAAGTCCTGCCCAGCACGCGCGTTTGGCTCCTGGAGTTCGTAGCAATCGAACGCAACCCTCCCGGCTTCAAAACGTGCCCTCTAGCTCCACTTCCGACCTCGCCGTTGTTCTTCTTCCGCCGGGGGAGACGCCGCCGTCCCTCTGCACCTCCCCTCGAGCCCCAGGTGCCACCATCCGACGCGGGAGACGACCAGGAACCCATATGTGCCCTTACTTTGGCTCCCCGTGCTCTAAATCGCCATCCCGATGAACTCCGGCGAGCAACAGTGCTGCCGCCGACGACCCCCCCCCCCCCCCCCGCGCGTTTAGCGATAACCCCAGCTTAGTTAACCCGTGGACCCACCCCCAGTGACCATGACATGTGGGCCCAGCCCCCTGGCTAATCCCTGGGTTAAGTTTAAATCAGTTTAAACAGTTTATTTTAAACAACAGTCACTTACAGGTGGGACCCACTGGTCAGAGACCCCCTGATGTCATGCTGACTCAGTGCTGACGCAATAAAAGAATTTCCAGAATAAAAAGAATTCAAGAAATTAAGAAATTCCAGAAAAAGGGCTGAAACTTTGGAAATTCATAGAAAATTCATATCAACTCCAAATTTAACAAATAATATATGAAAAATGATCAGGAGAAAATAAGCTATCCAATTTTCAACCATTTTTTAGTTGAATTTAAAATGTCATCAGTAGCATTTGCTATTTGATTTAAATGGAATTAATTCAAATTCTTTTCAAATGCTTTTGCATTTTGAACCATATCAACATATCACATTATACTTGAACTTCAGAGGCATATCATACACATTTCAAAATGGTTCAACTTGATCAAACAATGTCAATTATAACTTGGCTAAAATGAATTCAAATTTGAGTTTGAATTTGCAATTCAAATTGCAATATACTCCATTTAAATGGAATTGCTTCACACATCAAAGAATATACATCAAGTTTCAACCTTCAACCATGTGATTGTGCATTGTATTTACTTTGCTACCTTGTTTGTTGTTTGTCGAGTAGAGGTGGAACCGGAACAGGAGGCTGCCCCCTTCGTTGAAGAGCCCGAACCCGAACCTCGTCAGCAAGGCAAGCAAACCCCCTTTGATCATGTCGATAAAATACCACTTCCCTCTCATGTCTCGCTTATGCATTGTTTAGGAGATCACCTTGTATCGATTCTTACACATAGTTGAACCCATATCCGATGCATGACCTATCATCTTGTCACAGTAGTAAGAAAACCACAATCCTAGCTGACATAGAAGTTGACTGATATCATGTGGCCACTGCAACTGTTACTGCTTATTGCATGCTTAGTGGTACAATGAGGTTGCTTTTGATGTGAGTCGGGATGATGGTGAACATGGTGTTGATGAAAGTGAAATGTGTTGGTGAATCTACCCTAATACAAGGTGAACGATGAGAGGCTGTGTAGGAGTACACGTTGGGTTGTCTCGTTGAACACCGCCTTAAGTCCGAGTTCTTGTGTGGTGATCCAAGAAGAAGAGTACAACCACACATTGGGCTCACTGACCCCTCTCATCCTAGTACCTCACCCCGTTCGAACCCCAAGAGTCGCAGTAGTTCGGAGTTCTGGTTGGGCTGTGGCACGGTCTGCGAAGTGGATGAACGGCTTTTCAAGACCGTCTTGGGACCCTGCACACATCGTTTGAGGCTGTACTGGAACCTTGGCCGGACTTCCATATGGATCCAACTCAGATAGGCGACTCTCTGGACTAGAACGGAGCTGTGGGCGAAGTGTTGTGGTGAACATCCTTGCCTACACCCCTTGAATGGTGTCGAGGCCAAAGGGGTAACTGATGATCATGTGTGTGTAGTAGTACACCCCTGCAGGGTTAACGAAACTATTCGAATAGCCGCGTCCGCGGTTAAGGACTGCTTGGAAAGCTTAGCTTGATTATTAGACAACTTGAACTGGATACTTCTAAAATACACCAAGATAAGTGTGAGTGTTATGGCGTGCTTTCTCGTGGGAAAGTCGAGGAAGGCACCATAGTGGTGTAATTGGTTGGAGATTGTAGTGGACTCGTGTACGCTTCTTACCTCAAGTCTGGTACTCGTAGTTCAGGACTAGCCAAGTCGAAGCTGGCACTTCTGCAAGTGAAACCCAACCTCCCTTTATCTTGATACATGTGCATGAGTAGTATAGTTCCTACGTAAGTCTTGCGGAGTACGACTTTGTACTCACGTTTGCTTATTCTATGTTTTAGATGAACCCACCTACCTGATGGTGGATTCTACCCGAAGCTCGAAGATGGAAGACTCAGACCAAGACCAAGCTAGTGTAATCCCAGTCAGACGACTGGTTCCCTCGTGGAGGGCTTGTTTTTAGATAAGGCTTCTCTAAGCCATTTGTTAAACTTGTCTGTACTCAGACCTAGTTTTCTTCCGCATGCTTGTTGTAATGTTGAATCACAGACTTGTGATCTCTGTGTGCACTCTGTAAGAGTTATTAATAAAGATGTATACATTGTAGAGAATTTCAATGATACCTGCTATTCATACTAGACATGTGTGTTGCGTGTATGTTTATAACATGCATGTCTTAGTATGGGTTTTCGAGACCTTAGTTGTGATCTGGCTGGCGGTCTTTTATACACCAAGTGGCCCTTAGATGTGCGCAGCTTGGGGCATCGCGATGCGATTTCTCGTGACTCCGTCACGGGCACACTTTGATGTATGATCGAGCCCGCCCTAGACCCCGACTAAGTGATCGGGCTGGAGTAAGTCTATGTAAGAGTTATGAGATAGTCGATAGTATGGTTGACGCGACTTGTCTGTGAATATGGGAGTTCATCACCATATCATTTAGACTCGTGTGCGGACGATGAGGACTCATCTCAGTTGATCATCCGGCCTGGATGGGATGCCCCTCACGTACGATGCTTTCCGAGAACGTTCTGTGCTCTCCATATGACTATGTCGTAGCGGGACATGCATACGCTAACCCCGGGTCCCGACACTAGACCCCTGAGCGCATAAGATTTAGTCTGGCAGATGGCCTTTCTGCTAAGCCTAGGATGGGTTGCGGTGTGTCGGATAGCCTCTGTGGGGCATTCCCTAACAAGGTGTACGCCACCCTTCAGATCCGAGCGTGCCTGATTAATAGTAGTGCACCCCTGTAGGGAGTTTACTCTATTCGAATAGCCGTGTCCACGGTAACATGACGCTTTATGCTGAAGGCAGATCCACGGTAACTTGTTGTGTGGTTGTAGCCCACATCGATACCACCCAGTTGTGATATCTATGGTATTAGGATATTTTTCTCTGCACCTTTACTCTGGGACTCTGATCTCTCTTCTCATTCGGGTTACAGATTTTGCTAACACACTAACTCTAGGTTCTCGTGACAACTACCTCCCAGAGAGCCCTTCATTCCAGATGGTCGCCTGATTCACCAAAAGATTCCGAAGATACTCTTCGATAAATTTCTGGGACCTTATGTGTTCATCGCCTTTGTAAACCACTACATTTGATATGTCCGTATGGATAATTACATACACCTTCCATTCATATGTTCAATCCCAGATACTCTTGTGTGTACAGGATACCCCATAATATTCTCTGTTGTTTTGAAAATCGTTTGTTCCTACTGCCTTGCAGCTTCATTTCACCCTACAAATAACTCCTCACAATTATGGAGGATCCATTCATCGTCAGTGGTTCCTGTGATTCCAAAAATACTTTGAAATACTATTTGATCTCACGACAATCCTCGGCAGACTACTGCTTTGGAGATTCTTTATACCCGCTTGCACTATGATTAATCGTGTTTGTCTTGTAGTTTTCGATGACCTCCCTTAGCATTGCCATTTTGATCTGTTGAATCATCGTGTGTGCTATTGCACGCAATTATTAGTTAATTCCTATGAATTCATTCTTCCGGCTCAGACGTCATTCCAGACATTAGCGGGATCTCGGTAAATAAAAACTTGATTGATTATCCGTCCAGTTCCATTCAGCTTACTCATCTTCTGATCGGAGCTTTTTCTTTTGATACCTCATTCGATAAATCATAATTCCTTTGGATTCAATTATTGAACTATTCAGATGCTTCTATCTACGATGTCGTTGCAATCTTTCTTCTTATGGTTGAGTACCGATAGTCATACCAGACTCTCTGTACGCCACCTGACCTTTTATTGGATTACTACCTGTTGTTCCCTTGTGTCCTAAGTCCTACATGAATTTCCCCTGATACAAGATGCCTCCGGCTAATGGTATCTTCTACTACGTTTCGTAAGACTTCTGCTTTCGAACTTTCATTCCTCGCTTCTACTGTTCGTTGTATAGATGCGTAAGTGTGCTCTAATGGGTTGTATCTATTCTTCTGCCATCTATGTGAACCTAGAAACTTCTATGGGTCACAATCTACTGCTGTTACGACAGATGAAATTCCAACACGACAACATCATTTGAACCAAGAAGCGAATGAAAGGTTGTGCATTGAAGAAGCGGGAGTCGACCCTGAACCTTTGTGTTCATGCCCGTGGATACGATGGGTAGCTTAATATGGAAGCTTCTTGTAAAAAAACTTATCCCCATGGGATAAATTTATTTTACGTCAATGATCTTCCGTTCTACCTTCGAGTATTACCCCTATGGTATATCGACGATATTTTACCATTGCACCACCTCTTATGAATTCTTGCTGGTGCGATACTTCTCATCGATCTTTCCATTCCACAGGATCTGGGTTGTCGTCAACTGGGAGCACCGATTACTTTTACTTCACCATTCCTTTTTCTTGTTGTCGCCACTGTTCGATTGTATCCTCTTGGAACCTATCGACATTATGTGTCGTGGTCATCATCGACATCTTGGCTTCTTCCAAGTGTTAATTGAATTCTTGGTGAGAAATACCATCTTTACCCCCTTGATAATTTGGGTTGTCCTTGATAACATTGTTGCCCTTCCTTGGGAAGGATATACACCTAGTACTGGTGTATAATGACATTTTCCTTTTCATTGGTCTGTTTAAATTTCCTTGTGATGGACCTTATCTGTGTAGTGATAATTCCCTGCTGATGTTAACACTTCGGTGTACCCCTCTGTCAGTATAACTTGTTACTATTGTGGATGGCATTTTAGTAACCAGCGATGGACGAGAACTTTGCTAATTGGTTCGCCTCATCTTAACGAGCAGAAAAATGGTTCTCTTTGTCCACTGCTCCTGGTACCGATGTTGTTGCCGACATAACTGACAAGCTATTCTCTGACAATCCTTGCATCATAATCGCGTAATATGCCACCACTCTAAGCCACAGTTCCACAGGATAGAAACCGGAATCTTTTGTACGTTCACGTTCCCAAGGTTATTCTTCGTGCTTGACATCGTATGCAATTCACGAGTCACCTACCTTGTGATATTCAGTACGATATCAGACTCAATGCTTATGCTTGGTGCTCTGGACCCCTTTTCATCATCCGTCATCGGCATCAAATGCATGCCTATCCGCTTAAAAATTCTCATGGGTTCTTTTGTTCTCTAGATGTATTTCCCCGAGTGTAAACTCGGAAGGTACTTTGTACCCCATTCCCTTGGACAGCCTCGGTTGATTAACCTGGTACCGATCTGACCCCCCTAAGTATCCCCCTCCTACCCTATCCGCAAGTGCGATGATTCCCCCGAAGGAAGGATGACCACTCATCGAGATGCACTGATGCAGAGAAATGAAGACAACAACATTAAGGATCAACTCCTTCCATAAGGACAACAAGCACCAGAAGAATCGTTAGAATGCGAAACGGAAAGTTTTCCCCATATACTACCTTAAATTCTCGGGACGAGAATTATTTGTAACGGTGGAGATTTGTAACACCCGGGTGTCACGGTACAGTAATCACCTTGTTAAATGCCATGTCATCATGATTAGGCTTGTCATAAATACCCTTGATTATGTCAAGTTCAAATTCAAGCCCAGATAAATATTCAAAACAAAGCTGGAAAATAAAATTAGACTAAAAATTGTGGAAACAATTTTATAAAATGCATAATAATCAGTAGATCATAAGAATATGTTTATGGGAGTTTATTAAGCTATAAATTAATTCAAACACTTCGAAACAGCAGCCAAAAGTCACATTTAATCTACTGCATATTCAAAAGGGAAACCAAATGAATTTATGTAATGCCCAAACTTTTTGTGGCATCTCTCTAAAGTTCAACACAAATGTGGGAACAAGTTTCACCTTTGAAAAAAATCAATGGGTGGCAAAACAAAATACAAACAAAAAATAAAAGAAAGAAAAGAAAACCTAAAAAAGCGAAAGATCTATCCTACGCCTAGGGAAATTTCCCTCCCCCTCCCCATCGGGCCCGGCCCACCTGGCCTCACTTGTCTTCTCCCGTGTTCACCCCCTGTCGTGGTGCGCATCCCCCGGCCGGCCACGCCGTGGCGGCCATCCACGGCTAGCCGGCGGGGATAAAGCCCCGAGATCCCCGTGAGATTTAGGAACCCTAGCCGTCGCGCCCTACCTCTCCCTCGCGCTCTGCCTCCTCCCCGCTCAGGTACCGCTGCGGGCGCCGTCGCCGCGCCGCCATGCACGTCGCGTCCAATGGCCACGTCATCCTGCGCCAGCCTGTCCAGAAGTTTCCCCGGCCTCCTCCTCGTCTCCCTGCGCAACACATCATCGTCTGAGGCCACTACAACGCGCAATACTGCTGCCCCCTTCCATCGGTCGACGAGCTTCGACGATCGATTTCGGCCACCCACATCCTCCCCCGAGCCCGCTGCCAATCTCTACGCACTCACGGTGAACACCTTAGCAGCCGCGAGCTGGCCATCACCTCCCGCTATGTCCGTAGCCGTCGTCCCCGTCGTAACCGAGCTCACCATTGCCATTGATGGTCGTATACTCGCTCATGTGTCGCTGTTGTGTGCGTGCTCGCCGCTCTGTACCTCCACGTAACGCACGCTCCCGCCAAGAACCGCTCGGTCTAATGGCTCCCACCGCCGCCGCCGTGGAGTTATGGCCGCACCGCTGAGCCCCATACTCCGGCCGCGCCCAGCCAATGCGCCTCCTGCGCGCGTGCGCGCGTCCGCACCGCCGCGCCTCGCCTTGCCTCTACCAGCTGCATCGTCGCCGCGCCTGCCCCACGCACGCACGCCTGCGTACTGCTGCTGCAACTCAGCTGCGGCTGCTCCTGCTAAAATTGCTAGCAGCAGCAGTACGCCATTTGACAGCAGTAAAACAACAAAAAAAGCATGTCTAAACTAGCTAAAAATGGTATGAATGAAAAGTATAACCAACTTTTTTTGTTCCATTGTATCAATTTCAGAAAAGGCATAGATTAAATGCTATGAAAATCACAAAACGCCCATTTTAACATATTCTGAAAATATCATTAAGTGACATTTTTCCGTCAAAGATTTGATAAAGTAAATGAACTCTAACGTGAATGTCATTCGTACTAGATTTTAGATATCAGAGAACTGATAAATATTGATGTAGGGCACTAATTCATTGGATGTGTAGAACCCAAAACCGTGGCCCTTCAAAGATGGTGATATTAGAAGGCAAGATTCCAAACTTAGCAAAATTTCTATGAAATACAAAGTTAGTCATTGACATGTGGGCCCATGTACTATTCAGATTAAATAAAATCCTTTTATTTTCCATTACCTATGACATATGGGACCCTCTTGTGAGGATGACCATTCAACCCCCACTATTTTGGATGACCAATAAAATCCAAAGTCCAGAAATGTTTTAAAATGAATAAAACATTGAAATTGAATATCTTTTAAATCGTATGTCAGATTAAAATAATTTATACATGAAAGTTCATTAGAAAAAAAAAATGAACAAGAATAAGCTATCCATATATCAAACACCCCCTCTAACATACCGAACACGAGACCTTCCCCCTCCGGGTCGTTTGCCGATAATCACCCGGAGCTAGCAGTTCATCCCCGGTTGAATTCCCGCTCCGAGCAAAGCACAATGTACTGCATTAGAACACCATCAACACCGCGTTTTCCATGTCATGCTTCTTTGCTATGTTATTGCTGTGTATTTATTGTTTCTCGCCCCCCTTTATTCTCCGGTAGACCCCGCGACTGTTGCCGACTACACCACTGTTTAGTACGACTACGTCGTCGACGACGGTACCCCTACTGCCGAGATTCCAGGCAAGCAGTGCCCCTTCACCTCTCCCAGATATAACCTATCTATCTATCTATCTATCTATATTTATCTGTTGCACTAGGCATTGTTGCTTCTACGTTGCATTCCTATTCATTGAATAGCCTGTCATTGTAGCCCCTTGATGTACATTCCTTATCCTATGATGCCTAGTATATAAATATAATATTCAGCAGTTAGCCCTGCGCAATGTTAGTCAACTAAGTTTAGTAATCGGGTCGTGATCACTCTGGGGAGTGAAGGCGGAACACAAACAATTTAAATTGCTGAATAGCTAAGGTATAGAGCAGACGCCCAAGGGATCCTACAACGGCGAGACTCTCCCGAGTCACTTCAAGTTTGACTTACGAGTGGATGGACTCGTATTTCACTCTCATCGTCGGCTCGGTAGAGAAGAACCACCGGGGTGATACGAGGATATTCCTCTTTATTTCATTCCCCGTTGATGTCTCTGTCGAACCACTTCAAGTGTACCATAGAGGGTGATTCTTCCTGGTTTCACTTGATGGTAGGCACATGAATAACCTGGTGTCCTTAAAAGTAAGTAGTCGGGTGACCCAACAGCTCCCGCGAGAGGTATTATATCGGGACGACAAGACAGGCGGATACCATCGTGGGCCTGGTCCTTGCTCGTTGGTCGTGAGATACCAAATCACGAAAGTCGAGCTCCTCCAGGAGCACACGCGAGACAATGTAAGGAGACGGTTCACCTTGTTGGTAACCGCTTGCTTTGACTGGACGACATGGTAGGCACCGATGTACTGGTGTTCCTAGCTGTTGTTTGTTGTCCGTTGTGTGAATTAGTCGGGGAACAATAAATGTTGTCCGCGATATAATAAAATGACTAATGGTTCGGTGGATGACTTGAGAGGCCACAAAGGCCTGTACACACTACCTTTAGGTGGGAAAAGGAGTTATGGGCTCTCCTGCGTCGTACTTTCGTCTGAAAGCTCTTCAGACGTCAGCACTACCGCGGTCTGATTGCCGGGAAGCGGTGTTTCTTATTTGCTCGAGCTGTGCTATCTTATTTTGCTTTCGTGGGCAGCCTCGCACCGTGCAGGAGCGTGAAGGGTGAGGGTCCTAGACACCTGAGCTCCTAGGAATTAGTCCGGCGGATGGCCTCTCTGCTGATCCTAGGATGGGCTGCGGCGTGTCGGATAATCTCGGTGGGGCATTCCCTAACAAGGTGTACGCCACCCTAAATATCTGAGCGTGCAAGATTAACAGTAGTGCACACCTGCAGGGAGTTTAATCTATTCGAATAGCCGTGTCCACGGTAACAGGATGCTTTATGCTGAAGTTAGATCTTACTACTACAAACCACTACATTACTAAATTGTTGGTTCCGTCTTTTCTCCCTCACAGGGAAGTCAAGGAAGTGATCTCGGAGGCATTGATAATTATTATAACTTACTATTATTCAATGCTGCAACAACTTCTGCTGCATTGTTACTTTCCTTATGCTTTATGTATAACTGTTGGCTATCCTCTTCTTGTGCTGCAAGAATCGTCGAAAGATGCTAGTCTTCGATAGGCCTAGCTTATTCCCCCTTATCCTGGTATTTCTGTCTTGCAGTCCACTACACAGCCCCCTTCCATTTTGATACAAATGCATAAATTCTTAGTAGCCTGGGTTTAAGTCTCGTTGAGTATGCTAGATACTCACCCTTACTTTATTTCCCCCCTTTTGTTTTATATACCCGGATTGCTGCAACCCGACGCTGGCGCCCAGGAGCAGGAGTACCCCAGTGGAGCCTACTATAATGTCGACTTACCCGTTGACCAGGAGTAGTTTGGAGGTTCCCAGTTAGGAGGCCTCGCCTTTTCGATCGTTTTTGATATTTGTGCTAGCCTTCTTAAGGCAACCATGTTATTCGTGTCTGTACTCAGATACTATTGCTTCCGCTATCTTTGTGCTCTCGACATGTTGTATTCGAGCCCTCGTGGCCCTGGGTTTTATTATACAGCTTGTATTATTTTATTTGTAGAGTTGTGATGTGATATCTTACCGTGAATCCGTTATATTGATCGTGTACCTTGTGTGTATGATTACTGTACATGATCGTAAATCAGGGGCGTCACAATCAGGTAGTAAATAATTTTTTAGGGGTAGCTATGCAACTCAAATAAAAGAGCACGGTACATATGGTAGCTTCGCAGTTGTAAATAGTAGTTGTCAAAAAAATCCAATCAAAGAGATGATCTGGTAATTTTGAAGAATGTTTTGCAATGGAGCAAATAGATTCTGTCTTTTGGACAACATGTCACAACTTTTGATACACTTGCCACTGGAGGCTAAAACCTGGCACAAAGCTTAGAAATAAAGATACAATTATGTTGCTATAGTAGTAAAAACATCAAGACAACCAAAACTGAAAGTAAAAACATTTTGGATTGCCTCCCAATAAGCGCTTTCTTTTATGCCTTTGAGCTAGCCATGAAAATTATAAAAGATTCTGTCACAAGAATAAGAATTTGAAGCAAAAGAGAGAATCAAGAAGAAAATATGAAACACATTTAAGCCTAACCCACTTTATCTTCCTAGGAATCTTGTAAGCAAATAAATCATGAAAACACAAAGTAACAAGCTGATGTGCGAGGTAATGATAGTGATTTCTCGCCCTTCGTTGGTAAACCCCAAGTGGAAGGCGTGATGTAGCATAACAGCAAATTTCCCTCAGTAAAGATACCAAGGTTTGTCTCCAGTAGGACTCCAGAGATGATAAGTAGGTGTCAGCGGCGCAACTGACGCGGACCTGCACACAGACACAAATAACTTTGTTCCCAACGAAGTTCAGAGAGGTTTTCAATCTCTCCGGTCTTGTTGTTCACAAAGGATCAAACGCAAGGGATAATGATAGCAACTGAAAGTAAAAGAAGAAAAGTAAATGAGCGTGTAAACAGTAAGGAGGATATGGACCGGGATACGTGATGTTCACTACTGATTTCTCTCTCCCAAAAGATGATAAAACTGCTATGCGAGGTGAACAAATTACAGAAGGGCAATTGACAGGATTATGAACGCACCGCAATGCTAACTATTCTACAAAAGAAAGGAAGAGGCTCAAAAGCATGGGAAGTACGCCAAAATAAGTAGACCGAAATCCAACTGCATCTACTACTAATCATCCACATTGAGATATCTATCCAGAACATCTCGCTGGTATTAAGTTGCGAGCCCCACCCAAAGTGTAAACCCAAAGCAACAGACAACTGCATTAAAAAGCACTTCGCGTAAAGTAAACAATCCTTGCAACCGCGGTTACAAGCACCGTTTTTTCCCCTTGTGGCAACAGCACATCCCCTAGACTCATGTTTCTGTCACTCAAGCGTGTCATCGGGGGGCATGAACCCACAATCGAGCAAAACGTTCCCTCTTGGGGTTACTACCTACTACTTAGCCAAAGCAATAAACAGCAACAAAGAACATGCAAGAATTACTTAGGAACAAAAATATAAGAGATAAGAACCAAATACATTACTCAATCACAATCTGAACATAATCTCATAATCCATTAGATCCCATCAAACTCATCATAGCAACAACAGAAAGATTACAAAAGTGCCTCGATCATGTAGGGCAGCTCACGAGGTCTAAACCATGAAGAACAAAGAGGGGTGGAGAACATCACATAGCTACTGATCACGGACCCATGGTCCTAGGAAAACTACACACGAGACATCCGGGAAGCATCCATGGTGGAGAGGAGACTCCCGGAGGTCAACCCTCCCTCCGGCAGGGTGCCGGGAAGAGGTCTTCTGGTGCTCCCGATCTCGGAAGCGCTGCGGCGGCGGAACAGAGGCAAGATCGCAAAAAAGGGTTCTGTCCTCGAGGGTTTCATGTCACGGGGAATATATAGGCGAAGGGGGGCAGCCAGAGGTGGACAAGGGGCCCCAGGCGCCCCCCTGGCGTGACCCAGGGGGTGGCCGTGCCGGGTGGCCGCCTGGGCCACCCCTGGCTCCCCTCTTGCCCCACTCGGGCTCTTCGCGAAGCTTCCTGTACGCTGATTTTTCCTATATTTTTGCCGGAATTTTTCTGGCACTTTTTATATGGGGGAAAACGGATATAGAAAAACAGGAGAAAATAGGAACTGGCACTGTGGTGCACTGAGTTAATAGGTTAGTCCAAATATGATCAAAAGTGTATGAAAGTGTATCTAGATCATAGCAATATCACAAAAAACATGCATGGAGCAAGCAGAAATTATAGATACGTTTTCGACGTATCAACATCCCCAAGCTTAATTCCTGCTCGTCCTCAAGTAGGTAATTGATAACGGCATCATTTCTATGGTGACATGCTAGCAACCATATAAGAACTTTGAAAAGTAAAGCAATCAAGGTTAGAGATTCAATCCAAGTCATAACATGCAAGAGTCTATATTAGTATTGAAACAAGTAACAAAAGAACATTAGGTGCAAGAGCTCTCGCTGTCCGTGACACGAATGTCTCCAAATGGTGTTTGCGTGCAAGAAGGGGGATAGGGAATACGAGAAAAACATTTATTTGTTGAGAACTCAATCTACTAAAGTTTCACACTTGGTCTTTTTCTGGAATCTTATCTTGACTCGTCCCCAGACCACTAGCCAGGTACAAGTCAATTTGATCCATTCCTTTTTCAATATTTTGAGCACTCATGCAATGGATGAGCATAAGCACGAGAGTTGACACTTTGGATGGCAAAGAGAGAAATAGTGTGGAGGACAAAGACAAAAAGGGTGAGAAAGTCTCACATCAATGAGGACAATCATAGGCAAGAGATGCCAAATGATAGATATGATGTGAGGAGTAGGGATTGCCATCCAATGGATGCACATACGAGCTAGGAAGCTCTCCAATGGAACTAGTGGGGGTGCATCTAACTTGCTCGCTCATGAAGACCTAAAGCTCGTTTGAGGAGGCTCATCCTTGGAATATGCAAGCCAAGTTCTATAGTGTGAAGGTCCCCACATAGCTATATGCATAATGATCATCTCTATGGAGTACAAGGATATAAAGGGAGTACTAGTGTGGATCTCTCAAAAGGATAGTAGTGTTGCCCCTTTCTCTCTTTTTATTTCTTTTTCTCATTTTTCTATTTTTTTGTATTTTTGTGTGGCCTCAATGGCTCTTTGTATTTAACTCTCATTTGTCCTCTTTGGGATCTTTTATTGTGTCCACTTTGGGATCTTTTCCTCACTTAAGGGAAACACTCTATTTTACAAGAAGGTAAAGGAGATCTTTCACACTTTACAAGGTACTCAAAATCATAAAGAAGATGTAACTATCATGATGTATGCAATGTATGTTGCTGCCAGTGTAGCAGGAACATGTATGACATGAAGATCAAGTCATGAAGAGGTGGATGTTGCATGGAAATATATCTCGGAAAGGCTATGGAAATGCCTTGATAGGTAGGTATGGTGGCTGTTTTGAGGAAATATATAAGGAGGTTTATGATGACAGAGCGTATCATGCCAAGGGTTTGGATGTACCGGCGAAGGTGGACACCAACTCTCAGAGTGAGAAGAAGGCAATGCACGGCACGGGAGAGGCTAGCAAAATATGGGAAGGTGGAAGTGTCAACTTTCAATACTTACATTAGTCCGGAGAACTCATGCACTTATTATCAGTAACTCTCAATCTAATAAGGAGGTTCACAAAGAGACAAGTACCCCGAGGAGGAGTGTATGGGGGTTTGGTTATCCTTGCGCATGCTCGACTCATGGTATGTGAGTGTACTCTAATATTCGATCCCTCCAAAGATTAGTGATCCATCTAGTAGCTAGAGTTCTCAACTAGTTTTGTAGGTTTTGAAAATACACATGGATTGCCCAAAATACGACACCTATCACTAATAGGCTAGAGCTCTTGACACCAAAAGTTCAAACATTACTCACATCAAAACTTCAAAACTATTGCAAGTTACTACTAGAATTAAATAGCAACCTCAATTACCTACTTCCAAGACAAAACACAACTCAGTGCAACAACCAACCCTCTTTAACAAGATAAACATGAAAACTAAAAAGAGTTCCACCAACAGACTAAACAAAAGCCAAGGCTCTTGCTAAAGACAAACTAAGACTAAAACTAAACATGGCAGGAGCTATGAAAAGATAAAGAACACACAACAACAAATAGATAAGCAGGAAAAATCCTATGATGTGTTCTAGATTTTGAAAGTGGAGCGTGTTTCTCTCCCACATAAAGTAAGACGGGGTCTAACTTGTTATGAAATGCAAGCAAAACTAAAGAAAACTAAAAATAAAACCTAAGAGCGAGACGCTCCAAGCATAGCACATAACGCATGAAGTGATAAAAATATGGTGACACGAAGGACGAACTGATGATTGTTGATGGAGAAGGGGATGCACAGGGGCATCCCCAATCTTAGACGCTTGAGTCTCCTTGAATATTTATTGGGGATGCATGGAGGCATCCCCAAGCTTGAGCGATTTACACTCCTGGATCTTCTTTCATCATCTTCCATCGCACACTTGAAAACTCCCTTTATACATAACTCATCATAAGCTGATTAGAGAGGTTAGTACCCTTAATAAAATAGTTTTTCCCCACTGGATATAAATATATTCTTGAAGAGCTACTGTTTCTCAAGAGTACCAAAAAGTTTTTGCAAAGAAAAAGCAAGCTTAAGGTTCGCGAAAGTTTGGAGAGACAAAACGTGACAGAATCTGTGAAAAATGGAACAACAGGTAGTAAAGAATTTTTGAGAGGCACTTCTTCAACTCAAATCAAAAAACTCAGAACATACGAAAGTTTCACAATTGTATAGACCACGCTGTAAAAAAATTCAGATCAAAAAGATGATCTGGTGATTTGATTCGAATTTTTCTGTCAAGGGACAGAATCTGTTTTCTGGACAGCATGTCACAACTTTTGCTTCCCTTATCATAAGAGGCTATAACTTGGCACAAAGATGAAAAATAAAGATACAATGATGTTGCTACAGTAGTAACTAAAATCAAGACACAACAAAAGCAAAAATAAAAACCTAAATTCGTTGCGGGCTGCCTCCCGAAAGCGCTTTCTTTTATGCCTTTAAGCTAGGCATGATGCAAAAGAAGAATCAAGGGTCTCCAAGATCAGAATCATAAAAACCTTCAAATTGATTTTCAATAAGCTCATTCTTATTCTTCCTAGGAAAGAGATACTTACCTTTCGCCATACCGCGTAAGCGTATGTGCCCGTTACCAATACCAATGAAGCCTTTCATAGCACGGAGGAAGTCTCTTCCGAGCACAATGTTACTTTGGTTTGGCTCCATGATGAAGAAATCCATTGGTGCAGTCCTATGAAGGAATGCAACTTGGACTTCTTTTATCTTTCCTTTAATCTCTGAAATATCTCCATTAGAATGTTCATGATAAGATGATAATTTATCCATATCTAGCTTCAAAGAAGCATAAATTATTTTTGGCATAGTAGAAACTGTGGATCAAATATCACAAAGAGCAAGGAAGTCTTGGTTAGAGATGCTAATCCTAACAAAGGGCTCCCAATCATCATCTATCTCCAACATTTCTTTCTTGTTGGACTTAAGTTCCTCTACTTTCCCCAAGTCTAGAGCATCCAATATTTTTTCAATAGTTGCAAGTCTATCTATGACAGTATCAATACTACGATCATAAAAAAAATAACTAGATAGACTATGCAAAATATCAAGATCCCTAACTTCATCACACTCTAGAAAATCTCCTTCAGCTATAATATCAAGAGAGTGTTTACACCATTTAAAAAGACCATGGTAAAAATTTCTAAGCAGAATTTTTATAGGTATCCAAGGAATAAGTCTTTTATGTGCTTCAGAGATTCTGTCCCATGTCTTCTTCATATTTTCTCCATCTCTTTGACGGTAATCGAGAACTTCCGATTCCCGCAAAGCACCTAGCCCTAACATGTTCATCTAAACAAGGAGGACTACTAACAGCAAGATAAACAATTTTCTTTTTGTGATTTTTGATATAAGACACAAAGATAAAAACTGAAAGGTAAACTAACAAGACTAAAAAACAAAGGTAAGGGTAGTGTGCAACTCCCCTATCTTAGCACTCGGAGTCCCCGGCAACGGCGCCAGAAATTTGGCTTGATGTGCGAGGTAGTGATAGCGATTTCTCGCCCTTTGTTGGTAAACCCCAAGTGGAAGGCGTGATGTAGCACAGCATCAAATTTCCCTCAGTAAAGATACCAAGGTTTGTCTCCAGTAGGACTCCAGAGATGATAAGTAGGTGTCAGTGGCGCAACTGACGCGGACCTGCACACAGACACAAATAAATTTGTTCCCAACAAAGTTCAGAGAGGTTATCAATCTCTCCGGTCTTGTTGTTCACAAAGGATCAAACGCAAGGGATAATGATAGCAACTGAAAGTAAAAGCAGAAAAGTAAATGAGCGTGTAAAAAGTAATGAGGATATGGACCGGGATACGTGATGTTCACTAGTGATGTCTCTCTCCCAAAAGACGATAAAACTGCTATGCGAGGTGAAAAAATTATAGAAGGGAAAATGACAGGATTATGAACGCACCACAATGCTAACTATGCTACAAAAGAAGGGAAGAGGCTCAAAAGCATGGGCAGTACACCAAAATAAGTAGACCGAAATCCAACTGCATCTACTTCTAATCATCCACCTTGAGATATCTATCCAGAACATCTCGCTGGTATTAAGTTGCGAGCCCCACCCAAAGTGTAAACACAAAGCAACAGACAACTGCATTAAAAAGCACTTTGCGTAAAGTAAACAATCCTTGCAACCGCGGTTACAAGCACCGTTGTTTTGCCCCTTGTGGCAACAGCACATCCCCTAGACTCATGTTTCTGTCACTCAAGCGTGTCAACGGGGGGCATGAACCCACAATCGAGCAAAACGTTCCCTCTTGGGGTTACTACCTACTACTTGGCCAAAGCAATAAACAACAATGGAGAACATGCAATAATTACTTAGGAGCAAAAATATAAGTGATAAGAACAAAATATATTACTCAATCACAATCTGAACATAATCTCATAATCCATCAGATCCCATCAAACTCATCATAGCAACAGCAGAAAGATTACAAAAGTTCCTCAATCATGTAGGGTAGCTCACGAGGTCTAAACCATGAAGAACAAAGAGGGGAGGAGAAAATCACATAGCTACTGATCACGGACCCATGGTCCAAGGAAAACTACTCACGAGACATCCGGGAAGCATCCATGGTGGAGAGGAGACTCCCGGAGGTCAACCCTCCCTCCGGCAGGGTGCCTGGAAGTGGTCTTCTGGTGCTCCCGATCTCGGAAGCGCGGCGGCGGCGGACCAGAGGCGAGATCGCGAAAGAGGGTTCTGTCCTCGAGGGTTTCACGTCACGGGGAATATATAGGCGAAGGGGGGCAGCCAGAGGTGGACCAGGGGCCCCAGGCGCCCCCCTGGCGCGGCCCAGGGGGTGGCCGCGCCGGATGGCCGCCTGGGCCACCCCTGTCTCCCCTATGGCCCCACTCAGACTCTTCGCGAAGCTTCCTGTACGTTTATTTTTCCTATATTTTTCCCGGAATTTTTCTGGCACTTTTTATATGGGGGAAAATGGAAATAGAAAAACAGCAGAAAACAGGAACTGGCACTGTGGTGCACTGAGTTAATAGATTAGTCCAAATATGATCAAAATTGTATGAAATTGTATCTAGATCATAGCAATATCACACAAAACATGCATGGAGCAAGCAGAAATTATAGATACGTTTTGGACGTATCACAAGCATAGGAAGGTCAAGGAAGAACAACTTCAAGTCTTTCATCATGAAGAGAGGTGTTTTTGCAACATGAATGTTTCTACAACCAAGCTTTCCCCTTTGAAAGTAATTTTCAGTAGTATCATGAACAACATCAAGAATATAATAATCACATAGAGCATGTTGTTCATGACCTATAGAGACATCTATATTATTTCAATGCAATCACTAGGATCATAAGATAAATGCATCCCGTCACATTGAGCCTTAATAAGAGCATAATTCTCCGGAATATGAGTTTGAGATATCAAAAGGATAATAGGACAATCAAGTGTGGGTGAAATAGCAACAATTTAATGCTTAACATAAGGAATTATAGCAAGTTCATGTTCGTAAGCATCATTCATAGTGGCATCCTGGCCAAAAAAACAGCAAGTATCAAGTTCTTCAGAAAGGGATATTTCAAGTGAGCCCTCGGAATCATAGTATTCCTCATCAAAGCAATCATTAGCCTATATTAGGGCAGCAAGAATTTTGTTTTTATAATCCTCAATATATTCATGGCAAACATAATTCTCAAAGAAATATTGAAGCACTGCAAAATTTTTAGACTTGTGAATAGTATTGTAATACTTTTTAATCAAAGAAGTGATCTCATAAGCACCCTTAAAAGCAACAAATTCTTCAATGTTTTCAACATCAGAGTAATCATAAACACCTTTAGCATAAGAAGATAAGATCTCATTTTCATTAAACTCACATTGGAAAGTAAGGTGCTTACAATCTATATTAGAACAGCAAGTAAAATCATAAATGTGGCATAAACACACAGCATAGCAATAAGAAGTTTTGTATTTGATCCCATAAGTGTTTCCCTTCTAGAGATAAGGAGTGTCGCATATAATGAGCATTCTCGTCCAATGATTTTCCCTCAACCAAGTCGGTTGGGTTTTTAGCACGAGCACAAATAGATCGGAGACGATCCAAGTGAAAAGCGTCGATCCTACCATATTTGGGTGCTTCCACACCCATGGTAACGATAGCATAAGTAGGTAGAGAAAGACAAACACAAAATGTAGCAACTATTTTTTTTCGGTTTTCATATAAGACACAGAAGCAAAAGAAAAAGCTGAAAAGTAAACAAGACTAAAAAGCAAAGATAAATTGTAGTGTGCAACTCCCCTATCTTGTAGACTGGAGACACCGACAACGGCGCTAGAAATTGAGCTTGATGGGTGTAGATAACGCCTCCTCGTTGATGATGCGAGAGTTGACTTCTCACCCATTGTTGGTTACCCCAAGTGCAAGGTTGAGATGTATCCTAGAAGAAAGTTTCCCTTGGAAAAGATACCAAGGTTTGAGTCGACCAGTTGGACTCCGAATTCTTCAAGTAGGTGGCAAGGAAACAATGGCGCCGTTTACAAACAAGGTTTCTTACTTGACCTGGATCTTCACACACAACAAGTAACTTTGTTTCCAATAAGTCCAAAGAGGTTGTCAATCTCTTCGGCCTTGTCGTCTACGAAGGATCAAACACACGGTGGAAATAGTGATGGTGATAGCAACTGAAAGGAAATAAACAATAAATGATTGAGGTCTAAACAGTGGTGGAAATATGGACCGTGGTCCCATGATGTTTACTAGTTATGTCTCTCTCCCAAAACACGATAAAATAGCTAAGCTGGGTGAACAAATTACAGCTGGGCAATTGACAGAATTATAAACGCACTGCAATGCTAATTATGCTGCAAAGAAAGTGAGAGGCCCAAAAGTATGGGCAGTACGCCAAGACAAGCAGACCGAAATGCAACTACCTCTACTCACTAATCATCCACCTTGATATATCTATCCAGAACATCTCGCTGGTATTAACTTGCGAGCCCCACCCAAAGTGTAAACCCAAAGCAACAGACATCTGCATTAACAAACTTTCCGTATGGTAAACAATCCTTGCAACTGCGGTTACAAGCACCGTTTTTTTCTCCGTCGTGGCAAGAACACATCTCCTAGTCTCATGTTTCTGTCACTCAAGCTAGACATCGGGGGGCATGAACCCACAATTAAGCATAAACGCTCCCTCTTGGAGTTACTATCTACTACTTGGCCAAACCAATAAAAAGCAACGGAGAACATGCTAGAATTACTCAAGACAAATATAAAAGGAGAACCAAATATATAACTCATCACAATCTTAAAATAATTTCATAATCTCATAAAAGGAGAACCAAATATATAACTCATCACAATCCAAATATATAACTCATCACAATGTGAACCAAATATATAACTCATCACAATCTGAAAATTACATAGATGGCTTGATCATGTAGGGCATCTCACAAGGGCTAAGAATTGAAGCACAAGATTAGAGAGAATACATCACATAGCTACTGTTCATGGACCCATGGTCCAAGGGGGACTACTCAAGGCACATTCGGGAAGCGCTCATGGTGGTGGAGAAGCTCCCGGAGGAAAATCATCCCTTCGGCAGGGTGCCGGGAAGAGGTCTTCTGGTGCTCCTGATCATGGAAGCGAGGCGGCGGCAGAACAGAGGTGAAAATTGTGATGCGGGGTTCCTCCCGAGAATTTCCATGACGGGGTGTAAATATAGGCCGAAGGGGGGCACCAGGCGCTCTGGTGGATGATACGTCTCAAACGTATCTACTTTTCCAAACACTCTTGCTATTGTTTGGCCACATTCTTGCATGATTTGAACTAAACTAACCCGGAATGACGCTGTTTTCAGCGGAGTTTCCTGTACGGTTTTCTTATGTGCAGGAATATGGATTTTTTGGTGTCTCATAAAATTCTTGGAAAAATCACAAAAAAATCCACGCACCCGGAGGGACCCTGAGCAAGAATTGGTGCCAGAGGTCAGCCAGGGGGGCTCCAGGCGCCCTGCTGGCGTGGGCCCACCCCTGGCCTTGCTGGGAGGTCGCCCGGGTGGGTCCTCCACCCTCTGGTGCCCTACAAAGTCACCTATTTATTCTCGTCGCGAGAAAACCCCAGAACAGAAGTCGTTTTCCCAGTTTACAGCGCGGAGCCGCCGCCACCCTCTATTATTCTTCGGGAGGGCTAATATGGAGGCTGGTTTGGCCTCCAATGAGGGGAGATCATTGCCATCATCATCACCATCGCCACTCCATCATCCCTCCATGACTTCTCCTTTATTGTGTGAGTAATTCCCTGCTGTAGGCAAAAGGGGATGGGAGGGATTGGATGAGTTAGATCATGTAATAGTTCGTCAGATTGTTGGGAGCATGTTGCCTATCATCTACTTTGGTGTTTATCATATTTGCTAAATCTTTTTTCTCTTAATGCTTGTCACTTTGTGCCCGACTGCAATGTTTTCAGATCTAAACCAGTTGTGTCTTCATGAGTTTATTTGTGTTCTTGATCCTATCTATGAGTTGTATGCACCTATTATGGTCCGGAACCGGCGATCCCAAAGGTGACAGCTTGGGACACCAAAGGGGATGGACTATAATTTGAGATTTCATGTATCCATTGAGTGTTAATGCTTTGTTCCGGTACTCTTTGACAGGAGCACCTTAATCTCCATAAGTTCATTTTGGCCCCGTTCGTAGCTGGATTGTAGGACAAAAGATGTTGTGGAAGTTCTTCTTGCAAGCACGCACAACTACCTACGGGATACATGCCTAATGTTTGATATTTGCGTAGATGATCCTTGTTTATCTGTGTTCCTTGCCCCGTGTTAGAATCTATTACATATTCACTCTCATCCAAACAGCGCCCAACAATCCATCTCCCTAGCCTTCCATGTTTTAATCCGGTTGTTTACTATTTGTTTACTTTTGTTTTTTTACTTTAGATATTGCAACTATCACTTTCATATCACCGTTGCTATTAATATTTTGTTGCAAGCAAGTATATTTCAGGTGCGGTTGAATTGAAAACTCAACTCTTAAAGCTTATAAATAGTCTTTGTCTCCCCTTGTGTCAAATCAATAAATTGTGTTATCTTACCTATGAACACTATCTCGATCCCCTACAGTTGAGGGTCATCAAGTACTGTTTTTTGGTGCCATTGCCGGGGAGCATAACTTTATTTACAAGTCTACTTGAAGTATTCTACCTGCTGCACTTTATCCACTATGGTTAAGAAAGGAGACCCCAAGGTTCCGATCTTACCATCCACTACAACAAATGGTACTGTTCTGAGTACTAGTGCTACACTTGATTCACCTTCATTTATAAGTAAGTTTGCTTCACCACCACCACCACATGCTGCTTCTACTGAATCTGTTACTATCTCCGACACTTTTGATGATGCTTCCACTACTATTGAGGAAATTGGTTTTCTTGGTCGCTATCTTGAAACTCAAATTGCTAAGGTTACAGCACAGTCCGAGACTGAAACTCCAGCTACCTATTTTCCCACTTGCAAAGCCTTTGGTTACCAAGTGTTAGAGAAACTCAAGGAGAGACTCCTTGAAGATGATTATATTATTCTTGATGATGATTTATGCATGGAAATTACAGAGTGCGCCGACTCTGACCCTGGTGCTGTTAAGAAATTTCTTGAAAAACACTCCATGAAGAACAAGATTACTCCTAATCCTGAATTTGCTACATCCCCTATATGCATCACTTATACTGATTATGATTTCTCTGGTCATCTTTCACTTATATCTACAGCAGAAGCTGGCCCCCTTTTTTGGCAGAGAAAATGATGATGCTATTGCATACCTGACCAAACTCACTGAGTTAGGTTGCTTGTTTACTAACGATGAGAAGATACAAAAGTTTTATGTGACTAAGCTGCTTCCTTTCTCTTTGAAGGAAGACGCAAGCATGGTATGATGCACTACCCTATGATTCCATTAAGAGTCCTCAGGACTTGGTTCAATCTTTTGTTGATAAGTACTTTCCAGCTCATATGCAACATGCCGATTTACAAATAATTTATAACTTTAAACAGTTGCAAGATGAGCACCTCCCTAAAGCTTGGTGGAGGTCTTGCAATTTAATCAAGGCTAGACTAGGACATGAAGTTCCTAAGAATTAATTGCTTCATATATTTTATGATGGTCTAACGTATGACTCCAGATCCTATTTGGATAGTTGGGCTGGCTATGTTTTCAGGGAAAGAACACCAGATGATGCTGAAGAACTATTGGGAAAGATTGCCAAGAACACGAAGATTGGTCCGTTCCTGAACTACCGCCACCACCAAAGAAGAGGGGCATGCTTGTCCTAAGCCCTGAAGATATGCAAGAAGCAAAGAAGTCTATAAAAGAGAAAGGTATTAAAGCTGAAGACGTGAAGAATCAACCTCCTATTGAGAAGTTGTGTGAGCCTACTACTCACCCTCCCTTATTAGAGGTACACTCTCTTTTAGATTTCAATGCAAGTGACATCCTGATACGTCTCAAACGTATCTACTTTTCCAAACACTTTTTCTATTGTTTTGACCTCATTCTTGCATGATTTGAACGAAAATAACCCGGACTGGCGGTGTTTTCAGCAGAGTTGTCTGTATGGTTTTCTTATGTGCAGGAAAATGGATTTTTAGGTGTGTCAGAAAATTCCAGGAAAATTCACACAAAATCCACGCATCCGAAGGAGCCCGGAGCCCGAAGTGGGGACAGAGGGCAGCCAGGGGGGGCCAAGGTGACCTTCTGGTGCGGCCCCACTCCTGGCCACGCCAGGAGGCTACCTAGGTGGCCCTTCCTCCCTCTGGTGCCCTACCGATGCTCCTATTTATTCTCGTGACAAGGAAACCCAAGAAGAGAAGTCGTTTTTCAAAGTTTCCGTTGTGGAGCCGCCTCCACCCTCTGTTCTTATTTGGGAGGGATAATCTGGAGGTTGTTTTGGCCTCCGGTGACGGGAGATCATCGCCATAGTCATCATCATCACCACTCCATCCTCCCTCCTTGACTTCTCCTCTCATGTGTGAGTAATTCCCTGCTTTAGGCAAAGGGGATGGTAGGGACTGGATGAGTAAGATCATGTAATAGTTCGTCAGATTTTTGGGAGCATGTTTCCTATTATCTACTTTGGTGTTTATCATCTTTGCTACAACTTGTTGCTCTTAATGCTTGTCACTTTGGGCCCGAGTGCCATGTTTTCAGATCTGAACTACTTGTGTTTTCATGAATATATTTATGTTCTTGATCCTATCTATGAGTTGTATGCACCTATTATGGTCCGGAACCGGCGATCCCAAAGGTGACAGCTGATGCGCGAGAGATGATAATGGCTTCTCACCCTTCATTGGTTACCCAAAGTGGAAGGTGAGATGTAGGATAGCAGCAAATTTCCCCTAACGTAGAGGATAGGGTTTGTCTCCCGTAGGACTCCGAAAGCGACAAGAAGGTGGTGAATGGAACAATGGCACCGTTCACAACCGAGGTTGCTTACTTTACCTGGACCTGCACACACAACAAGTAACTTTGCTCCCAACTAAGTTCAGAGAGGTTGTCAATCTCTCCGGCCTTGTTGTTTACAAAGGACCAACACAACAGATAATCGGTAGTGATAATTTCAACTGGAAAGTAAAAACAGGAAATATATTGAGCGTGTAAAAATTGATGAGAACATGGACCGGGGTCCCATGATGTTCACTAGTGATGTCTCTCTCCCAAAAGGAGATAAAACGGCTATGCGAGGTAAACAAATCATAGCCGGACAATTGACAGGATTACGGTCGCAAAATATATGCTAACTATGCTACAAAGAAAGGAAGAGGCTGAAAAGCATAGGAGGTAGACCGAAATCCAACTACATCTACTATTAATCATCCACATTGAGATATCTATCGAGAACATCTCGCTGGTATTAATTTTCGAGCCCCACCCAAAGTGTAAACCCAAAGCAACAGAAAACTGCATTAAAAGAACTTTGTGTAAAGTAAACAATCCTTGCAACTGTGGTTACAAGCACCGTTGTTTTCCCCCTTGTGGCAAAAGCGCATCCCCTAGACTCATGTTCTTGTCACTCAAGCGTGTAATCAGGGGGCATGAACCCACAATCGAGCATAACGTTCCCTCTTGGAGTTACTACCTACTACTTGGCCAAAGCAATAAACAGCAACAGAGAACATGCAAGAATTACTTAGGAGTAAAAATATAAAAGATAAGAACCAAATATATTACTCTATCACAATCTGAACATAATCTCATAATCCATCAGATCACAGCAAACTCAGCATAGCAACAACAGAAAAAATTACATATGTGCCTTGATCATGTAAGGCAGCTCAGAAGGTCTAGTCCATGGAGAACAAAGAGGGGAGGAGAACATCACATAGCTACTGATCATGGACCCATGGTCCAAGGTGGACTACTCATGGATCATCCAGGAAGCGTCCATGGTGATGGAGAAGCTCCCAGATGTCAATCTTCCCTCCATAAGGGTTTTGGGAAGAGGTCTGCTGGCCCTCCCGATCTTGGAAGCGCGGCGAAGGCGGAACAGAGGCGAGATTGGGAAAAAGGGGTCTGTCTTTGGAAGAATCCCGTGACGGAGAATATATAGGCGAAGGGGGAAGCCAGGGTGGACACCAGGGGTACAAGAGACCACCTGGCGTGGCCACCCTCTAGGGCGCGTCACCAGGGCGCCTCGTCCCCTGGTGGTGGCCCTCTGGCCCCACTTTGGTGATTTCGGAAGCTTCCGATATGCTGATTTTTTATGGTATTTTTCCTAATTTTTGGAGCATTTTTAATATGGGGGAAACCTGAAATAGAAAAAAAGCAGAAAGCAGGAACTGGCACTGGGGTTCACTGATTTAATAGGTTAGTCCAAATATGATCAAAAGTGTATGAAAGTGTATATAGAACATAGAAATATCACACAAAACATGCATGGATCAAGTAGAAATTATAGATACGTTTGGGACGTATCAACAGCTTGGGACAGCAAAGGGGATGGACTATAATTTGAGGATTCCATTTATCCATCTAGTGTTAATGTTTTGTTCCGGTGCCCTTTGACAGAGCACCTTAATCTCCATAAGTTTCTTTTGGCCCCGTTCATAGTGGGATGTTAGGACAAAAGATGTTGTGCAAGTTCTTATTGAAAGCACGCACAACTACACCTACGGGATACATGCCTAATGTTTGATATTTTCCTAGATGATCCTTGCTTTTCTGTGTGCCTTACCCGGGTTAAAATCTATTACATGTTGACTCTCATCCAAGCAGCGCCCAACCATCCATCCCCCTAGCCTACAGTGTTTTTATCCTGCTGGTTACTAGTAGTTTACTTTTTCCATTTTACTTTCGCTTTTGCCACTACCACTATCATATCACCGTTGCTATTAATATTTTGTTGCAAGCAAGTATATTTTAGGTGCGGTTGAACTGACAACTCAACTGTAAAAGCTTATAAATATTCTTTGGCTCCCCTTGTGTCGAATCAATAAATTTGGTTATCTTATCCGCTATGACTATCTCCATCCCCTAAAGTTGGGGGTCCTCAAGTACTGTTTTATGGAGCCGTTTTCGGGGAGCATAACTTTATTTACAAGTGTACTTGAAGTATTTTTTTTTCCTGCTGCACTTTATCGACTATGGGTAAGAAAGGAGACCCCAAGGTTCCGATCTTACCATCCAGTACAAGAAAAGGTACCGTTCTGAGCACTAGTGCTACGCTTGATTCACCTTACGTTATAAGTAAGTTTGCCTCACCACCACCACCACATGCTACTTCTACTTAATTTGTTACTATGTCAGATACTTTTGATGATGCTTCTACTACCCTTGATGATATTGGTTCACTTGGTTACTCTTTGAGAAACAGATCGCTTCTGCTGCTAAACAATCTGGAATTGAAGTTCCTATTACTCGTTACCCTATTGGTGCAACTTATGATTATCCTGACCTTAGTGACCTCAAGAAGAGACTCCTTGAGGATGATTATGTTATTCTTGATGATTATTTATGCATGGAACTTACAATAGTGTCCCAACTCTGACCCTGGTACTATTAAGAAGCTGCTTGAAAAGCACTCCATGAAGAACAAGATTGTTCCTGATCCTGAATTTGCTACATCTCCTATATGCATCACCGATCCTGATTATGATTTCTCTGTTGATCTTTCAGTTATATCTACAGCCGAAGCCGGCCCCTTTTATGGCAGAGAAAATGATGATGCTATAGCACACCTGACCAAACTCACTGAGTTGGGTGGCTTGTTTACTACTAATGAGAGGATACGAAACTTTTATGTGGCTAAGCTCTTTCCTTTCTCTTTGAAGGAGGACGCTAAAGCATGGTATGATGCACTACCCTATGGTTCCATTAAGAGTCCTCAGGACTTAGCTCAATCTTTCGTTGATAAATATTTTCCTGCTCATATGCAACATGCTTCTTTACAAATAATTTATAATTTTAAACAGTTGAAGCATGAGCACCTCCCTAAAGCTTGGGGGAGGTATTGCAGTTTAATTATGGCTAGACCGGGACATTAAATCCTAAGAATGAATTACTTGATATTTTTTATGCTGGTCTAACTGATGAATCTAGATCCCATTTGGATAGTTGTGCTGGTTGTGTTTTCAGGAAAAGAATGTCGGACGATGCTGAAGAACTAATGGGCAAGATTGCCAAGAACCACGAAGATTGGTCCGTCCATGTACCAACTCCACCACTAAAGAAGAGGGGCATGCTTGTCCTAAGCCCCGAAGATATGCAAGAAGCAAAGAAGTCTTTAAAGGAGAAATGCATTAAAGATGAAGACGTAAAGAATCTACCTCCTATTGAGAAGTTGTGTGAGCCTACTATTCACCCTCCCTTGGTAGAGGTACACCCTCTTTTAGATTTCAATGAAAGTGACATCCCTAAAGATAAGCCTCCCAACCAATGTTTAGATGAGCTTGATAATTTTATTATGAATCAAAACCACTTTAATATGAGGATGCAAAGTCAAATGCATGATAATACTCTTGCTATTAAAAGTTTACTTCATGTTCTAGGTATAACAGTTAATGATGTTAAATGTCTTGTTAAGCATTTTCATATGGTTCAAAATCAGCTTGAAAATTTTTCTAACGTGCAAAAAGATTTGCTTGCTAATAATGCCAAACATGATATACAGGCTTATGGTATAAAGCCTAGGGGTGGAACACACACCCAGGACCCTCTCTATCCCGAGGGGCATCCGAAGAGGATCGAGCAAGATTCACAAGTGCAGGTAGAAGACGAGATTGTTAGTTCTCCAAAGAAGAAAAAGAAGAAGAAGAAACACAAGGAAGCTGACAACTCTAATGATCCTATTACAAGTGAAGAAACCGTTGTTTATCCTAATAGTATATCTACCTCCGATGCTGAAACTGAAGACGATGCTGAGCCCGATGATAAGGAGAAGAATGATCCTCCCGAGGTGCGAGAATAAGAAGCACCCGATAAACGCAAGAAGTATACTAGAGAAGACGTCATCGCAAGAAGACACAGGAAGGAAAGATAACCATGGGTACAGAAACCCATGCCCTTTCTAGTTAAGTCTCTCAAAACCAAAGAAGAAGAGCACTATAATAATTTTTTTGAATGGATGAAACCTCTTTTTCTTCAAATTCCCTTGACTGATGCTATTAAATTACCTCCTTATTCAAAATATATGAAATATATTGTTACTAATAAAATGAAAGTTCCTAATGAGGAAATATCTACTATGCTTGCTATCTACTCTTTCAGAGGCAAGATTCCTGAGAAGCTTGGTGATCCAGGTATACCCACCATTCGTTTCTCCATAAAAAATAATTATGTCAAAACCTCTTTATGTGATCTTGGAGCAGGAGTGAGTGTCATGCTTTTTTCTCTTTATAAGATGCTATGTTTAAATAAACTAATCCATACAGATATCTCTCTTCAGATGGCTGAAAAGTCTACAACCGTCCCGATTGGTATTTGTGAGGATGTTCCTGTTGAAGTTGCTAATTGCTTAATTCTTATAGATTTTGTTGTGCTTGACATGCCCGAGGATGGGAGCATGTCACATCCCAACTTTTACTCTCCTGTTAATTTAGGTAGCCAAAAATTGGAGCCAACAAAAACCTTGCATGAAATGTTAGGTTGTTGTTTCGATGCTTTAACTTGTGTGCTTAGGGTTAGTCATGTTGTTGCTTGATAATGCACTTGTGTTAATGATCATTTTCGGGTGCATGTGCTTAGATAACCAAGTGACTTTGGTTAACAATATTTGTCTACCATGCATGCAACTCATCTTGATATGATCATAACAATGGCAACTTTATAAGTTCCAAAACCCTTTAGTGCTAAAACCTAATAAATTTTATGTACAATAATAATACTAATAATTTTAACCACTAAAAACCCTTAGGCATTAACCTTTTGTTGATTACAAATAACGGAAACAATGATCACCTAAATCACTTAACTACATAAAATCATAATAAGGTGTATGCATGACCTTCATAACTCAAAAAAAATGTATATTAATAAATTCTCCAACAATAATTCCTTGGGTGTTTTTTTGTGTGTTAACTCAAAATTTCCTTCTTCATCAAGTTAATAAAAAAATTTAACAATAAAAAAATGAAAACTAGCCTAACCACCCCCCCCTTAATCTCTCCCTCTAACCTACCTCTCTCAGGTTCTCTCTCCCACGGACCATAGAGAGAACCTCTCTCTCGTAACCTCTCTGTCTCTCTGGTCTCTCATCTCTCACTCTCGAGCCCCCACTAGTCAGCCCTCGCCGTGTTTGCGCAATCAGAGACAATGCCCTCGGATCGTTAACGTGGCCTGACAACCCAAACGTACCCCCAATCCTTCGCTGCGATGTGGCCGGCGACTTTCACGTCGGAACCTACCCGCATGCGCTCTCTCACGAGCTCTGCCGCCGCCCCTCTTGCCCAGCCAGTGGCGAGGCCACGGATCGCTCGCGTGGAGTCCAGCCGTTGCACTAGCCGCTCCCGCCCGTTGCAGCTCGGCTATAAAAGGAGATGCTGGGGCACGCTTTGCACACCAGCCAGCTTGCCCGCCCCCCCTCGCCACTCGCACCACCCCACCACCAAGCCTAGCCCGAAAAGAAGGAGGAGAGGGAGCTGGGAAGAAGAGAAGGTGAGGACGGAGTCAGAGGAAGGGAGGAACAGGGAGGAGGAGGAGGGGGAGGCCGGCGCGCCCACCCCTCTGCCTCTCGCCGGCGCCGCCCGGCGAGGCCGCGCCCAGGACAAGCCGTCGCCCTGCCCCGGGCCTCCCAAGACGAAGCTCCGCTCCACCCCGACCGCGCCAACCACGAAGCGCCGTTCGCTTGCCTGAGCCCAAAAATGGGACGCCCACGTCGAGTCGCACCCCCGTCGCCCTTCCACGCCGCCCAACGCCGCCCGGGAGCCCTCCGGAGAGCCTCCCGTCCCTCCCATGTCACCATTAGGGCACTGCCCTGCATGTTTCTGTCGGGAGGAAGAAGACGGCCCGGAGTCGTCCGATCTCCTCAGATCCAACGGCTCCAAATCACTCGTACCCTTTCGTTTAAAAAAACCAGAAACAACGCCCTTAGACAGGCCCACCCCGCGGAGAAAGAAAAAAAACGCGCCCGTAGGCAGAAATAACACTCGGCCGGCCCCCTTTCCTTTTTCCTTTTTATTAGGAAGTAGAGAATAAAATAATTTTAGAAAAAAAAATATAACTCGTAAAAATGTGAAATAAAATTTATTGTGCTCCTGGAATTATTCTTTATTTTTATGTATTGTTAGATTTATTATTTGTAGAAATATTACAGTGGTCATTTCTTTTATTATTATTGATTGATTTACTTGTTGCTTAGATAATATTATTAAACTTTCTGTTAATGATTTAGCTCAGAAAATTATATTATTATTATCTCAGTTTAATATCTAATTATTGTGTAGTTTCATAATAACTTTACAACTAAAAAAATACTTTATCTATAGTTGTACACATTAATGCTTAGTATACATTTAGTTAAATCACTAATAATAAAATAAGTTATATTTAAATTCCTATAATAATATTTCTAAACAATAGCTATTTATTATGTTTATTAGAAAATTGTTATGCATTAAATAGCAAGTTATTTATATAAGAACATTGTGAAAACAGATTAAATACACTGGCCCAACCCACTATAGAAAGTTGCACCCTCGGCAAAATATTAAACTGGGCCAGTGCTGGTCATCTTATCAATATTTGTAGTGAGCTGAACAGTTATAGTTTTAGAAAATTAAGTGCTCATCAGAAAATTATGAAATAAAATTTGTTGTGATCCTATGTTTATGCTTTATTTTTCTGTATGAGTGGAATTTCTGTAGCTAAACAACTTGAACCATTGTAAATGTGCAGTATCGTCGTGTGTGACGAGTACTCCACTTAACCTGTTAGTAACCGCTCTCGACGGTAGGTGCGATGTCTCGTGTTGCCTTCTTGTTGATGCTTGCTCGTTTTTGCTTCGTATTAATAGATGCTTGCTCGTTGATTGCTTTCCAGTGTTTACCCTCTTGTGTGCTTCCGCGGGTACCTCTCGGAGACGTTGTGAGCTTGCGATCAACTACACCTTCGGAACCCGACTTATCAACAGGCAAGGAATATACATATGGCTATGTCATATGTCGCGGTGGGACCGATATGTGCTTCGTTCCCGGACCTGGATGGAAACATCTATATCTGGAACAATACAGCATATCGGGCCTTACAATGTTAAACCCCACCTTATAGCCATCCCATTATTTTCCTATGCAAAAATCTTGTTCATTTCTTTTAGGTGGTTTGCGGGTACTTTGAATGTACTCACGGCTTTGTCCCTGGTTATTCAATCGGCAAGGATTGGAGGAGAAGGTATTTGACGATGACGCGACTGACGAGTACTAGGATGTGCTACGCTCTGAGCTTTGCCTGTAGATTGTGATCCTACTATCTATCTTGCTTTTGCTTATTCCGCTGCCATTTGAGCCCGACGAGGCCGTGTAAGACTATGTTTATGTATGACTTTGTATTTGGTACTGTATGAACTTGTGACTGTGATATCCATTGTCGAGTTGTGCATCATGCGACACTGATCATGGGAGCATGACGTTATGCACAGCTGGCCACTTCGGACATATAGTCCGGGGTGCCCACAGACTTGGTATCAGATCCCCTGTTCGGACCGTAGCAGCCTAGTTAGAATGGACGGTAGATAGGACGGGGGAAAATCAAAAATTATTTTCTAAAAATAAAGAGATTGTTAAATGCATAGTATAAAATGCTTACCTCTCTTCTCCCCTCTATAGTAAATCATTTATAACAATTTTATTATATTAAAATTTTGCACACTTGTCATCTAACTTAAACTCATAAAAATTGTAGATGGCTGGAGTTCCTGTGCACCACTTGCAGTTGACTCAGGCTGGGGAGACGCTCTTTTCTCAGGATTTGATAGAGCTTCTTCAGCTTGTTCACCGCCCCGTTGCAGAGTTCTGGGCCTTCGAGATCTCTGGAAGGATGTGGAGGCTCGCCTGGTTGTGCGGTGTGCGCTCCGAGGATCGGAGGTTACTCCGCAGTCCGACACCATCGCCTTTGTGTTGTATGCCCGTAATTGGGAGGAGGGTCTGCGTCGAGCCTGTCAGGAGTAGATTTCTCGCATTGTGAAGTTCCACTAGTATGAGCTGAGATCCACGCGGTTCCGTCACTACGGGATGCACGATGGCGAGGGAGATCCGACTCCCGGCATTCCTCAACCGATCATGAGGGATCACCTGATCGCTATGGAGAAGCACTTGGCTTTGACTGAGGCTCAGCTGGATGAAGCCCGGTTTAAGCATGACTACAACCTCCAGATATGGGGTCACGCCCACATCGACCCCATCGACCTAGAGTCCCGAAACTGGATTATAGAGGAGCTGCAGGGCCAGGTCGCCCGTCTGGAGGGGAGTAATGATATGCTGAGGAAGAGGACCATGAGCCTGAAGCACAAGTGCGAGGATTTGGAGGACGAGATTGCTTCTCTAGATGATGGCGAGGACATCTAGAAGGAGGATGATGCCTACCTTAGTGTTGACGAGGACCACGACGAGGAGGAGGACGTTTCAAACTCCGAGGATCGTGCTTTCATCGATGATGAGGAGGAGAGTGACGCGTAGGAGTTGTCCCATTGAGTAGTTTCCACTTTTGGGTTTAGTCGTGGCTCGGTTTGATGAATGTGTGGTTGGTTATCTGTAAGACATGGTTATGTATGAGACTTATGCTATCGTATGCTACACTGTGATGATTTGCTAGTTGCATGTTTATTGCCTATTTTATATGTCTTGCTTGTGTATGATAACTAGATTGTTAGAGACTTACCCCCCCTTGTAAACTAAATTCCCTCTTATCTTGCGCCACAAATTCAAGATGGTGAGGAACACCCGCGCTAACCCAAATGGATCCGGTGATGTGCCACCGCCACCACCCGAACCGAACATGGCGCAACTTCTGCGACTGCTTATGGAGGAGCGCCAGGCTGCTCGTGACGATCGCCAGGCAAACATGGCTACACTTCAGCAGCTAGTCCAGGCCGCCACCAATGCCAACACAGGAGGCAGAGGAGATGGTGGGAATGAGGATCCCAGGTCTCGGCTCCGAGATTTCCAGAACACCAACCCGCCAGTGTTCTCGCAGACGAAGGAGCCTCTGGATGCTGAGGATTGGCTCCACACCATGGAGAACAACTTTGTTGTCTCCGCTGTTGGCAACAATGAGAAGGTCATGTATGCCACCCACTACCTCACCGGCACCACCAGGAGATGGTGGGAAGGAGTGCGCGCCCGTCTTCCAGAAGGACAAGTACTCACCTGGGATGAGTTCTCCGCAAAGTTCAAGAAGGCGCACATCCCCACCGCACTGATCAGGAGGATGAAGGACGAGTTCCGCCACCTCAAGAAAGGGGGCATGACTGCGGTTGGATATCTTGACCATTTCACTCAGCTGTCGAGGTATACCCCGGAGGAGGTGGACACCGAGGAGAAACGGGAGGACCGTTTCCCTGATGGACTGCACGATGAGCTACAAGTTATTCTGGTGGCCATGCAGTTCCTTGACCTTGAGTCTCTAGCTGATGCTGCTATCATGATGGAGGGGAACCTCAAGATGGCCGCTGAGAACTACAAGCGCCGCATGATGCAGCAGGGTGGATCCAGCAACTCCCGACTGCGTCTGACACAGCCACCAAGGTCAGCACCACCGCCGCAGAGGAGCCAGTACCCGGTGCCGCGCCCCACTGTTCCTGCTCGCCCTGTTGGAGTTCCGCGCCCAGCAGGCAGAGTTCCCCGCAACCCTGGAGTGATCTGCTTTGGATGTGGACAGAAGGGCCACTACTCGACAGAGTTTCCCAACAAGAAGAACACTGATCCGCGCCCCAATGCATTAGCACTAGCCAGAGGGAACCCCGGACGCAACAATGCCCATTGCGGTGCGTCTAAGTCCGCGAAGGGACATCTGCATCATGTGCAAGCCGAGGAAGCCCAGGAGGCAACATACGTCATCTGGGGTACGTTCCTAGTAAATTCAGTACCTGCCACAGTTCTGTTTGATTCTGTTGCATCCCACTCTTTTATTATGGAGCCATTTGTGACTAGAAATAAGCTGATACCTAGCCGAATGAAGAAGCCCATGATAGTCCAAATTCCTGGGTCCAAACTTAGGGCCAGCGTAACTTGCTCTGGAGTTCCAATAAATATCGGCGGAGAAATATTTCTAGCAGACCTGATTGTGCTGGGGACAGAAGGAATAGATGTGATACTAGGCATGAATTTGTTGTCCAAGCACAGAGGTCGGTTAGATTGCACCTTGAGGACAATCAACCTCACCAGCCCAAAGGGAGTTCAGGTAGATTACACAAATAAGCCCGACAAGACCCGAGCCTGCTATCATCAGAGTGTCTCGGTACCATCCCTTGAGGAAGTGAATGTTGTATGTGAATTCCCGGATGTCTTTCCGGAGGAGTTACCCGGTATGCCGCCTGATCGGGATATCGAGTTCATCATCGAGTTAGTGCCTGGCACAGCCCCAATTGCCAATATACCCTACCGGATGAATGCCGAAGATCTCGTTGAGTTGAAAAAGAAGCTGAATGACATGCTCTACAAGGGACTGATTCTACCAAGTGCTTCACCCTGGGGTTCGCCAGTTCTCTTCGTGGACAAGCGAGACGGCACCATACGCACGTGTGTGGACTACCGTAAGCTGAATGAGGTGACCATCAAGAACAAGTATTCGCTCCCTAAGATCGAGGATCTGTTCGACCAGTTGAACGGAGCCCGAGTCTTCTCCAAGATCAATCTAAGGACCGGATATCACCAGCTAAAGGTTCGCGAGTCAGACATCCCCAAGACAGCTTTCACGACCCGCTATGGTTTGTTTGAGTACACTCTGATGTCCTTCGGATTTACCAATGCCCCGGCCTATTTCATGAACCTCATGAACAAGATCTTCATGAAGTACCTCGACAAGTTTGTGGTGGTGTTCATTGACGATATCCTAATATATTCCAAGACCGAAGAAGAGCATGCCAAGCATCTGCTCTTAGCCCTTGAGACTTTCCGAGATCACCAGCTGTACGCCAAGTTCATCAAGTGCAAATTCTGGCTCAAGGAAGTCGGATTTTTGGGACATGTATTGTCAGAAGGAGGGATATCTGTTGACCCAACCAAGATTCAGTCCATCTTAGACTGGACAGCCCCGACCACGCAGACTAAAGTTAGAGGATTCCTCGGACTAGCGGGATACTACCGCAAGTTCATGGAAGGCTTCTGCAGCATTGCCCGACCCATGACCCAACTGACCAAGAGCTTTGATGTGTACCTTGATCCATCGAAGGTTGGTTTGGGTTGTGTTCTTATGCAAGTGGGCAAGGTGATCGAATACCTGTCA
Organism: Bromus sterilis; assembly: GCA_950022295.1. Classification (NCBI taxonomy): domain Eukaryota; kingdom Viridiplantae; phylum Streptophyta; class Magnoliopsida; order Poales; family Poaceae; genus Bromus; species Bromus sterilis. The sequence goes on along the minus strand of OX465599.1, from coordinate 188,421,607 downwards.
CGACTGTTGAAGTCGCATGAGTTAAACTACCCCACACACGACTTGGAGCTAACCACTGTTGTGCTTGCTCTCAAGAGATGGAGGCATTACCTGATGGGTCACCGTGGTGACATATACACAGACCGTAAGAGCCTGAAGTACATTTTCTCGCAGAAGGAGTTAAACATGAGGCAGAGGAGATGGATCGAGCTGATCAAAGACTACGACCTCGAAATCCACTACCACCCCGCCAAGGCCAATGTGGTAGCAGATGCCCTCAGCCGAAAGCCCTGCACACTTAATACAATGATCACAGAGACGCAGCCAGCTCTGCACGAGGAGTTCGAGAAGGTGGTTTGGATCTTGTTACACCTGGTTATCTTGGTCACCTCGAGCTGACTCTGACTCTATTTGACCAGATCAAGGAGGCACAGAAGGGAAACGATAGTATCGAGGGAATCAAGAAGTAGATGCCCCTCATAAAGGCCCCAAATTTCTCGGCAGATGATGAAGGAGTTCTTTGGTTCGATGGACGATTGTGTGTGCCCGATGTAGAGGAGTTGAAGCTCACTATCCTGAAGGAAGCTCATGATACACCTTACTCCATCCACCCCGGAGGGACTAAGATGTATCAAGACCTGAAGGACGGTATGAAGCGTTAAATTTCCTTGTATGTCGCGAAGTGCGACATCTGCCAGAGAGTGAAGGCGGAGCATCAGAGACCTGCGGGACTATTGCAGCCACTCCGAGTTCCTGAATGGAAGTGGGAACAAATAGGCATGGACTTCATCACAGGACTACCTCGGTCGAGCAAGGGTCACGACTCTATCTGGGTCATCGTCGACCGACTCACCAAGGTAGCGCATTTCATTCCAGTGCGAACCACCTATCGAGGAGATCAGCTGGCGGATTTTTACATGTCGAGGATCGTATGCCTGCACGGAGTTCCGAAGGATATTGTGCCAGACCGAGTGTAAGAGAAAAGTTATGCCCCCATGAGTTTTGGATATTGTTGGACAAAACAGTAGAGGAACTAACAAGTTTTCTAGTGTGAAACAGATGGTTAGGTTCCTGAAGTTATAGGTTTGTGATAAAGATTCAACGAAGATTTACTTATTTACTGAAGCATATCCTCTGGACTGAAGCTCATCACGGATGTCGATCCCCAAAAAGATAAGGAATCCTGAAGCAGGTCTCATCTAAGGAGATGACGAAGACGGCGCAAGACCTAGTAGTTTTTGCGTAGTTCTTTTTCACTTCTTTGAGTCGTAGGAAAAACCGTACTATCAAGAGGGGTTTAGTAAATGTACTCCGAAGGTTTTAGTGAAAAGACTCAGATCGAATACAAACCTGTGAGAAGCCAGAGATGAGAAATCTCATGTGCACTAGGTAATGCTTCACCAGCGAAGACTTTTTTCTTTTGGCTCCTGAAGCATAACCAAGTCCGTGAGTCAGCTTTACTTATTCCGCAAGTAAAGTTGCGCATTGATTAGAAATCCGACCGTTGCGGACAGGTGTCAAGCTGTCGCATCGGGTCACTTCAGTCATTTCGCACCATGGGATCGCCACCTATAAATAGGCCACCCCCGCCCTCATTGGCGGGTGGCTGCTCCAAGAATATTTTCCGATAGTGAAGAGAGAGAGAGCAACCCCACAGAAGCAAAACAAAAAACCCATCCACTGAAGCATAAGTCCTATTGATCTGAGTTGATTCACTATGGCTTAGGAAGAAGTTTGCTAGCCTTGTTATCTTGGAGAACTGCAATTATCCTAGAAGGTTAGAGTGTTGTTCTTCAGAGAGCGAAGAGTTATTGTCGCCTCGAAGTCCAGTTTGTAAAAAATTTCGGTGATTTCCTCAATAATCAACCACGAGTGAAGAACTGACCAAGCTCAAGGAGATTGGTGCAGTGGAGATACGGACGGAGAGAGGTTAGCTCCTGTGTTCAATCACAAGTCCCTCCAACCAGACGTAGCACTTTGCAGAGTGTGAACTGGTCGAACAAACATCACCGAGTCAAGAGTTCATTTTACTTTCCGCATTTACATTCAGTATTACAATTTCTTCAGTGATTTGATTCAATGCAATTGATTCGATGCTTTTGATTCGCTATGTTGTGCTTCAATCTTGGTCTTCTTCACTGTTTACCTTTCCGTTGCATTCCTTCTGCTGCTAAGTTATGCTTCACTTCATAGTTTCATGCGAAAATTTGAAGTGATCATTCATCCCCTCCCCCTCTGATCACATACTTGGACTTTCAATTGTTATCAGAGCTAGTCACTCTTTGTTTGGATTAACCTCCTTGAGTGTTTGCAAGTATGTCTTTCGCAGCTATTCGCTCCGGCGAACCCATCCCTGTTTTCAATGGAAAGGACTACCCATACTAGAAGGACAAAATGAAGAGGAATATCATGGCTATCAATTATGTTGCCTGGCAAGTTGTCTTATATGGAGTCACAGTCGCCGATGAGAATTCCATCACTCCTAAAGAAGCGAAGTTGATTGACCTTGATTCTGAAGTTTGGGTATTCATCACCAATCATCTGACACCAGAGAAGTATCATGAAGTGAAGAATATCCTGTTGGGATACGGGGCAGAAAACACAATTTTTTTATACCTACAGTACCCGAACCCAAGATCTATGCTATGGCGATGTAAAGTAACGGAGGTAATCGGTGTTCATACCTTTGAAGACCGAAAGAGGGAAACGTTCTTGCGAATGTGGCTGGCGTAGACTCGGAACTAAGACCTCCCTGTCGTGTAGAAGACCACCACCGGCGAGGATGACTCCCGGTAAACCTCCAGCGATGAAGTAGCACCACACGTGTAGTGCCCAGAAGAAATTATACACGTACGGTACAATCGATGTTCCTCCCGGGCCCCGAACCAGGCGAGCAGCGGAAGAAAGACGGCTACGGATCCCGACTCCAGCAGAATGACAGCCTGCCTTATGGTGGAGAACTCCAATCCAGGTGCAGACTCCAAACAAGGGGAGTCCACTTCCGGGAAGGAGAAGGAGGAAGAAGGAGATATTGGTGTGTTGGAAAAAGGGGGGTCTACCCCTCCTTATATAGGCCAAGGGGGGATGCCATCCTCCTCCCCTCCCCCATGTGGGAGTAAACTCCCAAGGGGGGGGGAGTGCGCCGGCCAAGGGGGGTGGTGGGCCCCACCCTTGGCGCCAAGCCCAAGGGGGGAGACCCCCTCCTCCCTTAATGGGCCCCATGGGTCCATTTAGCCTTTTCCCATTATTTTAATTTTTTTAATATGTTTTAATTATTTAATTCAGATAATTAAATAATAAAACATTATTAAAACAATTAAACTTTATTTTTTAAATATTCAAAATGTCCATAAACCATTCCGTCCTCCTCCGGAACTATTCCGGTGATTCCTCCTATTTAACCGATTGATCCCGTAACTGTCCTATGCATCGATTGCCCTTAAGTGTAACACCCTAACGGTCCGGGAAACAGCATACATGGTCGAGACTCTTCTCATTGACCAATGACTAGTCAGTTGGACCTGGTTACAATCCTTGACAGCCCATGCGCTTTCATCGAATGAACTTCGATCGCTTTTGCAAACCGTTAACGATACGACGTAATCCCTTTGTGCTGCGTAACTTTGTTTGTCCGAGGTTTGATCATCGGTATCCTACATACCGTGTTCACATATCGTTCACAACAAACAACTTCTCTCGTCCATGATCATTGCATCTCTTGTGACCTAGTCACAACCTTGCATGGTGTTGATGCAATATCACCGAGTGGGCCCAGAGTATCTGTCCTGTCAAAAGGACTGACAAATCCCGCTCTGATCTATTAACATACTCATCAACCATCTATTTCGGAATACCCAAAGTGCACCGTTATAGCTAACATATTTCAGTCGGGCGGTGGGATACAAATCAAAGTATCCTCATAGATGACAATTACGTATGATCGTTACGGGCTAAGGACTAAGCCATACGTTACAAAGTCATAGCAACGCTGAACTATGTGACTCGATCACATTCCAATACTTTAGGTGGGTGTACGTCCATCACATCATTCCCCTTAATGATATGACCTCATTGTCAATGGACTTAAGTGTCGCCATGATTAGGAAAGCTTGATCAATCAATTTCCCAATGAGATAGTTTACCCGAGTTAAACTACGGACAATGTTTTATACTACACCTGTATTAGTATTTCCAAGTAATACAGTAATAGCACAGTATAAAACGTATTATGAACAAAACGGATACGTGACAAATATCTTTATTAATTTGTCTCTAGGGAACATATCCAACAGTCTCCCACTTGTACTAGAGTACAAATTACACTAGTTTACATCAGGTATGTATCTAACACCAATGGTCTCTCGGTGTTCTTCAAACTTGCCCTGTGGAAGAGGTTTAGTCATCGGGTCTGCTGCGTTCAGATCCATATGTATCTTGTGAATCCTAGTGTGTCCATCCCTGACGTAGTCTCGCGTCACATGGAACTTTCGAAGGATGTGCTTGGCTGTAGAGTGAGTTCTTGGCTCCTTCGCGTTAGCAATGGCACCCGTGTTGTCGCAGAAGATTCCCACGGGGTCAGTGCAGCTGGGAAAGACGCCACGCTCGATCACGAACTTCTTCAGCCACAGCGCCTCATTAGACGCTTCGCAAGCGGCAATATACTCCGACTCCATTGTAGATTGGGCGACGACTGACTGTTTTCCGCTCCTCCAGCTAACTGCGCCACCGTTCAACATGAAAACATATCCCGTGTGGGATTTCGAGTCATCTAGATCTGAGCCGAGGCTTGCGTCAACGTAACCCTTTACGGTGAGCTCCTCATCAACTCCTCCATAAACGAGAAAGAGATCCTTGGTTCTTCTCAAGTACTTAAGGATGTTCTTTACTGCTGTCCAGTGAGCCATTCCCGGGTTACTCTGGTAGCGATTAGTCATACTAATGGCCAGCGCTAAATCCGGTCTGGTACATAACATAGAATACATGAGAGAACCTATGGCTGGGGCATAGGGCTTTGAGGACATCTCCTCCTTCTCTTTTGCTGTGGTTGGGCATTGAGTCACGCTTAATTTGACACCTTTTATAACTGGCAAGAGGCCTCTCTTGGAGTTACCCATACTGAACCTTTTCAATATCTTGTCAATATAAGTGCTCTGACTCAAGGCCAACCGTCGATTAGGTCTATCTCTATAGATCTTAATCCCTAATATGTACGCAGCTTCACCTAGGTCCTTCATGGAAAATTGTCCATTCACATATTCCTTCAATTCCTCTAAGAATTTCTTATCGTTCCCTATTAGTAATATGTCATCTACATATAACACAAGGAATGCTACAGAGCTCCCACTCAGTTTCTTATAGACGCAGAACTCTTCGACGTTTTGGACAAATCCAAAAGCTTTAATGACCTCATCAAATCGAAGATTCCAGCTCCGAGAGGCTTGCTTCAACCCATAGATGGACCGTTGAAGCTTGCACACCTTACCAGCGTTCCTTGGATCGACAAACCCCTCTGGTTGCATCATATACAACTCTTCCTCAATGTTGCCATTTAGGAATGCAGTTTTCACATCCATCTGCCATATCTCGTAATCATGATATGCAACTATTGCTAGTAGGATCCGAATAGAATTTATCATCGCTACAGGAGAGAACGTATCCTCGTAGTCAACTCCTTGAATTTGTCGGAACCCCTTCGCGACAAGTCGAGCTTTGTAGAAAGATACGTTTCCGTCTACGTCAGTCTTTTTCTTGAAAATCCATTTGTTCTCGACGGCCTTGCGGTCCTCGGGAATATCCACCAAAGTCCATACTTTGTTGGTGTACATGGATTCCATTTCGGATTTCATGGCTTCAAGCCATTTCTCGGACTCGGGTCCCTCCATTCCTTCTTTGTAACTTGTAGTTCCATCCGACTCATCAGCCGAGATTGCATTCACAAGCTCTCCGTAAAACTCAGTAGGTTGACGGACCCTTGATGAACTACGGGGCATAAAAGGTTCCTCTTCATTCTCATCATGATCATCATCAATGTCATGATCGTTATGAATGTCGTTCTGGCCATTCTCTTCAGCTCCCATTGTGGAAGATGGTTCCAGAACAATTTCCGTAGTCGTTTCTTCCAATTGGAGTGATTGGTCCGTCACTTCATCGAGGTCTATTTTCCTCCCACTCAACTCTTTCACGAGAAACTCCTTCTCAAGAAAGTGTCCCGTCTTGGCAACAAATGTTTTGCTGTCAGACTTGTTGTAGAAGGTGTATCCACAAGTTTCCTTGGGTTAGCCCACAAAGATGCACTTATCCGCCTTGGATTCAAGTTTGTCAGGCTGTAGTTTCCCAACATAAGCCTCACAACCCCAAATGTTCAGGTGAGACAACTTAGGTTTCGTGCCATGCCATTCTTCAAATGGTGTTGTTTTTAAGGATTTGGATGGTGCCCTATTAAGAATATGAGCGGCAGTTTCTAATGCATACCCCCAGAATGAGACAGGCAAAGCAGTATGAGACATCATCGATCGTATGCTATCCAATAGGGTTCGATTACGTTGCTCACCCACACCGTTTCTCTGAGTTGTGCCTGCCGGCGTAAGCTTTGGTACTATGCCACAAGACTTCAGATGATTGCCAAACTCGTGACTCAAATACTCGCCACCTCGATCCGATCGAAGGTGCTTGATTTTCTTTCCGAGTTGATTTTCGACCTCATTCTGAAATTCCTTGAACTTTTCGAAGGTTTTAGACTTGTGCTTCATCAAGTAAATATACCCATATCTACTCAAGTCATCAGTAAAGGTCATGAATTAACGAAGACCATTGCGAGTGGGGACGTTCATGGGTCCACATACATCCGTGTGTATGATCCCCAATAAGTCATCCGCACGCTCCATTATCCCATTAAATGGAGTCCTTGTCATTTTTCCCATGAGGCATGGTTCACATGTATCAAGGGATCCAAAATCAATGACTCAAGAAGTCCATCCTTATGGAGCTTCTCCATGCGCTTTATACCAATATGACCAAGTCGGCAATGCCACATCTTCATGTGATCTTCATCATTCTTCAATCTTTTGGCCTCAATATTGTTAATGTGACACACGTCACCATCGAGATCAAGTACGAATAAACCATGCAACTTCGGTGCGTGAACATAAAACATTTCATCCTTATAAATCGAACAACCAATTGTATCAGACTTAAAAGAATAGCGGTCTCGCTTCAAGAAAGATCCACTAACGATGTTCACACTCAACGCGGGTACATAGTAGCAATTATTCAGAACTAAAACCAATCCCGAAGGGAGACTAAGATGCTTCGAGCCGACTGCCAAGACTTCAATTTGACAGCCATTCCCCACACGCATCGTCACTTCATCCTTGAGCAAGCGTCTCCTATTCCTTAGTCCCTGAATGGAATTAGAAATATGAGCAACAAATCATGTATCAAGTATCCAGGATGTGTTCCCGGCGCTTGTCAAGAGAAGATCAACAATATGTATATCAAATATACCTTCGTCTCTCTTGGCGACCTTGCCAGCCTTCTTGTCCTTTAGGTACTTGGGGCAGTTGCATTTCCAGTGACCTTCGCCCTTGCAGTAGAAGAACTCCACTCCGGGTTTAGGCTTGGGTGCTTTGGGAGGAGCGGCAACTGACTTGCCATCCCTCTTGGGGCCATCTCTCTTGGCCTTCTCCCGCCTGCTTGACTTCTTGAAGTCAGTGGTCTTGTTGACCATGAAGACGGCGTGCTCCTTCTTGATCTCAACCTCGGTGCTCTTCAGCATGGAGAACAACTCAGAAGGGGTTTTGGTCATCCCCTGCATGTTGTAGTTCAGCACAAAGCCTTTGTAGCTAGGGGAAGCGAGTGCAACACCCTATCAACAGCAAGTTCATCTGGAATCTGGCATTCCAGAGCATTCAAACACTGAACGTAGCTAGACATTTTGACTACGTGCTCACTCACGCTGCCGTTCTCGTCCATCTTTGCTGAGAACAGGGCTTCAGAAGCCTCGTACCGTTCAGCCCTAGCTTGAGGTGCGAAGAACTCCTTGAGGTTGGTGATAATCTCATATGCACCCATCCTCTCAAAGCGTTTTTGCAGCTCAGCCTCCATGGAGTAGAGCATGCCACTCTGGACAAGGTTGTAATCATCAGTCCTGGAGAGATAGACATTCTTCTCGTCCTGACTGGCATCATCTACTAGTGTGTCACCTAACGCGCCCTCTAGTACGTATGCCATCTTGAGGGGAACGAGGAGAATCCTCAGGGTGGGGAACCAGTTGGTGAAGTTTGTCCCATTTGTTTTTAGCTTATCTTTCTCTAGGAATGATCCTAAGTTGAACGAGGGGCGTGGTACTGCCATCTACAAGGTTGATTCACAAGGATACATATAAAGACTTTTGTTCATAATGTGGAGTTTCAATTTAATCTCAAAATTCTAGAAAGCTCCCACTTAGATAAACACCTCTCAATTTAACTAAGTGATTACACAATCCCAGCCCCCATACCTCCCCCGATCGTCACGGCCATCAATATGCGAACCAGGTAGGCCTCTAAGCCAATCACATCAGGCATGTGACTCATGATCGACCTTTCGGTCTCCTGTGTTCCAGGCCCGCATCTACATACGTCAAGCCTGCCAATCGAACCTTGATGTTAGCTGTTCAGCAAGGTCGTATCTGCATATGCCAGGCTTGCCGAACCCAACCTCATGCGAACTCCGTTGAATATGTAGGACAACTCTAGTATGTACGGAGCATCAAGCCATATGGGAGAACCTTCCAGGAGGTGCCCAGCAAGGGAGAACACAATGTTGGTATTGTGAGAGATGGTCCTGTTTCGTGCTACCGTCGATATATCTAGCATACTAGCATAAAACAGAAAGTAAAACTATAAATCATACAACCTATGATCCCCATTTATGCAAAGCAAAGTTAAACGCCTTTCTACTTTAGCTTGTGAAAGTTTTACGTGGCTGCTAGGGGTTTCGACAGAGAGAACCATTTCTATCCTGCGAAAAACATGCCACAACACCGTCTCACATCCGTCTCTATTACACCCCTGTCGGGGCCCTCCATTGCAAACATCTTCGCATCGCTAATGCAGAGAGACAGACACCCCCCAGCCACTTTATATGGTACAAGCCATATGTCAAGCGTGGAACCAATCTCGCGTAAACGCGTAAGGTGGGTCGGGGGCCGCTTCATCAAACATTGCCGCAACGCTAAATGAGTACACGTGGGAGGGTAACGAATGAAGATTCGATGCCCACATCCTAGATGTGTTCTACCCGTAAAATACATCTACGCATAACCTGGCTCGGATACCACTGTTGGGATACGGGGCAGAAAACACAAATTTTTCATACCTACGGTACCCGAACCCAAGATCTATGCTATGGCGATGTAAAGTAACGGAGGGAATCGGTGTTAATACCTTTGAAGACCGAAAGAGGGAAACGTTCTTGCGAACATGGCTGGCGTAGACTCGGAACTACGACCTCCCTGTCGTGTAGAAGACCACCACCGGTGAGGATGACTCCCGGTAAACCTCCAGCGACGAAGTAGCACCACAGGTGTAGTGCCTCGAAGAGATTATACACGTACGGTACAATCGATGTTCCTCCCGGGCCCCGAACCAGGCGAGCAGCAGAAGAAAGACGGCTACGGATCCCGACTCCGGCGGAACGACGGCCTGCTTTATGGTGGAGAACTCCAATCCAGGTGCAGACTCCAAACAAGGCGAGTCCACTTCCGAGAAGGACAAGGAGGAAGAAGGAGATATTGGTGTGTTGGAAAAAGGGGGGTCTACCTCCTTATATAGGCCAAGGGGGGGTGCCATCCTCCTCCCCTCCCCCATGTGGGACTAAACTCCCAAGGGGGGGGGGAAGTGCGCCGGCCAAGGGGGGTGGTGGGCCCCACCCTTGGCGCCAAGCCCAAGGGGGGAGACCCCCTCCTCCCTTAATGGGCCCCATGGGCCCATTTAGCCTTTTTCCCATTTTTTTAATTTATTTAATATGTTTTAAATATTTCATTCAGATAATTAAATAATGAAAAAATATTAAAAAAATTAAAATTTATTTTTGAACTATTCAAAATGTCCGGAAACCGTTCCGTCCTCCTCCGGAACTATTCCGGTGATTCCTCCTATTTCACCGATTGATCCCGTAACTGTCCTATGCATCGATTGCCCTTAAGTGTAAAACCCTAACGGTCCGGGAAACAACAGACATGGTCGAGACTCTTCTCATTGACCAATGACTAGTCAGTTGGACCTGGTTACAATCCTTGATAGCCCGTGCGCTTCCATCGAATGAACTTCGATCGCTTTTGGAAACCGTTAACGATACAACGTAATCCCTTTGTGCTGCGGTACTTTGTTTGTCCGAGGTTTGATCGTCGGTATCCTACATACCGTGTTCACATCTCGTTCACAACAAACGACTTCTCTCGTCCATGATCATTGCATCTCTGGTGATCTAGTCACGTCCTTGCAAGGTGTTGATGCAATATCACCGAGTCGGCCCAGAGTACCTGTCCTGTCACAAGGACTGACAAATCCCGCTCTGATCTATTAACATACTCATCAACCATCTATTTCGGAATACCCAAAGTGCACCGTTATAGCCAGCATATTTCAGTCAGGCGGTGGGATACAAATCAAAGTCTCCTCATAGATGAAAATTACGTATGATCGTTACGGTCTAAGGACTAAGTCATACGTTACAAAGTCATATCAACGTTGAACTATGTGACTCGATCACATTGCAATACTTTAGGTGGGTGTACGTCCATCACATCATTCCCCTTAACGATATGACCTCATTGTCAATGGACTTAAGTGTCGCCATGATCAGGAAAGCTTGATCAATCAATTTCCCAATGAGATAGTTTACCCGAGTTAAACTACGGACCATGTTTTAAACTACACCTGTAATAGTATTTCCAAGTAATACAGCTATAGCACAATATAAAACGTATTATGAACAAAACGGATATGTGACAAATATCTTTATGAATTTGTCTCTAGGTCACATATCCAACATATCCCTACTGCCAATGGTGTCTGGGACTATCTAGAAAAGATTGGTGAAGGTGTTTCTACCCAGAAAGAAGCCAAAATTGACACACTCCGAAGCAAATTCTATCGATTCAAGAGAAACGAGGGTGAAAAAGTCAACTCCATTTATAGCAGACTCACTTCTCTTGCTAATGAGTTGATTTCCCTCGGTACTGATGAAATTACTCCTCATTCAGTTGTGAGAACTTTGCTTCGCTCATTGGATGATTCGTTTGATCACATTGTGCTGATGATCAAGGAAAGAACTAATTTCAGACGTCTTGTTGCCGCTGATATTCTTGAGAGACTCAATACCTTTGAAATGGGAGAAGATGAGAAACGTGACATTAATGGCTCTCGAAGAAGATCACATGCTTTGAAAGCAAAAGCTTCGCGTCATTCTTCACCCGAAGTCAGTTCTGCTTCAGGTGTCAAATCCGATGATCCTGCAAGCATTGGGAAAGATTTAGCATTGATCATGAGATGCTTCAACCGCTTCCAAAGAAAAGGTTTTTCTTGACCCAAGAAGTGTTATTCTTCAAGAAGCTCAAGTCACTCATCTCACCGCTCATCCTCAAGAAGCTCTCCATCGAAGGACAACTGCTTCTACAAGTGCAAGAAACCAGGTCACTATATTGCTGATTGCCCTCTGTGGGAAGCTGAGAACAAATCGAAGCATTCACTCAGAGACTCCTCAACAAAGTCCCACAGATCCTCCAGAAGCTATGAGTCCAAGAGACATGATTTCAGTTCGAGAAGAGAAAAGAAGAAAGATTCTGATGATGACAAGAGGAAGAAGTATCATAAGAAACGTGAGGGTTCTTCATGGAAGACTCACTCGTCTCGGCGAAGCAGTTCTCACCGTGCCAAAGCATATCTGGGAAAGGAAATGAATTCTGAAGATGAAGACTCTGGGTCCGAAGCTGAATCAGGCTCAAGGTCTGGGTCTGGGTCCGAATCAGATGGTGTTGCTGTTTTGGCATTCGGTTCAACAGATGCTTCAACCAAAGCTTCGAGCTCATTCTTCACCAACAACAGTAGTGAAGATGAAACTCCTGCTATTGCTTCATGGACCAAGCGAAGGTATCTTCATCTAAAAATACCTATGATACTTCTGGTTCTTCCTCATATGATAGTGATTCGAAGATAAGATATGCTAAACTTTCTAAAATTGCTTCAATCCAACAAGATGAACTTGATTCGCTAAGGAAAACCATTAAGAAATCAGAAACTCTATTGATCGATGAGATAGAGAAAGGCCAAACTTTAACTAATGAGCATGCTGCTCTGGAGGAAAAGTTTGATGAATTATCCTCTCGGCATGATCTTATTTCAATTGATTATGAGAAGCTTACCTATGAATTTCTTCAGAGGAAAATGGCTCTCAAAAAACTGAAAAAGGCTCATGAAGAGTTGGAAAATGTCAATCTCTCTCTCATGGGTCAACAAGGTTCTGAAGCAAATCATGAAACTGATTCACCTTGCTTATTTTGTTTGGAACGAAGAAAAAATTATTCCAAAGGCAAAGCTCCTATTGTTATTGATGATACTAATGCCTCGCATAAGGAAAATCTTGCTGTTACCGAGGAACTCCTCAGGTTGAAAAACTTATTTGAAACAGGCATGTTCAAAAGTGTGCAAGGTCACCAATATCTTTGTGACATCCTGAGGAAGGCTATCCTTTATAGGAATCCCAGGAATGAGGGTGTTGGTTTCGAGAGAAAGATAAACCCTGATGGCACTTATTGGGAACCTGAGCAGTATCCTAAGACTGTTTGGGTCCTAGCGAAGGAGAAACCTATTCATATTGTTAACCTTTCAGGTTTCTACTACAAAATGAATAAGGCTATTGTGGATGAATCACTTGACTCAAACTACAAGCTCATTAAAGATGAATAGGGAAAGGTTACAGCTGAGTACGTTGGTACTCCTCCTAAGAATGGCTTCTATAAGAGGCAGATATGGGTGTAGAAAGAACTTGTGGAAAAACTGCCTGCCAACCATACTATGCAGGGAAAGTCTTCGGTACCACCGAATCACTTCTATTCTCTAGAGAAGAGAAATGATTCACTGGTGCCCGAATCAAATGTTCCACAGAAGCAATACTATCGCACTGGTCGTTATACTTATCGTCCTCATGATAACCATAATAAGATTGCATATGCTCATTCTTATCCTAACCATTGACAGAGGACTTACATTTATGGTGTACTTGATGGTCCACCTAAGCAATATAATCATGTTCGTTTTAATATTGCTTCAACCAGTGCTTCAACCTCTTCTCAGTCACCTGCTTGTTTGTGGGTGGTTAAGAAGAACTAATTCATCTGCAGGGCTATGTCTCCGGTGGATCCGAATGGGTCATGGATAATGGTTGTACAAATCATATGACCGGAGACAAGGAGTTATTCACTGAAGAAAAACTATCTCAATCTTCTCAGAAGTACATTACCTTCGGTGAAAATAACAAGGGTAAAGTTTTAGGTTTGGGTAAGGTTGCCATATCGAAAGATAAGCACATTGACAAGGTTATGCTAGTCCAATCACTTGGATATAATCTTATGTCTATTTCGAAGTTATGCGATATGGGTATGCTTGTTCTATTTTCTGCTTCGCGTTGTGTTGTGTTTTCACAGGATGACTATACGTTTGTCTTCGAGGGTTACCGAAAAGGATATTTATACATTGTTGATTTTTCTTCGGGCCCTGCTGTATCCACATGTCTAGTGACAAAAGCTTCATCTGGTTAGTTATGGCATCGAAGACTGGGTCATGCAGGGATGAGAAATCTTCATAATCTAGTGAAGAAGAAGCATTTAATTGGCCTTAGCAAAGTAAAATTCGATAAGGATCGTCTCTGCAGTGCTTGTGAAGCTGGTAAAATCATGAAGAAACATCATTCAGCGAAGACTATCATGACTACTACTCGTCCTCTTGAATTGCTTCATATGGATCTCTTCGGTCCTCAAAATTATGGAAGTCTGGGAGGAAGCAAATATGGTCTTGTTATTGTTGATGAATTTTCTCGTTATACTTGGGTTTTCTTTCTAGATGACAAGAGCAAAGTTGTTGAAATCTTCAAGTCATTCGCTAAGAGAGCTCAAACTAAATATGAACTATCTCTGAAGCATATCCAAAGTGGTAATGGAACTGAATTCAATAATACTCATATTGAAGAATTCCTTGATGATCATGGATTTACTCATGAGTTCTCTGCTGCTTATACACCTCAACAGAATGGTGTAGTTGAAAGGAAGAATAGAACTCTCATTGAAATGGCCAGAACTATGCTTGCTGAATACAAGACTCCTATTAGGTTCTGGGCTGAAGCAATTAACACAGCATGTCATATCATCAACAAGGTATACCTGCACAAATTCCTGAAGAAAACTTCAAATGAGCTTATCACTGGTAACAAACCAAATGTTTCATACCTTAGGGTATTTGGTGCTCCTTGCTTTATTAGAGATATGAATCATATCTCCAAATTTTCCCCTAAGGCACATGAAGGTTTTCGTTTAGGTTATGGCTCAAACTCTCACACTTACAGAGTGTATAACTCTCACTTTGGGAAAGTTATGGAAATTGTAAATGTGAGGTTTGATGAAACTAATGGCTCTCAAAAAGAGCATTTGCCTCATGATCTAGATGAACCTCCACTTGATGAAGTGATCAGGTCCATGGTTATTGGAGAGATTCGCCCTGTTGAAGCAAATACTCGTCAAGCTAATAGGGATGATGATGGTCCAATGTTCCCACACATAGCCCGGGGTGCTGGAGATCATCATCCTGAAGCTAATGGTGAACAGGACGAAGAAGGGAAAGGGAATGAAGAAAATGCTAATCCTGAAGGAAATGCTGAAGCTGAAGGTGAAGCAGATCCTGAAGCTGAAGCAGATCCTGAAGCTGAAGTTGAGCCTGAAGCAGATGATACTACGTTATCACAATTTCTAAGAAGAGTTGATGTTGATTCGTCCTCGAAGACATTCATCAACCAGGTCGTCCCACTACTCGATCTCGTACTCGTTTGCCTAACTTCTGTGGAAGTTTTTCTTTTTTTTTCCATGCTAGAGCCTTCAAAATTTGAGGAAGCCATGAAGGATCTAGATTGGTTATTGGCTATGATGGAAGAACTTCACCAGTTTGAAAGAAACAAAGTTTGGTCACTTGTTGACAGGCCTGATCCCACGAAGCACAATATTATTGGCACTAAGTGGATATTTCGCAACAAGCAAGATGAAGATGGTATTGTGGTAAGAAATAAGACTAGACTGGTAGCACAAGGGTACACCCTAATCGAAGGCATTGATTTTGGTGAAACCTATGCTCCAGTAGCCCGTCTCGAATCCATTCATGTCATGCTTGCTTTTGCTAACCACAAAAATATATTTCTATATCAAATGGAAGTTAAAAGTGCTTTTCTTAATGGTAAGATAGAAGAAGAAGAAGTGTATGTTATGCAGCCACACGGTTTTGAAGACTCGAAGAATCCTGAGATGGTGTACAGGATTCACAAAGCTTTGTATGGACTGAAGCAAGCACCTCGCTCTTGGTACGAAACATTGAAGGATTTCCTCCTGAAGAAAGGCTTCAAACCTGGAACCACTGACCCCACTCTTTTCACTCGATCATATAACAATGATATATTTGTGTGTCAGATATATGTAGATTATATTATTTTTGGCTGCACTAACACTGAAATCAGCGAAGAATTTGCAAGGATGATGTCGAAGAAATATGAGATGTCCATGATGGGTGAATTGAAGCTTTTCCTTGGACTTCAGATTCGCCAACAGAAGAATGGCACCTTTATTTCACAAGAAAAATATTTGAAGGATTGCCGAAAGAAATTTGATCTTATTGATTGCAAAACCATCAAAACTCCTATACCAACCAATGGTTTTCTTGATGCTGATGAGAAAGGGAAACCCTTCGATCAGAAGAAGTATCGGTCTATGATAGGTTCACTCTTATATTTATGTGCATCTAAACCTGACATTATGCTATCAGTTTGTATTTGTGCTCGTTTTCAGGCCAATCCAAAGGAATCACATCATACTGCAGTAAAGAGAATTCTTCGGTATCTAGATCATACTCCTTCATTGGGACATTGGTATCCCAAAGGAACTCAGTGTTATTTGATTAGATATTTTGATTCAGACTGGGCTGGTGATAGAGTTGACATGATATCTACCTCAGGCACTTGTCATTTTCTTGGTAGATCTCTCGTGTGTTGGGCTTCAAAGAAACAAAATTGTGTCTCAATATCTACTGCTGAAGCCGAATACATTGCTGCTAGCTCATGCTGCACTCAGATACTTTGTCTTAAGCAGACGCTGAAAGATTATGGTATTTATGTGAAGAAAATCCCTTTTCTTTGTGATAATGAGAGTGCTATCAAAATTGCACACAATCCTGTGCAACACTCTCGAACAAAGAATATTGATATTCGTCACCATTTTCTTCGAGATCATGTTCAGGGCGAAGACATTGAGATCAGTCATGTCAGAACTGAAGATCAACTGGCAGATATATTTACGAAGCCATTGGACGAGAAAAGGTTCTGTGCATTGAGATGTGAGCTAAACATCCTAGACTCACACAATGTTCAGTAAGATCGAAACTTTTCCCCTATACATATTCACCCTCGTTATGTGCTTTGTTTATTTAGTTTCACTTAAGTTTTCCTTCGTCCATGTTTTTGTGTTTAGCTTCGTTTGCCGATTTGCTTCCAGTTTGTGTTGGTTTTTATTCGTTTTGTTTGTCCCCTGTACTTATCACTTTTAGCTTCATTGTTGTTTTTCTTCGAAGTGATAAGTTTTGGACCCTATCCCCTCCATTCTGATTCGCTCCCAATCTATTCTGTCTGGAATGGTTAAGCACATTTGAAACGAAAAGCATATTGCTTCGAACATAATTGGGTTCCGAATCAAATACTTCCAACTTTATCGAAGTTTTTGCTCTCGGTCAAGAGTTATTCTTCGGCCGTTGAGTCCCCGTCCTTTTCGGTCCGATGAGCTTCGCTCGCGAACCGCCACTTCATCCCCACCGTTGAATCGGAAGAGACACTCACAGGGAGCCGTCCGATGTGATCTGATAACCGCTTCAGATCGACCGCTATATAAGGCAGTCCCCTCCCCTGCGAACTGCCTCTGGCTCATTCGTCTCTCCGCTCCCCTTCTCCCTCCTTGAGCGCATCGCAGAGCTCTCGCCTCCGACGACGACCGCGCCACTTCACTGTCGGACAGTCGCCGCCGTGGACGTTCACCATCGAAGAAGCGCACTTCTCCGCCCTCCGTTGTCGTAGCCGGTCCGTGTCACCGAGTTAGGGTACGCTAGGCTCTCTGATCCAACTTCTCTCCTGTGTTATTATCCAATGCAGTTGGATCTGAGTTCTAGGGTTTTTATTTTCTGTTTCTAGGGCTGTTTTGATCCATGTTGATCCTTGCTCTTTGGGAAACTTGTTTGTAGCATCAAAGACACCCATTTACTCAGGTCAGTGTTGAGATTAGATCTATTTTGTGTTTGGATAGAGTTAGAACTTGTTCTTGAATTCGTTCTAGCCCAATCCAATGACAGATATGCATCTGACCTTAGGTTGCCCTGAGTTCTTGTCTGATTGGTTTTCGGTCGAAGCCTTTGCCTGTGCTTATTCATTCCCTTCCTATTCCCTCTTTCCTACTATTCTGTTCACAGGATGTCTGATGAAGAGGCCGCCATTGGGAATGAATCACCTATTGTCGAAGAGCTTGAGGATCTCCCTGAGCCCCCGAAGTAGAAAGGCAAAGGAGGCAAGACTAAAGAAGTCAATAATGTTCGAGGAATACCCGAAGTCATTCGTATAAAGATGGGTTATGACACTCCACCTGAAAGAACCTGAACATATGCGAAAGATTCGGCTTCAAAAGATTCGCCGCTACTGGGCAATAAGGTGGTACAAATACAAGAGCATTCCTGATTGGAAGTGGGCTATGCAGTTTGCTTTCCGCCCACCATATCGGTACACTACTGCTATGTGTTCTCAATACAATGTTGCAAATCGAAGGAAATACTACCCTAAGCCTCCCGCTATCCCTCACCCCAATTCTATCAGGACGCCAGATGATTACCCTGATGAGAAAAAGAGACTCGCCATTCTTGTTGAGAAGAAAAGACTTAGAGAAGAGTAGAAGGCCAAAGCACAAGCTGCTGAAGGCCATGCTAAAGCTGGTGCATCGAAGCCTAAGATACGTAGGCTGAGAAAATTGAGTGCTTCACCACCTCCTGCTGTCTCAGATGAAGGCAGTGAGCAAGCTGATGATGAAGCTGATGTTGCTGCACAGCTTGAGGACTCCATTGGTGAAGATCCTGCTGAAGAGTCTGGGCAAACCCCTCCTGCTCCAAGTCCAAAGAGACCAAAGCTTTGGAAGCCTCTGAAGAAAAAGGCTGGAGAGAAACCGCCTGCTTCGATAGGCGTAAGAATTCAAGATCCCACTGATCCTCCTGCTCCTAAGACAAGAATTGATTTAACCAATTTGGTGATTGAGGCTCCATTGGCTTCAAAGCCACCTCGCCGCCTGGTTCCTGCTGAACAGAGAACTAAGGAAAGGCATGACCCGAAGCGAAAGCCTGCTAGTCAGCCCGAAGCTAAAGCCCCTAAGTCTGCCAAAGCTTCGAAGCTGAAATTCACTGTTGCAAAGCCTGAGATGCTGCTGTGCTGAAGAAGCAAAAGAAGGACTTGGCTGAATCCAATCAGAAAACTGAAGCGAAGCGTAAGCTCGCCGAAGGTTAGAAGCAAGAAGCTAAGGCTGCTGCCGAAGCCAAACAACTTAGTGAAGCCGAAGCCAAGCGCAAGGCGACACTTAATACCTTGAGAACGAAGCAAGCAGAGAAAGTTGCTAGAGCCTTTCAAAAGGAAGCTTCTGTGGACATGACTCCAAAGGATATTACTCCAAAGCACGTCATAGCTCCTGTCCCCGAAGCTCATGAAGAGGCTGAGCATAGTCACCACAATTTCCCTGATGAACGAGAAGGTGATCTATGGGATTTTTTGAGCCTGCATCAGGCGTTCTGCAAGCTCGCATAAGCCATTGATCCCGAAGCTGTTGCTATTGGGAATGTTTACATTTCACCAACACTTTCTGCAATGATTGAAACTTTATACAATCATCTAAGGGATTTGCATGCTAGGGACATATCTGAGTCTGCCAAGATTCTGAAGTTCAAGAAGAAGGCTGACGCTGAATCAGATGAAGACTTCAAGACCGAAGCCGAAGCTGCTTCGAAGAAAATTGCTGATGTCAGTGAGAAGACGAAGCATAATATTCAAGTATATCAAGGCAAGATCAAATCTGCCATCGAAGAATGTTTCAAGACGCATAATGCTTCAGTCATGGCTCTTGATTCCAATAAGCGTGAAGCTATGCTCAAGCAAATCGCTTCTCCTCTTCCCCAGTTGCAACCTAGGAAACGCCGTCTGATCAATGATGCTGACGAAGCGGATGAGGTTAACTCTCATCCCACCAAGAAGATCCCAAGACGCGCTTCGCCCCCTCGATGCAAGATCGTCACCCTCCCCACTCCAACCGCAAATCCACCTTCTCCCGAAGCCGTTCCACCCCGTTGTCCACCTCCTCCTCCACCTCAACCCGCTCCACAACCATCACACCATGATAAATTTGAGCCACAGCCTTCGCCCCAAGCTCAATGCATACATGTTCCATCAAGATCTTACTCTTCGGCTCACTCTGCGGATGAGTCCGAAGAACAAGAAGGTGAAGCCAAAGATCAAGTTGTTCCAGAAGTGCCTGAAGCCAATGCAGATGCTAAAGCGAATGGATTGGCTATCATGACTCAACCCCAAGAGCGAGCCATAGTTACTCAAAGGCAAGCACCCCATTGCATACCTGCCCACGATACTCAACTGGATTCCATCTACCCACGCGAAACATTTCCAATTTTCCTAGGTTATGGTTCTTCATCAAGACATGGGCCAAAATTTGATCTCGAAGTTCATCGCCAGAAGCTTCACTTCTTTGGAACAAGTCCTTATGATTCGCCCAGGACTGCTGATGATCTTCGCTTCTGGACTGCTGAAAAGCAGATTCTGTACACGAAGCTACACTTTCAGCAGGGTGTTTTATTCAGGCACAATATTTGGACATGCGAAGCCTATCATCTGCAACGTGCTTTCAGAACATCATGGAAACCATCGAAGCACAAAATCTGACAAGCTTGTTTTCCATGGAGATGCCATTCAACTCTGAATTGATAAAGTAATTCTATGCCACAATGTAAGTATCTGGAAATCCTGATGATACTGCCACTTTGGTGCTGGAGTGGATGATCCAAGGCAAAGTATTTCGCATGCATTCCGATGAATTCATGGAAATAGTAAATATCCCTCGGCACACTGGCAAACTTGCAAAGGTTCACTTGATGCCTGATCCTACTAAAGCTGAATTTTGCTTCACTATTGGATCCTGAAGTCACTGGAGATCACATGGCAGCAAACATTTGCCGAAGCATCTGGTGTTTATTTCAAAGACTTGGTTTTATATCTTGTCTAATTCCTTGATGCCTTTCAGCACTGCCAACGATGAGTCCAACATTCACTACCATGTACGTCATGCTCTACTGAAGCTCACTCATGGTCATGTGTTTGACTTCGAGGATTGTTTTCTTTGATATATGGTTCAAGATGATGAACTGGTCCATCAATTGAAGCCTTATGCTCCCTGGCTCCAAGCCATATGCAATTATGGACCTAGTGAAGACTTTGTTGCCAAGAATCAGCCGAAGCTGTTTTGTCCTCCTGTGCGCAATATAATGAATATCTTCAAAAGGCCAAATGATCCATTTGTCACATATGTAGGAGTCAGACAACATGTCAATGAACGCAACATGTCGAAGTCTTTCCAGAAGGAAGTCTATCACTTTGAAGTTGGCATTCGGTCACAACAGCTGCTGGAAAACTTCATTGAAGGCAATCAACGCCAAATGCAACATTTCTCTGATGAAATCAATAGAGTTGGCAACATTGCTCTAAACAACAATCATAATCTGAAGGTTTTGAAGCGCCACTCATGGAAAGGACTGAGGAAATTCAACTCAGTCAAGAAGCTTGAAGCTGCTCAAATTTACAAGGTGTATCCACATCTTCAACGCCATTTCTCAAGAACTGATTCGATTGACCGCCCCAACCCGAAGATCCCTTCACTAGAGAAGATTGATGAAGTTTTATTTGTTAATCCAGCTGAGCAGATTCGCCCTGACACTCTCTCTGATGAATACTCCCACACATCGAAGAAAGAAGATGACCCTCTCAACGACAGTGACCTCGACTTGCTACAGGCGCCACTGGACATTGAAGAAATGGAGTCGCCTGCCTC
Organism: Bromus sterilis; assembly: GCA_950022295.1. NCBI lineage: Eukaryota > Viridiplantae > Streptophyta > Magnoliopsida > Poales > Poaceae > Bromus > Bromus sterilis. The sequence goes on along the minus strand of OX465599.1, from coordinate 188,400,210 downwards.
AGCAGAAGGAGACACTTATGGAGATGCATCTTCTTCGGGCGAAGACCGTCAGCAGGGTCCCCGGGTTGCAGGCAACAAGTAAATACTCTTGATCTACCTCTCAACCTTTTGTCCAATCATTGACAAAAAGGGGGAGAATGTAGCATCAATTGAGTTGAGATTCGCTGCGGGGCTTAAGGGTTTCTATTCCATCTTTTGTGTGTTAAGTTACAACAAACTTTCCCTTCGCTTCGATTGGGTTGTAACTTAAGTTTTACTTCGTCTGTGAACTGCTACATGTTAGATGTTAATAACCCCCTTGCTTGCAAGTTGCTCTCAGATACTTTGTCTTGCAGGTAGTTATCTCTTTTAAGTTCACAGGTCATTGGATGATTGCATATTCTTCAAGACTAATATCTTTTAACTGCAATTGATTCGCTAAGATATGTGTTAAGCTCCCCACCAGAAATATTCTTCATCAAGCATTTACTTCGATTATACAAATCTTCGATGCTTGCATTCAGGGGGAGTCAAATGCTTCATATCTGAGAGTTTTCTTTCAACTCAAGTAAAAATTCCATATTTTTATCGATGCCTGTTTTGTCAACAATAGTCCAAAAAGGGGGAGATTGTAAGAGCAAAGTTATGCCCCCATGAGTTTTGGATATTGTTGGACAAAACAGTAGAGGAACTAACAAGTTTTCTAGTGTGAAACATATGGTTAGGTTCCTGAAGTTATAGGTTGGTGATAAAGCTTCAACAAAGATTTACATATTTACTCAATCATATCCTCTGGAGTGAAGCTCATCACGGATGTCGACCCCCAAAAAGATAAGGAATCCTGAAGCACGTCTCATCAAAGGAGATGACCAAGACGGCGCAAGACTTAGTAGTTTTTTCGTAGTTCTTTTTCACTTCTTTGATTCGTAGGAAAAACCATACTATCAAGAGGGGTTTAGTAAATTTACTCCGAAGGTTTTAGTGAAAATACTCAGATCGATTCCAAACATGTGAGAAGCCAGAGATGAGAAATATCATGTGCACTAGGTAATGCTTCACCATCGAAGACTTTGTTCTTTCAGCTCCTGAAGCATAACCAAGTCCGTGAGTGTAACAGCCCAGATTTCACAAAAATTAAAAAAATTGTTTTCGGTGTGAATTGTTTGATTGTCTGATTTGTTTGCGGTGTTTGCATCCCCGATTTATCGATCGGCGATTATTTTTACCCTATTATCTCGTACCGGACGGAGACCGACCCTTGCCACCCTGACACTCGACCTTTGCGACACCGAGTTTCACCCGATCACCGTCGCGAAGACCAGCACGAGTCCAGCCATCGCCACCGGAACGCAAACCCCATTAATTTAATAAACGGATTATTTTATGGGACGCCAAAAAATGTTGTCGGAATGTTACTGCAGTGAGGTACGATCGACGGGCTCGACGCGCTAAGCGCGTAGGTCGAAGTTCGTCTGAATCGGAGTCCGTATGCACCTTCGGCGGTCAGGAACGCGATCACCGGACGCGAGAGAGAGGTATCGAGGGCGTTTGCGTAAACTGGCCACCCAGCCCTGCCCTATATAAAGACCACCAGCCTCCCACACCCATTTTAGGGTTTCCCTTAACACAAATTGCAGCCACCCCCCTAAGAAATCCCAGATCTGCCTCCCAAATCCCCGTCTCCCCGAAACCCTAGCTCCTGGTCAGATCTGACCGTCGAATTTGAAGATCGACGGCCTGGGAGCGCGCCACGTCACCCCAGATCCAGCTCCAGCCTCCCACAGCCCGCACAGGGCATCCGGGCGGCGCGGGCCCGCCTCCGCCGCCGCCGGGTCACGGCCAGCCCACGCCTCCGCCGCCACGGCCGAGCTCCTCCTGAGTCACGCCATGGCCGCCGCCACCGGCCAGCTCCGGCGAGCGCCGCGTCGCCGCGCCACCCCCCCTGGTCAGCACCGCGCCCCTCCTCTCCTTCTCCTTCTTCTCCCCTCACCCCTCGCCTCTCCTTCTTCTCCAGGAGGCCGAAGCCACCATGGCCATGGGAGGCGAGCTCGAGCTCGCCATGGCCTCAGATCCGGCCGCCCGGCGTCCTCCGGCCCAGATCCGGCCGCCTCCGGCCCTCCTCCGCCAAGCCCGGTCATCCCCAGGCCTCCCGTCACCTCTCTGACCTCCCAACCGCCGGCCAGCAGCACCTCCAATCCGCCATGGCATGTGCATCCCCGAGCTCCCCCCCTGTAATTTTCTAATTTCCAGGATTTTTACTTCAAGTGTCTACCTTGCAGCGCGTTTTCCCGTTAGCTCGTGAATCGGATTGACATGATTCTTTTTTTGGATGGTTGTGCTCTGTGTGCTCTAGCATCCATATTTTTGGAGTATTTGCATTTGATATCATCTTGATTGTGTTATTGTTGGTCAAACATGGCACCAGATCGTTAAACTGAACTGTTGTTAAGTCTGTCCTAAAACTGTTGCTTGATTGAAACTTCGGGCGACGGTTGCGTCGCAACCGTACGTCGGAATGGAGTGATTTCTCTTGCGTTGCGTTAAGGATTGTTTCTACTTCAGTTCCATGTATTCACATGTCATGTTTGCTTGCTTCATGTTGATTGTATCTTGCTCCAAAGTAGCTACCCTGCTGTTAGTGTGCTGCTATTTATATTTTGTTGCAACTTCGGTCGACGAGTGTGTCGCGACCGTTTATCGGAATTGAGTGATTCCAATTGCATATTGTTAAGCATCATGTCTACTTCATGCCAATGAATTTCTATGTCATGTTGCTGCACTTTTGCATATAGTTATACCCCTGTTTATACAGCATAAAAATAATAGTTTCTGCCATGTTGTTTGCTTAATATCTTTTGATCCGTGATGCCTATTTGCATGATTCTTTTTGCCATGCCTTCCCTCACATGTCTACTTTAGTTCCATATCATTTGTGAGCATGTTTGCATTGATTATCCTGTTTATGCAATGCTCTAAAGTGTGCTTCCTGATGTTGGCAGATTGTGCCCGTAACTTGTTTTGCTTGTATCTTCTTAACCGTAACTCCGTTTGGAGTGTTCTTTATATGTAACTTGATTAGTTTTTCGTGTAATTTGTGCTTATGCTATTTTTTTCTGTTGTTAACCAACCTAAAATATGGTTTAGGGCAGAACAGTACCAAATGCAATAATTATCGTGGGGTCCGCAATAGCTGCCATGTATAGGTTTACCCCCCCACTTAAAGTGACTAGATTAAATAGTTTATTTATGCTTCGCCTCTTGCCTTGTTTGTGTGCTATGCAATGCTTGATTGAGATGCCATGTTAACAACCTTTGTTGATCACCTGTAGCTAAACAACTTAAACCTTTCTAAATGTGCGGTATCGTCGTGTGTGACAAGTACTCCACTTAACCTGTTAGTAACCTCTCTCGACGGTAGGTGCGATGTCTCGTGTTGCCTTCTTGTTGTTGCTTGCTCTTGTTTGCTTCGTAGTAATATATTCTTTCTCGTTGATTTCTTTCCAGTGTTTACCCTCTTGTGTGCTTCCGCGGGTACCTTCGGAGACGATGCGAGCTTGCGATCTACTACAACTTCGGAACCCGACTTATCAACAGGCAAGGACTATACATTACTTATGATCCATTCTATTTCAACTAGCGGTTTGCATGCTAGTATAGGTTAGGTTCGATGTTTGATCCTACCACATGTTTACAGCCTCTTTCAAACCGATACAGCCATGTCCCCTCCTAGCAAACCTTGTACTGCTATGTTACTATTGCTCGTTGCTCAGCCCCTGCTTAGTATGCATGCTTAGGATGCTACGATGTTACCCTGTTACTCCTTGGTTTGGGATATCACATTATTATATTGTTGTTGATGATATGTTTATTATAATGTTGACTATATTCGACGAAGGATGGAAGGTCTAGGCTATCCCGCCCCAACGCTTTGTTCCATTCGAGTCACCTAGGATCCGAGCTCCGGGTATTGGTTTTAAGACTGAGCGTGCCTAACCACGGGTGGGATTTTATGGGGTCCCCTTTTCTTACCTATCTAGCTTCAACATTTCTAGAGGTGGCCCAAGCTGATTTCCCATTTGAAAACCATGCATATATGCCTGTCGGGTAGCTCCTGGCAGACATCCTTTAAAACAACCCGGACTAGTGAGGACTTAGTTTCCCTGTTGGTACACCTTTGACCGGCGAGGGCCCGAGGCCTCACGTGAGGCGTCTCGGTAACCCAAACCCTGTTGAGACGGAAGAGTCACCCGGATTTGTTCCTTGTTAGCTAGAGGGACCTGTCGTTTCGGATCTCTTGGAACTAAATCATAAAATGGTTGCCTGTGATGGGTAGCAACTAAGAGAGATGGGCGTGCGTGCGGAGCCTTGTAATGGGCAGTTGGTACAGCCCTACAGGGTTAAATCTTTTCGAGAAGCCGTGTCCACGGTTATGGACGACTTGAGACCTACTCCTTGTTCATAGACAACAACTGAGATAATCTTAATATAACTTGATCAACGTGTGTGTGCCTTGACTGCTTCTTCTTCGTCAGGATGCGAAGAGGAGGACAAGGATAGGATAGGTGTTATGTTTGCGTAGTAGGTGGATAGCAGACTTGTTGGAGGCGATTCCTCATCGAATGCTTGGCTTCTTATCTTACTCTCTAGAACGTTAGCCACTTCATAAATGCTAGTGCGGCACCAACCTCACCACTTACCCCATCCTTACCGTAAACTACTAGTTGTCCTAGAATGACGAGTGATGAAGTCCTTGCTGGGTCAGTTGACCACTACAATTGGATGCTGAGTACTTCTGTACTCATGATACTACCCCCAAACTCTTTTCAGGGTTCTTGAACAACAACAAGTATGGTGATCGACGTTTCACGTGGAGACTCGACGACGACTAGTTAGGCGGATCCCGGCGGAGGGCCTGGACCCGTGTGGTTATGGGGATCGATGTTTTTCTCTTTGCCACTAGGCATTTGATTGTAGTCTGTACTCAGACATGTATCTTCCGCTGTTGTATTGTATTTAAGGCAGTTGTATGCCGATTGTATGAGATGTTGTATCTTTGTATCTGTAATGTTGTGATATCATGTTGGAAATCCGGGGCATATGACTTCGTCATATGTCGCGGTGGGACCGATATGTGCTTCGTCCCCGGATCTGGATGGAAGCATCTAGATTTGCAACAGTACCACATATCAGGCCTTACAGTGTGTCAGCTTTACTTGTTCCGCAAGTAAAGTTGCGCATTGATTAGAAATTGACCGTTGCGGACAGGTGTCAAGCTATCCCATCGGGTCACTTCAGTCATTTCTCAACTTGGGATCGCCACCTATAAATAGGCCACCCCCGCCCTCATTGGCGGGTGGCTGCTCCAAGAATATTTTCCGACAGTGAAGAGACAGAGCAACCCCACCGAAGAAAAACAAAAAACCCATCCACCGAAGCATAAGTCCTATTGATCTGATTTGATTCACTATGACTTAGGAAGAAGTATGCTAGCCTTGTTATCTTGGAGAACTGCAATTCTCCTAGACGGTTAGAGTGTTGTTCTTTAGAGAGCGAAGAGTTATTGTCTCCTCGAAGTCCAGTTTGTCAAAGGTTTCGGTGATTTCCTCAATAATCAACCACGAGTGAAGAACTCACCAAGCTCAAGGAGATTGTTGCAGTGGAGATACGGACGGAGAGAGGTTAGCTCCTGTGTTCAATCACATGTCCCTCCAACCAGACGTAGCACTTTGCAGAGTGTGAACTGGTCGAACAAACATCACCGAGTCAAGAGTTCGTTTTACATTCCGCACTTACATTCAGTATTGCAATTGCTTCAGTGATTTGATTCAAAGCAAGTGATTTGACGCAGCACCTATAATAACCCTTGGACGAAAAATATTAATGTGGCATCTTGTGTCTCTCGTCCAAGTCTGCATGGACGCCTTATGGTGGCCTCAAAGTGCGAAAATCACCACTGGAAGCTCCATTGTCCTTTCCCGCGCGCGCACCTCCTTCTCCATGCTTCATCCCGCTCCAATGACCATCCTTCTTATCCATGCTAGGTCCTTCATTCATAAGAAAAACAAAAGTATCTAATTTAGGCAGCATCATATGTTCCTGAACATTAGAAGGATTCACAAGAAACGAAAGTACCTGATAATTTAGTTGACGTGCGCGTGCTCTAGTAACTGGTCCAGTATGTGTAGTTGGTGAAGATGTGGGTGTAACATTAGTAGAGATGTCCTCATCATCCTCCCTTTCTTGAATTGAAGTCGTCCTCGACGGAAGCTCATCATCTTCTCCCAAATAAGGTTTCAAATCTGCAATGTTAAATGTGGGACTAACCCCAAAATCTGAAGGTAGCTCAAGTTTATATGCATTATCATTAATTTTCTGTAAAACCTTAAAGGGACCATCAGCTCGTGGCATTAACTTAGACTTGCGCAAATCAGGAATCCTATCTTTACGTAGATGTAACCAAACAAGATCTCCTGGTTCAACCACAACATGCTTTCTACCCTTATCACTAGCAAGCTTGTATCTAGCATTCATTTTCTCAATTTTTTCTTTAGTTAACTCATGCATTTTTAATATCAATTCAGCACGTTGCTTAGCATAAAAATTAACCTTCTCCGAAGATGGAAAAGGCAGAAAATCAATAGGTGCACGAGGTAGAAAACCATAAACAATCTCAAAAGGGCACATTTTAGTGGTAGAATGAAATGAACGATTATAAGCAAATTCAATATGAGGTAAACATTCTTCCCACATTTTCAAGTTACTCTTTAAAACATCCCTAAGCATAGTAGACAAAGTCCTATTGACTACTTCAGTTTTTCCATCAGTTTGGGGATGACATGTAGTACTAAAAAGTAGTTTAGTCCCCAACTTAGCCCATAAGCATCTCCAAAAATGGCTAAGAAACTTAGTATCACGATCCGAGACAATAGTATTGGGCACACCATGTAAGCGAATAATCTCACGAAAGAATAAATCAGCAACGTTAGCAGCGTCATCGCTTTTATGACAAGGTATAAAATGTGCCATCTTAGAAAATCTATCCACGACAACAAATATGCTATCCCTCCCATTCTTTGTTCGAGGCAAGCCTAAAACAAAGTCCATGGATATGTCCTCCCACGGAACACTAGGTACAGGTAAAGGCATGTATAAACCATGAGGATTGAGTCGTGACATAGCTTTTTGACATGTAGTGCAGCGAGCAACAAAACGGTCAACATCCCGTCTCATCTTTGGCCAAAAGAAATGTGTAGCAAGTACGTCCTCCGTCTTCTTCACGCCAAAGTGTCCCATTAATCCTCCTCCATGCGCCTCCTGCAACAACAAAAGACGAATAGAGCTAGCTGGAATGCATAGCTTGTTAGAACGGAACACAAATCCATCACTAAGCACAAACTTGTTCCATGTTCTACCCTCTCAACAATTCTGCAATACATCTTTAAATTCCGCATCATTTACATATTGATCTTTGATTGTCTCTAAACCGAATATCTTGAAGTCAAGTTGTGAAAGCATAGTATAACGACGAGACAATGCATCAGCAATAATATTATCTTTCCCCTTCTTGTGTTTAATGACATAAGGGAAAGTCTCAATAAATTCAACCCACTTAGCATGTCTACGATTAAGTTTTTCTTGACTTCTTATGTGTTTCAAAGATTCATGATCAGAATGTATAACAAATTCTTTGGGCCATAAATAATGTTGCCAAGTTTCTAATGTCCGAAGAAGAGCATATAATTCCTTATCATAAGTAGAATAGTTCAGACTAGGCCCACTCAATTTTTCAGAAAAGTATGCAACAGGTTTAGCATCTTGTAATAACACACCTCCCAAACCAATCCCACTAGCATCGCATTCAAGCTCAAAAGTATTATTAAAATCAGGAAGTTGGAGCAAAGGAGCATGTGTTAACTTTTCTTTCAATACCGTGAAGGCTTCTTCTTATGCGGTACCCAGAGTAAAAGGCACATCCTTGCGTGTAAGCTCATTGAGAGGTGCAGCAATGGTGCTGAAATCTCTCACAAAACGCCTATAGAATCCAGCGAGGCCAAGAAAACTCCGCACTTGTGTGACCGTTTTGGGCTGCGGCCAACTCTCAATCGCCTCGATCTTAGCTTTATCAACTTCAATTCCCTGCGGAGTAACAACATAGCCAAGAAACGATACTCGGTCGATGCAAAAGGTGCACTTCCCAAGGTTACCAAACAAACGTGCATTACGTAGAGCAATAAAAATAGCACGTAAATGATCCAAATGTTCCTACAAAGATTTTCTATAAATCAGTATATCATCAAAATAGACTACCACAAATCGTCCAATGAAAGCACGTAAAACCTCGTTCATTAATCTCATGAAAGTGCTAGGTGCATTAGTTAACCCAAAAGGCATGACTAACCACTCATATAATCCAAACTTAGTTTTAAATGTCGTTTTCCATTCATCTCCTAATTTCATGCGAATTTGATGGTATCCACTACGCAAATCAACTTTGGAAAACATGGTAGAGCCACTTAATTCATCAAGCATATCATCTAACCTAGGAATAGGATGACGATAACGAATAGTAATATTATTAATGGCTCGACAATCAACGCACATACGCTATGTTCCATCCTTTTTAGGCACTAATATAACAGGAACAGCACAAGGACTAAGGGATTCACGTATGTAACCTTCGTCGAGTAGCTCTTGTACTTGACGCTGAATCTCCTTCGTCTCCTCCGGGTTAGTACGGTATGGCGCACGGTTGGGAAGCGAAGCACCGGGAATTAAGTCAATCTGATGCTCAATCCCTCGAATAGGTGGTAATCCCGGTGGTACGTCTTGTGGAAAGACGTCAATAAACTCCTGCAAAAGGTCAGTGACAACAGGAGGCAAAGAAGGAGGCAATTCCTCAAATGAAAACAAAGCTTCTTTGCACACAAAAGCATAGCACACATATTGACTAACATCCAAATCCGAAATATCAACCTTAGTAGCAAGCAAAGTTGGACTAGTCAATTTAATTTCATTAGAAACAGCAGAAGAAGATTTTCTATTAGTCTTATGTTGTTGCTCAAATTCTTTAGCTGCTATCTCATTTTCACTCTTACTTTTCTCCTGTTTAGCTTTACTAGCTCTAGCAAGATCATCTTTCACAATTTGTTCAGGAGACATAGGAAGTAAAGCAATATTTTTATCCTGATGAACAAGAGTAAACTGATTTGTCCTACCATGGTGTACAACATTCCTATCAAATTGCCATGGTCTACCAAGTAAAAGAGAACATGCTTGCATGGGTACCACATCACAATCAACATAATCAGCATATGCAGCAATGCTAAAGTGCACACGTACAGAACGCGTTACCTTAATCTTACCACTATTGTTAAACCACTAAATATAGTACGGATGGGGTGTGGTCTTGTGGTGAGAGATAGCTTCTCCACCAACTCCATGCTAGCCAAGTTGTTGCAACTCCCTCCGTCAATGATGATGCGAACCAAACGTTCTTTCACCACTCCCTTTGTGTGGAACAAATTATGCCTCTGGTTTTGCTCGGGCTTCGTTACCTGCACACTTAACACACGTTGAGCAACCAAACTAGCATATTTATCTGCATCACCAGGAGCCATATACTCTATATCATGAGCATCATCACGGGCACCCTGTTCCTCATGAGCAATGAGAACTAAAGTCTCCTCATCATAGTCACTCGCTGACTCATACCCACCATCTGCCGTAACAGTCATCACACGCTTGGAGGGACAGTCTTTTGCGAAGTGACCTCCACCTTGGTACCTGCGACATTTAATATCACGATCTCGTGTTTGCCCTGTGGAAGCCATGGATGAAGAAGAACTCGTCGCTGGACCACTCTGTGCACCCTTGAATGGTGGCGCTGGCTGTTTTGGTGGCTCCCTGTAAGAATGAGCTGCTGAAGTAGATGGTGGTGCAGCAGGACGTGTGGATGTAGAAGCTCCACGCGATTTCCATGATGTATTTCGTCCTGCAGAAAAGTTAGGTCTCGTAGCGGCCTGTCGATCCTGCACTTCACGTTCAGCTTTACAAGCAAGATGAAACAAACGAGTGATAGTAGCATAGTCCTTGTATTCTAGAATAGTTTGTATCTCCCTGTTTAAGCCACCCATAAAACGTGCAAGCATAGCTTCATTATCCTCTACGAGGACACATCTAATCAATCCAGTTTGTAATTCTTGATAATATTCCTCTACATAATTTTTTCCTTGTCTCAAACGCTGTAATTTTTGTAACAATTCACGTTGATAATAAGGAGGAACCCAGCGAGTACGCATAGCATCCATTAAAGCAGCCCAAGTAGTTGGAATATTATTAGCATGCAATCTACAATGTTCAGACCACCAAATAGATGCAAACCCCGTGAATTCACAAACAGCAGCAGTAACACGTCTATTCTCAGGATATTGTAAACATGTAAAGCGTTGTTCAGTTTCTAACTCCCAAGTAAGATAAGCATCAGGAATATATCTACCCTCAAACGGCTTAAGATTCAATTTAAGTTTAGGCACATGTTCATCATCGCGTACCTGAGGGGGTGGTTGGTGTCGACCGTGGCGAATGTTGGGACGTGGACGTCCAGCTGGTTGCTCATAGGCCGCTTTCTATTCCACCTCCGCCTCATAATCACCCTCGTAGTTGTCTTCCTGGCCGACGTCAGAAGCAGCAACAGTAGCAGCAACTGCAGCAGCAGCAGCAGCAGGAGGAGCACCAATACCAGCAGATTGTCCTCTTGGAAACAGAATAGGTCGTGCACGTGGTAGTGGCGGTGGCTGTGGCTGTGCTGTAGCGGGAGCAGGCTGTGTAGGTAGTCGTGCGATCAACTCAGTAAACTTGGCGTCGAGCTTGGTGTCGATCATCTTTTCCACGCCATCAATCGCCTCTGTAAATCTGTTCTCGATGTCATTCACCTGTTCAGACATCATTTGTGCAAATTTATCATGTAGCTCCTTGTTTGTCATGTTCTCCCAATCGGGTGCATCCCGCGCCACTTCATCATGTGATCCTGGCATGGTTAGCAGAAATAGAAAACACACAGGAATATGATCCTACTTCTACTAATGGGATGTGGGGTGGTGGAAAGCACAAATCCTTCAAGCTTTTCTTTCGTTCTTACCGATTCTTACCTAGCAGCAGGTGGTGATGTACAACCAACGGGTCAAAACTCTCAGAGATATGGTACAGCGATGGCCAGGAGGTGTCAAACGCACGATGTAGAATATAGGTGGAGTTGTAGGAAGGCTGACAAGTATGGTAGGAAAAACTCAAGAGTAATCAAAACAGAGATGCAAAGCTGAATAAACACTCAACGTCGGTACTGTGCTGATCCTAGGCTAGACCGTACTACAGACGCGAGCCTAAAACACCAACGAAAGCACGGCGCGACACGTAAACAACTGAGAAGCACACTCTGAATTTTTTTTTCTTTTTTTTATTTTTGCTTTTTTTTTGCGATGCGGGACTGCGGTGGCTGAAAAAGTGCGAAAAAATCACTATGGTGGCGAACGTCTCAAAATGAGTTTCTGGACCTAAGGAACGTATGGGCATGAAATTTTTTTACCCCTGAAAATTTTGGCCTAAAAACTGCTCTGGAAAGCGTGCCAGACTTTTTTTTTGCGATGCGGGACTGCGGTGGCTGAAAAAGTGCGAAAAAATCACTATGGTGGCGAACGTCTCAAAATGAGTTTCTGGACCTAAGGAACGTATGGGCACGAAATTTTTTTACCCCTGAAAATTTTGGCCTAAAAACTGCTCTGGAAAGCGTGCCAGACTCTAATCACCCCCTTCTACGTACGACAACGATTGGTGAAATCTGACTCTAATCAACTCAAAACTAATCGGGCTACGGAGAGATCACAAACCGAACGGGTGATGGAACTCAACTCGGATCGGTCGGTCGTGGTGGTGTATATGTACTCTGCTTGGCGGAACGTGGTGTTGTATCTGGACTCGGATTGGCGGAACGTGGTAGGATGAATACTGTGCGGCGGCGACGTGGCAAACTGTGATCGGAACTCGAAACTCTAAGGGAACTAGACGCTAAGATTAGCAACTTGACACAACGATGCAACCGTAAATTCAACAAAGCAAGTACTGAAAAGAAAACTGGAAAAAGGCTAGGACTGTCTCGGGACGTGATGATCTAACCCTAATTTTTTTTTGTTGGATTTTTCGTGGACTATAGGTATGAAGAACAGAACCAATCTAGACTGTGAAAGCTGGTAAATCTCACCGAGCAACCTGGAAATCTGATACCACTTGATAGAGGCGAAGGTGTACCGATGTTTCGATGAGATGATGGAGATCGATTATGGTGGAGACGACTTTCACGACCCGACTACGAACGTGCGAAGACGTTGCGCCTTAGCGATCGCTAAACCAACTCCGAGAGGTTATTGATCCCGCGGATGCACGATCAACCTGACCACGAAGGTCTAATTCCTACAAGCAATCGAAAGAACAAGAAAGAACTAAGAATTGCAATATGGATATTGCGAATATAAGATGAAAGATTAACAGAAGTTGGGGTTCCAATGCGGTCTTGGCCTGGTTGGACGACACAAACGAAGAACTCGAAATTGCGGATATGGCTAACTTAAATCTAATTAAAACCCAAGTCTAAACGACGCCCTAAGGGCTGTATATATGGGGGCACAGATGGGAATTTCGTGGCCCCTTGGAGGAGGGTTCCGAAAACAACCCTAACTCTGTTTCCCCACACATACGGACTCTAAGAAATAGCCTATTAAGTGTATTTCGAAATTACATGGTCCTGGCCCAATAATAAGGTGACGCAGCACCTATAATAACCCTTGGACGAAAATATTAATGTGGCATCTTGTGTCTCTCGTCCAAGTCTTCATGCACGCCTTATGGTGGCCTCAAAGTGCGAAAATCACCACTTGAAGCTCCATTGTCCTTTCCCGCGCGCGCACCTCCTTCTCCATGCTTGATCCCGCTCCAATGACCATCCTTCTTATCCATGCTAGGTCCTTCATTCATAAGACAAACAAAAGTATCTAATTTAGGCAGCATCATATGTTCCTGAACATTAGAAGGATTCGCAAGAAACGAAAGTACCTAATAATTTAGTTGACGTGCGCGTGCTCTAGTAACTGGTCCAGTATGTGTAGTTGGTGAAGATGTGGGTGTAACATTAGTAGAGATGTCCTCATCATTAACCCTGCAGGGGTGTACTGCTACACACAGGCCTCATCAGTTACCTCTTGGGGATGGACCCTTCAAGTGAGTACCGGCAAGGATGCTGCCACGACACTTCACTCACAGCACCATCTCTAGTCCTAGGGAGTCGCCTATTTGAGTTGGGACCACGATCGGAATCCGGCCGATTTTTCCGATGCGGACTCAAACGTTGTGTGACTGCCATCAAGCTCAACTCGATCATGATCACTTGATTCAACGAGCCCACAACCTACGTCCACCACTTACCTTGATGTACCTGCTTGAGATCGTTTAAATCTCGAACTACTTGCGACTCATGGACTAGGTCCGGGGTGAGGTACTAGGCCGAGAGGGGTCAGCGAGCCCAATGTGTGGTCGTACTCTTAATCTTGGATAACAACACAAGAACTCGGGCTTAAGGCAGTGTTCAACGAGACAACCCAGTGTGTACTCCTACACAGCCTCTCATCGCTCACCTTGTTTAGGTCAAAATCACCAACACGTTACCACCATCATTCACATGATCACTACTATCTCGACTTACAACAAAGTAGCCTCATTGTAACATCTAAGCATGCAATAAGATGTAACAGTTGCAGGGGCCACATGATATCAACCAACTCCTACATCTGCTAGGATTGTGGTTTGCTTACTACTGTGATAAAATGATAGGTCATGCAAAGGAATAGGTTCAACTAAGCGGTAGAACGTATCATGGTGACATCCTAAACATGCATCAGCGAGAATGAGAGGGAACTGGGATTTTATCGACATGATCAAAGAGGGGGTGCTTGCCTTGCTGACGATCATGAGGTACTAGTCTTCTGTCGTGAAGTTAAACTCGTCTCCGAGATCATCTCTACCGAGAAGAAGCAATCACCGAAGCACTGGAAGTAAAGCACATTCAATGAATTATAATGCTCAAACAATATGCAAAACATAGTCCAAGTTGCATTTGCTAATGTTCGTTCATTGTAAACCATGTGATCATGTGTGTTATATGCTTCTGATGTACAAGTGATCATGTTTTCATTGCATTGTTTGAAGTTGGAATAGCATTTGAATTCAATATGAAATAATTCCAAATGATCCATATAGAAAAATTCTACTGGTTCCTCAATATAAACAACTCAAACATGGATGAAAGTTTGATATTTCGATAGAGAATTCTCTGCTGATCATTTTTCATATATAAATCTTTTCATTTGGAGTTATGGTTTAATAGATATTCAATTTCAAAAATTTGAACATTTTCTGGATTTTCTCATTTAATTAAATGATTTAAAAATTACTACATCACGCTGGCGTCAGCATGACGTCACGGGGCTGACCAGTCAACCCTGTCAGTGGGGCCCTCTTGTCAGCCTCTCTGGGTTAACCAGAGAGTTAACTAACTAACTCTAATTAGTTTAGGGGGCCTGGCCCCACAAGTCAGTGGGTCAGGGGGTTAGTTAGCTAGATCATTAGGGTTAATGGCCTTGGGCCCACTGGTCAGAGAGAGAGCGGAGGTGGGTTAGGCTCGGGCGGCCGTCGGCTAGTCGGAGATCTCGGCGGAGTTGGCTGGAGTGCATGGGGAGGAAAAGGAAGGGCACAGGGGTGTTCCTCTCGCTCACCCGCACCCACTGGTGCCATCTGGGAATCGAGGAGAGGCCCCAGGCCATGGAGGGGTCAAGCCCGGCGGCAGGCCGTGGCACTTGACATGGAAAAAGGAGACAGAGAGCACGGGGAGGGGAGCTAGGAGGGGGAAAACGGGCGGGAGCTCACGGTGAGGGCGAAGGTGAACTGGGGGCAGCCAGAGGAGACACGACGGCGACGAATTCATCGATGAAGTCCACGCTGGCCGGCGGCGAACTGGAGAAGGGGGCGACATCGTCGGGGCCTTCGGGCTCAAATTGAAGGGGCAGCTCGATGGAGACGTCGTCGGCGGACCTTCTGGACACGGCGGCGAGGCGTGAAGGGCACGGTGGCCACGTCGGAGCACGGCGGCCGCTCCGTCTAGGGCTCAGTGGGCGCGAAAAACAGCGGCAGGGTGAGGAGAGCGAGCCAGAGAGAGAGAGGAAGAAGGAGGACGACTCCAAGAGTCCATGGCGAGGGAATATGCCAAGGGGGCGCGCCACGGCGAAGCAGGAGGTGGCCATGGCCACAGCATGCGCGGCACGCGGCCATGTGCCTGCCTGGCGCCCCGAAGAAGACAAGGCTGCCCCTGGGCTGGGCCGCCTCGGCTAGTTGGGCCACAGGTAAGTGGGCTTTTGCCCTTTTTTTTCTTTTTCTTTTATTTGTGTTATGTTCTATTTGTAATGATTTGATTTCTAAATCAAATCATTTTTAGGAATTCCAAAAACTTTATTGTGAGCTACTATTACATATATAAGTCCACTCACAAAGTTTCAGAAATATTGAAATTATATTTAAATAATTTCAATTTCAAATACAATATTTATTTAATTTCCAAGGGCATTTTGGACTTTTAGAATAATCAGAGAGCATGAAGTGGGACCCACTTCAATTGAAATTTGATCATGCCCATTTATGATATTTTTCAAAAAGTTCAAAGCATTTTTGGAAAAAGATTTTTGTCTGGCCTTTTATTAAAATTATTTTGAGGCTTTTTGCTTCCCCATTTCTTTTTCTTTTGCAAAATTTTTCATGATGCAAAAATGCAACTTAAGCTAAGCACAAACCTAGGCCAGGGTTCTGACAACTCGCCCCCACTCGAAAGAATATCGTCCCGAGATTCAGAAGTCGTCGGGAAGAGGGTGGGGTACTCAGCTCGTAGACGATCCTCTCGTTCCCAGGTAGCTTCTTTCTCTGAATGATGTGACCACTGCACTTTGAGGAATCTGATCTTATGACGTCTGGTGCTACGCTCGGCTTCATCAAGAATACGAACAGGGTATTCTCGATATGAAAGGTTATCTTGGAGATCAACCGTTTCGTAGTCTACTTCGCGGATGGGGTCCTTGAAGCAACGCTTGAGTTGAGATATGTGGAAGACATCATGAACCTGGGAGAGGTGAGGGGGTAGTTCAAGTTGGTAGGCAACTTCTCCACGTTTAGCGAGAATGCGAAAGGGACCAATGTAACGTGGGGCCACCTTTCCTTTGATACCGAAGCGATGGGTACCCTTCAGAGGAGTAACCCAAAGGTAAGCCTTCTCAACCAGATTATAGCTTTCTTCCCTATGATGAAAATCATAATAGCTTTTCTGACGAGACTGGGCTGTTTTCAATTTCTCACGAACAATGCGAACCTGCTCTTATGCATCCTGAATCATATCCGGTCCAAATAATTTTCTTTCACGAGTTTCTGACCAGTTTAGGGGTGTTTGACATTTCCTTCCATAGAGAAATTCAAAAGGAGCCATGCCCAAACTAGATTGGAAGCTATTGTTATACGGAAATTAGGCAAAAGGAAGAGAATTCTCCCATTTCTTTCCGAAAGAGATAACACAAGCTCTAAGCATGTCTTCGAGAATTTTATTTACCCTTTCTACTTGACCACAGGACTGTGGGTGATAAGTGGTGCTAAAGGAGAGATGGGTTCCCATAGCATTTTGAAAACTTTCCCAAAATCGAGAAGTGAAAAGACTACCACCGTCTGAATTGATTTCCAAAAGAACACCCCTAAGTGACACGATTCGGGAGACATACAAGTCCTCTAACTGGTTAGCAGTTATGGACTCGCGAACAGGAAGGAAGTGAGCAACTTTGGAAAGTCGATGAATGAAAACGAAGATGGCATCATTTCCGTTCTGGTTTTTTGGAAAGCCAGTGATGAAGTCCATACTGACTTTATCCCATTTCCACTCGGGGATAGGCAAAGTTCTAAGAGTACCAGCAGGTCTTTGATGTTCTTCCTTAACGCGACGACAAACATCACATTGAGAAATGAACTGAGCAATTTCTCTCTTCATCCTAGTCCACCAAAATCTCTGGCGTAGATCTTGATACATTTTTGTACTACCGGGATGAATCGAGAGGGGATATTCATGGGATTCTTTAAGGATCAGCTATCTAAGGTTCTTATTCTTCGGTACTACTATCCTGTTCTCGAAGTATACAATGCCTTCATTGTCTAGGGTAAAACATTTAGCCTTACCACTAGCAATGTTTTCTTTGATGTATCGGATACCTCGAGCACGTTTCTGTGCAGCTTTGATTTGATCCTCAAGAGTTGGTTTCACTACCAAGGTGGAAAGGAATCCATAAGGAACAATCTCAAGATTAAGCTTTCGAAGTTCCTCATAGAGAAGTGGTTGATACTGTTGTAACATGAGGTTGTTACAATATGACTTATTACTTAGTGCATCAGCCATGAAAATTGCTTTGCCTGGGGTATAGGAAATTCCTAAGTCATAATCTTTTATCAACTCAATCCAGCTTCTTTTCCTAAGATTTAGATCTGGCTGGGTGAATATGTATTTGAGGCTTTGGTGGTCGGAATAGATCTCGCAACGATTACCAAGGAGGTAATGTCTCCAAGTTCTCAGGGCCTGAACTACGACAGCTAGTTCAAGATCATGGGTAGGGTAGTTCTCTTCATGTGGACGCAACTGGCGTGAAGCATAAGCTACCACATGTCGATCTTGCATAAGTATGCATCCTAACCCTTGCCGTGAAGCATCACAATAGATCTCGAAATTCTTTTTGGTGTCTGGAGGCGCAAGTACGGGTGCATAAGTCAATCTTCTTTTCAGCTCTTGAAAGCTTTCCTCGCACTTGGGGGTCCATTCGAATTTCTTATCTTTCTTGAGGAGTTCAGTTAGAGGCTTTGCAACTTTGGAGAAGTTCTCAACGAAGCGGCGACAATAGCTTGCTAAGCCAAGAAAACTCCTAACTTGCTTAACCGATTCAGGTGGAGTCCACTCAAGGACGGCCTGAACTCTCTCGGGATTGACAGCAATGCCTTTGGAAGAAATCACGTGGCCTAGATAGGTCACTTCTGGTAGCCAGAATTCACACTTTGAGAATTTGGCATATAGGCGATGCTCTCCAAGTTTCATCAATACCAACCTAAGATGTTCTGCGTGATCTTCTTCGTTCTTTGAGTAGATGAGAATTTCATCAAGATAAACTACAACAAATTTATCTAGGTACTCCATGAAGATCGAATTCATCAAGCGCGAGAATGTGGCGGGGACATTGGTTAAACCGAAGGAAAAAACGGTGTACTCATAAAGACCATAAATAGTAGTGAAAGACGTTTTGTGAATGTCCTCGTTTCTGATTTTGATTTGATGATAGCCTAATCTCAAATCCATTTTGGAGAAGATAGAGGATCCAGCAAGTTGATCATAAAGATCATTGATCCTGGGAAGTGGGTACTTGTTCTTTATTGTCGCTAGATTTAGCGGGTGATAGTCTACGCACATCATTTCTGTTCCATCTTTCTTCGTTACGAACAAAACGGGGGAACCCCATGGCGATGAGCTAGGGCGGATGAAGCCTTTTTCCAATGAAGCTTCGAGTTGGATTTTGAGCTCAGCTAACTCACGTGGGGCCATTCTATATGGGCGTCTGGATATTGGGGCGGTTACTGGAATAAGATCTACCACAAACTCTACAGAGAGTTGACTAACTAACTATAATTAGTTTAGGGGTCATGGCCCCAAAAGTCAGTGGGTCAGGGGATTAGTTAGTTAGGTCATTAGGGTTAATGGCCTTGGGCCCACTGGTCAGAGAGAGAGGGGAGGTGGGTTAGGCTCGGGCGGCCGTCGGCTAGTCGGAGACCTCATCGGAGTTGGCTAGAATGCATGGGGAGGAAAAGGAAGGGCACAGGGGTGTTCCTCTCGCTCACCCGCACCCACTGGTGCCATCTGGGCATCGAGGAGAGGCCCCAGGCCATTGCGGGGTCAAGCCCGGCGGCTGGCCGTGGCACTGGACATGGCAAAAGGAGACAAAGAGCACGGGGAGGGGAGCTAGGAGGCGGAAAACGGGCGGGAGCTCACGGTGAGGGCGAAGGTGAACTCGGGGCAGCCGGAGGAGAGACGACAGCGGCGAATTCGTCGATGAAGTCCACGGTGGCCGGCGGCGAACTGGAGAAGGGGGCGACGTCGTCGGGGACTTCGGGCTCGAATTGAAGGGGAAGCTCGATGAAGACGTCGACGGCGGACCTTCTGGACACGGTGGCGAGGTGTGAAGGGCAGGGTGGCCACGTCGGAGCACGGCGGCCGCTCCGGCTAGGGCTCGGTGTGCGGGAAAAACAGCGGCAGGGCGAGGAGAGCGAGCCAGAGAGAGAGAGGAAGAAGGAGGACGACTCCAGGCGTCCACGGCGAGGGAAAAGGCCAAGGGGGCGCGCCACGGCGAAGCAGGAGTTGGCCATGGCCACGGCATGCGTGGCACACAGTCGTGTGCCTGCCTGGCGCCCCGAAGAAGACGAGGCTGCCCCTGGGCTGAGCCTCCTCGGCTAGTTGGGCCGTAGGTAAGTGGGCTTTTTCCCTTTTTCTTTCCTTTTTCTTTTATTTTTTTTCTGTTCTATTTGTTTTGATTTGATTTCCAAATCAAATCATTTATAGAAATTCGAAAAACATTATTGTGAGCTACTGGAACATTTATAAGTCCACTCACAAAGTTTCAGAAATATTGAAATTATATTTAAATAATTTCAATTGCAAATACAATATTTATTTAATTTCCAAGGGCATTTTGGAGTTTTAGAATAATCAGAGAGCATGAAGTGGGACCCACTTCAATTGAAATTTGATCATGCCCATTTATGATATTTTTCAAAAAGTTCAAAGCATTTTTGGAAAAAGATTTTTGTCTGGCCTTTTATTAAAATTATTTTGAGGCTTTTTGCTTCCCCATTTCTTTTTCTTTTGCAAAATTTTTCATGATGCAAAAATGCAACTTAAGCTAAGCACAAACCTAGGTCAGGGTTCTGACAAATTTTACGGCCTTTGTGCGAATGCAGGTTTGACACGGCTAGCAACATGCCGTGTTGCTTAGTATAAAAACTCACCTCCTATTTTATTAATAGTTTCAGATATAATCATGATGCTGGTACTGTTGATTTTAGAATTTAAAATG